>JAWNPN010000035.1:1266250-2532500 GCA_035047485.1 Drosophila peninsularis
ATTTTCAAATTTTTCTTTAAATTCCAACTACAAAAAATGTTGAGAATCAATATGCTATTTTCTAAGCCCATGTCCTATTATATATAACTGCCAATATAGCGTTTATAAATTTTATTTGTAAGTAAAAAGTAATTATTAATATACGAAACAAACTTTAAAAAAATACATTTTACTTTTGCTGATTTTAGTTTGGCAAAGCAACGACTGTTATTGGCAGGGTGGTAGCACTACCAAATCCTGAGAGCGTTGCCACTATAAATACAAGTTCACAACAAATAATATTAAATAAAAAGTATCATCATGGGAAAGTTAGAAGGTAACTGGTACTTAAAATAAAAAACTACTATATGTATTAACATTATTAAATATTTAAGATCGCCGCTCAAAGCGAAGCAAACGACAAAAACCGGCTAGGTTTGTGTCACCTACGGAAACCCCTCCATCGCCGACACAGGCGACCTCCGCTGCCGAGACAGTTGAGGTGGTCACAACTCAGACTGTCTCAGCAACAGCTGCCAAACCTACCGTGTCAACTGCTACGGCAAGCACTAGCAAAAGTGCTGAAGTAACCAGTCAACGTACGCGACCTGCTGTCAGCACAAAATCTCTGCCAGGCAACACTACTCCTCCAGTCAATTCCGCAAAGAAACCGAGGAAACGTCGCAACAGCGACACGTCAAGCGATGAAGAACGGTGGCTGAATGCCATCGAAACTGGTAAGCTAGAAGACGTCGATGATGAGCTGAAAAAGATAAAGGATCCCAAGCTGATGACAGCTCGCCAGCGTGCCATGTATGAACGGACGCAGGACACAGAGCCGGCGCTGGCAGGCTTCGTTGAAGAACTCATTGCGCTGCCCAGTGGATATAGGGAAAAGGAAAAGCCACAGACGGCTGAGGAGATACAAAAGGCAGCACTCAAGTCACAGAAGCGCAAGCAACAGGCAGACGAACGGCGTGAGAAGGATAAGCAGAAGACGATGGAGCGTTTGCTGAAGAAGCAGGAGAATGGCAAACAGCGCTCAGCAGCGCGCAAGCAGCAAAGCCAGAAGCAAACAACGCCCTTGCTTACCTACATGAATACCTTAGACGGAGCCTACATCATAGTGCCGCCAGGCCAAGAGTTTCCCATGCAAGCGCAGCCCGCAATCAAGCCGCCACCAGTTCAGCTCTGCGGCGTCACAGGGTGTGGCAAGCGCAAAGTCTACAATTGCTCCAAGACAAAGGTGCCGCTGTGTAGTCTAGCCTGTTACCAGAAGAATCTAGCTGTTGTTTGATTAGAATATTGTTAAGAAATTATACTTTATTGATTCATTAAGAAGTTGTTTATAATTTCCTGCTGCTCCGACTCAATGCGCTGCAAATATTGATACTCGCTCTTCAGACGCTCCAGTTCCACGTTTTGCTCCAGGATCTGGCTTTGGTACACCTGCTGCTCCGTCTGGCGCTGCTTGGCCATTGTCTTCAGCTGATTCTGTGTGCCGATGGCACGCAGCTTCTCGCTCTCAACAACTTTCGAGAAATCGTAGGCTATTTTATAGAAATCTTCGCCGAGTTTCTTGAAGACTTGCAAGTTTCTTGAGTACTCCAGGCACTCCTGCCGCAATTCGATTGTGTCATTGGCAATGGCCGGATCTTGCACGCGAAGTCTATAAACTTCATCTATATAAAGTCCAGCCTTATTCAGTTCCTCCATACTTTGTTTGTAAATTATTTTTATTGGTAATTTAGCTACGTTTTGTTATGCGAAACGTTGTTGCCATGGCTACGAGGGCAACTCTCTTCTAATGCAACCACAGGCATAGGCAAACTAGTTTTCAGTACAGATTACATATGTGTGTAAATATATATTTGATTCTACGATTACAAACATCAACTATAGCAGCTAATACTTCGCGCTCTAGGTTTGGATTCGGGTGGGGATTTAACAGAGAGAGCTGAATGGATGGGAAATATGCAGAATATAATTGCGATTAATCTCACCATGTTCACAGTGTTTTTAGTATTTGTAAGAAATTATGAATTTGTTTGTTTCGGTAAGTTTATGTATATCAGCGATGCCTGCGCTGGGAGCTCAGGAGGAGGCGAACCAACAATGGCTGCAAGCACCGCAATTTTGCCATCAAATCTGTGGAAACTCCAACTTATACCTAAGTCAAGTGGGGTTGTTGCGTTTGTTGGAGCGCAGTCGAGCCAAGCCCGTGCGCTCCTCCTCCTCGTCGCTAGTATACTGATGCATGCTGGTGCCGCTGACGCCACCGGCACGCACCGAAGATGTCGCTTGCAGCAGCTCCTGGTCCGGCGCATTGCGATTCTCGTAGAGCAGCACCTGCAGGGTCTCCTCGTAGATTCGCGCCTCCGGAAACTCCACTTTCGTATGCTTGCGATCTGTCGTATAAACTATGGAGGTGCAGCAGACCTCCGCCACCTTCTTGCCATGACCGTAAAAGGACCAGCAACAGATCTCACTTGGCCCGATGACATCCTTAATGAAGAGTATTCGCTCGTTGAAACGCAACGACAACTTGTCAAACAGTTCAATGTTCTTGAGCAGATTATCGTCCGATGTGCTGGTGTAGGAGTATTTATTATTCTGCCGCTGCACCACCAGAATGACCGCTGGCTTCGACGAGGAACTAATCAATAGCTGCTCCTCCTTCTGGGACGTTATCAGGGGAATGCGACATATGGGCTTCGGCTCCTGGTGCGTATACAGAGCTCGCTCGCACGACATCGCCAGCTCTGTGATGCAGTAGTACTTCGCCTCGGCGAGCAGCTCTGCGATCTCCTTGTTTGTCTCCGGCAGCGGCACACTGCCATCGCGTAAGAAGTTTAAAATTATGCCAAAATGATTGCCACACCGATCAATTAGAATCCAACCTGGAATTGTATATTAAAGCATTTAGAGATTTCTCTGTTTCTGGATTTCAATCTGCACAAACCTTCTGCATCTGTTAGCACCTCCATGCGCCCACTGAACATGGCGCTCAGCATGGTATCATTGTGTTTTGTCAGCGTGCCAATTGTTGTGTAATACAAGCGTCCTCCCACATTCAGCTTGACGTACTGAGATGCGTGACCCTTTAGTAAAACCTTCTGATCACCGGACATCGTTTCGGGCTCCTTGGCATGAAGTACAAGCTGGTTGCTGGCTGCCTGGCTCAGGTGCGCTTTGTCACTAAGCGCACGGCCCAGATCATCAATTTCGATGCCGCTGCTCCCGCTGCTGCTGCTGCTGGTGCTCCCGCTGTTGTTGCTGTTGCTATTGTTAGCTGCAGCAGGCACAGTCACTGTACCGATGCTTCCGTTTACTGTGTCCACGCCCTTTTGTTTGGAGCCTCTGCAAACGCCTTCTTTTGCGTTGCTTACGCTCGCCGTGAGCGCCAATGGATCAATTTTGGCGAATATTTAACTCTCTTAATGGGAATATTAAAAGATTACTAACAGAACTCTTGACGCATTCAATCATACAAAAAAGTACATACACACACATGTATAAAAATAAATACCAACTATGAATGTACCGATGTAAATATGCAAAAATGTATTAAATAAGAACTTGTTAAAATACCAATATTATCATACCATACCAATTTGCTAAACACAGCTGATTAGTTATCAGGACGTTATTGACGAAAAAGTAAACAGCTTCGCCTATTATATTTAATAAACATGTTAGTTTGCCACTAATTGTATGTAATTATTTCTGTTCTAGTTTTGACAACTGATTTCGGCAGCAAAACTTACAATACGCACTGAATGGACCTGTGGGCTGTGGCTTGAATGTGGTATTTTCTTTAACACTTAAATAGCTCCACAAACAAACAGCTGATTACTTAGCTGAAAATACTAAAGACTGAATTATTTGTATTTAATTTTACATACAAAAGCACTAACTACATTAATATGTATATTATTTTGATGTGCAAATAAAAAATACCAATAGGTAAAAGATGTTAAAAAATACAGCAAAGAAAAACAAATATACCTCTAAATTTAATTAAAGCTATAGTTAAGCTGGAATGAATAAAATATTTGGAATGTTTCTTAGCTGCTAAAACTATTATTTAAAACGACTCAATTTAGTTTATAGGCAGGAGTTATCGTTCTTACTGGCTTTTATTTTTTATTAACTCGTCACATTATACAATATTTTTAAATATATGAAAACATATTTTTCGTTCTTTTTCTTTTTTGGCTGTATGCATCGAAAAATAAGAACAATTTTGTATTTTGTACGTTTGTATAAATATGAATATGTAATGCGCAGTGAGCGTGATGATTTTGTGGTAGTTGATGGTTAATGGGTGTATTACTGATTTTACATTATTAGAAAAGAACAGAATAAAAAAGAATATATTTAGGAATAGTTAAAATATATGCGTACAAATGAATATTCTTTGTGTAGACACTTGCATTAAATAATTTGGAAATATGTCTCAGCTCTAGGAGCTCGCTTTGAAATGATGACCGTAACGCACATGCACCAGCAGCCAGCACTGTTGTGGCCCCAATTTTAGAATTTATGTGGATGATACGACTACGGAAGTCTCACTACCCGAATTCATTTCGACTCCCTCCTGCTGCTCAACGGATGAAGCTGGTGGGCAGCTGCTGATGGCATCGGTGGATATCTTTGCAGTCTCATCCGTTGACTCCAAGTCTCCCTCAATCTTCAAACGTTTCGATTTGCTGGTGTTCTCGGACTCATTGGCGTCATCGACACCGGCATCTGGTGAAGCGCTACGCTTGAGGGCGCTCTGCTCTGCGGCGACATCGATGTCCTGATTCTTTTCCTGGTCTGCTTCCGGGACGGCGCTCTGCTCTGCGGCGACATCAATGTCCTGATTCTTTTCCTGGTCAGCTTTGGGGATGGCGCCCTCTGTTTCAGCTGGATTGATTGTGGACTTCAGTTCTTGTAGCTTCTCCTTGAATTTGACAATAACAGCGGTCATATTGTCGCAGCCAGTGCCGTCACCCATTGTATTTGGGGCCAGACAGTTATCAAAAAGCTAAAAAAGAAAGAATATATATATATATATTCGACCTAGAGAAGTTATATAAATCCGATATTCACCTCCTCACAAATTTTAGACAATTTCTTTGAGTCATCTTTCAGACGGAGACGCACAAAGTCGACCACTTCATCGCTGGACATATAGTTCCAGATGCCGTCGCAGGCCAGAACCATGAATTCATCTTCTGAAGTAATGATTAGTTTCTTGACATCCGGCAATGCCGAAATCATCTGTGCTTCAGGTGGCAGCTCCAAGTTTGTTTTATAAGCATGATCTCCTATGGCTCGGGACAGATTTAGTCCGCCATTGACACGACCATCGAGAGTGACGCGACCACCGGCCTTGACAATGCGTCTGGACTCCTCGTCATCCTCGGGCTTATGGTCCAGGCTCATTTCAATAGCCTTGCCATTGCGAGAGATGACACAACGCGAATCTCCGGCATTAGCCACATACAGATCGCGACCATGCAACAGGCAGACAACCGCAGTGCAGCCACTATCTTTACCTGGCTCCTCGATCATATTGGCGCAGAAATGATCGTTGGCTAGCTGGTCCTCATCAGCGTCATCATCATCACTGCCATTTTCATCCTATAAATAAGAAATGACATTTAATATATGCTATTCCTATTCCTATTCTATCTTACCTCTTCATCGTCGTCATCGTCGTCGTCGTCGTCGTCGTCATCGTCATCATCATCATTGGCGTCATTCTCATCTTCCATATCGTCATCAGATGAACTCTCAGCCACAACAACCTCTTGAGCTTTAGTCATAGCATTCTCGTCATAGTCAGCGTCATCATCGGTGGATTCTTCCTCAGAAGCAGCATTCGCCTTTTTTAACACTTTCTCTGATTCCTTGCTGGTTGACGAGATGTCAGCGGGCTCTGGCTTGGCTGCTTCGGGTTTCTCTACGCTGCCGTTAGACTTTGTGTCTGCGATGTCACTGGAAGCGGATACAATAGCGTCCTCCGCCTCACCAGCTGCTTTATTGTCAACTATAACCGCGGCCTTGGCCTCTGACGAGGTGACACTGCCATTCTGCTCGATGGGCGCAACGACCGGGCTAGTGGGTGCTGGTGGTTTGCCAGCAGTGGATTCATCCTTAGGAGTAATAGTTGAGTTGGTGGTTTTGCTAGCACTTGAACTGCTGCTGCTCACCGTCGACTCATCCTCTGGTTCAAGTTTTTCCACTCGAGAGCTACTTGGACCGGCTCCGTCGAGTTCAGTGAACGCAGCTACAGCTGCGGCTGAAGTTGAGGAACCTGCGGGCTTCGCTGTTGGATCCATGACAGCCTTATTAACCGCTTCGGCAGCAACAGCTGCAGCGCGACGGCCACGCAGGCTCGGCATTGAATTGCCAGCCGCGTTTTCGTCCTGAATCAAGGAAAGGTCGTGTGTTTGCGGCAAGCCCTTGTATTTTCCAAGGACCTCAGTTAATGGCAAGTTGCTTTCCTCATGCAGCTCAGCCAGATCCTCCTCGTCGTCCTCCTCTTCATAGCCGTCACCGTCCTCATCCACAGCATTGAACTCGCCAGCTAGGATTTTCAATGTACTGACCACTGATGGTTCGAGCAGTGTTTTGTCAAAGCCAAGAAATGCATCCTTGAGCGCCTGCTCCAACGTGCCGTTCTTATAGCTGGCGAGACTCATGAGGAACTTTGGAAGCTTGTCGGCACAATATTGCGCCACCTCGGCACCGCCATGGCCATCGTAGACGGCAAAGAACGATGTGTCCGTATCAAAATTCAATATTGCGTTATGAGCGTCCTAGGATGGAGTGGAAATATCAATTGAAATAGGTCAGTAGACATAGCAGTGCATCACTAACCTCTTGACTGTTCCGCCAGCCTTGCATCGAGCTGGCACCCACGGCGAGGATTTCATTGAACTCGTCTGTGGACGCCTTGTCCGTCTTTGGATGCGCCAGGTAAGCACCCATTTTGCACTTCACACACTAAGTCCAGCGCTTAAGGAATAAGCAGGGGAGCGGTCGCGTTAGCAGAGTACCTGTACCTGCCTAGTTGCCAGTTGCGGAAATGCGGAAAAATCGATGCTTGGCCAACGCACGCGCGCAGTGTGTACTTTTTTTTCGCGCCACCGGCAAAAATAAAGCCGGAGTTAAAGGTTGCTCGGATTTCTTTATTCTGTGAAAATCACAATAAATTGGTCAAAGATTGTTAGCTATTGTCGTTGTTAATTGTTTTGCTTGCGCGTACAACTTAGTTTGTTCGCGATTTTTCTTATAAAATTTCTAAATCTGTACGTTCTCTTTGGCGTCTCTGTAAATTTTATTGTGTGTATCCAATGCCGCCTTCTGCGTTTGCTTTTTTTGCCAAAATGTTAAAGAAACCCATTTGCTGTTCACAAGTATAGTTAGAAACTAATGTTTTTTACCCAACTCGCTATCGTTTGAAATTAATGCTTTATAAAATTATTCTTTTCGCAATATTTCCGTCTATCAGGAAAAAAAAAAATTGTACACTGTCAACCGTGTGATGAAAAGATGCCATCAAGTTAAATATGGGATATATGTGAAGGGATTATTTAGCTACAACTCATACAGAAAGTCTGGCAACGCTAAAATGTCAAACTGCGATATTTCCATCGCTCAACATCTATTTGCATTTACCATAGCCCAATACTTACGTATAGTATTAATAAAATGTATATTTCACTTAAATTTTAATTAAGGCATATATGATTTGGATTTAAGTGGTAAATGAATCAAAGACAGTGTTGATATGACTTTGATTTCATTACCACAGCTTCATTTTAAAGATTTATCGTATAGTAGCTTAAGATTTTGAATTGTATTTCTAAATAAATTAATATTTAATTTTTATGTTTTTTATAAAAAGACATATATATATATAAAATGTACAATACTTATGTGAAAGCGTATTTATATAGATTAACTAAATTTTTAAAGTTGACATTTAAATACATGACTGAAAATTCAAACCAAAAATACCATAGAAAAGGCAACAAATCAGTTAAATTATAAAATCGATTACTTAGTATTTTCGATAAATCTGTTATTTGAATTTGTTAATTATGCACTAAACTTGTTTCTTTTGAAAAAGAATAGTAATTCATATATTACAAATATAAATAATATTGCTTAAAAGATACAAGTTGAAAATGAATATTTAGGAATATAACCCCGAGTCATTATTTGACTGTTGTGCGAACTCAAACTTTCCCATCAAAACTAAACTGTACTACTGTTATACTGTACGTTCTTCACTTTGTACAACAGAATAAAACACTCTCAGCATTTATATGTCAGTGGGGAATTCAGTTATGGTATTTAACCAAATTTAGTAATAAAATATTATTGGCATATTATGTTAAGTCATTGAAAACGTAATCGTAATCTATTTTTAGTGAATAGGTTCCAATCCACTTATCTGTACGTTCGTTTCTAGAAACTTAGGTAATTACGACAGAGTAGGAGTGAACTGGAATCTATTGGGGCAATTAATCTGGTTATCTGAAGGACACACATTATTATCTGTGATTCCAAATTTGACGCTCAATTATCTCTATTCGTGCTTACTTATAAATGGTATTCAGTTTATATAATATTATTTATAATAGATGGTTTAGTATTGGCTTTTTTGCTTCTCTTAGAAAAAAAAAACAAAAAAACATTTTTAAACCAGAAAAGTATGCTATATTTTCTCATTAAATTGTTGAGTTCGTTTTCGGTACCTATGCACATTCTGTAACTAGAAATATCTAGATTTTTGGGTTCTATATTTGACTGAAATTGTTAATTCACACATACATATATATTTATATTTAACTAAATAGCGTGGGCGGAGTGAAGCTGGAGCTTACTACGCGAATATGTGTGTGTGTGTGAGGCTACGAGTGTGTGTTTATGTTTGCATTTGTATATTCATTATGCGCAATGTACATATATTGTTTATCGTGTATTAGTTATGCTCAATACCCCTTTGATCTGTTATGAATGCAAATTATGTAGGCGAATTTCAAGCAAGTGACTTTAAAATTATGCAAAGAGAAATGTACTATAAATATGTTTGTAGTGTGAATATAATAATAAACTAAATAATAATAGTATTTTGTCTCAAATAAATTTCGACAGCTCATCTTTTATAAAATTTGTAATAAATTCGTTTTATATAAATTTCAGCTGAAATTTTAATATAAATATATTAAGGAAATTGTGCAGTAATATCAATAGCTCGGTTAATTATAAAATGCCACAAAATGAGCTAATGAAAATGCGTTGAAGTCGCACGCACACACACACAGACTAGCACATACACACACACTCACACATGTGTGCAAGTTAGACGTCAACTTTTGAAAGGTTCTCCTTTGCTGGCTGCTGCCATCGAAATAGAAAGCAAATATGAATAGCCGAGCGTGGCTTTTTATAACTTTTTAATTGTTTCGATAATTTTGTTTGCCAATGAATCTTGGCAAGTATCTTAAGTGACCCCGTGCTGATGTTTGCTTTGCGCTAAATGAATTCTCCATATGCGGCTGATTAGTCATGGCAAACGATTTCGAAATACGTGAAAGATATGTACATACATTAATGAGTCGGCAATGGATTTTTGTTGTTTTTATCTAATTGGCACTTGATAGTGTCAGCTGCAAACTATGAATGTGACATTGTTACCCAATTTTTGGAACTTTTGGAGAGTAAACAGATTTAATAGTTGATTAGATAATTACCACAATTAATGGATTTGGAAAAGTCAGTGTTATTTCACAATTCCATGGAACTCAAAATGGTTTTATGCTAGTCATCTGGCACCTCTGGCAATATGCAGCTTAGCCACACTGGAGCAATGCCTTCAACAATTCCATGGAACTCAAAATGGTTAAGGAAAAGGGAATTTTATGCTAGTTCTCTGGCAACTCTGGCGATCTGCAGCTTCGTGACACTGTTGACCATTGCATTAAACATGAGCGGCTTTCGACTAAATCCAGGAGCATTTGAGAGATTTCACACGCAACATGTTGCTGTGTGTATTATGTAAGCCACTGGCCCAAGGCCCAAAGGTAGAAATGCGACCGCAACAAAAGCAGAGCAAAAGTCACTTGGCCGTCGAGCACTATCGCCAAGTGAAGGTGTTGCGGGGCTCATACATACGCAGACAGGCATTCTGCTGTTTACCGTTATCTGCATACCAATACCAATAGCGAACTACCCACTGTATTGTTGGCACGCTTCGCTGCGACGTCACCCGTTCCGTTAGGTATAAAAACCAAGGCGACCAAAGGACCTGCGCTCATTCACTTCGGTTCAGTTGTGTTGAAACGTTCGTGTCACTTTATAAGCAAAGCTCGGCAATTCAGCTACCTGTGGCAGCGGCAGCAGGAAGCGTAAGCGCAGTGCGGTGCAGTTTGAATTTAAAGTTTTTTGCCAAAGTGAGTCCCATTCCAAATACAATATCGGTTCCTTGTTAAGCCTTAGCGCTAGTTAGTCCATGTAAGCCTTAGTGATCCAGTGATCCATGAGTTGTTTAGAAATCCTTATTTTCAGTGAATGTGGTTAGATCAGTGAGATGTAGATAAAATATATCCGTATTCTATTGAGAACTGAGTTTAATTCCACATGGCGTGTAGATAAAGGCTTTTAGAAGAACCAGATGGTTCTGGTCCGAAAGCTGAAAAGAAAACAAATTCGGATTAATTTGAATTCAATTTAATTAAAATCAAAATTCGATTTTTGCTAGAAATTGAGTAGATACCTCAGAAAGTGAATACTCTCATAAATACTGTGTTTATATTGCAATTATTTAAAAAGTATATATTTTTCTATATACAGACTTGCATACTTCTAAAAGTTTAACTTCTAATCTTTTGAAATACAAATTTAATATGCTGAATAAACATTCCAATTTTAAAAACCGCATATTTCTTGCTTTAGCTGAGATACTACGATTTTCGGAATATTGTATTGATATTATAGTTTGAGTATCAGAAAATACAGTTTAAGTACTTTATGAATATATATTTCCTTTTATTTGGTGCCTAAAACGTTTCAATAATGCTAAATGTAAAAATAATATAGCAATCGATATAGGAATAAATATAGTAGATTCAATATTCATTTTAATTTTTGATTCCCAATCATACAAATTTAAGATCAAACTTTAGTCAAAGCTACTACAATTTTAATCTATGAACTATAATTATAGATTGCAAAAATATGAAATGATCAATCTTTGTCATATAATTCATTTCGTAATAGGGTTTTGACTATAAAATATAAAATTTCAATTCAAATTTAGACTTTTGCCTATGTTTTACATACAGTTTCAACATTATTAAAAGTCAAGCCATCCCAGTCTCTAAATTACCTTGAAATTGAAATTTGAGCGAACTGAATAAGAAATATTATAATTATTCCCGCTTAACGAACATACAAATATTACTCAATGCAAATTGCTAAGTTTTATTATTAATAATTTGCTTAATATGCATTTTTTCCCTGCTTCGAGAGAAGAGTATATATATAGATACCTACACACACACACACACACACACAAATTGAGTTGAAGTAATGAAATTACTTATTGTATTGAATATTCTAGCTGGGCTCTTCAGAAAAGTTCGCCCTGAGTCGGCGGCCCAGGTAACAGTGGGCCCCGCCCTGCAGGCCTAATGAATAAATATGAGTGGCCAAAGTGGCTAAAATACTTGTTGCCTAAATGAGTGAGAAGATAAGTCAGAGAGCCAAAGAGTCGAAGACTCTACAAGTCAGCTTCATGCATAATAAATTCTAAATATGCACAAAAATGTTTTCGGCTGCACTTTGTTTGCCTTTCGCTGGGGCTAAGCAGAAAAGTTTGCCGTTGCCGCTGGCTTGAGGTCGCAGCATCTTTCAATCTGTCAATCAATATTCATAAATTGGTAGCCACTAGCTGGCGGCCAGGTTGCTCTTAGCCAGGACTCGCTGCACGGTGCCAACTTTTGCGCAACTCGTGCGCTGCTCGCAGAGCTCCAGGCGGCGCGCGACCTGCCGATAATAGTCCTTTTCTTGCAATTTTCCCGAGCGAAGGCTGCAGCTGGAGACCTGCTCGAGGTGTTGGCTTACCAAATGCAAATTTCTGCATAACACTTTCTATACCCTTCGGCGTGGAGTCAGGTGACAATCGTCCTTTAGCCGCTGTTTTCTATTGAGATAGTTCCTTTGTGTAACTTAGTTTAGTCCTTGTTCGATTGCTTTGCATTGGGAATGAGTAGAAGAAATGTAATATAAATACAAATATAGTTTTTGACAGGGTATTAAGTCTTCGCCCTCTGACAACACTGCAGACACTTTTTGATTAAATCCTGTTGCGATATCCTGTGCATATTTATTATTTATGGTTTTATATTTGTGCATAAATCGTGCGAGATAGGCGCACGCTGAAAATTCGTTAGTTCCATTTGCTCGAAATTGAAATGCAATTGCTTATCGGATAAATGCAGCTGGAATGATGCAGCACCCACGCATAGAGAGAGAGGGAGAGAGATATGTAAATTATTTGTTATTTTCCGTTTAACAATGAAACAATAATAGTGAGTGACTGGCTTTATGATAGTGCGTAGCACATCCTTTGTCGCGCCAAGCCAAAATCCCATCAAGCTAAACACACAGAGAGGAAAGGAGAAGGAGAGAGAGGGGGGGGGGGGGGGGGGAGAGTGGGGTAGCAAATGCCTCTTCTATTTGCTTAAGGACATATTTATTTGTATGCAAAAGTGAATGGGGAAAGGGTTTGATATTTGTTTTACTAGAATTTCCAATCGCTCACCTGAACCTCGGCCTGCCTCTGTCTCTGCCTCTGCCTCTGCCTCGACCGCTGTCTGTTGATATATATATGATATATGTTTGCATATTCACATTAGAAATTGCATCAGCTAACATGCCTGGTTAAATACATTTAATGATGCCGCGCCCCAAATCAAGCTGCCGCGTGGCCGCCCACCTTTTAGCCTGGCTGAAAGGAGCTGTCAAAAAATTTGTTAACTTTAATGTGTTGCACGTCAACGTCAGCGACCACTGCAGAGGCTGTGTGCCTGAAATCTTAATTGAACTTTCAGTTGCTCATCGCAAACGGAAGCCAAAGATGAAATGCTCTAAAGTTGAAATAAATAAATATTTATATATAAATATAAATGAAATAAATCTGTACTAGATACTATATTATATATACTCTATGCTATATTATAGCATTCAGACTCTTCTACATAAAATGAGATATTAATATGTACAGTGCTGCTCAGCTGAATAGGTTCGACTTTTGTCTTGTGTTTGAATAGTTATATCTCTTCAGTGATAGCTCCGATTTGATTGAAATAAATTTCACAATATATATATATATCAAAGCTAATTCACAGTGACTATGCTGCAAGTGCCATGCCCCAAAAAAAAGAGTAGCAAAATGAGCAGGGATGGAGTCGAGTAGCATGCCCCATCATTATCTGTAATCGAGCTTAATTTTGTGTGGGTGGCTGGCTGCCTGACTGCCTGACTGCCTGAGTGCTTGGCTGACGGTTATTTTAAAATTCTATCAAAATAATGTTCATCTTTTGTCTAAGACTTTTACGGAAAAACCCGCCAAGTTCAGTCAACGGCGCTTAATTAACTTAATGCCACAATTGCTGCCAAAGGAACAACCAATTTTCGGTCGGCGGAGGTCGGCTGGGCGGCGGCTCGGCCCGCTTGGCCAGCTGCTTTCTTGCTGACGCACAAATCAGGCAGAAAGGAAAACCAAAAATAAAAAATTCAAATCAAATTTCGTACGTGTCCGTTTTGTTGGGGCTGTTCGTCTTGGCCCTGATTTCTGCTTGCCGAACGATTGGCCAGGCTATCAAATCAAATGCTACCTTTGCCCACCTTCGCATGGGCGTGTCCGTAATAACGGTATTTACGATACACGATACCATAAATGCTGATTTAAAAAACATTCGCAGTAGCCTGATCAGATATGTTATATGATTGCTGGCAATTAAATGGCATCGCACCTGTACGTGAGCGCCGTGCCGTAGCCGTGCCAGACAAGCGCGTCAAACTATCTGGCGTGACTAATGACCGACGCGAAGCACCCTGGAAAATTGATAAACAAGTTTATGAAAATCAGGAAACAACTGGGAAAATCACAGACAGAGCCTCGCCTCTGCGGCCTTATCACTGGCAGGTGCTCCTTATCAGCTGCGTACCGATAGCGGCATTTACGCATTTACAGCTAAGTGGGACGGACAGTTAGCTCGACTAATTGTCATTTCGAGCTGTGGCATCTTGCACTTGTGACGTAGAAGCCAAGGCTCTGCTTTTTTTCTTTTGGCCACACGCCTTAGCCTCAGCCTCAGCCTCAGCCTCAATTACCCAAATTACGATATTACCAAATTTTCACTAATTGCAATTTAGGGCGAGTTAATACGGTGTTTGTCACCTGGCGACGTCTATTAAAATTTATTTGTTTGTCTTGCTTGAAACTCAATGAAGCACATGTATGCGTGAGCACACACACACCCACACACACACACACACACACAGACAGTCGCAGCTTCATTGTCTACGTCGGCTTTGTTTAACGGTTGCCCAATCCCGCCCTCAGCACTTCCTTCAGACATTCCTTCACTGAGGTGTGCTGAAGTTTGTTGTGTCAATTGAAATTCGTGCGTGGGAGTCGTGTTTAATGATTAAGAATCGACCCAACTAATGGTCATCAAAATTGATTATTAGCCAATGCCATTTAGTTCATAAATGTGACGAAATTGGACATGCAGAGGCAGTCGAGGAGCTGAGCTCCCAGGTTTCGAGCCTTGGCTTAAATTGACTTGGCTACTATCCATGCTCAGCATAGCCATGTCCTTCTGCTGCTTCTTATATATAGCTATTAATGCTTAACTTGATTTGTGCCCTTTTGTTGCTCCCAAAATAATAATATTAATGAAATGAATTTGCCATTGAAAGGCTCGAAGACCAATGCCAGAATTATGAGATTCCTATTTAGGGCAAAGTGATTATTAGATTACTATTACTTATAGTATATATAATAATATATATAATAGCAAGCAGCTGAGATTATTGTTCATAAGTCAATATTGGTAACAATAGTTTATAAAGTCCTTGACCTTCTCTAAGTGCCAGGCAGAAGCTGACTCTGACTCGGCTGCTCGGGAACAGCTAAGAATAGCTAGATAGCCAATGCAGATCTGTAATTGAAGGAGGTATATTGGGAAAGGTTGATGTTAAGACTTGAGGTTTATATGCTCTAAATTTTATTTTATGTTAATCAGTTAATTTGGGAAATTTTCTACATTTTCTCTGAAAATAATGTTTTTGTTATTACAAATTTAATCAAACAACTAACAAACTAATATCAAATATTAGCTAAAATATGAATTTATTATTATTTTAAATTAAATAAACAAGTTTCCAAATATGGGTCACCTGATAATATCAGTGACAATGTAAACTGCCAGGACAAAGCGACCAGTAACAGCTCTGAGGCTGACGTGGAAATCTACTTTGAAGTGAATTCCCTGAGGCTGCGTGGGATATGCATGTTTAATTATGGCTCATTAGCCGTGGCAATGCAGTTTTCAATTTAATATGAAAATTGAGGAAAAACTGTGAAAAGCTGGAAAAACCTGTTCTGCTATGGCCACGCGCGCTGCCGCTGCCGCTGCCGCTGCTGCCTTTGTAACCGCATACACCGAACTTTGGTTTTACTAGCTGCAAATTAGAGGGCGAGCAGCGGGACTAGCTAGTAACATACTAAAAATGGGGCAAACAGCTCGGGTGGGGCCTCAGAAACTTGTCCCAAAAGTGCGCAAATTTCAGGGAAGCAGACGACGCAGCGGCTACTCCTTTGTCACCAAAGCTTTTGACTGAGGTCAGGCCACGCCCCAACGAGACCAACGCGCAAACATGTTGGCGTGAAGCAAAAAAACAGGAATAATACTATATATACATATATATCCCCTAAAGCGTGCCAGACTAAAAAGTCTGCCACACAAGCAGCCAGAGAGAGAGAGAGAGAGATAGAGAAAGAGTGGCAGGGGGAGAACGGGTTGGCATTTTGATCTATACCGCACACTGGCCCGGCAATTGCCTGTAATTAATTTGTTTAAGCCAACCCAGCGCAAGAAAAATGATAAGTAAACGTGCAGTAGGCCGAGCTGTGAGCCGACAATTCCGTCAACTGAGCATTTGTTAGGCTAACAACTAAAGCCTGAGCTCACATGACCCAAATTTGTATTTGATGCAGAATATGACACGAAAATTAGCAAGTTTTTGACATTTACAAATTAGTTTTATATTTTTTATTTATTTTTGTAAATATTTTTTCGCTGCTTTCGGTGCGAATTTTAGAATATGAATGCGATCTGTATTTAATTTCTGTTAATTTGAAGATATTCATGATAGTTCTGTTAATTAGCAGAACTGTTAGCTTAGCAGCTCTGTACATCTGCAGAAGATATTCATGATAGTTCTGTTAATTAGCAGAACTGTTAGCTTAGCAGCTCTGTACATCTGCAGAAGATATTCATGATAGTTCTGTTAATTGGCCGAGCTGTTAGCTTAGCAGTTCTGCAGATCTGCAGGCATTAACAGTAGCTGAGTCCGAAGAAGGGAAATTCATAGCTGCTAAAATAGACCATTTGGGACTTTTTATGATATGTATGGATTACAGGAGCCAATCCCATCAACAATTCATTCAAACAACAGTTTTTCAATGCGCTTAAAATATATTTAGATAAAAATGTCCTCAAAATATTCGCTTTACAACCAGGCAGCACCAGGCGATGGCTTATTATGGCCATTGGCATTCAGCCAGGGCCCCAAACCCAGTGTCTCCAGATTGGTGACGTGATTCGTGCCCGCAGTAATGGGCGAGAGGGCCGCATCCTTGATGATCGTCAAGTGATGGGCGGCGCCCGCATTGCCGTTGCGTGTGAACTGCCCGAACTTGGCCGCCTCGTACTCGGTCTTCTGAATCTCGGCGGCGGCAGCATGAGCGGATCGCTGCAGTGCCGAGGCTGCCTCAGCCTCGCGGGCGGCAGCGATGCGCTGCTGGTAGGCCACGGCTGCCTTGGAGGCGGCCAGGCGCTGCTGGGCCAGCACCACAGCTGAGGCAGCAGAAGCCGCCTCCGAACGCTGGATGGCCGCAGCCGCCTCAGATTTCTGTGTGAGGATGGCGGCGTGCGTCTCCTTCTCCATGGCGATGCGCTGCTGATTGAGGACGTTCTCCTTGGCCGCCTGCATCTGCTGCTGGGCAATGAGCACATTGGCCGAAGCCTGTTTGGCAGCCGAAATGGCATTGGCCACCTCATTGGGCGAAGGCGCAGTCTTCAGTGGACTGTGTCCAGCGCTCCAAGCGCCACTGCTGCCCGCCAGCTGGCCGGCCCAGCTGCCAGCATTACTCCAGCCGCCGCCCAGCTGTGCGCCGCTCGTCGCCGCCCAGGGAATGGACACATCGCCAATGCTGCGCTTAGGCAGCGTCTTCTCGCCGGAGGCGCTGCATCCAGCTGCAGCTGCTAAGACCAGCAGCAGCAGCGGCAACATTCTTGCTCCTTGAGGGCTGTGGTTGCTTGTGAATTGCATCTTGCTAGATTCGAATGCTCGCTGCTCTCCGTCGCCTACTGAACTCTTCTGCTGAGGGATTTACTATTTATAGCAGCTGTTGAGGCTGATGCTGCGGCGGCTGCTCTTGGCTGCTGGGCTAATCACTCACGTAGGCGTTGGCATCGCCAATTTGGGCTCAATCGCTGTGGTAACTGATTTTATAACTGCCTCAATTTTGCGAAGACCAGAAGGAAATGAAAGGCTGCTCTCAATTATCAAAGGCTTAGCTAACGCGCGGGGCCATTGCGCCTTTCATCAGCGACTTCATTGGCTATCGTAACCCAATTTCGGTTTGGCTTAAACGGGAATTTGTTGGAAACAGAAACTTTGGGGCCATAATGTTGCTGTGTAAATATAAATGGCAGGTCTATTTATAGATAACAGGCGGGTATTATCCCATTTCAAATAGAAAATATCTGGAATTTACATGTCTTTAACTTTATCAATGTATTTCAGCTAGAACTAAAGTTATTCTGTATGAATAGTGTGTGAAATAGCAGCTCTGCTTAGGCTTCAGGGTATTTGCTAGTCAGGCAGTCCCTACTAGTGCACCCAAGGCATTAAACTGCAGCTCTTTCTAGAGTTTAGGGTATTTCCCAGTCGATCATTCTCACTTAATAATGTCCTGCTTAGGCTACAGGGTATTTGCTAGTCAGGCAGTCTCTACTAGTGCACCCAAGGCATTAAACTGCAGCACTTTCTAGAGTTTAGGGTATTTCCAAGTCGAGCATTCTCACTTAATAAAGTCATATTCTACTTTCAACTATTTCAACAGCTTTGCTCAGACCTCAGGGTATTTGCCAGTCGAGCATGCCCTACTCTAACATCATTTTCAATTATTGCACACAGCAGCTCTGTTCATGGTGCAGGGTATTTGCAAGTCTGGCACTCCCTCCGACTGCACTCTCACGTCACTTTCAGTTATTTGCCTCAGGGTATCTCCCAGTCTGGCTCGCTCCTTCACTCCCAGTTATTGCACTTGACTGAAGGCATTATGTATGATCAGTTCCTCGTGATGCGCATGTAGACAGTCGTAAATCTATATAAGTATATGGGCGCGTGGGCGCTGCATTCTTTAGCGCGCGCGTCCGCCCACCTTATTAATGTTATGAAAAAATAAAATTTAATTATAACGCGAGAGCCACGCAATATACGTGTCCAACGGTATTACACCTGACAAAGAAAGGGGGAGGGCGAGGGGAGGGGCAGGAGGTCAGCGACGACATTCGATACAAATGAGGCTGCAGCAGCTCGGCTCAGCTCAGCTCAGCTGCCGAACATTTCACGCTGGAAAGCGGCAACGATTGTAATTACCATTAATGCACGTCGTCGGGCGCTCTCCTGGACAAACTCAAATTTTACTTTTACTCGTATTAATGAATACAAATTGAATAAGACAAGCTGATGCCGCCGTTGACGGCTTACAGGTGTTTCGCGGGCAAGGTACAGTGGTCCGCTTAAGACGGGGCATGCAGGTGTAACTAGCTGAAGGCCCAGGCAGGGCCTAAGGGAGAGGGGTAGTCAGGAATTGAATTTTATTACTGATTTGTATTTTATTTATTTTACTGAAATTATTCTTATTTATCATAAAATTTGTTTATCGTCTTATGACAATAAAAATTTTAAAAAATTATATTTTATTTATATTTTTAATATAATAATAAAAAAGTCAGCATGGAAGAAGTTGCCTCTAAGGAAGAGTCCTTAGACCAATAATTCATACACTGCTCTCAGCTCAGCTCATCATCAACCAACGCGATTTGCCCTTTTCGATATATGGTTGAGATAACCCGAAGCATCTCACCTAAGTTATTATGCATTTAATAGCCACACAGCCAACTGGGCTCAAATGCTGATGTTCTTCTGAATTTATTTGATTTCAGAGCGCCAATTTGCTGGCCAGCATGTCCTCCCAGTCGATGGCATTCCAGAGCAAGTCACGAAAATCTTTTATAGGCGTTTTATTGCTCACCTTTGTGGCTTTTCTGGCGCAAGGTGTTTGGGCAGCCGAGCCGGATGCGACGTACGTCGACAATGAGCTGCACAAGGACAACGGTTAGCCATCAGCAGCAGGAGTTTTGTCAACTTGGAGCTAAATCGTCTTTTGTTTCTAGAGTTTCCCGCTTTGGCCAAACGTCCGGCGTTTTTCGTGGGCAGTCGATATGGACGCTCGAGCGGCGGCGGCGCCGGTGGCACTGGCGGTGGCTCCAACGGCATGGGCACCTCGAAGACGCGACGCCTAATCATCGTGCCGCGCAACGATCGCTTCTTCCTCGGCTCGCGCTACGGCAAACGCAGCGATGAGTACCTCTCGCCCTACGAACAGAGCAGCCTGGGCCTGGGCCTGGCCAAGAGCTCGTTGCGCGAGGCCGAGCGGGAGACCGAAGCCAGCAACGAGCCCAGCAGAACCCGGACTACGATGACCATGTCCTGCGTCTACACGGGCATCAGCAACTTCTATCGCTGCAGCAATGCGTAAGTTTGACTACGCATAACTCCTGAATTTGCTATACATTGATTATCCTGCGCAGCGAGGACCTCAGCCTGAACATGCCACTGGAGAGCAACAGCGTAGGCGCGGAGGAGGCCAGCAACAGCGTGAAGTAAGATTGGGCCTGGCAGGACGCATTCATTGGCAAACGATTCTCTGGCTAGTTAATTATCCTTGTTATCCATTGGCTTCTCAGCTACACACACACACACACCCATATACACACACACATTTATATATGTGGCGTATCTTGTATCTTGTTAAATGGTATTAAAATTTTTAACGGGGCTGGAAAAGTTTTAATACCCAAAACTAACTGTGTAAATAAGTAAAATACAATAAAATATAAATACATACTTACATCTGTATCAAATAACATAACTAGGCTATACTACTTAATATATATACATACATGATTATATATATATATATACATTAACAAATTGTACTTTAATGCTTGGTACAGTACGTTCCATTAACTGGGTGTAAAGGATCCTTTAGCTTCGCATATGAATAATCCATCGATTATATAACTATGTACACATACATACACACACATGTGATGCTGTACTGCATATGAATACATTCTCCATTATGCATGTATTACTCTTTCGCTCCTAACTACAAATGTAAACGTTCAATAAAGGCAAACCGAAATATCCACTAACAAATTGAACTCTTTGGAAACTTATAGAGCAGGCAGTCGGAAGTTAAAGGAATAGAATGAGTCTTTAGTTAGATTGATATGATATGAATTATTTAATTAATGATTATATTCATTGAGTATGTGCTAGGTAAGTATGCAACAAGCGGCAACTGGGATCAGCTTTAAGCCATTTCAAGTCTGTCTTTGTGCATGAATTCGAGGTACTATATCAGCTAGTGCCTTCTATATGGCTATGCTTAGGTATAGCAGACTCCAGCTGACATAGTCTCTCAAATTCCTGCTTTCATGTCTATGCTATATATAATCTATTTATCTAAATTATATAATCCAAAACTAGTGATTGGAATGGCACTAAAAACTGTTGCAGGCAGTCCTATCTAGCATGCTCACAGCTTATCTTGCTTCCTTATGTTTATTAAAATTTTAGCTATATTTTAAAAATACATTTCAATTCAGCAATTCAGAAAAATTTATGAGACGCTGATATAATAGTTGAAGGCATGTTAGATAGAAGCAAAATAAACTTGAGTCGCTTTAAAACATGGAAAGAATTATAATTTCTAACAAAAGATTTTTTTACCATATTTTCAAATATTAAAAATTATAATAATAATAATAATAATATAAAATATAATTAGAATAAAAATAATATAAATTGTGTAAAAAATATATTTTTAACCAAATATCTATATATTATTTTTAGATAAATATTTTAAAATATTTAATATGCATATTTTTTAAATTATTTATTTTTTTTATAAATATTTTTAAACTTTTATTTAATATGAATATTTTAAAATATTTATATAAATATATTATATATATTTATCTTTAAATATTTGCTTAAAGATGACCTTTCATTATATGACCATTCAGGCCATTGTTAAATTCAATGCCCACATTTCTCAGCCACACGCAGTCTGTATAAATTCTTAAATGTGCTTTATGAGAAATCTTGGCCATAATGAAGCAATTTCCATTGTGCTAATGCATTTCTGCGGGCTGACACATTTGCCTAGCCTATATACAGCTGGGCGCAGGAGCAGGCACAGGTGATGTATGTTTGTCAGCGTAAGTAGTACAAGAAATTTAATTATCATAGCCAGGCCCGCACCGATACAAGTAATGAGCACGCGTAAAGAGCCGGAGCACTTACACCTGAAATGCTGTCCTGAGCAAGCGGCAAATGCAGAAATGATAGAAATTAAGTCGGCGTCACGGAAAAAGTTTCCTTAGCTGGCATTGATTTTAATTGTTGGCAACGGATAGCGGTAAACGCAGAGATTTTAAGCTAGCGGCGAAGTGCTTGCTAATTGTATTAAGTGGCATTGCCATCGACGGCGTCTTCCTGTCTCTCTCTCTCTCTCCTCTCTCCCTCCCGCCCGCATCATAACTTTTCGGCAATCAGCACGTGGCAGCGCGGCGATAGCTTCTCATCAAACAGCTTCTCATAGCGCACCGCCAGGCGCACCTGCTGCGCTGCGGCCACCTCCTGGAGGTAGCACAGACGGTCGTACAGCAGGACGTTCTCGCAGAGCAGCTGGGCGGAAGAAGGGATTACAATGAGTCCATGGATTGGGTAAATAAGTGATTCAACTACCTGTGTGCTTGCCTGCAGACAAGTCAAGGCCTCCGCCAAGCAGGCGCCACGCCCACTCGCATAGACTTGGCTCATTGCATCAAAGCGGCTCTCGTGCACGGGCCGCCAGTCCATGCGGACTCCAGTGTGCCGCGAGTGAAGCTGATATTTCCGCTGAATGCTGGCAAATGTTTGTAGGCCCTCGGACTCTGACTGAGCCTTGGCTTGCCGCCTGACTTTGACTAGCTCCCCCTCATCGCACAGAGCCGCTGCCAAGGCGCGCGCAAACATCTGACTGCCATGCTCCGCATGAGTCTGAGCATCACTCTGCCAGCGAGATTTCGTCTGCTGGCAGGCCAAGCGCAGGAAAGGCCGATTGAAGCAGTCAGCGGATGCCACTGTTGACATAGCCGCCCTCAAGCCCCTGCTCAGTGGAAAGTTGCGGAACGAGCTGCCGTCCGCGCTCAAGGCGAGCTTGTGGTAACAGCAGGGCGCAATGTGCAGACAACTGACTTGGGGCATTCCCAGAAACAGGAGCATTGCACTGATGCTCAGATCGGCGCAGGCATGCAGGCCAACTATGGAAGTGGGCGCCCGCTGCTGCCCCCGAGCAGCTGCATGTGCCTGAATGCGACTGGCATCGGCTGTAATGAAGAGCTGCTCGTAGCTAATCGAAGTAGTATTGGCTGCTGAGTGGCTGCGCCGGCGTGCTGCTTGCACACGTTGCTCGTCTGCCTCCAGGCCAAGTATCTGGTAATCAGCATTCAGCTCGAGCAGCGCCTCGCTCAGGTAGCCCAGCCCAGCGCCCAAGTCGACTATGAACTTGGTACCCGGACAATGCTCATGTATGTGCTTAGCCAACTTGTCAATCTCATGCGACTTTTTGGCTGACATTTTGCAGTTGTTACGCTTAGTCTCCCTTGGCGTTGCCCCGCCCACTGCAGCAGCTTGAGTGGGCGTCAAGTTTGCAAGCTCCTGGCGAAAGCTTAAGACCTCCTCAGGGCACTTATCCAAAGGCTCGTGCACAAAGGGAAATATATTCAGCTGCTCATTGGGCAGTTCCAGGAAATACTTCTTCATATAGCCAGGCATAGCATCGAGAGATTTGAGGCAAGCTGTATTCGCCTCTCTATATATCCAGGAATAGCGATGCAGAAAGTCCACAGCAGCTAGAAAGTAGTCAACATCATTGGCAAAGCTGCTGGGCAAGGACATGGCTGTGGATGAGAAGATCTTAAATTCTTATTGGAATATATTAAAGAGCCCTAAAACTATGTCGAACAACAAATACATTTAACAAAGACAACTTGCTTTAATCATCGTTAACATACAGAATCAACTGCTTTCGTTGGCGAAATCAACTTATATAAGAAGGGAAAAGGTATATAAAATAGAAATAGAACAAGTGTAGCTTATGGGTATCTAGATATATACAGTCAGAATTTTCGATTTCCACATTTAGGATATGACTTTCCATTTCAGTTTAGTTTCCTGTTCCAAATTCTCGTTTGCAGGTCCTAGGATACATTTGCCCACGTGCTTGGGATCCTCTTTGAAGTACTTATCGATGACCGCTCGCAGTTCGTCGATTGTCACCGATAGCACGCGTGATCGGTATTTAACGAACATCTCCTGCGACACGCCGTAGAGGAAGAAGTCGATGCCAATGTTTCCAGGAGCCGTGGGCGAGTCCAGCTGCTGCAGCACACCCAACTTCGCCTCGAATATCGTCTGCTGATCGAGCTTACTGCTTTCCGCCAGCAGCCAGTCGTAGGTCTTATCAAAGGCATCCAAAGTCTTCGTAGAGTGCGGATCCCGATAGCTGAAGAACGCAAATATGCCATCTGAGCCAATCTTGGCACCTGCGCCGTAGGCTCCATTCTGCTCCCGCACCACAGGCAGCAGATACTTGGCCGAGACGAGCTTGGCCAGCACGCGCAGCACGGGGTGATCCTCGTGCAGGTATGGCACGGCGAAGAATGACTTCGCGCAGTAGTTGACAGGAATATTCATTACGTAGTGCTGAAAACTCGGTGCCAACAGCTTCAGTTCACTCTTCTTATTCATATCCTTGAGCGTTGGCAGCTTCTGCAGGAAATGTTGGTAGTGTTCCAGGGCGGTTGCCTGAAAGCCCTCCGAGGTGTTGATGGCCACGCGCATGTTGCTCTTGCTAAACACCTTCGCTCCGATATCCTTTAATCTGTCGCGGATCTCAACTGTACTGTGCCGCTCAACATACTTCTTCATGAAGTCGATGTGATCGACTCCCGATAACAGAGATTTCAGTTTGGCAGCATCGCTGACCAACGCAGCGGAGCTTAACATGGCATACAAGTGACCGGAGCTGGCGATTCCGACTGATATATTAGAAATGTAGTTTTCAATTAGCATCTTAAGGCGGTCCGTGTCGTCTAGCTTGAAGTTGAGTAGGAGTTCCTCACACAGCGCGAACATGTCCTTCACATTCTTGTCGAGCGCGTGCGTCGTCATCATCAGGCCCATCTGATACGACTTCGCGTCCTTAACATTCTCAACGAAATTCAATTTGAAGTCAATGCCAGCGGTTTTGGAAAGAACGAGCTTGTCGAACTCACGGTAATTATGGTTGCTGGTGCCCATGTCGTCAATGACGTTGCAGAACAGTGGGATAAGCATGAGCTCATCGCGACTCAGCCCCGTAATGTTGAACAGGCACTTGAGGTAGGAAATCTCATTGGTGGGCACCTTGCACAGCTGTGTGGGAACATCGACAATAGTTTTCGTTTCGATCATTGGTAATTTGGGCGGCTCCTTAACATCTTCCAGCGTTAGACACGGCAGAACATCCGTACTCTCCTTAGCTTTTTGGGATGTTTCAAGCTTGATGCCATTCGTATATATTTCTTGTCGCTTTTCGGAGTCAAGCGCATTCACTTTCTGTTTTAGCATCTCAGCCTCAGCCTGCTTAAAGTTCTCCTCATACATTTCGTCCGGTGACATTGTCAGTGTGAGCTTATGAGTATTGTTGGCGAAGTACTTCTCCATTTTCTGCTGCAGATAGTTGTTATTCTCTTTCAGGCTCTTGCGTAACTGGGCTATCATATCCGAAACCCGTAAACTGCTGACAATATCGCCATCATGATTCCACAGAGACGTCGAGTTAAACAACAAGGCGTTACCGAAGTGGGGGCTCTGATGCTTCAAGGACAATTCCAGGTTGTGCAGAATGCTTTCTATGTGCTGAGCTTCAAAGCCTTCTTCGATAGTCTTATGAACAGTTTGATCAAAAAGCTCATTGAACTTTTTGAAGTCTTCCACCTTCAGGTCTTGCAGGCCCACAACGAAATATGTATCCCTGCAGTCCGAGGAGAAGCCTGAACTCTGATTGTAGCCTCCAGAGAAATTAGGCTCTATCAAGCTCTTATAGAACGCCGAGTTGGGGCCTCGTATCAATATCTCGGATAGTACATTTAGTTCAAAGCTTTCCTGTATGTCGGTCGAGTCACACATCAGCAGCGCTATAGCTATCTGGTTCTGTCTGTCGAAAGTGGCACCCAAATTGTCCAGTCTGCTGGGAATGTGCACGTTGCGCGGCTGAGACCAAGGCTTCTGGTTCGGTATCCTGCTGTAGGAGTTATCTATGCGCGAATGCTCGGCCAAGTATTCACTGTCGACAAATGCAAGAGTCTTCATCACGTCAAATGATCCGTAGCAGAACATGCGCGCATTGCTTGGATGATAATATTTCCGATGGAATTTAACCAAATCACAGTGCGTCAGCTTGGGAATCTCCAGTGGATTGCCGCCAGACACGTAGCCATAGGTGTGATCCGGCAGCATATTGTTGAGCAGATTTTGTATAAACACCTGCGAGTTCTCCGAAAAGGCTCCCTTCATTTCGTTATAGACTACGCCTTTGATGACCAGTTCAGAGTCCCGATTGTTCAATTCCTTGTGCTCCAGACGCCAACCCTCTTGCAGGAAATCCAAATACGCCAAGTTTGGCCTATAATACAGTAACCAATTTAATGAGTATAGGAAATTATCTTTTAAATACAACTTACCTGAATACCGCATCCAGGTAGATCTTTTGCAGGTTCCTAAAGTCCACCTCGTTCATGGTGGAGAATGGATATAGCGTATAGTCCGGCCCGGTCATGGCATTCATGAAAGTCGCAACCGAACGATTTAGCATTTTGAAGAATGGATCGCGAACTGGAAAGTTTTTGGAGCCGCATAACGCGAGATGCTCCAATATATGCGGCAGCCCCGTCGAATCGAAGGGGGTGGTGCGGAAATTAATGGAGAACACATTATTCGTGTCATTCCGATCAATGTACCAAAACTCCGTCCCCGTGCCCAGATGCCGCAGCGTACACGAGACCAGTTCAAAGTCGGGTATATATTCGATGCGTTCGCACTGGAAGCCGTGATAGACTTGGCCCTCGCTGTATTTGTATTTCCGAGCTCCCATCATATGTGGTATGTCGCCTTGGAGCGCCAGCTTCGACTCCGCACTGGCGCCTCGCTTGCTCTCGTTGACTTGACTCGATTTGAAGCATCGTCTGGTCGATTGCCCAGGCAGGAGTGGGCGCGGCACCGCCTTCAACCATTGCAAACGTGTGAGCATATTTTATTTAGTTTGTTTGTGAGCGAGTCTATAAATGATAAGTACACAATACAAGTTGCAGATGTTATCCAGATCAACACATCAAGCGACATGAATTAAATAAAAACCAACATAAAACACGACACGAGTTTTAGTTACATCAGCCGGCATTCATTGCGTTTTGCATGTATGTATGTCTGTATATATATATGTATTGGTGCGTTTGCGTTTCTCTTAATTTATATTGTGTGCCTTTCTGCATACAATAAATTTACTTATTTTGACTTACAATCTGAATGAAATTCCAAACACTAAATGTATTTGATGTTCGATAGTTTCAGTTTGCACCCTCAAACACAATGCAACTTACCAATTTGTTAGGAAATATAAACTTTTAAACTTTAGTCATCCGCACACTACATATGAGTTTATCAGTGGTCAATATTCTTGAAGTCTATCGATATACAAAACGAAATCGATCTTAGTATTTTAGGTATATTTTCATCTTTAGCGAAATACTGAATCAGTTCATTTAAGCGACTATTGGAGCTAGTTATCGAATTTGAACTATTTCCATTTATAATAAATGCATTTAACGCCTAAAATCAGTGCAACAGAAATTTCAATTATTTAAATGCAATTTATTGACTATATTTTCACAATTCCACAATGTGCACTTCAAATGTTCTTCAACTTTATATCTTGTCTCTCGCTTCTTGGCCCTAAAATACATTTACCAACATGACGCGGTTCCTTTTTGAAATACTTATCAACTACGGAGCGCACCTCATCGGCAGTTACACTCAGAACTCTCGAACGATATTTGCAATACTCCTCATGCGAGACTCTTAGGATAAAGTAATCAATGCCAACTTCTCCAGGCGCGGTTGGCCAATCGAGTAACTGCAGCACGCCCAGCTTGGCCTCGAATAGCATCTGATGATCCAGCTTATCGCTCATAGCTGCCAGCCAGTCGTAAGTTTTGTCAAACACATCCAAAGTTTTCGACGAATGCGGATCCCGATAGCTGTAGAAATTGAAGAGCCCATCATAGCCAATCCTCGCGCCAGTGCCGTAAGCTCCATTCTGCTCCCGCACCACAGGCAACAGATACTTGGCCGAGACGAGCTTGGCCAACACGCGCAGCACGGGATGATCCTCGTGCAGGTATGGCACGGCGAAGAATGACTTCGCGCAGTAGTTGACAGGAATATTCATTACGTAGTGCTGAAAACTCGGTGCCAACAGCTTCAGTTCACTCTTCTTATTCATATCCTTGAGCGTTGGCAGTTTCTGCAGGAAATGTTGGTAGTGTTCCAGGGCGGTTGCCTGAAAGCCCTCCGAGGTGTTGATGGCCACACGCATGTTGCTCTTGCTAAACAGCTTCGAGCCAATGTCCTTCAGTCTGTCGCGGATTTGCTGTGTACTATTCTGCTGAATATACCGCTTCATGAAGTCGATGTGATCAATGCCCAGCAAATGGGACTTCAGCTTGGCCGCATCACTGACCAGAGCACCGGAGCAGAGCATGGCATAGGTGTGCCCGGAGACTGCAATGCCCACGGAAAGCTTGGAAATGTAGTTCTCAATGAGCATCCTTAGGCGATCCGTGTCGTCCAGCTTGAAGTTGAGGAGTAGCTCTTCGCACAGAGCGAACATATCCTTGACATTCTTGTCCAGGGCGTAGGTAGTCATAAGCAGACCCAGCTTAAACGACTTGCCATCCTTGACATCCTCGACAACTTTCACCTTAAAGTCAAAGTTCGCTGTCTTGGAGAGAATCATCTTGTCGAACTCCCTGAAGTCGTGCTTCTCGGTGCCCATATTCTTGAAGACGTTGCAGAAGAGGGGCACGAGCATGGCATCATCGTGGCTCAGGGCCGTGATATTGAAGAGGCAATTCAGATAGGTGATGTCATTGGTGGGCACCTTGCACAGCTGGGTGGGCACGCTGTCAATGAGCTCCTCCATCAGCTGGGGATGCTCCATGGGCTCCTCCACATCGTCCAGCGAGAGGCAGGGCAAAATATTTGTATTCTCCTTGGCCTTTTGGGTCGCCTCCAACTTCAGGCCATTCTGATAGATCTCCTTTAAGCTATCAGAGCTGAGTTCATTCAGCTTCTGTTTTATCAAATTCTTTTCGGCTTTTTTAAAGTTCTCATCGTAGGACTCCTCCGGCGACATGGTCAGCGTGAGTTTGTGTGAATTGGCCAGGAAATATTGCTCAACTTTCTGCTGCAAATAGTGCTTGTTCTCCCTCAGTTTGGCACGCAATCGGTCCATCATTTCCGAAATTCTCAGATTGGCGACGACGTCGCCGCCGTGATTCCACAAGGCCATCGAGCTGAAGAGCAAGTTATTGCCATCGTCTGGGCCCTGGTGTCTAACGGACAGCTCTAGTTTATGGAGAACACTCTCCACATGATTGGGATCGAAACCTTCCAAGATTGTTCTATGGATCGTCTGCTGGAACAGCTCGTGGAATCGGTCGAAGTCTGCAACGCGCACATCCTGCAGCCCCACGGAAAAGTACGTATCCCGGCTGGTGAAGAAGTAGCCCGTATTCCTATTGAAGCCGCCGGAGAAGTTCGGCTCGACCAGGCCCTTGTAGAAGGCTGAGTTGGGGCCACGGATTAGCAGCTCCGTCAGCACGTTCAGCTCGAAGACCTCCTGCACGGCGGTTCTATCGCACATCAGCAGCGCGCAGCCAATCTGATTCTGCTTGTCCTTCGGCGCGCCTACGTTGACCAATCGGCAGGGCAAGTGGACACTGCGGGGATAGGACCAGCGCGGGTGGAGCGGTATATGACTGTACGAAGAGTCTATGAAGTCGAAGTGGCACAGATACTCCTCATCGAGGAACTCGAGAGTCTCCATCAGATCGAAGCTGCCGTAGCAGAAAATGCGCGCATTGCTCGGGTGATAATATTTGCGATGGTACTCGATCAGCTTCGAGTGCGTTAAGTTGGGTATTTCGAGAGGATCTCCGCCAGCTGTGTATTTGTAGGCGAGATCCGGCAACAGGTTGCTCATGAGGCCTTTCCTAAACAATCGAGCATTCTCTGAAAATATGCCAATCATTTCGTTGTAGACGATGCCCTTAATAATAATCTCCGAGTGCCGATCCCGCACATTCTTGTGCTCGAGGCGCCAGCCTTCCTGAAGGAAGTCCAAGTAAAGCAAATTTGGCCTGGAGAAGAGGGGGAGGAGATTAAGCAACTCTTCTGTCAAATAATCTTGGCTACTCTTACCTAAACACGGAATCCAGATAAATACGCTGAATATTGCGGAAATCCGTCTCGTTTCTGGAGGAGAAGATGTACACAGTCAAGTCCGCTCCAGTCAGGGCATTCATATTGGTCGCTACCGATCGATTCAGCATTTTGAAGAAAGGATCACGCACTGGGTACTTCTCGGAGCCATTCAAGGTCAGGTGCTCCAGCACATGCGCCACGCCCGTCGAGTCCACGGGCGGAGTCCGAAAGTTGATCGAGAATACGTTATTCGCATCGTTGCGATCGATGTACCACAGCTCGAGGCCCGTTTCCTTGTGCCGCAGTGTGTGGGACGTCAGCTCGAAGTCGGAGATATACTCGACGCGCTCACACTGGAATCCGTGATAGATCTGGCCCTCCTTGTACTTATAGTCACGATCTGCGACAACCTGGGGACTCTCCCTCTGACATGCCGACTCGGAGATGGGCTCCACCAGCCGCACAATGTCCTCAACTGAGAAGAACAAATTTCTGGCAACGGCCGTCTCATGCAGAGCTCGACGCAGGGATCGCGGAACTCCGTTCAAGTACTTCACGGATCTGTGCATGGCCCTCAACATTAACTGCAAGTGAAATGCAATCTGAACGTATCTAGTAACTGGATGTATATACTTTAACCGGAAATTAAAACTAATGGGAAATTTTTATTAATATGTTCGAAAGAGGTCAATAAATTCAAATTCAAAATTTTACTACACCACAAACTGAAAGTCTGGAAATTATATTTGATTTTAGGTCTGATTTGGCCTGTCAGTGCTCACCAGTTCTGATCAACATGTGTCATGGAAGTCGGAATTCGAATATTCATATATAAATATATATATGTATAATATATTATAGATAATAAAAGTTGACGCTAAGTTTCCGCTGGCATATTACTGAAAATAAAAAATATTTGTTTCAGTTTCTTTATTAAAATATTTCAAACATTTCAAATTATGCGCATGACTTGAGAAAACCAATCCAGCAGCTTCAGATTGCAGTCGTAGATCTCGCAGCTGCTCGACTTTTTGGTATCCTTTTCGGCTAAGATGAAGTCATAGGCCTCTGGAGCAGCCGCATTGAGGGACGTGGAGGGCCTTATATGACATATTAAGTAGAAATTTAATAAAACTTTTTATTTACTTCAACTTACGCAAACAGCACATGCAGCAGCTCCTGCACGACGCTGAAGTCCTTTGAGAACTGAACTGTGTTCGCCTCGCAAATTGCCTGCAGCATGCACTCGTGGCCCTTGTAGCCATAACTGTAGTTGATATCAGCATAAATATATATTTACATATTGATAACTCTCACTCACCCATTTAGCATGTGCTCAATGTAGGCATAAATCTGCCAGCGCAAAGGGCTCGGCTGCCTTTGCAGCAGTCGCAGCTCGCTGTCTATGGGAATACTCTGATGTTTATACTCGGGCAAATAGGGATTTTGTCTATATACGCTGGCATTATAGGGCAGAAAGAACTCGGCTTTCAGTACATGACCCAGTGTCAAGGATTCATAGGACAAATCTGCCGGAATGCCTATGCCTGCTATGAACTAAGGAAGTAAAGATCTCAATGAAATGTCAATCAAATCTAATTTGAGTTCCTATTTACCTGATGTCTAGTGGGCGCTTGACGTGGAAAGATGAGAAAGCGCCTCGATCGCCCAGCCAACTGAGCCAAGCTGGGCAGAGCCAGCAGAGAGATGAACCACACGATGCAACGCATGTCGACAGACTGAGTGCAACTGGCGGCATTTCAGCAACTGCAACCTGAGTTGCACCTTAGTAATTAGCTGTGCACTGCTAGAACTCTAATTACAACTATTTGTTAGAACAAACAACAACTTGTTGCGCTACATTGAACTAAGTCAATTGACACCTGGAGCTCTGAAAGGCTTTCACACTAACTCCGACTGTTTACTGTGGGCAAAGGAATTCTAGAATTGTAAACTAATTGAACATAAATTGAAATTAAAAGAGTAAAGAGACTATAAATAAATATTTAAATAAAACATACATTTTTATTTAAAATACTAAACTTGAAAATCAGATTTTAGCTTGGAATATTTCTAAACAAATCTCACTTTTTTAGGTTTCCACCAGAGATTGCAATCAATTGAAGTCCTATTAACAAATCATATATATCTTATAGTATAATATCATATATATATAATCATGATTTTATAGGGTGTCAACAGTCGGTTCAATATAATTCATATATATTGCTGGCATTGAGAAACGACCCACAGAAGTATGCAAAAAGGCATGCAGTATTTATTGGTATTATGTTAATTATAATTTCATAGATTATTTCATAAGATTTACATAAAAAATGTGTAAATAAATGATACGACAAGGATTGAATTCGCTTTATAATGACCTTTGTTAATGAACATTGCAAATTCATTTAGCGCGGAAGTCTGGGAATACTTAGAATACTTGGGGCGGTCCTTTTAAGCGTAGTTACGAATACAAGAAATTAAATTATATAGGTACATAAGATTAGAGACTTACTAAGGAATACTTAAATGACAATCTAAATTAGGCCATACGTAATTTCGAAAGCTGCATGTAGTGAAAACATAAAAAATACATTTACAATTCTACCGACCAACGACTTTGTTCTCTCTTAAATTGTTTAGTGTATTTCACTTGTGCTTGTGGAACTCCTCCATACAGAGCTTGCAGCTCCAGGAGCCCTCGGGCGGTGTTACCAGAGGCGGCGACAGACAGTACATATGGTAGCCGCGATCACAGTCGTCGCAGAAAAGCAGCTGATCGTCGTTGTCGGAGGTGCCACAGATCGAACAATATTTACATTCAATGCACTGCCAGCGGTAGCGCTTTACGGATATTATCATGTTGGGCGTGAACTGCAGACAGGATGGATGACCAGAACGACCACAGTCGGAGCAGGACACCAGCTCTTCGGGCATATTGGTTTTCTTGTTCTCCCGCTGATCGCCCAAACAGAAGTCGCAATACGGCGAAGGCTGTGCCACTTCGCGCTCCGTGCGCATCTTGTTCTTTTTGGGGCTTGCCAATGGATTAGCTGGATTAGGTGGCGCACTTACCGGTGCGTATATAGCTGGATTAGCAGTGGTCGTTGTCGACATGCTAGCCATGCTAGCCATTGTGGCCAAAGGGATTGAATCGTTTGAGGCGCCACCATCATTGAGAGAAGACTTTTCGTACGAAGTAGGTAGCGTTGGCGTCATCACCAGAGCCGACTGTGAGGTCTCGTCAATAATGGGAATTGGTGATGCTGAGTTAGAGTGGTTTGTGTATAGTCCAGTGGCAGCTGCCGCCGCCGCAGTGCTGGCTGCGTGTGCCACAGCCGCAGCAGCCGCTGCAGCTGCCGCCGAAGTATTTGCATTATTGCCAGCAGCGCCACGTCTCCTTCGATCCGGTGTGTCGCCTTCAGCAGCATTTCGTCGACGATTACCTGCAAAAGGTGAACGTTTTAATATGCACTTGGCAAGACAATCAGCCAGTCACGGCTATTTCTTACCGCCACCTTTGCGTCCCCGCTTTGGCGTGCCATCCACATTTGCATTTGTACGGCGGGGTCGTGAGCCTCGCTTGCGCTTTCCTCTACTGCTGTACGACTCATCGAAATCATTGTCCGAGTCGAAGTCGTCTTCATAGTCATCGGCATGATGGTAGTGCGATGAGTCCATATCCTCATGGAACCAGTCCTTCTCCGCATTGGCATGAGAGTCCTTGCTATCATTGTCACCTGAAGCGCCCATAGAATTGCCATCTGTGGCCACAATAGCTGGAATCATGTAAAAGATGTATAAATTAATATATGTGAACACACATTTCTATGCATGTATGTATGTATGTTTTGCTAATACGCACACACATGCATACACACAATGACAATAAATATAAATCAGCCCCCAATACGCATTGTAAATATGCTTGCAGCTTTTCCTTATGGGGTGGCTACGCGCTGTGTGAACACACACATACAACAATACGCACAAACACACACACACACACGTAGATACAATTATATGAATATATATATATTTGTATGCATGTATAGAATGTGCAGCTTCATCAAGCCGCACACATGTTTAGCAGTTCTAATTGAACAGTGGGACTATTCGAATAAAATGCGGCTAAAAAACATTAGCATGCTTTTGACCATATTTAAGTATTAGACTAATTGAGTTAGTTATTGAATAAATAACAATTTTAAAAATATATTTAGGCAATTTTATAATTTATATTTCTTATATGATTATTATATAAATATATCATATAAAACTTGAAAAATAACCAATTAAATATCAATTCATTTTAATTAAAGGCATTTAAGCATTTATGAAAGAATATACAAAGAACTCATTATTTTGCAATTTGAAATTTGGTTTTAATTGGCGAGTTTAACACCACTATGCAGAGGTGGTGGTGTTGGTGGTGGCTGAGGATGTGACTGAACACAAAGGCAAAAACAATTGTAAGAGATTTATTGATTTTACTACGACTTTTGTTAGCTGCATGCGTGAATGTGTAAGTGCATGCATGTGTATATATTGTATTTCTTGCATATCCTACCTGCACTCTCAGCCTGATGATGATCACGTGCGTTGACCGTTCCAGGACCAGACGGCGGCACGTGATGATGCTGATGCTGGTGCTGATGGGCCAGATGGTGCTCGCGGTACTGGTAGGCGCGGTAGCTATGGTGCGGATTAAGTAAATATTGGCGTTTGGGTTTGTGCCATCGTGCCGAAGGATACGTATAGATTTGGCCATGTCGAAAGCCGGGCATCCGCTGCTTTCGTTTCATGAAAAGAGCGCAATGCGTCTGTGCGACGCCAGTCTGGGGATCGAGGAACGGCATTCGCAGCCGCCGCTCGATGCACAGCCGCGTGTTGAAGTTCTCGCTGTTCTCGAGTATCTCCTTGTATGCGGTGTCATTTAAAAAGTTCTGAATCTTTTCAAAGTTTCCAATGTTTACTACCGCGATCTCGGAAGCCATATTGTTACCTCGTCGGCGTTCGTGTAAATGCAACGCGACGCACACGCTATAAACAATAGCGTATTCAATTACTGTGTGAATAAATAAACGAAGAGCGCGCTCAAACTGTGTGTGGTTATGATTTTCGGCAATCCAAGCTGATTTAAACGCCAGAAACACACATTTTTTCTTCGTTTGCTTTCGCAAACAAGTTTTTATGCCACAAAACAAGAGACTCAATACAGGGTTGTCGCGTACGTATACAGTCTATGCCAGCAACGTGGCAACGCTGTAAATTGAGTAAATTCAAACTAAAAACCTGGTCACACTGGCCGGGGCGTGTTTTGTGTGTTACTGACTCAATATTTTTTTTTGTATTCGTTTGCTCTCATTTATTTACTGCATAGTTACGTTTGTTTGTTTTTTTTGCAATTTTATATTAAAGTAATAGCCAGGCAATGGGTGCCTCCAACCGCAGCACACGCGTTGCCCTAGGCATATCGACGGTCTCGTTTCTGCTTTTTGTAATTGCCTTTGCTACGCCCTATTGGCTGGTGACCGATGGCCGTCTGCAGAATCCACGCTTCACGAACCTGGGTCTGTGGGAGGTGTGCTTCAATCACTTCCAGGACATACATCGATTCTACGACACTGACTTCACAGGCTGTATGTGGGTCTTCGAGGAGGAATACTATATAATACACGACTTCCTGCTGCCAGGATTCTATATTGCTGTCCAGCTGTTTGCGACGCTCTGCTTTGTGATGTGCCTGCTCGCTCTACCGCTGACGCTGTCCTTCCTGCGCACATCGCGCGACGACGATCGCTATGTGGTGCTGCTACTCACGATTGGCACCTGCCAGGTGCTGGCCTCGATATTCGGTTTCATTGCTGTGGTCATCTTTGGAGCCAAGGGCGATTCGCGTGACTGGATGCCCGGCTGGCAGAACAACGATATGGGCTGGTCCTTTGCCCTGGGCGTAGTGGGTGCCGTAATGCTGTTGCCCGGTGGCATACTCTACCTGGTAGAAGCACGCCGCGAGCGCTATAAGCGTCTTAACGAGATTAGCAACCGTGAAGTGAGTGAATATGGAGATGACTACTACCAGAGTCAGGCTGCAGCTGCTGCCTCTGCCGCTGCCGCACCATCATCGGCGCCCGCGCAGCCCTACTTTGTCCAAGAGTCCAGTCGACCGCGTCGCCCACAGCCCGGCGCTCGTCTGCCCACAGCGCCAGCCCAGGGCAGCATCCAAACGGACATATGAGTGTCCACGAATATGCGTCTATAAATGAGGTCTACTTCGAATCTCCGAACGAATAGAATATAACATATCCGTCCAATTGTAAAAGCAAATCTCTTTAAGCCATTTGCACTGTCATTGTCCTTAGTCGTAAGTCTGAATTTGCCTCGAATATATAGTATATATATAGAAAAACTTTTAATCATTCCATATTTTACACAAACTTTTTATAAATGTTTTATTATATTATTTTCCTACCATAATGCAGCTAATGTATTTATATATTTTATTAATAAAATGCTTTTACACAAACCGAAATAGAAAAACCTTCGAAAGACACATACATTCTTCCCGGATGTGACCCATTTAACAAATTCGATATTATCAATCAATAAATAATATAAATTTAAATGTATATAAAATTATCGAGCTTAAGCTCATCAAACAAATGTCTTGAAAATGCTTCCATTAACAATACTCCAACTCCACTTGATAACGAAATATTTGGATTAATCTAAAATATCTTTTATCTGATTAATCAAGGCATTTCTCAAATACAAATCGTAGCTTAGCCATTAATTATATTTGAATTGTAAAAGAACTCATTAATTCTTTTACTTTTCACAAGATTAATTTTTGATTGAGCTTTAATAATCCCCTCAGCACATTCCATATCTTGACTAGAGACGAAAGCTTCCTGTCCTGGTCAAACAACGCCATTTCTCGAGCTCTGTTTGATCCAGCGCTGATCGCTGCCCTCCTCGCCACTGCGCTGTTCGAGCACCAGAAACAGTTCCCGTTGCTGCACCTCATCGGAGAGCTGTTCCCGTAGGAACTGTAGCGTGTCCGCCTCGTTGCCCAGCAGCTCCGGCTGTCGCAGTTTCGAGTCCAAGTTGTAGTAGGCGTCGCCAATGCGGCGCACGGCAATCCAGTGTCGCCTGCGCAGTGGCAAAGTAATTATGCCGAATTTGTAATCAGAGGGAATGTTCAGAATAAAGCCCACAATGGAGTCCAGGTCTATGATGGAGGGGTCCCTGAAGGAGGAAGTTATTAGACTTAATGGAGGCCAATAAGACATTCATATTTACTTTCGCTTATCAAACCAAATGGCTTCGCAGTTCCGTTTTTGCAGCGCAGTCATTATAACATTGATATCATAATTTCCCAGTCCCAGCACCGACCGATGTGGATTGATCCAGACATTTGGACTCAAATTGTTGCAGATGTCATCGAGTTCCTCTTTGGTGTAGGATTGATCGCCCTGAAAGAGATTGTTGAGTGCATGCAAGGCGCACAGCTGCCTCATTTGCTTTTCGTGGTAAACCGATGATGTTGGCATCGATATTTTTGCTGTTTTCCTTTTATAAATAATAATTTATGTTTCTGGTAAAGTTTCTACTTTGTTGACAATCTGTTTACATGTGTGTGTGTGTGTATTGTTTGGTATGTTGTACACGTTACGACCTAAGTAAAAATATATAATAATTTTGTACAGTTGTAAAAACCAATTAAGTGCTCAACTTTGTATTTAATAAATAGATTCCAATCAATAACTGAAATTAACAGGTTTATTTATAAATAGATAATAATATTTGCATGCCAGTATTTCTTTAGTATGCACACAGTATTTTTAGTATTCCAAAATTACATTAAATATATTACAGATATTTCCAGCTGGGCACACTAAACTCACCACAAACTGTCACATGATTTTCACCTGACATTTGCTAGCTTCTGTGAAAAAAGTCTATCGACGCGAATTCCAATTTAAAAGGAACATATTTACATCAAACCGTCGAGCAGCGTTTAACGAAGCTAGCAAAATGAAAATTTGTGGTCCGAAATGCTCCCTATGCGGATTGATTATCTCCGTTTGGGGCATTGTGCAGCTGGTAAGTGGGTGTGCTTGATGAATTTGGTTTGTTTTGCAGGGTCATACGGGAGAGTCACAAGACCAAAATATTCATATAATAATCTGTTTTCTTTTTGCAGGTGCTCATGGGTCTGTTCTTCTACATACACAGTGTGGCCCTAATTGAGGATTTGCCACTCGCGGAGGAGTACAAAACCCTAGATGAGTTTTATACGGCAGCGAATAGTGCATACAATCAGGTTCGTATTTGTCAATGTCGATTCATGTATGTATGTATGTAACATTGTGTAGATACGTATAAATACGTATATACATATTTTTACAACCCCTTGAGAGGATTTCAGAATGTTGACAAGGAAAACTGTTGCTATTTAAAAAAAGCAAGATATTTAAAATGCATTTTATATATATATATATACCGACATACATACATACTTCATTGTATTATGACTAAACGAATTTTATCTTTTTGCAGAATGCCTACAACTGCTGGATTGCGGCGTGCATTTACGTTTTGACTCTGCTGCTCTCTGCGCAACAATTCTACATGAACAGCAGAGTAACTGCCAACTAAAATCTGTGCTTCAACTTCTAAATAAATGTTGCTTTGCGTGCGTACGAAGCAACAATCCATAGAAACAACAACTATAACAAAATGTAACCTGTGTGCGGTTGGCATTGTCGCTGATTGCATCTAATCACAATTAGTATTGAAATGTTTGAAAGTTGAAGAAATTTGTTTATTTACTGTATAATATCCCCAAAGTTTTTGTTGCTAAAGTTTAAATTGAATTGAATATAATAATATTTAAGTAAAATGTATGTATAAATATGTACGTAATACAATTGTTTTGTTCATGATAATCACATTCCTTTCTTAGTTCTACTCTTTCACTGTATCGGTCCAAACTCGTCAAACATGTGCAACAATTTTGTATCATCTAGTTCCGCCTTTAGTTAAATCAATCTCAGAGTCAATCTGTACCAAAATTGTATGTCAGCTAAAATCAATTGTAAAGAAAATGTATTCACAACCTGATGCCTGTATTGAGAAAAGTTATCGTTAGCTTCGCGGTATTATTGGGGTGTCATCTTGTAATATTCGTTCAAATTGTTTACTATCTACGCAATAAATATATATATATTGAACTAACATATGTTGCCTATTTGTGAGAGAGTGACGAATATCTGAAAACTTATCGATTCGGGAATAAAATTGGATTGTATTGAAGTTCTGACTATGTTCTCTGCTTTTTACGTTAACTGGGCAAATGTGGAATGAAAGTTTGTACATTATTCCCTCCGGGATTCGACATCTAACAGCATTTCCCATTTCAGAATCCTTTAGATCTGTCTGTCGTGGTCTCTCCAGCGGTCACATCTCCCTCCAGTTCAAGTATAAAAAGAGGTAAAAGTCTTAGCCGCCTTTCGGTTATTTAATATTATTTATTTATGTATACATTAAACATACTTAGACGTATTTTAATAAACATACGTATTTATATTTATATAAATATATTACTTTTTATTTGAATGACATATTTGAAAATATTAATAGATTTTCAAGAAATATTCGACGAGTCGTCCTTAACAATCTGTGTAACAGTCCTCAAAATACTATAGAGCGCACGTACATCAATACATAAAAGCGATGAAAATGGACTAGAAACTAGCAAGTTACATACATACATAAGCAGTAGATACTTAATACTAATATATATATTCGCATGCTTTTTTCTGTTTTATGTTTTCTGCTTTAGATAACAACAAGAAATACTTTATACTAACATATATATATTTTATATATTTAACTTATTTCTGTTTATCCACAATTTACACCTTTGCCAAAGCGAGCGTATTCAGATACGAAACGGAAGGGCATTCAGATTCAGAATGGAGAATTTCGCGATCAGTGCAGATATCAAAAGAGTGTATAAAGTGGGGACTTTGAGAGGAAGAAGCTCAAATACTGTTATCTATTTTAAAAGGCGATAGATTTAGTTTTGAAAACTCGACGTCAAGCAGCTCGACTTAATTTTTTTTTTTTTTTTTGATTTGCAAGAGATAAAAGTTGCAGATTTGAGTTAATTTATTTTTGAATTATTCGCTCCTGATTACAGCTCGATGATCGTGACGATTTTCGATTGATCGATTCCAGATATGCGCCCGGGGTCCAGCCTTCTGCATTGGTATCTGTTCAGAAAGTAAGTTTCAGTTGTTAACAAATATAAATATCGAGAAATATATATATGTATATATCTAGTGCAAGCATGCAGCATTATAAAACATGCGCCATTGAGGGAACATTTACCTAGGACGCGAACGTACCACCAGCCGGCACAGCCCACTTTCAATAGCTCGATAGCTTCGCCCTCTCGCATCGAAACTTCCGAGTGCCCCATAGCCGTGTAATCAGCCAGGGCAATGAATTTACTGCCCTGCATCGAAATTTATACAATATATATTATTTTGTGTGTTTTTAGTATTTGCAGTCAGTACATATAAAGAGCAAGTAAACAGTTAAGCAGGCAATTTCGGTGTAAATCAAAGCTGTGTTTTGTTAATATACTGAAGCTTTAAGCGGCTGTTAGACCTATTATTACAATTAACCTTCAAAGAGCTAATTTAATTTTTAATTACATAATTTTTCAAAATTTAAATTAAATTTAAATTTAAATTTAAAAAAAATTAAATTATTGAAATTTTGTGGATATTATTAAATTAAAATTTGAAAAATATATATATTGGTAAATTATCAATTTTTTTAAGTTTTTAAATATATTTATATATTTTAAAATAATTTATATGCAAATAAAATATATAAATATAAAATATTACAATTTAAAAAATTTACATATATATTTTTTTAAATACATATGTATAATTACATATTACAAAAAAAAATAGAATTTAATTCAATAAGAATATATTTTTTTAAATTAAAATTTTATATATATATATTATGAAATTAAATAATAATTATATAACCAAATATAAAGTTGAACAACAAAACTATATACACAATCTCTATATAGCCTACTCTAACGAGCTTGATCTGTGATATGTAGAGGTGAGCCTTAGGTCATCTCTCAGAGCATGAATGAGCCAAGTATTAAATATATATATAATATATATTTGTCTTTTTGTCAATTAGAACTTTCATACTTCAACAGAGGCTGCAACAGGTTTATCCTTTAGAAGTTATGTAAGAATGAATTCAAAATGTTTTATAGGGCATTTCCGTTCCTTGTAGTTTACTTCTTACTATAGAAGCTTATGGCATTTAAAGTCAACTATGAATAATAGAATTTTAGTTCTGCCACTACTTGGGATTCCAGCTGGAAAGTTCATTTGGTCAACTAGTCTAAAAAGCTATATAGTTATATAATATGCAATAAAATACATCTGAAACCCCTCTATGCAATCCAACAATGACTAAGGCTATATGCCTAATAAACCTTATCTTTGGAAGGTATGAGAACTTGGCATGCGATTTCAACTCTTATGAAGAAATGTTGTTATGGATTAGTCACAGAACTGCAGATGTTACATATCTTATAGACAACGCGCTGGCGATTACAAGCATCAATCGAACATAAGGCAAGGCGTGCATCATACTACTAAGGGGCGCCATACCTAGCAGCTACGGCTACGGAACGCATACTTGATGTGGACAGCACACCTCAGTGGTCAACGGAAACATAAAACTTGGAGTTTGACTTGGTGTTGCGCGCAAAGGACGTGGAGGACGCGGCTCCATCGGTATTATAGGACGCCCACTGCGTCAGCAGATCCAGAAAGCCCTGTTATTCGTTGGCCAATTGATTTATATATATAATTGCATATATGTACATGAAGCATATATAGATGTGTTTTTTTTTATATATTTTTTGTAATTTATAATATTTTTAGGCGTTTGTCATGTAAGTAAAAAGATAAACCCAAAAACATCCAATAAGACTATAAAATGATTATATTATTCGATTAGGACTAAGCAAATGGTTAATTAAATTAAAATTGTAAAATTAATATAGAGTAATTAAGGATTTCATTCGGTGCACCGGAATGTATAAAAGTTTGTAGTAAATATATTTTCCAGATATTTAAAAATGTATTTCGAAACTATAATTAATTATGTTAAATGTTAGTCCTTTGCCTGGTCAAGAGTCTTGGTTAGTTACAAATCGAGGAGTCAGACAGACTGGGAACAGATTAGAAGACTATATGGGAGTTGCCCTGCCACACAGCATCAGCTTGAAACTTGTGAACTGAATAACCCAATGGAAGACAGCGCTGAACACCTGATTTCTATAGCGCGAAGGTTCTAATTACCGGCGTGCTGTTGTCCTCGTTCACGGAGAGCTCGTCCTCGCTGTTCGAGTAGTCCGAGCTCCAGCCACAGCCCTCGGGGTGATCCCGGTCCGCAATGCCGCCGCCCGAGTTGGCGCACGCGGCGGCCGCCGGGCCGTTCTCCTCGCTGCTGCAGTTGGAGTTCCGGTTGGACGACTCGGAGGAGGCGTCGCAGCTGATGTTGCGACTCGGAGTGCCCAGTATGATGTTGGGCGTGTCCCAGGACGTGGTTTGCTTCAGTCCACGATGGTTCAGGCCGTACTGTTTGATCTTCTCGCCCTTCAGCTCCTCGAGCTGGTTGAGCAGCACCCGCTTGATCTCGGCCACCCACTTGTTCTTGACCTCCAGCGTCGGCGCCTGCATCGTGTGCACCTCTTGCCGGCCCTGCAGCCAGACCTCGAAGCGCTTAGTGTCGCCCCGCACGGACTCTGTCAGGCCAATTTGTGACATCTGCAGAGGAGCAGTTAAAGGATAGGTATATAGAGGAGGCAGTGAATGCTCACCTTAACGTGGTGCTTGAACTGATAGGTGCTCTTGTTGTGGCCCGCTTTGGAGGTTTGCTTGCAGAAGAGCAGAGACTTCTGGTAGAGGAAGATGTGTCGTTGCTGCGGCTTGATGCGCAGCCGGATGTCCTTCTTCGACTCGGTCCACACCTGGAACGAGTCCTGCAGCAGCAGCTCGCCCTGCTGGGCCAGATCGGTCTGGGAATGGGAGTGTGTGAGGTCATATTGTCTATACTGCGGCTTAGGCTTGCTTACTGGGAATCCCGTGATAGCCACTTGGTGCATGGAGTCGTTGACGCACTTCAGCACGATCAGCATGCAGTCGAGCGCCTTCTGGAGCTCCTTGGTGCAGCTGCCGCTGTCGCTGAAGCGCAGCAGGTCCTTCAGCAGCAGCTGGTACTTGGTGATGCGCTGCACGGGCTTCAGCAGGTAGGCGGCCAGCGGCAGCTTGTGGCCCAGCCGCTTCTGGCACTCCTGCAGGAATAGGTGGGTGTCGACGAGCGTCTCGCGCAGGCGGTCCGAGCGCGGTATGTTCTGGCAATAGAACGAGTACAGCCGGTAGAAGGTATCACGCTGGAGGTACAGAGAGGGAGATCTATGTGAAGAGAGCGAGTCCGGATCAATCCCATCCCACTTACCCTTTGCACAAAACACAGCGCGACCAGCTCCGTGGTCGAAATGCAGTTCTCCAGGTCCTTGAGGAAGACCTCGTTGTGAAATGTGTAGAGCTCGTGCAGATTGCCAAAAAGTATTTCCTCCTTGCCCTGCAGACTGGCCGGAACCAGATGCATCAGCTCGTCCGACTGCATTTGGTCAAAGTAGCCCTGGAAGAGCATAGAGAGAGAACAGAGGAAAGGTGTTAGAGTATGTGAATGGAATCCATAGCTTCCTCGGGTTACATGATTGGAGAAGGCGTTAATTTTGCTGCTGATGAACTGGCCAAACTTCTGCTCCACATACTGCTCCACCGTGGCATAGCCCTGGGCCAGGACAAAGTCCTTCAGGAGCTGCTTGTACTTGGAGGCCTTGAACTTGGTGTTCCTGAGTTCAGGCAGCTCCTTGGCAGCGCCAAAGCTCTCCTCGAAGAACTGGCGACAGAAGTTGAGTATGTCCTGGTACGAGCTGCCCCAGTCCGTGGCGGACTTGGCTAAGGCCACGTCCGTTTCGGCTCTGCTGGAGCTGGGCTCAAGCTTGCTCTGCCAACTGGAGCGGCAGGAGCTGCACAGCTGAGCAGCCACAGCGGGCACCTGCTTGGGCCCCTTCAAGGACTTGGGTGTGGAGAGCACCTTGGTATTGTTCAGCGAGCCCAGGGAGCTCTGGGCCCGCGCCAACGAGGACGAAACGGACATGAGGCTCTTGGGCTCGCTGTCGTCCAGATAGGCTAGGATGTCCATGTAGTTCTTGCGCTGCAAATAGTCCTTGAACTCAGTGTCGTTCTCTATTTCGGAGTAGCTGTTCGACTCCAGGTAGTCCTTGACCAGGCGGTACTCCAGCGACTCGTCGCAGCTGGACAGCTCGATGAGCTCCTTGAATATGGTGCGCCGCTGATCCTTCAGGCGCTGCAGACTATCACAGGCTGTGATGGGGCAGCCTGCAGAGTCCTGCTCCAGCTCGCGTTCCTCGCACTCCTGCAGCGTGTTGATGATCTTGATCGTCGACTTGCCATTCAGTACGTTGTGCGTGGCGAAGTTGCAGAGGTTCGTGCCGAATATGTAGTTGCCGCCTAGATCCGGGCTGAAGGACTCGAAGCGTGGCCGGAAGTCGGCCGGACGGTAGCTCAGTCCGCCGCAGGACGCCTGCGAGCCAAAGAGCGAGCCTTGGAACGAGAGCGGCGACTGGCGCGGCTCATCAGCCTCGGCCAGCGGCAAGTGGAAGCGCTTGATCAGCGAGTCGCCGAACTTCAGATTGAATCGTCCGACTATATTGCTTGCCGTATTCTGCACCCGCCGCAGCCGGAATGAGCTCTGGGCGGCCGGCGTCTTCGGTTTTGAGGCTTTTCTCAGATCGTAGCCCCCGTAGCGCATGTCTGTGGCTCTGGTTCAAGCTGAGATTCGAAGTCTGTTCCGTCGCGCGCAAGAGCCGATCGCTAAATGATTGCCAGCAGCTCCGCTGGGGGCTGTAGGCCACCAGCCCGAGAATCGGTTACAAATCATTCATGGATTCTTCGGCTGCCGCCACACACAGCCCGCCTAATGGTTTCAATGCACTAATTACAGGCGGGCGCATTCAAGCGCCGCCGCGCACCAGCCAAGAACCCATTCGGCTCTTCGGATTGCTCGCATTTGTCTCAGCTCGCTGGCCACTGGGCAGTTGCCAAGACTCAGATTTCATGCTGCATGGGCATGGAGCGGGCTTGTACCGTTGGCTAGCCTCTCTCTCTACCCATATCGGTCTATATAGTGCACTCTATGTACTTACCTTCAGAATCGAGCTCATTTCATTCACATAGATGCGCTCCGTCTCCAGCAGCTCGGAGAGCACATGACCTCGTTTGAGCTTCCTCGCCTCAGCGTCCTGCGAAGCATAAGAGAAATGTAGAAATATATATTATTGATAAGCTGATAATCTGATCTACCTCATTATTATTATCAATCAACATAATATAACTGTATTTAATCTCAATTTTAATAAATATTCAATTTAATTCGATATTTTAGTGTTTCAGTTCTGAATCCATTTAAAGTTGCGTTAAAACTTGAACGTCAAGGACACGTTCCGGCCTTCAATTTGCAGTAAAAAATCCTGTGCTACGAAGTCTCTAAAATGGATCAAGTATTTCCGCCAAACTAACTATCTGTATTTGATTGCAAAATAGCTGAAATTTAACTAAAGTTTTCCTGTTTCTTAAATTTAAATACGAATTTCTGAACCCATTTCCAATTTTATATTTTTGACTGAAAACCCTGAACATGCTTCGCTTACAATTTTGATATGCGAGTATATCTGATCGAGGCTTACGAGTGGCATATTCAAAATTATATTTTAAGTCATATAAATTTTAAATATTATTTTTTTATTTAAAAACAAAATCATTTTAAATAATTTTGAAAAATATAAAAATAATAATAACATGTAATAAATTAATAAAAGTTTTTAACAAGAAATAAAATACTTTTTGTATTTTATTTAATTAATTCATAATAATTAATTATAATAATAATTATTATTTTTAAATTTTTAAAGCCAATTTTATTTTTAGTAAATTTTGAAAATAAAAAATAGGCAAATAAATAATTTAAATTATATTTTTAAAAACTCTCAAAATGTAAAAAAAAAAAATGTAGATTATTTAAATAAATATGTATTCCTGTGTTGACTTACCTGTTGATTCTGCAGGTGTTCCCCATTGTCTGGACTCGAGCCGGTGTCGCCATTTAACGAAACGCCCGAGTCAATGACACCGTCCATGGATCTGGGTCGTAACTCATGTATGCCAGTCTGCAACAGACAGAGAGAAGATAAATAATATATAGTATAAAGCAATATTATATTATATTTATATTATTATTATATTATCTATGGGTCGATTGAAGGTAGTGCTGAATGCGCAAATCTGACACGATTTATGGGCAGCTTACGAGCTCAGGCCTAAACTAAGCGGCTCAACAGAAAGCACCAAAAACAGAGACCTGCTAATAGGCGACGCAACGGTTGGCATAGATCTTTTGCCCGTCGGCGATATTTTGACAAATCTTCAGGTTTCGACAGCTCGGCTCGCGCTGAGACTTTTCTAACTAGACGACGTTTATTTAAATGTGGCAAACGGTTCTTTTGCTGCCTCTGCCTCTACTTCTGTTGGGCCAACTTTGTTGGCTTTCTGTTGCCACTTTCGCTGCGGTGGGCCGTCGTCGTGGCGCAGCTCTGACCGCTCGCTGGGTCAACTCGCTTGAGTTTCCATGGGCGCTGCACGCTTTTTTGGTTTCATATGCCCCAAAAGCCAACAGCAAGAGCGCAGCTGGCCAACTTAGCTGGGCCAACTCTAGTCTAATTACCCAGTTAAGGCTGGACGCGGCCGGTTCTAAGCTGTGGGAGGTTTTTAATTACTTCAGCTACTTAAAGCCCACAGCCGCCTAACCCCGGTGTCTATTAGATAATTGCTGCCTAGCCTTGGCGCTTTCTAACTTTGCCCAATTGGCCAAGTTAGCTGCGCGGCTCACAGTCTGTTTCTGCTTTTAATTGCAGACTCGCAAACTGCTCGACTGCCAGAATTAACTCGGTTCTTGCTGGCGCCTTCACTGCTCTTAACAAGGTCTAATGATCTTCACTTTTCAGTTGGCTACCTTTTCCTTTGTTTTTCTTTCATTTTCATTTCGATTTGCTTTACTTTCTAAGCTCTGGCTGGCAATTGAGAGATTAGAAGAGAAGCTGGAAATTTCTTATACTAAATTTGAGATGTGGCAAATTTTTGTCGATTAAAATATGAGAAATGAGGTTGAGAGATAAAAATATAGGTTTTTTTCTACTTAATATCGACAAGAATATATATTTCAAATATCAAGTCCTTAGCTTTTGTAGTTTACGAGATTCATGCATTGCTAGAGACCCTTATGGACTCGTAGAGTCACAGAGACAGTAGATGGACTCAGCTTTGCTTGCTTATATGTATATGATAGGTCGTCTGTCTCTACTGATCAGACATATATATACTTTTAGGCAGCTGCCACGCCTACATCTGTCTCCCCAGGGTTTCCCATACTTATTATATTATATATATATATATACAGTAACCCGCTTTAATTTGACAATAATGATGATGAGCCCCAATAAATAGTGCGTAGGATCATAAAAAGTGAGAGCCAACAGCATTAATTAACGATGAGCTGACAGAAAAAACTCTCTTCGACCAGTCCACGCGCATGCGTGACGCTCGGCGGGCCACTCGAGAGACGCTGCCACGGACAGTGCAAATAAAAGTGAGAAAAGTCCACACATGTATATTTTGGGAAAACAAGTGAAGGTCGAAAAGTTGGGGCATTGAGTCGAGGCGAGGCGAGTCGAGTCGAGTCGGGCATTCAACTAGTTCAGCTCTGCGCGGCTGACACCAATTGGAGCGCTGAGTTGGTCCGAAACGAGGCCAATAAGCGACGCGGCAGAGAAATTCAGCTGCTTGAGCCAGGCACCGTTAGATCATAAAGATTGGAATTTGTGCATTGATGAACGAGTCAAATCTGATGCTCTTAGAGGTGGCTAATGGCCCAAGCAGCCACTAAAAGATTCTTGAATTCTACTGGCCGAAGCGGACAGCAGATCCATATGAAGCGCTGCATGGCTAAGACGTTCGATACAATAGGGAAAGTGAAAGGCATTAACGGTAAATGCACGGGCACGCACCGAGGCGAGAGTGAGAGTCCAAGCAGAGAGTGCGATAGGAGCGGTAGAAGACTTACGTCTTTGGCTATAAGTGGGGAGGGGAGGGGAGGGGAGGGGCAAGAGCTGGCGTAAATTGTCGCTTAAAGTTGGAGTGGACAGACGGACGGACGGAGTGTGCTTGGCAATTATTTAAGTTTAACTAGTTAAACAGTTATGCCACACACACACATATATATATACACATATATAATATGCCAATAGACTCATGTTAATGAAGACCATATATATATAAACATATATATGGTAAAAATGTCTGATGTCTTCGTAATTTGTTATGAAACCGCGAAACGAAAACCACAACGAACCAAATCAAATGCTGAAGTGTTTGCTGTTGTTGTTGTTGTTGTTGTTTCGCTAAATATTTTGTTTTTGCTTTTGCATTTATTAATGAATCGCTGCTTCCTGCCACACGCCAGCAGGCAGACTACACGCCACCTTCACCTTTGATGGGTCCCCGAGGCGACTTTCGGTTAGGTAACACTCACATACCATTTGCTCATATTCCCACCGATTCTTGTATATAGACTCGATTATTCACATATCTAGTTTAATTTCAGTTTTTTTCTCCCTCTCGCTGTTTCGTGTCATTGGAGCATGCCACGCCAGCAGCGGGTGGCGCCCATAATAATTTCCGTATTACTAGCACGAGTGGCACATTGATGGGATATGAATCTCAAGTGGATTCAGATTGAAAGGTTTCTCTGTATGGGAAGAGTAGGGAATATTACTAGAACAGGCCCATATTATATTCTCAGCAACTTTGCAGCTTGAGCTATGCACAGCTTCAGTTTCTGGTCTCTAAGCTCTATTGATATACTTTCTCTTCTCTCCAATAAAACTTTTGTTTTACATAACTAAATCTATGAGTTTGAGATACAAATTTGAATGGGGCACAACTTGATATATCACTTGATGCATTTGATATTTAAATGCGGCCAGGTATAGCTATTAATGCGAATCATAATTAAATACAAATACTTTTAGCTGTTTATGAAGGCATTCAAATTATACATATGAATATAAATTTTAATAAATATATATATTAATATAAATTTGAATAAATATATATAAATATAAATTTTAATAAATATATATATAAATATAAATTTTAATAAATATATATATATAAATATAAATTTTAATAAATATATATATATAAATATAAATTTTAATAAATATATATATTAATATAAATTTTAATAAATATATATATAAATATAAATTTTAATAAATATATATATAAATATAAATTTTAATAAATATATATATATAAATATAAATTTTAATCAATATATATATTAATATAAATTTTAATAAATATATATATATATATAAATATAAATTTTAATAAATATATATATTAATATAAATTTGAATAAATATATATAAATATAAATTTTAATAAATATATATATAAATATAAATTTGAATAAATATATATATATAAATATAAATTTTAATAAATATATATATAAATATCAATTTTAATAAATATATATATATATAAATATAAATTTTAATAAATATATATATAAATATAAATTTTAATAAATATATATATATATAAATATAAATTTTAATAAATATATATTTAAATATAAATTTGAATAAATATATATTTAAATATAAATTTGAATAAATATATATTTAAATATAAATTTTAATAAATATATATATATAAATATAAATTTTAATAAATATATATATATAAATATAAATTTTAATAAATATATATATTAATATAAATTTTAATAAATATATATTTAAATATAAATTTGAATAAATATATATATAAATATAAATTTTAATAAATATATATATAAATATAAATGAGGCTAAGCGAAGAGCAGAGGTCGCATTAGCTTGACAAAGATAATATTATGAAACTATTATATTATATATTATATAAATTATATATATTATATATCTTTGAAATACTTGGATTCTACATATCATAAAAATAAGCTAACAATAATACTATTTTGAGGCAATATAAATGCAAATATTAAGTGGAGTTTCAGCCCCGTCGAAGAGCAGCAGTTCGATTACATTATATCAAAAATCCAAAATCAGATTAATTAAAATAATTGCAAAATGTTTGCAACTGTAACGAGGAGGATTATGAACACTTTGCCCGCTTTGCAGCTCAGTCTAAGCCAGTTTGAGAAGCCGCAAATCAAGTTTGCACTAAAACTTTAATTGCAGCTCATTTGGATAAGGATTAATTTGATATTTATTTTATTTCATTTATTTTTGGTTAGGAAATACAAATTTGGTGACATTTCCTCGGCTGAAGCAAGGAAGTAGCGAGGAAGTGAAGTGCTAAAGCAAAAGTGAACGACTAGTAGATGCCCTAACGCCAACTTAGTGAACAGATACTGCAAAAGTATATCTAGATGTGGGTTTAAATGTCTTGAAAAGCTATATATAGAAGATATATATATCTAGATACTTTTGCATAGTATATAAATAAGTATATAGTATATAATATATAATATATAATAATATAATATATAAGCTAGAGCTACTCTAACTGGGATAATTATACCCTGAGTTTTAAATTAATTAACTGAAATATGAAATTTTAGCAAATCTTAAAAAATTGTTTCTATTTTAGAAGAAAGTTGAAGGCTTAAAGAGAATTCCCTAAGTTGATTATAATTTATTATTATTATATTAATTTTATTCATTTATTATTATTATTTTTTTTTTTATAAATAAATACGTTTTTATTATTATTTTTTGTATATATAATTTATAAATAGTATATTATATTATATATAATTTTTTATTATTATTTTATAAAATATATTTTATTATTATTATTATAATTTTGTATGTAATTTTTAATTATATTTTTTTATATTTTTTTTATTATTTTTTATATAATTTATTTTTATTATTATATTGTGTATGTAATTTTTAATTATTTTTATATTTTTATATATTTTATTATTTGTTATTATTATTATTTTTTATATAATTTTTATTATTATTATTATAATTTTGTATGTAATTTTTAACTATTATTATATTTTTATAAATTTATTAATATTATTATTATTATTATTTATATAATTTATTTTTATTATATTATATATTTTATTATTATACCCTGAGCCCATTGAAAATGGGAAATCAGGGTATAATGTTTTTGTGAAAATGTATGTAACAGGCAGAAGGAGACGTCGCAGACCATACAAAGTATATATATTCTTGATCAGCTCGATGAGCTGAGTTAAAATAGCCCTGTCCGTCTGTCCGTCCGTCCGTCCGTCCGTCCGTCCGTCCGTCCGTCCGTCCGTCCGTCCGTCCGTCCGTCCGTCCGTCTGTGTGAACGCAGCGATCTCGTAAACCACAGAAGCTAGAGAGCTGAAATTTGACATGTATACTCCTGAATACCATACGCTATACGAGTTTTTTTCAAAAATTCGATAACTCTTCCCGTTCTCTTTTTATCGATAAATTTCGATAACTTTTCGTCTCTTTTACGTACCCTAAGAGCTAGAGACCTGAAATTCACTATGTAGATTCCTGTTGTGAATACAGACATTTTGTAATTTTTGGATTTTGGATGCCACGCCCCCTTCGACCTAAATTTGCGAAAAACGCATTTCAAATACTAGAGACTTGTGCTTCGGCACATACACACATATGAATAACATAATCATGCCCTGAAAGTTTGAATCAAAAAGTCCTGCTAGAAAAAAAGTTATTAAACATTTAATTTCGACAACATCAGCGTCTTGCAGCCCAAGCGCTGTCGCTACGTCAACTGCGCAGTTGGCAGAACGTGTGCTTGAGCGTGGGTCTGTGTGGTTGTATGTGTTGCTTGCAGTATATGTATATGTAAACTAAGCATAGCATATTTTAAGTATCTGCACTTCGCAGGGCTCAGGGTATCTCCTAGTCGAGCCGTCTCGACTAGAGCATTCTTACTTGTTTTTATCAAGTTTATTTTTATAAATTGTGAAATATATTTAAAAGTTTTAAGTCCCGAAAATAGGTCACATTGCTTAAGATTAGCTTGCCTAATTAAATGATAATTCAGTGCTAACTCATCGCTCCCATGGCCCCAAAGGTCACTTCGTCCAGTGGGAGTATTTGGCGAGCAGCCGCTAAACGCTCACTCAGCAGTCGAGCGGGAGTTGGCAAATGTTTGCCAAGAACAAAGACTGGAGGAGGAGAGGGGAGGATGGGGGGACAACTCTGGAGGAGCGCAGTCAGCTGCAGCTGTCAAGTCGTGCAATGGCCCATTGCAATGCAGGTGAGCTAATACACATGTTGGCATGTTTAACCTAGGAAATAGCAGCTGCGGCGGAGAGTGGGCGGAGAGCGGAAACAGCGCGTGGAGCTGCAACTGCAGTGCGGCTTCCGCCTAATTAGCGGCGTGTAATTATTGGGTCTGGAATGGCGCGGGAATTCCTACCTTGCGCAGCAGCTTATTGTTACGTGGCAGCAGCTCGCCGCGTCGGCCCGGAATGTGTTCCAGTTTGGCGCTGAAGTCGCCGGCGTAGTAGGAGCAGTCGTCGTCGTCGCAGCTGGATATGCTGCAGCAGCAGCCGCCGCCGGCGCCGGGCCCCACGCCGACGTCAGCCTCGATGTCGTAGCACGCATTGTTCCAGAAGACGCCGCCGATGGCATTGCAGCAGTCGCTCGGCTGCTGGCCGGAGCCGGAGCAGGAGCAGCAATCCTGCTCGGACTCGCACAGGGAGCTGGTGTCGCGGCTGGAGCCGCCGCAGCCGGAGGAGGAAGTGGAGGTGCAGGATGACGCTGGCAGGGCACACGCAGGCATTCTACTGACCTCACCATTCCCATTCCCACCCCCATCCCCTGCTCCATGCCCATGCCCATTGCTGCTCACAAAGATCTTGACGCTGTTGTTGTTGTGTTTGCTGATGGGTCGAGCGGGGGTGGGGGGCGGCAGCATCAGCGAGTCCGTGTCCATGTAGTCGTCGCAGGGATCGATGACGGACTCCTGCACCCAGCTGTCGTCGATGCTAATGGTCGTGGTCGAGGTCTTCGGCTGCCTGAGGCTGTTCAGCTTGCGCTCCTTCTCGATGTTGCACTGCTTCACCTGGACGGCGGCCGCCGTGAGCAGCTCGTTCGTGGTCGGCTTGGTCAGGTTCTTCTTGGCGAAGTTCTGCACGTCGTTGGGATCCACGTGGGCCTTGGGCTGTGCCGCGCCAGGGGCGCGCTCGTACTGCTTGTGCTTCTCGGGCAGCTGCATCTCCGGCACCTGGACACAGCTGACGCACTTCTCGCTGCGCTGCAGATTCGTTTGCTTCGCGTGCTGCTCCTTGGCGTCGTTGGAGGAGGAGACGCCCGAGTCGGAGCAGCTCTCCAGCGAGAAGCGCTTAGCGCGCTCCGTGACTTTGGGATTCGGATTGGGACTGGGTCTCTGATGCGGCTGCTTGTAGCTCGAGCTGCACTCGGCGGGTGCAGCAGCTCCACCGCCTCTGGAGCCATCGCTGGCCAGCTGATTGACAATGTGGAGCGGCTGGCGCTTCTTGCGTATGTGCACCCGCTCCAGCTTGGCTCTGGGCTGCTGGGGCGAGGTCGCTACGGGGCTATGGCCGTCTCCGGCCTTTTGGAACATCCATCTGGGCGCCGTGCTGTGGTTGTAGGCCATGTCCTGCTGGAAGAGCTGCTTCACCCGCCGCTGCAGCTGCGCATTCGCCTCGCTGTTGGGCGACGGCTCGCTCCGCTGGAGCAGCGGCTTGGGTATGCGGGATCGCAGCGGCACGCGATTGCTGCTGGCTGGCGGATGGGCTGGGCTGGCTGGGGCCAGGCGGCGCACGGGCTCCGGCTGGCGCAGGCAGGCCGTGCACTCTGCATCCTCAGCCTGGCAGTCCCTGCGCTCAATGCGCGCTATGCGATCCGCACGGGACCTGATCCCTGCTGCGGCGCCGGCACGCGCCAGGTCACGGCGTATGTCACGGTAATTCCAGCTCTGTGACTTCTCGCAGTCCGGCGTCACGGTGCTAGCCTCGGTGACGTCCGAGTTGGAGTCGGAGCACGAGCAACCGGAGCCGGAGCAGCAGCAGTCCGGCTCCGGCTGCGCGGGCTGCTTGGCCAGCAGCAGCCAGGACTCGACCGTGGGCGGCGGCAGCGATGGCACAGGCACAGCCTTCCGGCTGTTCACCTGCGCGACGCTGTGCATCTGCGGCGGCTGCCGGCGATAGCCGACGAAGCGCGCCGGATTGTTCAGGTGCGGCGTGGGCGGCGGCTCGTTCGACTTGTGCATCATCGCCTGCTTGCACTGGTGGACGTAGTTCACCTTGAGCAGCTCCATGGGGAGCAGCTCGCTGTTCGACATCCGCGAGTCGATCGTGCTGTCCATGCAGGTGGACTCGCTGCTCGACGGCTTGCGGGCCGAGGCCTGCGGCACTTTGCCAATGGGCATTTTCCAGGAAAACTTTTCGAAAGTTTCACTTTTTGTTTATCTCGATCGGGCCAAGGCGCACACACATATATCTTTTCTTATTTTTCTTTCTTTGATCAACAAATCAAATTGCAACAGATTCACAATTCACAAATCACATTTCACAAGTCACTGTCACTGTCACTGTCACACTCGCAGTCACTGGCATTAGCTGCGCCGCCCAGCTTTGGGCTATTCTAATGCAAATGCTGCTGGTCCAATTGCGCAGGTCAGTCTTTGTTCCAGCTTCATTGATCGGCAATAAAAAAACGCGGCCAATCAGACGCCGCTTGGCTTGCGGCACTCTGTGGAGCTCTTCATAGTTATGCAAATCAAATGAATTTCTTTGCTGCTGTAGAAAACCCCGACTCGACACGACTGCGATGCGCGACGTTGTTTCGTCAACGAGAGATCGGCTCAAACTGTTGCGTGCATGGCTCGATCGGCGTCGGCATGCCCAGCTCGGCTTCGGCTAGGTTCGATGCAACGTGTTGTGTGCGGTTGTAAGCAAGGCAAAGCCAAGGGCAAGCAGTTGCATGTGCCAACTTCTCTTTCGAATACAACATGTTGCCTGCAGTTGTAAGCAAACCAGAAAAAAGTTGAATCTGTAACTGCTGCGTATGCATTTGGTTTGATTTGTCTGCTCCAGCTGCGTCTGCAATTGGTGTGATGCTCTCTCTCTCTCTCCATTGCAATTGGTTTGATGCGCCAGCCTCTGTCAATACAAATATCTGCCGGACTGCTTGATCTGGTTGCATTTGCAAGCACACGAACACACACGAATACACTCAAACACAACTCGGGCAATGACCACAATTGGATGTTAGAACAAGAAATCTATTTATACATTTACATGTATGGACAGCCTACGTATGCTTGTCGTATGTGTAGCTGTAAATATAACGTATGTATGTATGTACATATGTATTGCGAATTGCCAAAACTGTCTTCGAATAACGGCAGCAAAAAAGAAAGAGAAAAACAACAAAATTGACCTTTGTTAGCGCGTATGCTATGTGAGTGTGTGCATATTCGTGTGTCTGCATATGTATATGTGTAAGCAGAGCAATTCCATTGGCTAACGAAGCTAACATAGGAAAGGATCTAATGAACTGATTGATTAGCGTTTTATTCAGCGTTGCATAACGGTTTCTATGGCTATTTCATGTGGGCTATAAACATTTCAATATATTCATGCATTTGTAGTACATGGCTATAGATATGCTGGCTAACTGGCTACCAGTGAACAGCTTAATTCGTATGTTCGTGCTTATCCGTTTATGGCCGAGAGCATGCAATGCTTTGGCTTGCCGTTGTTGTTGTTGTCTTTTCAGCCCCCAAATGGGGCGTCACCGGCATTGGCAATTACGTGAAACGGAAGACAAGCGCCCACAAAAGGATTACGCATGAGCCGGAGCGCTCCAAACACACTCCAACTATTACGGCCCAAACAGTCAACCATGTCCAAACTGGGCGGGGGGTTCAATGAAAAGTGAAACGCGGCTGAAATCGGTGCAGCAAGAAATCTTTCGACTTTTCATTCATTAAATTAAACAAAACGAAAAACGAAAAAGGAGAGAAGAGAAAAACAGAAAAACAGTCGGAGAAATGATCTCATAACAAATAAGTATTGTATACGAAGCAAATGTAATTCCATTAAACTGAATCTGCGCAGCTCTTGGCTTACAGCTCACAGCTCACAGCTCTCGGCTCACATCGTAAGATTAATTTATGATTTCATCGCCGGCGCTGCGGGCAATCATGGCCCGAACGCAGCCGCAGCGCCGTTGACATTTGGGCCCGACCAAAGGAAAGCCCCAAGACGACGCCGGGTCGAAAGTGAAAAACCTAATGCGCCGTGCAGCTCTAACCAGGCTTTAATCTACGAATGTGCCATGACGATCATGCTTATGGCCACAAAGACTACGCTCAGAGATCTATAAAAAGCTAGGTCTAAAACAATTTATAATTTGATGGGTATCATGGAAGGCAACAGATTAATTGAATAGAGAACACAGTGTAATAATAAATCTTAATTAAAAAGAAGCTCAAAATATATCATTTAAGATTTTCCTTAGTTAATTTGTGTAAAAATAAATATATACTATAATTTATATAAATATTAAAAATAACTTTTGAAAATTTTCATATATAACTTTTAAAAATTAAAAAAAAAATCATTAAATTAAAAAAAAATTATATATATGGATTTTTAATATTTTTGTCTATAAATAATAAATATAATAAAAAATAATATTGATAAATTTTCCAAAAAATATATAGTAATATGCACAAAAATTCTCAATGGTTCGCTAAATGAATATAATTATTGGCTCGGTTGACAAAACCTTTAACAAGGTTGGCTAAAATCGCCGCCTTGAGCTGCGTTCGATTACTGGAGTTGGCATTGGCATTACCTAATTGGGCAGCGAGCCATGGTGACGATCGTTCTTTTGTTTATTGTTATTTCGATTGCTTCGACGATTATGATTGTTGGCCACATCTGCCTGCCTCAATGAGCCACTTGGCCACATGTGGGCCATATAGTCAACTGTACTATATCTCTAGTTCATCTGCAATTACGTAACTATTTCAGCCCGTTCTGAGTTAAATTTATGCATCTTCGGCCTCTTGATTGCCCTCAATCCAGAGCTGAGTGGAGAGAGGGCTCACACAGCCGGCCAAAATTGTGTCAACTTCTGTTTAGCCAAATCTTTTTATTGTCGCCACTAAGCCAGAGCTAATGAAACCCGAACTTTGTCAGCGAAAAACCTGCTCTCCGACAATAGGAAAGCAATTCCCGCACAATGGTCTTTGCGAAAGACTTGCAGAGCAACAAAAACCTTTATGATTTGACGTATTTTATGTTAACGCCTCTTTTGTTTTCTTCTCCTCTTTACTCTTTTATTGATATCAAAAAAGTCGACAAATGCCACAAATTAAAGATGAAGCCGAATAATATAAAATATCAAAGATTTATAGATTGACAAATATTCCAGGAATTTGTTGACGTTGCGTAGAAATTTTTACTAATTAGGGAAATGTCTGTTAAAAATGGAAGGAAATTCCATGAGTCCGGAAAGTAAGAAAGTTCTCATAGAGTATGAAGCAGGCGCCTTTCTGAGAAAACGTAGAGGGAGGCAAATGTTAGGGACATAGGGAAAGCCCGATTCGAGGTCTTTCTCAGGGAAATTACTAAAGCAGGAAAACTGCAGGCGGAGTTTATAGAAAAACTAAAGGCAAAATAGTCAAATGAGAGGAACTGAAGATCTGCACCGAAAATCATTTAGATTTTCTTGCTACATACGGGTTCTCTCAGGGTTATGCTCTGCAAGTAAGTATAATACTATGGAGTGAAGTTCGGAATCTAGTAAGATGGCTCAAAGAGTTAGTAAGAAGGCTTAAAGGTTAAAGCTGAATGCGGAATAATGGCTCTTCCAAAGAGCCCATTCGAGATTCGTTAGACTGTGAGCAGCAGTCAGCGGGACCAGCCAGGTCCTCGTCTGGACCTTGGCAAGAGCGAAGGCTATAAGAAGTCCAGCAGCAAAGGTAGTACCTAAACCAAATCAAGAGTAAACTGTAAAGCTATCTGGATACGCCTAAATGGAGTCAATTATCCAATGTGATGCGCTCTGTCTATCTGCCTATCTCTCTTTCTATCTTCTATCTTCGTATTGATCTCGGAATCCATAAGAACTTCAGACTTCAAAGGCAAAGATCAATTATATTTGTTATCATATGCCAGAAGGAGATCTTTATCAAACAAAAGTTATTTAAGTGAAGCTGAAATGTTACTCAGCAGTTTCTCATCTAAGCATTACCAAGCTAGACATAAATACTTCTCAGTTGGGGTACCTTCAGTTTCAAGCTGAAAGCTTTGCCTTTACTCTTACTATTACCCAATGTGATTCACTGTGAACAAGAATCTTTCGTGGTTACAAAACTTCTTTGGCTGAGAGATTGGAATCGTAATTGATTGCATGATGCGAGCTAAGCTCAGACAATTAACGAGCGGAGTGCATGTGTCACGCTCTGATTCAGGCGGGGCGTGGGGGGCGGGGCTGACGCATTGCTCAAGTCTTAGAAAGTGGAAGAGAGTGACCGAGTTGACCCCTTCAGTGCGCTGTTTTCCCTTCGATAATAGACACTTTCTGGCTAACACGGCTACTTACACGTGTTCGTATTTGTGGCTCGGTATTACCGCATTTAATTTCTCGTTTAAAATCAATTAAAATTTCTTTCTTTTCAGCAACTTTCGACGCTTTGTCTGTGGCCCGGCTCTGTCTGTACGCATTTTGTTTTGTTTTCCATTAATTTCCGCATTGTTCGCGCAAAACGCTTCAATTTCGCTTCGAGATCTCCACCAATGATCAAGATCTGGCTGCAATTATGTCCGAATTTCGTATTTATCTCGAGTTCCGAACAAAACGCAAAATTGTTGGAAAACTTTTATTGATTCTTAAAGGTAATTGCTTTAAGTAGTTTTAAAATAGACTTTAATAGCGCTGCAAATGTAATTATTTGACTGCGGGCTATGAATTAAAAGTGATTTTGGAGTCAGATAAAGACAAAAATAAAATAAAAAATTAATAATTATATATAAAAATAAAATAAAATAATAATAATGATATATAAAAAAAAAAAATTAAATGATAATTACATGTAAAAATAAAATAAAATAATAATAATTATATATAAAAATAAAATAAAATAAAATAATAATAATTATATATAAAAATAAAATAAAATAAAATAATAATAATTATATATAAAAATAAATAATAATAGTTTGAAAATCTATAGATAAATTCTTTTTCTTTTATATTATATTTATTTAAATATTTATTACTATTATACTTTTTTTTTTAATTTGTTGATTATTATTATATATATTATATTTTGTATTATATTAATGTTTTTTTTTTATATTATTTTGTTTTATTATACTTATGTTTTATTATATATTATTTTTTCATTATTATATTTATTTTTTTATTATTATATATATATTTTTTTATAATTATATTTATTTTATATTAAATTTTAATTTTTTCATTATTATATTTATTTTTTTATTATTATATATATATATTTTTTCAATTATATTTATTTTATATTAAATTTTAATTTTTTTTATCATTATATTTTCTCTAAAAATACCTTTACTACGCTTACTTTTATCATGCCCGCCTTGGCCAACAGTTTAGACTCGAATTGGCAAATTGCTTAATTTGAGCACATGAACAAACAGAATTAAAGACAATTTTTGTATGCCAATAATTACACAATTGGCAATTGGCAATTGGCAGTTGGTTGGCCAAAACGAAGGAATTCTAAACAGTTAAGTCGGAGCCAGGGCCACGGACAGAGCCATGGACAGCGGCTGGTCGTTGATACTGAACCTAATCAGTAAATATATAGAGATATATAGAGTTATATAATAACTGAATTATATTTACTAATGATTTATGATTTATATTATATTTATATTTATAACTATGTCACTTTAGTCAGGGATTATCTGCAGAACAGCACAATTTGCGTGTTCTGGCATGAGAGCTACGATTTCCAGCTGAGTTCCTCGGCTGAAGACTACGCCAGCTTTATATCCATCAATGTGGACAGCTTGGAGAGCAGCTTCAAGGAGAATGTGGTCGATGCAGAGGCCAAGCGACAGCAGCTGAAGGAGCTCGGGCTGCACTGCGACGATCTATTGCTGAAGCTAACGCTGTCCATAGAGCGCTCGCACTGCGAGGTGGGAACTAAGCCAAAGATAACTGTACTCTATTTAAGTCTTCTACATATCACAGAGTTTTCTCATCTTTGGGGACTTTTTAAGCCGCTTTGTAGCCGCCTTCGCGCAGGCCTCGATGTACTCCATCTGGCGCTCGCTGCGCACTAAATTCGTCTTTGCGGCAGAGGAGCTGGACGAGGAGACTTGCTGTGGCAGCTACTTTTTCCAGGGTGAATATTGGATTTTAGACTGTAATGCTTAGCCCTAAGCTATATGCATTGGCAGATCAGCCCAGCATACTCTTCGTGCTGCGCAGCTACGCGAATGCCACAGACTTTGAGCTGAAGACAAATAAATACGTGGGACCCCGGGCCGAGCAGCCGCAGCAGCTCGTCTGGCTGGATCGCTACGACGCCCAGCTGAATCGGTTCCGGCTGAATGCTCCACTGTTTCCGGACAAATTAGGGGACTTGCAGGGCCGCGAGCTGGTCATTGCTGGCTTCGACTACAGGCCCTACACAGTCATCAAATATGTGAGTCTTCTGGCTTTCTAAGGCACTCAACCTGGCTTAAATCTGGTTTGCTTAGGCCAGCCAGAGCAACGCGCGTGATCTGGGAGTTGGCGAGAACTCGAGTCTGTCTAGAGTCCACATCGATGGCACCGAGACGCAAGTGGTGCTCAGCTTCTGTGCGCAGTTCAACTGCACGGTGCAGATAGACACATGTGAGTGGCGTGAGCAAGCCTGATCCCTCAGAGATAAGCCCCCTTCTCCCCCCCAACAGCCGACGCCGATGACTGGGGCAACATCTACCCGAATATGTCGGGCGACGGCGCTCTGGGCATGATCATCGGCCACAAGGCGGACATCTGCATTGGCGCCATGTACTCCTGGTACGACGACTACACCTATCTGGACCTGTCCATGTACCTGGTGCGCTCGGGCATTACGTGCCTGGTGCCGGCGCCCAAGCGCCTCGCCAGCTGGTACCTGCCCCTGCAGCCGTTCCAGGCCACGCTCTGGGCCGCTGTGCTCCTCTGCCTGGGCATCGAGAGCTTCGGCCTGGTGTTGGCGCACCGGAGCGAGCAGGAGCTGTATGCCCATGGCCACCAATGGTGGCGCAGCACCAAGTTCGGCCTGGTGACCACCTTCAAGCTGTTCATCTCGCAGGCGGGCAACAGCCAGGTGCGCTCCGTAACGGTGCGCGTGCTGCTCTTCGCCTGCTTCCTCAATGACATCATCATCACCAGCATCTATGGGGGCGGGCTGGCCAGCATCCTGACCATACCCAGCCTGGAGGAGGCAGCGGACACGATGCAGCGCATGCGCGGCCAGCGCCTGCAGTGGGCAGCCAACTCCGAGGCGTGGGTGACGTCCATACGCGGCTCTGACGATGTGAGTTGAAGCTCTTCTTATGGCTAATCATGGCTCAGACCTGCTTCTTCCCTCCCAGCCTCTGATGAACCAGCTGCTGGACAACTTCCGCATCTACAGCGACAAGCAGCTGATGGAGCTGGCGCAGGGCGGGCGCCTGGGATTCACCGTGGAACGTTTGCCCTTTGGTAGCTATGGCCTGAGGAATTCCTCATCTCCAACCGCTAATCTCCCACCTGCCCAGGTCACTTTGCCATTGGCGACTACCTGACGGAGCGGGCCATTGAGCACATGGTGATCATGCAGGAGGACCTCTACTATCAGTACACGGTGGCCTTTGTGCCACGCCTATGGCCACTGCTAGAGCGCTTCAACGACCTGGTCTATCGCTGGCACTCGTCCGGCTTCGACAAGTACTGGGAGTACCGCGTGGTGGCCGACAACCTCAACCTCAAGATCCAGCAGCAGGTCGAGAGCACAATGCTGGGCAGCGGCCAGGAAGACATCGACATGGAGCCCGTCATGCTGGGCATGTCGAACTTTGCGGGCATCCTGCTCGTCTGGGTCTTGGGCATCATCATGGCCCTCATGGCATTCCTTTGCGAAATGCTGACCGTCAAGCACTCGGCCTAAACGCGCTCTTGGCCCGCTATTGCCACATCTCTGTTTGCGCAACATCTTGCAATCCCAAGATTTCACTTTACGTAGCTCAGCACAGCCCCGAAAGGTACTACATATATCATCGGGCTGATCTAAGACAACGACAACATTTTAATGCTCGGTTTCACTGGCCATATGCAAAGGGCCATCTCCAGAGACGTCGCCGAGCCAACGACTTGCGGAAGTGCCGTGAAAGTTCTCAGCTCTTAGCGAATGACAAAAACTCAAATATATATTACTTTTTGCTGCTCCACTGGGCTTAATGGCAAGGCCGATGTACGTGATACCAAATGAATGAAAAAACTACAATAGGAGTGTTTTGGTGGGGAGTGTACGACTGGGCAATGCCCTGACTAATGCTAATGCTCATTTGAAGAGCAGCTATGATGTATGTCGTAGGGTTCTAGAACTAATAATACCTATCTGAGTGTTATAAATGTATTAAACTGTGAGTAAAGGTATAAACCGGAGTATGGCTAGACGGACGGACAGTTAGCCAAGCATAGATCAAGTCAGCTTTATAGGCACTTGCATCAAACCAGCATGCCTACAAGTACAGGGTATCAGTAAAATATCAGACTAGCTACTACTATCTACTACTATACTACTATCTACTACTGTAATATCTACTACTATACTACTATCTACTACTATACTACTATCTACTACTATACTACTATTTACTACTATACTACTATCTAATACTATACTACTATCTACTACTATAATATCTACTACTATACTACTATCTACTACTATACTACTATCTACTACTATACTACTATCTACTACTATACTACTATCTACTACTATACTACTATCTACTACTATACTACTATCTACTACTATACTACTATCTACTACTATACTACTATCTACTACTAAACTACTATCTACTACTATACTACTATCTACTATTATACTACTATCTACTACTATACTACTATCTACTACTATACTACTATCTACTACTATACTACTATCTACTACTATACTACTACTATCTACTACTATACTACTACTATCTACTACTATACTACTATCTACTACTAATACTACTACTATCTCACAGCTACGACTTGGCTACTTCGCACTGGTGCAATGAACTGTTAGACAGAGCCACAGCCACGCCCCGAGTGTGAAATTTTGTGACTGCCTCCGGCTGAGGCCTTGCACATGGTCACAGTGAAGACGTGAATGCGTTCCATGGAAATTCTCAGAGGAGTTAATTGCGCTCTGTTGACGTGATCTCTGATTGACATGCACAACGTGTTGCATGTGTTTTTGTTTGTTTACTAACAGATATCCATTTGAATGCCGATTCGGATGGCTCGCAGTGAAAGCGAAGTGCACTAAGATTATCACGCATTCGCCTTGCTCGATTGACGCCGCAACAGAGTCAGCGCTTAGCAATTGAAGCAATGGAATTGAGTTAAGCAATTAATGCAGCTCAAGAACTAGACTTAACTAGATGACGAACTGCAGCTGAGTCTTCGCTGGGCTATAAATGCAACGGATGCGAGCGCAGATCAGTCAGTCTGGCCCATTCTGTTAGCGGGAATTGAAACGTTCGCGAAATGTCCCGTTGTCTGCTGCTGTTGTTGACTGTTTTGGCTGCCTGCAAGGCGGACGCGGGCGAGTCAGTCGGAGATAGTTCCAGGAAGATCCTAGAAGCCGCCCCAACTCGCTCTGGTGCAGAAACGTGCCTGCAGTCGCCCGAGTATGGCGGCTGCCGCTCCCACATCCGCATGTGGTACTTCAACATGTACAGCAGGAGCTGCATGCCCTTCGACTACTCCTCCTGCGGCGGCAACTCAAACCGCTTCTTCACCAGAGTCGAGTGTATCGACCACTGCGCCTTGCCACAGCTAAACTTTCGCAAACCCTGAATCATCGAGCGAGTGGCAAAGCCCAAAACTAAGTTTATGGGTTAATGCATACACAGATATGTGTATTAAAATATATATAATAATAAATGTATAGATGAAATAAATATTTGCATACATGACTATAAGATACCCTGTACTAGCGAACGAAGTTATCTTAATTAATTCAATATAATGAATTTATTTATTATTTATTATATTATTTATTGTATATTATTTATTTTTTATTTATTTGTTTATCATTTATAATATACAATAAATAAATAATATTTATTATTGTTTATTATATTATTTATTATTTTGTACTGTACTAAGCCAACGATGTTATCTTAATTAATTCAAATATCATGAATTTATTTCATATTTATTATGATTTATTTATTATTATTTTATATATTACTTATATAATATGTTTATTATATATTATTTACTATTTATTTATTTATCATTTATTATTATTATTTATTATTTACTATTTATTTATTTATCATTTATAATATATATTAAATAAATTATATTTATTATTGTTTATTCTTTATTATTAATTTATTAATTCAAATTTCATTTATCCATTTATTTATTATTTATTATTATTTTATATATTATTTATTTAATATATTTATTTTTTATTGTATATTTATATATTATTTATTATTTATATTATATATTAAACAAATAATATTTATTAATGTTTATTCTTCAATTATTATTTTTTTTTATTATTTGTATTAAATTAATAATCATTACAATCTCGAACAGAACGCTTAAGCTGCTTCGGCTTGTTACATATGCTACCTCAAACCCAGTATACCTCATGCCTTTATCAATGCTACGGCATCAAGAGTGAATCAAAGGCTGAGAAAATGTGGCGTTGACTGGGCTACTGCGGGCCCTAAGCTCGCTGCAGGTTCAGTGCGCTGCATGCAGATGTTTGGGCCCCACAATAATTAGTCTATAACATAGTTGCAGGCACAGGCAGGGCGACAGCTGACGAGGTGAAAAGACCCTCGGATTGCACACAACTTGGCAACCCGCAGATGCGTGCCACAGAGTTCGCGGCTTGCCACGGGCTGCTGGCGGCACTTACTTAACCTTACGTGCGTTGCTTCGACAATGCCACATAATGAAAACAAAAATAAAGAAATATTTCACTTTGCACAACGCGACACGACGCGGCGACACATTCAATTGGCAGCGCGTCTCATAATTTTTTAATATCTCGCATACTTGCATGGAATATATATAAATATATATATAAGACTGTGTATATATGCGCATGTCTCGACGCGTAAACAAATGTGAAAGTGAAAGAGCGCATAGCTTATGCACGGGCCTAATAAAATGACGATTAATTGTTTAATTATGGAAAAGCTTCGATTGCAGCAAGCGCAGCAAGCGCCAGAGGTGTGAGGAGGCAGGGGGCTGGGCCGAGCTACCCTCTGTGCCCCATCATTCTCCCATTTGGGCAGCCGCGACAACAGCCATTGTTCGACATGACGCACTATTGCAGCCGATTTAAGCTGATCGAAAAAACACAAAAATAAAAGTGAGAGAAAAACAATTAGAAACCGACTGCACAGGTAAAGAGACTTTCGATTGTGGTGCTTGCTTAATGGACACCTGTGCAGGAGAAATCGCTAACAGCTAAATCAAAGATGCAAAAACTAGCTCCAACTATATATATATATAGCTGACTGATATATGGCCATTAGATGCAGTGCATTAGGGTCTCCCAGGCAATAAGAACAGGTCGCTGGGGCAATGCAAAGAAACCAAACGGAGACAATAGACACAGACTCTGAGACAGGCAGACAGCCAGCGGACATCAATCATGCGGACAGCGAGTAAAGATCGCGGTTGCCACAGGCTGCTGTCGGCGCTGTCGAAAACACAAAAACAAAATTGCATTTTGCGGCCAGCAAAAACTTCGAGTGCTTCACATTCCAGCTGACACCGATTCGAGCCACGCACCTAAGCGAGGCTTCTGCCGCTGAGCTGCTGTTGCCCCGCCCTGCCCGCTTTTTACTATGCATTCAAATTTTCATAAATTACATCATGAAAACCTTTTTTTGGGGCTTGCTAAGGCATGGTACGCACGTATTTAATTAGCAAACAAGCGATGGTTGGCCAATGCCGAAGCTAGGCGAGGCGGGTCACTTGACTCATTAGTAAACTTGACCCAACTCGGCCTGAGTCTGTTTTAAAGTATTTAAAATTATTATCTGAGAACAAGACTATACAAGATCTATAATAATTATATAATTATATATAATATAAATTATAAAAATCTAGAAGAAATATAAATATTAAGAAATAAAACTATACAAAAATATTAATATCAAAATTAATAAAAATATAAATTTAAAAAAATAAATAAATAAAATATAATAATATATAATATTTAAAAATATAAAAAATAATAACAATATATAATAAAATATAACAATAAAGAAAATAAATGTATTTATTATATTATATATTTATATACATTATATTTTATATTATACATTTTACATATTATATTTTATATTTTAAATTTTATATTTTATATTTTGTTTTAAATTTTATATTTTATTTTATATTTTATATTTTTTATTATTTTATATTTTATATTTTTTATTATATATTTTTTATTTTATTATTTTATATTTTATATTTTACATTTTATATTTTTTATATTATATTTTATATTTTACATTTTATATTTTATATTTTATATTTTTTATTATATATTTTATTATTTTATATTTTTTATTATATATTTTATATTTTATATTTTATATATGATATATTTCTTTAATATTTTGACTTCTTTTTATTTTCTTTTCATTTCTTATAGATTTTCTTATATATTTATATTGTCTCATTCTCAGCCGATAATTGTTGGTATTATAAAGTCGCTCAGACTGCAGGGCATCGGTCTTATCGACATCCGCCCGTTCGTTCGTTCGTTCGTTCGCTCGTTCGCCTTCTGGACGCTAAGTGAAAAGTGCTCTGAGGAAATTAGATGCAACGGGAATTTGCACAGTTAGCTGCAATTTGAGCGAGAAAAGCGCTTTGTGCACTTATGAAAATTGCTTTATCTTTGCTTCTATTTAATTGCGGAATTGCAAATTTCTTTTCTATTTTACTGCTGCCTGCCCAGCGGAAATGTTTAATCTGCGATTCTAAGCCTCTGGTTAACTGAAGATATTATCTATCTACAGCTCTGTGACTCAGGCTCGCTGACCACATTGAATGGCATCTGAAGTCTCTGATCTGCGCTGAAGTTGGCGTAAATTTGAGATGCAATTGAAGCAGTTGCAAATGGGATCAAGAATAAGCAGAGATCTGAATAGGCAAGTGAAGTATTGGTAATGAGTACAGATAAGTGAGAGCAGATAGACAACTGTTCCAATATAAAACTGATCATAATATATGATCATATAAGGTCGCTTTTGGCCAGACCTCAAAGAGATCAATCTGATACAGATCATATCAAGCTCTTCATAAGAATCTATATAATATTTTAAAATATAATTATGATATGTACGATATGATGATATATGATATAATGATATATGATAATATATAGTAGATCACATATGATCTATTGTTATCTAATATATGATAGATCATCTACCATACAATATTCAGCCAAAGACATATTCTTCATCTGGCAATTCCACCCAACCAAAAGATAAGTTCGTCCAAGCTTTCGTGCTCTTTCGCCCACTCTCGAGGGGAAACACTCGGCTAATGGCTGAGTGTAAATGTTTCTCGGTACCCCCACAGGTCGTTAAGGCAGTCAGAGCAAATGGTAAACGGCACTGAGCGTCCGACTCAATTATGCATCGTCTGCACTAATTTGTCTCGGAAGGTAATTATGAAATTTCGGAAGGCCGACGGTCATCCATGGGGCCCATTCATGCCATATATCTATATATATATTTAGTTAGCTCGCCTCCAGCTGTGGGTCGGCGTGGTAATCTACGATTTGCGCGGCCAGCAAAAGTGAAACTTGCGGTTGGCATTTGCCTTATCACAGCGCGGGCTTTGTTTCGCCTGCGGCCTTTGTTGGGCTGCTTCGTGGCGTCGCTGCAACAATTGGAGCCCAGTCGCTCGCCTGGGTCTCTTTGTGCAGATGGAGATAATGGTAAAAACAAGAGCATCGTGTGAATTTTGCACAATGAACTTGAAATTTGTACTACAAATCTAAAGACGGCAAGTAAGGGTATGCTAGACTGTAGGATATGCTATGTGCGGAAGTTTGAGTTGATGTGGCTTATAGAAAACAGTTATTAGGCATCTTAGCTCGTCTTCTGGATCTAAGAGTAGGCTTCAGTGGGGTCTGCCAGACTATGAGATATGCTACAGTTGGAGTTGATGCTGCTTCTGCTCAAGTCGTAAGTTTTTTCTTAACTCTACTTCACTTCATCATACCCTTTGCCCATATACTTGCAGTGGGTATTCCCCATGCAAGAAAATGCGCTCGCCTCGTGTTGTCTTTGTTTAATTAGGAATGCAAAAATACGCAACGCATTTTTAGTGGTTCAGTGGTTAATAAACCGCCGCTTCGCCCCATCATTTTCAATTATTTTCACATTTTTCATTTACCCACTGCGCGATCTTAACTGATTAAGCTTAGGCCAACTAAATCGGGCTGAGTCATTGACTCGGCATTGTTCATAGAAATCAATTAATTGAATCTAGGTAAGTTTGTGTTTACCACGACTGACTGACTGATGGATTGATTGATTGATGCTTAGTCTATAATAGCTGCAAGCGGCTTTAATGTATATTTACAAAGAAACAGAATCATTACACCCTAATTTCTCATTTGCTATGGATTCAGGACACAAAGAGAAAAACTTTAAAGCATAAATTCTTTGAGTCGAAAAATTGTATATGTGAAAGTATTTTTTTTTTAATTTTTTGTAATACTTTTTTGTATTTAAAAAAAATTTCCTTTTATTTTGTAAAAATTTTTTTTTTCAGTTCTAGCAGTTTGAAATATATTAAAAAAAAATTGCTTAAATTACCTTAAGCCATAACTATTCATGCGCACTCACCTTGATTTGCTTGCGTCGCAGCAGGTGGGGCGCTCCGCCTGGCGGCTGCAGCGGCACAGCCGGCTCCGGCGTCACCTGCTGCACCGGACGCGGCGGCTTCAGCGCCAGCTTCTTGAGGCTGGCAATGCGCTTGTCGCACATCAAGGAGACGTCATCGATGCGCTGCAGAACCTGCAAAAAATATATATTAATTAAAAGAGAATTGATATAAATATATAGATAAATTCCTTAACAGAATCTTATTTTGTTAACAAGTTTCTAGATTTCTCTCAAAATATTCTTTTGGAAAGTCGCTCGATCTACATAGCTCAAAGCTGTCAATTGTATTGAGACGAACTGAAATGAGCTTTAAGTTGACTATTGTCAGTCGCTCAAAAACTGTTCCATACATAACGAGCCACAGACTTTGCTGGAGAAAGACTCTACTCTCAATTTTGTGACATCTTCGCATTGTTCGCCTGCGCCAAGTACCATGGGAGGCACATTGAATGAGTCTAGCGCTTAGAACTGTGCCAAGAGAAAGTGTTAAGCGGCCAAGAAATGGGCGTAAGCCGAGCGATCTTAGTTCAGAATGTGAGCATTAGATAATGTTTAAGGCAGAGAGAGAGAGAGAGAGAGAGAGAGAGAGAGAGAGAGAGAGAGAGAGAGAGAGAGAGAGAGAGAGAGAGAGAGAGAGAGAGAGAGAGAGAGAGAGAGAGAGAGAGAGAGAGAGAGAGATATATGGTGCTTAAATGTTATAGTCAAGATAACTGCGCATTACTTTCCTCCATTTATTTGTTATAGCTAAGATAAGGTCGAACTAGTTTTTCCTGCATTTACACGAAATTTATTTCAAATATTCCATATTGAAAAGAATATATATAGAATAAAAAAAAAAATATATATATATATATATATATAGAATAAAAAATGAAGTAGATGTGATGTAGTCGGGCGTAGCCGACCTCATTTTGAGGCATGGAAAATCTATAAACGAATATATTTAAAGTATTCAAAAGTATCTAGAGATATTCCCACTACTTGGTAGATATATATGCCCTCTCTCTTATTTCACTATCCTCCACACACACACACACACACACACTCTCATTTAACCCACTCGCCCGCATCGCCAGCCACAAACGCTTATGGCATAATAAATATATAACTTGGAGATAACCCGCAGGCACTGAAACAATGTATTTCTCGTAATGCAGGAGAATTTAGCGGTATTCTCACGTGATTTCTCCTTGGTAAAATGAAATGAGCACGAAAGTAAACTGAACTGCAGTGAAGTGAAGTTCGCCTCGGCTGAGTGAGGCATTGCGGCAGGTGTTTCGGCGCGGGCAACAATTGGATTTGTGGCCCGAAAAAGTGCAAAAATTCGTCACTTGTGAAGTGCACTGCGCGCTCAGGCAGTGCAAGAGAGTATATGCGGTTCGGGATGGGATATTTGATATGGAAATGATTCGAATTTGAGCAGAGAATATTATAAGTGTAGAGTTTTTTAAGATTACAAATTTTGATTTCATATAACTATAATCATTTATCTTCATAAACAACGCTCCGACTTGATATATAAGCAAAGTCAAAGGTCATCATGGGCAATAGGCATAATCAAGTCTGAGGTCAATCAGCCAAGAGCTTATGCAAGCTAAAGGTTTGGCACTTGCCTAGGCACACGCTTATCAATCGATAGACCTGGCCAATTGGCCAATTGGCAGTGGGCTGTTGCGTAATTGAATTGCACCTGGAGGACAACAGGCATTTGGCGATGTCATGACCTTTTGACATTTTACATAATGGTCGCCGACAGCGGTTCAATTGCCGCTTTCACTTTTGCTTCCGACGCGTCTCCATCGGAGCTGAAGTTGGGAGTCTGCGCTGTTGTTGTTGTTGTTGTTATGGTGTTATTGTCAACTAGGCATTGGCGCATCTTCAACATGCATCTCGGATTTCCATTTACCAGTTATGTTGCCTACTGCGAAACTCCATTCGAGCTGATCAAATGGATACAATGCAGCTGCTGTTGCTGTTGCTGCTGCCGCGGCAATTGTTGCTGCTGCAGACTATGCGCTAACAAAACCAAAAATATTTTGTAATGTACTAAAATGTTATTTATGTGGCCTGTGCCTGCATAAATTGCGGCTGGACATGGGCATTTCAGGGTTGTCGTGCGAAAATTTACTGAGCTAAGCAAAGACCTCCGAAAAAAATATATATGATCATATCTATTTTAAAATATAAATATATATGAATAAAATATAGAATAATAAAATATATATGAATAAAATATATTTATATTTTAAATATATAAATAAAAGAACAAATATAATTAGTTAAAAAAAATATATTATATAAATAAAATAAATATTTTATATAAAACAAAAAATTATATGAATAATTACTATATTTTAAATACAAAAAATTATAAAATATAAGAACAAATATATCTATTTTATTTTTATATATTATATATTAATAAAATTGCTCAAATATATATAATATATATAAAAAATATATAAAATATGTCAAAAAATAAATGAAAAATATATTTTTTATTTAATATATTTTTTATTTATTTTTTGAAGGAAAGTCAATTTAGAATTAATTAAAAGACTTTCGAAACTGTAAATTAAAATTTTCAGCAATTTTCGCTGCTCCTTGGCAACTCTATTAAAAACTTAATATTTTCAGATTTTTGTTGGCCGCTCGCACGACCAGTTGTTCCACCGGCTACCATTGACCTTTCCAGGAGCCGGCGCCCACGCTCTCAGCAGCAGTGAACGAACTCCATTAGCGCCTTGATGCACGAATATGTGCGCCGAGGCAGAGTCAAATTGAAAATTCGATGATGGCCCACAGCAGCTGTCAACTTAATTAAGCGCTTGTGATTAGTTTTGGAATCTACATGGCTTTGCTTGATTCGACTGGCGCATCATATAATCAAATAGACAATTAGCTATTTAAGTGAGTAATACGAGAGGCATACTAAGAGAGCGAGGTGGTTGACTCTTTAAACTGCCTTCATGGGGTGACTGAGGCCTCAAGTTCATGTACTTGACTCGCCCACTGAATTGCCTTAGTTCAAGCTCAGAGAACAATAACAGCAAAGATTTTAATATGAAATGAATAAGTAATTGCGTTCCAACATCTTTTATGAGAGAGAACAATGCAAATTTTAAGAAAAAAATATATATTCATAAATATATATATTTTTTTAATATATGAAAATCAATCATCAATGTTGCCTTAGCATTCTTAGAGTTTAAAACAGATTGACAAAGCATAATTCGCTATAAAATCTCATTAACATTTTCTGTACTAAGACACTCTGCAATTGAAGTACTTAACAGTGCGCTGTAAATGAGTGATGTTAATGGATTTAGAGCCAAGGCCAATGCATGTTAAGTTTAGCCCAAGATCAGTTCGTGCTGGTAATTTGCCCGCACTTAAGCTAACATAAGCTGCCACTTGTTCGAACATAACGATCTATACAAGAGAACAGCAATTGCTGTGATGCAACTGAAATTCTTCAGTTAGCACATCGTACATGAGTTAATAGTTAACGATTATATGGAGTTTAGATAGCTACTTTTTGGTCTGATGGCCAAGTGCGATGCAATCGCAAGGATATCCAGTTGGCCAACTGGTCAAACGTGACTCGATCGAGACTGGAGACTGGAATGAAAGCGGTCCAGCGCAGAACTCTGAACTGTGCCAAAGTCATTAAACAGACACGAATGCGCGAACGTAAACGCTTTAAGAATATTCCCGCGGCATTGGCCGAAACGGGTCTTGCTGACCCATTTCGTGCCGCCTGTGCCGCGACATCTTTTCACAGATTGCTTAAAATGAGCAAATGCCTAACCAAAAATAAAAACTGGACTCTTGCAGTGAACCCATGCAAATGGGTCACTGTGTTACGTGGGCTCTGAGCACATGCCAAGCCATCAATTATAAAACTAAATTGATATTTCCGTGGTACGGCGAGCGTATAAGATGTATAGTATAAGAGTAGAAGAGTGGGCTTACATATGCATATGCATGCATGCGCGCTTAACATAACAGATTCTTGAATGTTAAAGTTTTTGCTATCGAACATGTTTGATGGTTGCATTGCAGTCTGGTATCATCGAACGTGTTTGACAGACAAACTTCATAGCCAAAGTATATTTTAATGATTAAAATTAATAATAAATGGCTATTTTGCCATGACAGCTAACGCACAGCTTAAGAGGTACATTATTGATTTCTTAATTGGTAAAAAATATTATTTTCAGAATATGTCAACATATGTAGGTAGATATAAGGCAAGCGCCAAGGAGCTAAATCAATTTCAACTTTAAATCTAAGCACAAATAGATTAAAAAACTTAAGTATTTACTTAATAGTCAACATTTTAATTTCTTAGATTCTATAATACTTTTAATTCATAAAATCAGTCGTAAGTTCTCATAGCGTTGCCGCAACGCCTACTTGGAAAATGTTTATGTTTTCTCCGTCCGTCTGTCGGCGTCCACCAGAGCTTGCCTTAGGCTGGGGACAGAAACCGGTTGATTGATACCATTTGTAGCATTAAATGCACATTATGTTTGTTGCAACATCGAAGAATGCCCCATTCCAATTGCAAGCGCTGTTATCTAACTGTACAACGCACACTCAGAGCCAACTGCAGAAGCCACTGCCAACAGCAGAACCTGTCTCTGAATTATATCACAATCGCAATCGCAAGCAGAGAGCGCGCTCTGCCCCTCTATGGGCGTTGCTCTGCTAACGTACAATATCAAAATTATGAGATCTGATTTATATGGCAAACCTATTACAGCATGGTGCATTGACCATGTCTGATATTAGAGTAAATAACTTAAGATATTGAGACACTTTTTGTTGGCAACAAGGTGTTAATGAATATTTAGATGCGTGAAGCGAATATGCAAACAAATCAAATTTGTGAAGAGGGGAATTTCGTCTCTGTTTACTTTAGAGTGATTTAGTAGATGTGCTAAATATATTTGATTAGAGTTATTGAAATTTATGTTATGTTTGTAGAATATAAAATTTAGATTATATATAACTTAATGTGTTTAAATTTTTAAAATCATCAATTTTATAATAATATTAAATTTATATAAAAAAATAAAAAAAATTAAAATCATCAAAAATATTATAAAATTATATAATAATAATAAAAACATTATTCGAAATAATATAACAATAATATATTTTTATTACATTATTATTATACAATTTTAAATAATGTTTATATTATATAATTATATAATATTTTTAATCATATTATTATTAGATTATTTTATATATATTATTATTAAATTATTTTATATTATTAATATATAATTTTATATATTTTTTTTATTTATTATATATTTATTTTGTTTTATTGTTTCTTATATTTTATTTATTTGTTTATATTTTAATTTATACAAATATATGAAAAATAAATAAAAAACTTTCACATATTTAATCATATTTTTTATTGATATTTTCTATATTTAAATTCGAGCAACAAACTCACCTGAGATACGAGAGCTTTGGTTTCCGGTGTCGTGCTATCGAGAAAGATTTTCTTGAATTCACTTGGACTAGATAATTTGAAATCTGAGGCAGATGCTATGAAAGCCTGAATTTCGTGCAGGCTCTGCTCGGCCAGGTCAGCCGACACGGAGCACTTCTCGATGCGCTGCGAGGCCAAGAGCTCCACGCCATTGGCACACCATTGATTAGCCTGGAATAGAGGTGAGTCAAAGGTGAGTTAGAAAGTACTATGAGTTCACTCTGCTTACCTTTTCAACTCTCTCCATAAGTTCGCTGTTCTTGGCCAGTATTTCCAGCCGCTTCGTCAGCCGCATGTTGATGATGTCGCAGACGCGCTGCAGCTCGTCGCACTTGGGCTGCACAATCTCCCATGGATAGACGCCACGGGAGCCGATCAGCTGTTGGCCAGCCTGTATAGCCTCTTCAGCGCGCTCGACATCCGATTTGATTACCTTACAGAACTTTTCCGTCTCCTGAACGAGCGTCGCAACGCGTTCGACGCTCTCGCCGATCTCAGTCATGTCCGCCACAGTCTTGAGATGCCCATCGAAGATGTTCTGCAACGAAAATCGTTAGTTAGTTTGGAGTTATATTTGATATTTGAATCCCAACTTACTTGCAGCTCGCGGAAGTCCTGCTCGAACATGCGCAGCAGCAGGCACTGCTCGAGCCGGTTGCGGTGGGTGCGCCAGAACTCGTCGAAGCGACGCTCAGTTTCCTCCAGTTGGATCAGCAGTCTACGGTAATCGCGACAATCATCATAATGTTGGGGTTGTTTAAACTTATATTGTTGGTGGTAAATAATTTGCTGACGATGTATTGGCTGCCCTGCACTGGATCTGCACATCGATATTTGTATTTTATATATTTATCATTTATGCACATTCATGTTTTCATTTGAGTCAATGTTCGAACGGAACGGGGGAGAAGACAAAAGACAAGAGACGGCAACAGCTTGATGAGTGTGATGAGCGACATTCCAATGAGAGAAATTGCAGCGTGTTTCATGTTTCTTTTCTTGTTAATAATATTTCAGTTTGCATTTGGAACGTGTGTGCAGAGTGAAGGAAACTGTGATGTGTGGAGTGTGAGGTTCGAGTGGGCCAATGTGAGCTCAATTGAGGTGTGAGTCTGTGAGTGTTTGACTTGGTTCAACTATCTTCATAAGGGCTCAAAGGCTCCCCTTTGCAACAAACAGACATTGACAACGAGAAACATATAGGCATGCACGATATATATCTGATTGCTGTTCACACAAAGATCTTGTAAACATTAAGCGGAACTTGAGGCTGATTTGCATGCACAATTTAAGGAAATGAGAATTTATGTATATAGTTATTGTTATCCCAGAGGTTTTTTAATATACCCTATTACCTTAACCAATATCTGCTTTACTAAAATATCTATAATTCTAATGGCAAATTAATAAATTGAGTTAAGTTAACGAAACACAACTATCACTATTCAGAATAAATACTGGGCATTAACGAAGCTTGATGGGCGTTTTAAAAATATTTTTGATTATATATAAATTTATAAGAAATATATAAAATTCGGATAAAATTGAACTTTATATAAATATATTATTATTATTATTATTTGTATAATATAAAATTAAAATATTCTCAATAATATCCCCATATAATAAATATCACGTATACGTCAAGTTGTTCAGTTGCTAACAGCTATCATTCGATCTAGTTCAAAGAAAATCTTTAAAAAAGTCAAAAGCTCATTGATCTATTATAAATTTATATAGTAAACGACGGAGGGCAGACTCGCTAGCAAAATTACTAATCAAATAATTATATTTATAAAATATTCTATAAAATTCTAAAATGTTTACAGCCCGTGTAAATGAAAACAATTTTTGCATTAATAAAAGTAGTTTGATAAAAAACATTTAGGGAGTATTGTATGAATGACAGACATATATAAGAGCTATGCACATATATACATATATATAAATACATACATATATATATATATGTTCGTAAGATAAATGAAACCAATGTGTATAAACAGAGACTGTCTTCAAAAATATTGTTCGCAAAAATAAACGTTAATACAAAGACCAGTGCAGAGCTATAAAAACCAAATAGATATCAAAGTTAGTAAGAACTCGAAGGCGTTAAAACGTTAGTTTAAGTTTAAGTTAAAGTTAAAGTTTAGAGTTAAAGTATAGATATAGAACGCGTAGTTTAGAATTAGGAGACAGTTAAAAAGTTCGAGCAAGTACTCCAGATATACTCTATGCTATATAGCAGCGCAATTCAAGAACACCAACTCTACAAAGAGGCTAAATACCTCTCAATGGCGCTGACATTGCCCGTGCGCTCCGAGAACTCCTTGAGCTCCTCGTTCGATTTGATTTTGTCCAGCAGCGTTTCCCCATGCTTGGCAGCAGCCAGGATCTCGTCCTGCAAAGGAAGAGTGAGGATTAGGCTTCAGTATATAAGGGGAGCATGGAGGTGCAACCTTCAGCCGCGCATAGTCTACGCCCTGATGCTCTAGCAACTTTCTGGTCGCCTCCACGGAGTTGGGGAACTCAGTGTCGTGTATAGCTTGTATAAAGACATCCAGTTCGGCAGAGACTTGATGTGTTAAGCTCGAGAACTTCTCCAGTGACTGGAATATAAAATAGAAATATATATTTATAAATATTATAAGTAATCTCTTCCCTTAACTACTCACAATCCGCTGCTGTATCCACTCGTGATGTGAATATATTAAGGTGCCGCCCATGTCCGGCGTCAATTGACTCGTGTCCACAAACTCGTGCAGATCGCTCAGAGCCGAGCACACAATGAGCCGGAAGCGATATTCGTCCTTTGAGGAAAACTTGGAGCTCACCTCCGAGATGGCCTTCTGAAAGAGTCCAGACGGACGCAGCACATAGACCACATGTATAATACCCGGAAAATAGATCTGCAAGTATATATTGGATTAATAATTAAGTAATATATATTAACTGTAATTCCCATACCGATATGCGCTGCAAGGCTGTCTTGACTGAGGTCCAGCGGTCCTTGCGCCGATCAATAATCAAATGGAACCCGAGATCAGCATCCTGCAGCCTGGAAAAGTCATTCAAATTAAGTTTAAATGCATCAAAACCATTTCAAGTTCTCTTCCACTTACGAGGGCACTGAGCTGAGGTACAGAATAAGCTTCTGGTAGTCGGCCTCCTCGATCGAATTGAAATTATTGTTGTCCGGGAAGATGATCAGCGGACAGCCCTCCTGGGAGCGACCGCCCGTGATCACCGCATGCTGCGGATGCAGCAGATCCGCCACATCGGCTATGTTGAGCACGCCCTCGCCACTCATGGCCGCCGCCGCTTGAGCCGGACTAATGTGCTCCAGCAGCGAGTTGATCTGTTCGGCGGGCTTAGCCGAGCTGATTGCCTCCGCGGCATAGGCCACGCCCTGTGAGTTGACCGAGCTCGTCGAGTTGCTGCTGATCGTCGACGTCGTGTGCTGCAGCAGTCCTGAGCTGCGAGTCGTGTGCGCCGGCGAGTTGCTCAGCGACTGAAATATCGCCGTCTGTATGGAAGCTCCGCTGCTCACCGATATCTGCGAGTCGATCATGTGCTGGCTGATCAGCTGCTGCTGCCGCTGCTGCGTCTGCGATGCGCTCATCACAATTGCCTGCGATTCGGCAAGTGCGCTCTCCACATCATTATCTATTTGGAGAGAAATTTAATATATATTAATATTTTTTATATTTATTTTTATATTTTTTATATTTAATTGTTTCTTATTTTTTTTTTTATATTTATTTTATATTTTTTAAAAATTCTATATCATTATTAATTATATGAAATCGCTTTCAAGGCTTCTTCTATTGACATCCACCAGAGATAAACGAGATCAGTTAGACTGACAGAATGACAGCAGATAAATTAATTATCTTCACTTTTCTATGTCAACAAATACTCCAACACAATACATAGAAATTGTTTAACCCAATATTAGACCATATTTTTAAGAAGTTTATTGCTGTTTAGTTGGTGAATTCGTATCGAAACATAGAGTTTTCTATATATTCTCAGCACAACTAAATATTTTACAGAAGCTACGCAAATAGAATTTTGGTATTTGGCTCAATAATCCAGATTTATATTTATGGCCACAAGTCTGCATATTCCAACAGAATTTTTAAATAATATTTTTTAGTATAAATCAATTAAATTTAGGCAAAATGTGCTAAAAATAATTCTTGTAAGACTTTACTGATCTGGATTGCCTCTGCCTTGGAGCTAGTCAGTAAATGAGTTTTAGGGCAATGGGAGGGCGAAATGCTAGGCATTTGTATATACATATATAGTTTCGAAGAACCCGCATAACAAATTGAATAAATAATATATAATTATTATTATTATAATTATAATAAATCTGGCTAAACAAAACTTGTGAGATAAGCTTCAACAGCTAACATTTTGTATAGACTTTAATAGACATTTAGAATCAATGGATGATTTTCATAGACTTTTAGAAAATTGAAATAATTATCAATAATTTGAAATAAATTTCACCTGCGCTCACTTTAAATGAGCTAATGTAACGCAAATCCATGCACTCAAAGGTGCAGATAGAGAAACAGCCGCATGCATAGACAGCCAGCCAAGGCTCTATCAGCTCAGCTGTTGCAGCTGATCAGCTATATATATATATATACCCATATGGTACCAGCCACGCCTTCTGCTGCCCCTTAGACATAGTTTTACTAAAACATTAGGCTCTGTACGCCCATTCTCTACCATAATACAATCGTGGTTTTCCGTAACGCAAAGTCTCTAGTCCGCATTCTATAGTCTTGCCTAATCAATAAGTTATAAACAAACAATTTTCATTCATTCCAAATGTGCATTGCATATGCAATACTATAAATTATAGTAAGTGTTGGCTATATATATATGCATATATATATGTCTGTTTACAATTTATATATATATAGATTTGTGCATCGTTGGCTGCGGCGTGTTTCTTTTTTAGCTTTGACCCATTTTCAGCTGATCGAAACACTTGCCTCTCGCATCTTTCAATTTTTAGCTCTTCCGCATATTTTAATGTTTATTTTTCTTCATTTATTTCAGTTTTTCTCAGTTTTTATTTGAGCGCGTGCTTTGATACATTTTGTGCGTTTATCGTGCGGGATTCCTGATAATGAGCTTAATAAGCAGCTGGAAATGAATTATTCAATTTGAATTTATTTTTATTTTTGAAATTTCGAGCTCTTATCGTGGCCAGATATTATTATTTGTGTAACTATTAGTTTCAGCAAGGCTAGGGAATTTCTATATATTTTATGAGTAAGGCCTTTATGACTAAGGCCTATGTATACCCAAGTTATTCATGGCATTCATCGAGCAAATTTCACTTTTCTTGCACTTCAACTTAAAATCGTAATCAAAAACGCATTTTTTGTTTGTTGCAGCAAGAACTTTGTTGCTCTGGGACAAAGCGCTATTGAATGCCATGAAAACTGTGCGCAATGGGACAAAAAACATATAATTTATTCAAGAATGCATTTTAAAGCGACCTTGCGTGCGCACTAGCAGCGTGTCGCAGCTTGAACTGTGCGTGTGTGAATATAAGTGTTATAGGGTTTAGGCGTAACATATACATATACATATGTATGTATATATACATGTATACTAGGCAGAGTTGTGCACAGTATAACTCCTACTTAGATGAATATAAATCTTGTAAGCTGCCTAAACTTCAGCTTACGGCATTGCCAAGGAAAAGAAAGAATCGTTACATATGATACAAGAACTTTCTTTGATAAGAAATAAATACTCATATTTCTAAAGCCAACTTTACCACTTCGCATGTTTTATTCTTAAAATTAAGTAATTTCAGCCTCAAAACTCGAGTTGATATTGCTATATCTGATACACAACGCCCCCAAAGACTGGCCCTTGGACAGAGTTCAAAGCCCTGGCAAAATTTAATGCTTGTACCGCTTATGTATGAGAGCTACAGTTAGTTTCCAAAGAAGCTATACTAGAGTTGCTTAAGAAGTTTGTTAGACCTCTGTATAGGTCTATATGAATCTAGTATATATGAATCTTCAAATTATTTTAAACAAATATTAAAAAATTAAATTTAATATATTAATTTAAAAAAATTAAATTTAATAAATTAATTTTTCAATTATTTTAAAACATTTATTTAAAATTAACTTAATATATTTATTATTCAATTTATTTTTAAATTTAATATTTTAATTTTAAAATATAGTTTTAAAATACTATTTAAAATTTAATTTAAAAAAATTAATTAAATTAAAAATTCCTTTTCTTTTCATTTTTTTTATTAAATTCATCTTAAATATTTATCTTAGTTTATTAAATAAAAATAATAATATTAATTTTTGTTTGTCATTTCTATATTTTATTCATCTTTAAGTCAAGGTCGTTAATATTTCAGATAACCCCCAGTGTACTGTAGTTATCACGCCTCCCATAGCGTTGCTATCAACTTGACAGTCATATTCGGCGCAGATCTCTATATATACATGCACAGTTTCTAGTCGCATGTCACTCCCCAGCCCTATATACTCCATTTAGTATTTTCGAGCGAGTATAAAACTGCCTTTGAGTTGTAACATATGAAATCTGTTTTGTAAACTCACTTATGTTTTATAGTTATTGTTTTTTTTAAATAAGTATAAAAACTATTTTAGTTTAGAAAGAACTCGACATGTGATTCACAATAATTACGCATCTCAACTCATACACACACCATAATCTGCTAAGGTTTGCAGGTTGCCCATTGTAGTGGTTGTTGTTGCTGTAGTTGGGGAGATAATTACGCATACGTGCGCACTGTGATTAGGGCACTCAGTCAGTGTGAATACTCCGCATGTTGTTCTTTATGATTTTCGCCAATTGGGAATTGCACAACACAGCTGAGTGTATAGAAATGACGATAAATGTCGGCTTTAAGCCTCACACACACACATACACACACACATATATCTGTTTCACACACGGCAAAGAAAACAGAATTATAGTAACTGAAACGTAGCGTATGCTACGATATGGTATTGCCACCGCGCTATTCAATGAGACTCTGCTAGAGGCACGGCAGCAGTGTGTTGGCCTCGTCATCATCATCAGCTGCTGCCAAGCGGAGAGCAAGAGAGAGCGAGAGCGAGAGCTTGCGTAAGAGAAAAGCCAACGAAGGTGATTGCTCGCTGGCCAGAATATGGGCATCGATGCTCACAGTTTGCCGGTCGCTTCTCTCTCAGCTGCTTTCTTCTGATCCGATCCGATCCGATCTCAGCTGCATTTCTTCGAGCCACATCGTTTGGCATCGTCAAACATCTAATTGGAGCAGCGCGAAACGAGTCAGCTCAACAACATCACGCACACACAGACACTGGAAAAGTATCTGAAAAGTTCTATGCGCGCTGCTCTCTCAGTAAAGCGTATAACATCTGCCTCCAATGCCACAGCTGATAAGGTCTTAATGTGAAACACAGAATTGTACTTAGTTCCGGAGCACTGGGTGTACTTCCCGACTATAATAGTGCTGATAGAACTAGCCCCATTATTCACACAGACTGTTATATCATCACATAAGTTTCAAAAATCTGTAATTGCATTTTCTCCCATCCAAATTAAATCCAGACTTCTATAGCCACAGCTCATACGCTTTAGTGAAAACCTTTCGAATACAACTTGAGCAAATATTCCAAGTTAATATCTGGGGTCGTTTCACCTAGCTGAACTTTTACTTTTACCGCCAGTTGATTCATCAATATTCGACTCGAATTAGCCAAGTTTTTTTTGTCTTTGCGTATTTTCCGTGCAATTTTCTCCGATTTTATTTTTGGCATTTAAGAAAAACATATATATATATACGATTACGTTTACGTTAAGACGAAGACGCAATTAGATTTGAAGTTTGATGTAAACACAGGGGCCTTGCACCTGCCTAATACAAATACAATTTCTTTGAAATTGTTATTAATATTATTTAAAATTAATAAAAATAAACAGAAATTGAAATCAATCTTTAGCTGCTTCTGGCATATAATCATTGCAGCAGAAGTGGAATTAAGAGCACTTTACGAAAGCTTTTTAGGCTGACAATTTTGGCATCACTAACTGGGTCATTTTTGCTGGATTTGTTATAAAATATTATGGAAATGTAGAGTATATGAGCAAAATAAATTGTGCTTTGGGCAGCCTCTATAAAAATGGCTGTCAACTGTCAACGTACAATTTTCCTACACTTTAGTAAAGAGTTTCCTTATGTACTTTATTTCACATAGTTATACTATTTATTCTTCTTTATGCTAAACATGTGCCAGTACGTAATACCTATTGAAATCTATCAAAATATGTTAGCTATATATAAAAATAAGTTATATATATGAATATAAAAAATGGCACTTTTGTTTCTTCTGTTATATAATGTGGCTTTGATTTATTTTTTTATATATTTACTAAGGTTAATAATAAATAGATTTTCTTTTATATAAGGTGAGTACGTTTATTTTATATATATTTATGGATTTAATAATCCATATATATATACATATAATGATAAAGTATCCATTGTTTATTGTGTAGTTATTTATTTTTATTTTTAATTATCATCAAAAAACAGTTCACGAATACGATATTATAAAGAAATTAATCTTTAACCAGAGCTTCAAATACTTTTCAATAGGCCTTCAAATGTATTAGAACTTTTCTTTAAACATGCCAAACTATTTATTAATTTCTATCTACCTTTAAACCTACTAATACAGTCTATCAATTCATATATATCTTATATATATACAGTATATGTGAATATATATATATATATACTATAGTATATATACACATTTTGATTGACATTCACATTCAAAGCTCACCTGGTTGACCTAACTGACAAACAAATTATAACTAACGACTACTCGTATAATAACAGTTTAAATGCTGATTTAGTACACTGTCTATATATATAGTATACTTCATGTACAAACAAAGCTAATTATATAAGCCTGTATATTGAGAAATTGAATAATTGTGAATTGAGTATTGATAAAATGACAATAAACACAAACGTGACACATATAGGGGCATAAACGTCATCGCATATCGCAATATCTATAAATATTTATATAAATAAATAATTGGTAATTGCACGATTCATTGTGACTGTGTCTGCATTGGGCATTGATCCCCAATAGGTGATAGGTAAAATAAATACTACGTGCCAAAGACAAAAAGCAAATTACAAATTACAAAAGATGAGCAAACCCTTCGTGGTCGATGTAAAGAAACTTATCTAATATTCAACTCTTGTTATCTGCCTCTTTTGATAATTAGCATATCAGTTTGGCAATGAGGGCGGCTCGGCTAGGAAGTTACAATGCCCCTATATACTACTTGATACTCCCATATGCTGAGTGTACTTACATCTGCTCACATAATATTATGCATGATTTGCATGGAAAGGTCGTTTATGCACTTTGATCGAGCTGTAGAGGTTTAGGTTTATATATAAACTAAATTGTTGGCATATTTACGCATAATATCCATTGTACGCAGAACCAATCACCAATTCACGAAACTGTCTGCTGGATACATATACATATAAGATAAATCGTATATACATAAATATTTATACATAAACACGCATAGTATGCATATATATAGCTATATATTATGCATTTGCAATGTTAGGTAACACACGCGCACAAATCATCTGAAAACTGACGTTTACACACAAATCTCGGCAGATAAAAAACATTATTTGTATATTTCAACTATGCACCGGGTATATATTTTATGCCAAAGAAGAAGAGCTGAACTAATATAAATAACATAACAGCAAAATTGACATTAACATCAGCTGAGCTGCTAATTAACAGTGCGCGGAAAGTGTTTGATCAGCTAACTGAACATATGCAAATTGAAGATATACATTATTATTTAATGCAAACGAAAGCTGGAAAATTTTGCTTTTAAAATAGTTACTTATTTAGTTCAATGATATTTAGAAGAACAGTCTTGAATTGTTTTCAAATTTTAACAGCAATTACTAGTTCCAGTGGAATTCTTTATGTACAAAATTATCGATAACAAGATCATTAACAGAGCAGAAACAGCTGTTTATGCAAAATGCTAACAGAGTACTTAAAATATAACGAATTTATTTAAATGTATATATATTATGAAATAAATTTATAAATTAAAAGAAAGTTCAAAGTAAAATCAATTTTATGGTTTTAAGGTTTAGTTTGCAGTAAATCGAAAGATCGTTGAATACATAAACAAAGTAGTTGATCTTAAATGCAAAATGTATATAACTCTTAAATAAGCTATTAATTTATTTGCAAGCCTTTCTTACAAAACACTGAACCAAGGTCACATTGATGTAAGCGTGGGCTTTGCTAAAGCAACAGGCAAAAAGAAAAAGCAGAAATTAAAATGAAAAACAAATGAGAATCGTCAGAACTAGAGATTAGCAATAAGCGTTGCCTACCCTAAATAAAATTGAAACCCACTTGCAGCGGTGCACCAAATGCAAATGAGGGTAACACTTAGAGGCATTTAAGTACACAGATGCACACACATACATATGTACATACATGCATTTTACATACGTATGTATGTATGTATTCCATAAGAGCGGCCATTTAAGTGCAGCTAAATGAGAGGCGAATATGCAATATACCGACGACATAGAACCAACTTAGCCTATGGCACACTGAAAGGTATTCGATTTCTTGGCACAGCTCAGATATACATAATTAATATTTGTATACGTAGGATGGGTAGACTTAAGACATATTTTAAATAATGCTTAAATTCTTTCAAAATTCTGATATTAAGCATTTCTTACTATATAAATATAGTAAATACATATTATAATTTATATAAATAGGTAAATCTCCAGCTCTTGGCACTTTTATTGCTTATGTTGAGAAGTATTACATTTGATATAGTTAACAAATACTAACATTAAAAGCTTCACCTTGAAAAACTTGTTTTCAGCCAACAAAAATTCCTTATCAATTCAGCTCAAGACAGCTCAATAAAATTTCTCGGAAATCACAGGCTGGGCCGTGACATTAAAGAAGCACGAAATGCTGTTGCGGCGATTAATACGGAAAATCAATAAATATACGTATGGGTCGAGGGGTGGAGTTAGGGCGGTGGACGCAGCCTTGAGTTAGCGAGAATAAATAATGACTCGAACTAGAACTAGAAATACGCTTAGAGTGTAGACCCACCCGACAGTTCCGATACATCCAGGCAGCTGGATCTGCTCTTGGTGCGCTGCAGCAGGCGTTGCAGTGGCGGCTGCCTCTGAGGACTGCTGCTGGATGGTCCATTGTTGATATCCGAGCCGCTGCCCCACTCCGTGTCGACGGCCTTGGATGCACTGCGCTTGAAATGCTCCAGAAAGTGATCAATTTGCTTCTCAATGGAACTGGACGGCGAATTTTCCATTTTCACTCTTACATTGCACCAAAGAAAGGCAGATTCACTAAGTTTTTTGGTCTAAAATAATTTATCTTGATTGATGCACTTGAACAAAAATAATCTAGATTTTGTTTTATTTTATATTTTTTTTATTTTTAATTTATATTTTATATTTAGTATTTTTTTCTGCATTTCACTCGTTTATCTATTTTTTTCTTATATTTTTTCCTTTTTTTTTTATCTCTACACTAATATTTGCTGCACTTTTTCTTTTGAAGGTCCTCTTGGATGACTCAACCTTAACCGTTCTTCCGCATCGCTCAACCAAGACTGAGAGTCGCGGCATAGGCCAGAGCCAGAGCTTGGGCGAGGATGTGTGTGTGCTCAAACACTCTGTCCACAGATAGTGAATGAGAGACCAAACGATTGGGAGAGCCGGCAATATACATATATATTTTTATTTCCTCTTCTTTTTCTATCCTCTCATTGACGCCAAAAGCTTCTGCCGTCAGCACGTGTTGTTTGTTTGCAACAAATCAAAAACTTTGACATGCGCAGAACCGTTAAACACTTACAGGTTAATGCGTATTTCCATCCCAATGTATATAGTTGTCTATATATCCCTGAGTGACAACAGCTGTTCGTGTTCCTTGGAATACAGTTTGTTTATCTCCGATCCAAAAAATAGTGTACTTCCTCGATTTATGTATAATGAAGGCTTAATGGGTCTATAGAAGATAATTATTTAAACAAGCTGAATTCCATATTTATCCCAGCATATGAAATGGAACTAGAATGAGATTAAAAATATGTATAGCTGATTAGAAAAATGTTTAAGATTCAAAATAGATATATAAAATTATTTTAACGCTTTTATTCTACCCATGCTGTTGCCTCATATATTTCTGATATAAATTAAATACTACAAAAAAGATATTTAATTTACTGTATTTCATTTCTACAATTCAAGTTAATCATCAAAAAATAGAGTTTTAACATTAATTTAAAAGCTACAATCAAACGATTTTTGAATAACAATAAGCTCGATACTTTATTAAAAAGTAAACTATCGATTAAACAAGTCCAGTAGTTCGATAGAACAAGTTCAGTGAACGGTACTAAACTGGGCCGACACAACTCTACACAATCAATCCATAAACAAAAAATTTTTTGTGTATAAACTTAAGCCAGACGCAAAAGTAAATAAAAACAATAAATGCAAAGCTCTTAACATTGGTCAATTACAAATTGTTGACTTCCACTGGATTATGGGATATTAGCGTCCTGTTATTCGTGTAAGTTGTTTGGGTATATGACACATTTATAATACAAGAAGGTGCATGCGTATGCGTGTGTAGGTGTGTGTGTATGTATGAGTATGGAGCTGATTCAGTATATACATCATGTATACATATGTATGCACTTGAACATATGTGCATAGAAAATTGTACTTTTGTGCACTTGTATGTAAATATAAACAATCGTAAATACCTACTACGGCAAGAATGCATCTGAGTTGTAGTTAAAGTTGGAAAACTAAGGCATTACTTGTGGGACTCGATTAATTAACATACTCTGTCCCAATTTATTGACTCATTTAGCACATTTTGATTTTCTGATTTTAGTGTAGACAGAAAACCAACAACGCATTTAATCAATGTTCTCCAACGGGCTGCCGTGCAACCTGTCGTTTCCGAGCTGCCTTAGTGTACCAAAAGATGGTAATGAGGAGCTCTTGCCATCCAATATGGGCACAAGAGAACCAGTTATTCTTAACGTTTATGACATGGTAAGGCTGATTTGTGGTTACAAAATTATAGTTAATTAATGTAATTACCTTCTTTGCAGTACTGGATTAATGAATACACCACATCAATTGGTCTTGGCGTATTTCATTCCGGCGTAGAAGCATTTGGAACGGAGTTCGCATACGGCGGCCATCCGTTTCCTTTTACTGGTGTCTTCGAGATAACACCGCGTGACCACGACGAACTGGGCGAACAGTTCCAGTTCCGACAGAGCATACAAATTGGCTGTACCGATTTTACATACGAAGAAGTGCGTCGACTTGTCGAGGAATTGGGCAATCAATTTCGTGGAGATCGTTATCATCTTATGAACAATAATTGTAATCACTTTTCTGGAAACTTGACACAGGTTTGGTCCACACTATAGTGAATCGAATGGCCATTGTAATGTTTCCGTTTTTATTCGACAGATACTTTGCGGCCAAGAGATACCCAGCTGGGTGAACCGTCTAGCACATTTCAGCTCCTGTGTGCCATTTTTACAGAGATGCCTACCAAAGTGAGAGATGAAATTAGATTATATTAGATTTAAATAAATTTTGTATGTAACTTTCGTCTATTGCAGAGAGTGGCTAACGCCGAATGCCTTGCAGCAAAGCATAACAACAATCCAAGAGCGCGAAGACTCGGACAATAGTCCCCTTTGAGACATTACCTGATCTAAAATATATTCGTAACTTGCAAAGTCCCAAGCGAGCATAACTCATCCCTGCTGTCGGAAGACCAACAACAATATTGTTAAGTTAATAAATTGAGAAGAGCCGGGTTATCGACACTCATTTCATTAAAGCCAACAAAAGAAAGGAAGAAACAAAAATTTCCCATAGAATGCAAAAATAATGTTAATAGTTTTATATTAGGCTACATGGAAAGCGAATAAATTATTGGCTAACTTGTAACATGTAATTCGACTATTCAGAATTAAGATATTATTAAGTGGCCGATAAGTGTACGTAATCAGAAGAAGACAGCAGCAGTACGCGTACTGCAACATCATTTATAGAATTTTGAATTAATGATTAAACATCGAGAAAACATTTTTAAGAAATTGCTAAACAAACAAAAGAAAAACTAAAATGATCAATAAGCAAAGCCAGCATATTATATGTAGTTAATGATATCAAAGTTGTCATCATTAGTTAATTTGTATACATTTTATTTAAAAATTGATTTTACAATGTCGAAAGCCGCATGTCTATCAAAACACCAAAACGATCTGTTATCAATAAATATGTACTTGACATTCTGATATTTACACATACATTAATACTATTATATTAAAAATTTTTTAAAGAAAATATATTTTAATTCAATAATAACTCTAATACGTAGTTATTCATAGTTGTACGCCTAAGTGAAGATACAAGAAATGAAAACCTACAGATTAAGTACATGCATACACACATACATATACATATATTTTCAGACAAATAGTGCCAAAAACAAATGCTGCGAATTCTAAACAAAAAACCTTATTACTGTTAAGCGTGCGTTGCCCCACGGCGGGTGCAACGGACTAACAGGATAACATATAAATACATTCATATAAATAATTATGATAAATACATTGTGACAACTATTTACAAAATGGTAACTACAGAATCTGCACAATTATATTATTTACATTATTAACTTGTTCGCTGTGTTTCAAACCAAGCTGGAGACATTATTGTATAAGCCCACGGCAGCGATTTCATCCACGTCAATGTCGACATCACTGTGCGGGAGCTGATTCCGAAAGATCATCGCCTGGGATCGAATCGAGTTGACATTGCCGTGCGGATGTTGCAGCTGATTGGGCTCGGCCCTGACAGCTGCTCGGCTAACGTACTCCAACTCATGATCATGTGGCTGCAGACGGAGGGATTGGGCTGAGCTGGGCGTGCGAAACTCTTGCTGTGCTGCATAGCCAGCTGGTAGCCGGACGTTGCCCAAGTCCCCAGAGTAAACACTTGGGTTTCTTTGCGGATTTCGTGATCGATTTGGCAGATCATGAAAGTAAGCATCTTTGGGTATGTGCCTCTCAGCCGCACCGAATGGCGTATACTGGGATTTCCTCATATGAGCTGCATAGAGAGCTGAAGGATTCTGCAACGGCAGTTGGGAAGGGTTCTCGGCAGTGGAAGTGCCGTGCATATTGTTATTCAAGTGTGGCGCCATCATTTGTGAGTGCGGCATCTCGTAGCTCAAGCCAACTTCATTGTCGAATTGCAGATTTGAGTCAATCCTGCCCTGCAGCTGGGCCACCATGTCCTTGACTTGGCCCGTATTTGATTTCTTAAGGTATTTTATTTCGCTGTTCTTAATCTCAACTTTTCCAGCAGCCTCATTGGAGTTCTGCCTCATATGCACGCCGCCAGCTCCATGATGTGGAATCTCTGCTTGGGCCAGACTCATGGCATTGGAGTTGTAGAGAGTCGCGTTAACTGCGTAGTTATCCTCTAGGCAAAGTGGCTGCCTCTTCATCAGATTCGATATGGATTTGTGTATGGATCGTGCGTGTGACTGTTGCGCATGGAACACGGCATCTGTGCTGCATGAAGCCGATGGAGATGGTGATGGTGTGCTCTGAACTTGCTCCTTGTACAGCAACTTGTCGCCGCAGACTCTGTCTGCATTTTGGTTATAGGTCACGTCGTCCTTGTTGTGATCCGAAAAGGCGGCATCTTTCCGCAGCGCTTTGATCACCGTGTTCAGCATATTGTCACCTCTACTGATGCAATGGTAATACCTTTGGGCATCTGGCGGAGTCGTCTCAAACTCCCAGCTGTTTGAGTTTTGAGACGGATTCGACGTTTCACTCGAGTTGGGATAACGTCTTTGTACATTTGTATACTCATCATAGCCAGGACTATTGGCGTTTTCCTTATTCTCCAGCAGGAGGCACGGATTTTCTGGACTGTACATGGATGGATTACTTTGCTCTGGCGACAGCGAGCACAACTGACGTTTGTTTTCCTGCTCATTGTCTCGCTCCATGATGAGTGTGGTTTTCTCTAGCAAATCTCCCAATCGCTCTGACACCTTAAGAAAGTCCTGCTTCAGCTCATTCAATTTCGTTTGCTTCAGCTCCTCCTCAGCTGTGCTCAGCACATCATTTCGGTTCTCTGTGCCTCCAATACTCGAATTCGATTGGGAATCCTCATTGGAATCGCTCTCACCAGCCGCATCCTTTGACTGCGAATGGTATACAATGTCGACAACAGTTTGATTTTCGTTCTCTAGAATGTCAACGCTCTTCGAGTTGGACATTTTGCCACTCTCAAAATTGCTTTCAAGCAAGTCCAGGCTGCGGCATCGGGACAACGTGCGCTCGACCCTTTGACTCTTGGTCTGATTGTCGAAAGTAGACCGAAATGGCTCTCCGCGGCGCAGGTATTCGTTGAGGTACTGTCGCTTGCTTTCGCAGCGAATGCGATCCTCGATCATGGTTCGAGTCAGCTGCTCAATTTGGTCATTCGTCTTGATTGCCAAAGCCTGGACCTTGTGGCCCAGCCGCTCCTTTGTCTTGTGCACGTACTTCTTTAAGCTCTTCCGATTGCAGTTCAGTTTGTTCTCTATATGCCGGAAGAAGGGGCCGCAATAGCACGTGTTGCCCACGCTGACTGGACCCTTATGTATGTGCCCGGCGAGGTCAAGGAAATATTGTTCGCCTTGCTTTAGCGGCTCTTTGGGTAAGGTTTCTAGTTTGGGCGAAGGAAAGGAGCGCGGATCTGGAAAATAGTGGCAGCCATAGGGAGACCAATTGATAGTCTTATCCACACTATCTCTATCTTTATCCTGAGCAGGCGCCGATTTGTCAGTTTCTTTTGGCTTCTCCCTACGATTACGTATACGCTTTGGAGTGCTTAGAATCTCATTGATTTCACGATAATTCTTTCTGATAGCAATGCTTTGCGGCGTATCGCCCTGCGCATTCTTCACATTCAACCGGGCGTCGGCCTCCAGCAAGATCCGTGTTAGCTTTCGCCGGCCCATGGCACAGGTAATGTGCAAAGCCGTGTCGCCATTCAGGTTCGTCTTATTGGGATCACACAGGGCCGAAAGCAGGATGCGAGTGACGCCCGCATGGCCATAGCGACAGGCCGTATGCAGCGCTGTATCGCCGTACTGCAGATAATATATATTAATATAAATTTTGATTATGGATAATATAACTTACCTTGTTTTGAACATCCGGATCTGCTCCGGCCATTAGCAGCTCCCTCGAGCTCTGATTGTGGCCATTTTGGGCAGCCAAATGCAGCGCAGATAAACCCTCATTGTTGATGATGCTCAGCGTGCTGTTGTGCAGCGCCTCGATCGTGTTTGCCACCCGTGTCTTCAGCCTGCTCTTCTGCTCCTTGTTCTGCGTCTTGGCGGACGGTGGGGCACAGAGCAGCTTGACGCAACGACTGAGCCCTCGACTGGCCGCCTCATGCAATGGTGTGTTGCCCTGATTCGATTCCCTGGCCAGGCGATCCGCATTGCTTGAGAGGAGGATTTGCACACGTCTGTCATCTGCTGCCGCAACGGCTTCATGCAATGCCGTCCAGTTTCTGGAGTCATGCTAAAATATATAATGAATATAATAGATACATATTCAAGCACTGATATGATTTCTTTTTTACTTACCCCGGAAATGGCATTCGGCAAGGCTTCCTGTTTTAGATTGTGATCCATGCTGCATCGTCTAAAGCCAAAATTCAAATAAAAAAGACGTTTCAATTGTCAAAACTCAATTAGCCACCTTTTATTACATACGTTTGTATATACGTATCTACATATGTATGTATGTAATGCGTCGTAGAAACTCATTGCAGTGTAAGTGTACTGCATTACATACATACGTACATACAACACGCACGTACCCACACGCACGCACACACACAAACACACAGCATGCCATTGTACGCACAAATGTACATACTTAAAGTTTCTTTCTTAGCAATTTATCTAATAAGATCAGTTTCTTTTATTATATATTTCTATTTCAATTACATTAATTTTTAATTATTGGCACATATGCACATACATAAACGCACAACAATATTTTGCTAATTGAGGTTGACCGCTTTGCAGCGAATTAACACACATTCTTACAATTTACAGCTTTATTCGATGTTTGATTTTGATCCGTTAAACGTTACAAGTTACTTTCGCCCTTTTTATCCTTTTATTTATTTATAAATGACAAACTTTAATTAACAACTGGCAAAAAGAAACATTTTGTGTACGCCCAGAGTTAATTTGGCTTTAAGCCAGGCCTAAAGGAAAATAGAAGAGAAAATTGAGGCGAATTGCAAAATTGGCAACAGGTTTTGTATATGGTTGCAACCTAACAGTTGGACTTATCGAGGGATCAGCAGCATTTCATATGTTATCGAAATCAATTATCATGAAGCTTTAAAAAGGTTTTCTGGCGTAATTTTAATAATTAATTCATAAATTATTATAGCTTTTCTTAAAACTCTTATGAAGTTTTACAGCAAAACTATGTCATCTACATTTATATTTACAATGAATTTAAGTAACGACAAAATTGCTCCATGAACTTGAGCGCGCGCACTGTTAATAAAATTTTAGCCAATGTTAAAATTTTTAGGGTGCCCATAAACTATATTTGTTCCAGTGCTGGGTAATACTTGTCAATTTTGTGTCATCTCATCACAAAAAGGTTTTAATTTTTGCGTCGGCAACATAAAGCACAGATTTTGTTAATAATAAAATGGCATTAGCTGAAATTTGTAAGATTTCGAACGCTTCATATATGAAGCCGGCTGCCTGGTGCTCGAGCGAAGTGGAGGACGAGCTGAATGCATACACCAGCAACATTGCAAATCCCTATACATTGGCGGCGCCTCCATTCGAGAATGTAAGTCGAAAAATAATGAAATAAAATATTAATAATGATTATAATTATTCATGATTCAGCCACTTGAAAACCTAAACAAAATCCAAGCAAATGGTGATAAGAGCGGCGTTAAGATCAACTTTGATCACGGCACCACAACTCTGGGCTTCAAGTACCAAGGCGGCGTCATTTTGGCCGTGGACTCGCGTGCCACTGGAGGCCAGTACATTGGATCGCAGACGATGAAAAAGATTGTGGAAATAAACGATTTCTTGCTTGGCACATTGGCCGGCGGTGCCGCTGACTGCGTGTACTGGGATCGCGTGCTCTCCAAGGAGTGCCGCCTGCACGAGCTGCGCAACAAGGAACGCATTTCGGTGGCAGCTGCCAGCAAGATCATGGCCAACATCGCTCACGAGTACAAGGGCATGGGTCTGAGCATGGGCATGATGTTAGCTGGCTATGACAAGCGCGGACCTGGCCTGTACTATGTTGACTCTGAAGGATCTCGCACTCCTGGCAATGTGTTTTCAGTTGGCAGCGGTTCCATTTATGCTTTTGGTGTCCTCGATTCTGGGTACCATTGGGAACTAGAGGATGCTGCAGCACAGGAGCTGGGTCGCCGTGCCATCTACCATGCAACGCACCGTGATGCGTACTCCGGCGGCATAATCCGCGTTTACCACATGACCAAAAATGGTTGGATCAAAATATCTGAAACAGACTGCATGGAGCTGCACTACAAATACAAGGAGCAGAAGGAGGCAAAGTAATATTTTATATTTACCATTTGCACAGCAAATAAATAAATGTGAGAAGGGAATACAAATAAAAATATGAAACTAAATGAAATAATTGTTAAAAATTTATTTATTTATTTGCAATCTTCATCCATTTTATGTTCCCTTCGGTTTATCAGTGTCTCTTTGGGTCTTGATAATCTGTAGAGTTTCCTTGTGCCGCACCTCTGCACGCTTCTGCTTGAAAGTGCGCTTGGTCTTCGGCCTGGTTCCGGCCGGCTTGCGCTGCAGTTCTGATAGTTCGTGTTTGAGGTTCAGATCCGCGGGCACATGCAGCAGGCGAATCATTCGATTGCGTATCATAAAATTATCGAACGCATGATATTTGCCATTTCGATCAATAAAAACTGCATCGGTTAGCTCACACGTCATATGGCCGTCAGCAATGTGGATAATCCCCGCCACGGATGTCTCATTTCGTAGGTCTATCAGCACTGCACGTCCTTGCAGTATTATTGGCAGACAGTTCAATGTATTTGATATCAAATACTTTTCACGTGCGCTGAAATTGTGCATTCCCTCTGTGGCCTGGGCACTGTACCATATCAAATTGTAAGAAAATTGTTAAAAAGTTTAATGTACCAATAATATAGACTATTTTCAGCATTTAAATTACAGATCAAAAATGTAAACAAAGCTTAGGCGAAATGGTATTAATAAATACCAAAGAACTAGTATAACAGTTGGTATTCATTGCCAGCAGTGCAGTATTTTTTTTGAAAAATACATCAAATTTGCGTAGAGCTGGGGCTGTGAATTTTATTCGAAAAATTATATTGGATGGAGATTATGTGGAATATATCAACTCTAGTTAAATTCCTAAATCAGAGGGAGAGCGATATTAAGTAGACTGAAGCCTAAAAGAGCGAGTACGAGGAGAGCACAAAAGAAAACAGTACAAGGAGAAGAGCTGCACAGCAAGCACAATTATAAGCAGAACGCGCACAAGCACAGCGACCTCAAGTACAAGCAGAGCGAGCAAAAGTACAAGCAGAGCGAGCAAAAGTACAAGCAGAGTGAATACAAGCAGAGCAACCTCAAGTACAAGCAGAGCGAGCACAAGTACATGCAGAGCCTGCTCAAGCGAGCGAGCACATGTACAAGCACAGCAACTACAAGTACAAGCAGAGCAACCACAAGTACAAGCAGATCAACCGCAAGTACAAGCAGATCAACCGCAAGTACAAGCAGAGCAAGCACAAGTACAAGCAGAGCGAGCACAAGCAGAGCGAGCACAAGCAGAGCGAGCACAAGCACAGCGAGCACAAGCACAGCAACCACAAGTACAAGCAGAGCAACAAGCAAGTACAAGCAGAGCAAGCACAAGTACAAGCAGAGCGAGTATAAGCAGAGCGAGCACAAGTGCGAGCAGAGCGAGCTCAAGCAGAGCGAGTTCAAGCAGAGCGAACTCAAGCAAAGCATGCTCAAGGAGGGTGCGGGGGCAGGAGAGCTAGCATAAGGAGAGCAAGCATAAGGAGAGTAATATTCCGCCAATGGAAATCCAACTCCAAATGCCGCTCACATCCTAATGCCGCTCATATCCAAATGCCGCCCTTATTACTTATGATAATCATTCTTATTTAAGCAATTCTTTAAAATTATAAACAATAGTTTGCTTAAAACAATTCTTAAAGTTATTAACAAATAATAAATATAAACTATTACAATAGTCTGCTTAAATTTAACTTAATATTACTAGTTAAATATTTACCAGACACACAGAAGAGGAGCACTGCGCTAGACGTCCGACCACCAGCAGGTCAGAAACTTGACTGAAGAATTGCTCCAGCCTGCTGCCTTTATATAGGGCGGTCCCATCCCACTCAACCTCGAACTCAATTCTTCCATCATTGGAAAGTCTCTCTTTTTTTAATATGAGCAAAATGCTGCTGCACAGCCTAACTGTTCTTCTGTTGCTCTGCCCACTGAGTGCACCACAAGAGTGTGCTCAACACTTACCACTAACCAAAAAAAATTTAGAGGGCTCCAAGAATTCTGCATAGACATGCACATATATTTATATTTATGTTTATAAATATATATGTCATTTTAGGTACACATGAACTTAAGAGCTACGCTTAACATATAAATTGAAATACAGCTATACAATTATGTTTATATAGCTGTGCCGCGCTCCAGATTTTGTTTGATTTCTGCCGTGTGCTCGCCGTAGAAGCGATCCAATTTCTTGTTGAATTTCGAATTGCGTTCGTTAATAAAGTCCACATCGGCGTCATCATTATAAATGCGGCGCCTGGAATATTTCTTTCTGCGATCGATTTGCTGCTCCAAGTCCTTGACCATATTATTGATGGCACTCGGCGTGTCCTTTGTTTGCAAATGAATTGTCGTATGCGGGCCGCCATAAAAAGCGTCGCCCAGTTCAGCTTTTTGTTTCTCATACTTGGCCATATCACGGGCGGGCATATTCTTAACTAGGCGATTATATTGACGCGCAGTTTGCGCCTCGTATGTGGAGAAGCCCAGATCGGGATTGTCTTTGCGTATCTTCTTCTTCTCTATGCGCTCCGCATCGATGGCAGATACTTGCAGCAGCTGCAGACGCTCGTAATCCTTGCCAGCCGCCTTTGCATCAGCGCGTGCCTTGTCATCCGCGAGCAGCCACTCTGCTTGACGTTTGCGTGCCTCCCAGTTGCTTGGCAGTTTTTTGCGTGCGTCTTCTGCGACGACTTCGTGGTGGTTTTGTGTGCGTGCCTCTTGGCGCTGTTTGTGCAGTTCGCGTAAGCGTGCCTTGCGTTCGGCTAACTTATCCGACGCACCTTTTGCCTGTTCCATAACTTACTAACAATAAATTATTATTTATTTTACAAATTCAGACAACTTTAGCTTCTCTTTGTTTTTATGACATTCACAGAATATGGCGACAGGGCTGGCAGCACTGTATTTAGCAGCTGATATATGTACGTATCGTATAACAAAATACTGCAAATATCGATATGTTTATATATCGATTCTTTGGTATTTTAGCGTCCCACAGGTTTAACACGTGCAGTGCGATTTGTTTATAGTTGCGCTATAATTTCAATTTCTTAAGTTATAAATTAAACCTGCGATATGAAGTTTTCTTACAAAGTCAGTTAAATATAGTGTAAAGAGTATCCATGTTAATTTATATATATTTACAGTTCTCGAATTTGTTGGGTACAATTTATCGCAATGGCAATTTGGTCTTCACGCCTGATGGCAATTCAGTTATCAGTCCTGTGGGCAACCGGATAACGGTATACGATCTTAAGAAGTATGTTTTTGAAATACCTATGTATGTGCTCACAATAACACAAATATATTTAAAAATAATTCAGCAATAAATCGCGGACGTTATCTTTGGAATCCCGTTACAACTACACAAACATTGCCCTATCCCCAGATGGCAGCCTGTTGATCGCTGTTAATGAGCAGGGTAATGCACAGTTGATCAGCATGGTCTCATGCACGGTAATACATCGGCATAAATTCCAAACGGGTGTCCAGTGCATCAACTTCAGTCCTGACGGCAAATACTTTGCGGTCGGCAGAGAGAATCTTGTGCTTATATTTTGTTCGCCGGGTGAGATTACGGGCGAGTACAATCCATTTGTGTTGAAGCGAAGTTTCCTTGGTGGCTACGACGATATCACGTGGCTGGATTGGTCGACAGATTCCAAGCTACTGGCCATCGGCTGTCGCGATAGTTCCACTAAAATATGCGCCGTCAATTACACGCGCAACTTCCGGACGTATAATCTAAGCGGACACACGGATGCCATAGTCTCGTGCTTCTTCGAACTGAACAGCCTGCACTTAAACACCATCAGCCGGAATGGACAGCTCTGCCTGTGGGAATGTAGCGTGGAGCCATCAGACCTGATTGAAGTCAGTAAAACTAAATCGGAACCCGAGCCGCCACTCGCGAAACGAAAAGCGCCCAAAGGATCAGACAGTGAATCCGAGGATGATATCGAGGGCAATATGGAAAAACAAAAAGTACACATACAAGATGAAAACGAGGACGAGAATGATGTGAAAGACGAAGCTGCCAAGAAGTCGCATCCGTTCTACTACAAGAAGCTAGGGCGGCACTATTTAGCCAACGAGCCACGCAAGGAGCAACGCGATGCGTTGCTCACAGCGGCCAACTACAATCGACAAACAAAGATTTTGGTGGTCGCCTTTAGCACTGGCGCTTTCTATCTGTACGAGCTTCCCGACGTCAATATGATTCACTCGCTGAGCATCTCCGACTACCCCATATCGGCAGCCCTCTTCAATGTCACTGGCGATTGGGTTGCGTTGGCGTCACGCGAAATCGGGCAACTGTTGGTGTGGGAGTGGCAAAGCGAGCAGTACATCATGAAGCAGCAGGGTCACAGCAGCGAGATGACCAGCATAGCCTACTCTCCGGATGGCCAGTACATTGCCACCGGCGGAGAGGACTCCAAGGTGAAGCTGTGGAACACCCAAAGCAGCTTCTGCTTTGTGACTTTCAGTGAGCATACGAGTGGCGTGACTGGCATCCAGTTTAGCCGTAATAAGAAGTTCCTGGTGAGCAGCTCACTGGACGGCACAGTGCGTGCTTTCGATATCATAAGGTTTGCCCTCTTGATATGGAATTCTTATAATCTTTTACTAATAGAATGTTGTCTTTATAGATATCGTAACTTCAGAACATTCACATCGCCAAACCCCACCCAGTTCGCCTGCGTGGCAGTGGACTTCTCTGGCGAGTTGGTTGTTGCTGGTGGTCAGGATGTCTTTGAGATATTTTTGTGGTCCATCAAGACGGGCAAGCTATTGGAGGTTATTAGCGGTCATGAGGGCCCAGTGACATCTGTGGCCTTCTCACCAGTGGCCACTTCATCCACACTCATTTCTGGCTCATGGGATAAAACTGTGAAGATTTGGAATTGCTTGGAGAGCAACAGTGAGCACGAAACGATTGATGCGCTCTCTGATGTAACCTGCGTGGCCTTCAGTCCAAGTGGGGAAGAGGTGAATGGATTGAATATATATTGTATTTATACATCAAATATTTAATTTTTTTATCCTCATACAGGTCGCCGTCGCAACGCTTGTTGGCAACATCACAATCTTTGATGTGAAGTCGGCTACGCAAGTGCACACAATTGAGGGACGCAATGATTTGGGCAGTGGTCGCTTGGAGACGGATATTATAACTGCCAAGAAAAACGCGCAGTCAAAGTGGGTAAAAATAAGTTAATGATGTACCAAATGCTTCATTCCAACTCTTCTCCAGCTATTTCTCAACAATAGAGTATTCAGCGGACGGCGAATGCATTCTAGCTGCTGGAAAATCCGCCAATATTTGTATCTATCATGTGCGTGAGACGATGTTGCTGAAGAAATTTGAAATAACACAAAATCACAGTTTGGATGGCTTGAATGTGAGTGTGAATCAGATATATAAAGAGATAACTTTACTTGAATGCCCATATCTAATTTGCAGGAGTTCATTAGCCGCAAGCATCTGAGTGAATTTGGCAACATGGCTTTGGTGGAGCAACGCGAGGAGGGCGAAGGCGGCAATGTGGCAATTCGTTTGCCTGGCGTGCGTAAGGGCGACATGTCCTCGAGGCGCTTTCAGCCTGAGGTGCGTGTCTTCTCGGTTCGGTTCTCGCCCACGGGCCAGGCGTTTGCCGCTGCAGGCACCGAAGGTCTTTGCATATATGCCTTAGACAAGGGTGGGTAATCAGCTAACTATAGTTATTATTGTAATTTGTCTAAATAATTTGCGATATTTCTTAGGCGTGGTGTTCGATCCGTTTGATTTGACGCTGGAAGTGACACCAAAGGCGGTACACGAGGCGCTTAAGAGCGAGGAGTTCACCAAGGCGCTCGTCATGTCCTTGAAACTGAACGAGCCCAATTTAGTGACCTTAGTGCTAGAGCGCGTGCCATACAGGGATAGTAAGTGCTCGTAAATTACTTGAATACTATACAAAAATGCACAAAACTTGCCTATGCACACAGTTCGTCCTTGCCGAAGGAGTCAGCTTTGCAACCTTTGTTGTTTCTTTCTGCTTACTTTTTTAATTTTTATAATCGATAGCCATTTTAGCATTTTTCGCATGTCTAAAAATAAATGAGAGTTGGATTTACCCCTTGTATTCAAGGAGCTTATTACCTAACTCCGCTTGGATCGAATGTGCAAATTGTTTGCTCTTTTTTGCCGTTAATAAACAGTTTCAAGGTTCTTGCTGGCTTAACATGACCAGGCGGAACTGTTTGCACAGCTAGATTGTTAATAAGCGGCCCCTCGGCCACTGACACAGGCCCCACAAATTAAAATATGTAAATTGATTGCCATTGGCTGACAGCACGTGGCTGCATATACTGAAGCGAATGTCTTCTGTTTCTTTGCAGTTGAGCTACTTTGCGCGGATTTGTCGCCCGACATCGCCCAACGTTTGCTGCAACACCTGGCCCGCCTGCTCCAGTCCTCGCCCCACATCGAGTTCTACTTGCAGTGGAGCTGCTCCCTGCTGAATGCCCATGGCAATCGTGACGGCGTCTTCCAGCACACGGCTTTGCTTTCCTTACACGAAAGTATTTCGCGTAAATACGAAATGCTGAACAAAATGTAAGCACTTGGCTTAAGCGAGTTGAGATTGTTAACTAATTGAAATGCAATTTCAGATGTGACTATAACAAGTATACGATACGTGTGCTGCTGGACAGGGCGGAGAAGGTCGAAGCAGCCAGGGAAGCTGACGCCGAGGTTGCTGAGGACAGTGATAGCGAAATGATGCTGATACGCAGCAAAGACGACACAGCCGTGGAGTGCGAGTTTGAGGACGAGAGCGAGAGCGACGAAGAAGATAGTGAGCAGTCCGAGAATGATGAAGTATAGCTGTAGAGTACTTAGTCCTGTTATATAGATCTTACGAATACGCATATTAAATTGTAATTTTAATGAAATCTGCTCGTCTTTATTTTGTGTTCCAATTGGCTTTATTTATTTAGTTTCTTTACATGCATATTTGAATACTTTTTAGTTTAGATATGTTTCAAGCTTGAGGTTAAATGTAATAGAGCGTAATAAACAGTTTCGATTCTCTGTATATATATTTAAAAAAAAACCTCTGCGAAAAAAAAACTTAACCAATGGAAATTTATGTACACAAATATCATATTTGGAGCTACGATAAATAAGTATCTCAATGAAGATGAAATGTTTTTTTTTTCTTTTTATATTTACAGCATTTTTTTGTTATACAAAATATATGAATTTGTTTACCTTATGAATTATATTTAACATAGTTGTACGTATTCCTAGCTTGTATTGAGTGTGCGCTATTTTAACTACAGTTAAATATATATAAAATATATTTATATATATGTATGTATGTATATAAAGCCACAGCTCAAGAGTTCGCGCTAAATTGTTTATTCGTGTAAAAGTTCCTAAATAGCATTTCGACTACTTTATTTACATTACAAAGTGTGTAGGTTTCGTGATCCTTAGAGGCCTATCTCAATCAATTTTATTATCTCGTCAAGCACCAATTCATTTTCTGGCTGATTTCCTTAAGCTTACAAAATATATATCTCTACTAGCTATAGTCAAACGAAAGTCAATCAAGGCTAATATCGATTCAATAAAATATATATGGTATATAGAGTTTTGGTTTATCAAAAGTTCTATGCATAAAGCGAGCTGTATATAAGCCGATGCGATCTGCATTATCTTAAATGAATTATTGTTCGGATCAAGCTCATTGAAAATAGTTCTCCATAGCATATATTGATAAGTGTATTTGCCAGTTAGCTAGCGCAGTATGACTACAAAGCCAAGTAGTCATTGGTTAGTTTAAATGATAACAAAATAAGTATACATATATATCCGACTATATATATATAGAGTGTATGCTGATGAGCAACTGTCGATCGAGTATGGAAGGTAACTTCGTAGCTACCATATCAGGTGTGAAGTGATATGCTCATAGTAATAGATATATTCAGATAGTTAATATGCCAGGTGTATCCACAGATATATCGGTGGATATATCCAGTTTGCCACTCCCAGCATATCGTAGTGTAAGTCCGCGTTCTGTTCAGATTTCTGCCATTGTTGCTGTGAGTTGGTTTCGCTTTTTTAACGGAGTCCAGAAAAGTGTATTCTGGAACTCCCCAAATCCTAGGACGACTTCATCAACAGGATCGGCCAATACAGCAGGACAAAGACGAAGAACAGTATGGGGAATACGGCGCGCGAGACCTTATCAATTTCGCGCCACATTATCTTCTCGACACCCGTATCCGTGTCCGTCCAGGCGACGGACAGCAGGCTCTGGCGACGCGCCGGCTTCGGCGGCCCGCCGTTGCCCTGCAGCGATGTCTGCGACGAGGGGGACGGGGGAGGGGAGATAATTTACATTCGTATATAATTATATAATGGACGATTCGATTTGCTTATCGATATTAATGTGGCCAAAGGAGCGTGGCATGTGTGCCAAGGCTCACCTGAACTGCACTCACCTGGCCCGGTGTCGTCGGCGTTTGTGTGGCCTTTCGTGACCGTACGGCGCCACCCTCCCAGCTCGCGACCGTTGCACATTGACCCTTTTCCATGTTGCTAATGCGCTGAGAGAGAGAGACATGGAACGATAGAAGAAATGTTTTTTATTTATTAAGGCAGAGCCCAGCGGCGTGCTTACCATGGGCAATACCTTTGGAATGCGATTCACCTGGTATTGATACTGCACGTCCAGGACTTTGACGACCACGAACTCAGCCAGGGCGGCGAACACCGAGACCATGCACCCGGCCATCCACAGATCCAGCGCCTGTCGCATGCAAGCAAGGGGGAAGCTATGTTAGTGGGCGTCTTGAGCGGGGGGCATGGGGGAGCTAGTTAATTGCCTTTACATACGCAACGGGTGGTATATCGGCTCGCAGCCCCGTAAACATAGTCACCAGCGTCAGCATGCAGGTGACCAGCAGCGTGACGCGACCCGGAATGGCATCCAGGCCAAGCCAGAAGCTGAACCAGGACAGCATCACGACCAGAGAGGAGGGCGCAAACGTCTGTATCAGATGATGGCCGATCTGGCGCTCGAAGCGAAAGTAGACGGTGAGACGAGAGAAGTTGCCCACCTTTTCGGGCATGTAGCCATCGCTCTCCTCCAGCTCCAAGGGCTGGCCCAGATTGTACTGCAGCAGCTTCAGCTCCGGATTGAGCGTCACGCCCGGATCCGACCAGCGCAACTTTACCTTTTGGTTATTGGACGAAACTTGAAAGAGATGAATGAAGTCATTATTGAGGGATTGTCTGGACTCGACTCGAGTCGCCTCTCCACTTACAACTTTCAATGTAGATGGGACACACTTGTATGTCCATGGGATACAGCTGGAACTCCATCTGGCAGGCAATGATGGCGTGCATCCGGGCGGCATAGCGCACCGTCTTGTTCTTGTAGAGCGTCACCGAGGTGAACTTGTGCGTCAGGGTAGCTATTTCTACAACGAGAAGACATCGAAAAGACGTTGCAGAGTTGCGGAACAAAGTTCATTCGATTAGAACTAGATAGAATTGGCAAAGGCACTCGTTGGCTGATATTGTGGCTACAGAGATGGGTTTACACGCAGTATGCAGAGGTGGGCGAGTGCATCTTGAGGTAGGAACTATGTTAGCTACATAAGCGAATGACTCGAATGCGTATTTCGATTGAGCACGATTATATATGTAGAAAGAGAGAGAGAGACAGAGAGAGTCTTAAGAGGGATCACTGAACATTGAGGATGAGCTTTACGACTCCTGCTAGTCTTGGATGTGTCTGTTCTGGCAATGAAGTTGAATGATGTTGAGGAGCTCCTCAGATGCAGCCAACTATGATATAATAAATGAAATGAGAACTTAAGTTATGTTCGAAGAACCGTTTCAGATCTGCCAGAAAGACCCACACAAGTCGGCATATAGTAGCCAAGTTTGGTGGGCAGATAAGATAAATGTGGGCTGGGCTATGGATAGCTGAAGACTGCGGCAATAGCTAGTTGTATGCCTAGCTCAGCTGAGTGCTATCTTAGACACTCAGCATCAATTTACAAAGCATTCTCAAAGCTAATCATATTTCCTCCTCTATTATACCTTGTCCCTTTGACAAATCTTTAGCCTAAATTTACGCAGATTAAAAAAAAAATTTAGAAATTTAAATTTAATCTCTATAAAAATATTTTCTACTCATATTTCTTTTCATATTTATATTTATGTTTAAGAAATATTTGCAATAAATAAGCAAATAAATGTTAATATAATAAAACATATATTTATATAATATATTTGTTATTAATATTTATATATATATTTTTACTATTTCATTATACCAGAAATTCTTTGAGTAGCTAATAGATTGATAGAATGGTAAGTTCAAGGCGAAGTCTTCATTAGATTTGGCCTCGATTCGTTTCTAATGTTTGCCTTAGATTATTTTTAGTTTTCTATATTTTGTGTACCCAAAGAAAAGTTGCTCTCATCCTTGTTAAGCAAAACCAAAGCTGTGAATCGATATTTCTAGTTTTCGTGCAAATAGATTGGAGCACTAACAATGCTTGACTTTTATAGCCAATAAAATTGGATGACTTCAAATTTGTTGACTTTGTTACGAAATTTGGTAGCCATTAAGGCGGTTGGGTAAGGCAATTAAAAGATATGAGACTGTAGATACTCCTTGTTCAGTTGGCTGAATGAAGAGGCTTAGGCACTGATATGTGATACATTATACAAAGTAATTGCAATTGGGATATATAGACTATGCATTATCCTTTCAGGCTAAGCTGATCTAAGGTCAACAGGAATTGATTTCTGTTTACAATGTCGCCATGGAGCCTTGTTCAGATCTTATCGCTCATACAAAATTTCTCTTTTCTACATACTATTCGAGCCGACAAACTCCCACAACTAATTGGCCGTGGCATTGAGAACGCTTTGGTCAGCCAGTTAGCCATGTCCGAAATGGTTTTTTTAGAGCTTTTCGGCTTGATGCTTCAGTTGCACGCAATGCCAGATAAATGGACTAAAAGCTAACACTCCATTGTTCAGACTGCACTTGGCTGTTGGCTGCATTGGGCTAAGTAAATGGGTAAAATCAAATTGTATAAAATAAATATGTTGAGGTGAGTGTGGAAAGATAATGAGTGATATATATTGATATATATAATACAAGAATATATTATATTTAGTTGTATTAAACTTATATGAAGATGTTTGTATAAACTTGCAGCAAATTTATTTGATCTTTAGTTAAATTATATTAAATTGAATTCCTTTATTGCATTAATATTTCATTCAATGGGCCAACAGCTGTTTAATTGTCATTTGTTCACACTGAAAGTCAGCCTAATTAGTTTTATTATGTATTTTTAGCACATCTGCTCTAGCCCTGCCTCTGTTTCGCCATAGCGTCAATAACCTATACAATATTTATATGTAATTTGTATTGTTTTAGGGTCATTAGACAGTAGCAAGACTAATGAGTGTTTGGAGTATATAATATAGCCAGACTAATTGGGGGATGGATAAAGGATTTAGTAAATATTGCTGTATAAAAGATGTAAGAGAATCACAAGCAACGCCTCTTGATAGCCTACGATTATTATTATCATATTAAGATCATATTATCATATTAAAATTCAGATTAGAGATAAAGATTCAAGACTTCTTATGGCTGCAAGAGTATTCAACATTCGGCATGCCGAGCTTCGTTTGCTCGTTAATCGTAGCTCGAGTTATGATGAGATTGATTGGATGAAAGTTTTGTGAGTTTGAGTTCGACTTGATTACGATGGCCAACACGAAACACATTCTAGAGTTGATTGTTAGTATACTTAAAGATTTGTCTAGATGAAAGTTTTTAGATTCTCTTTCATCCTTATGGCGTAGTAGAGAAGTCGACGAAATATGTGGACTTCCGAATCCTAGTTGTATGCGTTGTTGTTATTAGTTAAATTTGTTGTTGTTGTTTTTTTTTTTTTTTTTTTTTGGTAATGTTAAAAACAATGAAAATTAAAAGTATAAAAAACACAATATTATTATACACAAATTAAATGCGTAATTAGTTAATTACAATTAGACTAACTCTAGGCTTCGGTGCGTTCAAGAGAGACTTAACGGTGCTGGAAAACGTGTGGATCGTAACTTGTGAATTCGGGTGTCAAAACTCGCACATAGAAAACACCTCGCTTAACGGGAGTAACTCTAGGGTTGGGCACATGCATAGATCTGTTGCCGGGCAACGCGACTTACCGGCGATTTTCGAATTGAGGAAATACGGGTCCGGCTGCCAGAGGTTGTCGAAGAATTCTGGAAGCAAGGTGACATAGTCGTCGCCCTCCTCGAATATGTCGTCGGAGATCTCCAGGCGCGACTCCATCCACCGCTGATGAATGAACATGTCAACTCTGAAAATGGATATATAATGTCTGGCTGCATTATATGATCACCACTGCGAGGTGCGGTCGGCTCAGCACTTACCTAAAGTCCATATCCTCTACGTTAATTGAGTTAATATCTACAACGAATATGCTAAAGTCTACTATCACTGGGGAACCCTTCTTCGAGGGCGGACGCATTTCTGCAAGCAAACAGATCGAATGGAATCAGAAAACAGCATAATATTTATATACCTGTCTAGCCCTAGCCACAGTCTGTAGTCCGTATATAGGCCGTAATTTATCGTATATAAACACGTAAGAATTTTGGGGCAATCGCCCCCACTTCAAGTTCAGGGACAGCATGTGGGTTGAAGGTTTATTACACAACTGTGAAAATCGATAGAGCTTCAGGCGTTAGGCGTTAGACGCTAGACGTTAGGCGTTAGACGTTAAGCTTCAACTTAATTTAGCTGGCATTTTGTTGTTTCTTTTTGTGTGAGTTGGCAGGCTTTAACTTTAATCACAGCACAGTTCGCGATGGGTTGAATAGAGCGTTTAGATTGGGCATGGTTTCTGTTTTTATATAGGGAATATCTTTCACTTAATATTAAGGATTGCTCAACTATGTTGCGATGGCTAACTATAGCCTGCTGTAACTCAAAATTGTCAAATGAGAGATGTGGGACAAGGAAAGCGAAAAGCTTGTGAAGGACTAAGCTAAGGACTTCATCTCAGCTGTCAGCCACCATTCTATATACATATTATATATACAATTGAGCTTAAATACCACAGCTATTAAACAAGAAGAAGCACAACAAACTTATATTAAAAGATCGTAAATATAACGACCGTCAGTTGAAGAGTATATACATTTAGAGAGGTAGAGATAAATCATAGAGCTTCTATTATTAATATAACTTTATAAATTGATCATCTTTGATATGTAACAAAAATATTTATATATTTGTATATTTTATTATTTATATTATTATATATAATATTTAACTATTCAACAATACAAACAACTAATTAAATCCATGCAAAATAGAAACTTATCTCCATTTCTTTGGCTTCGTTTGCTCTCTCGTTTAATCGATCGCAATAATTTCAGTTTTTTTTTCGTTCACTGCTGACGTCAAGGAGCGACATACATTGCTAATATATACGTACATACATATGCATATATGTACATAAGTAGTAATTACAGAAGTTAAGCGAATATGCAACGGCTGAAGACAAAAAGCGGGGCTCTAAGGGCGCAAAGGCCCTGAAATTGGCTGTGTCACGATAAATGCCACACGCAACGCTTTAGCAATGCCAAAGAGAGGAGAGAGAAATGAATCACAAAACATTTGAATTGTGCACGGCGAGCCGAAGATTTAATATGCTAATATATATTAATATGAAAATATATATATATGCTCAAGATAATGCATGTAAGATATTTAATAAACGAATTTTATAAAAATTTAATTATTAAATATTTAATAAATTTAGGAAAATACTTTAAGATATAAACCTAAAATAAATATAAAGTATTTTCTTAACTTTATTCAATATTTAACAATTTAATTATAAAAGCTTTGTGTAATAAAAAGAAAGTTAACATTAAATTTATATTTATATAAATATATAATTAAATAATATGTAATAATATTAAAAATAATTAAGAGGTAACAATTTATTTGTATATATTTATTTATATATATTATTTTATACTTTTAAATTTATTTAAAATCATATATAAGATTTATCAACCTTTTATATTTTTTATTAAATACTTATTATCATTTTATTATTATTATTTATATTTATATATGTATTTATTATTATTTACAAATAAAATAAAATATCCCATTTACTAGCCACTAAGTCAATAACCTAGAATATGCCCAAAATAGAGTATTTAAAATCTGGCAATTAAAATGAAGGCGCAGAGATTGAGTCACCTGTGATTAAAGTCGCAAGTCCACAACAAAACCCACACATTGCCAAACGAACCATGTCAAACCGTTTAGAATGGCTTTAAAATTGTGGGATTTCTATATCTATATCACTTAAGTTACAGGGTATATAGCCAACTTACCCTTGACATAATTAGGCGGAAGAACCACTCGCGGCTTCGTTGTATAGTTGTAGTTCACGTGGGCGTCCGTGGCCTCACTAATCCTGAAAAGTGGCCAAAAATACAAATCGGATATGAAATGGCAACAGCTCAAAGAATATATATGCAGCTATATATATACTATATGTGTATAGGGCACATATGCATGGCTCTTGGCCCTCATGGGGGGTTTTTGGTACTATTATAAACTTTGTCAATTTAAGTCCAAACTGGAAATTAACTTGCATACATTCGTGTCTGGGCCTGTCTACCTCTAAATACAGGTGCATTTCAGCTCTCACCTGACAGCCCCTAGCTAAACTTTAAGTTGACTAATATTCGTGCTGGAGCCCCATTTGCAGTGATTCAATTGACCTTGCTGTGTGTCTGTGTCTTGTTTTGTTTTGTTTTGCTTTTTTGTTCATTTTCATTTTCATTTTGTCAAATGGCTTGCCAATACTCGGAAATACCGTGCAAAGGTTATATTCAACAAAAATTGCATATATTATATGCAATTTCCTTCTCAGCATTGACACATGCCAAAAATATTTCAGTTAATGTTTCTGTGAGAGATCAAAACACATTCTTTGACTCAAGTATTAAATATTATAAAATACATAATATAATATATTTTGATTGTTTTCAAATACGCAGAAATTTATTATTAAAATATATATAAATATTATATATATTGTTTTATATATAGTGTATGGAGATTCATTATGTTCTGTTTGAAGTTAAGCATATCAAACAAGAGTTTTCTTCATATGGGTAAACTGAATCAGCTTAAAGTTTAGCTCAAATCTGAATGATTAAATGAAGTAAAGCTTTTTAAGAATCATCAAATGAAAGTTTTTTAATCCTTTAGGCTTAAGGCTTTAGGCCTTTGCCTTTGCTGCCTGTTTCTTTATCAATCTTTCATATATACATAGTTGCTATAGTCTTATGGCAACAACAACATCATTATGCAATTTGCAAGCTCAGCAAAGCTGTTGAACCATTTAAAGTAAAGAGTATTTAGTTTATGTAACCACAAATTGACAATAATTATATTTCTAATTTTCTAGAATCATATATATTATTATAATTATACAGAGATAATAATACTCTCTAATTTTAGTCTGGGGAAATATCTTCCCAGCGTAATTTTTCAATTATATCCACAAAATATATTTAAGGTATGCTATATGGTTTTATGCTCAGATAAATCTTAAATGAGATATAGTCGACTTTTTTTTAACAAGAAGAAGAAGGAAATCTTATGTAAAATGGGATAATTGAGAGAGATATATAACAATATATTGTACGGAATCCAACGTTAACTTATAATATTTGATATATCAAAAAACTGATATACCAGGTAAATTATAAATCCTGATTAAGTCATCATCATCATCAACTTGACGAATTTGAATTGATTTTAAATTTAAGAATAAATTAAAGCTGAATGCTCTGATTTATTATGATTGCACTTGTATACATCTATATACTCTATATATAATCAGGATTTATTTCGTAAATGGTAATTGGAACTCACCACATCAATATGAAAGTCAATCCAAGCGATATGAATGCCTTTGTGTTGTATTTGCCCAGCATGATGTTGACGACGAAACAGAAAATTAAACCAAACCTCAAATCATCTCACTTTACATCGACGTGGGAATTTCATAATTCGCTTTATGAAATCTGCAACACGATAGCGAAATCGAAATCGAGATTGAAATCGAAATTGAATTTGAATTTAAATTCTTTAATAGACAAGAAGAAAACTCGTTAAGCAGCGAACTGAATTGGAAGGATACGAGCACTTGTTCGGATTGATTACGATATATAATTGGGATAACTGTATATTATCGCGATATTAGCGCGTTATTGGCTAATTATGTTGTCGCGCAGCTGGACTCATGGATCGACTGCGATACCAACTCAGCTAGCGTTCAAATATCGAATAAATAAACCGTTGTCCGCTCGGCCGACGCTATAGTGCCCCGTGCTATATGGCATATGTCATATGTAAATCTATGGCTAGATGCGAGCAACTGTGTATGCGTGTCTATGTGTGTGTGTGTGTGTCACTTATCTCATGATTTCTGCTGTCGGATATGCACATATGTTCATAGATTGTGCGCGATTATCGGGCCATCTGTGTGGGAGGCAGGCGCATGTGGTTCTAGTAAAATGATAGCCACAGCGATGCCTGAGCGCTCGCCAGGCCAGGCCAGCCCAGTCCGGTCAAGGCAAATACATACAAAAGCACACACGCACACACACACGTACACTCACACAGATAGATAACAGCAAATGCGGCACACTTCGCGCCTTAAGTCAATGCGAGACAATTGAATCGCGTGCCGATTCCACTTAAGCGCGCGCGCTTTAAATATTATCGTTACAATTTGAACAGCATACGCAAAGCGAGCTACTTAGGTAAACATATATGTTATACGACTTATATAATGGAGCAATAGATCACTCAATATTATAAGCAAGAGGCATGATTGGCATATATCTCTATGTTGTGATTGGCATATTGCAAAGGTTTATCTTTGTCTTAGGTAATGTTTCTTATGCATATCCAATATGTGGTTTTATCTGGTACGTTTATGATTTTCTTTATAATTTCAATTCATTTAAGACTAGAGGAACCGGTAGCGACATTGACATTGCCATTGCCAGTGACAATGGAAATGATATGTACTGCTCGCCATTGAAATTAAAAATTCCGCTTCAATGAGTGGACCGCAAGATGAAGTATATCCGGCTAGCCCCACATACAGAGGCAGGCGTCTGTCACACACTTGAAGATTTAGATGTGAAGCACACACATACAGACACACATATGTATATATTTATTCATATATATATATATAATATATATTTGAATCAAGATCATGGTTTATTGCCATTTTTGCTATATTTTACACTTTTTAACTGTTTGAGTATGGAATATTTTGTATTTTCGCACAAAGCTATCAAATCTTATTCACAAATCCAGGCACACATGTATGCATGTGACTTAGTAGCATACTAATTGAGTCTGAAAATCCATTTATTTTAATTATGCATGTTAAATGCGGCTACGTTTATTCTCTTAAATTAATATAAATTTATTTTAAATGAATGCTTTAAAGTTTTTCAACAAATTCAATTGATGTTCTTTCGGCTCGAGACAGGCTTTGCCCATATGCTTGCATAATTAAAACTCTCATCGCTAATTTTGTAACGGCTTTTCGCATGTTTACACTTTGCGCGGAACTGGTTCATGTGCATGCATACATATGTATGTATTATAATTAACTTTTTTTGGTAACTAACACCGATAGGTTTAGTTGTTATCGATTTGATTCATTAGAACTTTCATTATGCGATTCGAAATGTAACCGAATCGAAAATGCATTTAGCCCATTTTGGGCTGACGACACGAACACTTTTTGTCCGCTGGACAATTGAATGAAATATAATGTGGGCATTACCGCGTTGCTGGCCGACGCGCGTTCGAATCCTTTCGGCTTCGCTCAGGAACTGAACGGAACTAAAAATGCGCGAATTTCTTTGCTGCTTTCTTGCCACTTTAATATACCGCGCTACCAACAAAATGGCAGCAAACGCGACGCCAGCGCTGACGCTGACGCCAACGCTGGCCGCCAGCTAGGGACAGTGGCAGGAGCAGGAGCAGGGGCAGCGGCAGCGGCACGACAACTGTGACGGTTTCCATTTACAAGGAGTTGTGAGTATATCGTGCTGGGTAAGCGTGCGAGCTCGGGCTTGGTTCCAAATTGGTGTTAGGTTCCGTTAGGCGCCATGGAAATGTGGCCATGTGGATTTTTAATCATTTGCAATAGAACGTGCTTTGTTTTGGTATTTAGTGGAACACAGGGTCGGTAATTAGGCTATTCGCTCCTCTCTCTCTCACACATAAACATAAGTATGTATAAATACTAATAATGATGTATTAATGCGAGACTTCATTATTAAGATATGCTAATGTTTTTCTAAAATATATATAAGTATGTATATTTAAAGTAGCCCATTTGAAGGTCATTATTATGACGAAACTGAGAACTTCTCATATTTCAGTTCCTGCTGGGTAAACCCATATACTATAAACCATAAATATGTATATATAGAAATATATAAATGTGACTTACATGTCTACACCCTTCCATCAAGCAACTAACTATAATTCCAATAAAATCTATGCAATTTGACTTGAAATTTCCACAAAATAGCCAAACACTAAACAGGCGAGGCGAGGTAAGGGCACACAAACAGACAAGCACATGCATAGGGTATTTATTTAGACAAACATATGTATACATGTCTACATATAAACATCTTTACACACATTCATTCACATATAGACCCATATCGCTGGGCCTTTCCAACCGCAGCACCCACTTCGAAAAGTTAAGCCAACTTTTACTAGTTGGAAATTGCGCCTACTTTCACTCATATCTCATGGGAAATTCTAAACTGTGTTTTTAGAGCTTAAGTGCGATGTAATGAGTGTACAGAACTATAGACATATATACATATTATTTATACTACATATATGTGTAAATATATGTAGTGTCCCCTAGTATGTTCAGCCGTTTTGTTTGCACTAACTGAAGAAGTGTGAATTAACAATGAAACGTGAATTTCAATATATTATATAAATACATATATGTACAGGAATTTGAGCAAGTCGGCCTACCTGCTGCAGTTGCTCATAGTTCAGCCGACATATCATATACATATATACATATATACATAGGCCCATAGGCGTCACTGTGAGGTTTGAGGTAATTGTTGCGTGGTTCGTGGTTGTCTTTTTATGGCTACGCTATGACTATATATGTTAGTATTATCCACACGAACATATAGTAAGCAGTTCTATATGTAGGGCATGCTATGAGGGAGCATATTGGTTTTGATATGAAGTAGAAATATATTTTAAATATAAAATAATATATATAATATATAAATTTAATTCAAATTACAAATTTCCAAATTATTATAAAATAAATGTTTTAAAGTTTTTTATATATTTAAAAGGGAGTTTAATAATTTCAATAATAGAAAAGTTCTTTAAGTTTCCTTACAAAAAATTCCACTTTTATGTTAAATATATTTTAAATATTTATGTACATTCATACAAAGGATTATCATGATTTTTTATATAGATCTATGTACACGCATACATAGCATATTTTCATATCATGATTGTATATTACAACTAATATTTTTTAGAATATTAACAATTATTTCTAAAAACTATTGAAAAGAAAATCAGCCTAAACAATGGTGGAGCCCTGCTGGTTCGTGCGCTGGTTGATTTTCACATGTGTCTGCCGCTTCTTCTCCTCCTTGAAGGCCTCGGCGTTGGCCTTCTTCTCGATGCGACGCTCGTTGCGGTAATCCTTAAGCAAACGCTTGCGTTCGCGTTTCTCCTCAGGAGTTTCGTCCTTGGGGCGAATGGAGAGCACACTCAGTGTGGATAGCACCGATTTGGCACACAGAGATTTGGGACCAGCGTTATCTGGTGAATCATCAGCCAAGTTGGCCAGCGCCTTGGCCGTCAGCTGCCCATCGGCGCCGCCACGCAGCACGTTTGCTGGTAGACCCGTTTTGGGATCGATTTGAATGGGCGCCGCGCGTCGATTTCGAGGTTCGTCGATTAGTTTGGGATGATTATAAATGTTCGAATAGGTGGAGAGTATGGATTCGCAGTCCCATTTCTTCTCTTTGGGGTCTTCCACTTCGTAGTCGACCAGTTCATCCGTTGGATCGTGCTCGCCTTCAACAACATTTTCGTACTTCTTGACGCGTTCCCGATCCCATTCTTTGTCGTACTGCAAATCCTCATTTTTCTTTTTGAATTCCTTGAAACACTGCATGACAACAGGATGTTTTTGATGCCACTGACCCTCAATGTCTTCTAGAGACAGGTCTCCCAGCTCGGGATCGTCGTAGCTTGCATAGAACTGCTCGAAGCGATCGTCGAGCAATGAGAGTTGTGCATTCCTGCGAATAACGCTCGATGACATTGAGTATTCTGTGAAGCGCGACTTGGTTTCCTCGTCGTCGAAACGACTTTTTCGCATCAGTGGACCGAGGCGATCCATCATCTCGTCATCGTTCTCATCTTCATCTAAATTATCTGAGTCAAAGTCCATATCGTTCTCAGCGTCCTCATCTTGCCAGTCCTCATCCTCTTCGTCTTCATCCTCATCACCGCTGCCCATCGCTTGCATTACGAAATCGTCTTCCAGCTCTTCGTTGTCTTCGAAATCGCTATCGAGTGCCGCAACAACATCTGGATCCCAATCTGGACGCGGACCGGGCTGAGGAGCCGCTTTGTTTAACATGCCTTCAGACTCTTCAAATTCACTGGCAAATACGGAACTGGGCAGCAAAAGCTTAGCCTGCGATTTCGCTTCCTCAGCGTTGGGCTTTTTTGCCTGGTTGGGGTTCTCCATATACTCCCAAACCACATCATTTTCTCGCTTCTTCAGATGCTGCAGGTAGTCGTAGTCGTCGTCAAAGTGAATACCAAACTTTTTCAGTTCCTCTTGTCGTTTCGCTGGATCGATAGGTGTTTCATCTTGTTGCTTTGATTGCGACTGCCTAGCACTTGCCTCCAAGAGCACACGCTGTGGAGCAGTTTCGTCCGTCACCAGCGGATCGTGCTGACTGCGATGCACCAAGTGAAAGGTGACAGCCTTTTTCCGGTCAATATATGGTTTTTTCCCTTTTACCTAGAATTGAAATTTACTTAAGCGATGTTCATATTGATGTAGAGCCTTAAATTTACCATTTTTATGCTGCAAGTCTTGCTGTTTCTTCAAAATAAAATTTATCACTTTTCTAGGTATTGCGTTCCAAAACACATGTGCATTAGAGGTGGCATATTTCTACAAGTCAATCGATAGGAGCACAATGTATATTTATATCGATATACTCATCGATATTTCCAAAAGCTATTTGTGAAGAGAGTTTGCTTTGTCGTTACATTTAAAGGGAAACTTAGATTATTCATTAACAGTTAATAAATTTTAAGTGGATGTACAAAAAACCATAATTAAATTGCCATATCATCAACTATTGCTGGATGGTATTAATTAAATAGGTATAAATTACGCTTATTTCCTTATTTGAATATTCTAAGAATATCTTAAAATATAGCTTAAATAGCCTGCATAAACACCCACCAGTCTTCAGTTTATCGAGCCTTCTTTACTTATCGGCAGTCGCAAGTGTTTCATGGGCGAGTTCTATTTGTGCGGCGCATCTCTAATTCTGATGGCTTGCATCCCTGTAGTAAACTAAACATAATTGTTGATATTATTGTCTTGCCTCAATTTCTGTAAAATGGAGGAGAATGAGAGCACATCAGAAGCCGCGAATAACGTCGCAAACGGTAAGCGAATGACCAATAATCAAATCAGAATTCGGCTGAATTTGCTTCATCACTGCAGGCGATGATGACGCGACATACCAGCATAAGTTGGAGCTGCTCCAGACCGAGATGCGTAAAATGCAAAACGAGTTTAATACACAGCGTGCGAAAATGAAGGAGCTGTACATGCAGAAGGAGGCCGAGCGGAAGCAGCTGCAAGACGAATTGAATGAGCTGAAGACGCACGTTATGGTTGCTGATCTAAAATCCGAGAACGAAATGCAGTTGAAGGACATCAAGGCTCAAGAGGAGATATCGTCGCTGCAGCAGCTGGTGCAGGACACGATTGAGGAATCGGCCATATACAAAGCAGAATTGGAGCGTGTCAAAGTCGAACAGCTGCGGCAGCAGCAACAGCAGCTTCAGCAGATGCAGCAAATTACCACGGCGGAGCCATCTGGCGGGCTAGCGCCGCATGTGCTCAACCAAGTGAAGAAAACACTCGGATCGGTGCGAAAGCTAGGCAGCGAGTCCTTGAACAACAGCTTTCAGCAAGAGAGTGCCGACAGCAATGCGCGTGGAGCAAGCAAGAGTAATTCCAAACAATATGTGAGTACTGAAATAATAATCCTTCCTAGTCAGATAATAACTTTCAATATATTTAATAGGCTGCTGAAGATGCCGAAATGATGCACTCCATAATTGAGCAACTACAGGAAGAAATGAAAGCGTTGAAGGAAAAGCTACGGGAAACAGACGATCAGCTGCAGGCCAAATCAAGCACATCACAGCGCAAGGAGGAAACTGTCGAATCAGCCATAGATGGCTCCATTGCCATGCACAAGTCCACATCAACAGATGTGGTGGAACACGATGCAGCTTGTAGTAGCTGCAACTCAACGGAGCAGCGTTCGGAGGACTTGACAACGCAGCTGAAGCAGCAGCAAAAGCAGCTTGAGGTACTGCAGAAGCAAATAACCGAGTCGCGGGAACAGTTGAGCAAGGAAGCAGCGCTGCGCAATGACTTGGAGAATCAGTGGCAGACGAAGCGGGAGGCACACAAGACCGAAGTACAAAACCTTCGCGAGCAAGTTAAGAACAACGAGCAACAGCTCTTGGACATGCAGCAAAAGTTTCTCGAGACCAAGGAGGAGGTGATGCGAAACCTGCAGCGCGTCACAGACGATCGTGAGAGGGTTAACCAGCAGCTGGAGACGCTGCAGGCGGACAATGATTTTCTCTCCGGTCGCTTTCTGGCGACATCGGAAGAAATTGAGAATCAATACATTAATCTCCCAAACACTGTAGTCGAGCTGCAAGAGCTGATGCTGCGACAGCAGAGCGAACTCATACAGGCTCGAGTTAGCAGCGAATATGAGAAGCAGAAGTGCGTCAGCTCTCTGGATGAGATTCACGTCTTGCGCGCTCAGCTCGAAGAGAGCAACAATGAGAGGCGCGCCTACAAACGGAAGGTGCAATTAGATATTAAGTCACTACAGTAAGTCGAAGAGAGAAAGTGAGAGAGAGAGAGAAGTGCATACATATATTAATACAATTTATATTCTCCGTAGAGATCGCATAACGGAACAGCTGGTTGCGGAGCAGTCTCACGAGTCATCAAAGACGCTCTTGGAGCGCAAAGAGGCTGAGCTGAACAAGCAGCTGTCCGAGTGCCGTGTTGAGATTATAGAACTACAGGAAGCAAACGTAAGTAGTTGGTTTTATATATAAATGACTCAATTTCACGGCTTGACAATTCACAGGAGAAACTGGGAAAAAATAACGTAGACTATAAGGCTAAAATAAAGACGCTGCAGGAGGAGTTGTCCACAATGGAAACGGTGCAAAAAGATTTTGTCAAACTCTCACAAAAACTTCAGGTAAACCCCATTTGCAATTCCCAAAGAAAACTATTAGAAGCTTTCGTTTTATTTTCAATTATACTTGTAAAATTGTCAACAATTATCTGAGGCTTAATCCTATTTGTCTGCTTGTTTAGATGACCTTGGAGGAGCTGCGGCATGCTGACACCGAGGTGCGCTGGCAAGACGACGACGACGTCAACAATTGTCCCACCTGTAACGCCGGCTTCACGGTGATGGTGCGCAAGATCCATTGCCGCCACTGCGGACACATCTACTGCGATAAATGTCTAACGAAAACGGTGCCATCGGGGCCACGGAAACGTGTCGCCCGCGTCTGTGATATCTGTCACACGTTGCTCACGCCAAACACCGCTCCCTACTTTAGTCACGAGCCGCAGCAGGCGAACTAGTCTAGTTCCCACTATTCTATAGCGTTGGCCTATATATATATTTATTGTTTTTTCTACTGTATGTACTGTGTACTATAATTCCAATTCTTTCTTTTTTTGTTGTATCTGTAACTGTATCTGTTATCTGTGGATAGTTTGTGTCCTTGTCAAATCGAACCGAGTCATATCCAATGAGTTAGGATTTCAAATTATATATACTATATATATTTATGTGCATGTAACTCAGTCCTCTAGTTTAATGTCTTATTATGTCGTGTTAGCTATTTTGTAGATAAGTTTCCAATTATTGAATTTTGAACGCTAGCAAAGCAACAATATAAAAATAAAAAAAACCTATGTACACTCGACACTTGTGCTGACTCGGAGTTACTTGAACCAAGTCCGCCTGAAAAGTGCAAAAATATTATTGCCATTTGTTTATTAATGGAAAAAAACAGATGTTCATGCAACAAATATTTGTGTTTTTGTTTTTATTCATAGCTAAATCAGAGCAAACAATTTGGCAATTTTTGTTAACAACTAACAACATCAAAAATATATCAAATTGTGTGTTTGCGAGGATATATACATGTATATATAGTCATGCATTATCATTAATTTGTGTCCATTATTGTCTTCATTTCTTCATATATATATGTTTTATAAGTAATAACAAGTTGGGCATGCCCGTTATATACAACTCACTTCATCTAACAAATATGTTAACTGTATACTGTAGTTAATGTCTAATACTGCAATCAGAAAACGCTTTTTAGCTAATTGGCAACACATACGCTCTCTCCAACACACACACATACACACACACACACACAGAGAGAGAGAGAAATGCTGGGAAGGAGGGAATCACATTTTCATAGGGCAATCGCAGCCATTGAATCTGAAATGAGCAAGAAATGTAAGTCTGATTAGAAATTGCCTCTCTCCCCCATCAACTCCTCCGGCTCTCCCAACTCACCTCACCAGATGAAACGACCGGCAAAGGCACCTATTAACGCCACAGCTGTTATGCCCAGAAGGCTGACGAATCGACGACTGCTGGGACCTGTTACGAGAAAATCATGATTAAAATACGAAATGATAATACAGAAAAAAGATTTAACTCTAGTTGAGTTTCTAAATTATATATATATATCATGCTAGGTTAAGCTATGCAAATGTTAAGATCTTGTGAAATGTTCTTTCTTTTTCTTTGTTTTTCTCTTGTTTAGGCAACTGTGTTATGTGTGCGCTCTTAGCTTACGTTAAACAAATGTGCAGATATTAGAACAAATATAGCTAAGAATAAAAGACAAATGATGCTTGAGACACTTACGTAAAGAGTTTTTGGCGTTAAACGACAGATATATAGATGCGAGGCGAGGCGAGACGAGACGAGGGCGAAGGCAAAGTTTGAAGACAAATGAAAGCGATATATAATATATAGAGAGAGATAGCGAGAGACAGACAGTGTGTGTGTGTGTGGGCGTGTAGCAGATGTGTCTGGCCATCAATTCCTGATCCTCTCTTGGTGCTTGCGCGAGAGAGTGCTTGACGCTGCTTGTTCCGATACAGACATTAGTTATAGACACAGAGATAGAGAGTGACAGTGAGCGAGAGCTTAGCCTATGATGTCATGATGATCCTCGGTCTTTTGCTTATATATAGGTAAATCTATCAACTATTTGAGCATCTCTGCGAGCTTCAATCTAGATCTAAAAGTGTGCATGCTTCTCTGTGGCCAGAGCAACAGCCGTAACAACTGAGGCGAAGACAATGCCGATGCTTGGTTCATGGGTTCAAATGATGTTTTTAACGTAGTGCGTGGGTCAAAGTTGTTGTTCTATTTCGCGTTTTCACCTGCTGCGCCCGTGTTGCTCAGCGAAATCTCGTGGCCGTATTTCGCCAGCCACTCGATGATGACGCCGTTGGTCCAGCCAAAGCCCTTCTGTACGCCGTATTCACCACCGCCGCCATGACCGCCAAACTTCTCCGCATCGTACTGAAACAGAAGATCCATATGAAAAGGAGACTTGTATATAGTTGACTCAACTTTACCTTCTCGAACATGGCACGCGAGTCGCGATATGCCGCAAAATTGGATTTGACCCAGCGATGGCCCCACTTCTTTGACAGCAGCTTGGCCTCGGGAGTGCCCAAGTTGTCCAGACCCTCGATTACAATATATTGCAGCGGCGCCCACACATTTGGGAAGTCCCACTGCTCACCGGTGTGATAGAGCGTGTTGGGTATGCCGCCTGGGAATGTGTCCAGTTTGTTCTTCTCAATGTAGTTCAGCACGGATGCGGATATTTTGTCCGTGTCGGAAATATTGTACGCCTTGACCCACAACGGGGCCAGATTGGAAGTCACGAAATAGTCACGTGGCTTCTCATTGATCAAATCGTAGTCCAGCCAGCAGCCGGCCGCCTCGTTCCATAGCACAGCTTGAATTGCCTGGGAATGAAATATGGGTTATATAAAGGGATTATAGCATAAATATTATCTAGTTACCTCCTTGATCTTCTGCGCCTTGGTCTCGTACTCTGTCATCTTGTCGACGTTGCCAGCCTTGGCATGGAATTCAGCAATAATCTTGGCGTTCCAGTAGAGAATTGCGTTCAGATCGACGGGGACAATGGAACGGGTCTTTGCATCGGAGAGGTTTCCAATATTTGTGCCGTTCTCGTTGATGTACCAGCGGGAGCTGAAGTCCATGCCCGACTCGGCAGCCGACTTCAGTTCGCTATAGTGATTTTCCTTTTCCTCCTCGGTATGGAAGTTCTCGGCTGTCTCAATGTCCTCACTGTAGGATTCGGGGCGTGGTCCTTTCGATGAGTCCCTGTAGACGGCTAGATTATATCCTTTAGCCTGTACGCTGTGATTGTTGATGAAGTATTCGAACTCGTGCTCCAGCACCTCCAGCGCATTGATGGCGAACCGATCGTCCTTGGTGAACTCGACATAGGACTTGACCATGCCCGCCAGTAGCGGCGGCTGGGAGCGACCCCAGTAGTAGACGCGACCGCCGTTCGGTATGAATCCAATGCGCTGCACAATCGACATCAGATTCTCAATCATGCCACGGGCCGTGTCCCTCATCTCGCTGTACAGCAGACCGCGAATGATCCAGTAAGAGTCCCAGTAGTAGAATTCGATGAAGCGGCCGCCGGGCACAATGACCGGATTGGGCACGGGTATGATGGAGTAATGCGACGGGTTCTTGTGCACGTCGTCCTTCATCTTACGTCCCAGCTCCTTCCAGATATTATTCAGATCCACGCCCCATTGCTTCAGATCGGGATCGTTCACCAGATCCAAAAAGGCAGGATGCTCGACCCAGTCTGTTGGTGTCCACAGCTCCAACTCGGTGCCCTTTGCGCCAAAATTATCCTGCAAATACCGAAAACACTCAATGAATTTCAAGATTAAAAATTCCGAGTTTTGTTTCGTACATCAACAAATTTGCGTATCTGATCGTTGCTGGGCGCGTTGTTCGTCGAAGCCATAAATTCCTCATAGAGCTCAATTGTCTTTTCGGGGGAAGCGTTCAGCTTCATGTCCACGAAGGTCTTCGAGTCGGGAAACAGCTTCGCCATCTGCACCGTGTGCAACAGGGGTCCATAGCAATATATTTGGCTGAAATTCAAATACGGAATAGATTTATATCTTTTAAATATGCATTTTTTATGGATCTTTCAGTTTTTAAATTGCTAAAAAAAAGTTGTATTATTAATTTAATTTTTTTTCCTAAACTGGTTTCACTTGAGTAATTCTAGATTTGAAGCTTAGTAGCATCATAATTCTATATTTATATTATACCAAATTCTTTGTATTCATTTATCAATTTTTTGTGGCTTTTAATTTTTTTTTTTTTTTTTATTTAGGATTTTTAAAAATATTTATTTGTTTTAAATTCTATGCAAATTATTATAATATTTTTTTTATAACTCAAATAAAAGTATTTAAATTAGATATAATTATAAAATTAATTTTAAAATAAATATGGCCACCCTAATTTTTAATGCTCTAAGTTTCATCACAGTTAAAATAATTTGTATATGCTAAAGAAACTAAGACAAAAATATAACCATTAAAATAAGGTGACCATATTATATATATAATATTATATACTAAAGATCTAGTAAATTGGATAAACTATTTCGCGTAGTCTCGCAGTTCTACCCAAGCGGCATTGATCTGAAAGCCGAACAGAAAACACATTAAGCTAACGACTTTAGTAGACCCAGCGTCTGACATCATAAATTAGTGTAAATAACTTTTTCTTTCTCTCTCTCTTAATTAAGCAATTAGACTTTCAGCGCGAACGAGTTTAGTGCAACACCTGTGCGATGGGATCGGATATGGAATTCAATCTGCTGGCACGATTTTGATATAATCCGTCACGTTTATTGATCGCGTTTATAATTCTTTTTTTCCTTTCCTATATATACTATATACGATTTGAATAAGGTTTAGTTTCAGATAATTGTGGACCGGTTCGTGGGGAGAGAAAAATCCAGTTGATATGGGTATATTAAACAAGTAATATACCAAGCGAGTATATATATACAGATATACATACCGCTACAGATAAAAAGTCAGAGCTATAAAAATCATATAGATAATGATTGTGCTTTCGTATTTCACGGGCAGGCTATAAAGCGAAATCTCGGAACTTACCAGGAGGAAAAATCGTATTTTTCGACATCGCTGCTAATGGCATTCTCAGATTCATTGAGTATATCGATCAGACTCTTTGCGCGCAGCTGCGGCACAACCGCTAGGCAGCAGCAAAGGATTATTGGATAGAGCGCGGTTACTTTGATCATTTCGTATTAGGGATAAGGAACTTTTGGGTTATATTTTGCTTCACTATATGGGAAATACTTATATATATTTGCATATATATATACTGCATTTATCACATTAACTGCGCCATAAAAGTTACTTTTAGAACGTGGCCACAAATTGTAATGAGTCTAATTAAGATAATTATTATTATATATTTAAACCCTGATTCGCTAATCGGGCTGCTGCAATTCTCAACTCCCGTTCGAACTGTCGCGCGCTCAGCTGCACTTTTCGCACTTTTCAACGACCCAGACACAACCTGCGCCCTGCCAGTGCAAGAATACTTCTAACTGTTTCGGCCGTTTTCATTTTATAAAATAAATTGCCGAATGGCGACGACGGCGCAGTCGACGTCGAAACGGCAGCGAGATCGGGGCACACGACAAACAACACGAGCGTACGCACGACCAAAAGCACGAGCAGCGTTGTTGGTGGGCGTTGGGCGGCTGTTCTATTTATAAATCAACTGAATTGCGATTGTGGCTGAGCCGCAGCCAAGCAGCGTATGTACGGTATTTCAATTTAACCGTTAGCTGCTGTGCTTGTTGTTCTTGCCCACACATTGCTTTAGCTATCGTATTGAGGTTCTTTCTTATTGCGCTCAGCTAATTGTGAGTCTGCGACACTCACACAGCCGAACATCCGCATGCATACGTGTGAGTACCCGCATCATAAGGATCTGAATAGTGGGACTTTTGGCACGGCACATGCATAAATAGTGGGACAACCTTCGACTGCTGTGAAATATAAGCCAATGAACTTGTCTGCAGTCACATTTCCATAAACGTTTCACAAAATATGGGCGTATTATCAATTGATAAATGCATCTAGTATAGGCGCATATACTTAATCCACTTGCACACCCAGAGCCCTTCAAAGCGAACAATAATAAATATCTATAATAATTGATAAATACAAATGATTCGATTATTTATTATTCTTTCTATATGCCCATAACCGGACTAGTGGTTGAGCAACGTAAAGCTTATAAAATGGCTGCCGTTTGTAGCCCAATTCAGTGGACGCCATTTTATATTCAGCAAGACTTGGAAAATCCGACAACCGGTTGGAAAATCGAACACGAGCTCAGATTATCAAGCGCTTGCAGTAAATAGAGAACTTGAATTTGGTTTTTGTATAATTCTTGAGTAATTCGTATGCTCTACAAATCAGCTACGAAATAACTGTAAAAATCATAACTTTCAGCCATCAATCATACTTAAGACAAACATTTTATGTATGTAAATAGAATTTTACGTTTATAAATATTTTTTTTTATATATGCCCAAGTTAATTACTGGCTCGATCTAATTCTAACCGGTTCCAGCTAGTAAATTTAAATGGTTTTTTATCTTTAAAATTATTGTCAGTTTTTGTTTTGTTTTTTTTTTTTAATATTTTGTTTAAGTGCGCTCAGTAAAAGTAACTTATTTATAGTACGTGGATATGGTATGGGGTAAAATACTCTATAGACAGCTGCCCATCAAGATAGATGGTTTACCACTTAGAGATACTAAGTTTTTCAGAAAAATACCTCATAAAATTGTATTTTTATTATAAGCTAACTAGAGATAAATAGTTCAATTCAAAATCCCATGGAGGAACATTACAATTTATACCTCAATAAAAATCAGAATTTAAAGAGTTTTAGCTCTGAAGTTTTCATTTTAGCCCTAATTTTAGTTTTTTTAATAATTGACCTATATTATATATAGATTCTATATATATCCACTGGGACTACTCTGCGGTTTTTAGTATCAGTCCTCTAATTTAACATGCTAAGCTGACTTCACTGTAACTGTAAACCGCATGTTATAACGATATGGGCACTGGCATGATAAGAGCTTCGAAAAGAAAACATTTTGGGGATTGAGGCCTAATATGTAAATGTGAATCAAATCAGCAACGCACAAATCCAAATAATTAACCCTATTCCATTTGTTGATAGACCGCCTCAAAAAAAAATAGGAAAATCCCCAACGTGTGAAATGTTTATATATAGTATATATCAACTTAAAGTTCAGGGCATATATATACCCATATTTGTATTCAGCATTCTCATGCTCAAAGCCAGTGCATCTCCTAGTCGAGCCCTCCCCAGACTCAAGCACTCTTGCCAGTTTTTCCCATTATTATTTGCATATGTATATATATTTGGAAATGTGGTTAGGATCAGGTTTTATTTATATATTGCTCGAGCTATTAAAGGGGGAAATTACGCATGGATTTATTTCAGTTATAAATAAACATTTTCAGTAAAGAAATCCAAAAAGTGCGCCGCTAAGAGTTACGGATGTACGTATACTTGATTGAGTAGACGGGCACGGCTATAACAAGTCTTAATTGAACTGATTTGCTGCACACGTACTAGTCCGTCCGTCCATCCGTCTGTCCGTCCGTCTGTCAGTCCGACGTCACAACAAACAGAGACAGATCAGATCAGAGTGAGAGCATCTACATTTGCATGCTATATGTGTTTAAATTTGGGGATCTGATCATTGACCGGGAAATTCTGTGTGAACTGTCGCATGTCGCATGTCGCATGTCACACTTTCAGTGATTTATCGCATTTAGTTAATATTCACTTGGCCAGATATTATATATTATATATATGGTTAGGTATATGTATTTTGCACATGATGTATTGTTCGGTTTAATCTAAGTACGTAGTACTTGTTCCAGTCTCAAGCAATTACACTATGAGATTATACTATCTCGACTACCTCTCTCTCTCCCTCTCTCTCAGTTTCTCTCTCTCTTATTTTGTTTGTATGTCTATTGTGGCATTCGGAAACAAAAGATATTTTATTTCACATTACAAATTGGCATATCAAAACAATTGTGCAATTAATTGCAGCTGGGGGAGAGATAGAGATAGGGAGAGACAGTGAGAGAGAGAGAGAGAGAGAGAGAGGTAGACTGCTATATCATTGTCTCTAGCAAATGGTTGAATTAAAGTTTAATGCATTCAACTTGTTCAATAGAATGCGAGGAACCCACGTCACAATGTAGAAATCGTGAACTCTGATTCGATATCTAGTTCACGCTTTGACTTTTACTATATGCTATATATCTACATACTATATCTAATTATGACTCAGTTATCTTTGAGCTTAGACATCAGGAAGACTCCCGTCGCCTTGAAACTCTGACTCTCACAATATGAATAACAATATAGTTATATATCCATATATGACTACTATATAATACACCCAAAAACATAAAAATATAGCTAAGGTCGTCCCATTGTGTCGACTGAGCAAATATTTAAACGAGTGTAATGGACTTTTCGACAAGCGATGACAAATAGACGCCAGTTGGCACGTGTTCGGCATTACCAAATAGATATCAGAAACTTATATAGATAGATACATGAATAATACTTCCGATACCGCTTAAATCAGGCAACATAAACATGGGCTACTAATTCCGGCTCGAATTCTGGTTAATTCTGAATGCATTTGGGAATTCAGTCTGAACTCGAACTGAATAAAGAAATATAGATATTTATGCAGATATATAGAGATGGATATAGTATAGATAAGAACTGAACTGAACTGAACTGAACTTTTAGTGATATGCAAGTTGATAGAGCTAGTCTCTATGGGACCTGTTTTCTAGATATTAGCATTATAAAATGAGAGTCAACAATCTATAGTGCTATAGATATTAATATTGGGGGTAGTCCAGTGATTAGATTAAAGAGCATTTGAAATACTAGTAAGAACCACTATATATTACGGAATGAAATCAAATATTTTTCATAGCTGATATCAACACAGATATAACTGCAATATTTGGTAGCCTTAGCTCAAAGCCAAAGATATAGGGCCCAAGGAGGCTATTGATGTGCCACGCCTTCAGCACGAGCTGTGAGCAGTAGTATATTAAAATCAATATACCCTTTTCACGCCTTGAGCGAGTATTAAAAACTTGCATTCAAATTTCATTCCAAAAAAAAAGTTTAAAAATCAAACAAAATGTTTTATAAATTTCTCAACAATATAAAACGTATATTGTGTTAGCTCGCATCACATATTTATTAGAGTTTATTTCGTTTAATTTATTATAATTTCTGTTGCCTGGCATTTCGTTCCAGCAATTGACGGTGCTAAATGAATCTGTGAATGGCTTAGCGGCTGTGACGTCTTTTTACGCATGACCAATAGCTCAACTGGCTTAAACTGAAATCGAAAATCAAACCAAATCCGACAGAAGATCGAATTAAAACAAGAAGAAGGAGAAGAAGAAGGGAGGAGAAGAGCGAAACCCGTTTCCGTAAAATTGGTCCAAGAAGCACGTTTTAATTAATTGCGAAATGCGTGTGGCTAAAAGAATTCGGTTCAAGGACAGCATTTGAATAGTAAATTGTTTGAATAAACTAATTAAGATTAGCTATAGACGAGATATGCCAGATCTGCACTAGAGTTCGATAATTGCAAAACGTGAAGTGAACCCTAACAATAGGTAAACAGTTCACCTTTCGCTGCCCGTTCAAGGACATTCGACCACAACAAAGACACTCAAGATTAGATAGAGATAGATAGATAGAGATTAGATAGATAGATATAGTCACTATATAGTATCTGCAGTACTATCGAACTATCTACAAGTATAGCCTGCGCTTTCAAGTGATTCTTCTTGAGATACTTTGCATCAGAAATGTTATTCAGCGCTCTTCCTACAACCTGGCGCAGCTGACTTAACTGGTTTTCAAACTTGAATCGAAATCTGAACTCGAGTTAAGGTTAAAAGTATATATTTTTGCGTATTACGTATCCAAATTCAAATTTCAAGCGATCTTTCTAATTGCCTTGAGCTCTTATTTGGACTCCTTCGTCAAGGTAGCAGAGCTTCTGATATTCTCGAGAATCTCAATCGATTCTTCTCCCTCTCCCTCTCCCTCTTCTTAAATGGTGAGAGATAAGACCCATGTGATCAGCCCATTCAACAAAAATTCTGCACTTGACACTGAACTTAATCGTCGATTGTGTAAAGCGAGCGTGGAATTTCGAGAGCTTTCGGCATTGAAAGGAACTCGACTTAATCCCTTTTGCCTTAGTCCATCCGTGATAAGGCGACGTCAATCACAGTCGACTTGCATAGCAAACTGAATATTCTGTTACACTGTCCAACAAAACACAATCAAGAGACTAAAGAAATCTGAGTTCAATTGCATTTATGACTACAGAAGAAGAATGTTTAGTATAACAATTGATCATAATCATGATCATTCAGTTATAAAGCTAACTATAAGCATGAATCGCATGGGCATACGCAGATCAATAAACTTCCATCAAAATCAAAAGCGATTAACGAAACGATAACAGGTATAAACTGCAATATATTTACAGATATACATAAGGTTTTTGTGTGCGAGGGTTGTACAATAAATACTTGTAAAATAAGAGTGAGGGTAACAAATTGATGAATTATCTTAGAGAACTTTCATAATCATATTTCCTCTTCTACCCAATTATTTGGCTAAATACAAAACATAAATAAAATACTAAAAATACCGCATTAAATAAAAATACTAAAATACTAAATGATAAAAGATTCTCTTCTACATAATTATTTGACTAAATACAAAAATAAATAAAATACTAAAGAAATACCGCATTAAATAAAAATACTAAATGATTATTTGGCAAAAAATAAATAAAATACTAAAACAATACCGCATGAAATAAAAATACTAAAAATACTAAATGAAATAAAATGTCAATATAAAATTCGCACAGAATGAAATACGTAAATAAATGAAATACTAAAAATACTGAATTATGTCAAGTGCTAATATAAAATACCACACTAAATAAAATAATACTTTGAATAAAATGCTAATTTAAAATTATACACTAAATAAAATACTAAAAATACTTAATTAAATGAAATGCCAATACACTAAAATACCACTACTAAAAATACTAAATTAAATAAATGCAAAAATACAACATACTGCAATAAATACTATATAAAATATTAAAAGAAATAATATATAAAATACTAAAATAAATAATATATGAATTATTTAAATTACTCAAACTTTTAAGCATTAACATGAATACAAGCAACTCCTCAATCTGCCCTCGCACAAGTACATGTTCGACCCACCCAGGGCCATAATGAGCCTCACGTAACGCTCAAGACTTTGACACCCTGTATGTGGTTGTATTGCTGCTGCCACAAATAACAGTAAACAGAAAAACATAAACAAATGAAAAATGCTTGGAAAATTACAATATAATTGAGTTGATTATTTTCTGTGGAGTTTTTTTGTTTGTTAATTGCAGTTATTAAACTTTTTATATTGCCATTAATTCAACGCGATTTTACAGATTTTTGACGTTACTTTATGGTTTTGTTGTTGTTGTTGTTGTTATTGTTATTGATTAAACAATTTGTATTAGCAATAGATTAGCTTAGCTGCTGATAAGCGAGAGCGGTTCAGGATAATGGGCTAAGATCTTATAGCCAAGTGTATAACCTTCGCAAACTGTACCTTTTAGCCGTGCCAACTGCCTGCCATTTGTTAATTAACAAACATATACTATTATATTATATGCGCAGCTGTTTAAACTGCCCTCTCTGGGGGCAATATGCCTATTGCCACTCGTTGACGACTATCAAAGGAACTTCAATTGTCAATTATTTATGATTATTATTTTTGCAAGCACAATTATCGCCGATTATAAATTAGACAAAAGATTAGTTAGCGGAATGAAGTACGCATATATATATATATATATATATATATATACAGTTGATCAGATAACACAGTTGACAGTCGCCTTCAAGGTCTTGTGATTTACATATGCTATTCGGCCCGGATGCTCAGTGCACAAGCCTAATCAACTCGTAATCTAAATCTCGAGTGCTTGTAACTGATTCATCAGTTGATTAGATATTAGCTTTCTCTATACCTTACACTAACCTCTCTCTGCTGCTAAGCCAACGAACTGCCCTCGCTGAGTAGAAATTGTATCTAAACAACTTCCATTGACGCAATGCCTTAGCCAAAAGCATTTCACGAGAGACTGAGTGAATCTGTGCTTCATCTCAGCTGTTTGCCTGCTCGCCTGATAACAGCATTCACCGTTGTCTGCCAGCTGATAGCGAGTGGACGTCAATTATACTATATATATATATATATATATATATATATATATATATATATATATATATCTGTCCGCTGTCAATTTTTCAATTGTTTAGTTCGACAAGCAGGTAAAATACTAAGCCTCGCCTTAGACTACAGCAGCAAAAGCAATTTACTAAGAATACAGTTAATTAATACAATTAATGGACAATAAATATTTATTTATTTATTTTTAGCATAAACATTTATCACACAATTTCGAATTGTTACAAATTAGCGCACATTTGATTTACAGTAATTCAAAGGGAAAAGCCATTAAGTGTTTTACACAAATTGTACAAATGATTTGCGCAAACAGTGCACTTTGCGCAAGCAGCTTGTGCGCACTTAGCATTACGTATACGCCATGGCTGCAGCAAGTGTTTTTATTTTTTTGAGATCAGTTCGTGTGTACCGTTTGCCTGAACACCTGCTGGGTGAATTAATCGACATTTGAGTGTAGTTAGATTTATCTATATCCACGTAATTCATTCATTTGCATAGTGTTCAGCTAAGTGTTTGTTTTATTGTTCCTTTTGAGTTGTAGTGTAATTGCTTAGTAACTTAACTAAATTCATTCCCAATTACATTACATTACACTCATAGCAGCTAGCTTTTGCTCGCCTCGCTCTCTGTACATTTCACACACAGCCTACGCGTATGCAACAGTTTTTGTTTTGCTGGCTATGTTAAACGAAAGCAAGCACCATTCATTTCTTACAGTAACTACCTTGACACAAGTCATAGCAAACAGCTTTTGATTTCTTACTTTAACAGAGTTAAATGATGTTTGCAAAACGTTGCCTTCGAGTACGATAACTGTCCCGAGTGTTAGTCACAATTTACTAGCTCAGTTAGATGGACACCAAGTATAGTGAGTTCGAATATATTCTGGTAATAAACAGTTTCTCAACTTCCTGTGTGATTCAGAGGTTATCAACTGTTACTATGTCACGCCGGCCAAATATAGACCCGGCCAGGGTGAGTTCCAGCCCTCTGACGTCAGGCCACACCTCCAAACGCACATTAGCTACACTTTCTTTGGCATTGGCGACTCTGGCGAATTTAAAGTCCTGGACAAGTGGCTTGACCTTGACCTTGGTAAGTTGGCCCGAACTGATAGCTTTAGCGTTATTTTATCTGAAACTCGAATGCATCACACTTTAGGCAACATACGCGAGACAATCAAACTGCAGCGAACAAATCCTCAGCTTAAGGTAATAGCAGTGGTGGGTGGATGGAACGAAGGCTCCACCAAGTACTCGGCCATGGCGGCCGATCCAGCTAAGCGGGCGACCTTTATTTCCTCCTCATTGGCATTCATCCGGCAACATGGCTTTGATGGACTCGACTTGGACTGGGAATATCCCGGAAAACGTGGCGGAAAACCTGCCGATCGACAGAACTTCGTAACACTTTTGCGGGAACTTAAAAAAGCGTAAGTAGATGGTGAACGTAAAAGTACAAGTCCCTATATCTACTATATATATATATATACTATATCTCATACTCCCGTACAGATTTGACGTTGACAACTTCCAGCTGAGCATTGCAGTGGCCGCCGAAGCAGATTTGGCTTCCCCCTCGTACGACATTCCGGCTATTTCGAAGTACGTCAAGTTTATTAATGTTATGACTTTTGATTACCACTCGTCGAGCGATGGTTATTTGGGCTTCAACGCTCCATTGCCAGAGGTGGAAAGTTCCATCGACTACTGGCTGCGGCAAGGTCAGTAATCAGCCCAAATAAGATAGTGAAAAGGTACTCAAGACTATCCTTTCAGGTGCGCCGGCCGAGAAGCTAATTCTTGGCATCGGCTTTTATGGGCGCAGTTATCAGATGGCGGCCAGCTCCCAAAACAAACCGGGCGCAAAATGCATCGGACCGGGAAAAGCCGGGCAGTATACTCGCGAAAAGGGCGTCTTAGGCTATAACGAGATATGCCAAAACAAGTGGGAGACTGTGTTCGACAGCACCAGCAAGTGCCCGTACGCTTTCTGCGACAACCAGTGGGTTAGCTACGACAACGACCGAAGCATCGAGCTGAAGATGCAGCTGGTGAAGTCACGCAATTTGGCCGGTGTTATGGCCTGGGCCATCGATACCGATGACTTCCGTGGCTTTTGCGGCAAGCCGTATCCCTTGCTGAGGGCAATAAACAGAGGACTGCACGGCTGCGAGGACGGCATGAAATGAGAGTCGAGACTGCTGGACTAGGAGATACCCGTATGGTATACAAGAGTATATCAAGAGTGGTATACATGACTAATTTCAGCTCTCTAATGGTAGCAGAGTTGGTAATAGTATCGATAGCCAGCATTCATATCAATATAATAAAAAATAATATCAGATAAGCGCTGATTGTAGTGGGAATACCATGCTGACGTGCCAGAGGAACTAATATACTCTTTTCACTCTGTGAACGAGTATAGCTGAAGTCAAGATAAGGACTATATTTCTATTTTCCGTATAAAAATAGAAATGGAAAATATAAAGGAATATGCGATCAGGTCAAGGAATCCCTTAATTGGATTTGAGCCCAGTTGTTATAAGAATTTCCTCGTTTGAATCATATCCAAGTGCAAGAGAATCAAATGTGATAAATTCTTATTCACGCAGGAATTCTGAGAAACTGTCACCTTGTGCGCTTGGCGAATTCTCATTGATTCCGATTCGCATTGGCTAAATTAATTAGCTTAATTAAAGCCAATCGAGACTCGGGCCAGCTGTGGCCCAACCTTGCTACAAGGCACACCTGTCCAACTGGTTCCGCCACAAGTGCATTGCCAAACAGTGAACCGATTATAGAAGTGCTTAAAAAAGATCCGAATTGGCTCATCGAATAGTTGGCCAAATAAAAGGTTCATTGGCACGAGAGCCAGACGACCGAATGGATGCGAAACCAAACTATATATCTGTAGTTCGATTATATTCTATTTTAAGACAATTTCAACTTGTTTTCATTCTGTTTCTGCTGAGTTCAATCTTGAATTTGAATATATATCTTTTTTATATTGTTATAGTGTGGCAGCAAGTTCTATAGATAACGACCATCTGTGCAAAGAGAGAGACAGAAATACAAATATTTGAAGCAGTCGAGCTATAGCATCTGAACCCAAGTCATATATCACTGTTTATCGAGCATAAGAAATGGGAGTAAAAATCGAGAGAATAAAATGATGTATGATCACGAATATACATATATATGCATATATACGATAATATAGTAAAGGAATACTCCAGCACGTATGTATATACATTTATTTACTCGTTTCAAGCTAATTGCTTATTAAACGAGCGAACTAAATACAGTTTTATTAGATTTCATTTTTGTGAAGTAAAAACTTGACTTTCAGTTATATTGGGCGATTGTAAATTATTGTTACAAAGGTTACAATAGCAAAAAGCAAGCGAAAAAGTAATTCAAGGTTGTCATTAAGAACCTTATGTCTATGCATACGTACATACATACATACATACATACATACATACACATGCATGCATGGCCCTCGGGCCCGGCAACACGTGCTAAACTGCTTAATAAATTGCGAATGCATTGCAACCGCGTTTTTAGTTCCAATTAATATGTGTATTACCCGTAGTACTTGGTCACGTCTAAAAATGCGATGTGTTTCAAATATTAAAGTCGTCGCAGAAATTTATTTCAGCTTGTTTACAAACACAATGGAATTCTCTACTCGACACTGCACATGTAGTTCACATTAACTAGTTACTTAACCGTTTACTGTTAACTGTTTACTTTGCAGAGTAAACAATGAAGAAGAAGCAGCACTTTTGCTCTTCTAAAAGTAAATAAAACAAAAGGAGACGCCGCTTGGTATGGCCAATTGCAGTTTTGTGATTGTCGCTTCGATCGCGTGACACTTGTGGATCTAGGAACAACAATAAGGAATGTGCTAAACAAAGACAGCAACAACAACAAACGGGCAAGCAAAATACCGTTGTCTGTTGTGACGCGCTGCGCGAGAGCGGAGAGCGAAAGAGACCGAGATGTGTATTTGGCAGCAAAACAGAATGGCAAGCAGAGATGAAAAAAACAAAGCGTATTTATAACTCAACTGTGGAAGCACACTTACACTCACATACAAACATACACACGTATGGATATATGTATGTATGTACGTATGTATATTAATGTTTTTGCACTGTCTATGCACGGCTCTTGTAAAGCTTTTCGGGCAATAGTAAAAAGTGAAAGCACCTTCTAACTAGCAGACAGTTTGTGATTTCTTGTTTTTCAATCCGTGCAAAACCGAAAATTATGCAACTTGCAGTTTATAAATGCAAATTGAAATGGAAATACGCACGAATTGGAAACTCACCCGTTGGCATTCATTTTGCGTTCCAGCTGGCTGAGGTCCTCGCGAAATGGAATTGTGAAATTTGTTTGGCAATGCCACGAGGCGTGCTCTAGGCCAGAATCTTTTGTGTTCTATTGATATTGATTTTATTTTTTTATTTTTTTTGTCGCCAACACTTCTGCTTCCGACTCTGCTGCGAACTATTTGCGTTTTTCCTTCTATTTAGTTTTTATCACTCAACACTCGTTGTTTGTTTTATCATTAAACAAATTTAGTTTTATGCAATTTGTTGCTTTGCGTACGAAGCGCGTGCGACCTGCTGACGAAAAGCTGCAAAACTGACTGTAACGCCGATCGCCATGTAAATAAATAGTTTTGCACGAGAGCTGCACACATGTACGAAAATACACACATATATTTATACGAATATAAGTAGCTACGTATCTACATAAATACATACATATATAAGTTTTAACGCGTTGGGGCAGAGCCAGCTGTTATCGAACCACAGAGAGCAGCACGACCACTGAGCAAAAGAGAGGACACAGGCAAAAGGCAGAAGTGGAGAGCGACAACAAATCCAACGGCAGTTATGATAAAATGCAAGAGTGAGATTTGTCGAGATTCTCGACTCGTTCGTACTGTTACTTTGCTACCATACTTGCTTTCGCAAGTATTGAGTAGCTATTATTGAGAGTTTTGATATTAAAGTTAATTTTATTTACTTTCATCAATTATGAAAAAAAGGTTAAGGATATTTCTGAATATCGCATATACTATATTTTATATGTTTTTTGAAAGGGTATATACCCAGTCTCAAAAACAAGTGCACATATCCACGTATGTTAACAAAACTGAGAGTAGAGAGCAGAGAGCAGAGAGGCGACAAGTTCTTGGCCTGTCGCTTCACACGCAAACAACTCCACTCGTAGCTGAGTAGCCGGTATTTTTGATACGCTCTCTCTGCATAAGCTCTCACACGAAGACGACGCAGCGCTGATGCAATTTGCAGCAGTATTTGAAATTTGGTATGTTGACGTCAAATGCGGACGCTATTTATCCAAACAAAATGTTTAGCTTTATGACAATTTGCTTTCACACCCTCTCACACAGAACGCAAAGTGTATACAAAGGCAGACATACGGATATGTATGTATATGTGCATATGTATTTGTATATGTATGTAAGTGCTGTTGGTAGATATTCGGTTTGGCTCGATTTCAAGGTGCCCTTGCTTTGGCTGGGTCTGTACAGACGGCCCCTAATAGCGAACCGGTTCCAAAACAATGAGTGAAAATTGCGAGCTGTATAAATAAGCACGTTTTAGTCCAAACAGTTAAATAGTAATTTGTGAAGAAAATAATGACCTTCGCACTTGACCTTTGGATAACACACTTATGAATAGGTATTAGCGTAATATAGATACAATCAAATTGAGTAATGCGTCAGCAACTGATCAGAAATCAAAAAATCAAAAATATTCTATTGATTGTGCTATCTTATCGAGTCGAAAACTTAGTCTAACAACAGATATTTTCCTGGAATATTAAATTGCTTTTTGTTGAGGGGCTCGTCTCTTCATGCATGCATACATACATATGTACATATACGATTGTGGGTGTGTGTCTGTATGTATACTTGTTTGTTTGAATGGATGTATATAAAAACACAAGAGAAACAGAAAGCAAAACATGATTTTGGTATTACTCTAGGTAGAATTAGTTATTCAGTTAATTAGAAGAGTTACATAGAAGTTGAACAAATAAGTCAAACTTTAAATGTATATATATTATAGTTAATTATAAATATATATATATATATATATATATATATATATTTATATTATAAATATATACACTATATTTTATTTTCATAACAGTCTAAAACTAATATGCTCTAAATTATATGGTAAATAGTGCATCACAACTCTTTTTCAATTACTTTTAAGGAGTTCATTCAGCTGGTAATATAAAAGTAATAAATTTGAATAGAGCAACTCTCAGCAATTGCAAAAAGTTGAGAGAATCTGCGTAAATCAGCTGAAAACTCTTTATTGCTGATAATCAAGTGGGTATTCTTTCAGCAGAGAAGGGGCATCAACACATACACACACATCCCATATAGTAGTTATTGCTAAATGTAGTTGGGGCTGTTTGGGCATTGGGGTTATTGTTGCGTCAGTCCAAAGAACTGAATTAACTTAAATTGAATGCGGTCATCCACTTGGCGTTTTCAGATTAAGGGAACTGTGCGAATCCATAGCGGAAACGTTAATTGAATAGTCTAAATTGATTTAGTTAGAACAAAAGACGCACTTACTATGCGAACAACTAAGTAAGTCAATTGGTCAGCGAGTGAGCTGTGAGATATGCGACTTTGATCTTGACTATAGTAGAGCTAAACTATCCAAAACTTATTTTTTCTGTAGAGTAATTTTAGATATGACAAGTTTGGCTTGGAATAGAATGAATAGAAGAAGAAAGAATTGCGAAAAAATCTCATTATTTTAGGTTAGTTTAATTTTTAAAATTTGATAATAAGAAATATTAGTGTGGGATGTAAAAAGATAAAAAATTAATAAAAATAGTAAATAAAAAAAATGCAATAAAAAATTAATTATTTATATTATATTTATCAGATACATATGTACATATATATATCTTTATAAGCATAACTGAGTTCCGTTTGAACTGCTTGCATAAAACTGCAATTTAATCAACCTTTAGGTAAACAACGGCTATGCGATGCACATTGAGCCGAGGCAATAAATATTTAGTACTGTAAACAGCAAGCATGAACAGCAAAAACAATGGAAAGTGCAATAAAATGTAATTAACTTGTTTACAGATGGGTCTCCTCCGCTTTAATTGGCTAAACAAGTGTGTTTACCCGAGTTTATATGAATGCAGTTGACTTTAGAGGAGTCTCTCGACTCATATAAATATGCATAGGTATGTGGGCTCTTATGTGCATTCTCTAATGGCCCTAATATAGATAAACCCATTCATAACTGTAGATCGTAATGCATTCCAGTTACTTTATATTACATTCGTACATTCGTTCACGACAAGCAGACAGCCTGAACAGGAATACGCATTTGACATCTGCCAGCAGCTGGCTCGACTGCTTTGCGTCTGCTCCCGATCTGGCTCAACTGTTGCTGACTTCTGCCTCTGCCTAAGGCTGTGCCTCTGGCTGAGTTCTGACTCAACGCTGCCGCTGTTTCTATCTCTGCCATTGGCTCTGCTTCTGGCTCAGCTCTGGCTCTGCTCTAGCTCTGCCAAAGGCCTTGCTTTTTTGGCTCAGCTTCTGTCTCTGCGTGTGGCTCAACTGTTGTGTCTCTGCTCCTGATGGCTCAACTGTTGCTGACTTCTGCCTATGCCTAAGGCTGTGCCTCTGGCTGAGTTCTGAGTCAACGCTGGCTGTGCTCTGGTTCTGCTCTGGCTCTGCCTATGGCATTGCTTTAGCTCAGCTCCTGCCTTCGGGTTTGTTTCTGGCTCTGCTTCTGTCGCTGCGTGTGGCTCAACTGTTGTTTCTCTGCTCCCGATGGTTCAACTGTTTCTCTGCTCTGCCTAAATCTGTGCCTCTGGCTGAGTTCTGAGTCAACGCTGGCTGTGCTCTGGTTCTGCTCTGGCTCTGCCTATGGCCTTGCTTTAGCTCAGCTTCTGCCTCCGGGTCTGTTTCTGGCTCTGCTTCTGTCGCTGCGTGTGGCTCAACTGTTGTTTCTCTGCTCCCGATGGTTCAACTGTTGCTCTGCTCTGCCTAAATCTGTGCCTCTGGCCGAGTTCTGAGTCAACGCTGGCTCTGCTCTGATTCTGCTCTGGCTCTGCTCTGGCTCTGCCTATGGCCTTGCTTTGGCTCAGCTTCTGCCTCTGCTCTGCCATTGCCTCTGTTTTTGGTTCTCTGACTGTACTCTGTACTCTGCTTTTACTTTCGCTCTGCTTTGCTTCTGTTCTGTTCTGGCTGTTCTTTAACTCTGCTCTGGCTCTGGCTCTGCCTCTGCCTCTGCTTCGAGCTGTTAACGTCCTCTTTTGGTTTGTCAAAAATATATATAAATATATACCAATTAGGGGCGTGCCGTAAATGATCATTATTACTTGTTTTATCTCATATATTTTTGTCTTTATTATATTTTATATTTATTTATCACTGACTCCACTATTTAGATATTAATTTTTCAATTAATTTAGTAAAACTTTTATTCACTGCAGTTGAAATCCGCAATAAATTTGAACATATATTCACTTATTTTATTGTTTTCGTTAATAATTAATTAGATAACTTTTACGCGATGCGCGATGACCAACAGATCGAAACAGAACTAAGGATTACAAGAAAACAAAGGCTAAAGCCTGAAGAATAAGCAATAGCGGTAAATTGCGTTGCCTTAGCCTACTACATATCAAATACAGTAAGGCTTCGATAAAACAAACTTATCCATAAACATATATAGATATCACGGAAGTTTACTCAACTGCAAGTAAAATTTCGTTTAGACTGATTCTTCTTAACCAAGTTCTATTGGCTTGCCTTATTACTGGCCCTATCAAGTTTCTCTACACATTCCGATTAATAATTCTGCCTAAAATTATGCTTTTCTCTTTAGGTCTGAAAGAAAATATAAAGCAAATAAAGTATTCTATGAAAAAATTAATTCCACTCTGATTATTTCCGTATTCCAGATGAAGCTCGAATTCCATATAGTTAAGTTATGGTTAAGTTATAGTTCCATGGAATCTAGAAATATGTGTGGTGTTCCAATGTGTTTATAAACGATCTGAATTTCATTGAAGTATGCGCTGAAGTGTCTCAAGTTTCAGGCATTTTGTGTTTACTGTAGTTTAACTGTTCTATATATTATACAGAATGTCTGTAACGGAACTGGAAGTTTACTTTAAAGAGGTGTTTATGTGATGAAACTGATATCGAATACTATAAAGCAATTCTCCAAATGGCAAATGACCGCAGCTGGCACACCCTGTACCATGGGCTACAGAATGTGGAACGAGGTCACTTTGTGGGTGAGCTCTCTTTGGGCAATGAGCAAATAAAAAAAATATATAAAAGTAACTGCCATAGTAGAGTGGACATATATATATATATATATATATATATATATATATATATATATATATATATATATATATATATATATATATATATATATATATATATATATATATATTCACATACAGATCACAATGACAGAACTATGCGAACTTCTGAGTCAGCTGAGCAGAGACTTACGCCAACTGTGGCTGGGCTACGTAGTAGTAGTATTCCACAATGATATTTGGGCATCATCATTTAACCATACCCAAAAAAAATAAAGAGTAGATATTACGTGCTTGGAATTGTGCTACTGAATATATTCAGTTCAGTTTACTACACGAAACAACAAATTTGGAGAAAGATGAAGAAAGGTTTTTAAGGAAGTGCAATTAAAATATGAAAATAAATATGAATATGATATATATTATATTAAATTTAGATACTTAAATTGCCTTTGCCTTTACCTTTTCTAGCTTTCTCCAGAGAAAATAGGCATTTATATGCTTATATATATATAAATAATATAATATAATTTCATAATAAATATTTGAAATATTTATAATAATATATTTTTTGAGATATTTTTATATTTTGCACATTTTGAATATTCGACCAAAGTCTATCGAACTCAAGACCTTGATTAAGTATAAGAATATTGCTCTCAAAATATATATATTTTAAACCCAATAAGAATTTAATGATATTAAACCAATGCAAACCAATTTTAATAAATCTTCTTTGCCTGCAGTTATTCATAGTTATATGCATTATAAATCGGTGACGTATCTCTCATAGCTCTTGGCATGACAAATGCCATAAAAGCGGCATGTGACGACATATATATAAACTTGATTCGTTTAGCTTGAGAGGCAAAAGCTCCTCAGCGACTTCAACTTGTAAACATGTTTGTCTGTTGATATTTGAATATGAGAAAATGTTTAGATATATCCAGATATTTCGTTACAAATATATCTCTAATTTATACCTTGTGACTTACAATAGTGTTAATACTCTAGCTGTAGGTATAGTCACTTGTCGGTGGCTGTTTCCATGCCAGACTTTTGGTTTTAGAGTCATGCTAATCGAGCGAGCTATAAATATATATATAACATAGCTGTAAATGTCTAAATATAGTTTATTCTGAGATCGATTTGCTCAACACTTTATGGCTTAAACACATTTAGTTAATGATTTAACCTGATAAAAAATACCAGTAAAATACTAAGAAATATCAACGGGCACAGCTCTTGGTATGGTCACCCTACGCAGAAATTGATTACTGTGTAAACAAAACTGTTCTCAAAAATACTAGTAAAATTCTGGCAAATTAAAGACTATTAAAAGCAAACCAATTTTGGCATGGTCACACTGTCGCCCTACGCCAAAATTGATTATTCTTGTGCGTTGCCCCAAAAACGGTTAAAGTATTTGATTTACCGCCTTGGGCACAGCAAACGGCACAGCGAGCTGGTGTGCGCGAACTGGGAGAGGCTCGATATGTATGTAAGTAGGTACAGTCTGACCAGCAGTCAATAGACAACGATCCCCGATCCCCCTCGCGCTGCCCGATCCAAGACATTGGCTCGCATTGTTACTGTACTTTTGCAAAGCAGAAAAGCTCGCGTGACAACTCTCTGAGCTTTTCGTCATCTCTCTCTCTCCCGCTCTCTCTCTCTCTCTATCTCTCTGTGCGTCTGGCTAAGCAGGTGTTTACCTCGCATGTGAAATCGCTCGCTAAGTCAGTTTGAATTAGAATCTCAATCAGCGCACAACGTCGAATCCAATAAGAAGCAGCCATGCCAATTGGTGAGTCGTGAGTTAGTTCTAATTGGAGTGAAGCCAGTGGACAATTGAATAAGCATAACAGACTGGCCTCAAAACAAATATTTTGCGGCCGGACTAGTGAAATTACTGTTTATTATGCCGGCTGCGACAGCGCTCGCTCTATCTCGCTCTCTCCTTTTGTGAATTTGTTGTTCTTTTGGCCTAGGTCCAATAAAACTAAAAGAGAAATGTAGAAAATATTCGTCAACGTTTTCTATAGTATTTTTTTATAGGGGCATTGGCCCAAATCGTGGTTAAAATTCCGTAAGGCTCCATTTGTTGGGATCAGTCTATAAAATATGCCCAAAATTTGTTAAACATTCTAAAGAGTTTCCAGTTTTAAACATTTTGCATATGATTTGGACCTATACGTCTATATATACCTACCTATAAAACACTTTCTTATCGCCTCCTTGAACTTTGACAATAATCAATAAGAAGCAACAAAAATTGTCTGTCGCTTGACCTCGCGCTGCAGGCAAATGATGTCATTCGCTCTGATGTGAAATTTTGCACAAACATTCCTAATGCCACAAACATATACAAATCATATATACCTTATATATGCATATACATATATACCTCTATATACACAGATGCCTCTGAATGCCAACAGCTTTTTAAACAGTCTGTTCGTAGAACAACAGATATGCATAGTTAGATATAGAGAATACTCCTCTAGACAAACATTTAGAACTAGCTTTGTATCAGATCAACATAGAGCGGATGTGCGGATGTGCGGGGGGCGGTGGGGCTAACTGTGGAGCTGGGCTCTCTCAGTGATTCATTGCTGAGGTCTAGAGAATGCTGCGCGCGGCACCGGCACCACTCAAAATGACATCATGCGAATCAAATGCGTCGTTTCTGGGCTCTTCCAAATAACAACAAATCTAACAAGCAACAGAGTGAACGACTAGCAGATACCCTAGCCGAATACATCATAAATGTTTGTTTATTAATAAAAAAATATTATTTATAGTTAAATAATTTCATTAAATAAAAAAAATACAAAGTCAACTAACAACAACAAGATACGACTAGCAGATACCCTAACCGTATACAATATAAATGTTTGTTTATTAATAAAAAATATTATTAGTCGTCAAATAATTTCAATCAATTTGAAAAATTAAAAATTCAGCAAACAACAACAAGACACGACTAGCAGATACCCTAACCGTATACAATATAAATGTTTGTTTATTAATAAAAAATATTATTAGTCGTCAAATAATTTCATTAAATAAAAAAAAAGACAAATTCAACAAACAACGTTGTACGACTAGCAGATACCCTAACCAAACATTTCATAGTTAACGGTTTATTTTTTTTTTTTTTTATAATAAACTGAACTCATTTTTATAATTTTTTAAATAGTTTGATCAATTTTGTTGCATACCCTGTAAAAGTATTTGCTTTGCCAGCTGTTCTATTTATGTTCCCAATTAAAAATCTTCTCTGATTTTGGAATTTTTCCATTTAGAAACATATATAAATTGATGTTTTCTCGTTGTTTTGCAGAAGTGAACACACCCGATAAATTGGAATACCAATTCTTTCCGGCCAGCGCAGGCGTCTTTACGTTCAAGGTGCGTTCGGCCAAGGATGCTCACCTGGCGCTCACCTCCGGTCCCCAGGCCAGCCCGCCCATCTACGAGATCTTCCTGGGCGGCTGGGAGAACAGCAAGTCCGTCATTCGCAAGGATGGCCAAAAGCCCGAAGTGGCCGAGGTGCCAACTCCTGGCATCCTGGATGCCGGCGAATTCCGTGGCTTCTGGGTGCGCTGGTATGACAATGTCATCACCGTGGGACACGAGGGCGACGCAGCTGCATTCCTGTCCTACGATGCGGGCTCCCTCTTCCCCGTGAACTTTGTGGGCATCTGCACGGGCTGGGGCGCCAGCGGCACCTGGCTGATTGATGGTAAGAGCACTCAGCTGCACTCCCGTGGAATTCGAATCTAATTGAGTCACTGCAATCCCACAGAGGCCGCGCCCTCGGCACCCGTCCTGGGCTTCACGCAGCCCACTTGCAGCGGACCTGGCTGCTGGGTGGCCGCCGCCAATGGCGAGGTGCCGCCCAACGCTCTGCAAGGCGGCTTCGATAGCAGCGAGCAGCTGTACATTGCGCGCGCCCGCCACGAGGGCGATCTCATTCCCGGCAAGCTGCACCCATCCCATGGCGTCACCTACATCGCCTGGGGCGGCGGCGAGCATGGCCACAATGAGTACGAGGTGCTCTGCGCCGCCGGCGGCAACTGGCTGCCCGTGGAGGCCGGCAACATTCCACCCAACGCCTTCCCAGCCGGCGAGACATCCGAGGGCGAGCCCCTCTTCATCGGCCGCGCCACCCACGACGGCACCGTCACCGTGGGCAAGGTGCAGCCCTCGCACGGCTGCTGCTACATACCCTATGGCGGCGAGGAGTTGGCCTACAAGGAGTTCGAGATCTACGTCGCCAACTAGACCGGCTACCCCGGATGCCCCCATATATCCCGTAGTCACACATCCCGGTAGACGCCTCCAGACGCACGCACCGAGCTCCGCCCATGCAACAATCGCTATTCGCACGCCTGGCAGCTGAATATACTTGGTTTTATATTTATTTCTTGTCGAATGTTTTCCGTATTGTTAATGAATCTCGCAGTCAAATAGCGGTTAATATATATATTTCTTCGATTTTAACTTTTGCAAAATTAACCTGAATTGTTAATAAACTTAAAGTTTAAGAAAATGCTGGATGGACTCTGTTTCCCTTTGAGTATATATAAACAAAACAATGTAGGGGTATCTCCCAGTCGGATACACGCGACGCCAACTTGTTTTGATTGATTACCTCTGCAATTACTGGTAATATCCTATTGATTATGCTAGTCTAGATAAGCGCTGCTCATGTAAGCAGTAAAATGTAGTGAACCAGGCATGCCTGACTAGCACATACTCTGCAGCCAAACACATACGTGCTTTATGGCAGCTGCAGTGATATTTACAGTCTCCGCTGACAGTTTAATGGGTGAGTGTGCCGCGATTGAAATCGACATTTAATGTAACGCCTCGTCTGAAGTGGCCTGGCTTAAGGAATTTCAGGTAAATTGCAATTGTAGCGGAAACTTGAGTTCAAGTGGCGGCATAAATCTGCCACTGGGCGGGCTGATAAGGAGAGCGTATAAAAGTGGCTAAAAGCGACTATCGGGAATCAGTCGAAATGGGCAAGCTAATCACTCTGTTGGTCGTCCTGGGCCTGAGTGCTCTCGTTACGGGCGAGCGTAAGTGGGAGTGGCCAGGGCTGAGCTAGTATCCTTAATCCAATTTGGTATATTGAAGGCATCGTCAACTGCTACTGGGGCACCTGGGCGAACTATCGCAGCGGCAATGGCAAGTTCGACGTGTCCAGCATCGACGCCAACCTGTGCACTCACCTGAGCTACTCGTTCTTCGGCATCAACGACAACGGCGAGATTCAGTCGCTGGATACGTGGCTGGACTACGACTTGGGCTTCATCAACCAGGCGATCGGCCTGAAGCACCAGAACCACAATCTCAAGGTACTGGCTGTGGTGGGCGGCTGGAACGAGGGCTCCACCAAGTACTCCGCCATGGCCGGCGACTGGAACAGGCGCCAGAACTTCATCAACTCGGCTCTGAACCTGCTGCGCAACAATGGCTTCGATGGCCTCGACCTCGACTGGGAGTACCCCAACCAGCGTGGCGGCAAGTGGGAGGATCGCTCCAACTTCGTGACTCTACTGCGCGAGCTTAAGGAAGCGTAAGCATAGACAAGTTCACTCCGAACTCGCTCCATATTGACCTCCACCTTGTGCCCTCCCAGATTCGCACCTTACGGCTACGAGCTGGGCATCGCTGTGGGCGCCGGCGAGTCGATCGCCAGCAGCTCCTATGAAATTGCCAACATCGCCCAGCAGGTGAACTTCATTAATGTGATGACCTACGACTTCGCCATGGCCTCCGACGGCCAGACTGGCTTCAATGCGCCCCAGTGGGCCATCGAGAACTCCATCAACTATTGGCTGAATAACGGTAAAGTATTCCACTCTGATTACTCCTTGAACTGCGTTTCATGGCCCATCTGCAGGCGCACCCGCTGATAAGCTTGTGCTGGGCATTGGCACCTATGGACGCACTTTCCAGCTGGCGGATCCCTCCCAGAACTGGCCGGGCGCACCATGCCGGGGCGTGGGCGGCGCCGGCTCCTACACCGGCGAAGGCGGCTACCTGGGCTACAACGAGATCTGCCAGAACAACTGGCAGACGGTCTTCGACTACAACAACGCCGCGCCCTACGCCTTCTCCGGCGACCAGTGGGTCAGCTTCGACAATGTGCTCAGCGTGCAGTGGAAGATGGACTTTGCGCTCTCCAAGAATCTGGCCGGCGCCATGGTCTGGTCCCTGGAGACCGACGACTTCCGCGGCCTCTGCGGCGAGTCCTTCCCGCTGCTGAAGACCATCAACAGGAAGTTGCGTTGGTAGTGCGAGAAGCACAGAGAACTCTTCTCAATTCTGCTTGAAATAATAAAAACTGTTGAAAATTATGATGAAATTTCTTTTTTTCGTGAAAATGTTGAAATTAGAATTTATTATTATTTATTATATAATTTATTAAAATTTAAATTGGGATTATATTTCAGTTGCAGGTTGTTGGCCTTTACTTGGGACTCTGATATATTATCTCTCTCACTATCTACTTCCCGTACTCTATCTCTAATTCTCTCTCTCACTCTTTCTCCCTCTCCCTCTCCCTCTCTCTCTCTCTCTCTCTAACTCTATCTTTAAGTCTCTTTTTCTCATTTTCTCTATAACTCTCTCTCTAACTCTCTTTATCTTGCTTTCTCTCTCAGTTTCTCTCTCAATTTCTCTCTCTGTCTCTTTCTCTCACATCTCTGTATCTCTCAGCCTAAATTCTCTCTCTCTCTCCCTCTCTCTAACTCTCTTTATCTTGCTTTCTCGGTCACTTTCTCTCTCTGTCTCTTTCTCTCACATCTCTAGCCTAAATTCTCTCTGTCTCTCTCTCTCTCTCTCTCTCTCTAACTCTCTTTATCTTGCTTTGTCTGTCACTTTCTCTCTCTGTCTCTTTCTCTCACATCTCTGTATCTCTCAGCCTAAATTCTCTCTCTCTCTCCCTCTCTCTATCTTGCTTTCTCTGTCACTTTCTCTCTCTGTCTCTTTCTCTCACATCTCTAGCCTAAATTCTCTCTCTCTCTCTCTCTCTCTCTCTCTCTCCAACTTACTCTATCTATCTTCGCACTCTCTCTGAGTCTCTCACTCTCTCTTTCTTTCTTGCACTCTGCCTCACTCTCCCTCTCTCCGCCTCTCCCTCTCTACATGCTTTGCCATAGCTATATAATAAGATAACGCTTCCTTGATCAGTTAATATTTACCTTCTGACTAGTACGCTATAACTTGAATACGCCATAAATTTTATGGCTATAATTCTTATAGCTAAAATTTGTATAGTTATAATTTGAAGACCTTTCTTTTCTTTAGATCCATAATATTTCCATACCAAGTAAACCCACTGAAATTTTCACTAATACTTGATTCTGTGATTGATTTCAGTTTTATAGAGTTAGTTATAGAGCAGCTATTTTCGTACCGCCGTAACTTTTAGCAGACGTTGCTCTCCTATTAGTCAACTGCTTTCATAGTAGGTCTATAAGCCCTATACTTTCAAGCTGGTATTATCTATCTGGCAATGGGTTTATCACCAATCAAATGATAAACTTACTATTTGTATAGACAGTGCAATACGCCGGTCTGACTAGTAGACGTTCAAGCGAAAGGCTATGATATATCGTGGTCATGTAAACATATAGCATATCTACCTGATGACAGCATCGATATGCCCGCATACCCCCAGGTACTCGATGCAAGTGCAACTTATCTTATTCCTTTCCTCCCAATAAATATGCCAGGCATTAGCAATTTTAATCTGAATTTTTGAATAAAAATAATTGTGGCAGCAATAAATAATTTTGGGGGGGTCGATATAGCGCCCCAGCACGAATATATTTTGGTTTGGCAAAGGAAACGGAGTACTTAGCCTACATTGCTCTTGGCTTAATCTCAAGTAGTATGCGAAAGTGATTTACCATAAGTGGGCCCCCGGGCAAGGTGCCTGCCCCGGGCATGAGTCAAAACTTAATTTATGCGCATTTGCAATCGGGATTATAAAATATATGCAATATATTAGGACATTGTGTTTAATGAAGCAAACTTTTACCTACGCCAATGCATAGTAAAATTGATAATGGAACTGATAAGCCCAGCGACTATAAAAGATACCACAAAGCGCGCCGTGTGCCAGAGCAAACATGAAGACTCTTGCGTGCGTAGTACTACTTGTTCTTTGCCTCGGCCGGCTGGCCTCCAGCGACAGTAAGTGCGAGTGGCTTCCTCCTTAAGCTAGCAGCTGCTCACCTGGGCGTTTCTTGCAGAGTTACTCAACTGTTACTGGGGCACCTGGGCCAACTACCGCCCCGGAGACGGCAAGTTTGAGCCCTCGAACATCGATCCGTCCCTGTGCACCCACATCAGCTACACGTTCTTCGGCATCGGGGACTCCGGCGAATTCAAGTCCCTGGACACATGGCTCGACATGGACGATGGCCTAGGTAAGAGCCTCTCCGACCTGGCAAGGAGTTGAAATTGATCTGGAAACCACTCACATTTCATTACAGGCTTCATAAGCAAGACAATAGCCCTGAAGCAACGGAATCCCAAGCTGAAAATATTGGCAGTTGTGGGTGGCTGGAACGAAGGCTCCACCAAGTACTCGGCCATGGCTGCTGATCCAGCTAAGCGGGCGACCTTCATTTCCACCACACTGGCATTCATCCGGCAACACGGCTTTGATGGACTTGACTTGGACTGGGAGTATCCCGGACAACGTGGTGGCAGCTCCGCAGATCGGGCGAACTTCGTGACACTTCTACGGGAAATCAAAGAAGCGTAAGTGGAAAGTTGTTCCTATAGGATATATTATTATATATATATATTACGGCTCAGATTCGCTCCTCATGGCCTTGAGCTCGGCATTGCTGTGGGCGCCTCTGAAGCCTCCGCCGCCATTTCGTACGACATTCCGGCAATTTCTCAGCACTTAACATTCATTAATGTCATGACCTACGACTTCCACATGGCAATGGATGGCTACTTGGGATTCAATGCCCCATTCCCAGAGGTGGAAAGGTCCATCGACTACTGGCTGCAGCAAGGTCAGTTATATAATCCAAATAATCTCCGTAACTCATAATTCTATGTTTAGGTGCCCCGGCTGAAAAGCTAATCCTTGGCATTGGGTTCTATGGTCACAGCTACCAGATGTCGGACAGCTCCCAAAACCGTCCGGGCGCAGCTTGCAGCGGACCCGGAGAAGCCGGACCATTTACCCGTGAAAAGGGCTTCATGGGCTACCACGAAATATGCCGAAACAAATGGCAAACTGTGTTCGATGCCGAGAGCAAGTCGCCTTACGCATTCAGTGGGGACCAGTGGATCGGCTACGACAACGTCCAGAGCGTTGAGCTGAAGATGCAATTGGTGCAGTCACGAAATTTGGGCGGCGCCATGACCTGGTCCATCGAGACAGATGACTTCCGTGGGCTGTGCGGTGAGACTTATCCGTTGTTGAAGGCAATGAACAGAGGACTGGGAATGAATGGAGGCAACGGAGGGGGTGGTGGTGGTGGAGGTGCTGTAACTCCAGCACCAACGCCTAAACCGACGCCTGGAGACGGCGGCGGCAATGGCGGCGGTGGAGGAGGATCCAGCGAGGGCTGCTCAGCGGATGGCTACTTCTGGCAAGTTGGCGACTGCAATAGCTTCTATCAGTGCGTGAATGGAGTTCGCTATAACTTCAAGTGCGGGGAAGGACTCCACTTCGACATCAACACAGCAACTTGTCGCTGGCCCTCGGAGGTCAACTGCCCCTATTAAAATCCTAACTAAATAAAGCAAAAAGCGAAAATATTTTTTATATGCAAAACTTTTTCTTCTCTTTCACTATCTGTTAGTCGGATATCCCCCACTAGAGCACCTACACTCGTTCAGCTCAGACAAAGAGACATCAAATATATGTTATTAGGAAATTCCTGTTAATGCTAATTTAATGCGAGCCGGAATTTAACATTAACATGGCTAACATGGCTCTTGAATTATACTTCGATGTTATGTTAAATATCTGTAATTGGCCTTCACTAGTAAACTGCCCATATTAACTTCCAAATAACACAGAATATACATAAGGATATTTCCATCAAATATATTTCCATTTTGCAAATCTCAAAATTATTATTTGTTTTTATTTTGTTTTATTTTTGTAATTCATTAATTATTTTGTGCCCTGTTAATGCTCGCCAACATTTTAATTCTCTTTTATCTTAACAGAGCACATACTGAATATGTGACGTTATTAACAGAGTTGTCTTAACATTACAGTGATACGCAAAATAAACGCGAAATGCGCACTGTACAATAACATAGCTGTTATACTCAGAAAGGCATCGGCGTCAAAAATAAATGCCGGCCTGTTTGTACGCGCGTAAGCTGACATCTCTTTTGAAAATCCATTTGTAAATTCGAACAATTTTCCCATTTTGAAAGAAAAAAGCACCAGCATATAAGAACAAGTAAGTGATGAAGAGTTGTAGCCATTGTGAACAACGTGAATTGCTCAAATTACAGATGCAACATCAGAATGTCATCATCATCAATAACTTCCAAACTGACCCTCTCGCTGGGCGAGCCGCAGCTGACCAAATTGACCAATGAATCGGCAGAAATCCGCATGCGTGCCTTGGAGCAGATTGAGACGCGCTTCATACGTTGTCTGCAGCACGGCGAGACAATTAACTTTAAGCCAGTGCTGCTGCTTAAGCAGCTAATACGCTGGTTTAGCTACACGCCACCAACTGCCCCTGATCGCGTCCTGGCCTTAATGCTGGAGCTCTTGCGCTCTGAATACTGCGTGGCTGTGGCCAAAAAGATTCCTCTTCAGCGCCTCGAAGCGGAGCTGACTAAGATAGGAAAGATACTAAAACATGTGCAGTCCAAACGTGTCCTGGAACTGCTAGAGAGCCTGCAGTCCTTCGTGCCCTACATCTACAAGGACTTCAACCTCGGTTCCAACAGCAACCTCAATGCCAACAGCATCAGCTCAGGTATTAGTTCTATTAGATATATGGATAGGTTATTATATATGCCATTCGTTTGAGCAGGCGATTCCCAGGAGAGCGTAGGCGAAATGGAACTGTTTGCCCTGGACAATTTCAATATTGGCCCCGAGGACTTTGAGATGGCTTGGTCGTACGCCAGCCAAGATGACTTGGCCACGATGAAGATCCTCGTGGACACTTTGACCATTGGCAGCGATGTGCAGCTGCAAGAGAATTTGACCAACATTCAAATCAAGCTCTGCGACTATCCGGTTGAGCAGCTCTTTCAGCCGCCGTACATGGTCCTTCAGTTGCTGCACGTGCAGCAGCTGCAGGCGGACGCAACACTGCTGCACGCCAACCGTGCGCTTCTGGCCTTAGTCAAGTTGCTCCAGCGTCGTATGCGCGTGCGCGCCAAATCGCTTGAGACGCCATTAAATGTCAAGTCCCAGGCTGCGTTGCCAGAGCAACTGCGTGTGGCGTGCGTCCTGGGACTGGTGCTGAATGGCTGCTTGGAGCTGCTGGGGCCACCGCTGCTGGAGCATTGCGGCCACAACTGGCCTCTGATCGAGCTGAGTGTCGAGGTGATCAAAACCTACAGTCAGCTGGGCATTGGCATACCGGAGAGTATTGTGCAGCGACTGGGACTGATAGTGCCCAAGCTGATACGCTACTGCATCAGCTTCGATGTGAGCCACATTAGCGAGATACCGAACTTGTCGAAGAAGCTGATGATCCCCCGACTGGAGTCGCTGATCTTCAACGGCCTGCTCTTGGATGTCATCGCATTGAGCTTGTCGTCGAAGGGAGGCATTGACAAGCCAACGGGCAGGTCGCTGCTGCAGCCGCTAATCCTGGACATCTCGTACCTGTCCTGCCTGCCCCTGCGCATGCAGGAGCTGTGCAATCTGTGCGGCATCGTATCCCCCGAGACTGCGCCCGAGGAGCAGCAGATGATGCGCATTAAACAGGCATTCGGCGTGGCGCTGACTCAGCTGACGAGTGATAACAAAATGACGGCCATGGAGCTGCTGCACGAGCAGCGTCAGTTCTGCCTGGTGCTGATTCAGCTGGGCAGCGAGACCGTGCTGAAGGACCTAATTGCGGCAGTTGTCGAGTGCACCGGGCTGTTCATGACCAAGCCCGAACTGCGGCACGAGGCAGAGTCCCTGCTGCAGACCCTGTTCGATCTGCCCGACGATGGAATGCGCGACTCGGCGCTGCGCCAGCTCAAGCAGCCCGTTGTCGATCACTTCCACGCCTTCCTGAACGGCACCAACTACATGCTCGGCTGCAGCAACATTGAGCTGATCAAGCATCAGATCCTTGGCCTGCCCATGAACTCGCAGCTGCTGCGCAAGCTGCTCATGCAGGGCTGGCGGCACCAGCAGTCGGCGCAGTTGCAGAAGTGGTGCATTGATTACATGATCATGTTGGTGGGACTGGCCAAGCTGGTGCCCTCCAAAGACTTTAAGGAGATGTTCAAGATTGTGGTGCCTGTGATACCGCTGCTCGTGTGCCGCGCCGTCAAGGAGCCCCAGCTGCAGCACTTGCTGTGGGAGCTATTCGATCCGGATAGCGATCAGCTGGAGCCGCAGGAGGCGTTGCGCGGCAATGTCTGCTACCTGTTTCATCGGGATGCAAAGTTCCGCAAGGATGCCATCGGCCGGATCGCCTACATTCTGGTCTGGCAGGATCACCAGCACAAGTACCGACCCGCCATGGACAAGCTGTGCCTGGACCTGATCGGCCACGACATCTGCGCCATCCACCCGCCCGTCAACTACTACAACATCTTCAGCGAGCGCTCTCATCTGCCATTCTCGCGCAGCCTGATGACCCTGTTGCGTCTGCTGGAGACACGCGACCTGAAGTCCAGCATACGCAAGTCGACACTGATCCAGCTGAATGTCCTGCTGCACAGCTGGGAGGCTGTGGAGATGTTCACCACCTGCGAGGGCGCCTATGTGCTCTGCTTGAAGGCGCTCCACGACCCGCTGCTGCGCGACCGAGCCGGAGGCATTGAGGAGACGGAAACTCTGCTGCCGGCCGTCAGTATTCTACTGAAGGTGCTCTTCCGCAGCGAGCTATTCCGCCACGAGTTCAAGGACAACGCCGAGATGGTGGTCTGTCTGCTGCGCTGCCTCTTCCTGATGCCGCACGAGACGCAGCTGCGTGCCGAGGTGAGCGTTTGCATATTCCTGCTGCTCTTCCATGACCACCTGACGCCTGCCGAGGAGAAACTCCAGCTGGACGCCGATCTCTCCGCGCTGGTTGTGCCCATCACCTATGAGCTGGAGCAGACCGCACCGCCGACCTCGGCCAGCGAAGGACTCGCCCTGCAGCAGCACCTGTTCGTGAAGCACTTTGACAGCAACGAGGCCATCGAGGCTCAGCATTGGCGCCTGTTCGTGGCGAACAGAGTCTGCGGCTCGCCGGAGCAGCTGTCGGTGTCCGTCATGCGTGAACTGGACATTAGCGAGTCCCTGATGCTGAAGCCCGCCGATGTGGCGCTCGTGAATGCCTCGCTCGTGCACACGCAGGTGCAGCAGCAGATAGTCGCCGCGAGCAACTGCAGCAGCCACGAGACGCTGCAGCAGCTGGTGGCCAGCATTCAGCTGTTTCTGGTGCTGCTGCGCGGCGAGGTGATGTCGGCGCAGTGCGCCTTGCTGTGGAAGCTCATGCACAAGTATCTGCGGCTCACGCCCGGCAACAAGGCCGATCTCCAGCTGTACATAGCCCTGTTGGAGCTGTGCCTGAACTGTCTGCGCCATCGCTTGCCGGAGGTGCTTGACGGGCTCAACAATGCCCTTGAGACCGATCCGCACCACAGTTTCCTGGAGATACTGCGCGACGACAACGTCTGCCTGAATCTCTTGAGCCTGGTCACGGAGTGCCTAGTGCAGCTGGTGCGCTGGCAGCGCCACCAGACCACAGTCACCTGGCACTACAAGCTCTTCGAGGAGCTGAGCACTCGAGCCCGCGCCCTGTTCGAGCAGCGCAAGCTGCAGCACGTGCGCTGCGTCTTGGGCGTCCTGCGCGAACTCAGCGAGCAACCGCTGAGCCTGGACGGCGCCAAAATAGAGGTGAGCTGAGGCCTGCGCCAATATCTGAATTTGTTAAATGCGTTTCCATTGCAGGCCTATTACCATCATTATGTGCAGCTGTCGAGCAACCTGCGCACGGCCACCCAAACGGGCGCCCAGTGGCAGCGCGACTGTCTCTTCATCATCTGCCAGCTGAACGTGCATGCCAAGCTGCTGGCCACGCCCTGCTGCAAGATGCTGGGCGGGACTAAGGTGCTGCGCTACCTGCTGGGCCTGTGCGGCCACAGGGACACCGAGGTGCGCTCGCTGGCCTGGGTGGCCATGGCCAACTGGATCAATAATGCGGAGTGCAATATGTCGAGGATTCTGCTCGAGTTCCATGACTTTCTGCCCGGAGGTTTGGCTGCCTGCTGCCTCACCACAATGATGGACGGCAACGAGGCGCTGCTGGTGCGCGAGCTGGCGGGACGCGTCTTCGAGCTGTTGATACCCTTCATTGGGGCACCAGCCTGCACCGAGCTGTTCAGCTATCACCTATTCCTGAAGCACGCGCATGCGGCCATTGTGTCGATGCAGATGCCGACGGATAAGGCGCACGAAGCCGTCGTGCACTCCTCCTTCGAGATCATCAGCTGTTGCATAAGCATATGCATCAGCATGATCCTGCTCGAGCCGAGCTGGTGCGCTCTGCTCTGCAATCACATGTTCTTCAATGCACTCAGCGACGTCCTGAAGATGACCACGCCTGGCAAGGTCCACATCGGCAGCTACCTGGAGCTGTGCGCCGGCCAGATCTGCAAGCTCTACGCGCTGTGCTACCAGCACAACTTCAATTGCCTGCAGCGCAGCATCTGCCGCGATCCTGTGCTCCTGAAGAGCTATTGCTCCCTGATCAACGACGTGCTCGACCAGAAGGTGGTGCATGAGAACCAGATCGTTGAGATCCTGAAGCTGCTCATGGTGTTCTGCAAGGACGCAAATGCCTATGGCTTTCTCTGCGAGACGTTCAAGACCCGCCCGGAGCTGCTGTTCGATCTGCTGCTCTATGGCCTCAACCAGATCTTTCTGGATCACATGGTCCAGAAATACACGCTGTCGGCGCTGTCGCTGCTGCTGATCAAGGCACAAGACGCAGCCGAGGAGCAGAACCTGCTGCGCGTGTTTGAGGCGTACGTGGAGGAGTCGCAGCCAAGCGAGCAGGACAAGAGCGCCGAGGAGGACACTGAGAGCGACAGTGACAATGAAGGCGACAGCGAGAGCCAGAGCGAGAGCGAGACCGACAGCGACGACAAGGAGAACAACACAAACGACTTGAACAAGCAACTGAAGGTGCTGAGCCTGAAGCCCACGGCCAGGCAGAAGGACCTGGCGGGCAAGCTGAAGCAGTCGGGCCAAGGCTCTGGCAAGACCAAGGAGTTCACCAACGCCGCCGTTTTGCTCTACCACAGCCTGGACCAGCTGTTCGAGCTGCTCTATCCGTCCAAGAGCTACAGCTTCCTGTTGGGTCCGTCCAAAGCCCACATCCAGGTCTGTGAGGTGATTGGCAACTTGCTGAAGCAGTCTGCCTGGGCGGCGGACGCTGCGCGCCACTTCAAGCTGCTGGAACGCGTGATGCATCTGCTGGAAACCTTCCTCGACGACAGCAACATCGGCAACGCCACGGTGTACGTGCGGCGCGTGGGCGCGCACAAGTCCCGGGACATCATCAACAACCTACTCATACTGCTCAACATGCTGATGCACTGGCAGAATACGCCGCACACCATCATCACGGATCCGGCGATGGCTGCCCGGGTGGTCAGAGTGATCGTTCGCCTATGGCCGTGGCTCTCGCACTCGGCAGTGCTGAAGCACATGACTGTGCGCCTGGCCACGCTGCTCACGGAGCACTCCTTGGAGATGTGCAAGCAGACGTCGCAGGTGCTCTCGGGCCAGTCGCACTCGCTGCTGCAGCTGATGGTGCGCGTGGCGGATCATGAGTCGACCAAGAAGGACGGAGCCACCAGCAAGCCGGAGTTCGCCAAGTGCGGCTCGGACTCCATCATTGAGGCCGCGCTGCGAGTCATGATCAACTGCTGCGCCTGCGCCGAGGGCCGCCTGAGCCTGGGCAAGATGCGTGTGCTGGACATGTTCGATACGATTATGCCAGCCACCAGCTGCAATACGAACAAGGTCAAGCCGGAAGTGTTGCTGGGCTGGATAGCCTTTTGGGAGGTCTTCTCGCGCTACGAGCTCGGCTACAAGATCTGTCACTTCCAGGCGCTGCTCAACGTCGTCCGGCGCTCTCCCCCCCTGAGCAACCTGCGCCTGCGCTGCCTGCGCATCGTGCGCAACATGTCCTTCAGCAACCAAAACCGCATGCTGCTGGTCAACATGACGGGCTTCACAGACTTTATGCGCGACATTGTCGCGCAGCCGGTGCAGGATGGCGGCGGTGGCGGCGACACAAGCCTCAACTCCTACGTGGAGCACCACCTGGTCGTGCTGTGCCTGTGGAAGCTCTTCGGCTTCAGCGCCAAGTGCAGAGCCATGCTGCGTGGCACCAAACTGTTCAAGCAGCTGAATATACTCATGGATCACCTAGCCGCCGTAGAGGCGGATCGTCCGCAGCAATTTAAGGAGTTGCCCTTTGCTGTCGACCTGAAGCATCTGCTTGGCAAGCTCTTCGAGTCGCTGCAGACTCCGTAAATATTAACTAATTAAACTAAATTTTAATTTTTTATTTTATTTCATTTTTTGTTTCGAATAATTTCCTTATATTTTATTTTTTATTATTTTAAATTTAAAATTTTTTGTTTGTGACTAATTTTCATTTATTTTATTATTTATTTATTTTTTTTTTCAATAATTTCCATTTATATATTTTTTTTGTCAACCCAACTTAATATGGAAATAAATATGTGACCTGGAATTTAAGACTCGATTAATACTCACCCAAAAAACTCCTATATCTAACATCATATAATATATATAGTAATAATCCATATATATATATATATATCCATCTTGATATATTAATCCAATTTTATTTTTAGATTTTAGAGTTGCTTGAAGGGCAGATCCTTACCTAAAACATATATATTATCATATTTATGTATATATATTTTTATTTATTTATTTTCTCAAAGTAGCTTAAGTCTGTTATATATTTTTATATTTTTAAAATAATATTTGTATATTTTTTTAAGTCTTTAATTGGATTTTGACTCACAAATTTGTAGTAAATAAATAAATTTAGTTTTTATTTCTAGTCTAAGTTGGACAGGTTGTATATTCGGGAGCAGCTGCATTCCAAGAGGCCAAATTTATATTTTAAAATTATTAAATCATATTCCAAATAAAGAAGAAGAATCTTGCCACTAATAGTTATCCGTGGTGCGTACGTAGTTGACGCCGGAGGGCATAGCAATTTTGTCGAATCCGTTGGGGAAAAGCTTCTGAGCCTCCTCGTCGCTGACGCTGGGCATTATCATGACCTTGTCGCCAGGCTAAGAGTATTTAGAAAACAGTTAATATATATATATTATAATATTTATATTTATATTACAGTCCAGTTGGCAGGTGTAGCCACCGCCTTCAATCGATCGGTTAGCTGCAGCGAGTCGATGGTGCGCAGCACTTCACTGTAGATGGAATCAGATAGATATATATGAAGGCAGAAAGATATATATCATAGATGCTTACTCCACATTGCGGCCCGTTGACATGGGATACGACATAGAGAGGCGCACGCGGTGATCGGGGCTGATGATGAACAGGGCGCGTATGGTCTTGGCCAGCACGAGATCCTCCTTCTGATCCTCGTCCAGCATGCCTAGGGTCACTGCCAAATCGCGCGTCGGATCGGCTATAATCGGATATGGAAATCCGCCGAGAATTTCAGGACAGTACGACTTGATGTCATTCACCCAGTCCACATGCGACCCGAGCTCGTCCACCGAATGCGCCAAGCATTTGGTATTGCGCTTCGCGAACTCCGCCTGCTGCACAGCAAAGCGGCCCAGCTCCGTGGTGCAGACGGGCGTAAAATCGGCCGGATGAGAAAACAGAACTACCCAACTATAAGGGCATATAGTATATATATTATTTATATTAAATTATGTATATTGTACTTACGAGTTGCCCTGCCATTCGTGAAAGATAATCGGCCCTTTGGTTGTTTCGGCTATAAAGTTTGGCAGGATTTCGCCCAGGCGCATTTTCTTAGATTTTCCAAAGCTTAAACTTTTATATTGGAACTCAGGATATATAGAAAACCCACAGCTGCTTCACTCAACTGAGCTAGCATAGCAGTGACGATCGCTTTTATACCCCAGTCAGAATCTGCTGCCTTGGCACAGGTAAGCAACTGCAGACCGTAAAGTAAACAGAGAATTCGACTTAGCAACGAGTTACACCTGCCCAATGGCTAGCCCCAGCTGGCACACGTGTTCACACAGCTTTTGATACATATATATATAAAGTAATATTTATATACTGTACAAATATTTATACGGTTTATGTCATTTGAATCCTTAAGTTGCTCATATATTTATATAATTTAAAATATATTTTATATTATATGTTTTAAATATTAAAATAAATATTTTTAAAATATTTCTTTTTATAAATTTTAAATATTTTTTTTTTTTTATTTTTCAAATATTTTGTTTTATATTTGATAAATATTTTTTACTTTTAAAATATGTTATTTTATTATTTAATTTTTAATTCTTAAATATATATAAAAACGTTTGATTATTAATATTTAATTTTATATTTTTTAGGTATTTTATTTAATTTTAATCTTCTTAAATTAAAAAAAAATATATATTTAATAAATAGTTGGTTATTAATATTTAATTTTATATTTTTAAAATATTTTATTTAATTTTAATCTTCTTAAATATTTAAAAAAGTATATTTAATAAATATTTGGTTATTAATATTTAATTTTATATTTTTTAAGTATTTTATTTCATCTTAAACTTCTTAAATGTTAAAAAAATATATTTAATAAATAGTTGGTTATTAATATATAATTTTATATATTTAAAATATTTTATTTAATATATTTTTATATTTTCTATTTTATTTTGTCTTTTTTGAATATATTTCATTTGAATTTTTATAGAGAAATTTCATAATTAATTTCTGCTGAATTTTCTACAGTCGCTTGCATCCGACTGCATGATACGCTGCCCCGCTTCAAAAATCACTTCAATTTATTGTTCGTGAGTAATGGGTATTTACAATAAGTTATATTTCATGGAATCTCTTTTAGCAGCTGCTGTATTGGGTGTCCTCCAGTCTGCGATCTTGTTTCCTTAGCACTTCCAAGCAAATCTGCCTCTGCCGCTGCCAGCTGCTGGTATATATAAAGCAAGCGCAGCGCAAATACTTTGTCAGAGAGTAATAATAATAAAACTAATAATATGTCTTTTCTTTCCGTATCCGACTTTCAGACACAGGCCACTGTGGAGCTAGAGCTGAATGCGCTCGACTATTACAGGAGCGGGGCTGGGGAGGAGTTGACGCTTGGCTATAATCGTGAGGCCTTTAAGCGGTTAGTACTTATGAGTATAAAAATTAGTTGGGAGTGCACGACTGAAATATACCCTAACCCTGCTTAATCAATCTCGTATCACCAATAGGCTGCGTCTGCGTCCACGTTGCCTACGCAATGTTGCACACCTGGACACGAGTCGTGCCATTTGGGGCGAGCAGCTCAAGTGGCCACTGGGCATTGCGCCCGTTGCCATGCAGAAGATGGCGCATCCGGATGGCGAGAAGGCCACGGCACGAGCTGCAGGCAACGCCGGATGCGTATTCATACTGAGCACGCTTTCAACCACTTCACTGGAGGATGTGGCTGCCGCGGCGCCTGAGGCCTGCAAGTGGTTTCAGCTCTACATCTACAAGGATCGGTAAGCAGAGCCCTAGCTAAGGTAGTCACTGCCTAATGGATGTCCACCTGCGCAGGGCACTGACTGAGAGCCTGGTAAGTCGTGCGGAAAACGCTGGCTTCAAGGCTCTCGTCTTGACTGTGGATGCTCCGGTCTTCGCCCAGCGTCGGGCGGATGTGCGCAACAAATTCAGTCTGCCCGCTCACCTGAGTCTGGGCAACTTTCAGGGCGCGCAGTCCAGCGTGGTGTCGGCCACGGGCGACTCTGGGCTGACCGAGTATGTGGCCAGTCAGTTTGACTCCACTGTCAGCTGGCAGGACATCAAGTGGCTCAGGCAGCTCACCCAGCTGCCGATTGTCGCCAAGGGCATCCTGACCGCCGAGGATGCCGAGCTGGCCCGGGAGTTCGGCTGCGCTGGCATCATTGTCTCCAATCACGGCGGACGCCAGCTGGACTCGACGCCAGCCACGATTGAGGCGCTGCCGGAGGTCGTCAGAGCCGTCGGCACTGATCTGGTCGTCATGCTGGATGGCGGCGTTACGGAGGGCAACGACATATTCAAAGCTCTGGCCCTGGGCGCCCAAATGGTGTTCATCGGCCGCCCCGCCATCTGGGCGCTGGCCTGCGATGGCCAGCGCGCCGTCGACCAGCTGCTGAAACTGCTCAAGAACGACTTTGAGATCACCATGGCCCTGACCGGCTGCCGCACTCTGGCGGACATACAGAGGTCAATGGTGGCGCACGAGTCGAGCTACTGGGCAGCCAAATAAATATATATATAATATATCATTATATATATATATATCATATATAACATAAGTTTCACATTAGTTCATATTTTTAATAAGAATTATTTGTATTTAATACTTCATCAACTTCTTACTCACTGACGGCTGTACAGTGGTGGCCGAAAAAGTAGGCATGCTTTAAAATTGGGCGAATATGTGATGGAATCATTGCGCTCTAGACTCAGCAGAGCTAGTTGAGCTAATTTTGAGCTAATCTGTGACATATGTCTATATCTGATTTTACTATATATATATATAGATATATATATAGAGAGAGAGAGAGCAGTCTAGCTGCCTGGTAGGCGCTGCTAGGCAAGTCTCTGCCTACAAAAATGCTAAAAACTTGCCCAAACTTTATATACACTCAATTCGTATATCAGATAGACGTCTCTTTACACTATATAATATATATATATACATTTCTACAGTAGCCAGTAACACCCATTAAGCCTCTCATTTGGTTCTTCGATATGTCAAAGAATTCAGTTGACATTCAACTTTCTATATCTATTATAATTTTTACTATATATATATTAACTTATATTTTTTTTTTCACTATAGCCACAATTAACTATAATTAATGTCTGTTGCGTGGGTGAAGCGATCCAGTCTGATCTTTGTCTAGATTTTCTGCTGTTTCAATATTTTCCACGCGTCGGCGTTCAATTAAGTCGCTGCAGCTTCGCCACGCCCATTTCCTGTTCTATTGTAATTTATGTAAGTTTCTTTCGGTGTTTAAAATAAATTTCTGTAGCGGAAGCATTTCTATTTTGATGGCTGCGACAAATGCGAGGCATCACGCGCGTCAGGTGTCAGAGCGGGGCGAAGTCAATTGAGGCAGCAACAAGTGGCCAAAGGCCCCAAACAGTGTCAAAATAAGCAACAAAGCAACAACAACAACTGTGCGAATAGCGTTAAGTTTTCACACAGCTGTGCAACAAATGAAACCTGTCAAACATTTACATGCGTCAGTCAACATCATTTACACCCACACACACACACACACACAGACACACTCAAGACGCCCGCGATTCTCCAAAGAGATTCCCAATTTTGTTAACTAAAACACAGTTAACTGAGTCAAGCAGCTAAACTGAAAAAATAAATGTAAAAAAAAACTGGTGTTGCCAAAAAGCATAAAAAAAAACGTTGCTTTATAAACTTTTATTTTTGGGAGAAAAAAAAACATGCGAAAAGCGCAGCGCCAGCATTGCTGTGCACAGTGGTATGAAATGCATGTGGTGTGCACATATACTCTCCATGGGTTGTTCATATAGACAGAATCATAAGTATGTCTAAAATATTATATAGTATAATAATAATATAATATATAAATATAAATATAAATATAAATATAAATATAAATATAAATATAAATATATACAAATAAATAAATATAAATATATCAAATAATATATATATTTAATAGATCTTGCTATATGTCTATATGCCTCATTCGCTAGTTTTACCAAGCTCTTGAAAACCCCTTAAGGCCCCTTAGCACCCAGAGTATCAGAGTATTTCGGCTGCTTATCCCACATATATTATAACTTTTAATAAAATAAATAAATATATAATATTTATATATATATATTTAGAGAAAAACAACAAGTTAATGTTGGTTGCCCAGTTACTAAGGGTCACAGTCTAAATTTCATAACTGGTTGCGTCGGCAGCGCAAACGCGTCGCGCAGTCAACGTCAACATTGACTCCGACGCCGACGGCATCAGCAACGGCAACGGCGACGTCGACGTCAACGCCGACGCACAGGTTGGAGCGGCTCATGCGCTCGCTCGCTCGCTCGCTCGTTGCGGGGCTTCGTCTCTGGCTGCCGCTCCATTCGATACGCGTCTGTTGCGAGCGCCAGTCGCAGTCGTCGCGAGTGTTAAGCGGCAACAACAACAACAACAACAAAAGAAACCTGATTTCAAAATAATCAAAGCAAAAATTTATGAAAAATAATAAAATGCAAATTAATTAAGGGCTGCATAGCGAATGCTCTAATCAGCCAATAAATAGCCAAAAAAAAATAATTAAAATTAAAAATAAAATCAAAATTCAAAAACTTTTGCTGCTGCAGCGGTTCAGTGGCGCCATCTACAGCAGACTCAGCGAGTTCTGCTGGAAAACAACGAAAGTGCTGTGTGCGGGTGTGCGTGTGCAAGTGTGTGTGTGCGTGTGTGTAAGTGTGTGTTTATTAAGTGCATTACTCCATCAATTCAGCTGATTACAGCGCCTGGGAATAGCTAAAGTAATGCACTCACCTGACACTCACCTGAGTGGCAATTGAAAGTCTAAATAAAGCGGATATCAATCCATCAGATAAAGGAATACTTCGTCATAGTTGAAGGTAAGCGGCTAATGTGGTTTATAGCCTGATCAGTCAGTGCCATATAATTCTAATCAGCTTTATGCAGATATCCCCTATAGCAACTAAGATAAGGCAACGAGTTAGGCAAATAAGTAGAAAACGCTCAAAATACATCAATAAACAATTAAAATCGGGCTAAGAACCTATTGACAAACTGGCTTAAAAGTTGAGCTCATTGACAAACAACTTTAACTGCTTAGGCATATATGCTCTATATTAACTAGAAGGCAAACAGAGTTAGTCATCTATATACATATATATATGGACTAGTATATGGGAATATGTATATATATATATAGACATATGTGAACTTAAGGTGTGTAAGAAAATTATGCGTTTCAAGTTGTTTAAACAATGAATTCGAGCAGTGAAAAAATATACAAAAATATTTTTTATAATATTTTAATATATTATATTATATTATTATTATAATATTATAATAGTAATTTGTTATTCATTTTTTTTTTTATAATTTAAAATGATATGGAAAGCAAATAAATATATAAATATACGAAAAAAATAATTAAATTCACTTTTGTATTCCATATAAATATTTATAAATCTAAAATATATTTTTTGGGCCCATTTCGTTATATTTTATAATTTATTTTAGGCTTTAAATATTTTAAAATTCCATTTTAATAATTTATTAATTTGCCTTAAAGTGTTGTGGATTGTTAAAAAATATATTATAAATTTACCATAAACCATATCACTAAAAAAAAAAATAATATTCAAGGTCTTTCTACAGATTTTGCTATGAATCATGAATGCGCTAAAAAAATTAATGGAATTATCAAAAACTTTCTTAAAAGCATATATACCAATAACAAAGGTCATATTTGATTATTAAAGATAACAATTGAACAAAAGAGCTGATAAGACTTATGAACTTCATTTCACTTTCACACAAACCATATGATATTCGTAAATATATATATATATATATAGTATAGGTATTTGTATATCATATATTTCTAGTCTTGGAACAGCTTCTTCAGCTCAAGTTCACATTTTGTTTTGGTCTCAGATGAAATTCAGAAACTCTAATCAATACAAATATTTACAAAGTATGCGAGTTTATCGTAGACTCGATATCGGGAGATATCTGCGCCAGACTTGGGAAATACTCAGGTCTTACGCGAGTCTGTTTACAGCGCAGAGTTTCGCCTCTAGCGTATGCGAACAGATAAGCGGGGTATCTGCAGCGCTTTGATTTTCCCATTTTATCTCAGACTGCGCAAATTAGATAAGATATGCCTCACACATACGTAGATCCATATACTATATATATCTGCTTGTTTGCTCCACTTTTGCTAGAGCCGATAAAACTTTGCTTTTCTTCATTCAGTTCGATTTGCGTTCACATGCAAAAGCGCAATCAATGGCCACAGCGCTGCCCACTCCTGGCCATATTGTGTGCCGCTGGCCTGGTCAGATAGAGCGTCGAGTGCTCTATATGGCTGGCAGTCCATTAGATACATACATGCACATGTATGTTGCCACGGCTCGGGCTTTGTTTCTTTTTTTTTCCATGACAACCTCGTCGGGCATAACAAGTCCGGCCAAAAGTTGTTTGCCAAATGAAAACAACAACAAGAACTTGGCCGGAGCCGGCGCGCCGGCTGCGATGGGCAACTCCCCAAAGGATGTCCAGCTGGGTGGCGGCGTTTCGCTGCTGCGGTTGCCAGGGTGCGGCCCTTAATGCCTGGCGTCATGTTACCAATTTAGCCAACTCGCTGCGACTTGTTCCTAGAACTTTCGCTGCCCTCTTCGTGTTTAATCGATAGCCTGGAAAATGTGTGCCTTCCATGCTTCCATTGGGTTTTTCCAGCTGCCTAATTGCAGATCGCGGATAAGCAACCCACCCTGAGGGGCATAGAGAGTGGGAGAGAGAGAGGCAGACTGAGTTGATGTAGATGCGGGTGGCCTGTGATTTGTGACTGCTTTTTGCTTGAGTTTGTGTTGAGCTTATGTTAATTAGCTTGACGTCTAGCTGCGACGCAATTGAAAACAAATGTAACAAGGTCTTGTAAAAGTGGCTAACGTACATATATAATCGTGCATATGTATATAACTATATATCACTTGTATTTAGGTTTACGTGAATTGTGTACTTGAAAGGCATGAGAAAAACTTAATAAGCTTTGTCTAATAAATAAACATATTTGAGATTGAATATATATGTATATATAGTGGTATACAGGGTGATCATATGGAGCTGTAGAAAAAGAGATTGTAATAAAAATAAAAATGAGCCAAGATATTATATTATTTGATTAATATATTTATTTTGTAGCTATTTTTATGCTATTCAGCCAAACGGCCATCTCAGCTATGCAAGCAGTAGTTCAAGCAGTTCACTCGTCACTCAACCTAACTTCATACCAATGATCTTAGCTAGAGAACCAACTCAAATAGCCTATGATGATGACTGATCAACAGAACACTCTTCTTAAACAAATGGCATATCTTACTGGCTATTTTAACAGTTAACTGCCTTAGATAACTTAAGCAACTGTTGACATATAGTTAAAGAAAATAGTAACACTCTTGCTTGGTCAGTCGCACTTTCAGTGCCCCAAGCATAGATTATTTATGGCTAACGACCTGAGCAGATTTAGACTAATTATTATTAAAGCTTTAAATTTTTAAAACTTTCTTTTTTATAATATAAAGAGAAAACACACTTCACAAAAATAAATAAAAATAAAATAATAAAATTCAATAAAAATAATAATAAAAAAAATAATAAAATAAAAATAAAATAAATTAAAAATAAAACAAAATAAAAATAAAATGAAAATAATAAACTATATACATTTATTTTAAAATGAAAGTTCTTCTCAATGTCTCTCTGCTCTGACTCAAATTACAGGGTATACATAGTCAATCAAGCACACTAAAAATAGTTCGTTTTAAGCTAGATCAACTTCTCAGCAACTTTGATTTCCAAATGCAAAACTCAGGCAAATATTTGTTAAACAACAAGAGTCTTAAATACATTTCTCAAGCTCGCCGATTGCAGAAAGTGCCTTTCGAAAAATAACAACAACAACAACAACAACAGCAACTGATTCAAAGCATATTCCATTTGGCAACGCAAATATCGCTGCAGTAAGCCCGATGTATTCCATGCATATTTGCAACGCTCCAAAAAATCCAATAAATGGCAATCACAAGAGGCAGCAAAACGCTTTGCATGCCCACAGCACCAGGCACACATGTTGCCACAGACATCAGCCCATTTGCATATATAGTACACATATATCGGGGTGTATATATATTTAAGGTATTTACAACTGGGCACGAAACAGGCTAGGCACATTCAAGTGCAATTAACATCGAATCTCAAGCATCTCTGCTGTACAACATTTCAAGCTGAGTCTTTAGTCTATTGACAAAGTCTCGTAGTTCGAGCTCTATGTAACTAGTAACACGCGACTCAGAAAATGCTTTTTTGTCTCTCTCCTCCAGCCAAATTAGTGTTTAACCTTCACGAGCGTGACGACTTTCAAGCAGAGACTCAGTCTCAGTCTCCGTCTCCGTCTCAGTTTATACAGCCAGATTCTGAGCGAAGCGAGCTCGAGTGCTTGCTAAATGACATCAGCATTTGGTGGCGAGAACAAAAGCACGCTTCAAATCTTGTATGGATGAACGTAAGGCAGAATACAGAAAAAAAGTATCTTGTAGTTTGCATATCGCACAGTCGACAGGTGCCAAAGATTTCTATGTCAGTGAAAGCCGCAAAAACAAAAAGACAGAAAAAGCGCTCAAGGTGGCTTCTTCTTCTTCTGAGTTTTTGTTTTTCTGCTCATTCATAATTTTATTAATTGTGAATTATAAACAAAAGCCACAGCTGCTCTGCGGTTAGTCGTAATGCGAGGCGCCGCAGCAAGCGCATGTGCAGCTAATCGATCGGTGACTAAACGTGCGGCCAACGGGAAATGCCTCAAGTTACCTGGCCAAACCGATAATATAGTATAATCTAGTGTTATACTATATACCCACAATTAGGCGAGCAATTAAGCGAAGCTTTTCCTCAATCGCGCTGCATGACAAATTGCTTTGTTGTTCCCATTGATTGGCTGGAAAACAATTTTAATTGCTGCTTAACTGATCCCAATGAAACTCAAATAAAACTTGAAAAGTTTATATATTTAATTACGTGGACCGAAACGTGCTCAACTTAGTCATTTGCTGGCTTTTGCTGCTGGAAACTTGGAATATAGAAAAAAAAATTATTAAATATATTATTTTTGCTACTTCCAGATGAATGAATTTTATTTTTATTCAAATTATTTAAAATATATTACTCATTTTGCATTATTCATGAAGGGTCTAAAAATTATATATACATATAAACCCTTTTTAATAAATAAAGTAAATGGTTTATTTTTACCTTGAATTCATTTTCAAAATTAATTTAAATTTTTATTACATTTATTTTATTTTTTTTATGTATGGGGAAGTTAAGTTTGAGATTTATCATTTTCATAATTGCTTGAAGATTTTAATCTAACAATTAATTTACCGTTTGTTTTTATTTATAGCTGGCTTAAAACCTAATGATTAATTCCACACACAACTTTTTTTTGTTTCGCAAAGTTCAATGAATTTATATATATATATATAAATATATATATATATTTTTTTAATTTTTCAAAATTGATTAAAATTTGTTAAGGCAAGCTATAAAAAATAGTAAAGTATAAAATTATTATAATGAAATTTATTTAAGAAATATAAGAGAAAGTCAGAGAGAAAAATTTTTAATTATTAAAAAAATACAAAATAAAATTTATATATAGTAGATATTTTATATATATAAATTTTTTCTTTATGACTTTATTTATATTAAAAATTGATTAAAAATATAAAATATTTCTACTACTTTCTCAAGCGTTCCTAGATCTAAGATATGGTTCAATCTTCATTTATATTTAATTAAAAATGTATATTAATTAAAAAACCACAGGGTTTTCCATACCAAATGATTACACTGTAAATTTTCAACAACAATTTGTTGTTGTTTTCCTCTTCGAGCACTCTAAAAAGTCAAGAATTCGATTTGGTTACGCAACTGCTTATCTGCCCCATTAAGTGTGATAAAACACAAAACGTAGCTCAGTCCGATGATAGCTTATCGCAATTGCGACTTAGGCAACGCGATGCGATACGAGTGCAACGTGGGGCAAGCCTTAAAGAGCAGAGCACCCCAGCCATCAGGCACTGGTAAACTGACACCAGAGACGGACGACAAACCCACGTGACCTTCAAACATGTGTCCATGTCGAGTGTGTGCACAATGTATGTTTGCTGTTGTTGTTGTTGTTTCTGTTTCTTCAGTTCTCATTATCGTTCTCGTTCTCGTTCTGGTGCTGGTTCTGGCTCTGTTGCTTGTTCTCCCTTTTAGGCTAACTGTGCCAAGCTGAAAGTGATGCCAGAAGTTCGCTCGAAGGTGAAACTTGGCCAGTTGGAACGCACCTGCTGCTGCACTTGCTCGTTACACATTTGGAGACAGACAGCTGTCCATGGCAACAGGCCTCTGCCATGTTTGAAGCTTGGCTTCTTTTAGCTCTTCTTAGCTCAGCTCTTGGTCAATGATCTGCCCGCAGCGCTCCAGTTACTGCGTGTGACATTGAAAGATCTTGGCAGGCATTACAGCTCATTTACCGGGCAGACTTAGCGGCGTTCGATTCACAAAAGATTCTTTCCGAAATATCCAGCAAGGCGCGTGCTCACAGCGCCCCAGCTAAGCCTCAAGCTTGGGCCGTGTGTGCGTGGGCGTGGATTGTTTTTGTTTATTAAGAGTAAAATAAATAAATAATGTGAAAAGAGTTTCAGATACAAATTAAAGTGCATGCACGTCAACGTCTTGGCATTCGCTGCGTGGGCGGCCTCAAAAATGCCATTAAAGACATTAGCTAAATATGGCAAGCGCTCAATGATTCAGCTGCTATAGCTTAGTATGTATGTAAAGCTTAATTTATATATATTTTTTGCTAAAAAATTTAATTTTTAAAAAATAAAACTTAATATCAAGATTCTATAATTTATATAAATATTATATATTATTATATATTCATTTATCAAAAATAAATAAATAAAAACTAAAAATTATGATTTATAAAATTAAATGAAATTAAATTAAATGTAAAATAAAAACATATATAAAAATATTTCTAATGTTTTTTAAAAATAAATAAAAATATTTAATTATAAATTTATAAAATTAAATGAAATAAAAATAAAAATTAAATAGTATTTAAATTAATTATTTCTATAGTTTTGAAATAAAAATATAATATATAAATATTCTATATATTATGTATATTTATCAAATATAAATAAATTAAAAATATTTTAAAATTAAAATTTTATAAAATTAATTAATAAAATTAAAAAAATTAGCTGAGTATCAGCCACAAATATTTCTGCCATTATCTAAATTCCCCTATCTATTATCTATTAAATTTAATATTTATTGTTTCTTCTACTGAGAGCGATCATTAAAATGTTTTACAAATGTTAAATGTTTCTCAGCTGCCCTGCCAGCGACATTATCTAAGCAAACCACTTAGCTATGCATATATGCTTCCTCTCATTTATATAATATTGTTCGATATCTTAGTATGCGTGTGTGTGTCTCTGAGCCTTTGAAGTGCCTGCTCAAGAGTGTATTTTTCTAACTTATGCACATGCACAGAGCGGGAGTCAGTCTTGGGTCTCAGCTCAGCTCACAGCTCTCTATTAGTCATTTGGCGCATTCGATTGGCATTCTAGGCACGTACGTCTGCCATACAGAGCTGCCCCCTATGCCCGATATGGCATATCGTATACGCTATATACACATATCATATATATGGCATATATGAGCGAATGCTCCATTCATATGCATAATAAAATCAAGACTCAAGCAAATTGCCGCTAAGTGAAGCGAGATATTTTTACGATTGCGCAGAAATATAAAAAAAGTAGAAGCTGAAAAAACCTTTCAGCTGGAATCACTCACAATAGGCACATAAATATTTGGTTTTATCTAGCTAAACGCTATTGGCATAAATTAAGATACACATGTAGCAGCTGTTCAGCCCGGCTGAACGAGTTCGTTTGACACTCCAACGAAATCGAATATAGATTCTCAGAAAATTATCATAGAATTATAGAAGCAAAAGTTTAAGCTGAGCGAAGCTGAAGGAAGCTGTAAGAGAGGCAGAAATGGTCAAGTAATTTGATGGGGACTTGAATAAAGTTTGACCTTTAAGCAAATTTATATTAAATTAAAGATTGAATATTCGAAAAAATATATATAAATAATATAAATAAAATTAGCTTAATAATGCAAAATTTAATATAAATATTATATTTGATATATTAAATCACTAAATAAATAAAATTAAAAATAATAAATTTTGAATATAAAAATATTTACCGAAATATATAAATATTTATATAATCATATAAATATAGATATAAATTTTTTTTAAATTTTATAATATACAAATTTCTTCTAAATAATATATTAAATTTTTAAAAAGAATTTTTTTTACAAATATTTCATATGTTTATTATTCCTATTTTGATTTAACAAATCTTAACAATTTCTGTTATATTTTTTATAGTTTATTATACCCTGAGCCCATTGAAAATGGGAAATCAGGGTATAATGTTTTTGTGAAAATGTATGTAACAGGCAGAAGGAGACGTCGCAGACCATACAAAGTATATGTATTCTTGATCAGCTCGATGAGCTGAGTTGATTTAGCCCTGTCCGTCTGTCCGTCCGTCCGTCCCTCCGTCTGTGTGAACGCAGCGGACTCGTAAACCACAGAAGCTAGAGAGCTGAAATTTGACATGTATACTCCTGAATACCATACGCTATACGAGTTTTTTTTTCAAAAATTCGATAACTCTTCCCGTTCTCTTTTTATCGATAAATTTCAATAACTTTTCTTCTCTTTTGCGTACCGTAAGAGCTAGAGACATGAAATTTACTATGTAGATGGCTGTTGTAATTTTTTTGTAATTTTTGGATTTTGGATGCCACGCCCCCTTCGCCCTATATTTGCAAAAAACGCATTTCAAAAACTAGAGATTTGTGCTTCGGCACATACATATATATGAATAACATAATTATGCCCTGAAAGTTTGAATAAAAAAGTCCTTCTAGAAAAAAAGTTATTAAACATTTAATATCCCATAGCGTAGGCGTATTACGTCATAGGTATTACGTCATGGGTATTACGTCATAGGTATTACGTCATAGTTATTACGTCATAGGCATTACGTCATAGTTATTACGTCATAGGTATTACGTCATAGGTATTACGTCATAGGCATTACGTCATAGGTATTACGTCATGGGTATTACGTCATAGGCATTACGTCATAGGTATTACGTCATAGGTATTACGTCATAGGCATTACGTCATAGGCATTACGTCATAGGCATTACGTCATAGGTATTACGTCATAGGTATTACGTCATATGCATTACGTCATAGGCATTACGTCATAGGTATTACGTCATAGGTATTACGTCATGGGTATTACGTCATAGGCATTACGTCATAGGTATTACGTCATAGGTATTACGTCATAGGCATTACGTCATAGGCATTACGTCATAGGCATTACGTCATAGGTATTACGTCATAGGTATTACGTCATATGCATTACGTCATAGGCATTACGTCATAGGTATTACGTCATGGGTATTACGTCATAGGCATTACGTCATAGGTATTACGTCATAGGTATTACGTCATAGGCATTACGTCATAGGCATTACGTCATAGGTATTACGTCATGGGTATTACGTCATAGGCATTACGTCATAGGTATTACGTCATAGGTATTACGTCATAGGCATTACGTCATAGGTATTACGTCATAGGCATTACGTCATAGGCATTACGTCATAGGCATTACGTCATAGGCATTACGTCATAGGTATTACGTCATGGGTATTACGTCATAGGTATTACGTCATAGGTATTACGTCATAGGTATTACGTCATAGGTATTACGTCATAGGTATTACGTCATAGGTATTACGTCAGAGGTCTTCTGTCTTATGTCTTATGTCTTATGTCTTATGTCTTATGTCTTATGTCTTATGTCTTATGTCTTATGTCTTATGTCTTATGTCTTATGTCTTATGTCTTATGTCTTATGTCTTATGTCTTATGTCTTATGTCTTATGTCTTATGTCTTATGTCTTATGTCTTATGTCTTATGTCTTATGTCTTATGTCTTATGTCTTATGTCTTATGTCTTATGTCTTATGTCTTATGTCTTATGTCTTACGTCTTATGTCTTACGTCTTATGTCTTATGTCTTATGTCTTATGTCTTATGTCTTATGTCTTATGTCTTATGTCTTATGTCTTATGTCTTATGTCTTATGTCTTATGTCTTATGTCTTATGTCTTATGTCTTATGTCTTATGTCTTATGTCTTATGTCTTATGTCTTATGTCTTATGTCTTATGTCTTATGTCTTATGTCTTATGTCTTATGTCTTATGTCTTATGTCTTATGTCTTATGTCTTATGTCTTATGTCTTATGTCTTATGTCTTATGTCTTATGTCTTATGTCTTATGTCTTATGTCTTATGTCTTATGTCTTATGTCTTATGTCTTATGTCTTATGTCTTATGTCTTATGTCTTATGTCTTATGTCTTATGTCTTATGTCTTATGTCTTATGTCTTATGTCTTATGTCTTATGTCTTATGTCTTATGTCTTATGTCTTATGTCTTATGTCTTATGTCTTATGTCTTATGTCTTATGTCTTATGTCTTATGTCTTATGTCTTATGTCTTATGTCTTATGTCTTATGTCTTATGTCTTATGTCTTATGTCTTATGTCTTATGTCTTATGTCTTATGTCTTATGTCTTATGTCTTATGTCTTATGTCTTATGTCTTATGTCTTATGTCTTATGTCTTATGTCTTATGTCTTATGTCTTATGTCTTATGTCTTATGTCTTATGTCTTATGTCTTATGTCTTATGTCTTATGTCTTATGTCTTATGTCCTATGTCTTATGTCTTATGTCTTATGTCTTATGTCTTATGTCTTATGTCTTATGTCTTATGTCTTATGTCTTATGTCTTATGTCCTTATGTCTTATGTCTTATGTCTTATGTCCTATGTCTTATGTCTTATGTCCTATGTCTTATGTCTTATGTCCTATGTCCTATGTCCTATGTCTTATGTCTTATGTCCTATGTCTTATGTCTTATGTCCTATGTCTTATGTCTTATGTCCTTATGTCCTATGTCCTATGTCTTATGTCCTATGTCCTATGTCTTATGTCCTATGTCCTATGTCTTATGTCCTATGTCTTATGTCCTATGTCTTATGTCCTATGTCTTATGTCCTATGTCCTATGTCCTATGTCTTATGTCCTATGTCCTATGTCTTATGTCCTATGTCTTATGTCTTATGTCCTATGTCTTATGTCCTATGTCTTATGTCTTATGTCCTATGTCTTATGTCTTATGTCCTATGTCCTTATGTCTTATGTCCTATGTCCTATGTCCTATGTCTTATGTCTTATGTCTTATGTCCTATGTCCTATGTCTTATGTCCTATGTCCTATGTCCTATGTCCTATGTCCTATGTCTTATGTCCTATGTCCTATGTCCTATGTCCTATGTCCTATGTCCTATGTCCTATGTCCTATGTCCTATGTCCTATGTCCTATGTCCTATGTCTTATGTCCATGTCCTATGTCCTATGTCCTATGTCCTATGTCCTATGTCCTATGTCCTATGTCCTATGTCTTATGTCTTATGTCTTATGTCCTATGTCCTATGTCTTATGTCCTATGTCCTATGTCCTATGTCCTATGTCCTATGTCCTATGTCCTATGTCTTATGTCCTATGTCCTATGTCCTATGTCCTATGTCCTATGTCCTATGTCCTATGTCCTATGTCTTATGTCTTATGTCCTATGTCCTATGTCTTATGTCCTATGTCCTATGTCCTATGTCCTATGTCCTATGTCTTATGTCCTATGTCCTATGTCCTATGTCCTATGTCCTATGTCTTATGTCTTATGTCTTATGTCTTATGTCTTATGTCTTATGTCTTATGTCTTATGTCCTATGTCTTATGTCCTATGTCTTATGTCCTTATGTCCTATGTCCTATGTCCTATGTCTTATGTCTTATGTCTTATGTCCTATGTCTTATGTCTTATGTCTTATGTCTTATGTCTTATGTCTTATGTCTTATGTCTTATGTCTTATGTCTTATGTCTTATGTCTTATGTCTTATGTCTTATGTCTTATGTCTTATGTCTTATGTCTTATGTCTTATGTCTTATGTCTTATGTCTTATGTCTTATGTCTTATGTCTTATGTCTTATGTCTTATGTCTTATGTCTTATGTCTTATGTCTTATGTCTTATGTCTTATGTCTTATGTCTTATGTCTTATGTCTTATGTCTTATGTCTTATGTCTTATGTCTTATGTCTTATGTCTTATGTCTTATGTCTTATGTCTTATGTCTTATGTCTTATGTCTTATGTCTTATGTCTTATGTCTTATGTCTTATGTCTTATGTCTTATGTCTTATGTCTTATGTCTTATGTCTTATGTCTTATGTCTTATGTCTTATGTCTTATGTCTTATGTCTTATGTCTTATGTCTTATGTCTTATGTCTTATGTCTTATGTCTTATGTCTTATGTCTTATGTCTTATGTCTTATGTCTTATGTCTTATGTCTTATGTCTTATGTCTTATGTCTTATGTCTTATGTCTTATGTCTTATGTCTTATGTCTTATGTCTTATGTCTTATGTCTTATGTCTTATGTCTTATGTCTTATGTCTTATGTCTTATGTCTTATGTCTTATGTCTTATGTCTTATGTCTTATGTCTTATGTCTTATGTCTTATGTCTTATGTCTTATGTCTTATGTCTTATGTCTTATGTCTTATGTCTTATGTCTTATGTCTTATGTCTTATGTCTTATGTCTTATGTCTTATGTCTTATGTCTTATGTCTTATGTCTTATGTCTTATGTCTTATGTCTTATGTCTTATGTCTTATGTCTTATGTCTTATGTCTTATGTCTTATGTCTTATGTCTTATGTCTTATGTCTTATGTCTTGTGTCTTGTGTCTTGTGTCACATATGAATAATCAGGGTATAATGTTTTTTTGAAAATGTATGTAACAGGCAGAAGGAGACGTCGCAGACCACACAAAGTCTATATATTCTTGATCAGCTCGATGAGCTGAGTTGATATAGCCCTGTCCGTCTGTCCGTCCGTCCGTCCGTCTGTGTGAGCGATCTCGTAAACCACAGAAGCTAGAGAGCTGAAATTTGACATGTATACTCCTGAATACCATACGCTATACGAGTTTTTTTTTCAAAAATTCGATAACTCTTCCCGTTCTCTTTTTATCGATAAATTTCGATAACTTTTCGTCTCTTTTACGTACCGTAAGAGCTAGAGACCTGAAATTCACTATGTAGATTCCTGTTGTGAATACAGACATTTTGAAATTTTTGGATTTTTGATGCCACGCCCCCTTCGCCCTAAATTTGCAAAAAACGCATTTCAAATACTAGAGACTTGTGCTTCGGCTCATACACACATATGAATAACATAATCATGCCCTGAAAGTTTGAATAAAAAAGTCCTTCTAGAAAAAAAGTTATTAAACATTTAATTTCCACAACATAAGCCTCTTGCAGCCCAAGCGCTGTCGCTACGTCAACTGCGCAGTTGGCAGAACGTGTGCTTGAGCGTGCGTCTGTGTGTGTGTATGTGTTGCTTGCAATATATGTATATGTAAACTAAGCATACAATATTTGAAGTATCGGCACTTCGCAGGGCTCAGGGTATCTCCTAGTCGAGCCGTCTCGACTAGAGCATTCTTACTTGTTTTTTTTTCTAATAAACTAAATTTTCCAAATTTTTGCAAGTGTACGCCTACAACTGCCCGGTTGGCATCCATCAATCTATTTCATTTCTGATATGCAAGTCTAAAGCACGTATCTGTGGATACAGTTGTAGCTTCGACAGACATATATCGTTCGATATATGTATATATACTATAATAATGGCACATGACTCTCTGGCCATAGCTAGAAACTGTCTTGGGAGATAAGCTCAACAGCAGGCGCATAATTAGCCTGCGATTAGCCCAGCTCGCTTGCCCTGAACTCCACTTGGAGTCAAGAATGGGCATTAAGGCGAGTGGCCACGGAGCACGATCATTAAAATGGACAAATATGGCATAATTAGAAGAGAAGCGTTAATTGATATTTGAACACGCAACCGCAAATAAACCCAAAAATATTGGCAAACAAACCAAAGATTATTTTTGTGTCTCCACAGACGCTGACAATGTTGAGAGCTTGTCGAACGTTAAGATCAACAATGAGACAACAACAAGCATAATAATAGTACTGAAGATGATGATGATGATGGTGGTGGTGGTGGTGGGGTGGTGTGGCAGCTACTTTTTCAATTGCCCAGACTCGGATGATGGAACTTAATGTTCACTTTCATTTACAATTGAAGAGCGAGTGCGAGCGCGAATTCTCAGCTCAGTCGCTGTTCGAATTTCAAGCGTGTCGGCCATAAGATACAACTGATCTAGTTACAGATATATATAGTATATAGTGTATATTGCGACGTAAATCAAGCGAACATTAACGGTAATTAATTGGCCATTTTCCCTCTCTCTCTCTCTCTCGCGTTGCGTGAGCCAAGCCCTCCATAAAGTCGCCAGCTAACTTTAGACGATTTCATCATTTGGCTGTTTTTGCGTTTGTTTTGCGTATTCATTAGATAGATGTAGCTGTTGCTGTTGCTGTTGTTGTTGGTTTAGTTATTGTTAGCTGTTTTTGCAAATTAGCTAATATGCGCTTAGCCCCATTGGTGAATGTTTATTTCGAGGAATGAACGTCATCGGCACTAGCTTTGCTGTCGGCCAGAGACTTCAGCGAATGCATTCGAGTGTCGTTATCTGAGTATATCAACATATGTGTCTAAGCAACGTGCAATGGTCTATAAGCTAACACTTTAAGATACAAAAGTATCTGTTAGCTAAAAGATGGTATCATTCCCCTCTCCCTCCCTCCCTCACACACCTTAAATACATCAAAATTTCTCTCTCTGAAAAAAATGTGTTTATAAATAAAGATCTCACGCTCTGACCTTTTGCAGATAGACGACAACGAATACAACGAAGGAGCGTCGCCGACGCGAGACACCCACAGCCCGCCCAGACTCAGACTCAGACTCAGACTCAAATTATATGCCGCGCTGCAGCTAACGATTTCCATATGAATTTGGCTATAATGTGAAAAACTTGCAGCTACAACAACAACGCAAATGTGAACCAAACTTCAAATTATTTCGCGTGCCACAAAAACGAATTGTGAAAACCCAAAAAAAAAAAAAATAATAATAATTTTTAACATTAGGCAAAAAGTTATTGCCAAAGTTTTAGTTTTTGTTTGTGTTTTGGTTTTTTGAAAGTGCAGTGAAAACGAAATATGATTAATTAGCAAATCAGGCAAAAATCATTCGCTTGATGAATATTGCTGCACAGCCGTTGCATGTGAGCGAAAGATTTTCGCCGCGCGTTTTTAAACGCTGGCGACGCGACACAAAACGCGCGCGTTTTCCAGCCGTACTTTCGCGGAAGTTAATCGTGGCTTGAAAACCAAAAGAAAAACGAAAACGATAACGAAAATTGAATAAATTTTCCTCTAAGCAGCAAGTTCAGTGCATAAATTAAGTTTCGGCCAAATTCGCATTGTGAAATAGGAGAAAAACCAAAAAAATTGGGAAAAATGGAATTGGAAATGGCCGCAGCGGAGCCGGCGCGCCCGCTGGAGGCGATATTCATTGCCACGCCCCCCTGCACACCGAACATCGCCTCGCTGACGCGCACGACAACGCCGCGCGAGCTGCCCAGCATGTATCACTTCGACTTTGGTAAGCAAAGCCGCCAAGACTAACTAGCCGAGAGCTAAGGAGCTGGCACCTACTCAATTAGCATGGGCCTAGGTAGCCGAAGAGTCACTCTCGTTGAGTGCCAGTCAAGTGCCTTGCCACTCGTGAATTTATGCATAAACAAAACACGAATTGCTTGAACAAATTTACAAAATTGGCTGACTTCCGCGCAGGCGCATGCACGCGGCGCAGAAGGAAGCGCCTAGAAATAAATATATTCGAAAATATAAAAAAATATGTATTTATAGTAGTTATACCAATAAAAAATTATATTTAATTTGTCTGGTTTTGAAGTGGGTTCGGCGTTTATTCTGTTGTTTCTCGCCTTCATCGAAACAGACAAAAGACGCCGAACTCTGACAAAATTCTATCAAATCAAATTGCTTAAAATTCTAAATGAATTTTGAGGCACTTAAAAGGCAATTAGATTCTACAGTTTTAAACGCCAAAGGAAATCGGAAATGGGACATGGAAAATGAAAATCAATTTTACAATTTACATGACAAAACATGCAATGAAAAACGTGCTTAGCATAGAATGCAGACAGGAAAATTGAGATGAAAATATTTAGATAGGCTCTAAAGCGGCAAAGTGGGAAAACTTGTGAGAAAATGTTTTTTTTATTATTTTTTTAGAGCTTGTTTTACTGCAGGCTATGTGATTTATTGTTTTCGTCAAAGTTTTATTCTTGAAAGTATTTTATGTTTCTAATTTAAATGAGCGCTAAATAAAAATTTAAAAAAAAATAATAAAAATAAAAATAAATAAATAATTAAATTACTTTTTTTTCTATATTTTTGTTTATTTCCTTAATATATTTATAACATTTAGAATATTTTCTTTTTTCAATTAAAATGAGTTTTAAGGTCGCCCCCTCTGCAACTAGACTTTTGGTTAGGCCCTCAGCTCCATGCAGATACCTTGTCAATGCCCACTCGAAGCGTTTCGCTTAACAATCATTTGGCAGCGCTCATTAAGCCACACTTTCCACGGCCTAATGCTCGCAATCAATTGTTCAAGTCTTAAGCCAACTTAATGGCATTTGCTGCGCCGCTCAACTTTCTATGAGCTTCGCACATCGCATGACATCAGAGGCGAATGCGAATTATTTTGTTTGTGTCGCCGGAGAAGAAGAGCGAAAAATGGAAATGCAAAAGCAACGCCAAACGTGGGAGGCATTTAAAAAAATACAACAAATAAACAAAGCGCAGTAAAAACGAAAAAAAATAGAGAAGCAGAAGCCAAGCAAGCGACAACAACAACAGCGAGTGAAGAACGCTGACATTTCCAACTATGTCAATTTCCATTTAAAGCCGCCAAAATTGACATAAATTCATTTTAATTAAATTAAATACAAAAGTCTGCCCAAAAAGGCAGCGAAATGTTGAAGCGAGTTGAAAAAGTTATAGCCAAAATTTTATTGAATGCTCTTCTGATAAAATTTCTTGGCTTAATAAAAAATTAATAAATATAAATAAATATAAAAATATATAAAAGTTTAAATTGCGATTGCTTACATGGGTCAACTGATATTTATTTAAATTTTTTATTTAATTCATAATAATTAAAAAAAAAAATATATATATATAATAAAGATATATAATAAATAAAAAAAAATATTTTTGTGGGCCTGCATTAAATATATAATGTTAATAAATATATCTAATAAATATATAAACATAAATAAAATAAAAATAATAAATTTAAGAAACTAACATAAAATCAATTTTGGTATTGCCAACATAACGAATACATCCACAAAATTTTAAAATGACTGCCACACGTCTTATAAATGTCAGTTTGCTGCGTGATCAAATGGCATATCATATTGCATATTTTAACAGCTAGTTGTAATAAATAACTTAAACAGCTGTTGAAATATGGTTGTCTGAAATAACATCACTCTTGCTGGGTCAGCTTCACTTAGCTTTAGGCATGTCTATGTATATCAGGTGAATTATTAATGATTTCAAATTGTAACTAATGATGATGGACAACAGAGGCATAGGCATAAAATAATTTATAAACAAATGGCAAGTCTTATTGAATATTTTAGCAGTTAAACTTTGTTGATAACTTGAATAGTTGCTGAAATATATTTCTCTAAAATAGTATCACTCTTATATGGTCAGTCTGCAGTTTGTCATTAAATAATTTTAGGCAATTGCAGGCATATTAAATATATTTTTAATTGAAACATAAAATAAAATATAAATAATTTGCTTTAAAATTGCTATTTTAAAGCATAAATTAATGCAATTTTCTTATATTTTTTTTCTTAATTTTACTGCAAATTCCTTCACTTCGAGAGCATTAGACTCGCACCCGTCCACATTTGTCTATGTACACATCTCATTTATTGCCTATATATATTCTATAATGTATGTGTTCATATGTATTTAGTGCTGACAGAAATCGAGCGTTGATTTTATTTTCAACTCGAGTCACGTCTGCGAGTTTCGTGCTCGTTTTAGCTAATGCTAGACAAATGCGTCAATATCGAGCTCGCCTCGCCTCGCCTCGATCTCGACTGCTGCTCAGTGTCAGATATTTGATTTGTAGGCGGCTTGTAATGGCCCTTCTTCATATTTGGCTTAAATGAGCGCTGCATTCGGAGCCCTTAACTTGTCGCTGCCGCTGGGCGTGACCCACTTACCAAGCCCAGTTGGCCCACTCGCGCTCAGCGCCAATTTCCTTGACATTGAACTACATTTGGCGGCATTCGCGGAGCCCACACGACAAATTCCAGTTTCAATTCGCACATAGAACGAATTCCAAAGTCAAATCCAACCAGTTTCCATGCGATTTTCTGACACACTGTGAACAACAACAAAATCTATTGCCATTTCATAATATATAAAAAAAAAAAACAATCAAATTCGATTTTTTTTATTGGCAAATTGTGTTCGCATTGTTATTTGCACGTCTGCAAAAACCAGTTTCATTCGGGCACTGCTGGCATGGCTGTACCACAGCTGTCGCTATAAATTAAGCTTTAATTAAATTAATTTAATTTACAACTTTTGCCAACATGTTTCAATCTTGTCCGCTGTCATGTTGAGCACAGGCCAATGCTTATAGCTGTTAAGCTGCATAGCCAGTGCGCGGAAAGCTTGTTTGAAAGCTCTCTGTTAAGCGCTGCGCAGTGTTGCCGTGCAGCTTGCAGCTACTACTTTTCTGCTGCTGCTGGCGGTTGCTGATTGCTGTTAAATGCAAGAGAGAGTTGTTTTATAAATTATATTTATTTAATGGTTGAGCTAAAAACTATTTAAAAAATATGTAAAATTTCGTTGAACTGAATAGATTAGTAGAAAATTAAATTGAAATAAATTTATCAGGCGCACAATTGGAAAATAACTTTACTAATTATATATATTATATTTATTCATATAATATATTTTATTTTATTTGATTTATTTATCGTATATTTATGTCAGATGTGCCCAACTAAAATATATTTAAATAAAATTTAATTTGTTTATAATTAATCTAGCAGTTAACGTCACTTATGTATAATTATAATATAATTATACTTATTAACATGCCATTATCGAGTTCAACTAACGCTGTCTACCTGCCTGCCTGTCTATATGTCTCATTGTCAATGTGATCGAGCATACTAATACTGAGTGAAGTGAGAGCAGCTCTCAAGATTAGCTGCAGCAAAGCGGCCTTGCAGCGCTCACCTTTGTCGCTCAATGCTCGACTGCAGCCACTTCTCGATTGTGGTCGAGTTTGGGTGGGCGTCGCTAGCATATAAAACGATGGCAGTGGCAGGGCATCTTCAGTCGGTTGCCTGGCCTCCTGGTGGTCAGTTGTGCAGTGCAGCGTCTAGTTAATAGTATTAAGTTATTTTAAGCAGTATTTTGTAATAGTTTATAATTAATATTTATTTATAATTTGGGCGAATTGTCTTAAGCAAAATATTGTAATACTTTAACTTAATAATATTTAGTAATCTTAGAGAATTGTTTAAATAATAATTTGGGGAATTGTTGTGTGATAATGATCATTGTATATATATATATATATATATATATATATATATATATATATATATATTTAAGCATTGTTGTAAGAGATGAAGCGGGAGCGGCTGCTGGAGCTGGAGCGGCTGCTGGAGCTGGAGCGGGAGTATCGTTCTTCTTATGCTCGCTCTTCTTATGATCGCTCTCCAATGCTCGCTCTGCCTATGCTCGCTGTCCCTACGCTCGCTGTCTCTATGATTGCCTTATGATCGCTCTGCCTGTGCCCGTTCTCCTCGGGATCGGTCTCCCTATGCTCCCTGTCCCTACACCTGCTCACGCCTATGTTGATCTCCTGATATGACCGCTCATCTTATGGCCACACTCCCTGAGCGCGTTTTCCTATAACCGCTCAGCTTATGCCCGCAGCCGCCTCTTAAACAAAACGAAGCTCCGAAGTTCTTGGAATATTGGAGCCCACAACTTATGCTTGAGCAGAGAGAACGCTTCACAAAATAATTTGCATAGTTAATGGTATAAAGAGAATTTTAAGATTTTTTTTAAGAGAATTTGATTTTATATATATACATTATATATGGAGCAGAGCCTTACACTCCGATTTTTAGTACTCACAAATACTATTATAATTTATACCTTTACATAATTGATTTATATATTACTCTCTATATATATTACTGAATATGTTTCAAGCTGAGAGCACTTCTCTTACACCTTTAGCTTGCTCGTGCCCCAGTGAGACCCACATTCAATCGCACAGCAGTTGCTAATCGCTTTCGCCCTTTCCCTGCGAGACCAATCAATAATTACCTACCTCAATTAACGGTACGCAGTCTGTGCAGCAGGCACTTCCAATGCAAAACTGAACTGGCCGTATATATCTATATATACCTCTCTATATATATCTATAGTTATCTATAGTTATCTCTCTGTATTCACGTGTGCATACGATACAAAAGTCTTTCACACTTTCTAAAAAGCAATCAGCGGTCGGCAACAATGATAAACACAGGAACAACAACGGCAACAAATAGATCAACATCAATTTGTATTAACAACAAACAATAACAACAACAACAAACTCAAAATTACTGAACTGAAAACAGAACAGAAAATTGTGCAACTGCAAAAAAAAAGAAAAGAAAAGAAAATGCGTTCTGAAAAGCGAAAAAAACAACGCACAAGCAACAGCAGTGGCAACAACAGCAACAACAACAGCAACAGCAACAACAGCAACAACAGCAACAACAACAACTAAACTTTGTTACAAGGGGAGCGCCAATGAACTGAAATGATTTCATTACAAATGTGGAGCGATGCAGCGGCGAGGTGAGAGGAGCGCATGGAGCGTGGTGATGGGAGGAGGGGCAAGGGCAGGGTGGGAGCAGTGCAGATGGAAAAGTTGACTCTGACGAAGGGAAGAAATAGAACTTAATTAGTAGAAAATACTCCTAAAAGTGCTAGAAAGAGAGAGAGAGAATAGATTAGTATAATAGATAGAGAAGGAGAGAGAGGGTAGATGAGAGAGAGAGAGAGAGTAGATTAATAAAGTAGACAGAGAGCGAGCAAATTAGTACACTAGAGAGAGAGAGAGAGACAGAGAGAGACAGAGAGAGAGAGAGAGAGAGAGAGAGAGAGAGAGAGAGAGAGAGAGAGAGAGAGAGAGAGAGAGAGAGAGAGAGAGAGAGAGAGAGAGAGAGAGAGAGAGAGAGAGAGAGAGAGAGAGAGAGAGAGAGAGAGAGAGAGAGAGAGAGAGAGAGAGAGAGAGAGAGAGAGAGAGAGAGAGAGAGAGAGAGAGAGAGAGAGAGAGAGAGAGAGAGAGAGAGAGAGAGAGAGTGTGAGTTCTATGCTAACAAAAGAATTAGAATGAGCGAGAGGGACGGACATACATAGAGTAGGCGACAGATAAAGCAATTAGAGTGAGAGAAGAGAGAAGACAAAGAAGAAGAAGAAGTAGGGAGCGAAAGGGACAGAAAATAGAAGATTACGAGAGTGTCACAGAGACAGAGAGGAGTAACGAAATAGATATATATACATAGATATAATAAATATATATACATAGTGAGAGACAGAGACAGCTACAAAACTACTGACAGTAAGCCTTCATGGCCACAATTTAAAGTTTCGGCTAAATAATATTTTAATTATTAAACTATTATTAAATTTATAGGTAAATTAGTTGCCTGTTAGAGAAGCGCATATGCTCGGCGCTTAGACATACCTATGCCTGTGCCTGATAACAGTTCAATTAGCTTTGGTTTGGTCAGTAATTTTCTCACTTCAACTCTTAACTCTTCTTTGATCTTGACCAAACTTATCACACATACCCAAAGCTTTGCTGAAAGCCCCCTTTTTTCTCCTTCTTTATACTCCTACTTTGGCTAAGTGTATTTGGAACATGCTCATAGGAATTGAGTTCACTCCGTCCGGCCTGCTCCCAAAATGCCAGCCAAGCACACCAAGTGCACTATTTGTATTTATAGGCCTTCGCCCTTTGCCAGCCACGTAGAAGACGAGGATTTAGCATTTATTTTCGTCATGCCCAAGGCGTGACAATTAGAAAAGATTATGGAGTTTTATGGCAAAGTGTGGGGCGCGTGGGCGGCCACAAACGACGCCGACGACCCGCAGACGACAGAGACTGGAGGAGAAAATGTCGTTGTTGGTTCAATAATTCTCGACAAGCACACAGATATATATATATATAGTATATATATCGGCATATGTGGCAGCGACAATGGCGTGCCTCAAGTTCATTAGTCGGCAACATTTCCATTTCCATTTCCTTTGGCACGTGCAATAATCGATGATAAAATGTTGCATAAGAGTCGCTGCTTCCTCTGACGTCATCCAGCCAACTGTCAACGGGAGCTGGAAGATGCTGCGTAAGCTGCGGCCTATTGTGATTTATTACGGTTGGCATCAAGTTGACTTCAGCGCTGAGCAAATGGGATCGCGCCATCTGATACAGAGGCACAGACAGAGGGAGAGCTACAGATACATATGCAGCTGAAGATACAGATATATATATACATATAGAGCAGCAGACTGCGGCACTCAAAAGTGCATTCGCATTTCAATTAAAAACAGAAGCGAACGGAAAAAGAAATAACAAAAATCGAAAGGAAACTATAAAAGAAGAATGATAGCAGAGCTCTCAAGTGAGCGAGGCTGAGATACCCTTTAAAAGTAAGCTTTAGCGTAGCAGTATGAGCTTAAAAATTAAAAGCTGCTTGAAAGCTTTGCTTACTTAAGAAGCTTACATATTATTGAATATATTAATAATTATATTAATAATAATACAATTTTTTTTTATAAAAATAAAATAAAAGATTTTAGCTTATATATGGAAAAGACAGTTCCAAGAATTTTTATATTTATACTCGCAATGTATTAAAATTTTTTAAAAGTATTTAATAGAAAAATAAAACTATAAAATAAAATATAATATTTAAAATAATTTGTATATTAAAAAACTAAAAATAATATAAAAATCAAATTAAATTAAATGAAAGCTGTCAACCCACCACTGCAAACCAATATACCCCTTTTAACAGTAAACTGCAGAAACAATTCAATGTGTCTCCAACTCCACGGCCAGCTGTTTATTTATGTGTCGCCTGCAACACGAAATGTTGCTGAGATCGGCAAATGCTGCGACAATTGCAGTGGCAGCTTCAACTGCAACTGCGGCTACCTTTTTTGGCGCACTTATGCAACTGGCCATAAGAGGGCATAATTATATACATATGTGGAGCCTACGCCCGAAATTTCGCTGAAATTGATCAATGGAAAGCGCCAGGACAGGAAGTTGGGCTGATTGACTGACGACAAAAGGAAGCTGCCAAGTGCCAGATATCAATTTGCCAATTGGCAGAGTGAACGGGCCTTCAGAGCAGAGGCTAAACCGAGCCAAGTGAAAGATATCTAAGCAGGCAGAGTTCAGCAACATTTGTGCGGCGCCTTTAAATAAATCAGTCGCAAAGACAAGCTGAGGTGGGGATTAGGGATTTACAAAGAATAGCCGCCTTTGTTGGCTGTCGAGTTGTTGTTGTTGTCGTCGTTGTTGTTGCAACACCCACACACAAGAGCGAGCGCTGGCAGCTGGAGTGCAGCTATTTTTAATTAAATGCAAAATATGCGCCCGCAGCATGTTGCCAGCCAAAGCTGCTGCTGTGAGTGCTGCCCGCTAGCAACATGCTGCGAGCTTAAATGTTGCCAGCCGAAGCGTTTGCCTCACATGTTGCCAGCGCTCAGTTGGACACAAAACGCCGGCGCGTCAAGTTGAGCAAAGGGCGCGCGCGCGTTGGCCCGTGCAGAATGTGGCATTTAAAAATAAAAATATAACGAAATAAAAGCAAGAAGGAAAATATATTTAAAAGAGCAGCGAATTAAGCATAAAACATACGCAAAATGAGCAAGAAAATGTGGCACAAAATCTTCAAATCGAAGTCGCAGAAGCAGCAGCAGCAGCAGCAGCAATTGAATAAAATCAATAAGCGCCACAGTCGCGGCATCTACGAGGAGTATCAGCAATTAAACGAGCTGCTCAATGGTGAAAAATCGCAAGCCGCGCGCTTTTCCAGTGAAAATGAAAACGAAAACGGCAGCAGCAACAGTTGCAGCGGCGGCAACATCAATGTGTTTGAGCAGCAGCCGCAGCAAAGTTCTTTCAACTCGCTGGCGCTTAGTGAGGCGCAGCAGCCGCCGTTGCAGCAGCAGCAACAATCGCAACAGCTGTCAACATTTTCGCGCGTACGCAACACCTTCTCACTGCGACGCAGCAGCAACAGCAACAGCAACAGCAACAACAAGAAGCAAACGCCCAATGCCAAGTCAAGTGAGTCGGCCACGCCCACGCCTACGCCCACTGCTGTGGGCGCTGGACAGCTGCAGCATGTTTTGATTATAGTCAATCAGATCGATGTCGCAACAACAACAACAACAACTAATACCGCTACTAATTTGCATGCCAACCAAACAACAACAACAACTAATTCAAGTAAATTTCCAACAATCGATCAACTATTGTTAATAGCTGTTAATTGCTTAAATGATATTAATGATTTATTGACTCAATTTGTTGCCGCGAAAGTGGAGCAGGGAAGACTTTCGTGGGGGCAGCAAGTGTAGAAAGGCTGAGAGAGCGTTGCTGGTATTCAGATGCAACTGAACCATCTAGATTGCGACGTTTAATCAGCTTAACTCTTAAGTTTTCTATCAGTTCTAGACTAAGCAAAGATCTCCGAAGCAACTCGAACTTATATACAAAAACTTGGATAATATATAAAATAACATATAACCATAAAAAATGTTTGTTGGGCTATAAAATCTAAACTATTGGGCATATCCAAAAAATTTAAATGCTGGTTTTTAGTGTGTTGTTTAAACTAATACAAAATTAATTCATTTATTTTTAAAATATTTTTAAAATATTTTTTCAATATTTAATAATGCTTAAAAACTAAAAAATGAGACCAAAAAAGTTCCACAGCTTATTTCAATATTATATATATTACACAATATACGTATATTCATATATATACATAATCATTTATATATATTCATATAGTATATCATATAGTATATCATATAGTATATATTTATCTTCCATCGCTCTCCGGCGTAAACCCATAAATCAAGATACAGTTCTACCTAGTTGCTGCTCAGTTCATAGCCCGCACTTGCAGCTTGCCCAGTTTCAACAATCTGATCCATATATTTATCCAGCTTATTTTGTATATATTTCAAAGCCCTTCACTCCCAGCTAAGGCTCAATCTCACTAACCTACTTAACAATATTTCAATTACTTGCCCATAATTATTTTTTTTTGTTTTGTTTATAATCTCTTTAACGATTCCGTCTGACATCTGGTCTATAAGTATTTTTTTTGGTAGACCTTTCGATGACTTTTTGTACGAAGCTTATCAGCAACAATACAATAAATGTTGTCATCTATTGAAGCGGGAATGCGCTCTGTAAACCTTCTAGGTGCAAGTATACCTATATATATCACTAACTGGACTATCCAGTTCTGAATGCCACTTTCAAGCTGTCGCAAGTTCAAAGTTCAGCCAGAATATGTGTCGCATAACAAACTCGTTGGCCAAGGTCCCAGCTCTAGCACACATCGTCACACATGGGCTCTACATGAAAAATAGATTAATGAAGGCGCTGAGTAAATGTCTTATGAGCTTGCTCAACAATTGCTGCGAGCTTTGGGATCTGAGAGAGATTTTGCTTGCTCAAGTTCTCATTCTTTATATAAGACTTTGATCTTGGGAGCTTGAGATAAGATCTTAAGTTTTTATAGATTGCATTATAATCAATTATTATTGGCATTGTTCTCGTGATAATTCCTACTCTTCTGCTAGATCTGCCTTGCTTACTCCCAACTGCCATTAAGACACTAGCAATATATAGCTACATATGTCTAATTGTCTAGAAGTAATCCAAGTATTATTACCTAAGACTCGGGCAGCAATCATTTGTTCCCGTAAACTTGCGAACTCTTGAACTTTGCACAGATATTTTCTTTGCTTTTTGCTATCTTCACATATCAGAAATCTGCTTAGACTCCAGACTTGAGACTTGGGCGCCCTGCGGCTGCTGAGGCAGTTGGTGTTCCTCTTTTCGGTGCATTTTATTTATAAAACTCAAGTGGAATAGCTGAAAGCTATGCATGGAGTATGTAATCCCATAATGGCCAGCCCTGCCGCTGTCTGCATTTGGCAATGCCCGCTCGCTAAGCAGCTGTGTGTGGAGTGGTGGTGGTGCTGCTCCAGTGGTGCTGTCATGTGCAACGACTGCATAGCCAGCCATTGAGGCAGTCACTCACCCACTTCTCAGCGGATTACGCATTGATTTGAATTGGAATTAATGCGAGGGAGTCGCGCTTCGAGTTCCCTCAGCTCTCAGCATGTTGCAGAAATTAATGCGTGCCGTTGATATATGTTATCTGGAGCTCTGCTGCTGTGCGCATTATAATTGGATTGTCTCGACATTATTGTTGTATTGGCAGCCAGCGCGGCTCGGATGTCGCTATCTCCACTGCCAGACGGCAGACACCAAGCAGATTCCTATTACATCAAATTCTTAACGGCTCACGCAATGTTTACTCGGCGCTGCCTAGCACCGGTTCCACGACTTTATTATATTGTTTATATGGGAGCTTAGCAATAATATGTGTTTATAGAGCTATATGAGCAATTGGTGAGCAATCTGGATTGGCCACGTCCATAAAAGAGAGTTTAAGTCAGAGTTTTTCATATTAAAAGCAGGAATTTATATATGAATCCTCTTCTTCTGATATAGTGTTATTATATAAGGTTCCTCTTCACATTCGTATATAAATATATATTCGTATATGAATATGCATTCATATTCATATTCATTATCGCATTCCCATTCGTACTTCATTGTGTAATCATTTTCATGTTCATATAATATTCATATTCGCCTTCATATTCATATTCGTATTCACATTTAAATCCATATTTAAATTCATGTCATCATACTCATACTCATACTCATAATCATACTCATATTCCTATTCACACTCATACTCATACTCATACTCATACTCATACTCATACTCATATTCATATCATCATACTCTTACTCACACTCTTACTCACACTCACACTCATTAAACATGAAGCTAAAGCCCATCCCGCGATTTCAATTCCAAAACAAAAAAAAAAAAGATTCTCTCATTATTTTTATTTTTTTTTTTGGTTCAAATTCCGTAAATCAAAAGTCAAGTGAATCGCGCTGCCGCGCCGTGGGCTGCTGCGCCGCAGCACCTGCGCACAGTTTTGTATCTTCAAGATACAGATATCTATATAGTGTTGTCGCCCACCAAAATCGCAACGAACTCGCAACTTTGGCTCAAACGGGCTGCCAAACTCGGACATTACAGCATTTCAGGCGGCAGATAAATAACAATTTATGGGCCAATCACAGACGCAGAGGCAGCCAAATGTAGACGCAATCCAAATAATAACAATAAATTATTACTGAATTGTTTTTGTTTTTGTCTTTGTCTTTGTCTATTGTCTTGCCACTCTGAGAATTTATAAGTTAACTTAATTTGCTGTTTGCCAACTTGACAAATGATGCCGGAAAAGCAAAAGAAAAACAAGTGAATTTCAATGGAAATGCCGCTGGCTTGCGATATGAAAATATTTGCCAAGCAGCAGCAAGTGCAGCGGGAAAGTTTTAGGGTTTCTGGCCCAAGACTAAGCCGTGCCACTTGGCCAAAGGCCAGCAGTCAGCAGACGGACTTAGCCTTTTACTTGGCTTTTCCTTTTGATTTTCACTTCACTTTCTTTTCGCTGCAGTTGCCTTAAGCATTTGCTGAGAGTTCCTTAGTATTTGGGATATATATCAAATCGATAACTGTATAATATATTAAAGATCTTTAAAGGAAAAGAGAAATTCCTTTATTTACAATATTTTTCCGTATTTTCAATCTTGATTATGCCTTGGCTTTGAAATCAGTTTGGGCTGCGTTAAGTTCGATATCATCGCAGAAGGCGGAGTCAGTTAAGTTTTTGATTTCTTACTTTTGCCGAGAATTGTAAAATTTAGTTTTTAGGTTTCAAGCCATACAGTATCTACTACTACCAAACATTGCAAAAGTTTCCCAACAACAACAAGTGAAGTCTCACAATTCCATAATATTCCAAATCAATTTTTATATTTTTCAATAATTTTTGGTGTCCAAAACAACAACAACAACAACAGCGAGAATGGATTCTGATAGCAATGTGGAAGATGAGCCAGTCCCGGTGCCACTAACCACCGGCTTCTCCGAGACCATAGAGGAGCAGGTGGCAAGCAGCTGCAGCCAGCTGATGGCCTGCCCCAACTGCAGTCGCACCTTCAACACGAACGCGCTGCGCAAGCACGTTGTCGTCTGCGAGAAGATGTCGAAAAAGCGTAAGGTATTTGATTCGTCGCGTCAGCGTCGTGAGGGAACTTCCTTATCCACCTACGTGTTACCCAAGAACTTTGGGCTGCCCAATGCGGAGAAGGCGCCGGGCGTGCACACGCCGCCACAAGGCAGCCGCGAGGCATCCACAGTATCAGCCAGCGCAGTGCCGCATGAGGTAAGCAGCTTATACTCTATAATCCATACTCCATATTCTATATTCTATATTCTATATTCTCAGGCCTCACCCTTATCGATGCGCCGCAAGAGCAAAACGGATATGACACGCGCCTCCATGCGCAAGGCAGGTGGCACCGCTGCAGCTACTGCTGGTGTTGCTGCTGCTGCTGCTGCGCATGCCGAGCCGGCAACAACATCAGCGGCATCTGGAGTGCCTCCTGCACTTGTTCGGGATCGTACACGCGCCTCCGACCGCTCCATAACCAGACGCATCAAGGAGGCCGCCACGGAGCATTGTCCGCACTGCGAGCGCAGCTTCAACATCAAGGCCTTCGATCGCCACGTCGAGTGGTGCAAGGAGAAGGCCATTCAGGCGAATATCAAGTCCAGCAATACCGTGGAGACGAACAAGGCCAAGGAGCGCATGGAGGCGCGCAAGAAGTATCGTCCGCCCAATCTCAAGTAAGAATATCGCATTGAGAACCCTATTTCTCTTGTAGTCGGAGTATTATTAAGTCGGATACGCCCGACTGAGACTTTCTGCCTTTCGTACATCTTTCATCGTTTCTCTCTTCCCAGAACCAAGCGCTCTATCAATCGGGACAAGTACTCGGGCGCACAGGAGGAACAGTTCGAGCCGGAAATGATATCCTCGAAGCAGAATCTAATGACGCTCTCCACGATGACGTCGTCCGTGCAAAGTGTTAAGTAAGTATCTAAAGATTCATTCGTAGCCTAGCCAAACCTATCTGATTGCCCATCTGGCGTTGCTATGGTTGTCGTTGAAGTTGAAGTTGAAGTTGACTAACTCCGCCGTAATGTTTTGACCAGTAGACACCGTCGCGTAGTATTTGCCCACAAAGTATTCGTAGCAAATGAGAGATCTTCTTCGATATTCACCCACTGCCCTCACTCCACACCCAACATCAACTTAGCTCGCAAAGAAATCCAGCACAGGGGATGCGTGTGCCGCGTCCAGGCACTCCGCAAGCATTCGATGTACCCAAGGCGAAAGCATCCTCAGGCGCATTCGTTAGCCAGAGCAAAGTGGGAGTGCGCATGCTCACCGAGGAGTCGTCGCACCTTGTCTACCAGGAACATGGAAGTATTAATCCCAGACGCAAGCAGTACGAGCCTTGCGAGGAGATCGATGAGGCCGTGGAGCGTCTGCGTCGCAATCCCTCCTACGAAACCTTTCAGCAGGCCAAATTGGATTGCATAGAGGCGGTGCAGCTGCTGCCTGGCCGATCCCAGCGCCGGCCTCCATCGCAGCGCCCGAAGGTCGACTCGCCCGAGTGCATGGCCGGAGCACCCCAAGTCACGATGACTTTCGACGAACTCAACGGGCTGATCAAGCGCAAAGGTAGGCTCCAGACCCAGCCGATCTTAACACTAGAATCAGCGTCAAGTCAGCCTCCTTGCAATGCTCTACTTAGCACGCCGTCCACAGGCCTAAGGTTCATAGGGTTCTGCATAGCCCATAGCGTGCCCAAACTTAATTAACTTCAAACGATTTCATAATTAGTTTCCTAAGCTGCGGAACGATTTGATGATTCTTAATTAATGCGCAGCCGTACTTAAGCACTTCAAAGATCAGCCAACCATAGAGCACCATTAGTTGCACTCCATAGGAACCCAGGGAGTTAGAAATAGCTCAAAGACTGCAGCTAGGGTATAATTGATTATAGCAGAATGGGAAGATAATAATGAAGCTGGGGGAAGCTTGGGGTAAATCAGTTTTAAGCCTAGGAAATGATTGAATTGAGGGAAAGAAGCATTCCTTTCTCTAGTCCAACTCACCAGAAACTCCGATAGCTCAATTCATCTAGATATATTCCCTATAAATCCCAAACGTACTCAACTTTTAATACGCACGCTGCCCCGCAACCAGCCGCACCACACGCAGGTGGCGCAAGTATTTGCAACATTCAAATGGACCAGGAGCATGAGCTGAAGATAGCGCCCAAGATACGTACGTCCACGTCGCTGGTGCGCCAAGCTCGTCGCCGCATACGCACCCAGGAGAATCCCAATATTATGTTGCGCCCTCTGGAGGCGCCAATTGATCAGCAGGGCCAACGCTCGTCCCAATCCCCAGCCTCGTTTCGTCGCATTTCCAGTGATCGCTACTCTGGCTCCGAGAGCGACGACAATTTGCCGCATGCCGAAATACAGATTAAGATGGAGACCGGCACCATTCAGACCGTAAGTCGTCCGAGGAAGCGTATCCAGCTACCAGTCATCATCAATTCCGCGGAGCCAATGCGCGCTCTGCCCCTGCCGGCGGTCAAACAGAGTCTGGAGGCTATGGACGATAATTTTCTGCCGGCTATTGATCTGAAGAGCGGGCTGCAGGACGAGGATTATGATGATGAACAGGATTACGATGAGGATGATATGGAGGTTGGCCAGCTGCTTAGCAAGGCCAAGCTGCTGGAGGGTCCGTACGATGACGAGCTGGATGAGGCCCTCTACTGCGAGGAGGAGCCGCCCATGGTGCCAATGAGTGTCAAGAGGCGCGCGACTCCGACCAATGTGAGCCGACGTCTGGTAGTGCTGGAGCAAGACGAAGAGGGCACCATGTACATCAAGGCACCGCGATCGCCGACCAATAGCAAGAAATCAGCATGTTCGCTGGGCAAGAGGTTTGTTCTTCCATCACTCTTCCACAGACGACAGCCAGGCGACGCACAGGCAGGCGGGTTAATCAGATCTCTAGGAGCATAGCTCATATATAAGTCTGCTTCCATATGTTAATTGCTTTTGTTTTTTGACACAGCGGCCCTAATCCGTTGGCTAGCGACAAGTACGATCCGTTTCTGTCCGCCAAGCGCCAGCTGGAGGAGCTCTGCTCGCCCAGCACTCCGCCCGACAACGAACCGCTGGTCACCCGAACAGCTACACCAACGGCAACACCTACACCGACACCCACATCGCTCATGTCCACCTCGCTCACGAGCAGTCTGGGCAAAGCGCACACGACGACATCCATGGGGCCAAAGGTGACGCCCACATCGAACTTTCGACGCACTTCGTCCCTGCGTGGACCGCGTCGCACGCCACTGCTGCCCAGTCGTCCACTCTTTGCCACCAACTATCGGCCCACCATTCAGCGCGGCCTGTCCGACGAAGGACCCATCTCCAATAACTTCCTCAAGCCGGAGGAGTACGACGAAATGCCAGTGCGTGCTGCGTGCGGCAATGATTTTCATAGTCCGCGCGTTGTCCGCCGTGATACGAGCGCCTCGAATCGCAAGCAGCAAATGAAACTGCCGCTAGGCGGCGCCACTGAGACGGACAGCACCTCCACGGCCCAGCAGCCGCAGCCGCCGCCACGTAACGTGGCCAAGACCGACTCGCTGGCCGTGTTCCTCAAGTACGAGCACGAGCTGGAGCAGCTGAACGCCAAGGCAGCGGAGGTGGCTGCCAATAGCAAGGAGCTGAGCAGCAAGGAACTCAAAGACAAGAGCAACAATCTGAGCAAGCAGAACTCGGCCAAGAATCTTAGCGCTAGCTCCAACAGTGGTCAGCTGCCACCGCTAACGACGCCCATTTGTCCGCCAGTCGCCAAGGAGAACAATGAAAACGTGGCCCATAACTTTGCCACGCCACTGCGCTTGGAGCCGATCGTCAAGCCGCAGCAGAATCTTATCAACAGCAGTGGGGGCAATGCGGCGCCGTCGCCCATTAAGCTGGAGAGCATCTTTGGCAGCAATCGAATGGCCGACTACATCGATCCCAAGCTGATCAATCCCTGCGACAATCTCCTTGTGCAGCAGTCGTCCACTGGGTCCTCCGATGCCAGCTCCACGCCACAGCAGCTCTCGCAGAGCCGCAGCAGCTCCCAGTCTACCATAACTATGGGCCAGGAGCAGCGGCGTCATTCCGGCGAGGCGCGCTGTCTGCTGAAGCGCAAGATGCGGCTCGGACGCAATCAGTTTCTGTACGATGCCTCGCCGGAGGAGGCATACATCTCGTCGGGCAGCTGCGCTGACGACGAGGCCAATCGCTCCTCGCTGGAGTTCGACGAACAATGCTGGCAGCAGCAGCAGAAGCAGCTGCTCTCCAATCCACTCAAGACAATGCCACTGACGCTGCCGAACATGCCAGTGCTGCCCACATTCGACGACTTTGACTTTGAGGAATTTCTCTCGTCATTCGAGAACGAGAATGACGAGGAGCAATTTCCGCTGTTCCGGGATTGTCGCGAGTTCCTGCTGAATCGCACAACGAGCCGGCAACGCTCGTTCCAGAAGGCGACTTCGACACCACAAGCACCACAATCCCATACACAGACACAGCTACAACCACAACCACCGACGTTGACGTCCACACAAAGACCGGCCACGACCTCTGGCATTAGCTCACAGTTCATAACGCCGCCTAAGACCCATTACTATGCGCCAGCCACTAAAGAGCCTCATGCCCACAGATCCAATTCGAATGCGTCAATTGGCACTGAGTCATTCAAATCGTCACAGGCCAACTCTGCCTCCTACAAGACACCAAATAGCAGCGGATCCTACAAAACTTCGCCGAACAGCGCCTTCAAGACGCCGCTGACCAGCAGCGACGAGAAACTGGAGCGCCAGCTGTCGAATGTCTCCGCCTCCAGCACCAACGGCAACGGCAACGGCAACTGCTACGGCGAGAAGGACGAATCAAAGAAACGTGAAATCTTCATTAGCATTGAAACGGAGGCTAATGCTCAGGGGCGTTCGCCCATCTCACCGGACTCGCTGCGTCACATGGTAGGCAATGCACAGACTCCCATCGACGTGCTTCATATTGAGAACGGCAATGAGCCGGAGCATGCCAAGTTCAGCAAGATCAGCGACAACGAGGATCAGCCCGATGAGGAGACTAGTCGCGTTCATTATCAGAATCGAAACAGCCCAGCCGTGACCTCGCCATTGCCCAATGTCGAGGCCAACAATGCCAAGAATGTGATAGAGAAAATGCGTAATGATTTCAAGCAGTTGGGTGAGGAGGCGAGCGCCTCGGTGCGTCGCGACATCATGCAGCGCCAGGAGCAAGTGCAGCAAAAACAACATGATGCAAAGGTAATAACACCATTGGCATCCGGAGATTCTGATGAGTTAAGCAGCCTGGACGGATATCCGATGTCCTCATCGCAATCCTCACGTCGTGGTGGCAGCTCCAAGCTTAGCACCGACTCAGCTTATGGCAGGTAAGTGCCAACTTATCGATTAATCGATAGATAGTAAAAGTTGACTTTCGCAGTTCTAATAATGTTGTCAATGAAAGATGTATCAGTATCTAATTAAATTTTAACTATGCATCTTGTCCGTCCGACTAACTTTACAACTGAAAGGTTGAGCATTGTGTACTAATTTTAAGTTCGAGATCTGTACCACCACTAACCATCCAGCATATTGCTAGTGACAGTACTAAACAGATAACATTTGCTTATCGATATATGTAGTTGATGCGATGTTTTAAAAAATTTTAACAGTTATTTTGTATTAATTTCAATCCTACAGCAGCAACTCTCCATACTGCCTCTCCCGTCAGCGCTCCACCGAGCTGCAGTCGAACATGAATACGCCGCGCACCCCGAGCCAATTGCGTCCACACACGGCCAGTGGAGCCATAGCCATGACCGCCAAACAGGCCAGCAACATGATGGATGCCTCGACCCAGGCGCAGAGCAACTACGGTACACTGAAGGCGCGCCAGCGCATGTTTGCACCCAATGGTCTCGGGATTGGTAGTTGCGATGCAGGCAATGGCAACATGGAATATTCCAGCAGCAGCTCCGAGCAGCTCATGCAACAGCAGCAGGAGCAAAACCAACAGCATCACAAACCAAACACAAATTACAACTACCTACAGCAGCAGCAGCAATCTCAGCCTCAGGTAGCCAACAATAACAACAATAACTACGAGCTTAACGCATTGAACATAAAGAACAACAACAACCATGTTAATAGTGTAGGTGTTGGTTTAACACCTACAACATCTCAGCACTCCCTGAACAGCAATAATTCGAATGTTTCTACGAAAATGTCCAAGTTCTGTCACGAATGTGGCGCCAAATTCGTGCTAGAGCACGCCAAGTTCTGCATGGATTGCGGCGTTCGTCGCGTCGTGCTCTAATTTTAACGAAACTCAGATACACACAGACAGACACTCACACACGCACACATACAGATTTATGCAAATCGCTGCTGAGGCGGGAGGTGCGAGCCTAGCCAGTGTTGGCCAGGTCAGGCAGAAAGGGTTAGTGGGAAGGTAGTGGAGGTTCTTATACCAAAAGTAGTTATTACATGCAAGTAACTTTTGAGAGATCATCGATATATGCTACTAAAATATATATTTTAATAATAATAATAATAAAAAAAAACAAAAAACCAAAAAAATATAAGCAAAAGTTTAAAATCGAACAAAAACATGCAATATTAATTATAAAATAATTAACAAGAAACGGCATTTGTTTTCCAATATTTCTTAAATCATTCATTAGAAATGTTGATTTCTTGTCCTTTATTAAAGAAATATAACAAACAAAAAAACACTTTTAACCAAGTTGTTGATTAACAAAGACTGAACGAATTTAAACGAGAGTAAAAAGCGTTGAAAACACGAAATCAAAAATCGAAAGCGAATCGAAATCAATTAATATATATACATATATATATATAGAAATAAACATTTTTCGAAATCTAACGCAAGCACACAGCAATTGTATTTGTATTGTAAACTGTTTACTAATTTAATAGTCACTGCTTAATTATAATCGTATTTTCTTATATAAACACTATATTTAACTCGACTTTTAAGAGTTGGAAATAAATGGATTTGCTTCACACATGCATTTCAATTGGTTTATAATCGTCGTTGATAAAATTATAAAGGTTTTCGAGTTCTGGAATCTTTGTTCACTAAAACTAAATATTCATGGAAGTCCATCTATTATATTGTTAATATTTTCTTCTTCTTCACAGCCGTGCGAGAGCTTTCGACAAACATTTCAAATGTAAAATTAATAAATTGTGCTCCAAGGATCCACTCAAATGGAAGCACAGATTTATATACTTATAGATTAGGTTAAGGAACACTTGATTTTCGGTTATTATTTATGCACGTATTAAAAAATATATAAAATCTACTTTGAACTGATCCAGCAACTTTAATCTTGACTTAAGTAAATACATACTGAAAAAAATACAAGCGAATAATATAAAAAACAAAAGCATCTCGACAACAAATGTTGATATGTTCCACCTGAACAAAATGAGCGCTTGCCAAGCTTGAGTTTGCGCAATGATCTTAGAAAATGTTTTCGAAATTCAAGTTTGGCTTCAGACTTCATACTGAGACGTCGGTAATATTTTCTAATGGAAAGGAGTCAGAGTGAGACTCTCAAACTTATATATGAAACTCTTAACTTACTGCAGCTGCAGCAACTTCTGCTTGGTAAATTCAGACGCCGCGGCGCAGGCCTTCAAGAAGTTGGTGCAGATCACAATCTTCTCGGGTGTGAGCACTGGTGGATTACCGTATGTGGTGCTCAGCACAGTGACGGCGTTGGGGCTACTGATGGAGCAAGAATACGTGCACAAGCTGCTGCTCTCGGTAAGCGATTCAGCGGCAAAGGAATTGCTATTGCTGCTGCTGCTGGTTCTGTCATCTGTGGGGGAGTCAGTTGAGAGTACGCTTTGAATGGGTCTAGTTTATTAGCTTACCCGTTGTATTTGCCTCATGCTCTGGTTTGGCATTGCCCATGGGAATATCTTCGGGCATTTTGGCATACCAAACTTTCACTTCGTCGTCTGATTCAGATTGACCATCTTCATAAAAGTCCTCCTCAACCACATTTTTGTGTGGCAATGGACGCTGCATTCCATCCTTCTTCTTGAACACATAGTTGCCATGCAACTTGCACTGATCGATGACGTAATTAATGTCACGATGATAGCGTAGAGTAACCGGATTGCCAATAAGTATCATCAGGGACTTGGCCCGCGAGAGCAGCACGTTCACGCGTCGTGGGTTACGCATGAAGCCAATGTTAGCAAACGAACGGACAAGTGTCGCAATTATAATGGGCTTTTCGCGTCCTTGATAGTTCTCGACGCTGCCCACCTCCACATCGTAGTAGCCTAGATTGCGCAGTTGCTCGTTGAGGAGCTTGCATTGTGCCGCATACGGTGCCACAATGCCAATGTCCTGCTGCTGCACATAAACGCCGCGGCCCAGGCCGAAGCTCATCAAGCGCTTGACATACCAACAGACCACCTCCGCCTCCAACATATTGAGCGAACTGGTGGAGTGCTCATCGCGCTGTGTAACGCCATGCGTGGCTTGGAATATAATTGGAAAATTGGCATTGGAGAGCATGTTCCACTTGGCTGCCAGATTGACCTGTGACGGCGGCGCCTGCGCTATGAGCTCGTCATTGTAATAGAGCTTATTATACAGCCCAACAATGGCCGGATGGGATCTGTAGTTCTGACGCAGTCGCGTCTGCAATGTGTGATCGTAATTGCCATTGGCATCCGCGGCATACATCTCGCAACGGAGCAGACGCTCCATGAGCGAGTGGCGCAGACCCAGATGCGCAGCACGATTATTCTTAATAATCGCGCCCAGCTGCTTGTGATCGCCCGAGAGGATCACATGGCAGTTGTCCTGCTGCTTAATGCCTACAATGCCAATGAGAGCCTCGGGCTCCGTTGAAGCGCCAGCCTCATCAATGAAAACATGGGTAAAGAAATTAAATTTACCTACATTTTCGGTTACCAGACGGCCTACAGTGCACAGAGTGGCGACAATGATGCCATATTTGCGCAGTTTGTTCGCACGCAAATGTTCGTACTCATACTTAGCACAATTGGAATGGCTGAGGAGCAGCGGAGCCACCGAGTTTAAGCCCTTGGCATAGACGGAGCGCGAAAAGAGACGGATCAACTGATGATTCAGCTCAACGTCCTCAGTTACCAAACGCGACTCTCTAGCCCGGTTTATCAAGTGCGCCTGCAAACGCTTATTGCTAGCGAAATACTCGCATATTCTCAAAGCAATTGTGTCGCAGGCTGAGTTCGAACCGGCGGTAACAAGAATGCGACTTCGCGGCTGACGAAGTCGCAACTGTAGAATGGCCTCGACAATGGTTGTTGTCTTGCCAGTGCCTGCAAAAGTAAAAGATAGAGACAGGCGGAGAAGCTATTAGGAGAATAAACTAACCTGGGGGTCCAAATACAATATACGGAGCTTCTTTACTGGGGCCATTGATAATCTGGTGTACTGCCTGTAGCTGTTCCATGTTAATGGCAATGGTAGAGTTGAAGAGCACCACATTGGTAGATAGATTCACGTTGGGCATCAGTGGATTCAGCCCCTTGGTGGGAAACAAATAGCGACGTAGCCAAGGACTTTCTTCCAGCAGCTCCAACGCACGGTACATGAAGCGAAACGATGTACGGCGTGAGCGTAGAATTACAAAGTAGCGTTCTGAGGTATTTAACTCGCCTGGAGCAGTACCTCTCTTGAATTTCAGTTGGATCGATGTGCGCGACACTTGCTCAATGCTGGCAACGTGACGACGCATCGGATTCTTCAATGGCAAATCCTCGTGCTTATGCGGCAAAAGTGCCAGTATGGGCTGCTTAGACAGAGGAGATTCATCCAAGCTAGCCTTGGGTATAAGCACAGCTTCATCCACACTTGGCACAACCACATCCTCTATATTGAATTCGGTGGTACCAGAGAGCACAAAGCTATAGGTAAATTTGTTGATTTTCTTCAAGAAGACTTTCGGCTGCATGAGCTGGGCATAAAGTTGCATGTTCGAGACATCCTCAATGCTAAGGAGAGTGCTCAGCACGGAGCACACATTCTCAGAGTCCAGCTGATGCGTCTGCAGATAACTGCGAAAAGTTGCGCTGTCCACTGAGAGGCTTTCGTCGTCGAAGTCAACGCTCATGGCCTCCAACATGTTGCGAGTGGGCTCATAGAACGGTAAAGCGCTCATAATGCCAATCAATCTGCAAGATATAACAGCACCGTTTTACTTTGCATTTATCTAATTCAATTTATGAAAATAACTACCCACTTTTGAGCCTGCTTTTGTTCCTCGTCGTCGGAGCTGAAGGCATCATCCTCATCGTCGCTAAACTTCTTCTGTAAGCGCACATTGGCGTTTATCTGCTCCATTTGCCAGCATTTTACCATGTTTGCAATTTGTTTTATTTTTAAGTTCAACTGCAATAGAATTCGGAGATAAAAAGCACATAGAGAGCGGGCAGGGATTTTTAATTGTATGATGACACTAATTACCGAGTCTAATTCTTCTTTTAGGTATTTCACGCTCATTTTATAACTTCAATTACATAAAGAAACACACAGACAATACAAGAGATGAAATAATTCAAATTTCACACGAAATACACAAAAATCCAATTTCAATTGAAGACGCTGTCAGTACCGTTACCGGCGCCATCTGTACGCAGATCTGATTCGAAGTTAAGTTTCGATCACAAAGCATTGCAGATATATGAACTGCTTTGCAACACTGGGCTTTAAATTAAATATTAATTGCAGGCCCACAGCCTCGACCTGCATATAGAACAATAGCTTATTAATTATAAAAGTAACAAAACGCTATTTAGAAATAGTTGATTGCCAATTAATAAACTTACAGTTATATTTAAACTGCACAACAAAGTAGTTAGCGCGCCTTCACTTACATGAAGTTAGCTGCAAGCTTATTGACATATTTACCAGCACTACCAATTGTGTTTCAGTTCGACATACGAAATATATCGATAGCGATTTCATTATTCTTACTATTTCGTTTTGTTTGTAATATTATTTCTATTATGATTTTGGAAAAACTTGCTATTGACCAGCGTATGCAAACTCAAAATCTTGTGCATATGCTGCAAAACAGAGAGTCGGGTTATACACGCAACAAAATAAGTCAGGCGCCCAAGCTATCATACGAGCGCTTATTTTACAAGGCAATTACTCCCTGCCTGTCAATTGGAGTCTCTATTCCACCAGTTTACTTGCGTAAATTTACACCGGACGGTAGCAAGCTAATAGGTTTCTCCCATGATCAGCGCTCATTGATTAGTAAGTTATATACGTATTTAATTATTTGCGAATTACAGAGGTATAACAATTCATTTGCAGTATACGGCTACAAGGGCATCGGCTCGGCTGGCATAGGTCAGTTGATCAGTGATGCTGGCGTTGGCAGTTACGAGACTGTTACCGGGATACATAGCCATCTGTTGAAAAACATAGTGTTTGATCAGCTTTTCCAAACGAAATTCGTGATGCGGCTGTGCCAAGGCGAATCGGCAAGTTTCTATTTGCATCGCGAGTTTAGTGTTTTCCTCGACGACACTCGCTACGTCCTGTTGGCCGGAATGTGTGTGCTCCAGGGCTACAACTTGGCAGTGTCTGAATACGAGCGCTATCCGGATATGTTTGACAAGGTCGATCCCTTCTCATACGCATTCTATGTTGTAGACATGCACAATGGCACTGTAACGGATGAAGTGTTTCTGCACCAGGAGTCAATTTCCCTGTCCCACAATCATGGCGTCTCAGTGCATGGACAGACTTTAGCAATCTTATCGCGTCTGCGACAATGTATTTATATATACGAACTGGTTGACGGTCGATTGATTAAGCAGGAGCACGAGATTGGTCCAAGACCTCTCCATTGCTGCTTCGAGGTTGTGCCGTCGATTTTTATGGCGATGCTGGATGTCAACACCTTGCTGCCAATAACGCACGTTAAGCAGCGAGTGCTGAGCTTTCTGTATCGCCAGATCGACCCAAAAAGCCCAAAAGCGGGTCAGAAATATCAAGAGTTCTACAGAAACTTCGAATTCGTAAGAGAGAAGGAAGGATTTTGCAGCTAAATCAATTCTGAACAGATTTCCTTTTAATAATTGCAGATAGAAAATATGCTTATCGAAAAAATGCAGCTGCTGGAGACCAATCTGATGTTGCTGCGCTACGATCAACGACCAAAGGAGACTGAAGTCTCACAGTTGCTATTGATGGGCGAGGCACCGCGACGTCTCTATGTGTTTTACAACATGGATACTGAGGATGTGATGGCCGTCTACCATGACGATTCTATCGATCTGCTGCAAATATTAGTTAAATTCAATGATCAACTGTGCAATGTGCGCTCTCTGCAAACGGGCGATGCACCCGCATCAACCTCCTCGTTCTTCACACAACAGAACTGGAAGAACAACAGCAAATCGCTGCCCTTCATGCGTCAGGCGGCGCTGCGTTACAATCCCTCTGTGCCCATCAGCACACAGGGCTTCTCAACTTCGCCATATCTGAATAACACTATGTTCAACTACGATAACGTACTCATCTCTCCGTTGGAACGTCCCAAAGCCTGCGCATTGGAACCGATTATCTTCCGTGATCGTGCTACCAATCTAATCAAGTTTCGTTTGAACACCAAGGCACAACGGCAACCAAGTCAATTCAGCCCACGCGAGCTGTGCGCCTTCATCTGTCATCCATACGAGCCGCTGATAATTAGCATTCAGAAATGCATGCATGTTTATTCCTATAAGTTACACCTTTACTACCACGGAACAGTAGTGCAACAATTTTACAATTAAATGTAAAATATTTTTGACTATAATACAAGTTAATGTATTAAATGATATATAGCATATGTAATATAGCATCATTTAATACATTAACTTGTAATACATTACATTACATTATAACCATCTGTTGATATGCGTCTGAACGCTACCTATTCTTTACTATTAAATAATTGTGATAGAAACAAGTAATTATTTTAAAAGTTTTTAATTTTAAATATTTTGGTTGTAAATGTATCGATACGTTTTCAATTTAAACTTATCGATACTTTCAAAAACATTTGCGCATCGTTGCTAAGCAAAACATATGTTTTTTGTTTACTGGCAGAGCGCAAACAAAAATGAGCGAGGATCAAAAAGCAGTTAAGGACAGAAAAATTACCGCAAATGAGGTCTTAATTGAGGAAATTGACAGTAATGATGTGCCGGAGAACGAACTGGCACAGTTTGAGGTGACGGAACCATTGCGCGTCGTCGACATAATTGACCTGGATGACGACGAGAATCCCACTTCGCAGTCAAATGATGCCACCAAAGCGGCCGATGAAGAAGGCGCCTTAATTAGACGCTATGTGCAGGGTGTACAATGTCTGGAATTTCCAGACTTCTGCACCAAGCTTGAGCCTGGCGATGAGGACGATGACGACGAGGCAGCCCACTTAGAGGCCACAAAGAAGTTTGAGCAGTCAGAGGAGCCCACGACGAGTGCCGCTGCAGCTGCGGCTGCGGCGAAGGCAGTGGCACAGCCGAAGGCACAGTCAAAGAGCTCATTTGGAGGTCGCGGCGGAGCTGGTGGCAGCTCGGGGCGCCGCAGCCAACTGAGCGCCACCTTGATGGGGCTCATGGGCGAGGCGAATCTCTCGTTTGCCTACGGACATTTCGATGTGGCCGAACGAATCTGCATGGAGATCATACGTCAGAATCCGCTGGCTAGTGAGCCCTTCTACACACTAGCCGAGATCTATGAGAATCGCGATGAGGTCAAGTTCCTGCACTTCTCCACAATAGCAGCTCATCTGAATCCCCAGGATCGGGACATGTGGATACGAATCTCGGAACTGCTGGTACAACAAGGACACTTGGCACGCGCCCGCGTCTGCTACACCAAGGCCATCAAGGTGCTGCCTAAGGATTATCTGCTGCGACTGCTCAAGGCACAGTTGCTGGAGCGGATGGGCGAGACGAACGCCGCGATGTTTACGTATCTGAAGATGCTGCCGCTGATGCCATCTGGTGAGTGGATCCTGTGCCTCAGCAGGGGTAAGAAGGTGGCACGCTACTTCCACGAGCTGGAGAAGCACAGCATCGCACTGGAGGCCATGGAGGGCATGTACGAAGTGTGCGGCGATCGCTTCTCCAGCGAGGATCTCAATATCTACCTCGAGCTACTCATCCTCAACAAGCAGTATATCAAGGTGCTGCGCTGCCTGCGCGAGCGCACCACACTGGAGCTAGAAACGGAGCAGGAGAGCCTGGAGCTCATCTACTTCTGCCAAATTCCCGACGACTACGCGCCCGAGCTGCGCGCCAAGCTTTGCGTCAGCCTCATACACATGCACGCACACCACCTGCTTGGCTACATCGTGCAGAACGTGCAGGAGTACATAACGCCCACTGTGGATCGCGTGGAGCTGTATATGGACGTCACGGAGGCACTGATGCAGGAGCACAAGTACGCAGAAGCTATTGCCCTGATGCGACCCATTACAGACTCCGACTCCTTCGATTGTCCCGCCTTCGTCTGGCTGCGCCACGCCGAGTGCTTGCGTCAGCTGAATCGCACCCAGGAGGCCATCCAGAGCTATGAGCGTGTCGTGCAACTGGCTCCGTATTGCTACGAGGCAAAGTTTACGCTCTCGGCGCTGCTCAAGCAGCAGGGCCGACCCGAGGAGGCGGTCAAGGCGTTGGAGCAGTCCGGCGAGCAGGAGGGACAGCCACTGCATGCGCGTCTGCTCTACGAGCGATGCATCATGCTGCAGCAGATCAATCGAATCGAGGAGTTCCTCGACGTGGGCTACGTCCTGCTCAGCCGGCACTCGATCAAGCTCAAGAACCGGGAGGAGATGATGGCCGCCTCGAATGGAGGCGGCGCCTACAACACCGAAGGCCTCAAAGCCATCATACAGATGCGTAGCCTGGCGGATGTGTCCGGCGGCGCCGAAGCCGAGCAACAGGTGAGTATAAGTAGGTACTTGACCTGGTTATTTAATTGAGCAATGTCAATCTGCAGGAATCACAGAAGGCATCTGCCAACGCTGAGGGCTCCGACCTGACCATTAAGAACGAATACGAGTTGTTCCTGGAGCTGGTGCGCACGGCGCATGCGCATCGCATGCACAGCACCGTGGAGCGCATCTGCTTCGCCATGGTGACCACCAGGCGCTTCACTTATTATCACTACGAGATCGAGCGCATCATGATCCTCAGCTGCTACTTCAATCACGATTGCGCCATCGGTTTCTCGTACCTCCGGGAGCTGATCGCTAAGCAGCCGGACATGCTCAACTTGTGGAACATGTTGTCGCTCATGGTGCAGCAGGGGGATGAGGTGCGCTACTTTCGCTATGCGCGACGGCTGCTGGAACGCCATCCCAAGGTTACCCAGCCTATGCGGCTCTTCCTGGGCCACTATCATCTCAACTGCAGCTCGTACAAGTACGCGCTGAATGTCTATGTGCCCATCCTGCGGGAGCAGCCGCAGCCGATGGTCGCCCTCTCCATAGCCGTTGTCTTCAACCAGCTGGGGCTGCAGAAGAAGGTGCTCCGCAAGTCGGCAGCCGTCGCCCAGTCGGTGGCCTTTGCGTTGCGCTATGCGGAGCTGCGAACGGGCAGCAGCGACAAGGGAAGCGAAGTCCCGGATACGTGTGCTGCCCAGCAGGAGATCTACTACAATATTGGGCGCATCTACCATCAGGCAAACATTCTGCATCTGGCCATTCATTATTACGAGCGGGCGTTAGCAGCGCAGCATCCGCTGATCAAGCAGCACGAATCGGTGCTGGGCCTGCAGCATGAGACAGCGTTCAATCTGCATATGATCTATCGTAGCAGCGGCAACAAGTGGAAGGCGCGGCAGTATCTAATGCGTTATTGTGTTGTCTAACAATTAAGTTCGAGTTTTATTTTATCAATATTATATTCAAATGAATATTAAAAATATTCAAATTTGTAATTCTGTTAACATTAGCTTGGTTAACATTGTGCGGCTTAACAGCGTACTAGCCTTACAGCCAACAATATTCTTAGAGGTATCGATACCAGTGCCATCGATAATGCTGTTATCGATACATCCATTGTTTGGGAGTGGGAGAGAGGCGAAGTTTGTTTCGCGTAAGTTTTTTACTCTAGTTTTCATGGCTGCAAAATGCAGAACTCCAAGGCCAAAATGGACGAATTTAAGACCAGGTTCATGGACCTGCTGCACAAACAGGTAGGCGCAACAAGCAGCCAGCCCAAACTAACGTTCATAACAAATCTATGCTCTCGCGCAGACGAATCGACAAATGAAAATTCCAGCGATGGGCTTTTCCGATTATTTCATACAGACTGTCACAACGGACAACCTGTCCGCCACCACAACAAAAACAACAGTGGCAGCAGCAGAGGCAAATACGGATGCAGATGCTGCAGATGGAGTACAAAAATCGGATCAGGAAATACTGGAGAGTATCGAGGAGTGCTACTACAGCGCCGATAGCAATCCAGAGCTTTACGAACTGAAGGTAGGCATTGTCGTAGCTATGAATTCATTAAATTCTAATTGTGAGTCACATTATAGAAAGTGCTTGGCTCTGGCATTGATAACCAGCTGATTGAGTCAACCATCGCACAGCTGCGCACGCAGCAAAAGGTGCTGACAAAGCAGGTGCTGCAGAACATATTGGAGCAGCGCAACGCGTGCAGCAGCGAGTTTCAGGCCATCAACGAGACGCAAAAGAAGCTAGAAGAGTCGCTGTGGACGTGTCAGAAGGCTCGTTCCTATTTGAATTATGCACGCACAAATCTAACCACGACCAGCTTGGAGATCTTGGCCAGCTATCGCAAGCGGGAAGTACTCAAAGAAGTGCTAGACACGCTGATGGCCATCAAGAAGCTGGTAAGTCAAGGATTCCATGATTGATTCACTGATATAACTATGTATACTCCCGTAGCGCACCACGGATGAGGAGCTGCAGAAGCTGCTGGCGGATCACAATTATTCTGCAGCTATTGAGCTGCTGCTGCAGTGCCAGAGCTCTGCGGCTGGCTTCATGCAATACAATTGCGTGCAGTCGCTGCACAAGAAGCTGCAGGAGACAATGCTCCTTATGGAGTACCAGTTGGACACCGTGCTCAACGAAATGGTGCTGAATTTCGATATACGCAAATATGCCAAATTGCAGGAGGCGTACAAGCTGGCCAACAAGTCGCTGATGGCCATGGACCAGCTGCACATCAACTATATTTCGGCTGTACACACCACGGTCAACGCAGTGGTGCGTGGCTATAGCGAGCCCAATGCGGAGGAACCGCCGAAGCTGCTGTACGAACAGCTGTGCGAACAGCTGAGTGCGGACAAGCTTATACCCTGCTTGATTAGCTTGTGCAAGACTTTCTGGACCATACTGGCCTCCTACTATCAGGTGGTCATGTGGCACAACAACTACAAGCTATACACACAGCAGGATCAGGAGGTCGACGGCGAATCTCCCGATCTTTATATACAACAGAAATTGAAAAAAGGCCAGTCCCGGATCTGGAACGATATACTTAACAAAGTTTGCCTGTTCCTGCAGAGCGCCAAGCTGACGACCCTCAAGTATGACCAGTTCATACAGGTCTTGTCCATCGTGCAGCGGCTGAAGAAGGTGGGCGTGGAGTTTTGCAGCGAGCAGTCGGAAAAGCTAATTGCAACGATGCAGCAGCAGAGCGAGGAGTTCTTCAGGCGCTATCACATCTGTTGCGTCGAGGAGATATGCTTGTTCCTGGACAACGAGTCCTGGACGCCGTTGGATTCATTCTCCCACATACTGCAACTGCCGGTAAGCGAAAAACTTGATGCCAAAGTCTTTGCATTTATTAATATTGTTCTCCATTATGCAGGAATTCCGTTCGGTGCGGCATACGCTGCGTCGACACAAGTCGCCCACGACGGCGCTGCTGGGCTCGAACAACAACTCGCCCATTAGCAACAACAACTGCGACGAGCTGGTTTCCGTGCACTCACAGGATGGCGGCGGCAGCTCAATTTATGGTTCCTATGGCTACTTTTTGCGCTTCTCGGAGAAGAGTTCGCCCTTCGACGGAGGCCTCGATGCTGCCATGCTGGAGGAGGACATACTGTCGGGCATAGTGGACGAGGCCTCCTGCTATTTCAGCGAGGAGAGCGACGACGAGCAAAAGAGTCTGCAGAGCAAAGAGTTTGCCGAAGATGCCAACAAGTGAGTATAGAGCTTTCTCTTTGAATTGAAATTAAATTCATTTCCTTTGCCAGTCAACTGCTTGTGAATAACACAGCTCTGAATGTGCTGCGCTGCATTGGGCGCTACCTGCAGATGTGCAAGCTGTTGCACTGCATCTCCCCGAAGATAGTGTCGTGCATGCTGGAGCTGCTTGACTTTTATGCCTATGCAGTGCACGAGATCTTTGGCAAGGATGCGGTAAGTTAAGCTCTGACACCCACTTTGATTCCATTTCAATTGCTTTATACATCTTAGCTGGTGGCCACTGATAACCTGTATACGCCGCGTCTGGAGCAGCGTCTGCGTGCCGTGGAAACTGATGTGCTCACACAGATTAAAGTTTGGCCCTTGAACTTTTCATCGCTGGTGAGAAATGAAATGAACTTAGTCACACTATGATTAGATTAATTCGATTCCCTTGCAGATCAACAATGAGCTGGCCAATCCGGACACGTTGTACGGCCTGCCACAGCGCATTGTCGCCGTCGAGGCTGGCCGCAGCATGTTCCAACAGTTTCATGTGCTGCAGCATTATTTGAATCATTTATTGCCAGCTGGCGAACGACCAACGCTAATCAACTATCTCGAATATGGCGAATTTATTGCTGATCTGGCCAAACCTGTTTACACTTGCGTCGCGTCGCGCGTCATCGATCTGTCGGCCATTCTAGCGCAAATGGCCAAGGTCAAGTGGGATGTGAATCATGTGACGCATCAGCACAGCAGCTACAGTGACGTCTTGAATCGCGTTAGTGCAAATGCATGGCAACAGCAAGCTAAGACCTTATTAAATCTTCAATCTTCTATTGCAGAATATACAGAGCTTTGCCATGTGCCTGGAGGAAATATCCAAGGAGGTGACCATACCCAGCAAACATGTTTGGAACGCCATGGCACACGTGGCCACCCACTTGCTAGTGGAGGGGTTAGTTCGATACTATATTTACTCTGTATTCCCAATGCTGATCGTATTATATTACCTTCGTCCATAGCTTCTCGAATGTTAAGAAATGTTCGGCGGGTGGCCGAGCTCTAATGCAGTTGGATTTCGCCAATTTCATATCGTTCCTTGAGCTAATCTCGAACCAGAAATATCCACAACATCGCGCTTACGTTGATGTCTTCATCAAGTCATATTATTTTTCGCCCGAACAGTTCGAGCAGTGGATCGAACAGCAGCGGCAGGGCGACGAGTATTCAGCCAAGCAATTGACAAATCTGATACAATGCATTTGTGTCAGCGATAAGCGCACACGACAGAGGCTGCTGCAGCTGCTGGAGGGCGTGGCAGCTAGTGTTACGCCCACCACAACGCCGCACAAGAATAACCATAGCTCCGGCTCGAATCTGAGCAATGTTATTTAAATTTAATCTCTATATATCTCTCTATCTCATTTATACATTTGTTTAGTGTATTTATTTTGTTATGATTGTAATCAGTCGCTAGCAACGTGGTCGAACCTGTGCTAGTAATTGAGCTCTCTCTATATTTATATATATATATATCTAAATTGGACATTCCGTTAGTTCAAATTGATTAACTGTAATCTGTAAGTTGACTGTATTTTAGTTACTTAAGCGATCTCCATGATGTACTTCGTTTGGAATTTCGAATCTGTGCATAACTTGAAATCTCCTTGTTCAATCTCTATTCACGTGCAATACGCTCTCTATTTATTTAGCCAATGCACAAATTGATGCGGTTTGCCCTTCACACACGACTTAAGTACCTAGAGAAAGTATATACGCAGATATCGCGAGCTAGAGTTAAGGCATAAGCAAAACCAACATATATACATATATATATATATTTATTTTAATACCCAAATAGTAATATTTATTTTCGAAACGGACAAATAATTGTAACTAAACGCGATTACACGTATACTTAAAAGTAAAACCAAACGCAATTCGCCCTGTTTGTGGGTTACTAACACACAAAGAGAAACATTCAAATGGATTTGTGACTAAAAAGATACTAATAAAGAGTACATATTTTGAGATATGAATATTAAGCGAATGTATTTTGATACTTATAGATAACCTAATAGATTAGCTTAAGTAATTTATTAAGAATTTATTCAGTTTTATTATATTTAATTATTATATCAGCAAGCGGATTTCTGCTAGTCATAGCTGAACGTAAGCCTACCTTTTGTATACCTGTACAATATTGACAATGTATATTCTTCCTTTCTCCTCCCCTTGCTCAATGACTCAGCAGAGGACGGCTCAAAGGCGAGCAAGTCCATAAATATGCGGCAAGCACTTGGGTAGGCAACACATCAAGCCTCAACATGTCTCGGGCATACTCTTATATAATACTACTTCTGTGCATAGCGTCGGGCTCCACTAAGCTCATGCGGCAGCTACTCTTGGAGTCGGAATCCTCTGCACTGCTCATACGCTACGACCACTGTCCGGCGAGCTGGCTGCAGCAGCTGCTTGTGGCGCCTCCGTTGCCGGTGCTGCTGCAATCCTTGCGGATTGTCACGCCGCCAAGCAAACATCTAACGCAGCTCATCTGCCTGCCTGGCGAGGATTATAAGCAGCTGCCGCAGTTACTGGAGGCTGTAAGGGGACCTAGAAGCATCTTCTACATAGCAGCGCCCACAGTCAACAGCTCGTCCAGCCCAGTGCTATGGTCCCTGCTCGAGGAGTGCTATAGGCAGAAAATACTGAATGTAGTTGCCCTGCTGGCTGAGGATGCAGAGCGACTCTACTATCGCTATCGTCCTTATCCTCGCTTTGAGCTGGAGCAGCGCTCGCTGGAGCAGCGCCCATTCTTTGTCACCCAGCTGAGGAACATGCATGGCCAGCCGCTGATCGTGGTGCCCGACCAGAAGCATCCCCGCACCATCGTCTATGCGGACGGGCGCACTGGGCAGCAGGTGCTGGCCGGGTCGGTGGGTCGCTTTGTGCGCACCTTTGCCTGGAAGCTAAATGCCACCATCCAGTTTCCCATAGAGATCAATCCGGGAGTGGTGATGCACTTCAATGAGCTGCAGGCGCTCATCGAGCAGTTCCAGGTGGATGTGGCGGCGACGGTGGTGCAGCTCATGCGGCCCGAGCAGCTGCCACTCAGCAGCTTCCCCTTCGAGCTGAGCCACATCTGCCTGATGATTCCGCGGGCTCAGCAGCTGCCCATCAAGGACATCTACCTCATCCTGGCCAGTGCCCAGCACATACTCATCGGACTGGCTATTGTCTACAGCTTCGGCCTGCTGCTCAGCCTGCATTGGCGGCTGACTGGACGCACTGCCAGCTGGGCGGACTTCCTGCTGAACGACGTGGCGCTGCGTGCCCTGCTCGGCCAGTCCTTTGGCCGTTCCTCGCACACCAGCACCTATGCCAGCTGGATCTACCTGATGCTGGCTGTGCTGGGACTCAACTTGAGCTCGATCCACGAGGCTGCGCTCGGCACTGTCTTAACCCATCCGCCCAAGTACTTTCAGCCCCGCAGCTTTGCCGATGTCCAACGTGCCCAGCTGCCGCTGGTCATCGACGCTGGGGTCTCGGAAGGCGACTACGGCTTGGGTGCTACGAAACTCCGTGTGCTGGCGATGAATAGCAGCGACTACAACAGCCACCGGGACAACATGAACATGAGCCACGTCTACCTGGCCTCGCGGCTCAAGTGGACGCTGTTGAGCGAGCAGCAAAAGTATTTTCCGCGCGAGGTTTTCCTTTACTCCTTGAACGCCTGCGTCAGGACACTCACCTACATGGTCTTCCAGCTGCCCACGAACACCTGGTTTCTGGAGCCACTGACCAGCCTGATTATGGACGTGCGCGACTTTGGCCTCTTCCAGCACTGGGTCGATCTGCACTTCTATGACATGGCAGCGGCGGGTTTGCTGTCCTTCAGTGATCCTATACAGCGGGAGGCACAACGTGTGAAGCAGGCGCTGCGCTTGGAGGATCTGCAATGGATTTGGGTGGCCTACGGAGCACTCTTGCTGCTTGCGACACTTGTGCTTGCGATGGAAATTCTTGCCCAGAAAGTGCAGCAGCTGCAGGCAGCGCCTTGGAGATGGAGGAGCTGGTGAAGGGAATAAGGCTCGGGGGAACTTGTGTTCGCTTAGATTCGTTTATTGTTTATTGATTAGCAGTAAGTAAGAGAACAATATTAAGTCGGATTGAACATGATCTATGGCGGTAGTTGTGGGTGAAGCTAAAATGCTGAGTTTCAAGTATATTTAAGTGTTAGATCAGAGTCTGAGTTCGCTGGGCCAGTTAGGCCACGTTGGTGTGCTCGTCGCGATGGAAGATCTTCACGTCGAAGAACTTGAAGTTGTCCACCACGAAGTAGTAGTCGTGCTTCACCGGGCGATTGAAGGGGAAGCCGAAGGGCAGGGCGTCCACATAGCGTGAGCCGTGGCCAATGCCGCAGCTGACGACGGGATCGTAGCCGGTGAATTGGGCGACGGCTGGCTCATGGTAGGGGTAGACCATGTAGAAGAACTGGTAGACCTGACCGCCCTTCTTGCCCTTGGGCAACATCATGCGATTGGGCACGCCGCAGTGGGACTCGGATTGATCCAGCTTGAATTTGTAGTCGCTGTTGGTGGCATCCATCAGCTTCTGGTAGAGCTCGAAGTAGGTGGTGCGGTCGTTGACCCAGAAGGTGAAGTCGCCGCTGGCGCGCTTGATGTGGTTAACGCCAGCATCCAGCTGCACCTTGAAGTGCTCCAGCTCGAAGAAGTTCTGGTAGTTGTGCTCCAACGGGATGACATGGCCGAACTCGTCGTACTTGGGTCCAATGAACACCTTGACAACGGCAGCCTGAGCCTTGTCCGAGGTGACGTCCAGGGTGAACTCGAAGGGCTTGTGGTTGAGACGGTGCTGGCGGGCCTTGATCACAAAGCTGCTGCCGTTGTAGTAGGAGTTGCGGCCAAAGCTGTGGTGCACGTCGCCGCTGGGCACGGCGGAGTGCTCAACGTTCACGGCATTGCTGATATCGGCATCGAAGTACTCGAAGTAGGTGGTCAGGCTCTCGGGCATATGGACATCATCGATCTTGACACCCTCGAAGCCATAGTCGACCTTGGTGTACTCGGGGAAGGTCTCCATCAGATGCCAGTAGTGGCTGAGCAGGTTCTTGTACACCTCGTAGAAGAGGGGATCGCGCAGGGAGGTGTCGTAGTGCATGAAGGTGCCGGGGTAGGTCTCGTGGTACTTACCATGGGGGTGTCCCTCGTTCACGATGTAGCGGAACCACTTGTCCAGGCTGCCGTAGAACTGCTTGTCGATGCTGTCCGCATTGCCCTGCAGGATGTTGCCGAGCACGTTGACTGCCTCGACGTCGAATTTGTCATTCTTGTGGATCCAATCCATGATGCGCTGGGTGTAGAGCTCCACGTTCTTCACATACTCCACGTTCTCGGGCGTGTAGAAGTTGTAGTAGTTGGGGCGGCTGGGGTAGGGTACGCCGTTGTAGTCGCGCAGGCCGCTGTAGAAGCCGGAGTGGACGGGCTCGTACATGTTGAAGGTGGGCACCTCACCCATGTCGTTGGACAGACGCTCCATGTAGTAGCGGGCCAATAGCTGCCAGTGCACATACAGGTAGAGCTCGCCGCGACGGTCCTTGTTCAGGACATGAGCCTCGTCGCCCTTGGCCCAGTAGGGATAGTCCACGTTGAAGTAGTAGTAGAAGCTGTTGAAGCCAATGTCCTCCAGGTAGTAGGCCAGGCTGTGTTCGTAGTTCATGTCGCCGTAGACATTCGTGTAGTTGGACTTGAGCACCACGTTGTAGATGTTGTTCAGCTGCTTGACATGGTGGAAGCCGTGCATCTTGTAGTGCTCGGCCATCTCGAGGGTCTCGCTGTCGAAGAAGCTCCAGGGATGGATCTCATATTGGGCCGGGAAGACAATGCCCTGCATGTCGTCGCGGAACAGGCTGGCAATGGTGAAGGCGTAGATGAAGAGCTGCTTGTTCACATGCTGGCGAGCCCAGAAGACGACGTGCTGGAAGGTCTCCCAGTTCTTGGCGTAGAAGAAGAGACGGACTAGGCCAACGGCGTACTCCTCGTGCAGGTCGTACATGACGGTCCACGTCTGGTCATCGCCGAAGGGATGATGCTGCCAGAGCTCGAAGAAATGCTGCAGCTTCTCAGCCTTGTGGTAGTCGCTGACATGCTCCCAGGGCTTGTACTCATAGAAGCTGGTGTCGTACTTCGTCACGAAGACGTCGTCCTGATAGACATGCTGCAGCAGCTCGAAGACGAACTTCTGCTTCACCAGGAAGTCCTTGTCCGCCACCTTGGACTCAACATGCTTGCCCTGGCTGCCCAGAGCCAGCAGCGTAAGCGTCAAAACAATAAGCGCCGTGATCGACTTCATCGTAATCATACCAATGCAGTGGCAATGCAGCCTCCATTTATACCTGAGTCGCTGAGCCGGCTCGCTGTCGGATGGGGCTAACGTCCGACTGCTGATCTTGCCTTGACATTATCAGAGATCCGTTCAACCTCGGTGTAGGCTGCACTTGGCATCGCGATAAGCCCCGCTTGCACCTGGGCCTGGCTGAGAGTGCTCAGGCGATTGATTAGGAGGCTCGGCTGTCCGTTGTGTAAGCCATTGCTATTACAGCGCCTGGTAACACCTGCTCGATTACAGCGCAGCGGCGATTCGCTTGGCTTTTCGTTCTTTTACGACATCACCTGAGGGTCAGGCAGCGGTCGGGCCAGGCTGCTGCTTTGTTGCTTATCAATGCGTCGTTGCCAGCGGGACTAGCTAAGTCTAAAAATATGCACCCACTGCGGCGTACATTGGCGAAACTGCAAAACAATCGCCGTATCAGTAGACAACAAAGAATAATATAAACTGCAAGAGCAGCGGATGCGCTAAGTCATCAGTCATCAGGCATCAAATCGAGCTCAAATTTGGTTTATGCGGCGAGCATATTCGAGATACAGAGCGAGGAGCCTCACGTCTATGGCAATAGAACTCCTTGAACCCTTAGCTTGCATAGGTACAATGGAAGGTACACAGAAGTCTTTGGCGTAAGCCTGCATGGAGCCGCTATAGGTACAGAGCTTGGTGGTAGTAGTAGCATTAGTAGTAGTAGCAGTAGTAGTAGTAGTAGTAGTAGTAGTTGTAGTAGTAGTAGTAGAGTAGTAGTAGTAGTAGTAGAGTAGTAGTAGTAGTAGTAGAGTAGTAGTAGTAGTAGTAGAGTAGTAGTAGTAGTAGTTGTAAGAGAGTAGTAGCAGTAGTAGTAGTAGTAGTAGAGTAGTAGTAGTAGAGTAGTAGTTGTAAGAGAGTAGTAGCAGTATTAGTAGCTGTAGTAGCAGTAGTAGTAGTAGTATAATGGATGTATAAGTCTGACAAATTCTTACTTTCTACTGTTTTCCTTTCATTCATAGTACTCCTAGTCTCTGGTCTCCACCCACTCTCCAGCGCCCCAGAGCACACACCACAAGCTCAGCCACAAATGCCAGCACAGAGAGATTCACATTGATAATGTAGATCAGCCAGAGATAGTAGAGATCCTCCCAGCGCAAGTGCCAGTTGCTGGACATGTCCTTGTAGGGCAGCTGCTCAGTTTTGCCAATCGCGACGAGGTCATAGAAGGACTGAGTGCGCCAGTAGGAGTACAGTCCGCTGGCCTGAATGTCTAGAATATATCGGTTCAAGGAGTCTTTGTAGATGGAGTCGGAGGGCAAGCGCATGGCGAAGGGCACAAACGGGATTAAAGTCATTTCCTTGGAGAGGCGGAAGGAGGGCTGCTCCTGCCGGGCGAACTTCATTTCGATGTGCGGCCAGAGCGTCAGCGTTATGGGATAGGCAAACGAGGTGTTGGGCTGACTGCGCATGGCTTGGAACACCGAGGTGTTGACCATCTCGTAGATGTCCCGATTGGCGTCATAGCCACGTTCGCCAACGACGAATTGAATTGCACTTTTGTCCACATCTGTTATCATCAGCCTGAGTCCTGCCTCGCGCATATCCTGGTAGCTGCATATCGGTGGGTCGTGCGGTGGGTGCACCAGTAGCGTCTCCAGATTCGTTATGTAAATGTTGTAGAAGACAAAGCTGCCGACCAGCAGCACAGCCAATATCCACCTGAAACGGAAGCTGGAGGGCCGGGGCATCGAAAAGGTCTGATAGAGCATGGCCCGCAGCACAGGATCAAAGATGAGCCACAGGCACATGAGGCTGGGCGCCAGGCCCTGCTCGAAGCGGCGTATATTGTGAATGACCAGGGCGTAGAGGATCATCACAAGGAATATACTCAAGTTGAGGAGCTTCGATCCGCCGCCAATGACAAGGAGCGAGCGACTTATCTCCGACTCAACGGGCAACATGATCTGCCACTTGGACAGCTCCATGACATGGCTCAGATTGCGAAAGCTGGGAGTGAAGCCAAGATTAGCAAGCAGCACGGGTATATCCACTTGGCCACTTCTCACCAAGCTCATCAGAAGGGCCATGCTAACTATATCCTTCTCCCCCGGCTTGTGGTCCCAGTAAATTTTGAGACTTGCATTCAGAGTCCTGGCAAAGTTTTCCATGAAGGGCGTCAGATAACCCGTTAGCTGATAAGCTCCATCCTTATCCTTGTATATAACGCTGCGTGGGAATATGTTGTCCGATACGGCGGTTATGGGATAGCCGGCCATATCTTTCAGCTGTGGCTCGAAGTAGAGTTCGAGCCGATCGACGTCTCGCTCGATCAGTTTGAACTCTGGAAAGGCGCGATAACTGTAGATCTCCAACTGACTCCAGTTACCTATGGCCAGCACATTCAGCATCTTGTTCTCAAAGCACTTCTTGAACAAGACCTGCATATCGACCTCTTTAGTAACCATAAATATCGTCGGAGTATGTCGTATTTCTTGCAGATTTTCATAGAGCGCACTTAAGAGGAAATCGTTGGGGGCTTCCAAGCAAACCAGCGCTAGAAATTGCCCATTAAATTGAGTTTGCAGTTGATATTTTTGATTGGCATTGAGATTGATAAACGGCACTTCAGAATTTCCTTCCATATTAATTGAACAATGCGCGGAATTTTCACCCAAAAAGAGAATCGTGTCAAAGGCAATTTCAACTCTTAATTTGTCCAACACTCGACTGGGTAATTGCATTTGCACATTAGTTAAGCAGGCTAAAGTAGCCAAATAAATCGGAGCTTTATTTTCCATTTTAATATCCCGTGCGAAGCTTAACGTGGAGCTCAACTGGTGAAAATCGCCACCAATTACTCCTTTTATTAGAAATGCGAACAGTTTTTAATACAAGGGGCAGCCTAATTAAGTGTAATTGCAGATTTGTATCACGGCAATTAATGAATGCGGCTAGTTTTTACTACAAACTTCCAATAGGTAAACAAACACGAATGTTTGTGTAAAGGTAATTAAAATTAAAATAAAGCATCGATTAGTAAATGTGTCAGAGCTAAAATCAATCAGTAATAGTGAGTAAAAACTGTCAGTATACAAGAGTATTCAATAGTTACAAGCATTTTGCTTAAATTGGACCTGTTGTTAATCTTTTAATTTCCCCAATTTAAATAGCCCGCCTTGTAATTACGATTACTTTTCGATAAATCAACAATGCTGTTATCGCTAGTTTGTAATTTGTACAACCAACAAAAAGTGGTATTTCTGCATTGCGAACGTATGGTCACACCTATGCAACCAAAGCAAAGTAAAATAAAAAAGCGTGGAAGTAAGACCAACCGAACCGCTTGCGAATTATAAACATATTCTTAAGAATACGAGTGACGACATTAAAATAGCAAAATAAAAAGAGCAAATATATAGGGCGAGTGGAAAGTCTCGACGAAAAGCCGTGAATTGCAGTTTAATGGTAATTTCGGACTGAATGACGATGATGATGATCAAACAGGGTGTCGGCAATGTGAAATTGGCACAGAATAATAACTGAAACTTTGTTGTTGCTGTAGTTGTGTAATATTTTGAATCGTGCGAATGCCAGAAGACAGCAACAAACACAATGAAACATCGCCTGATATCGTGGATATGTGTGTGTGGATGACTGCGTGTGTGTGCGTGTGCGTATGAGAGAAATTTGAATTGCGCTGTTCGAATTAAAAAAAAGAGCGAGTGAGCGTTGACAGTTACATTTATTTATTTTATGTTTGACATTAATAAAGCGTGCATTTAATTTTCGGCATGATTATTTACAAATCTTATTGTACTCTTTTCCTTATACTTTTAGGCGTAAAGTGAGAAACCAACGTATTTCTCATGCGCAACTAAACAACATTAACAAACACAAAGATACATACAGAGTAGACAGTGATTCGGAAATTCAAAATTACATACATTGAAGAACTTTGGAATTGGACTGGCAGCCGATAGCCCCCAAACAGCGACCCCACCCAGCAAATATTTAACATTAGGCTAACACACAATGAATGTCCTACTGCTGCCCAAAGGATCGACGCATCTGAAGTCGCACTATGCGATGCATAACTTCTATAAGCGCTGTAAGTTGTGTTTGCCGACGAAAATCGTCGAAAACTTTCCATTGATTTTACCCCATTCGCGGTTCGAGTGTGAGTTGGTAAGTATGTGTGTGTGTGCTCAGGTATCGGTAATTGTGTGTGTGTTTTGTGCGCGTGTCTTTAGTCGTTGTTTTTGTTATGACTGCATATTCGTACACAGCTGATTCAATGTTTGCGTGCACAATAAAATTTCCCTGTTGCGCTTGTTTTGGTATTTTTGTCTAAGCTAAAGGGAAATTATCTGGATGAGGCAATTATTGTGAATATGTTTGATTTTAAATGATATTTGCAGTTGCAGGCAGTTTATTGACTGTGTTAACAAGTTGGCTAATGACTTAAGTGTGCAACATATATGTCTATATACTGATATATTTGCCGGCAGTTCTGTCCTTATCTTGTTTTATATAATTTTGCATTTCTTTTTCATTCGTTTTTCGCTTATCGTCTACTTAACGAAGCAGATTGACTAAAACAGTAAACATTTCAACTGGCTAGCTAATATGACTAGCAAGCGATAAGGCTTAAAGTACCTTTTGTTTTATGCAAGATTTAGCTATAGCCAATTATATACGATAATTTTTCATTGTTTGCGGCATTGGCTCATCTCCTAATATACACACAAGATTCACTATATACGTGTGAGTTTGTGTGTGTGTAACAAGCAGAAGGGACAAGTGCCAAGCGCACAGGTATACAGACAGACAAAGTGACGCCAGCGACGGCTGCTGCTGACGCACAACAGCAACACCCTGTATATTGGCAGTCGTAATAGAGTACAGTTAACTCTCTCTGTCTCTGTCTTTCTCTCTCTCACATACACACTCACTGGGGTCAGCTGCACCCACACAATGCGCACGGCCATTGGCCGAAGGTTGAATGCATTTCGCTTTTCACAGTCTTTCTTCTTTCTTTTCTTTCTTCTGCACACACAACCACACACACGCAGCATGTTTTTCGCATTTGATGCATTGCCAATTATAGAAACCGTAGGATAAAACAAATTAAACAAATACAAAATTGAAAGTGCATTTCTAAGAAATCTTCAGGGACTTTCGTTAAGTTTAGTCTTTGTCTTATATAAGCATTTTTTGCGTAGTATATGCTCGACCGCAACAGGTGTTAATTTAGTTGTCTCCCTCTGCTCCCTCACTCCTCTGTTCGTCTTGTCAACTTATCTGGGCTTATAATCAAGTGGAACAAACTTTTAGATTAACGCTTGACAAGTTTTCGCTTTGGTTTGATTTCATTTATGTTTTATTTATTTTAAATTGTTTCTCTCTCTCTCACTCTCTCACTCTCTTGAGAAAACAAATGATGGGATGTCGACCTAAGTTATATATTTGTATTTGTATAATTCATTTACTAATCTTATCACTAATCTTTTCAGATCTCAGAACTAGCCACAATGCGTATTATACAACGAGAAAAGTCCAGCACAAAGCGGAAGACTCCGTTTCTTCACAGTCATGGAACATCCGGCAAAGGAGAACGTTTTCTGGCTACCTATTGAGCACCAGCCCGCGTCATTATTATCAGTCAGATCAACTTTGCAGCCATGGTCTGCGGCATATACATATCGATAGGCCGCTGTTCGAATCGAGCTCTAAGATTGATGCCACTGTGAAGAAACTAAAGAATCAGCAGAAGGAGAAGGTCGAGGAGATCATGAAGGAGGTGGCCAATGGACAGGCGACTAAAGCACCTGGGTCGGCTACACCAGTGACCTCCACGATACTCGACGGCACCGCTGTAGATCCGAACACAACAGCTAAGGCGTCAGCATCTGGCGCTAAGGCGGCTACTGAACTAACAGACGCCACCTCAAAGGCGGTGGCCAAGCCAAAGAAGCCGCTCAGTCAGCGTATTTGGGATGAACTGGTACATTATTATCATGGCTTTCGGTTGTTATTCATTGATACCGCAATTAGCTCAAAGCTGGTTTGGAAGGTCCTAAATGGCAAGACGCTGACGCGCCGCGAGAACAAGCAGCTGCAGCGCACAACATCGGATCTGTTCCGTTTGATCCCATTCTCGGTATTTATTGTGGTACCGTTTATGGAGCTGCTCTTGCCGGTATTCATAAAATTCTTTCCGGGCATGCTGCCATCCACATTTCAAACGGCCAAGGATCGCCAGGAGCGCCTGAGGCAATCGTTGTCCGTACGTCTGGAGGTTGCTAAATTCTTGCAAAAGACTCTTGGCCAAATGCCCGTCCAGCACAAGGAGCACAGCAGCGAGGAAGCCAAACAGTTTGAGACATTCTTCCGGAAGATTCGGAATCCCACAGAGCAAGTGAGCAACGATGAGATAATCAAGTTTGCCAAACGTTTCGACGATGAAATCACTCTAGACTCGCTCAGTCGATCGCAGCTGGCGGCGCTCTGTCGAGTACTCGAGCTGAATACGATCGGCACAACGACCTTGCTGCGGTTTCAGCTGCGACTCAAGCTTCGCTCTCTGGCTACCGATGATCGCGTAATATCGCGCGAAGGCGTCGACTCGCTCGATCTGTTCGAGTTGCAGCAGGCGTGCAAGGCACGCGGCATGCGCGCCTATGGCTTAACAGCGGAACGCCTACGGTTCCAACTCAAGGAATGGATTGACTTATCGCTAAATGAACAGGTAAGCGGGCATCAGTATAGCCATAATCTATTATATATTAACAATGTATGTGTGTTTTCAGGTACCGCCCACGCTTTTGTTATTGTCACGTGCAATGCTTATCTCTGATGACAGCATCACGACTGATAAGCTGAAGGAGACAATGCGTGTGCTGCCGGATGCGGTGGCAGCACACACACGCCATGCGATTGGCGAGCGTGAGGGCAAGGTCGATAACAAGACCAAGATCGAGATCATCAAGGAGGAGGAGCGTAAGATTCGTGAAGAGCGTGAAGAAGAGCATGAGGAGACGCTGCGCACGGCCAGCTCGGAGGAGTCTGCTGCACCGTTCATTTTCACGGAGGAAGTTCATCAGAATTTGGATAAGAAATCTGAGGCGTTAGACGAGAAGACCATTTCGCCGACAGATGTGCAATTGCTTTCCGATGCATTGAAGACGCTTTCATCGGACAAACAGCTTGTCGTGGAGAAGGAGACGATCAAGGAGCTCAAAGAGGAACTGCGCGACTATCAGGAGGATGTCGAGGAATTGCGAGAGGTGCGCCAAGTGGTCAAGGAACCAGTGCGCGAGAGTCGAGCTGCCAAGCTACTCTACAATCGTGTCAACAAGATGATCTCGCAGCTGGACAATGTCCTCCATGACTTGGAGCATCGTCAGCAACAGATTAAGCAAGTGGATACACCTGATAGCGCACCCGCATCCGCAGCCGCAGCGAATCCCAGCCAATCGGTGCACATAGACGAGTTGGTGTCCACAATCCGACGCATGAAGGAAGCCTCTGACGAGGAGCGGTTCAAGGTTGTTGAGGATTTGCTAGTTAAACTGGATGCTGACAAGGATGGTGCTGTTTCGGTTAACGAGATAACCAAGGTGGTGCAGAGCATCGACAGCGCGGCCACCAAAATTGACAAGCAACAACTGGAAGAATTCACGGAGCTACTCACAAAGCAAGCAAAGAAGCGACGAAACGAGGAAATTGTCCATATTGACGATCTTATGCTGAATATCAAGAAGCTGAAGGAGACGAGCGATGAGGCCCGTATCAGGCACATCGAGAGTGTCCTAGACAAGTTTGATGCGGACAAAGATGGTGTCGTAACTGTCAACGAAATACGCAAGGTAAGCAATGCGCATTAAATTTATTTACCTGTGATTAACGTTGAATTCCCTCGCAGGTGTTGGAGTCCATTGGTCGCGATAATATCAAGCTTAGCGATAAGGCCATTGAGGAGCTTATTTCTCTGCTCGACAAGGAACAGATACTGGAGGCAGAGCAAAAGATCGAGAAGGCGATAGCGAAGAGCATGAAGGAAGCGGAGAAGCTTAAAATGGAGGTGGAGAAAACGGACAAAGACATGGCCAAACTGGTCGATGGCATACATGATTCAGCAAAGGAGATACGCGACATTGCCACCGAGCTAGGAGCAATGGAGCAGGACAGGCCAGCTCCCCCTAAGTCCGAAGTAAGTGAGGTGTACTTAAAGATCAAAGCGAACAATTCTCTAACTTTGCGAGATTTTCCTTTTATTTACAGCCCGATATGAAAGACCCAGCGAAAACACTTAAGGATAACGCCAAGGAGCTGGGCGATTTGCTAGTCAAATGCCCGAAGAACAACAAAAGGGGACAGGACACGCCGCAACCACCGAACAAAGGCAGCGGCAGTTCTGGGGGCTCTCAAAACAGCTGCAAGAAGGCCAGCGATACCGACAAAACGATCCCCAAGATAGCGATGCGTGAGGCAGCCGAAATGCAAATAGAGAAGCTTTTGCCTAAAAATGATATCGATCTGCCCCCAACGATACCCACGCAGGCACCGGCCCAGTCCAAAGTGGCTACCTCACCGAAAGCGGCCGCCAATGGCACCTCCGGCACCCCCAAGAAATTGATCTGACCGGCTGCGCCGAAGGCGACGACAACTCATGAAGAATACCCAGAGCATTCACCTAGGGCAAAATGATCAGAAAAGTCAACCCTTTGTCCAAATTGATTTGAGTTGCATTCAATATATTATATGAAAACAGGAGATGCATAGAATAGTAATTCAATAGAAAATCTGTATTTAGTTAGATCCCAGGCAGGAGCTTCTTTGCAAGGCTGTATTAAGTATGTGTAAAAAGTTGCCCAAATTATAAACTATTGCTTAAAAATACAAATATAGAGAATTTGGGTATGTTTAACAAAAAGAGAAACAAGCTACCTTAAAATATTTACTTTCTTTTCTACCGTCTTAGTTGTATACATACATACATGTGCTGGCCCATCAAATACTTGGCTCTACGATAACATTAGCGATTGTGATCATTAAGCGAAATCTTAATTTACATATTATTTCTAATACTATAAACTAACTTAAAATGACAACACGCAACAACAACAATGTCAAACGATTTGAATTCTGTTGAAACAATACAAATAAAGTGTAATCACAAAATTGCATTAAATGCAAAAGCGAAACGAAAGAAACCACGTGATACTTTTCTGTAACAATAATAACTATGTGCTTAACTCAATTAGATAAACCATTTGTAAAAGTGTTGATTTGCAATAAGTAATAAAGAAATAACAAGTTACTCTGAACATTTGACTGTTGGGCTCCTCTGTTGAATATAAAGTGTAGAATGTGTGCACGCCAGGTCGTATACGTAATGTTGCCCTGATTAACGCCAGAGTCCGTAATTTGAATTAGCCACATGCCTTATAGAATTTTCCTTTTTTATAGAAGTTATTTCTGGTTTGGCTTCATAATTACAAACAATTGCAAATATCTCGGGTTCCGGGTTGCATTCTTTATTAGCTCTAAGTACACTTGCAGTGTGTGCAAAGCTCTCTTTATTTGACCAATGCTCAATGCTGGCTGTAATTCTCTAGTGCCAACCGCAAACCAAATTTTACATTGGATGGCCAGGATGGGGCGCTGATGGGGGCGGTGCAACCGAATAACTTTTGAGCAATTGCCAAAAAAAAAAAAATAAAAACAAAAGAAATGAAAAAGAAGAAAAATATGAAGAAAACAACATCCATATGCTGGGCAATAAAACTAATAAATATTACCACAGAATGTGCAAAAAGTCCATAACTTTCCAGCTAAACCACTGACCCATAAATTCTCTTACAATTTTACTCGAGCAATGCATTGGTTTGGAATTTAGTATACTTGGAGCTCCAAATGGGGCAGCATCAATGCAAAAATTATGATTTACTATTTCAATTTCTCTGCGATTACCCTTTGACATGGCAATTTCCAAAGGAAACCCATTTTAATGGGCTGCACAATGTTTGTTGGTTTTAATTTTCAATGATTTTCTGTTTGTGTGTCGAACTGAGGGCGCAATTGGAGCTGCAGAGGGCCCAAGGTAGGCAATTGTTATACTTATCTGTATACCAGACTGTTATACTTATATTTTTAACAGATATATGAGAGTTGTATAACAGTCACATATTCGTATTTGTTAGTTTACTCAAACTGTTATATTGCCCATTATTATTTTGTTGATATATAACAGTTTCACCAGCTGAGAGTTTCGAAGGCTTTATTGGTTTACTGAGACTATTGATTATCTTAGATGCTGTATATGATCATATGTGTTATACTGTTATACTACTGATCTCTCTACTACTACATTCTCGCATAGGTTTTAGCTTTGTTATACAGACAGCTGGCTGTTCGATTGTTATACTGCTGGCATTATTATCAGTAGTGTCAGTTATTCATTAAAGAACTTGGGTACTTCATATTGTGCCACAATGACTGTTATACTGTGTGCCTGTCCAATTCTCATACTCAACTGTCATACAATAATTTATTTCGCTGTCAGCTTAACCGCTTATATTCCCAAGTGGCCCCCTGAGATATGAAGACATTTCACCAAAGTTTCAATCATTTACAAATCCCAGACCGAGCAGCCGTCGACAGGCGGGCAGACAGACATACAGACAGACAGACAGAGGAGCCGAGTTTTACCAACTGAGTAAACATTGGATGGCCAAGTTTGGCCATTCGATAATATCGAATACAAATAAAACTCAAACGATGCAACAAATAGGAGCAAAGCGAAATGTGTTTAAAGGTAAATAGAAGCTTGAAAAATGTGAAACAAGCCAAATAATAATAAACTTTAGCTCCACTGGGAGCTGCGGGCCAAGTGAGAATTGTTGTTTGCAATCAAGCAATACTCAACAATAACAGCCATCGAGACGAGTCGAGGCGAGGCAAGTCGAGGCGAGTCGAGGAAGAATGCTTCACAACTAGTTCGGGCAAGTGTCTGTGTCTGTGTCTGTCTGCCAGGCAGAGGAATGTGCAGCGGAGCTGGAGTTGCTGTTGGGCAAAGTTTGTCCAGCTAAAAGTGCTTGAAATGCAACAATGACAGTCGAAAAGCTGCCTTCAATTGGCGAGCAAATTCAAAGTGGTTGCTCCTGAAATAAAGTTAATAAAGTGGACAGACTGGAAGGCTGTTCATATGCCATTGCTCAACTGCAAATCTCTCTCTCTCTCCCTGTCTCTTTCTCAATTAAACAAAACCGCATCAGTGTGGGAAATGTCATGAAACAATTAAAAACTTGCGCACTTCCACGAGTCAATCAGAGTGCAACACAATAAGTAGCTCAGTTGAACAACTTTGCACTCGCAACACTCGCAACACTTTAAATGCCCCACGAGACGACGCAGCGACAAATGCAATGCACAGCGCGCATATAAAAGCGGAGGGTGGTTGCGGGTGGTGCGGCTGCTGCTGTAATGCATTTTATAGTGGCGAGCAAATCGTGAAAAATTGTCCTTGCAAATTTGAAGTGATTGGAGCTAAAGCTAAGGCCACATCTGTTCAAGTTTAGCCAGAGAAATTCAGAGAAACTTAAGCTAGCTGCGGGAAGAGAACATAGGGCTACTCCAAAATCAAAATTGAGATTATGTTTTTTAATTCTGTGTTATAAACTGTACTAAATGGTAACCAAACGGAACTGTTGAGCATTTGAATAGGCTGCGAGTGCCGAAGCTTATATACATACACAAAAAAATCTTTAAATTTACACGATTTATTATATATTTTTGAAAAAATATTTTTTAAATATAATAAATGTAATTTTAAAAATATATAAAAAATATTTTTAAAATGTTTATATATTTTTGCAATATTATAATATAAATATAAAAATATATATATAAAAAAAATTTTTTTAAATGTTAATATATTTTTATAATAAAAAAATATTCTCTTAAATATATTTTTTTACTATATATATTTTTATATTTTTTAAAATATATTATTTGTTATATTTTAAAAAAATATATATTTATATTTATTTTATTATTATTATATTATTTTAATTTTTTTTATTTTTTTAATTTTTTTTATTTAATTTTTTTAGTTTTTATTATTATAGTTTTTCACTGTTTCTGTTTATTCTTCAATTCATAAGGAAGTTATTGGTTGCTAGAAATAAACTTGATCTGCGTTTGTGAAAGAACAGCTCTCTCTCTCTCCCTCTCTCTCTCTCAAAGTCTCAAGCTCTTATAGCTAACCAGATAGCAGCGTAGAGATGAATAGATCTATATAGACTTAGCTTGATTGTGAAGATCTGAACATAATATAGCCAGTCCGGAGGATTATGCTGCCTGTTCATACGTAATCACGTCAAAGTCACATTTTCTGTACGTTCAATTATTGTGAATAATTTATTAGATGTCCTGAAGGAGCATGCGAAGGTATGCAATACATTTGGCTACACTTTCTTCAATTTAGATTTCGTGTTTAAATGGGCGCTCATAGAATGGAAAGAAATGTAAAAAAAATATAAAAATTACAAAAAATAAACAAAAGTACAAGTATTTCTAAGCCAGGCTGTGCAATGGAAACGAGACTGATCGCTGGTCCCTTTCCCATTGTCCATCAGTTTGTCATCTATTTGGGTGTTCCCTCGAATCGATGGAACCAGCCATATCGCCAGCTGGTTGCCTCTGGATAGTTGTATTTGGCATCCGGCGTGTGGGCGTAGCGCGTCTCCAGGTATGTCGAGCGCTTGCCGGTCTTCAGCAGCTGCAGCTCGTCGGCCGGCACGGACTTCATGGGCGTGCGTGACTGGCCGAAGAGATGTGCCTCCTCCTTGGACAGATCATAGTCGAAGATTTTCGAGGACGACGGCCGGTAGACGCGACTGTTCAGCGGATGCGACGCCCTGGGCAATGCGGCGGCAATAATACGCATTCTGGATGAGATGTTGTCCGGATACGTGATCTTAGCCTTGCGACTGGCCACGCTCGATGCACTGTTGTCCGACTTGCCAGCCTTCGTGGTCGCGCCTGACTTCCGCAGCATCCTCGAAATACCCTGCACGGATGCTATGTTAAACTTGTGTGGACTGCCCGTCGCATCAGCCGCTGTAGCCAGCTTCTTCGATCCCTTGCCCACCTTGGCTGCTGTTGCTGTTGCTGCCTTTGGCTTCATTTTCGTGAACCGATTCGAGCCGCTGCTAGCGTTTTGATGCGTACTTTGAAATTTTGTTGTAACTTGTTTATTTTGAAAGCTAAACATTGTTCTAATGTCGAACTGCTAATGAAATGTTTGCAGCAGCTTTCCAGCAGCCTAGCTCGCGTCTCGAGGCATGGATTGCTTTGATGAGACATTTTTTTAGCACGAGGGGTTTTTTCGAAGCTTTGTTAACTATAGTTCAAGAGTAGAATTGTTAAGTGCTACAGCTGACCATATTTAATAAATATCATAATTTCCATAGGTTTCTTAAGTATATTCCATTAAATATACATATATATTCATTTAATTTTTAATAAAAAAAAAATTTATTGATTATTTTAATTTAAAATACATTTCCTTTCGAGCAAGTATATTTCTTTATTATTTTTTTTTTTAAATAAAAATCATTTAAATTATTCATTATTTATTTATTCTTGACTTTAAGTCCAGCAACATACCAGAAAATATATTTTTACCATTTGCATATCTTAAATACAACTCAAAGACAAAAACTTAGCATATATTTTTATCTGTACCTCCTTTGCGCGTAGCTCCAAGTGCAATTACCAAAAGCCGGAAGACTTTCCGCCCGGTGGATTGTGCACTTTAATGGACGTGCGCACGCCGGACTTGTCCAGCTCCTCTGCAAGGAAAAAGGGTATAAAGTAGATTTTCAAAATAATTTCGCTTAATTTACAACTAGCCAACGCACCGCTTAGCGAAAAGGATGTTTCCTGCATATCCCGTTTGCCATCGACGCGCCCCACTCCACTCGAGGCTGCGCAGGGTGTAGGATTGCCAGAGAACATGGCAGCGGGCGGTTCGATTTCAGCGACGTGCGCGTCCAGTGCGACTAGTTTTTTAGTTGCGCTGCCATTCAGTGGCACCTGCTCGTCCTTTGGCAGCTCCTCCTTGCCCTCAATACTGTCGTAAACAAAAGGCGGCCGCAGCGGCGTGGGTATGAAGCGTCCAAAGCCCTCGGCAACACGAAGCTGCCCATTCTCCACGCAAATCCGCCCACGCACCAAGACATACTCAGGCACGCCGTGCACAGTCATGCCCTGTAAGGGATTAGAGATTGGGAGTGGAGTCTATATATAGCTACATAGATATCTGAACTTACCTCAAAAATATTGAAATCGCATGCATGATGATGGGTGTCTTTGGATATGGTGCGGGTTGCTTGGGGATCCCAAATAACAATATCAGCATCAGAGCCATTGGCTAGAAAAAAGTAAATTTAATAAATAAATATAAAATTAAAAAAAAAAATAACAAAATATACAAAAAAAAAATAAAATAAAATAAATAATATAACAAATAAATAAAAAAAGTAAAAATTAAAAATAAATAATAAAAAAATAAAATACGAATATAAATTAAATATTTTGTAATCTAATTTAATATTAAATTTACTTTTCATTTTATTATATCTATTTTATTTGAAAAGAATGTGTTAAATATTTAAAAAATACTTTTTGGCTTGCATATTATAATTTTTTATAATTTTAATTTACTTTAATTAATATTTTAATACTTAGTAATTTTATATATATTTTATAAAATTTTATTTCAGTCCAACTTATATTTGAATTCGCTTACCAATTCGTCCCTTTTGTGGATAAATATTGAATATTTTCGCAGCATTTGTGCTGGTTATGGCCACGAATTTGCAGGGATCCATTAGGCCGGAATGTACGCCGCGCTCCCACACTAGCGACATGCGATCCTCGACGCCATTGACGCCGTTCGGTATTTTGGTAAAGTCGCCCAGGCCCAGTTCCTTTTGCTTCTTGTTAAACGTGCAGTTGTCGCTGCCCGTTGTCTGCAGATCATCGCTAGGAAATATAGAAAGGAATACAAAATTAAATAATTTTTGTTTATGAATACCTTTCTTTTATATGAAATGAAAATGAGTTAAAAAATAAAGGTACGTAATGTATATATGCATACTCACTACGGCAAATCATGCTTGGCATTGCTTAAGCAATGACAAAGGATTTGCAGACTGTTCCGCCGTCATCTTCTGAGTTGTTCTTAAGGCATGATTACATGAACGTTATGTATCAATATGTGTGATTAAGTGACAGTCTAAATGAATCACTTATTGCCCTCGACGACTCACCTAGCGAGCAGCTTCATCAGAAACTCGGGCGTTGTTTTGTCGGGCCTCAAGGGCGGGCTCAGCACATGAGCTGCGGCATGGCCAAAGTGCTGGCAGCGATAGTGGGTGCCATCTGTGCCCAGAGCCGCCGCTAAGGTCTCGCCGTAGATGTACCTCTCGCGATAACGCTGACGAGCGCGCGCTACCTCAATGCCCGCCGATTTGCTCATTACGTGCACCACATAGAGTGGACAGTCGACCTAGGAGTAGAAGAAAATTAGATTAAAATATTAAAATCAAAATAAACATGTTAATAAGATATTCCTTTTCTTATATTCATCATAGATTTGATGTCTGTTATGTGGATGCCATGAGGATAAATTGGGTAAGGCATAGCAATTCCCAACAAATCGATTTTTATTAACATTTTCTTGTTACAGATAAATGTTTACATAGTGTGCTGTTAACAGCATGTTAAAATGTATGTTAAAGAGTTTTGTCTTGATTACCTACCTGATGAGCCAAAATGCAGGCACGATGCACCGCCTCAGCCTCAACTTCCTCCTGGCGCGACAGCTCGTGACCCTCGGGGCCAGTGATGCCCTCAGCTAGAAGGCGTTTGGCATTCTTGGCAATAATATCGCCATTCTCAGCATGAACCTGAAACAGCAATGTTAATAATGAAAAACCTCAACTATAAAGAGTCTCAAGCAAGCCCACCATAGCCACGCCATTCAAGCCTCGAATGCGCTCAAAGACGTCCAGCAGATCGGAGTCGTTCAGCTGATAGAGTCCCTTGTAGGCCATAAAGGTCTTGAATGAGTTGATGCCCAGCTCTCTGCACAGTATGCCCACTTCGTCGGACACCGATTTCGACCACCAGGTAATGCCCACATGCAGCGCGTAGTCACAGCAGACCTTGGGATCAGCCCAGCTGCGCCACTTGTCATAGGCCTCAATCATGGACTCGTTCTTGTTTGGCAGCACAAAGTCGACTATAGCATGGGATATAGAGTGAATAGTCATATATAGATGTACCACCAGGAATACCCACTTATCATGGTTGTGCCACCCGCTACAGCTGCTTTAGTTCCATGATAAAAGCTATTCGAATGAACAATCGTGATATACAATTAGATAACTATTTATAGCACTTCAATTACTTACTCATCCACTGCCACCGCATTGCCAAAGGGCAGCTGCATGTGCGTATGCGGATCTATGCCACCTGGTATAATTAGCTTGCCGCTGGCATCGATTGTGCGCACGCCACCTGGCACCGTTATATCCGCGGCGGGTCCGACGAATCTGTTAAGTGCCTCGTTCAATTCGATTTTGATTTGAGATTACATTTATGATATTTACTTGATAATGCCATCTTCTATGTAGACATCGGCCTTGAACGTCTTGTCGTGATTCACAATTTGCCCGTTTTTAATGTAGACTCGATTCTGGGCGCTTTGCAGATGAATGGGCACCTTTTTAACTGGCGCCGGACTGTGCGACATGTTAGCAGCTGAAAGAATATGAATTTAAATATAATAATACTAGGTAAATAATAATATTATTATTATTAATGCCAAGAAGTTGGCTTATTCCAATCTACAAAATATTTATACCTAATGACCACATAAGAGTAAGCGGAAAAGAAATTCAGTTAAACCAAAAACTGTTTAAGATATTATGTTGTTTTTATTTTTGTTTTAAAACTACATTCATGCCATTATATATGGTATATTACATCATTCAAATAGCTGCCTGACCTTGCCTGATCGGCAGGAAATTTCCATTGCGTACCTCTATCTCTTTTAGACCACTTTTGGTAAAATTTTAAAAAATTATTTACATTTGCTTAACAGGCATCAGATAAATTTATTATTAAATGGCAAGTCTTATTAGTTCTGTCAACAGTTCTATATAATCAATTACTTAAACATTTCCAGACATATAGCTATTCAAAATAGTATCACTCTTGTTGGGTCACTCTATATATTGGAGAGCAGTGCAAAGAGACTCTCCGGGCAGTATACAAATCGAACTGACCGTGCACAAAGCTAACGTAAATAACATCTGAACAAGTTCTTGTGATATCTTAAACGAGCTTTCCCCTTGGCATAATAATACAAATCTTATCAAAAGTGATTACAGAATTGATTTCAGGTATAAATAGTATTATGTTTACTACCAAGTTGCTAACTTTTTAAAATCGAACTTTTGTTTGTTGTTGATAAGCTGCATATCTATGAAATTTTTCCTTTTCAAGGGTTTACAATCTTTGATAAATGGCAGATAGCAAAGCTTTGCTCTAAAGCATTTCGAGTTTTTGTTGGCCGCACGTACGCACTGTCAGTTAAACATAGTTTAAATACAACAATTTCTAATCTTATCAATTGAAATAGACCATCCATTTCAAACCCGACCATTTACCATTTACAGCAGACATAATGCCGTCGCGGCGCGCAATGCAGTTTTTTGTCTCAGTGCCCCAGATGCGAAGTGACGCAAATAAATTTGCGCGTTAAATATAGAATACACTTGGCGAAATTTCGATGGGGAATATTCAACAAAAAATCTATTTTATATAGATTTGACATTTTTAAAAAATAATTAAAATATTTTTTAAAAATATAAAAAAGCAGCAGAACTAAGCTCGAGTCCAACTCAAGCCTACGCCAAGTTTTCAATGTTTCTTTAAAGATTAGATTAGGTATTTAGTATATATGTCATATATATGCATATTTATGTTCATATATATATGGCATGTTTGCTATGTTAAACAGTTTCATATGTATTCAATGGGCATGCAAGAACAACAATCTAGTTTTGTTATAGCTACCAAAATAGCCGACTCAACAATTATCTACGTAGCGGCCACATGTGAATAATATTAAAAACACACACAAACACACTTGTAACACAACTATACATATTCACAGTTCCAAATATGTATGTGCCTCTGGCACAAGTGCGAAAAACATTATTCTCTGACCCACTACCAAATAGTTGATGTGCGATGTAATCGCATTAGCTGAGATTATTTTATTTCAAGCAAACTGGATTTGTTTTTATGTGTTTGTTTACTTCTATATACCATTCACAATTTTAGATTTTTTTAAAAATATTCAGCAATAAATTGCAATTTTAATGGCTTTTTATATATATTATATTTTTAGTGCATAAATTTGTTTTCTGTATGACGCGTTCGCATGTGATAGTCAAAGCAAATAAATATTTATTTTTGCCCGTTAGTTTCAGTAGTAATTTCTCAAATTTACCGTTAAACTTTGAATAATTTTGGTAGTCTAATTGCCGACAAATCAGGCAGGCAACGCACAAACGCAACCGCTTTCGCCAAAAAACTCTGATAAGACTAAAAAAGTTGATGCTAGCAACAGGTGCTGTTAAGCTGAAGTGAACTGTTAACAGCACTGTTAGGCTAACAGTGGCAGAGTTATCGATAGCTAATCGAGATCAGTTGCTGTGTGTGGCGCGAGTATTTGAAATATATGTAGAGGGGGAAAGACGAAATTAATATGATGAAAATTAATTATATGAAATAAAATAAATATAAATAATTAAAAATTAGGCAAAAATATAAAAGAGCAAAGGAAGTCTTTTGTTATTTATGATTTTATTATTATCTAGTATAAAATAATGTTTTCCAATTAAATAAAATAAAAATAAATAGGTAAAATATAAAGTACAATCTTGTATTATATATATATATATATATTCATATTATTAAATATAAAATAATACTTTTAAATGGTATTCTTTTCAGAATTGCTGATTTGTGAGTTAAATTTAAAATAAATATAAATACATAATTTAATTTACATCTGCAGCTTCATTTTCTTGGCAGAAATATACATTTTTCAACAGCTGTCAGGAGCCGTCAGTCTAAAGGGGGCTTTCGTTATTGCGGTCGCTAGGCACACATTTATGTAAACATTTCCATTGAATGCATTTCGTATAAGCTTTGACCCTAATTTTGCACAACTCGTTGCAGCTCTGTTTGTGGCTGAAAGGAGACTTGCTCATGTAATCAAGACAAACTCTTAACAGATGTTTATATAGATAGCTCTTAAAACTTGTCAAAAAGAATTAATTTTTTACTTAGCTATTTTTCTATAATATAAACAAGGATCAAGGATTACTGCTGTAAGTCCAGAATTTATGGTCTTTGGCTTAAACTCTCTCATCTCGAATCTCTCGCTGTCAATTTGCTTACTTTGTGCACTAAATTAAGCCCTATAGCCAAAGGGGGATTTATGTTTTCATTCAATTTTTGGTGGCTGGTGAGAAAATATAAAGTGGATTATACAGAGATAACAGGCAGGCCACAGTTATGTACAACCACATACAAATTCTTTTACCTTTCTTTTATTTTTGTTTGCCTTTTGGTATTCGCTTTGCATTTTTTGTGCGCAGAACTGGAGTTGGCCGGAAGTGCAGGGCATCGAGCGCGGCACCGCAGCTGGCCATAAAAATTGTGCAGAGATATGTCGCCAGCCGTGAAATGTTTATATGCATGTGGGTCGCGTTGCAATTGAACTGAAGCGGGGACTACATAAAAAGGTATTGGCAGCCAGCGATATCCAAAGCCGATCTGTGCCACTTTTCTTGCGGCATTGAGTTGGCTAATACCTTAAAGACTGCTGCCACTTAATGCCTGAGTCGAGCTCTCTGCCCAACTGGCTGCTTGCTATTGCTATGCTGTGCTCGTCATGGCCAGAAATCCTTTTAGCTTATTTAGCCGTTTAGTTAAACGCAATTTGGCTGTTGCTCTTGGCCGCCTTTGTGGCCATTGTTTCCACCTGCTCGGTGCTCGGGGCTTGCTGCATAAATTAAGCGATAAGTTGACTCTGCTCTTTTTCGTTGCCTTTGCGTATTCGCTCGGAATTTATGCTTGAATCGAACTCTAGTTAAGCATTCCAATGACAGCCGTGATAAAGTGTTCACTTCTCACGATTGTCTGCAAATATTAGCTCTTCCCACCTCTGGCTGAGTGAGAGATTTAAGAGCATAATGAAGGGACAATAGTTCAATACTTTTGGGCAGAGCTAAAGAGGATTTTTGTATTATATATATTTCATACAAACTAAATACAGTTTATACCAAATACTCCCTCTATAAATTTCTCTCTAAGTTCCTGTATTTATTCCCTTTTGTCTTCTGCACAGATTCAATTTGACAGCAGCAGCTCGGGCGACAGCTGCTCTCACAATTTACTTGACGTGTCTTGACCATTAGAGTAAGTTCTTTCTTTTCTTACGCGATTGAGTTGGCTTCACTTCTATTTTCATTTCCATTTCCATTTTCATTTCCATTCTAGCTTCTGCCATTTCCATTATCTGGCAACATTTTTATCTATCAATAGTTCTGAAGCGGCGCGCAGCTATTGCCATTAATTTGCGCGACATTTGTTCGCCATTTGGCTTTTAGTTGGCATCTCAGGGCCTGAGTGATTGCAGCCTGCACTTTACGGCAATTGGTAGCACTTTACGCCAGCCAAGTTGAAAAGCTGAGAGTTTTATTCTAAAACTTGCTGTTAAGTGCCAACCGGAGACACAATGAAACTGAATAGAGAGAGAGAATGGGAGAGAGACAGTGAGAAGTTCAACTGCGAAAAGGTAGCTTCAACATCGCTGATAACTGCAGAGCAGATATTAGAGAGCAAACTTTAAACAAGCTGAATATGTAATGGTTAACATACACTTAACATAGCTGTTAACATTTCTTTCAGCAGCAGAAGAGAGAATGAGAAGGTGAGTATATGAATAGGTTTTTAAATAACAGAATATGTAAAGATTAACATGCTCTTAACATAACTATTAAACTGATAACTGCACAGTAGAAAGAGAAAATATATGCAAATGTAAACATACCTTTAACAGTGCTATTAAGAACTACTCAGCTATCAACTCCTTTCTCCCAAAATAACACATTAAATCGTTTATCCACTCATAACATTTAATGACAGTCAAAACACGCTGAAGTTTTCGCCAGAGTCAAGGCTTGGCCCTGGCCATGGCTGCATTAAGCGGATACTTGGAGTGTTCCGCATGGATCTGTGGAGCCAAATGTAATTAGTGCTTGGCAGGGACTTTGACTGTGGCGAGCAGAGGAAAGAAGCAGCAGCCCGCAGTAGTTGGTCTAATTGGATCGAGTATTAGTATTAGTTAAATCGAATTTGAGCACACGTATTGATTAGGAAGCGGACACATGGCAGCTAACTTTGATAGTTTCTGTCAAACTTGGCCACACACACTCACACACACACTCACACACACACGCACACGCAGAGCTCAAGGTGCTGAGCAGATGGATAACTTGATTGACCCCCGGACAGCTGCTGTTGCTGGAGCACGTAATAAGCTGCGTGTCTGCACAGCTGCTGTTGATGTGGGGCGCGCACTCACGTTCGCGGTCGCCAAGGCGGCTCTTTTATAAACACACGCACACTCATACAGACAAACGACTTAATAACTGAAGAGCGAGTGGGCAGTGGGCGTGCCAGTGTCTGCCAGTTCGTTGACACTAACTGGCACTTTAGGGGCGCCAGGCCGGGCGGGGGCGGTCGCCGGCATCTGAATACGGACCAAAGTCAACAATGCCGCGCGTTGCCAGGTTTATTAAAAGGGCTCAGGTGAACGTCTGAGCGCCATTTGCAACGGCAGGTGAGGCTAAAATCACAGCACAGTGCCCGTCTGCCACCTGCCAAGCTACCTGGCGCTGTTTACTTAAGCGCAGCACACGCACAGCCACACACACTCGCACACAGGTGCATTTAAAGATTGCCCAGCTCGTCTACTCCTCCTGCTTGAGCAGCTTTTCACCATGTGCCCCGCTGTCCATGCCGTGTTCCTGTGCATGTCCTATGGCTATGTGCCGGTTTTGGCGTTTAAAGGTCATTTGCATTTTGACCTCATCAGCTACTTTGCGAGGCATTCGCCACATCAGTTAAGAACTGTGCTTAGGCCTTGTTTGCAGTCAGTCATCATAATTAACATGAAATGTTAAGCATTCGCTTGAATGGCCGGAAGATGAGTGGCAGAGAAGGCAAAGAGATGTGAAGTTTGAAAAACTGAATATACGTATAATAAACATATAATATTTAAATAATAATAATACAAAATAATAAAAAGAATAATAAAAAATAAATAAAATGAAATAAATAAATTAAATACAATAATAAATTAAATAAAATAAATAAACATAAAAAATAAATAACACAATTAAATAAAAGGAAAAATAGAAAAATAAATAAAGTATTAATAATGAATAAATAAATATAATAAAAAAATGAAACAAATAAATCAAATAAATAAATAAAATAAATAAATAAAAATAATAAATAAATACGTAAATAATAATAAAAATAATAAATGAAATAAGACAAATAATTATAAAAAAAAAATTACAAAATAAAGTATTAATAATGAATAAATAAATATAATAAAAAAATAAAACAAATAAATAAAATAAGACAAATAATTATAAAAAAAAAATTACTAAATAAAGTATTAATAATGAATAAATAAATATAATAAAAAAATAAAACAAATAAATAAAATAAATAAATAAAAATAATAAATAAATACGTAAATAATAAAAATAATAAATAAAATAAGACAAATAATTATATAAAAAAAAATTACAAAATAAAGTATTAATAATGAATAAATAAATATAATAAAAAAATATAACAAATAAATAAAATAAATAAATAAAAATAATAAATAAATACGTAAATAATAATAAAAATAATAAATAAAATAATACAAATAATTATATCATCCTCTCGTGGCTTCCATCATATTCTGCTGTAGTTCAATTCTTATATAAAAACTAAAATAAAACCTAAATTCAACCAGCCTTGGCTTGCTTACAAAATTTGTCTACGAATTAAGTCTTAATATGCATTAGCCAAGTCAAAATTGAAGAAGATGCCGAAGTGTAGCAACAGCTGCTGAGTTTCCTTAGGAAAGTTCGCATTGTTAAGCTAGGAATTAGTGAATGCTCTTAATTAATAATCAAATAATGTTCGACATGTGATGTGATAAAACACGCGACTAGCGCTGCAGGGGAACTGGTGGCTGGGCGCTGGCAACTGGGAACTGTGTGGGGAAACAAATGGCAAATGCTTAACAAGCACTTACCATTTACGGCTTCGCATTGCTGATCATTAATTTGGAGACGGAGAGCATCGGCGAAGAAGCCACCGAAGCACTCGAAACAATACTCCAAATCGTGTTTATCCACTGTAGCGCCTTTAACTTTTATTGGTCTTTAGCTGCGATGCACAAGGAGGATAAGCACCATCAAGAGGGCTGCTGGGTGGGTGGGCCTGGGTGGGTTGTGGCAAAGATGTAAGAAAAACAACAATCAACACCATTTGCCGCTACAAATTAAGCTTCGAGCAAACAAATCGCGCTGAGTTCTCTAAGACTTTCGCATTTCACTTCTGTTTGCTCGTGTTGCTGGCTTGTTTTATGTGGATGTCTGTCTGGGGTGGCTGTGCCCCGCCCACTGGCTGCCCCCTGGCACATTCGTGTTTCTACGAAAATATTTTCGACAGCGTTCGATGTGTTCTACGTGTATTTATAGCGCTGGGTGCTTAATCAAATGCCGTTGGCTGGGCTACGCTGCGTATACTTAATTTCAGTTTCGTTTCTTTGGCCCAAAGCGTGAATTCTTTTTCTCGCTTTGTTTTCTGCGCAGCTAATTAAGCCATGACTGAAAAATGTTTATTTAAATTGCTCAGTGTGGCCTCCACTAAGTGATTAACAATTCCCTTAAGTGAGCTGAGTATGAGTATTGGAGTAAGGCGAAGCACCTTAGTTTGGACTAATACAAATGTGCATATGAATGGCGCTTGAAATTCAAGTGGAACTTACACAAAATATTTGCTGAATAGTTAACATTTGTGTGTGCATAATGGAGCTGATTGGCTGTTTGATTGTTTTAAGGGCGAGTTATCAAGTGGCGCTGAAAATGCAAAAGAAATTCGTTTTTAACTAGAGTAATGCGGCGAAGAGTTGATGAGGGCTGATTACAGCAAACTTTTAATATCGGAATGTGCAATCAAATTAGACTGTTTAGAGCTGAGCACAAGGCAAAGGCGAGGGCGAGGAGGCAGTCTATAGCCAACTGTTGATAGATCTGATAGAGCCAGACGAAACTCATTGCCTGTGAGTGAGCTACAGTGCAGACAAGGCCCACTTGGGCAGCTCAAGGCCAATGTTAAGCCAAAGTGTGGTCAACTTAAGCCAAAGTTAATAATAATTACTAATAATAATTACTATTAATAATAATTATTAATTTTGTACACATTTTGTACTTCAGACTATATCAAAGTCATATTCCTAAACGAACTTATAGCCATCTGTATAGCTGCGAGTGCCTGTCGCTCTATACACAGACTGCTTACCTTTTTGCTTATATAAACAATTTGAATTGCTCATTGGTAATAATCAACTAATACAGACTAATACAATAAGTTACAGTTATACAGTCATATTTAAACTTAGTAGTGAAAGACTTCCTTTTGAGTCCATTGAAAGACTTATTTTCAAGTCTCAAAGCATCTTGATTCACCTTCGTCTATCTTGGCTACTGAGCAGAGGCTCTGCCCGTCTCTCTTGCTTGCCTAAGCATTCTATAAAATTTATTAAAAATTTCTAAGTGAAGCAAAGAGGCAGCTGCAGTCAGAATGCTGAGAATCTCCTCTTAAAATGGACTCTTTATTCCTGTGGCCAGCTGGTCAAAATCTATCAAGCTCTGTCTGCAGCTCTGTCTCTGTCTCCCAGCCACTGGCAAATGAAAACAATGAATGCAATTCAATTAATTTTATATAAATTTGATTTAAATGTGAATTTATTCAAGTTGATTCAATTAGAGCAAGCGATTTATTGACAATTATTGTTAAATTGAATTAAAATTTATTCCGTTCTCATTTGATTCGTTTGGCGGAACGTGCGCTATCCAAATGGCCTCAGGTGTAGGCAAATAGTTTAAAATAATTCCGTTGATATCTTTGTTTCGTAATTCTATTAATTCGGCAAATTTATTTGGCATTTCGTGTTTGGGGATTGGCTGTGACTCTGCCCGTGCCTGTGGCGACATTGGCACGTGTTTAATCCTACTAAGTATGCCGTCAAAAATGGTGTGTGCTGCAGGGAGAGGACGCCGCCAGTTGTCATAAAATGTTAAATACGAATTTATGGCAGACAGCGCGCCTCTGGCATACTAAGCGTCCGTAACGGCAGGGCGGTGGTGGGGGGCGTGGCGTGCGGCACCTAAACGCATTAGCAAAATGAAGCTGTTTCGATAGACATTACAACAATGCTAGAGATTTGCTCCGTAGTCATTATTGTCTTGTTTTTGTGGCACATTTGCTCGAATCAAATGCTCCGCCCAGCGCTGAGCTGAGCTGACAAAATTCGTCCTGGCCAGGAGCAGCTGCTGCTGCCCATTCAAATGGGACTCAGATGCTTATAATTCTAGTTAAGGTGATTACACTTGAGGTGTTTTAGTCTGCCATGCATCAGCATAGCTGCAGCTGCCTCAAAAAGCCGATTGCCAAGCGAATTGTGTGAATGCTGAAATCGAACTTCAGCTGCAGCCACTGTGTGGCTTATAGGTGAAAATAAGTAAAATGTTTTGGGCCATTTTATTAATTTAATTTTCAGTTTTGTTATTCGAAATTTATTTATTTTTGTTGTTTATTTATTATTATTTTTTTTTTATTTATTGTTTATATATTTTCTTATTTATTTTTTATTTTATTTTTAATTATTTATATATTATTTATTTATGTTTTTTATTATTTATTTATTTTTTATTTACTATTAATATATTTTTTATTTATTACTTATTCAAATTTTAATTTATTATTTATTTATTTATTATTTATTTATTTTCTTATTTTTAAAATTTTTTATTTATTATTTATTTATTCTTTACTACAAGTAACTTAAAAAAAAATAAATAATAATAAATACAAAATTAAATAAATAAAAAATTAAATAAATAATAAATAAAAACTAAATTCACGAATTAATAAAAAAATGATTCCCTTTCCTTTAACAGTTATTCATTATTAAAAGTTATTCACTATTATTACATTTTAAAAAATATTTATTTAGAATTATAGTACATTTTCCTCGTCCAACTTTCAGTCCTGCTTCTAAATTCATTTTGCCCTCGTTCATTGCATTTTCTATTGATATAATAACTGAGTAATCAGGAATGATTTGATTTACACAACAAAATTATATCAAATAAAATACATTAGATAACACAATTTTTGTTTTCCAATGAAATTTTAGCAAAAACACAAACACACATACAAACATATATATACTTACGCTATGCCTGGCTACGATGGCGCTGTGACAATATACTCGCCCGACGGGCACCTGCTGCAAGTGGAATACGCGCAGGAAGCGGTGCGCAAGGGGTCGACAGTGGCAAGTGGCTGGGAATAAATATGTATTTGCCGTATCTCACAAGTGCTTTTGCCCCACTGTGCAGGTGGGCCTGCGCACCAAAGACGCGATTGTGCTGGGCGTGGAGAGGAAGGCGGTGGACGCGCTGCAGGTGGAGCGAACGGCGCGTAAAATACGCAAGTTGGACGATCATCTGGTCGTGACGTTCGCCGGGCTGACGGCCGATGCGCGCATCCTGCTGAATCGCGCCCAGAGCGAGGCGCAGAGCCACCGCCTCAACTTTGACAGGGCCGCCACGGTGGAGTACATAACACGGTGAGTGGCTGGGCGTGATTAGAGCGTTAGTTACAGTTCGGCTGCTGCTCGCCAGATATATCGCCAAGTTGAAGCAGAACTACACGCAGAGCAATGGCAGGCGTCCGTTCGGCGTCTCCTGCCTGATAGGCGGCTTTGATGCGGACGGCAGGCCGCGTCTCTATCAGACCGAGCCCTCGGGCATCTACTACGAGTGGTCGGCCAATACCACCGGCCGGCTGGGCAAGACGATGCGCGAGTATTTGGAGCAGAACGCGCCTGCCATGAGCAGCGCGCCCGACGACGCCACCGCCATCAAGCATGTGGTGCGCGCCCTGCACAAGGCCACCGCGCTCAACGCCAGCTTCTACGAGGTGGCCGTGCTCAAGTATCAGCAGCCCCTGCACATGGTCAGCCCCGCCATGGTGGCTCACTTGGTGCAGGTCATCAAGCAGGAGATAGCCGAGGAGGAGGCCAAGCAGAAGAAGAGTTTGGAAACCAAAAAGTAAACTTGCCTCGCTCCTATCTATATATATATCTCTCTCTCTCTCTCCCTCCCTCTCTCTATGCGGAATCCCGTTAAATTCACGTTAGCCCGCGGCGGGCATTTGTTAACCTTTCGGCCCAATCAAGACTTGATGAACTTTTTCTTTCCCAATTTAATTTTTTCCTCTCCTGCCTTAGCCCCTTCCGGGCGGGGCAAAAGTAATCAGCACGAAAAATGTGTAAACTGAGCAAATCACTTAATTTGCCTCAAGGGCGTCTTTAAGCACTTCAGCGTCCACAGCCACGCACACAAATCCTGTCCAGCCCGTGGAGCAAAGGAAGCGAGTTAAGAACTTTTAAGTGAAAATGGAAATTGAATTTGCTCCAAAAATTGCATACACACTCGAGTGTGCTCGGCTTTGTTGCCTTTCGATATACTTTTGTGAGTCGCTCGTAAATAGAGAGATTTCGCCCAGCTGCCACTTGGCAGGTGTTTGGCCCGTCTGCCTAGCCATGGGGGGCAAGTGTTTTAAATCAAATGTGCGCCTTGGGCGCTGCCCCAACATCAGCATCAGCCCGCAGCCCTCAGCCCGCATGGGCATCAAGTCTGACGTGAGCTGCAAAATACTTTCATAGACAAACATTGATACGTGTGCGATTCCTGAATGAAAAAGTCTATCTCTGAGCTCTGATTTTGTTTTGATATAGTTTAAGCAGTCTTCCAGCTGGAGTTATGTGGGCCTTGGTATTGAGCATATTATTTATTTTTGTGGCATTTTCAGCAATTTTTAAACAAACTTCACCTGAGCTGCTGTAGTTAAAGGCTAATGGACATACAAAATTTAATTAAGATTTATTTTCTTTCTCAAATTATAGTCAAGTATTTTCTGAATAGGTCAGTTGAAGTTCATTATGATCATCAGTGATTATTCTAGCTACTAAGTACTACTTAATTACTTACTAATTAGTAGTACTAAGTAAAGATAATATAGCTGTCGAGGCGCAACTTACTCAACTATGCTTGGTCTTCAACTGTCAAAGATATTGTAGCCTATGCAACTGCTCATAAATTTTTATTGCATATATATTTAATCTAATTTAATTTATTTAAAATTTTAAAAAATGTTTAGAAATAAACATAAACTCAAAATTAATTTACTTTGCTCCCTTTTTGCATTAATAAAGGCCTGCAGACGGCTAGACTTCGAGTGCCCAGCTCTGTAGACCCACAACTATCTTAAGCCATTTAGTATATTAATATATTATTTTAAAGCCAGCCACCCAAATGTATTTTTTTATAAAATGGCATTTAAACAACTCCAAGATAATACAAGCATCATGATCATAGCTCAAACAGTTTTGGTTTTATGCCAATTCCTTTGCCTATTGCTCTTGTTGGGTCACTGCCCATGAAAACCTAATTAAATAATAAAATATTAAAAAAATAAATTTAATAAATATAAAAAAATAATATAATTATAGTTAATGCTTGCTCAGCCTTTATTACTCAAATATTGATATATATAGAATGGAAGTGCAGCGCTTGCTAAGCCTTGAAGCTGGTCATGCCGGCCTGCATGATCTCATCGGTGAGCAGCAGATTGCAGGCGATGATGGAGCAGGAGTTGAGTATCTGCTTCTTGACGCAGTAGTTGTCCAAGACGCGCTGCTTCTCCGGGTCCATGGGCTCGCCGGTCTCCAGGTCCAGGCCAATCGGCTGGGCAGCGGCCTTGGCAGCCGTCGTCAGCTTCACAATGGTGTCCTGCACGTCGAAGCCGCTGTTGATGGCCAGCGTCTTGGGTATGATGAGCAGGGCCTCGGCGAACAGCTGCACGCCCAGCTGAGCCTTGCCCTTGGCCTGGGTCTTGAAGTCGCTCAGCGCGTTGTAGGCGACCAGCTCGAACGCTCCGGCGCCGGGCAGCACGCAGTTGTCCACAATGGCGTTCTGTATGGCGTGCAGCCCGTCGCGGATGGCATCCTTGATGGTCTCGGTCTGGTGGCGCGACGGCGTGCGGATCAGTATGGTGACCGAGGTGGGATTGCGGCACTTCTGCACGAAGGTGTACTTCGTTTCGCCCAGCTGCTGCTCGTAGACCAGGCCGGCGTAGCCGAGGTGCTCCTCGCTCAGCTCATCCAGCGAGTGCAGAGCCTCGCCGCCGCAGGCACGCATCAGGCGCTCCATGTTGCGGCGCTTGGCGCGACGCAGGGCCAGAATGCCGGCGTCGGCGAAGGCCTCCAGCGAGGGTATATCGATGCCCTTCTGGTTGATGACCACGAAGCCGTTCTCGTTGTCGCTGCACAGCCGCCGCTTCAGCTCGATGATCTTGGCCACGCGCTGGTCGATGAAGCGATGCTCCTCGCTGACGCACTTGTCCCGCTCCTCGGCCGACTTGTAGCAGAAGGACGCCTCCACGGAGGTCTTCTCCAGCTCCAGCGACACGTTGCACGTCAGTATGTAGGCCTGCTCCAGGCGCGTGGGCATGTTCACATGCCGTCCGCCGTGGTCGAGCACCAGGCCATCCACCAGCTGGGTGTCCATCGTCGTGTACTGCTTGATCTCCATCAGCTCGATCATGTTGAGGTCGAGCAGAGTCTGGCCGTCGCCACGGATGCTCAGCACGGCATCCACGCAGATCTTGGCCAGCAGGTCGGCCAGGCGCCGCTCCACCTTGGTCCTCAGGCTGGTCTGGGCCAGGGCCAGCAGCGCGTCGCGCTCGATCTTGATTGGAATGCAGAGCAGCTCCAGCAGCTGCTGCGCCTGCTCCTTGGCCTGCATGATGCCAGTGCAGAGCATGCGTGGATGCAGTCCCTCCGTAATCAGCATCTCCGCCTGCTTCAGCAGCTCGCCAATCAGCAGCACAGTCGACGTGGTGCCATCGCCTGTGGCCGCATCCTGAGCGGTGCTGGCCCGAGCGATCATCGAGGCCGTCGGATGGCAAAAGTGCATCTCGTGCAGCAGCACGTTGCCGTCCTTGGTGATCTTGATGTCGCCAGCCGGCGAGACGAGCATCTTGGTGGTGCCCCGCGGCCCCAGATTGCTGCTCATCAGCCGCTGCAGCCCCGTAGCTGCCGTGATGTTAATGGCCAAAGCCTGAGCGGAGCGAGCGAGTTGCGCCTTGGGATTCAACAGAGTAATGCTAGCCATCGTTGAGGATTGTTCACAACTATTTATATATATATGTTATATATATTATATATTTTTTTATAATATTTTTTATATATTTTTTTTCCTATGAGAAAAGAGAATGAACTCGAATATCAAAGCGAATTGCCAGACAAGGTTTTGATTTTTGAGGTTAGAGTAAGCATTTGAAGTCATTAATGAGTTTGACAAGTCTGGCAACTCTATGCAAGCTTGCAAATAATAATGCGTTGTTTCCACTATTATTAGTGTCGTTGGCTTATCGACTAAGGGAAACAGAGTAATTAGTAAAATGTTAAATTATTATTGATTATTTAATGATTATATTAAATGATTATTTAATGATGGTAACTATCAAAAATAGTAGAAAAATATAAAATACCAAGACAAAAAATTAAAAGAAGCATTAATAATCTATTTATTATTTTAAATACAAATAATCTATTTAATTAAAAAAAAATAAACGTACCTAATTTAAATAAATTTGAATTTAATTTGAAATAAAAAATGAATTAATTTAATTAAATTAAAAAAAAAATTATTAAAAATAAGTCCATAAAAATACTTGGGAAAAATTATTAAATATTTTAATTTTTTTTATTTAATTTTAGTCTAATAATAATTATTTTTTAATCATTTTCAAAATATAATTTGAAACGTAAAAATTATTTTATGAGACAAATATTTCAAATTAAATGAAATTTAATTAAATTAATAATTCGGCTTACCCAAAAATGAAAGGAGACATGGATTTGATAGTTCAATTATTAATAATATTAATAACAATTTAAATAAATTTAATAAATTCTAAAGACATCCTTAATATAAGTCTCTTGACCTCTGGTAAGACAAGACGATACACTGAGGCACAAGCCTAACACAAATTGTAAACTGAAACGAAAACAAAACCAATTTCATACATTATTGTAGCTCTGAAAAGACTTAATCAATAAAACTGTAATTAAAATGAAACGAACAACAGCTATGCTCTATATAAGCCCCTTGAAAGCAATATGACAAATTAATTTTATAAATTTCCCATTTGCTGCGACTCTCTCGCTTCTGTCTCAATAAGTGTGTGTGCTCAGCTGTCGTGTACGCCGGATTGTCCAATCAAAATCCACTTGCAGCAAAGCAGCTAAGCTGTTAATAGGAATTACTTTTAGCTGTGGTCGTGGCAGCGGCTGCGGCTGCGGCTGCCTGTGGTCCTCTGCGCTCCTGCTGCTGCTGCTGTTCCAGCCGAACCAATAAGTCATGCCTTTATTATTATTTACAGCCTTCCCACTCGACACGCTCTGTGTGTGTGTTGAGTGTTGCGCGCCGAGGCGCTACTTTTTATGCTCTCCTTGGCTTTGCCTGCTGTGCTCAGCTCAGTGCCCAGCACTCACACTTATCACACTTAATTTCATTAAGTAATTTTTCATAGTGCAACTTTTATTGAGTTTTAAACTGGCGGAGCGCATAATGCGAGCAAGTGAGAAAAGAAAGAGAAAGAGAGAGAGAGAGAGAGAGGGAGGGAGGAGGGAGGCCAGCTAGCAAGTGCTCGCATTTTGTTGAATATTACAATTGAGCTCTGCTTGGCTTTTATAACGTATACGCCATGTGCTCTTTTCTTTGGCATTGTCTGGCGCTGCTCGCTTTTGTCCCTGCAGCAGCTCCTCCGTCAGCTTTTACTCATTTTACGCCTTTTGTTTACGACCACTTGTTGCACTTCCCATTGTATTTGCTCTGTTTGCCTTGTTGTTCTTTCCTTTAATTGCCGCCTCGTTGTCGCCTGCTTTCAGTTTTCACTCACTTTCGCTCACAGCTTTGCCACTAATTCAAATTAAATTTCACAAAACTTTAATTATATATCGCTTTGGGCATTTGCTTTGTCTATATGATTTTGTGGTCCGTTTGCATTTTCATTTATTTATAAATATTTATGCAATTATTTCGTTTTTTTGGCTGGAATTTCATTGCACAGTTCATTAAACACCAAACTCTGCGATCTATCAATTCTTTTGTTTTTTTTTTCAGCAAAAATTGATGTGCTTTGATAAAATACGTAACGGTTTTTTATTTTTACAAATCCCGCTGCGTAAACAGCGCAGCTCTATGTGATTTTATACCCTGTAATTGTCCTGTGAGTGCAGAAAATGGATTCGATGATGTCCACAGGTCGTGAATTCTATATGGAAGTATATAACTGATAACTTTCCTATATATTTCAGATGATATTTTTAGTTTTATAATATTTTTAATATATTTTTTAATATATTTTTTAATATATTTTAAAAATATAAATAAAATTAAAAAAAATATATTTCTTTTATATTTATATATTTTTTTATGTTTTTTATAAATTTATATTTTTTTAATATATTTTAAAATTTCCAAAATTTTGTTCAATATATTTGCTTAACTATAATAAAATGGCAAATTTGTTTAAATATTTCATAATTTATTTAATATTAATATCTTCACTAACTGTCGTTAAAAAGTCAACAGAGATAGTATCACTCTTGATGAGTCAGACAGTGTAAAAGTCTGATTTTGCAATTAGAGGGCATCTGCTGGCCGAGCACTCCCCAGTTTGTTGTGTTGTTTGCCAATTGAAATGGTATTCGAAAGGTTCAGCAAAAAATGAAAATGTTTTCTGCGCATTGCATGACTCGCCCCAATTTTTTGCTCGTTGTTTATGAAGAAAAACGTATTTTAGAATTGAATTTTGAGCCAAATGCGATGGCATTCGCTGCGTGCAGCCAGCGCTTCGGGCTATTGTTTGCTGCACTGCAAGCGAGAACAAAAACGTACAAAATGTGATAGAAAAAACCGGCGGCATCTGGACGTGATGTTGGCATTCCGAAATTCCGAGCTTACTAATTGAATTTGTGGCTATGGGCCTCGTATAGATGGCTAAGGAGCTTATAGTTTATTATTTGTTTAATAAAAATTACGATATGCGTATTTGCCTTTTATTTGATTTTTTTTATATATTTATTTAAATATTTATATTTATATATTTATTTAAATATAACATAGACACTTTGTTAGGCTCAAGCTGCAGTTGCCAAAAGAGCTGAATAATGCAATTAGAAACAGAATTTGTAAGCCGATGGATGTTAAAATAAATAATAAAATCTAATCTATTTAATAAAGTAATCTATCTGAGCGTAATTTTACAAAATGACGTAAGAAAACGACGTAACACAATTACGTAACGAACTTATATAGTTAGCTATAATTCTGTGAGCCTGATGAGGTTTGGTAGACATAGACGCTGGATTGCATTTGACTGTTAAACTATCTAATAGACTCTAATCAAAATAATAATACTATATTTTTTATCTGAAATATACGAAACAAAGCAAAGTGGCGTAACAAAATGACGTAACCAAATGACGTAACAGATTAAGGTAAAATAAAGATATAGCAACCTATTCCATGAGCCCAATGAGGTTGATAGAGCATGGATATAATAATTTCATTATTTATTATTAAATTAAATATTTAATAATATATATATGTAATATAGTGGAATGACGTAACCAAATGACGTAACAAATTGACGTAACAAAATGACGTAACAAAATGACGTAACCAAATGACGTAACAGATTAAGGTAAAATAAAGATATAGCAACCTATTCCATGAGCCCAATGAGGTTGATAGAGCATGGATATAATAATTTCATTAATTATTATTAAATTAAATATTTAATAATATGTATATATGACGTAACCAAATGACGTAATAAAATGACGTAACGTAATGACGTAAGAAAATGACGTAACCAAATGACGTAACAGATTAAGGTAAAATAAAGATATAGCAACCTATTCCATGAGCCCAATGAGGTTGATAGAGCATGGATATAATAATTTCATTATTTATTATTAAATTAAATATTTAATAATATGTATATGTAATATAGTGGAATGACGTAACAAAATGACGTAACCAAATGACGTAACAGATTAAGGTAAAATAAAGATATAGCAACCTATTCCATGAGCCCAATGAGGTTGATAGAGCATGGATATAATAATTTCATTATTTATTATTAAATTAAATATTTAATAATATGTATATGCAATATAGTGGAATGACGTAACCAAATGACGTAATCAAATGACGTAACGTAATGACGTAAGGAAATGACGTAACGGAATAAGGTAACATAACTTGTTAACATAATTTTTTAGCTGACAAGCTTGAGCACGAATAGTCTAGATTATATTTTTGATTCTATTCAGCAGGCAAAACTTCTATTTGGCATCAATTTCCAGCACTGCCTGCAAGCCCTAGGTGAGTGCTATAATTTTTATATATAATGGCATGAATATTACTTTAAACTAACACTTAATTTCAAGTAATATGCAGAACCAGTTTTACATTAATTAAATTTCATGTTCTATAGCTCTTATGTCAGCCAAAGGAAAAGGAGTACGATTTGCCGTATTTAGCTAAGCTCTTCTTTGTTAAAAGCTAATTTTGGTTTCTTAAGATGCTGACTTACTTAATATCAAATCCTTAGACAGTAAATTTATTTAAATTTAAAGCTTCTTTGTGATAATAACTAATTTTGGCTTCTGTAACAGTCTTTTCATCCAGAGTCTCTTCCCACTCTTATCACTTGATCAAAACATGAAATAAATTTCAAACAGAGCTGAACCCTTTCAACACTTGAAATTCCCGTTAAGCAGCGTCAGCCTTATCGCGTTTGTCCCTCTTCACACTGTTATCACTTGATAAATGCTGATAAATAAAATGAATAGAACTTATTATAGAGCTCAACTGGTGACTGGGCGGACGCTCAGTGCATAATTAGCCCGAGCATCCTGGGACAGCCGGGCGGTTGGGGGCTCGACTTTTGGGCAATTAATTGCAAAGTGCCGTGCCTGGAATGGAGCTGGTCAAACGGACAGCTGGGCTGACCAATCAGCGATTGGTGGCGACCGCGGCAAATGAGTTAAGTTCAGTTTGGCGGCTGGCGAAACTTTTCATAACTTTGCCGCTGAGAAGATGCGGACCGTTGCGTTAATTGGAGCTGCGGGATCGACTAAGCGCCGCAGCATACAAAGCTTAACGGCGGCTGATTAAACCGTCGGGAGCTGGGAGAAGACAAGCGAGCAAGGCGCCCTGTGTAATTATCTTGATGAGATTCGCTTGGCCAGTCGAAGGTGACCCGAGTCGAGCCCTGACCCTGCTGCGGGTTCATCAGCCGCTTGCCGTCGGGCCAAATTAAGTTATGTGCAGTGGAACGCAACGCCTGACATGTCCGCCGCTAATAAGCCAAATGAGAACAAAAATGTCAGCGGCCAAGTCACCCCAGTCGGCCAAGTAACCCAATAACTTTTAACCCGCCACAATAATTGGAATTTATGAGTAATTTTTTCAAGCAGCGCCTCAAAGAGGCCATTGGCCCATGGCCGCAGCCAAATCACTCTCGGATGCAGCAATACAAGGGTTATGGTCAACGCCTGGCGCTGGACCCAACCTCAAGCCCAGCCGGCGACCAAGCAGCGAAGTAAAGTGTTGGCAAAAGAAAGCAAAAAGGAAAGTAGAAAGGGGAAAAGTTTGCGCCAAGTTTAAGTGCTTTTAAAAAACCATTAACGTCATTTCCTGGGCTGTCTGTGCTGCGGCGACGGCGACGCATGAGCCTTGGCCGGCCATGACTGACTGGCGGATACACTAAGCCGAGCTACGAGAGCTGTGGCTGGCTTTAAGGATTGGTGTAGCTAGAGTATGTATGGGCTATGCCCATCACATGGCCATGACTGACTGGCAGATACACTAAGATGCCGTATTGCCTTGCCCAAAACCCATATGCCCCTTTAACAACTCCTCATTGAGAGGAAGCACAAAACGGATATGCCGAAGCCTTTAGCTAGTTCGATTCCATCTTTACTCTACTTTACGCCCACATTGAGCTGGCCGCGATTCAATCGCATTGTTTAACTCTCCCTGGCCAAATGGGTTTCGAGCTTTGAGCGCATTTCTGGTTAATTGAGCTGATGACAGGAATATTTTGAGCTTTCACTTCAGCCTGAGGCAGAGGCAGAGGCTGACGCAGAGGCTGAGGCTTCGGGGTCCAACAGCGCGTGAGATCTGGCGCTGGCCTCAGCGTGAAAATGCTGCGACTCCTGCCGCCCGCAGCCCTGCTGCCTGACGCTGCCTTAAGAGCTGCATGGAATGCATTGGATGTCTGGAGGACACTGGCACTGGCTTTAGGACTTTGACAAACGGAGTTCAGTTCCTTAGCCGAAGTCTGCTCGCACTGGCCAGTTGGCAGCTGATCGGAGCCAAAGGACTTTAAGCTGTCCATGGCGGGCATGTCCCGGTGCTGCATAAGCTTCAGCGGACACTCCTGGACGCACGGCTGGAGCGGGCGCTCCTCGGCCGCCATCTTGGTGATCCGCAGGCAGTTGTCGAACATGTCGCGGCGCAGCTTCTCCTGCTCGGTCTTGCAGCTCTCGCGGTGCTCGTACTGGCGGTAGGCGAGCTGCGCCTTGGACACGTAGCCGGGCCAGCAGTAGTCGCGAATCCTTTTCCTGCGCACCACCTGCCCTTGGGCCACCATGTCCAGCTGGTTGTCCCGTTTGTAGCGCGCCGCTGCCTTGGCTATCGGGTACAGCGGTCGGCCGAGTGCCTTGGACTCCTCCATGGCGCGCAGAGCTGCCTGGAAGTAGTTGAAGTCGTCCTGCAGATGCGGATCCTCGGCGCAGGCCGTGGCGCGCATCTGTTCCTCCTCCCGCTGCGCGACGGCCTCATCCCGCTGCCCCAGGAGCACGCTGCGCAGCTCAGCGGCTTTCTTATCCCGCCGCCTCTTCTCACCAGCCGCAAAGCACTTGTTGGCCTCGTCGTTCTTGAGCCGTGACGCCAGCTCAAAGCGCCTGATCTCCGCCTGGCGCTCCGCCTGCTCGCCGCGATGCAGCTGGTACTCCCGCTCGTATTTGCGCCGCTCCTGCGCCAGTTTCTCGACCTGAAGTTTTCGATTCTCATCATCCACCTCCACGGCCAGGTCTTGCAGCTCCTCTTCCCTCTCGTTCTGCTGCTCCAGCTGCTGCTGCTTGGCCCGCTGCGCCTGGCAGTGCCGCTCGGCGAAGGCCGCCAGGTGGCGCTGGCGCTCCTCGCGAATTTTCTTCAGCTGCTCGCTGCAGCGCGCGTCCATGACGCGCCGAGCCGTCTTACCGACGCAAATGATGCGATCGTCCACACTGTCAGCCATGGCCTCAACTAAGGATGGGAAGAAGGGAGTAAAGGAATCGATTCACTGATCTCTACTTACATCTGGCCTTCTGCGCCTTCTCCTTGAGCGCCTCGTGATAGGCATTCCGGCAGAAGTCGCGCCTCTTCTGCTCCCGCTCCTTTCGCTCCCGCTCGTCCCGCTCCCGCAGGCAGTTGTATTGCGCGCGCTCCACCATCGTGTCGAACGTCTCCTGTTCCTTTTGGGCCTCTTTCAGCTGGCGCTTTGCCTCCATATCCGCCAACAAGCTCTTGCGCACCTCGTGCGCCTTGGCCAGCTGCTGCGCCTTGGCCTCCTCCTCGGTGACGGAGCCGAAGGGTATGAGGCTCGGCGGGCATTGCTGCTCCTCCAGCCTCTGCTGACGCCGTGCATCCTCGGCGAACTCCGCATTTAGGGCATCGTTGTATTTGCGCTGATAGATCAGCTCGGACTCGATCAGGGCCGTGCGCAGGTCACGCGGACCTGGCTTCAGCATGGTCAACAAGCGATTGGCTTGCACGATGCGCTCCTTGCGCCGCTGCTCCAGCAGATCCCGTGCCTCTCTGTCCTTCGTCAACTCGGCCAGGGCCTTATCCCTGGCCGCCAGCAGCTCCTCGTCGTTCTTGCCCGTCGTGTCAACCATGTTCGTGAAGACCCTCATAAGGGCTTTGTTGCCATCTTGAAGGTACTGCTTATACTTACGCTCCTCCGCCACGGCCTCCTCAGTCTCGTAGCCATCCCTCCCAGTGGCTCTGTTGACGATCCCATCGAGGCGCTCGACCGACAGCACCACGGGCCGTATGCCGACGTAATCCCTCTTGTTCTTCTTGTTAACCAGCTGCGCCGAACAAGCCCTATTGAGCCTCATCGTTGCCCAACTCTCTCCCGGAACCGCAACTAATTTTTGCAATTTGCCAAACACAACAAAAAAAAAAAACAATTGTGTAATTGTGTAATTATGTAGTGTGTTTTTGTATTTTTTTGGATTTTTTATTTTGTTATTTGTTTGTGTGTTATTGAGTTAAGAATGAATGAAAAACTGTAGAATTGGGTTAAGGCTATAAATATATATATTTTTGTATTTTTTTAAACTGCTTAAAATGGTTCGTGGCTAAAGATTATAGACCTTTTAGATCTAAGAGACCTTTTAGATCTAATGGATATTTTAGATCTAATAGATCTTGTAGATCTTATAGATCCTACAGATTTTATAGATCCTAAAGATTTTATAGATCCTACAGATCTTATAGATCTTATAGATCATATAGATCATATAGATCATATAGATCGTATAGATCATATAGATCATATAGATCATATAGATCATATAGATCATATAGATCATATAGATCATATAGATCATATAGATCATATAGATCATATAGATCATATAGATCATATAGATCATATAGATCATATAGATCATATAGATCATATAGATCATATAGATCATATAGATCATATAGATCATATAGATCATATAGATCATATAGATCATATAGATCCTATAGATCATATAGATCATATAGATCATATAGATCATATAGATCATATAGATCATATAGATCATATAGATCATATAGATCATATAGATCATATAGATCATATTGATCATATAGATCATATAGATCATATAGATCATATAGATCATATAGATCATATAGATCATATAGATCATATAGATCATATAAGTAGATCATATAGATTTTGAAGATCAGTGAAGTCTCTTAGATATGTTAGATCTTTTAGATCTTTTTGATCTTTTAGATATTTTAGATCTTTTAGATCTTTTAGATCTTTTTGATCTTTTAGATATTTTAGATCTTTTAGATCTTGTAGTTCTTTTATATCTTTTAAATATTTCCATATATTTTACACCTTTTAGATCTTTAGAGATTTTTGGTCTTTTAGATCTCTAGATATTTGTTGGGATCTTTTAGTTATTTTAGATCTTTTAGGAATATTACATCTTTTAGATCTTGTAGTTATTTTATATCTTTAAGATTTATTATATTTTAGATATTGCAGATCGTATAGATTTCTAAGATCTTAAAGTCTCTCGAATCTTTCAGATCTCTTAGATCTTTTAGATATTTTAGATCTTATAGATTTGATAGATCTTGTAAATCCCAGAGATCTTAAATATTCTAGAAATCTGGTAGATCTTATAGTCTTATATATCTTAGAGATCAATGCATACTCCCTAGACCTAAAATATCTATAAATATTAGAGTCCTTAAATATCTATAGCTCCAAAACTGTGGTATATATATATATTTTAAACCAAATCGACACACCTCCTAAATCAGTATCTAAATTGTTCAGCAATCTTATACGCTAGATCACAGCTTTCGCAGTTAATGAAGCCGAAAAAGTTACCGTTTATTTGAAAATCTATTTAATTGCAGCTCAGAAGTTGGGCGGATGTTTCTGGGCAGGAGTAGGGAAATCAACTTTTACCTTTGGTTTTCTTGTTCGGATATCGTTGCTCTGGTCGGGTCAGTCCCGCTCGAATTGGATAAACCTCAATTAGTGTTTTGGCTGCTTAATCAAATTAGGCAGAGCCTTGGCAGCGTCCAGTTCGGGTCCAAACGCTGTGAAATCCAATTCCCAGCTGGCGGAAAATTATACAAAAAAGAAAATTCAAATGAATGCGAAAGAAAAACACAGTCGGCCAGAGCAAAGTTGACTTTCATGCGAAAAGTTTTTTGTGAGAATCGCTGGGCGTGAATTTCCGCGCTCCACGTCAAGGGCGAGTGGCCGCCAGGGGCAGGGGCAGGGGCGTGGCATGGCGGGCATGGTGTTTCAGCTGTGGGCGTGATCCTATGCCAAACACCGGCGATTATTGTTACAAAATGCAGCGGGCCGTGTAATTTTTTTGGGCACGCCGGAGCACGCAGTGGGACTCAAAAAATGGAAATTTAAACTCGCAATGGCATTCGCATTCAGATTCAGATTCGGATTCAGATTGAGATTCAAATAGCCCAAAAGAAGCCGCGCGCTTCACAATGCCCAACGGGCACTTACATGGGCATGCGGGCGTGTGGGCGTGGGGGCCTGGCAGGCGCCTCCTGCTCGCTGACTTCTGGCTGCTGGAAATTGTTTTGTGGAAATTAGTTTTGAAACTTTTCGCGTTTGGCTTGGCTCTGGGTTTTCCTTATACACACATACTTTCCTTTCGTATGGAAAATGAAAATCTTGGCGCAGCATGCGAAATTAATTTGCATTTGGGTTTGCGTTGTCATTTTATTTCCTCTCTCCTCGAGCCAATAAAAATCAAATTTAAATAATTTTTAATTTATTTAGATTTTTTTTTGGAAAATTCCTATCGGGATTTTCCTTTGCTCATTTTGGCTGCTGCCTTTAAACGATTTTGTTGTAATTGCTTTTGAATGGTTTGGGGCAGCGCTGCTGGAAAAACTTTTTCATTTGATGTGCTAATTCTGACCTTAAAAAATGCTTCAAAAATAAATGTATAAAATATAGATTTGATTTTAAATATATAAAACCAATCAAATTGCATTTTAATTGCCCAAAATATAAATACTTTTTTTATTTTGTTTATTGAAACTTTATTGCATTCCATTTATATCCATTTCACAATTCACATTATTTTTTGTTTTTTAATAGATTTGGTATTACATGCATTTTCATTAATTTTCAAATATTTTCTTGGCTAAACTAAAATTGTTTTAGATTCGCATTTAACTATTGCCGTTTAGCTACACAACTCACTTAAATTCATGACAATCACAAAGTTAGGATTTGATTTGGTTTCTTTTCGTGCAATTTTGATTGATAGAAGAGAACTCGTTATAAATATGTTATATATGTACGCGATATACAGACATATCTATAATTGAGCGTGACTTGAATGAGCATTGCTTGGAAAGTGGTGAAATGGGAATCGGAATAGTCTATATATGCTTAGCGTCATTAGTTTCTGTTTAAGGGGAAGTCTACCATCTCTAGTAAGAAAGTTCACAATAATTTTGATTTGATTTATACAACTTAACCGTATAACAGTAGATTAGCTTCATCTGGACAGTTTTACACGCACTCGCCTACATAGCTACAATTAGAGTTGACAAACGAACCGAATGGAGTGAGTTAATCGGGTTCACATTACAAGTATAACTACCAATATTATATATATATATATTTATCTGTTTATTTGTTTATTTAGACATTGCACACACACATACATATATATGACACACATTAATACGACTTACTTTGTATCACAAACATACAACAAATGAACACTTATTACGCTGAAACTTGTCGCATTAATTGCTTTTTATATTCCGACTTGGAACTCAGTGAACTAAAAAAGATTTTTAATACCTTTTCGAGTTCACTTTATATTTAGTTTTTATCTAGATTTTTTATTTTGTGTATAGCTAAAGTGTTTTTGAATCAGGTTTTTGCAAGGTGAGCATTAGATAAATTTGAAAATTTAAAAATTAAATTGAAAAAAAAAAATTAAATAAAAAAAAATGTAAACTTTTAGCTGTTTTTTTTATTGAAAACAAAAATATATTAATATATTTTATGAACTTAAATATATGTATTTAAATCATTAATATATATAGTATTTTGGATTAGGCAAACAAAAAATCGATTTCGTATTTTTTGAGCTGTAAAAATTAAAAACAAAAATATTAAAAATAATAAATAAAAATAAATATATGTATTAACTTACTTTAAAAAAAAATATATAATAAATTTGCAATAAACAAAGTTAGATAAGATAAATATATAATAATGATAAAACATTTTTTTTTTTCAGTTTAGAATATGCAATTATAAAACAAATCTTTAAAAATAACTAAATTAATATATTACATAAATAAAAATAAAAATAAATTCCAAATAATGGTGTATGATTAGCTGAAGATATTTATATATATTTTTTTATTTATATATAAATATTTTTATTTATTATATTTTCCACATGTTTATCTGAAAGTTAATGATCGAAGAAACATTTCATTAAATAAACATAAATTTAAATTATATATCAAATTTGTAAGCAGAAATTTGATAGCTAAAACCTTTAAAAGTCTTTAAGATATAATCACGTTAAAAGAAAATTCTAATGGGACCTAAGTTTAGTATAGATATTAAGCTGACTGCCCTATGGTCAATTGATAAAGCTTTATCTGATACCTCGTCCCTAACAGAATACTCCACCTTAACCATAGGCCAAGCCAGCTTTAGCCTAGAAGAAATATTAACTCAAATATTTGTTAGCTGATTTGTTGACTTAGAGAGAGAGAGAGAGAGAGAGAGCTACAACTTTTCAAGTTTGACTTAATGCTAGGAGACATGCGCAATATCTAGACAGACACACACACATGCACACAGACATTTATATAGAGATATAACTACTTGACGGTTAGACCCAGCAGACGAACTAATCCTAACTAGAACTCTATTTGCGAAACTCGGCCATCGGCTCGCCGCCCAGGGCCATGGAAGGCGGAGGGCTGTGGCAGGCGACGCGGACACGGCCTAGGCGCAGGCTGCCCGTGTGGTGGGCGGCGTGGGGCGTGTGGAGCAGGGCTCGGGACTGGGCCTGCTGATGCAGTGGGTGGTGTGCGCACTTGGCCTGCCGCGCCAGCTGGCTGTTGGCGAGGATGACGTCCTCTGCGTACTAAATGTCCGGAATGCTGCGCCCGGCCGCCAGCTTGGCGGCCACAGTGGAGACGGAAGCGGCAGCGGCTGCATCGGGAGCGGCGCCAAGCAGTTTGCTCTTGGCGCAGTTGGCATCGTGGAATAGATGCTCGCAGAGCTTCGGCTCGGATGTGGAGAACTTGCTCAGCTCGGCGGCGGTGGCTTCCTGCGCGGCGTTGCCAGACATATTCAAATGCAGATCGCTGTGCTTGGTGAACGAGGTGGTCTGGTGCTGCTGCGGCTGGTGCACCTGATGGACATGCCCGTGCACGCCCACGCCGCTGTGCTGGTGGTAGGGAAAGTGCGGGAAGCTCTTCTGCATGGCATGCAAATTGCCCGAGCTGACGGTCCGCTCCAAGATCTCGCCCCAGTACTTCTCCGAGAGACCCTCGATGTCGGGGCGCACTGTGGCGTAGCCATCGCCGGCCACCTGATGGGCGTGGCCGCCGCCCAAGGTGCCTCGAATGTACTGCGAGGCGCTGCGACTCAAGCTGTTGGCCCTGGAGCGAGCGCAAATGCCCAGCACAGAGCCGCCAATGGCGCTGCCAATGCCACCGCCGCTGGCGCCAGAGCCAGCGCCGCCGCCACCACCAGCGCCACCGCTACCACCAGCGCCACCATTGTTGGCCGGTGGCCGCGAGGCGGGCGGCTCTGGCGGCATCGGCAGCGTTGTGATTTCGAAGTCGTTAGCATTGATGTGACAACAGGCTGATTTGTGTTCGGGCGTATCCTCTTTGGGGAAGCACTGAGTGAGAGAAAGAGAGGGAGAGAGAGAGGGAGAGAGTGAGTCTAAAAGGTTCATAAATCTGGTCGAAATTAATAAGCATTTTAAGCTTGCATTTATTGTAGTTGAGCTGCAGAGTGATGCGAGCTTCGTGTCGTGACACGAATTTAAGACTTTTTTTATTATAAATGATATTTATATAAATATAGAAATTGAAATTTATAATTATTGCTCATCGAGCCAGGCTGACAAAAAATAATTAAAAATTAAATAACAAATACAATATTATAATATAAAATATTATAAAATAATAATATATATGATTTTTATTATTTTTGTATTTAATATTTAAAATAAATATTTTAACTTTAATATTTTATATAAAAATATATATATATGTATATTTTAAATTAATACTTGACATTTTTTATATATATTATTTAATATTTATATTTCTTTTTTTAATATTTATTATAAATATATGATTTTAATAAATTTTTAAAGAACAAATATTTAATTTTTCATATTTTAAATATTTATTCATTATATATATGTATTTTTTTATATTTAAAGAAAATATTCAATATGTTTAATATTTAAAATATTATTTAAAATTATTTTATATATTTTTTTAAATATTTAAAATAAATATTTGATTCCTTCAAATTGACTCAGGTCAATTAGTTACAAAGAACACATATTTCGTTCTCTATTACCTTTCAGCTTTTATTTGATTAAACATTGTTTTATTGCTTAGGCATACTAAACTTTCTCCAATTATAACTTAAGCCTCAACTCTTGACAAAGTATCATTATAATATATATTCATATGTCAACTATGTTAACTATCTGAACATATCTAACACTCATAAATATCTTGATTTATTTGCCTTTTATTACTCCCCAATGGACAGTCTAGAGCTTCAGCTTACTTCAACTTTACCTATTTACATATATCTACCTATTTACATATAAAATTAATTTATGAATATATTGAGCATTAGCCTGTAGCAAAATAAGATATTAAGGCAATGCCAGAGAAACTTAAACTTCATTCTCTAACCTGCTCCACTCACAGCTCTTGCATATTCCCAACTAAATTTCAGCGCTTCAGCAGTAATCAGCAATAAAATTAAGTAAAATATCTTCAAAATTGCTCGCTCAACAATTTTCTGTTACTTTCTTCACATTTTCCATTTCCTTCACTTTGCTTTAAACATATATTGGACACGCGCTCATCTCTAGCAATAAATTTGGCTCATAAATTTGCTGGGAAATGACCTCAGTGTTTGAGTTTTACGGAAGTAAATCATGTAACTTGACTGCGCTTTCCCAAAACGGATTTGCCTGCCCTTATTGCGTGCTGTTCGCATTCTATCAATATAGCGAGTAAGTTTACATATTTAGGGAAGAGGGCGTGGCATAATTCAAAATCACTTTTCACTGTTTGCGAGTACAGTTGTTGTTTGTTTGTTTGTTAGTTTGTTTGTCTGTTTGCTTGGACGCCGGAGCGAATATCCTGCACGGTGTATGTTAGCTAGCACCTTTTGGATTTATGGCCCTTAGCCTGGCCTTGCGTAATTCGGCTTTGGCTTTGGCGTGCTGACAGCACAGCCACGTCAAATCCCTCAATCCATGTGCAGCTTTTGTGTTTGACTTAACGACTTCAAAGCAGCTCGACTAGCTGCATTTAATATGCTCTTGCCAGCTTCTGGAGTTGAAGCTTTTCCCTAAGTCTGGGGTCAGTAATCACTCTAACAGGGCAACAAAAGATGCCCCGAATTCGGTCACACAGCATTGTGGCAGCTTAGTGCAGCAGATCAGGAATTAAAGCTGAGATTTTGGGAGTGTGAATAAATTTAATTAAATTATTTAAATTATTTATTATTATTTTTTAAATATTTTATTTATTATTGAATTAATTATATATTAATATTTAACAAATTGTTATTTATTAATTTTTAAATTATATAAATATGTTATTTATTTGAATTTATTATTTTTAAAATTTTATATTAATATTTTTTTTATTATTTTAACTATATATTATTTAATGGATTTTATAGTTATATATTTAATTTAAATTTATTCATTAATATTTTAATTATTGATAAGTATTTAAAATAGTTTTATTTCTTATTATTTTTATTTTATTTTATTTTTAATTTTTAAAATTTAATTTTCTATTAGTTTCTAATATATTTATATTTAATAATCCCAAAGTTGCTTCCAAATGCCCACAAATAATCGCTTAAATCATTGGCCTTAAGTTTCTTCTATCTGCTGCCTGCTTTTATATGCTGCAAGCCAAGGCTAAAACTACTAAGCACACAGTGAACAATGCTCAAGAGTTAAAAGCTCACAAAGGCACAGGGCTCTGTATGAATGCAAGAAGCTTAACAAAGCTCGTAACGTTATAGTCCAGAAGTGAACGGGCAAAAAACTCACTTTGTTGGGCATCAATTGTCGGCTGAGGCGACGAAAATCGGAGTTTAGCAGCCAGTACATGAATGGATTCCAGAGGCTGTTGCTCAGCGATGTCCAGGTGACGACGAAGTCCAGAAACGGTGGCAGCTGCAAGCACAAGAGTTGTCACGACCACAAGATAAACACAGCACAAATAATAATAATATGCATTGGGGTGGCACGGGGCGTATGTGTAACGTAAGCACTTAAGCATATTACGTATGCGACCCGAGGGCTGCGCTTGCATACATGTGAGTAAGTACTTGCCTTGGAGCCGGTGCAGGCGGTGACTATCTCCTGTATGGTCCACGGCGTGACCATAACAATGAAGCCGAGCGAAATTGCTGCCATCGAACGGGACGTGTTGCCGCTCGAGTTCTTCTCCTGTATGGGCACAATCTGCAACAAACGGGCATCGTTTAGCAATCTAATTAAAGGCGCCGCACGAAATGCAAACTAGCTGAGGTCGCCCACATGCATGTGGCTTAATGGAAACAACATGAAATTTTAGTGTAATAGGAAATTAGTTGAAAGTGAGATATATCGATGATTCGATTTAGTTGCGTTTCGAATGCGAACAAAATAATCTGTTTAATATTTGCACTGGAAAATATGCAAAATAATGAAATTATATTTTAATTTAATGGAAAGTAATATGCGAAACTTGTATATTATTACAAAATAATTTTTGAGACCGAAAAAATAATATGCAGAAATCATTTTTATATTTATATTAAATAATAAATATTAAATATATTTATTTAATTATTAATATGAGTAAAAAAATTATTTAAAAAAAATATATATTTTTGTTATTTATATATTTCAATTAAATAAAAGTTGAAAAAAAGATTTTAAATGTCCTAAAAAATTATTTTAATAAATTTATTTTTTAAAAATAATTTTATATATTATTTTAAATAAAAATATCTTCAAAATAATGTCACAATTTGTCATTAAAATTATTTTAAAAATAAAAAATATAAAAAGAAAAATTTTAAAATAATTTATTCTTTTTCTAGTTACAAAATATATTAAAAAAAAAAAAAAAAAATTTATTAAAATTCAATAAATTTCTAAAAAGAAAATAATGAAATATTTAAATTTAAAGCATTTTTTCTTCAATTTATTTTCATTTAAATAAAAAAATATGGTGGCTAAACCAAGTCATTTTTCGATTAAAAATAATATATTTACATATAACCTATGTTCACAGTAAATTGAAATTCCATTATGCTGAGCCGCAGGGCCAGCTCGGACTCACCTTTTTGGTAATCTTGTTTGTCATGCTTGGCATGCCGACCAGGCCCATGCTCATGGCCATGCTCAAATGGTTCATAACCGGCGCTCGATGATGATGTGGATGATGCGAGTGTCCGTGGCTGCCATGCCCAAATAAGTGGGCGGACTGCTGATGCTGCTGCTGCTGGTGTTGCTGGTGTTGCTGATGCTGGTGCTGATGCTGGTGTTGATGCTGATGTTGATGCTGATGCTGGTGTTGATGCTGCTGCAGTTGCTGCTGGGGCGGATGGTGCGGATGCGGATGATGTGCGGCTGCTGTGAGCGGCATTGTGGGGTCGTTTAGTCGAAAGCGACTCATATGGAAGCTGGAGCCATAGCAGTACATCAACACCATCGTGGTGGGGAAGTACAATGCGCACGTGGACAGGATGCGGTAAGAGGGCTTGCTGTAGAACGGCTCGCACGCCATCAGCCCCGTGTTGTTGAAATAGTAGCCTATTTGCATGAATATACATATATATATATATATATATATAGAGAGAGGAACGTCAAATGAGCAGCTGCAGCCGATGGCCAGCTGTGGATGAGCCTTTACTCACCTTTAGGCAGCACCAGAAAGCCAAACACCGTCAGGCTGATAATCCATGTTAAGCTCAATATGGCAACACAGCCCTGCAAAACACACACACGTGCATGCGTGAGAGTAGTAGTAGTTGTTTAGTTGTTCTGGTTAGAGTTAGGTTTAATTTGCTATTCACAATGCGCCCCACCGTGACCCAGCACCCCTAGACATTGCCAAATACTCAGTGGCCGCACCCCCTGCCGCCCTCGCTGCCAGCCGTTTGTGTGATTTATGGCTGGCAGGGCACGATGTGCTCTGATTCGAAGTCATTCTGCTGCGCTACATTGCAGCTGCACGTTCCGCTCTAATCCTAATTACCCATCAAAAGTCAATCTTCTCTGCGCTCACTGGAAAAATCCATTTGGCTTTTGATTAGGAAACTGAAACTTAATTAATGTAAAATGTTGAAGTTTTGGTATTTTAATTTTGTTTATAATATTTTTAATAAAATTTATATTATTTATATTTATATATTTTTATATACATCTATTATATTTTTATTAATTCTATTTTTATTTTTTTATATTTCAGATGTTTTCATGACTTCAGATGCGAATGGAAAGCCATTCTTAAGCAGCTATACGCATTCACCTCCCTCTAGCCTTGCAAGTAATGCCAACTGGGATCTGCGTGAGCTAAAACTAACTGTTTTATGCAATGACCTTAAAAAAAGTGTTTTATGCCAAAGGATTTTCGCCTTGAAACATTGCCTTTGGCAAATAACATCAAACGAATGTAACTAAAGAGAGAGAAAGAGAGAGAGAGAGACAGAGAGAGAGCTGGGCATACCTTCAACAAATAAATATTTTCTCAAAAAAAAAAAATAAAGGGGAAGGGCAACTGGCAAATGGAATTAAAAACTTTTGATTACGTTGAAAACATTGGGGCAGAGCCCAACCACAAAACGAAACATTTGCGAAAGGCCGACTCTATCATAACTGACTAACTGACTGGCAGACTGACAGACTGGCAAACTGACAGCTGAACTGGCAACTGAAATGGGCACATTTTGCAGCACTTGAAGCCAGTTGCAACCATCAGACAATCGCACAAATAGACAAATGTTAAACTTCTCTCTAACTTCTTTTATTGTTTATTTAATTTGCGCTTTTATTTGATTTGCAACTTCCGCTGTAAGCGATCGGCCAGCGGCAGCTGCACTCATTCATTCCATCTGCCAGGCAAAAAATATGCAAATTGTCCCCTTGGCCAAATGAACTGTGATCAACTAATATGGCATAAAAAACGACGAGGAAAATTATGAAAATTGTGAAATATGTATGAAATTAAAGTAAACCTAAAATAGTTAACAGTTAGAGCTGTTGTAAACTGGAAAATTTAAATTAAAATAGAAATTTAATAAATAGAAAAAATTAAAAACTTAAAATAAAGAATATATTATAAATTAATAACTAAAAAAAATATATATATATAATAATAATAATAAAATGTATTACAACAAATTATAATAATAATTAAAAATATAAAAAAAAATAAAAATATATTAAATAATAATAATAATAGCCAAAAATAAGTAAAAAAAATAATAAATAAAAATACATTATTTGTAATATTTAAAAATATATTGGAAAAATAATTATTCTTTGCAAAAATTTATGATTAAAATAAAATTAAGCTTTACCTGTAATAAAAATAATTAAAGTTTTAACTTATATTGAGTTATAGACAAGATTCATGTTCGCCCAATAATTCCAAAAAAATACGTCTGCTTCATAATAAAAGAAATTGTAAAGGGAAAGAAAGAGATTTGATAATATTTTGCTGAAGAGAAAAGTTTTCAGTTATCATAAATTAAGCAACATAAATTTGGCGCTGCAATTTATGGGCAGTGCCAATAAAAAGCGAGACTGAAGCTTGCAGCTAACCAGAGAGAGGAGAGAGGTGCAGAGTGAGAGAAGGAGAAGGAGAGAGCGGCAGTGCGAGTGAGCTGTGGAGCCAACAAATTGCGTAGCTGGAGTGTCAGTCGCTTCGGCTGGCGGCGTCAGCTTCCATTTATTAATTTTCGACATTGCACACTTTATTACAAAGTGGGCGTGGCAGTGCGCCAATTTGGGCAACGCGCGCCAGCCAAGGATTGCACAACACTGAAGCCTCGAAAGCAACAAAAAAATGAAAATAAATGAAAGCAAAGGCGAAAGGCGAAGGCAAACGGCCGAAGCCCAATTTTATGCAAATATTTTCAACTAATATTTTTTTTCGCTTCATGCTTTGTTTTTGCCATTAACTTTTGCATTTCAGAATTCGCATGTGCATAAAAAATTGGCTGCGTGCATTTTCGCGCTTTTCCTGGCATTTCCACAAGAATTTCCGCTCTTTAAAGGCCAAGAAAATCAATATAAATATTAACTTGGCCAACTAATTGAGTGTATATCTTGGCAAGATTATTAAATTATAGAAAAATATATATATAGAGAGAGAGGGAGAGCGAGAGAGAGAGAGGGAGAGAGTGCATTGCCTTAAGGTCAAAGTTTTCTCTTGCTGCTGTCAAAACGAACATTTCCAATTGGAATTCCAAGTTGATAAATCGAATAAGAAAAAGTTTTTGACTGGCGTTGCCACCTTGCAATAAAATGCAACGGCTGCGGCAGCGCGAGCACACGTAAGCGCAAAGCAGATTACGATTGACAGTTGGACATAAGTTGTACAAGAAAAGTATAAGACTTTGTAGAAGAGTTATTGCCAGGCTGCCAAGACAGCTCAATAGGAATGCCTTCAATAGTAGCTCCAATAGAAAATAGATCAAATAAGAAATGTAGTATATTTAGTATATATATCTTATATGTCTGACAGCTCCTAATCACTTGTCTCAGTTATCCTCTCGTTTGGGCTTAGCCACGGTTTGTTCTATATTTGTAGAGCTTAAATTTGAAATGCTTTACGACCGTTATGCTAATACACACATTTGCATATTTAAACAGAAATCATGAAGGCACCGTTGCCCGGGTCAACCGGACGGACTTTTCGTCCGCTCTGCAAATGATACGCGACGTTTCGCTGTCCGAGCCCAAAAATTATTTCTTTCCACTTCCGCAGATACATTTCTCTGCGCCCTTTCTACCGTTTTTATTTTATGCGCGTTTTTCTCTTCTTCGCCTCTTTTTCTTACGCTCTTGCGTAAATGTTTGTTGTTGGCTCATAAATTATGATGTGCGAGAGTGTGCGAGTGTGTGTGTCTATGTGCCAGCAGGAGAGAGGGAGAGTGAGCGCGCAGGCGAGTCTAACGGACAGCCGTTGCTCGTTTGCTGTCTCCCCTCTCCCTTGCTCTTGCGGTCGGCTTGGCCGGCGCCGCTTCATTTGCCTGTGCTCGTGGCCCTTCCCCCTCCCCTGACCGGGCTCAGGTCTGCTCTGCTGTGGTCTGCGTATTTAGTCAAAGTCAAACAAGAAGAGAAAGAGGTGAAAAAAGAGTCCCAGAAGAGGAGGCGAAAATACGAAAAAGCTTGCGTTTTTTATGCTTATTTTATACACTTTTCGACTGTTTATGCTGTGTTTTATTTCTGCTTGCTTTGCTTTTTCATTCTTCATCTGTCGGCGCTTTGTTTTAATGACTGCCAAAGAGCTTAAAGCTCATTATCCCTATTTATCTCTGCGTAATTGGCTCATAGATGATGCTGTTGTCTGCCCGGTCCGTATTATTGGTGCGTGATTTTGTCGCTCTTTCCCCATACGCTTTGTTTGCCGCCGTTGTCCTTTGTGATAAATTCTTATCTTAACTTATCCCGCACAGCTTATCGGGGCCGACGACGTGCCTTATCTGGCTTGGCGCGCATTAGCGCGCATTACACTTTCTTATGCGCCCGAGTCCAAATTATGCAACATCGTTCAGCTCCCCCACCCATGCCACTTACCTTCTTGCTGGAGTGCTGATAATAACGGCGCGGATGCAGCGCACACATGTATCTGTCCACGGCCATGCAGACGAGTATAACGGCGCTTTGCTGCGATAAGGCGCCACGCAGCAGCGCCTGGCGAGTGACAGAGACAGAGAGAGAAAGAGGGAGATAGAGAGAGATATGCATATTTAATATTTCATTTTAAAGGAAAATTTATATTTCCAACAATATCTTTCAGGACTTCAATATACGAAATTTATCTACAGATTTGGTATTGATTTCATTTTGCTTGCCTTGAAGTCGACTCATGTGGCTAAGAATGCAGGTTAATTGACGTTTTGCGAAAATTTAATCATCAGAATAAAACTTAAGGCTTGAAATAACTGTCTTTTGTTTGCATACATATTAAACAGTTAACTGAAGCTTTAAATTTCGTAATTTTGTTGAAGATAAAAAGAAAATTGTGGTGACCACATAAGAGTGATAGAAAAAGAAGTTACTATTTATCCGGAACGGTTTGAGATATTGCATTATTTTAAATTTGATATATAAGCTGAAGCCATGCCAATTCGTATAAAGTAATAAATTACGTAAGTAACAGTTTTATTTGTGCTGAAAAAGCTAAAAGTTTAAGGTCCAATTTTGATTTACATTTTTGCTTGATTGTCATGCCGTTTTCTTTTGCTGTTTTAATATATTATTTTATTTTCTAGAAAATATTGGATAATTAATAATGAAATGGCAAGAATTATAGAATATTTCAGCATTTAAATCTTATCAATACCTGGTATGGTTATTGAAATAAAATTATTTTAAATAGTATCACTCTTGCTTGGCCACCCTGCAGATTAGCTTTTATGATGAATATAACTTAATAATCTTATATAAATGGGTTGTAATCTTGGGTAATAATATAATTAATATGTAATTTTTCGATTTCTATTACTTTACCAAATCTTATTCATTTAATTAATAATTTTTTGTTATATTATTATTTATTATTGTAAAATTATGGCAAATTTCAGTTGAATTATAAAACCAATTACGCCTAATCCAATTAAACTGTTTTTAATCACGTACTCAGCCGTAATGCAATTAATTTGTTTTTAAATACAAAGCCCTAAAGCCGTTTTAAATCGCCTGCCCAACGTGATTAAGCCACGTAGATAATGAAACGTAATGCAGTCGGCTTTAGTGTAAGCCCGTTTCATTGTCCGGCTTATGAGGACAATAATGCATTATTCGCACATTAGCCGGTGAGGCGGACAATGGGAGTCGACGTGTGGCAACATGTTTATAATTGCGCCAAGGTATCATAACTTAATTGACAACTCACCTGTATCTGGCAGAAGATCTCGCCGTAGGGCCAGCAGTGAAACAAAGCGGGCATCAGGCCGAACGGCGTAATTAGCAGCCCGATGGTGAGGTCATTCAGGGCCAGCGAGGTGAGCAGATAACGTGGCTAAAAGCAAACACAGTTAAGTGCCGTTAAATTTGAATAGTTATGCACGCCGCCTCACCTGTTGGTGTATGTAGGCCGCATAGCGGCGATTGTTAATGACAAAGATAACGAGGCAATTGGCCCCGATCACGCCCAAGGTGAGCACCAGTATCAAGACAGCCTCAATCGTCTCGGCGATGCCAATGTGCACGATGAAGTTGTGGCCGGAGTAGCGCGGATGCGAGCAGCTCGAGTTCTTCACAGCCGGCGCCACCAGCAATGAGCCAGTCTTCAGGTCCATTGCGAAGCTGAAAGGGGAATTCATATAATATTATATATTTTATTATATATATACTATATATCTTATAGAATTTTTATATATTTTTTAAATATTTTAGGAACTCAAAAATTAAATGTGAAAATATATATTTTATTATATATTTAATTTTATATTTACTATATATTTTATATAATTTTTATATATTTTTGAAATATTTTAGGAACTAAAAAATTTAATTTGAATATATATATTTTATTATATATTTAATTTTATATTTACTATATATTTTATAGAATTTTTATATATTTTTTAAATATTTTAGGAACTCAAAAATTAAAGTTATTTTTCTCTTCCTTTCAGAAGTGACCAAGAGCTCGTCGAGTTGGCTTTGTCCGTTTGGCTATTGTTGTCGCTGGGCGTTTTGGTCGTTAGCACTGCATTTGCGGTTGGCGTTTCCGGTGCTTCCGCTTCCCCATGTGCAAATATGCAAAATGGCGACAATTTGTTACGCCATAATCAAGTCAAAACATGCGAAAGCGACGCCGCGCTGACAATTTATCAGCTGAGGGGGATGGCGGACCAGGGCGAGTCACATCAAAACGATACGAAATGCAAACAGAAGAGACAAGCAACAGAGAGAGAGAGAGAGAGACAGAGAGAGAGAGAGAGGGGTAGAGCAGTTGCCAATATGGCGACACTTCCGGCTCAGCCAAAAACAACGCGCTGACATAATGAAACTTTACAGGATAATTGGATGATTTCGCGTGTTTTTTCGTTTGTTTTCCGCTTTTCGTCCGTTTTTCAGTGCGTTTTCTTCGCTCGCGATAAATCAAAAGCACGTTGATGCCTTTGTCTGCTCGTCTCGCGGCGCTGACATTGAGAGATGCTTGAGAATGGAGCTGCATAGCCGAACACGAGCACTTATTTGCTTTAAAGACAGTCGCCCACTGTGGCAGCCGTGTGACGCCTCGCCTTTTGTCATTTCAGCCCGGTTTCGCCCTGCGCCACGTACACATGGACTTTTATTAGATGCGGCCATGCTTACAATGTCATATCCCCGAGCTCTGCGCCGAGCTCCGTGATTTATCGTGCTCGTCTCGGCGATACTGTATTTATGCTAAGTCCACAAATCACCCCATGAAATATAACCGAAAACTGCAAAAGCATTAAGTCCAATACGATAGTCTAGTGTATTAGATTTACTACGGCCATTTTGCGTGGCGGCCCCAAGGCACGTTATTAGGCCATGCCGAGCGCATTGAAAGATATTCAAATGAGCCTTAAATAAGGGCGACTGAGCACATGAGTTGGATCTGTATAAGGCAGGAAATCTATGATTAATTCTAGTTTTATTTTATCCATGGAATATTGTAGAAATTAAAATAACAAATTAATTTTTTTTAAACATATATTCATACAATATGAATAAATATAAAAAATAATAAATTTAAATATGAAAATAAAATTAAAATTAAATATATATATTATAATCTAAAAAAAAGTAAAATAAATTATATAATTTTCTAATATATTTATATTTTATTTGCAATTTCAATATTATTTTTATTTATTTAATATATATATATATATTTTTTTTTTTTATTTAAATATATTTATATATTTATTTATTTTATATTCAATTTGATAATATATAATATTTGTTTTTATTAAATTTAAAATTTAGTTAAATATTAAATTAAAAATTGACTAAAATTATATTTTAGCTTCATTAAATTTTTTATTGATTATTTATATTAACTTTTTTTTGTTAAAATTTATATTTCGATTTTTTTTTATTTTAATATTATTTAATAATATATAAAAAATATTATTTAATAATGTATACTAAAAGGTTTCAATTGAATTCAATTCTAAATATTCCATAATATTCCAATTTTTATTTAATATTATTTTCTAATTTATAATTTCTAGAAATTTAAATTGACTCCCAGTCTTAAACTCTCTAAATTTCTGTAGCTTCGGTTACGTATTTGGCATTTCATCGAAGATTTGAAGCTTCACATTTACAAAGACATTTCGCAGTGCTGCAAATATGCATTTGCATGATTCAATTCGCAGCAGTTGCTGGCTGGCAGCAGTTGAAGCTGATAGCCATTGAATGCGGCACTAATAAACCGAGAAAGAGAGAGAGAGAGAGAGAGAGAGAGTGCTTGCCAAAAACCCAATTCAATTTCCAAGTAATGAAAAGAGGAAATTCGCTTAATTCCACGTATTGTTAAGTCGGACGCAATCGGAGCTGCGACTGGCAGCGGGGCCAAAGCGTAACCGAAACAGAACCAGCTACAGTTGCAACAGAAACAGAAACAACAACAGTAACAGAGATTCCAGTGTCAAATGCGAAACCGCGTAATTGTTTTAAAATGCGAATAAGCGAAAATGGCAATAAAATCGCTTGGCTAAAAGCAGCGTGAGGGCGTGGCGCGAGGCGCGAGGCGGAGCTGGCAATTTAAATAAACGAAATATACGAACTAGACGCAGTCGACAGTCTGGCTGCACAGTCGTCATCAATATTGTATAGCTGCAGCAGGCAAATAACGAGCAGCGCGCCCGAACACCGCCAAAGACAAGCGGCGAATAAATAATTTAGTTGCCGGATTAGGGCGCCGCAATCCGCTTTTGAATTTACACTCAAGTTACTTCCATTAGTGGCGTTTGGTGAGCGCACAAAACTATTGCATATCATTAGGCGCTGCCTCTGTCGCTGCCGCTGCCGCTGCCGCTGCCTCTGCTGACGGCAGTTGTCAAGCTGCGCACGTTGCTTGCATAATCCACGCCCCAAACTTATAACAGCAACTTGGCAAAGGATTTGGCCCAGCCTGACAATGAAACAAACGAAAGCAGCAGCGGGCGGCGACAGCACGGGCAGCGGACGGCGACCACGACACGGTGCCAGTGTTATTGTGTCCACAAAATGGCCAAAAAAGCGAAGAAGCAGCATGCAACTTGATTAAATTGACAATTGGCATGCAGAGGCGACTACGTGTATGCTCTATAAAAATCTATACTCACAAACATTTAAATGCGAAATTATGAAATGATTTTAAAAGTGAATGCGAGATTCTTTTGGCTTAGCTTTAAAACATTGCTGGTAATATAATAATTTTTAAAGTAGAGTATATTTATATAATTTATTTTGTTATTTAAAAAATTAAATACAGTTTCTTATATTTTATTCCATATTTTGAATAGTTAAATTAATTTCTTATATATAGAAATAAATAAATAAAATATATATATTGAGATACATATGGAAATACAAAATATTTTTTAATTTTTATTATTTATTTTTATATAAATAATTTGTATATTTATTGCAAAACTTTTAATTATAAAAAAAAATAATAATAATAATAATATTATTATTTATTTAAATAAAATAAATATATATATATAATTTATATATATTATAAATTTTTAAATATATATATTAATAATATATTATATTTTTTAAGAGCAGAATTAATGTACCAATATTATTGGATATCATTTTATATAATTTATATTATTTTATATAGATTAAAATTATTTCTTTTTCTTAAATAAACTAAATAGTATTTTTAAATAAATTAAAATAGATCAAATAAATTAAATAACAATTTTTAAAACATTTAAGAAAAATTTAGAAGGATTATTCAAAATCTAATTAGACTCAGCAGAATATTTTAAAACATCTTTTATATTCTATTCTCTTGTATGCCTTTATTTATTTTAACTCTCGTAATTTCGTATGCATATTCCTGCCCTAGTAGCATATAACTATAACCAAGAGCCAAATACATGTTCGCCAGCAAATGATACGCATACAAAGGCTGTCTGCCGGAGGCCCATTAAGTCTATTGACAGTGTTGACCGTATATAAATTGTAGGCGGAGAGTTTATTTGATATATCTATAGAGCGTATGCAGGGGAGCTCTGAGCGCCGAGCTCTAATACAATAGAATAGAACAAGCTGAGAATTTCGGATTTAAGAGCGAGCGACAGAGCTGAGGGAGAGCAAAGGGTTGTCAATTCCGTATTCAGAGTGCGTTTTGTCTACGCAACGAATGCGAATCCGTTCCTATGAATATTTCGTTCTCTCTATGTGTGTGTGGAGTGTGTGTGTGTGTGTGTGTGAGAGTGAGGGGCAAGCTCTATGCGTGCGTGTTAATGCACGAAACTGTAAAGTCCGACCATTTATTCAAGCTATATTTGGGCGCAAGCCTCTCAATGCATTTCACACACACTCACACACACACACGGATACACACTAACACATACATGAAAAGTTAAAACTGGTGGCGCTCTGTGGCTTTGTTCTTAAGCCTGTGTTGACAGCCCATGTGCGTCTGTGTGTGTGTGCGCATTTCAAATGCAAATTTGCTGCGCACGGATTTCAGCAGCTATGTTTGTATACCCTGTGTGAAGGGTAAAAGTGAGCATGACGGACTCTCAGGCAGCAAAGGCAGAACAAGTCAGCTGAAGCTCTCGCTGACTTCTCAGTCGTGCATACCCCACCACAAATAGTAAGCGAGCGCGCGCCATGTGTGCTGCTCGCATTGTTGCAGCACAATTTTGGCAGCATTTGCCAGCTCTGGCTTATTTATAAGATTTGCTTTGAAGCATCGCACTTTACACATGGGTCAAAGCTGATTCCGCTTGACAAAATACCTCAGTTGCTGGCAGCCGCTGACTGATTGCCAGTCGTGCAGCTCGCAAACCGTTGCAGCTCGAGCGAGCCAAGTGATTTAGGCCACATTGTGGCGCTCTTTTTCTGCTGTGCTGGAGTTAATGGAGCCGTGCTTCGATCGAGCTTAAACTTGCTTTCCATTCAGCTGGCAAAGCATGAAGATGCCCTAACATTAATCAGGATTTATGCCAATGTCACCTGTCAAAGGGTTTTCAGCCAGCTAACAAACTTGTTGGCTGTCAGTCGAAAGCGTTGAGTTTTCATTAGTCATTGAAGGCCTCGGGGCAAGTCAGTGTCAGCTGCAGACGCGCTAATTTATATCTTCTCAGCTGCCGTTCAGCCGAAAAAGTTAAAATTCATTTGGTTCAACTGGCGTAATTTGTGAAATAAATTATGAAATGAAAGTGTCGAGCAAATACATATACGCACATACGTTATATGCGACAGTTGCCAGATGTCTTTCAAGTGTCAACATTTGATTATTACATCATATTCCTCCCAGGCAAACAGTCGTAACTTGTGAGAGCTCTGCTGCTTCAACTTTATTTGCTTTTGAATGTCATTAAGTAGATCAACAGCTGTTGTCAGCTGCGCATATATTTGGCATTATATATATGCTGATTGGTTTAGGGGAAGACTAGCTAAGCTAGCAAGGAACTACCCTTGTGCTGTAGGTATGCAAAAATCAGCTGAAAATATGAGTAAGTATTTTGAACTTAATTTTTTATTAAATGGCAAATCTTATTTAATATTTCTACATCTTTGCTTTTGCCATAGACTAAACAGCTGCGTATATAGAATTTTTTGAAACGACATCACTCTTGTTTGGTCAGCCTCAAAAAGTAGAAATTTTGCCAGATTTCAGTTTATTTTTATTTCCATTTATTTATTGCTCAGATTCTCAGTTAATATACCTTTTGTTAAACTTTTAGCAACTATAAGCTTGCCTAATTAGTAAAAGTTTAAGACAAGCTAAAGCAAGGCCTTTCTGCTGCATGAAAAGTAATTTAAATCATTTTGAGGAATCTGAAACTTTTGAAAAGATATTCGCTCAGATGTTTGCACATGTTGCTCAGCAATATTGAATGTTTTGTGATTAACGCTAATTAATTCATGCTTGCAGCTCAGATTTCAGTTGGCGTATTAAGTTTCGGGTCGGCCAACTGTTGCCAACGGAGTGTGCAGCAGCCGCTATGCAATCTAATGAGGCATTTGTGCAAACATTACGTATACGACGCGATGGCCAAAGTTTTGCGCTGATTCGCATGCACATGTGCACAGCAGAGGGAGATTTTCAATTACTGCGCTTCGTTTGCATGTCGAAAAACTTACACATTTAACTTTTTTAATAAGCAATTTCGTGGGGTCTCCGGGTCGGGCGTTGAATGGAATCAAATTATGCGCCATTAAGTCAAAATGAGGGAATTACGTGCGTTAAATCGCGAGCAGCGCCAGCCAAGGCGGAAGCGTGCATAAATCTGTTTTAATATAAATGATTGATTTTATATTATTGAATTCAAATAAAGCACATAACATTATTTGACTGGCATCCGCCGCCGATGCCGATGCCACGGCCGCCGCCAGTTGATGACTTGATGACGGCTCTGTCAGCCTCAATTCGAATGCTATGCAAAGCGAATTCAGAAGCGAATCAGGCCGGAGTTTTATTGAGGGCAGTTAGCTTGTCTAGGAAATACCCTGTATATCGATATTAAGATACAAAATATATAATTATATACCATAAATTAATATATTTTTATATATTTTAAACAAAATTAAAGTGTATTAGAAATATATATGAAGAAGAAGAATATTAAGAAATAACAATTATATATATAATAGAAAGACATTTTATTTGGATACAGGAATATTATTATACATATATATATATATTTTAAATTATTATAAATTTATTTGTATTTTTTCTATAAATTTTTATTAAATTAATTTAAATAAAATTATTAAATTTATTTACATTTTTTTATAAATTTATTGATATATTTATTTATATTTTATATATTTATTTATTTACACTTATAATTTTTTTTTAAATTTATTATATAGTTGTTTGAAGTTGATTATAGATTTATTATAAATTTATTTGAAAATTTTTATGTATTTATTATATATCAGAAATTTATTGTAAATTTAATATAAATTTTATACTATTCATAGTTATATTATACATATTACATTAATAATTTCTTTCATTATCATTTCAGCACTCTGTTCCCCATGGCGTATACTTAATTTTCAACTGAAATATCCCCATTTACACTCTGCCAGCTATGCTAACTCTCTTATTATATTAACTCTCAAGCCCATGCGACCCACTTCGCACATCTCCCCCCATTTTCCAGGGCATTTAAAAGCGCACAAATACCCACAGAAATGCCCGCAGAGCCGGATAAAGTTTTAACCGAAAACGGCGCAAACGGAATATAATAAATACGTGCAATGCATTTCTAATTTTTATGTGCTGCCAATGCTTTTAGCATGCCACAGCAACAACAACTGGCCGAGGAGCACAAAAAAGAGCTGCAAAACGTTCAGAGTTTCTGCAAAATAATCACCCGCTCGGCTGAAATTAAAGAGGTGAAAGCGCCACATATTTGCCAGCGGCTTGGCTGGGGCCTCGACTCTTTTGTGTTTTTGGCATGCGTTGTCACGTACACGTAAAAAAGGGAGTATAAAGGGCGTAAATGTTTTAAAAGTTGCATCAAAGTTGTTATGAAGTATTTGCCCAAGCCACCAAAAAGGAGCAGCCATCACAGCACACATACTAATGCACACAAACACACACATATACACACAGTCATCTACACACACATGCGAAAAAGTCAGAAAGTCATTTTATAAATTGCAACGTTTGCAGAAAGTCTGAAGAAATTAGCTGCAACATGTTCGAGCTTGAGCTAAATTTAACTCCTAGTTATATACTAAATGTATATGTATAGCTGTGGGTGTGCTTTTGTGTGAGTGTGTGTGTGTATGTTTGTGCGTGTTCTTGAAAATTGACAATGGCAAGAAATGGTGCGCATAAGTCAGCTGCATATAAAATGTAACTTGATTTAGAGCTGAAATAAAAATGCCTAAAAACTTTCTGCCAAGCCTTTAAATATTATTTATTTGTTTGGTATTTTTTAAATATTTAATATTATTGTTTTATATTATATAACATTTTATTTTTTTTAAATATATATATATTATTTTTATTTCAGTAGAGCCTTTAGTAAAACTATAAAAATAATATTAAATTGTATTTTCAAATATAAACATAATTTAAAAGTATTTATAAATTGTAAATAAAATTTTATGCTATTTTTATAATTTAGATATAATAGATATAATAAAATAATATGAGCATATAATATTTCGTTGCTAATATTGCAATATATAAATAAAATAAAATTTGGTGTCAATTAATTAATATGTGAAGCAATAAAAAAATATTAAAATGCTATTAAATATTATGGTATTTAATTTTATAGATTATTTTTATTTTATAGCTACCAAAATTAAGCTAGTTTAATAATAAAAATTCCTTTAATAGTTTTTACTTATATTATTTAATGGTTTCTAAATTAAATTTTATTATATTTTATTTTTATTTCTTTTATTTTATTTTATATTATTTTTTTATTTATTTTAATTTTTATTATTTTATTGTATTTTATTTTATTTAATTTTAATTTATTTAAATATATTATTCATTCGACTTTTCAGTCCCAATATATTTATATTTTTCAAAATGAATTCCACTGTGTGTGTGTGTGTGTGTGTGTGTGTGGCCCAGGGCGTGTCACCGCCCACCGCTAGTACATTGACGTCGCATTGTAAACTTGTCTGTCGTTCTGGCCCGGGGCCAACTCTTGTTAGTTTTGGGATACAAAACAAGCAAAGGTCTGCATGAGTGTGTGGGTGTGAGGCGCAGGCAGGTAGCGCAGGTGAACTCTCTGTGTTATGTTGTGTGCTGTGCTGTGTGTGTGTGGTCGGCACAGCTCATTTGGACTATGCGAAGTTGATGTTTTCGTTTAGCCACTGCATGTAATTATGGTCAGAGCCTTCGGCACTGCTGACATTATTAGGAAATGTTCTTTTCGGTCTTGGCGCATGCCAGACGACGACCAGCTGCCAGTTGGATTACACAGCCAAGAAAATATTGAAGCCTCGCGTCGCAAATTAATTAACTTTAACAATTTAGATTGAAAGGAAATTTGCTAATTGCCTGGAAAATCAAATATCATTTATTTCATTTACATCTTGCCATTAATCAAATGCAATTAAAATCAAATATTGACTCAAAGACCACACACATGCTTACTCTCTTAATGATGTGTGTGTGTGTGTGTGTGTGTGTGTGAACTACTCTAGTCGCATCCGTTGATTATTAAGTCGTTTATTAAATGGTAATTGCATCCAAGTTAAATCAAACGAGTGGCGCAGCGCCCGCAGCGCAGGCGACGAGGCTGAAGGAGCCCAGTGTAATTGAGATTTAATTGGAATGTAATTAAAATTAATAATGCCTTAATATAAAGTGTAAATTGCGGCTGCTTTTGTCCCTAGCTGACGTCAATAGCAAAAACAATGATCGCTGCCGGTCGCTGCATTCAGCACAGTAAATGCGGACGAGTGCGACGGCATGCGAGCGTTTGTTTAAATAATTTAATTAATGGCTGCGACCACGCGGCGTATGAGTAATTTCTTTTGTTGCGCGAAGACTATGCAGCAGAAGTCCTTCGGGCCTCGGACAGCATATACATATATGTGCGTATTATCGACGAAAGAAATTCAATTCAAATAATTTCAATAATAATTAATAAAGTGCGACTGCGGATTGAATGGCAGCGAGTGAAATAAATATTGGGGTGAGCGTATGGGAGCGGAAGGCAGCGAAATTGCAGAAGGCAGTGAAGCAAGAACAATTTGGAGTTTGAAGCATGGCTCTGACTAGGCTCTATGTTGGCTCTGGACATGGCTCAGTTGAGCTCTGGCTGAGCTCTGGCTCTGCTCTGGCTCAATGCAACTCTGCTATGGCTCTGCTTTGGCTCTGCTTTGGCTCTGCTTCGGGTCTTCTATGGCTCTGCTATGGCTCTGCTTTGGCTCTGCTTTGGCTCTGATTTGGCTCTGCTTTGGCTCTGCTTTGGCTCTGCTTTGGCTCTGCTTTGGCTCTGCTTTGGCTCTGCTTTGGCTCTGCTTTGGCTCTGCTTTGGCTCTGCTTCGGCTCTGCTTTGGCTCTGCTTCGGCTCTGCTTTGGCTCTGCTTCGGGTCTGCTATGGCTCTGCTTTGGCTCTGCTTTGGCTCTGCTTCGGCTCTGCTTTAGCTCTGCTTTGGCTCTGCTTCGACTCTGCTTCGGGTCTGCTTTGGACCTGCTTATCATTTACTCTGGCTCTGCATTAGCTCTGCTCTAGCTCTGCCCATGGCTCTGCTCTTGTTCTGCTCTGACTCTGCTCAGGCTCTGCTCTCGCTTTGCTTCGCCTCTGCTTATGATCTGCTCTGACTCAATTGTGGCGCAGCATTAGCTCTGCTGTTCCTATGGCCTATGACTCTGCTCTGGGTCTGCCTATGCTTTGCTCTGGCTTCATTCTGGCGCTACTTTGGCTCTGCCGAGGGTCTTCTTTAACTCTGCTCTGGCTGCTCTGCTTTGACTCTGCTCCGACTCTGCTCTGGATCTACCTGTGGCTGTGCCTAGTTTCAACTCTGGCTGATCTCTGATCGGGCTCAACTCTCTTTACTTTGGCTATGCTCTGGCTGAACTCTATCGCTCTGCTTTGGCTCTGCTTCGGGTCTGCTATGGCTCTGCTCAGGCGCTGCTTTGGCTGCGTTTTGGCTCTGCTCTGGTTCAACTGCTCTGGTTCTGCTCTCTCTTTGACTGGGCTCTACTACTCTGCAACCGTAGCTGAGTTCTGACTCAGCTTTGACTGTGCCATTCGCTCTGCTGTGCTGCTCAGCTTCTGACTCTACTTAGGCTCTGCTCTTTCCCTGACTTTACTGAGTATATATTTTTCACTTCGAACATGTCGCTGTCCGAATGTTGATCTGTTCATCTGTTTATAATATATATAAATAAATATTTTCATATTTCACTAATCACAGTTAAGTCTGAGGCAATCAATATAAAATTTAACTTTTAGTAATTTGCGCAAATAAAAATGTTTCGTAAATGCGGCGTCATTTGTTACGGCCGACGTCAACTTAATCAGGGCGTGGTTGGGGCGGAGCAACTAATTAGGGCAACACATGCTGGACGGGCCACAGCTCGCATGATGAATGCCCCGCAAATGTGGCAAAGGGAAGACCATTAGTCACATGAGTGTGCCGAATGGCGAATGCTAAGAGGACACTCGGCAGCACAATGGCTGCCAGGACACGAGAGGTGGGCAGCTTGTGGGCAGCGGAAGCTGCTGAATGGCCGGCGTGTTGCTATTTTGCAGTTGGCTTCGGCTGTATGAGCAAACAGGATGACAAATTAAATTAGTCCTGCGAGCGTCCTTTGATAAATAATTAAAAGGACCAATTCGCTTTGTCTTTTTAAGTGAGAAAAAGCTAAAAAAAATATATATATATAAATAATAAATTAATTATGGCAAAGTTTGTCAACCAAAATATGTTTTATCGCTGATTGAAGTCTGCCTCAATTGAATTGTCAACGTCTGCGAATATAGCCGAAAAGCGTAACAGGCTCCGCTGAGGCATTCACGCAATTTCACGTTTCATCAACGTCAGACGACAGATTCACGGATTCCAATTGAGCCGCAAGCAATGCGCAAGCCAACATCCAACAGGCAACAGCCAACAGTCAACAGTCAAGAGCCGAAAGCCGATGTCAAGTTTGATGATGCCCAATCGGCGCTGTCGCGGTCATCCAAGGCGCGCACAGTGTGGCAACAGTTATTAGCACGAGCGCAAACTGAAGGCCTTTGTGCGTGCCTTAAAGACAGCTCCTCGCGGCTCAATGGCGTAATTCATATTTCAGACGTCAGCTTTAACGTGATTGATAGCTCTTGAATATTCATTAAAAGTCAACATCATGCCATTTAAATATATATATATGAATGCCTACATACATATATATCCGAATCGAATAAATTAAATGTCAACATATGTGCGACTGCATTTGTGCACTTAATCACGTTGTTACCGCTCCACAGGTCAGCGCAGTCGAACATTATTTTTATCCTTCTGCCGCGCCAGTGATAAATGAGAGCGCCGCCGACTTGCCGAGTTTTAATCCTTCTGCGAAATATTAATTAAGCATGCATGCAGCCTTTTTTCAATTATATCATTTTACACAGTCGTTTTGCGCCCCGTGAAAATAAATTAAAATAAATTTGGTTAAATTTCAAAAATAATTCGGAAATGGGTGCAATGGACGGAGGAATACTTGTATATGAAATTTATTGAAAAAGAGTGCAATTCTTTTCATATATCAAAATATTAAAATGGCATTAAAATAGCTTTCAAATAAATGTAAAAATAATTCTAAGTTTCATTTAGTTTTTATTTAATTGCAATTGCTTTTTGCATAGCTCTTATTTGGCCACTTCTAGCTTCCTGTGCTTCGGCACCCAATAAACTCTCTTGCAGTCTCCGCATAGGGCATGTGTAAATATTTTGGGTAATTTGAATGCGGAGCATCATTATATTGACTCTTGGCTTACATTTATTTATTCATACACATGCGGCGGCTATAATATCAAGGGATTAAAATTTGTTGTGAATAAATATATTAAATGCAATTTGCTGGCCGCTCAAGCTGCCCACCTGCCTGCCTGCCGTCTATTAATGCAATAGCCAAACAAGGCTACAAAACATATGTGAACAATACAGATAAACAGAGACAGCAGCAACAATGGCCAAATGCCATTTGAAAGCCGCCAGATAAATGGCGGCAAACAAAAGCAACATGTTAAATAAATACGCATAAATTAATGCAAAACAAAAGCCAATATGGCTACACAAACACCCAGCGTGTGGACGGCTGTGTATGTGTGTGTGTGTGTGTGAATTAGCCCACTGGACGTGGGCAGCACGCGCCATTTAGTGGCTTGCATTGGCTTCCTGCAATAAATGAATAATGCCAATAGAACACAAACTAAAAGCAAAAAATCAAACAACAAATAAATGAAAGGTGTTTGACAAGGCTTGCACGACTGCACAATACCCTGTTTTTGAGGTGAGTATTTATTGCCAAATAACTGTTGATAATTAATGAACTGTAAACTTATTCTTCATTATATTTATATATATTTCAGCTGGGCCCAGCTGTGGACAGATGCAGCGCCCGACTAACTGGCACACAGAACTCTTTAACAATTTCTTAAAATTTTTTTGGTAAGTCTCGCTCTATTTTAATTTTAATTATAATACAAATTATAATAAGTTTAATAATAATATTTTTCATATTTATTCAATATTTTTTAAATATTTATTAAATTAGTTTTTATATATTTTTTATATATTTTTTTTTTCATATCTTTATTTTATTATTTTTACTTATTGTTTCCATTATTCATTGAATTTTTTTTATATATATTAATATATTTTTTTGTATATTTATGTTTATTCTTATATATATTCATTTATATTTTATATTTATATTTATATTTATAATTATTTTATTTTTATATTCATTTCAAATATAATTTTATTTATATTTTATATATACTTTTATTATTTTTACTAGGTATTTCCATTTTTCATTTAATTTTGTTTTATATTATATATCAAATAATTTTCTAAAATTAGTCCTCAAGTACTCCATCGCATTATGATTGTGCTTAAGTCTCCTATTAACACTTTCCTTCTGTTGCAGCTGAAACCCAGACAAGTTATATGTATGCATACAGAAGTATATCATTTATAGATAATCGCTGCAATCTATCCTATCTCAGCCTATCCTTTCAAGAACTCAACAATTACAGGGTATCTGTGTGGCCGAACAGATAAATCTGGAACAATCAGCCAATAGCCGTGCTTGTTTAATTGCCGAAATACGCCAATGATAGCAAGAAGTTGAGAGGCCAAAGTTTAGGTGAGCTGCGACTGCTCGCATCTGTTGCAGCTGCAGTGAGCCAGGCACAGAGTAAAGATTGATTTTTAATGAAGACGCAGCCGCAGTCCGGCCGCGCTCCATGCAAGGTCCAAGCGGCCAGCTGTAACGATTAATGAATGTGTCGTGCTGATTGAGTTGCGATTTGCGGCGCGGCCAAACACATACGCGAGTGGGTGGAAGGCAAGTGTAGGCGTGGCCGCAATGCCTGTGCATAATTGACGCATTGATGTATGACCAGGCCAGGCCAGGGCCCGCAAACCGTTTATCATGTTTCAATCGACGTATACGTAATATGCGTTTAACCAGCGCTTAGCTGGAAAATTCGATCGGATTTTTATTGTATGCAGCAGTCTGAGTGATTTGTTAATGGCATTTTGTCTGTGTCTACATTGGAGCTGTTTTGTAGTTTTGTTCGGTCTGTGTTAAAGGTAGCACACACACACGCACGCACTTGCGGCTACGCCCACACCCACGCACACGCACACGCACACGCGCGCTGGGCCCTCTTCATCTTCATTGTTTTAATGGGGTTTTCGTATTTTGAGTCTCTGTATCACGACAACCAAGAAATCCGGATTGACCGACATGTGCACCTCGTGCGTCTCGGAACGTATGCGCAGAAAGGTGACATCGTTAGCCGGATCCAAGTCTCTGACCACGTTGCGTGCCATTTTGGCCAACGGCTGCAGCTGCGCCGCATAGACAAAGGTCCGCCTCTGGCTGACCGTCGACCGCAGCGGCTTGCCCGATGCATCCATTATAATAATCTCACGTGCGCCTTTCTTCTCAAAATGCTGCACAAACGCGTCGCCGTCGTAGGCCTCGGGACTGCAATGCGTATGGGCATGGAAAATGCTTATATCTATATGATATGGAATCGTTTACTACTCACATCGCACTACCCGGCGTCTGTTTCTTGTCGGCCGCCATTATTTCCCTTTGTTTATATTTTTTTTAGAATTACTTTTCGTTTTCTAACTTTTGTGAGAGTCTGAACCGAGCCAAGCTCTCATAGGAAATGTGTATAGATGTTATATACCCTGAGCGAAGCTGTTTCAGCTCGAGCAAAGGCTACTTGGATTTATGTATTTATACTGAAAACATTTGGGCAGCCTTTTTATGAAGGTTGAACACAAGCAGAGCACTCTGGGATCTAAATTGAAGTCAGTCAAAATTCACTGATGAAGTGGTATAGTAGTATTGACCAGGGCGTATACTTGATATTAATTTAAATTAATTTGCTTATTTAATAATTAAATAATAGAATAATAAATTATGAAAAATAGAATTCTTCATTGCTTAAATTCTTCAGTAGCTTATAATTTTGCTCCATACAATTTTTATTAAATAATTATAGTAGCCAAACCTAGTCAGATGAGCCAAAATTAAAGTCCACCGCTTGACATATTCTTGAAAAAAATTAATAAAAATTATATAAATATTGTATTTGTATATGAGATATTTTTTTATCATAGCTGATTAATTTTTGTATTTATTAAAATTTATTTCATTAAAATCGGCGTTTTCTTTGCAGAGATATAATTTTTCAAACTCTTGAAGAAAGTAAAGCCTGAGCGGCGCATTGAACTAGCTGTGAGACGCAATCAAACACTTTGCCATATCCCTAATTATTAGTGCTTATAAGTAATGCTCTCTATACTATCTATACAAGTGGTTAGTATAGATTTAAATTTAATAAAATAAAGCTAAGATATTATTTTTATGACTGTAAATATCCACTCATAGCCTTGCTTCAAGCCCTAAACTAGAAGCCTAAACAAATATTCTTGAGTTTTTAGATCAGCAGAGCTTTATATAGAATTACGATATGATTTTATTATAATACGTGAAAAATGTCTTATTCATTGCACATTCTTTTACTTTCTAGAGTGGAATGCGTCCACGCAGATAGTTCATGACGGCGGCTGTGCCCATGGATAGGACTTGATGGCGCGGCTGGCGGAAGGGATTGCCGGACAGCTTTAGATCCTGAATGTTGGTCAGGTTGCCCAGCACCGGCGGCACTATCTGTATGTCGTTGTTGCTCAGGTTGAGCGTGCTGAGGTAGCGCAGAGCGCCGAGTCCGTTCTCCGAGGCGTCTACCTCCTTGATCTGATTGTCGTTGGCGTGGAGCGCCTCGAGGGCATCCAGCTCGTAGATGCAGGCCGGCAAGTGGTCGAGGCGATTGTGCGAAATGTTCAGCTCGCGCAGCGACTGCAGCCCAGCAAACTCCATGGGCAGGTCGCGCAGCAAGTTGCACGAGAGGTTCATGGCGAGCAGCCGCGAGAACTGCGATATGAACGTGGGTATATAGCAGAGCTGGTTCTTGGCCAGGCCCAGGTCGGTGAGCAGATCGCTCATTTTCTGCAGCTCAACGGGCACATCGTTCAGCATATTGTCCTCGAGGTTGACCACGTTCACCAGCTCCTCGCAGGCCGTCTGCACGACCTCCTCCGGCAGCTCCTTCAGCTGCGCCTTGCACAGATTCAAGACGCGGGTGTTGCGCATCATGTACTTGTCCGGCACGTGGCGATCATTGACAGTAACCGGCTTTTTGCCGCCCTGCTGCCTGGGACTGTTCAGACCATCGCCCACCATCTCCACTAGAGTAAAAGCAAAATTCCAATCGATGATGTAAAAAAATAAAAAGAAAATTTTACAAAATTAACACGTTCGATGCTAAGCAAACGACGCTATATGAAATACTACAGAAGCTCGCTTCTCGAGAGGCAGATGCTGGCAGTGTGAGGGCTGATGCGATGCTAACGTGTTTACTAGAAAACTAGGAGAGTATTGCAGAGAGTTTGTCTGAGATTTGAATGATATTTTTAAGAGAATTTTATATAAATGTATTTTATGGTCCTTAATATTTTTGTAATTTTTTATTTGCATTTTTTACTATTTATTTAAAGCTCAAATAATTTTTCTAAAAATAAAATTGGCAAATTAATGCTTGAATTAATATATAAATAAACTAATAATAATAATTAAAAAATTATTTTAAAAATATTTTTAAAATATATTAAAAACGTATATATATTAAATAAATCTCTTAGGAACGTGGCAAGTCAGATAAAATTATATCTAGTACAGCTTATAAGTTGAAATAGCAAAATATTGCAAGCAGCTCACAGTAGAGCTCTTTCAGAGAGAGACCTAGAAGCTGTGGGTTAAAGAGAAAGGGGCGTGGCATATAGCAAGAAATCAATTTGAGATAAATGTAGATTTATATTATATATAAAAATATATTATAAATATATATATTATAATACAGATATACAGGTATTTATGCCCGCACTGTGAAGAAGTTCGCTGCAGTCTGCTCTGAGCGAGCATCTGCAGTGCAGCAACGATCCGGATGCATTGGGTAAGTGCACTCTCCTAGCAGACTTGCTTGAATATACATATATTTAAATTTATAAATCTCTCTCACACAGCTCAACTAATTCATATCGAATGCTGCATGGCAACATGTTCCATGGCTTGAAGAAGACTTCCCCTCAATTTCTTGGCATGAGCTTGGGTCTGCCCCTGTCTCAGGGCAATAGAACTGCAAAATGAACATACAATTTTTATATTTGGCATAAAAAGAGGCGGGTTTGGGGATTCTGAAGCCGTAAGCCGTAGCTCTATTACAAAAATTTACACGGTCGACTAGGATTTTTTTGGGGTGTGTAGCGATTCTGAGCTTAGAGAACGCCACAGTCTTTGATGACAACCAGCTCATGTTTCTTGGCCAGATGCGCGGTTGCATCGTGTATGCGTTCCAACAGCTGGATACCCTTGCGCACCTTGCCGAAGGCGACCCGCTTGCCATTCAGTATGGAGAGCGGCTTGAAGCTGATGGTGAAGTTGAGCTCGGTGCGCGCATTGCCACGCACGTAGCGGCTGGGAAAGGAGAGAATGCCCGCATCGACGCCATGGTTGAGCACCTCGAAGTCGTGCTCGATGTTGCTCATGTCGATGCCACGGTCGGGATCGAGAGCAATGTGGCCCTCTAGCCAGATGGGTGCGAAGGTGCGCGTGAAGGAAATGCTGCGCGAACTTTGATGCGTGCAGACACGCATAAATTCCAGCACGACCTGCGGACAGGCCTCCGTGAACAGCTGTATGGCCAGGCGCCCCATGATCCGGGTGCCGATCACCTCCAGGTCCATGTAGATCTGCGGCCGCAGCAGCTTGCAGAGCACGCTCACATCGCAAATGTTCATCAGATCCTCGTACCGATGGAGCACATGCATCGGCACCTCGTAGCTAAACGTGTGCGACACTTTGGGCTTGCAGCGGCGCGACTTGCCCAGGTGTGGATCGAAGAGTTTGCCGCCTTGATGGAAGACATGGTTCTTCTCCTGCTGGTTGCGCTCCTTTTCCCGCGCCAGGCTCGTGTTGCGCCAGCGCCCAGTGGCCATCCGGTCCGGCGACTTGGTGAAGGTGCGCAGCGTGTTGTTGCTCTTCCGATAGAGAGCGGTGAGCATCTCCATGTAGGACAGCTCCATGCAGTTGCCCTCTCTGAGCTTCATCTTGGGCGGCGGCAGGCAAGTGTTCACCTTGCCCTTGATATTCGCCAGCCGATCCCGGTGCTGGCGGTACATCTCCCGCTGCTCGTTCATGACCAGATGGGAGCGGGACTTGATCCGGCTCGCCTTGGACTTGGGCACCGGCGACGGAATCAAGCGCTGATGGTATTTGTGGTTCGGCTTCGGCGTGATCTTCACATTGAACGTATGGCTGTGCATCTTGGAGCTAATGTCCTCCACATTGGGGCTGCTGTAGACGGGGTTGGTGAGTGTATATGGGCCGCGTTTTACGGCTGCCACATACGGCGCCACCTTCTGGCCGGCGGCCAAAGGCTGCTGCTTCGTTCGCAGTTCATTGGTCACATCTTTGATAAACATATTTCGCACGTATTAACGTATCTCTATCCAAAACGCAAATATATAATATACAGGAATTTTTCTCCGGGTAACTCGTTGTGGAATTCGAATAGACTAGACTATGGCAAAGTAAAGCACAAACCTCAACATCCCCCGGGCTGCTGCGATCAACACAAACACCGACTGACATAGACAAGAACTTAAATCAATTACTTCCATGTATTTTAAGTGTTTTTCATTCATTTTCCGCTCTCTGCGGCAATCAAACGGCGGATACATAAATGATTGCTGCCAAGCTGCAAATTGAACGCAATCATGCGGCTAAACTTCGCTGTCCGATAAAATGGAGGGAAGCAGCAGCAAAAACAAGTGGCAGCGCTGCTGTCGGGCACGACCGACTGCTAAATACTCCCTAACGTTCAACCTACCAAGCCAAAAGATATAGATTTTCCAAAACGATCAGCCAATTCTAGCTCTAAACTGTTGAGGATACAGTATAAGCAGATTTCTCACTTTCCCAATGGCTCTACATATGCACAAAACCAATATACTCATTTCCCTTGAGTGAGTGAGCATAAAAATAGTACAAAAATCCTTTTATTGTAACCCGCTCGAGCGATGATGCGTGCCAGACACAACCTGAGGACAAACGAACCCATTGCCATGTCAATGAATTGATTCAGCGCTGATAATAAAAGCGGAATAAATACAAAAATAAAACTGGAAAAATATAAATTCCTTAGCCATGACTGACTGGCAGATGCGCTAGAAAGTCGCTTCAAAATTTACTAAATTAATGTGAAATCGCTAAAAGTTCTATGAAATTTCACAAAGTTCAATTTTCAGTGTTAATTATCTCACGTATATAAACTCCGCAATTTATCTTTAACCTGGAAATCCAGGGTATGCCAAGGAGAATATTTAATCAAAGGGACTGACCCTAAATCGGCAACCGCAACTGCATGTAATCCGTATAGCTGCCAGGCGCGTCCGAGGCTGTAGGTTAATCATAGCCAGTGCGGTTTATCGCGTGGCATATTTGATTGGAAAATGCTGAATCAATTGATGGAAGCAAATTTATGTAGTTTTAAAACAATGACCGCAAAGAAATAAAATATTAACTTGGGGTCAAGCCACACAGAAAATCTGTGCAGCTAAACGAACACTGTGGCCAAGCAAGAGTGTTGCTATTTTGAATAACTGTATTTTGGCAACTGGTTAGTTTATGGTTAACACTCTGATTTTAAAATATTTATAAATATTTGCCATTTGATTTTAAATTACGTTGCATATGCAGAATATGAAACAATAATTTTTTTAAATTAAAGAAATATCAGCTTATGATAATCCAGTCATTCCAAATTACGTCGAATGCCTGCCAAACTGAGGCAAATATTATATATTTATTAATACATTTGATTAGCGTAACGAAATATTATCTAATTAACTTAAATATCATTAATTCTGTTCATTTATGAATAAACAAAAAATACACGTAGAGACGCTTTAATTAATTACTTGAAAATGTTGCTAAATTAACATTTGCGGTTCACCAAATAATGTTTGCGCATAATTACAGATTTAATTAAAAATTGCATTTCATTAAGCGAACGTGTTTTTTTGCTTACTTTCAGCAGTTCTAAAACTTTGCGCTGGAATGCGAATGTTAAATGGCCGCTTATGTTTTATGGCATACCCTCAGCTAAAGGAGAATGCCAATAGGGTGGATTAGTTAGTAGAAGAAATTATTATTAGCTGGGTGCATAAATCAACTGATGCATTTGGCGTTCTCTGATGAATAAATTTATTTTTTTAATATATAGATATTGAAATCAAATATGTTTTTTAGTTAAAAAATTTAATTTTTAAAGTAAACTATTAATTAAGATTTTTTTTCTAGGTTAAAAAATTATAAATAATTTAAATATATTTTTTTGTCCGGATTTTTAAAGTAAAAAATATAATATATATAAAATATAAATTTAAATATATATATATATATATATATATATATATATATATATATATATATATATATATATATATATATATATATATATATATATATATATATATATATATATATATATATTAATAATTAATATTAATAATTTTGATTTTAATTTCTCCGATTATTTAATTAAAATAAATATAATTAATATATATACTTTAAATAATATATATATTTCAGAAGCAGAATAATTTATTTTTACCTTTTTTACTATTTTAAGCAGAATTAGTTTATGCATAAAAATATATTCCCTCACATTTCAAATACTAATTTATTTTTTTACCTTTCTCACTGCAAATATTTTTAGAAATATTAAAATCGCATTTGACTTGTTTTGTTATTCATCCAGCTGTTTCGGCTCTTGCTTATTATTGTAACTATGCAAATTATTACAGCATATTGCTAAAAAGTAAATATATAAATATTATGTCAGCATTTGCTGCTAACTGTCTGCGCAAACAGTTTTACTGTGGGTGTTTGAGTAATTTGATCTCGTTTTTATGCGATTAATTCCTGTTGCTGGCATAATTAATAGCATTAAATGATATCAAAAGCAGCTGGCAATAAAATCTCAATCGATTTGCATTAATTGAATGTTAATACGGTTGCGATTCTGCGGTAACAATCAAATGATTAATGGCCCTATGTTTTTATATATGCCCATATTGGAGGCCGAAGCAATATGGGCTAGAAGTCGTGATGCTGCAGCATTACGAATAAGATCAAGGGCAGCCGCTGAGTGGCTGAAGTGTAATATTAGGGCACAGTAATCACACGCCATCAATGATGACACTGACAAGGTCAATCATATGCTATTGCTGTGGCAACAGTGAGTGTGCGGGTGTAGACAGCGAGCCACTCAAGCGCCATTGTTCTCGAGTGCCACACACCCACACACGCGCTCTCACATAAATATAAACACGCTTAGCTGCAACACCCACAGCACTTGATACCGCCTGCATGTCGAGCATGCCTGCTGCAGCTGCTTAAGTATTGTATTTTTACTTATGCTTGTCATCCTCGTGCGCTCTATTTGCATGCCACAAGCTCATGTTGCAAATGTGTCAAGCAGCCAGCGACTGCCTCACAAATGCAATCAGCCCTAGTTCAACTGCTCACAATTTAATCAAATATATATATACATATATATCAGTATAGATATTTGCAACGTCTGGCTTTTGCACAATTCCACTCAGCCCACAAATTCCGAACTGAATTTCAATTTGAAATATTTGGCATGGTTCGCTGTGAATTGCATTAGCTTGAACGGCTCTAACAAGCTGTGAAGCATATCATTTATTTAACACTTAGGCCTCTCTATGCGATTCTCATAGACGTAAATGTGCAATAAATCAGATCTGAAATAGTAGAGTATATATTTTATAATCTAAATAACATTTAATATATTTTAAGTCTCTCAGAGACTCTCCTTAAGCTGCTATAAGTATTTTTGTAAATATATTAATATAGTTCTCAAAAAATATCTAAAAAAAAAAAAAAAAAATTAAAATATATATTAAATAGAAGGAAATTTATGGACTTGTTTATATAATAAATAAATGATTCAAATATATATATATATTATATAATATAATATAATTTAATACCATATAAAATCTTCTTAAGCCGCTCAAAGAGGATGGCCAATAATAAAAATAATAATAATAATAAAAAAAATAATAATAATAATAATAATAATAATAATAATAATAATAATAATAATAATAATAATATGATGCTGCCCCCTAAACATCTTCAGATTTGATGTTTCGCAGCTACCAAATGGCCGCATGATGACATTTGGCAGCACTTTTAAAAAGTTTATTGCACAGCCATTACGATATTTTATGACATATTATAAGAAACATTTCAGCGAATTTTGCTCTTAGACGCCCACAAACATGGCTGCTCTGTGCCAGAAATACTCCCATATATTTGTTCGTTTTGTGGGCTTGACGTGCACTTAAAGCTTTCACTGACTTCAATTTTTCTGCTGTCTGCCGTCGCAGCATTCATTTTATTTGGCATAATTTGGTAGTCGGCATGAATGCGAATATAGTATATATGTTACCATAACGCCATATGTGTTTGACCTTGCCGCTGTCTCGTGCTCGTCGGCAGACAGTTTGATGCTTTTATGTTTTCATATTTTTGAGAGTGTTTTTTATGGCGACTACCGAAATGGAAACAAAAGCCAACAGGCGAAAGTTAAGAGCATAATGGAGCATAAATGCTTTGACTGTATAAATGTGATTTTATGCTGTGCGCTTTGACGCGCCTCACGCCCTCTCCGACTCCGACTACGACTCCGACCCCGACTCCTGTCCGTGTCCTTTCATGTATATATGCGACTTTTTATGTCCATGTATTACTGCAGCGTGGGCTCTTTATGGTCATATATCTTGCGTGGATATGAGCATCAGAAATCATGCAAACGGCATAATTCGGCGTCTCAGGTGCGGATTACTAAAGACTACTTCGAGTTCGCCTGAAGTTCTTTAAAGGAGCGCAGAGGGTGCCCGCATTGGCGGCTGATTAATTTCAATTAGTTAATCAGCCGACGAGTTGGAGTTGGCTCTATTGATGCACAAATTGCTGGGCCGTAAAGAGATCAGTTAATTAATGGCGTTAATGTCCTGACGGCAGCTCTCGAGCGGCTGCTAATTAACCAAATTGACAAATCAAGGCCTAAGCCCCTCGAGCCGAAACATCAGTTAACGGCCTGCTTAATTAACAGCCAAGTCAAGGTGCTAACGGCCTGGCTTCGCCTGGCTTTTAAGCCGCCAAAAATATTTAATCCAATCTCGTTTGGTGGCAGCCAGGACAATCGGCCGCTGGGACACTCACTCGCTCACTGCCACACATTAGGCACCATTTCAAAGGCTTGAAGTGCAGGTGGGTCGCTTACCTTTGCTGCCGAAGCACTGAAACGAGAACAAAGAGAGAAACCAAAAGGTTAAATATGGCCAGCCCAAAGATGAGAGAGATAAAATCTTAAGTATGCGTGTAATCCCGAAACAATTTTATTAGCCAAGCGGCAAGCGGCAAGCGGCAAGCGGCAAGATGGCGAACGGAAGCCAATTAGGCTAATGCTCTTGTAGGCACAGCGGAGCCCAAAGAGCGCCTTCAAGTGTTTACATACAGAGAGTGCGCTGTCAGCCGGCGCGCCCCTAAAGCAGATTAAATTTTAATAGAAGTACATTTGGGCGTAAAGAAATCGTTTATAAATATGTTTTCCCGGGAAAGTGAAAAACACAGCCGCTGGGCCTTGACTTTGTGGTGCTCGGAGCAAATCACTTTGACAACTTTTCTTATATTTAAATCAATTCGAGAGACTTTTTTACAGTTGTTTGGTAAACTTGCATTTCTAGCGTATGACGGGTTGAAGCATAGCTGGGTGTGTGTAGGCAGTGCTCAACTGGGAGATGCCCTAAGGCATGATAAAACTCAAAGTAATAATTTATAGGCTCTGAGATTGATATTCAGATAGTCAGACAGAGGAGAGCAGAGGAGAGGAGAGGAGAGAGAGTTTCCCATTAACTAATTTCATTGCAAAATCTCATGAAAAATCTTTGCTTTGCACACCTGCATGCATATAGCTGTGTGCAGCTAACTCTTTGAAAATTCTTGGGCAAAAACAATTTTGAAACTAAGTGAAACAAAGTTTCGCTGCCAAAATAGAGAAATCTCAAAATGTAAACAAAGGCGGACTAAATGGAAGGTTCAAGCTAAGAGCGAGGCACGCACGAGCATGTTATTCTATGCTAAACCAGTGCAGTTGCACACACACACACACACACACACACACAGCTGAGCACTTGCGTTTGGCGAGGACTACCCGCTGCGCCGAGTTGGGAAGCAATTTATCAAAACATTGCATAACAATGGAGCTGCCGCATGCGAAGCCATAAAGGATATTCAAAACTACTTTAGCTTTATGCTCCTGCGATCTGAACACGTGTTAACAACATAAATGCATAGCAGTAAGCCCCAGACCCATCTGACAAGCACAAGCCCTGTGTTCGGCATGTTCTTGGCGCATGCAGAGCGCCTTCATGCTGGAGTCGATCTGGAGCAGGTTGTACTCGGCAGCAGCGACAGCTGTTGAAATACATTTGATTCAATAATTTTGTTACCATTGTCTGTAGAACAAAGAGAGAGGGAGAGAGAGAGGGAGGGAGGGAGTGATAGAGAGAGCTAGAAATGGCTGCTATTTGAAAAGGAAATACAGCAATGTTAATGTGTAGACAGAGCCAAGTTTCATTTAAAGAAATACTGCATTTGATTTAAAATAAAATTTAAATAAATGGTGGAGTATCATAATGAATCTTTATCATATATAATTCATATACTATTTCAGACGCTCGTTGGAAGAGTTAGATCTAGTGACCCAGCAAGAGTGATACTATTTCCATTTAATATATTTAAGCTACTGCTTGAGTTATTGGGCATATATATATTTTATAAATAATTTATAACATATGCCATTTAATTTTAAATTATTTAACGTTTTCTTTTTTACTTTTTTTATATATTTTATTTTTATTTAAATAATTTATCTAGTGACCCAGCAAGAGTGATACTATTTCCATTTAATATATTTAAGCTACAGCTTAAGTTATTGGGCATATATATATTTTATAAATAATTTATAACATATGCCATTTCATTTTAAATCATATTACGTTTTCTTTTTCTACTTTTTTATTAATTTTATTTTTATTAAAATAATTTATGTAATATTTCAATATTTATAAATACAACATTTCCATAAATATTTTCATAGTTCACAATGAATTTGAATTTTGAATAATTTCTTGCAGTTTACAGTTATCTCATAGTTTTCAGTTTATTTCGAGAACTTTTCAGCGCAAAGTTAAAGTCTCAAAGCGCCCAGTTGAGGCTTTTTAATTGGTCCATGGCATAGAGAGATGAATTTGTAGTTCAGCCGTGCCGCATGTGGCAAAGAATATTTCATAGAGTGAGGCAAAGGCAGCTGGAATCATAAATTAAAATCAAAAGGCGTTGGGGATGGGCAATAAAACTGAGAAAACTTTTGCTGAATGGCGCCTTAAAAGGCAACGCAGGGAGCATTAAAAGGTTCCATTGGGCATATATACAATATGCACAGAGAGAGAGAGAGAGAGAGAGAGAGAGAGAGAGAGAGAGAGAGAGAGAGAAAACGAGGTACTCATGTACTCATGTGAAAAGTCAAACACACGCACAGACACAGACAAATGGCGGTGGCCACAAAAGCAGCTGTAAAATAGTTTTTCATATCCGCTGGCAACTTGCATTGTGCGACGGCCTTGTCTGTAGTTCATGTGGTGTTTATGTGTGTGTGCCTGTCACCTGAACAGTTGTTGTTTGGAGGCAGTTATCCTGTGGCCCTGTCAGCCGTATGATTGCGCATTCATAATAGTTCCTAGCCCCGTGCTCTAGCTCTGCTTTGAAAGCTCACTTTTCTCATTTGGCTTGCGGAAATTTGCACTGCAGTGCAAATCAAAGGCGCTCACAGTGCCATTGACGACACGCACACACACACACGCACAGTGGCTCACAAAGTATCTGTCACTAAATAAACTTTGATTTATTTATACACACTTTGCACTCTGCTTTTCGGCCCTCGGGCAAAGACTTTCAAGTCATGGTAAATATTTTGTTGCCGCCTTGCGGAGGCCAAGCCGCTGCACTTAGAGTGTCCCTCTCTCTCTCTCTCTCTCTGTCTCTCTCTCTCTCTCTCTCTGTCTCTGTGTTTATGTACTTCCTGTTGCCTGCGCTTCAACTTTGCACTTGCGAGTTCATGCCGCACTAGACTCTGTCTCAAGGTAGCAACTGCACAGACAATTTCATTTCCAGACAATTAGAAAACTGGTTTCCTCCATGCAAGTTAATTGGCATAAGGACTGCTGCCTGTTCAGCATTTAGGGCAGTTTATTAAGTCTTAAGCCATTTAGCAGATTAGCCAAATATTTATTCTAAAACGATTTGATCATGCATCTCAAACAAATTTCCCCAATGCTCACAAATTGTTTCATTCGCTCAAGCAGAAAATGAAAATCAATGGGAAAACTTTTTAGAAAAACATCAAATTCTGTGAAGACTTAAGCTTATTGGAATTGGAAAAACAGGCTTAGCTCGTTCGCCTGTGTGAATCAGTTTATGTGGTCAAATGAAAGAGTTGAGTGTTTGGAAGAAATATATTTGAAAGAAGTATAAATAAAATTGTAATTATGAAAAATACATTTTATAAATATTTGAAATAAATTTTTAACAAATTTTATTTTTGAAAAAATTTTTAATGAATATTTTCATAAATATTTTTTATAATTATTTGACAGAAATATAAATAAAATTTTATTTTATAAAAAATATTCTTATAAATATTTGAAAGAAACATAAATTAAATTTTATATTATAAAATATATTTTTATAAATATTTTTATAAATATTGTAAGATATGTAAATTATATTATAATTATATATTATATATATATATATTTTTTTAATTTTTATTAATATATGAACATTAAAAAAATATATATTTAGTCTTCTTTGGAGTGCCTCAGAAATTTCATAATCAAATTATGAAACTTATTGAACAAAAGATATTTTATTGATAACTTAAACAGCTGCAGAAACGTAGTTGTCGCAGAGTGTTCTTCTGCTTGAGCAGTCTATAGAGGTCAGAATTTATTATTATGTATCTTAACTCAGTCTCAAGTATATCTGAGATTAATTTTGAGTACCATTTACCATCGCTCAGCTGTGGGCAGCCTCTATACAGATACTCTTTAACTACTCTCGCTTCCTCATTTGACCTTCATCAATAAATATTTTGCAATTTCCAATTTAATTCCCAATACGTTCTCTGCGTTTACTGCAACTTAATCGTAAGTCTGCAAGCTGCGGGCTTTTCCATGTATTTCTCTTTAACTTAATGCCCGAAAACATATTGTGTGTTCTCTATAAATATTTATGGAGGATTTTGCTGAAATCTGCGCACATCAAGGATCAAATATTCAATGTTGGCGCAAATAAATACAAACTCATTGTGAAGCCGACAACTTGTTCGAGTAGTCGAGCGAGTGCTTACAGCTGTCAATTCACATGCACTCACCCAAGCACTCAGTCATAGTCGAGCGACGGAGCTCAGGTGAGTGCACGAGTGGGGGAGGGGGGCTGGGGCGAAGTCTTTGCTCCATAGTTTGGCTGTGAGAGCAACAATATCTTCGACTATTTTCAGCTATTTCTTTTTCTCAGTGTTCTGCTTTTTCGGGGTTTGTCAGGTTGCTGATATATTTACCGTGACAGCCGCTTGATGGAGCCGAATAACGAGAGGGACAATGTCTGCTGGCAGCTGCTGGCGTGCTGCATGTCCGCATATTGTCGCGTGTTGGAACAGCTTTAACGGGGATTTATGCAGATTACAATGGCAACAAGTTTGGCAAGTTTGTAGAATGTTGCATGTTGGCTGCATCTGCCGCCCCACAGGACCAACCAGTTTAACATAAACAAATTGCCAGGGGCTGGCAGCTAAAATAAACGCCAGCTTAAAACACACTCTAAGTGGCAAACTGTGTAGCCATTTCGGAGCGAATGCTTAAATAAAATGTCGCACGAAAAGATTTGATTTGAGGGTTGTCAAGCTGCAAGGACTCGTCTGACCGACTGACCGACCACCTGTTCCTGCTCCACATTTGATTGCTCTTCACTTGAACCGGATTGCCCTTTGAGCTGACACTCGGAAGCTGCTTGCTATGTCAACTCAGCTCATCACGCCAGAGAAAAGCAACAATTTTTTATCTAAATGCTTCAACTGCAGCCAGAGCAGCCAGAGCAGCAGCTGCTGCTGCTGTTGTATACTCATATGCATAGCAAACATATTTGAGGGGTTTTTGTGTGCAGCCATTTCGCATAATCTTGGAATAGCTTTGCGCCAGCAGCAGCAGCCGGAAAATATACATATGAGTACGTGTAAAATGCATGCAGGGGGGCGGGGCGTGTGCACAGCTTATGGCACAAAGATGAAGTTCTATGGGGCACGACTGCAGCGGAATTTGTTTGCTTATTATGTTATAATTCGCATGTACGTATGCGCCCCTGGATGCACGTCTAGCACCAACCAACATCGCATAAGCAAACCCATTAATACGATTCCACGCGCGGCTTTATGCTCCTTAAGCAGCGCCACGCTTCGAGTCGCGGCACGTAGAAATACTTTCACGCGCGCAATAAACTGCGCTTTCAGTTGACTTTTGAATAATAAATGGCTGAGCAATCGCAGTGCACTCGCAGCCTTGACCTTGGTCAGCGCGAAGTTGCCAGTTCGCAAACGGGCGTGAAATACAAAATATAATGGCTTTAAGCAAGCTGATTATGCTGTGGCAAGAGCCTGAAGCGCTCACGTGTTAATTGCATTGGAATTTTCACAAATTTCATTCGGATTCCACAACTGAGCTTAATCAACTTGTATTAAAATATTTATTTAACAATGAACTGAGTTGATGTCAGCTTGAAAAATGTTTCAAAGGCAATTATTAATAAATTAATAAAATATAAATCAATAATAAAACACAGAAATGACTTCTTCAGCATTTTCAATAACTCAAATTGAACGTTGAGCACGCTGACTACATTTATTAGGCGTTTAATGGCCTTTTAAGAATACGCATAAATTTTCATTAAAACTTTTCATATTTATCGAGCTGCACAGCAATTTCAATAAAAATATTGCGTATACGCAGTGCAGTCAGCGCCATTAATATATAGGCATAAATCTGTGCCTTGATCTCAAGTTGTCAATGGACATGAAAGTAAATCTTGCTTAAATAATGATAGTTATATATACTATATAACTATATTACTTTACATAATATTTAACGAAGCAAAAGTAAAAGAATTTGCATAAATAAAAATAAAAGATTATACAAGATATTTTATTTATAATAAATATAAAATAAATTTATTAATTTTTAAAAGTCAATTTAAAATTAAAAACTACTTGGCCAATAAAACAGAAATATTGTGATAGCTTACAAATGAAGATATAAAATATCTAAACTAAAAAGTTGCAAATTGCACCTATTTAATTTTTTTTTTAAATATAATAATTTTATAAAATTAAAAAACAAATATTTTGAGATAGAAAATAGTTTTTCAACAATATAAAAATATTATATTTGAATTTAAATTAATATTTAAAAATTTCTTATTTCAAATTTTGCATATTTAGTTTTTAAGAATTAATAAAATTGTAAATAAATTTAGAAATTAATTTAAAAAAAAAAAAATAACTTTCAAAGAAAAATAAAAATATTTTAATTAAATATTAAGATTATATAAAATATATAATTTTCAACAATATTTTTGGTTTCGCATATTTAATTCTTAATAAATGTAATATGATTTTTTTTTAATATTATAAATATGTTTAATAATAGAAAATACTTTTGAAGCAACCCTTTTCAGCCCAAGTGCAACTTTGTAGCCAAGTGTTGGCTCTTGGCCTGTGTTTGCCTCGCAAGCGCATCAACTTCGATTAGCAGACGCACTTAATGTGCGGCACTTGTAGTTGGGGCGCTTTGCTTGCATATGCAAATTTATGCGCTTGTTTACATTTTGTCAGGCAGCAGCACAATAAATTGCAGCTGCTAATGTTTCTGGTTGGGTTGGCCTGTCAACTGATCCATAAATGCCGCACAAACTGCACGACGATTAAATGAAATTGTCTGCCGTGTGGCAGCCAAATGTAATAACAGCAGAGCAAGCAGAGCGGCGGAGAGCGCCGCCCGGAATATGGCATCTGCGAGGCGCCGGCAAAGTTTCTGAGAAATCGAACAACGCCCACAATTCAATTGAATGCCAGCTCAACTTGCTGGAGTCAGCGGTTCGTCCTTGCGCCTTGATTGACTTGCAAGGAGCACAGGAGTCCGCAGATAAATACGTACAACTACAGTTAGTATTGAATCCTCCAGAGCAAAGCTATTAAGGCAGAAACGTAGTTGGCATTGCAATATTTATTTCATAGATTTCATTTTCCTCGTCTGAGCGCAGTCGACGTTTGACAGTTCAGCAGTGAGGAACGATTTCAAGTAAGGCGAAATTGACTTTTTCCATATTTCCATTTTCACCTTAATTAAACTCGCGTGCAGCATGGCTCCGCGCAAGGCTAAGGTGCAGAAGGAGGAGGTGCAGGTGTCGCTCGGACCGCAGGTGCAGGACGGCGAGAATGTGTTTGGGGTTGCGCACATCTATGCGAGCTTCAATGACACTTTTGTCCACGTAACCGACTTGTCCGGACGCGAGACTATCGCGCGTGTGACTGGCGGCATGAAGGTCAAGGCGGATCGCGACGAGTCGTCGCCGTACGCGGCTATGCTGGCCGCCCAGGACGTGGCTGAGCGCTGCAAGGCCCTCGGCATTACGGCTCTGCACATTAAGCTGCGTGCCACGGGCGGCAACCGCACCAAGACACCCGGGCCCGGTGCCCAGTCCGCGCTGCGTGCGCTGGCCCGTTCCTCGATGAAAATCGGTCGCATCGAGGACGTGACGCCCATTCCATCGGACTCCACGCGCCGCAAGGGCGGCCGTCGCGGTCGCCGTCTCTAATGTGCTTCGATTTGCATTAAATTTGATTTTTTTTGTGAATTTATGAATGCTTATTAAATGCCATTTATAACTTTCAATCCCCTGCTGTGGTTAGGCTTGAACGGGATGGGCAAAAGGGAATCCGGAATGGGTGGCCTTGCCTTGTGGCCTAATGTGTCTGCGATGTGTCTAATGAGCAGCTTTTGTCTCTTTAATTGTATTAAAGACTAATAAACAGCGGCTGCTGATAATTATGTAAAATACGAGAGAATAGCGGAATATGTAAACAAAGTGTGAGATTGATTGAGATTGTCATATAAGGTATATCAGTCCACATTGAGTTGCCTGCAGAGCTAGTAAATCTCTCTCTAAACAACGGAAAATATTTCCTAATTTTATTTGAAGATTATTATTTTTTTTTAAATTTTTTTTAATAATTTTTAAATTTATATGAAGTAAAGAACTCATTAATGCTAGCAGATAAATAGAAAAAATCTAATAAATATGAATATATTTTTTTTACAATTTTTACAATTTAGTTATAAATTTTTTTTATATTTAGTACTATTTTTAAAATTGTAAGACAGAAATTAAAAGCGATTTAAATTGATTGCAGCTTAAACAAGCCTTTATTAAATGGAATAAAATACTAAATAAATATATAAATATTTCTTAATAGACAATATACTATTAAATAGAATAAATGAAGAATAGAATAAATAAACTAATAAATATATATATTTAAAAATAATAGTAATATTTATATTTCCTAATATTAAAATACAAATAACTGCATTCATTGATAGAGAAAAATACTATTAAATATAATAAAAAACTAATAAATATATATTTAAAAAATACTAATAAATATATTCCTTAACAGAAAAAAATACTATAAAAGAGAAAAAAGTATTATTAAATAATATAAAATACTAATACATATATTTATAAAGTATTATTAATTATATTCCTTAATTTCGCCACATAGATTCATTTGCTGTGCATAAATTTCTTTAAATTCATATATGAGAGCCTTAGCGCTCGCAAGCATTTGCCGAGGCTTTCGTATTATTTTTTATGGCCTGTTTCAGCAAACGCGTACCAAAATAAATTCGCACATATTTTGCTGCGGCTGCCGCTGCCTGCTGCCTGCTGCCTGCGCATTCCCAAGCTGAGCATATTTTTTAGCACTTGCAGATAAATAAAATTGTATGGCGAGTGCGGGCTAAGACAGTCGTGAAATATAACAATCCACTCGATATGTCCCTACACAGCATGTATGTATGTGTGTGCGTGTGTGTGTGTGTGCGTATTTATATTTTTGTAAGGCATTTTAATGCCCACCATTCGTCGGGGGTTTTGGAGCGCAATTCAGCAACGGAAGCCGGCGCAGCGGCCCGTTCGCCGTTTGTTGTCGGCGCTGTTCACGCCGCCACCTGTCGCCGTGGGCGTGGTAACTGATATTTCAGGGCAGCCTTATTGCCATGCCGTCGCAGTGTCTGCCCCACTGGGCGTATGTGTAATACACGGCATACGCGCCGCTGTTGGCGCAGCTGCTGCCGCAAGTTTTTGCACAAAGTAAATTAAATTTGCTGCTCTGAGTTTAGCTTAAATGAAAACTTTCCGTTCCGCCAGCGCATCACGAGTTCTGGCTGCCCTCTGCTAGCCGACGACCGCCCGCCCCTAGACGGCTGTCTTAGTTTAGTGGATCTTAATTAAAACGCGACTCGACGCAAAACAACTTGAGGCAGTGTTTTTGAGCGTCCCCTTGATGCTTAATTAAAATACTTATACGACATGTTGTGCGCCGCCATGAGATGTGTGTCAACAGCTGCTAATGCCACACCTGACGCACTCGTGCACCTGCCAAGTGCTCGCTCCCCCTCGCCCACTATCTGCTCCTGTTTGTATTTGTCTGGCCGATTTCTTGACATGCCCCACGCCCAGCCACCCACTCGTTGTCGGCACGGCGAAGTGCGCAATCCACGCTAATTTGCAATTCCCACAAAATGACACAAGCAGCCATCCAGACCATTCGCCATTGCCGCCAACGTCACCAGTCAGCAGGCAACGGCAAACACTTGAGAGGCAGCGATTGGAGGCAGCTTTTGTTCACGGATTTGTATGTGTGAGATGCCAAAGAATACCTGAGTTTGATCTCAGGCAAGATGTGGATGGTAGACCTAGAGCCAGCTATGCATGGGTATCCCAGAACCCTATCTCAGAGGTCTTTTCTTATAGAGTAGAAGCTTTATTCATATGACTGTGAGAAAGTGTTATGAAGTGCCAAGCACTTGTGTGGCTGGTACGCAGCTCTCCCCTGCCGACCTATGCTAGGTTTCTCTAGACCCAAGAGTAGTTTGTTTTGCGGATTATCGTACTATGCAAGTCACTATCTGATCTAGAGTGGATTGGACGGTAAACGCTCTCGGCGTCCTTCTGAGGTGCGCTCACAGCTCGTGGGTTCTGCGTATGGGACTTGATATTTGTCTGCGAATTATTGGGAGTGCGCAAGGAGGAAAAGCTGCGGAAAGAGCGCAGAAACGGAGGTAAGGTATCATCCGCCAGGCATAGATTGCTGCCCCAGTCGAAGGAGTCGGCACTTGGGATAGTCGGCAGGCCGTGATGCTGCCATAGCTTCATGGGCCTCTCCATGTCGCATTGCGTATGGGCTCTCTCCTCGGCGGCCATTTTGGTGATTTTGATGCAGGTGTCGAGGATCTGCTGGCGCTCGGGCTCCTGCTCGTTGAGGCACTTGTTGCGGTGCTCGTAGTTCTTGTAGGCCAGCTCGGCCTTCGAGTGGAAGCCGGGCCAGCAATAGTCGCGCACTCTGTTCCTGGCCACCATGCGGCTGTCCGGCAGCTCGATTTGGTTCTCGCGCCGATAGGTCTCCACTGCCTTGGCTATGGGCGCGACGGGACGCCCCGCCTTCCGAGCAGCCCGCATCGAGTCGAGCGCATCGCTGAAGAACTTGACGTCGTCCGCCATGTGGGAGTTCTCTTGGCAGGCAGCAAAGCGGACCTGCTCCTGTTGCCGTCGCGCCCGGAACTCGTTCTGCTGCGCGCACAGCCTGCGGCGCAGCTTGATCGTCTCTTCCCGCCTCTTGGCCCTCTGGCAGCTCTCAAAGCATTCGTTTATCTGCCGGTTCTTCAGCCGCTCGGCCACTTTGAAGCGACGAATCTCCGCCTCGCGCTGGCTCCGCTGCTCCTTCTGCTGGCGTTCCTCCAGCTCGTAAGCGCGACGCTCCCTCGACAATTCCTGCAGCCTGCTCCGACGACTTGCTTCGTCCAGCTGCATCTTGGCATCATATCGCTCCACGACCTGCTCCTCCCTCAGCTCAGCCTTTCGCCTGGCTGCCTGCTGCTGCCGACACAGCTGTATGGCCAGCTGCTCCTTTCTGTGGAGCTGCTCGGCCAGCTCCTCCTTGATGCCTCTCACTGACTCCGCATTCAGATGCCGCTTCTTGACGCTGTCCACACACACTGTTCGATCATCGATTTCGTCGCAGATGCTTTTGTCTACAGTTGATGGGGGCTATTAGTCAATATCTCTCTCTCTCTCTCTCTCTCTCTGTCTCTCTTTGAACTTACATTTCCCGATCTGCGCCTTTTCTCTCAGCGCATCTCTGTAGGCGCGCCGACTGAACTCGCGCTTCTTGTCGGCGCGCTCCTTGGCTGCCTTCTGCTCCATCGCGTGCAGGCACTGGTACTGGGCCCGCTCCACGATGACGTCAAAGTCCCGTTGCTCCTTTTCGACCAGTGCGCGCTGGCGCCTCTCTGCGGCGTCCCTCGCTAGCTCCTTGCCGTACTCGAGTCCCTTCGCCTTCCTCTCCAGCTTCTGCTCCTCCTCGATGAGCGTGGAGTACGGAATGCCGCCCTCCCCGCACAGCTCCTCGTCGAGCTGCTGCTGGCGCTGAGCATCGTAGGCGATGTGGCGATTGAGCTCTTCGTGGTATGCACGCTGAAAGATCACTTCGCTCTGCAGGCGCGCACTGTTCAAGGCCTTTTGGCCCGGCTTCATGTTCTCCAGTATTTGATTGGCCCGATAGATGCGCGCTTTGCGGTCTTGCTCCTTCTCCAGCCTGCCCTTCTCCTCTAGAACGGAAGCCTCCTCCTTTGCCTGGTCCAGCTTGGCTTGCCTCTCCTCCTCAACTGATATCGGGCCCAAATGCGCGAAATGTCTACAAAGGTTTTCGCTGCCATCCTTGAGGTACTGCATGTAGCGCTGCTCCTCCTGCTCAGCCTCCAGGCCGTGCCGCTCCTTCTCCATGGTGGCCCTGGAGATGATCTCGCCCAGCCGCTTGGCCGACAGCACGACCGGTATCACCTTGCGATTCTTCAGATACTGCGTATGCCCGGGCAGCGCCAGGCACGCCTTGTTGCTCACTCCAATCGACATCCTTGCACACGTGTGCTGCCTATCGCTACCAATCTATCGTAAACGATCGCAAACTATCGTAATCTATAGCTATTGCTTGATATCTAGCTTATCTACCGAATCTACCGCGAAGTGTTATCGAAGTGTATCCCAAGTTGTTGCCCATGGAAAGTGTAGGAATCGTGTTGCGTGTCTGTTAGTGTCTGTTAGTGTCTGTTGTTTGTTAGTTTGTTAGTTTGTGTGCTTTGTGTGGGGACAGCAAAATGGGCTACTGTGTGAGCTGGAACTGTCAGCCAGGCATACTTGGGTGGCTAGTTGATAACTATCAAAAACTCCTATAAAGTGATTTCTATTTATTTATTTTATTTTTTAAATGTAAAACAAAATAATACAAAATTTAATAAATAAAAAATAAAATATATTAAATTTAAAAAAAATAAATAATATAGATAAATAATAAATAATAAATAAATATAATAAGTAAAATAAAAAAAATAATTTATTTATATTATTGATTTAAATATAATAAAATAAATAAAATTAAGAAAATAAATCATATAAATAAATAATAAATAAATACTATAATTTATTTTATTTATTTTAATATAATAATATAAATATAGTACATAAAATAAATAATATAAATAAAATACATAAATAATAAATAAAATATTTAAAATAATGTAAATATAAAAAATAAAATATAAAACCTGTAAAATAAATATTATAAATAAAATAAATAAATAATTAATAAAATAAATAAAATAAATAATATAAATCAAATAAATATAATAAATAAAATAAATAAAATTATAATAGTAAATAATATAAATAAAATAAATAAAATAAATCAACTAAATAAATACGAATTTTGGATATTTATTCTAAACAGATGTTAATTAAACTTCATGTTAAAGACCTGTTACACAACATTATGTTATGTGCAGGACGAACTCAGCCTTCAATTCCTGCAAGGTACGAGATCAGTCAGTGAAAACCTGCCTTTGACACTGAACGTGGCATAAGCAGAGAGTCAGTTCCTGACAAGATCAATCAAGTAATTAAATAACACTCCAGTGATTATCTATCTACCTATCTACGTTTATTTCATTCACTTACTTGCATGCACGCATGCATATATTTAGCTATATATGTGCACATATGAATATATATATTCTATATCCATATCTATGCACATATACATACATATATAAATATAAAATATACAAAGCTCCTGGACAGTGGTTGCGCGACAAAATCCCTTCACTAAGAGTTGGAAAGTGCTATCTATGTATAAGTATCTAAGTTGAACTGCTCAAGCTGTACGAATCTATGATGGGGAGTGGACTGAAGCTGAGATTCTCGATCATTCAAATGTGGTTAGCGCCAAACCCTGGTGCGAGTGGGTGCAGCCTTCTTGGCGCCTTTGCAGTCGGGCTCGGGCTTCTTAAATTCGGATGCCTCGCGAGACACGACGGTTTCAGTCGATTTTAATGAGGGCACTCTCTCTATGCAGACGGTCGGAGGATTGTTGAAGTTCTTCGGCCTGGTCATTTGCTCCTTCTCGTCACAGGTCTGCATCACCTGTATGCCGGCCGGGCAGGGGCCGCCGCGGGTCACGGGCTCCTCCTCGCAGAAGTTGTTGCTCGGCGAATCGAACGAATCCATGCTCTGTATGGCCGGCATTCCGCGATGCTGGAACAGCTTGTTGGGGCACTCCATTTCGCACTTGACGTACGGTCGCTCCTTGGCCGCCAGCTTGGTGATCGTGATGCAGTTGTCCAGTATCTTCTGGCGCTCAGAGTCCTGACTCTGGAGGCACTTCTCGCGCGCCTCATAGTTCTTGTAGGCCAGGTCCGCCTTGGAGTAGTATCCGGGCCAGCAGTAGTCGCGTATTTGGCTCCGGCCAACCATGCGGCCCTCGGGCAAGTGTCCGATCTGGTTCTGGCGGCGATAGACCTCGGCAGCCCTGGCCATCGGATACATGGGCTTGCCCTCAGCGTGAGCCTCCTCGACGGCCTTGGCGGCTTCCTCGAAGAAGATGACGTCGTCCTTCATGTACGGATCCTCTTGGCACGCGGACATGCGCATCTTCTCCTGTATGCGCTGCTGCAGGAACTCATCGCGCTGGCCGAAGAGCACCTTGCGTAAGTTGGCCGTGGCCCGATCCTGATTCCGCTTAAAGATGGCGTTGAAGCGCCTGTTCGTCTCCATGTTCTTGAAGCGTTCGGCGACCTCAAAGCGATGTATCTGCGCCAGGCGCTGGCGCTCCTCCTCAGCCTTGCGCCGGTTCTCGGCCTCGTAGAGACGGCGCTCCCTGGCGAGCTGCTCCTTCTCGCACTGGCGGCGTCCCTCGTCCATCTCGACCTCTGCCTCGTAGCGATCGATAGTTTCCTTCATGTGCTCCGCCTCCTTGCGCTCGTTCTCCGTCAGCACTTTCCCGAGCTCGGTGGCCACCTTCTCCCGCTCCTTTATCTTCGCCGCGATGATCTCCTTGTACTCCTTGTTGTAGCGCTGCTCCAGGTTGCGGCGCCGCGTCACATCCACGCAAATGACCCGATCGCCAATGTGCTCGCGAATGCGCTCGTCTGGCAGTGGGAAAAGGCAGTTATTAGTGAAGCCCAGCTATGGCACCTTCGCTTACATTCCCTGATCTTGGCCTTCTCCTTGAGTGCATCCCGATAGGCGCGACGGCAGAACTCGCGCTTCTTCGCCTTGCGCTCCGCGGCCTCCTTCAGCTCCTTCTCATACAGGCACTGGTACTGGGCGCGCTCGATCAGCGTGTCGCATATCTCCTGCTCCTCCTGCGCCTGTCTCCGCTCACGTCTCTCCGCGAGGTCCTTCATGAACTCGGCCTTCACGCGAATCGCCCGCGCAGCCTCCTCGGCCTTCACCTCCTCCTCGGTGATGGTGCTGAATGGTATCAATGTCTCTGGGCAGGCCACGTCCTCTATAGCTGTTTGCCGGATGCGGTCCTCGGCGATCTCCCGGTTGACCGCCTCATTGAACTTCCTCTCGCAGATCACCTGGCTCTCGACCACGGCGTGGTGCAACGCCCTCTGGCCCGCCTTCAGCTCGCCCAGTATGCGGTTGGCTCTAATTATGCGCCTCTTGCGGATCAGATCATCCTCTATCTTGACTTGCTTAGCCCTAATCTCGCCCTCCCTCAGCTCCTGGTCGAGTTTCGCCTGCTTCTCCTCATCCAGCGACTGGGCGCCAACGTTCGTGAACTGTTTGCACAGCCAATCGCTGCCCTCCTGCAGATACTTCATGTAGCGCTCCTCCTCCGCCTTCTGTTCCGCCGCCAACGCCTTCTTCTCCATGCGCGACCTGCCCATGATCGCATCAAAGCGCTTGGCCGTAACCACTACGGGAAATATCCTGCGCTTCTCCGGAACCACCCTGCGACTGTCCAAGAACCTAACATGGCCCTCCGGCGCCAAACAAGACTTGTCCAGCGTGTACATCTCTATCACCTTTGTGAATTTCTGTTGGATTAGTTATATTGTGTATAGTTTTTATGTATTTCGAGTATATGACACGATTGAGATACTTCCAGGCGCCTTTTTGAGCGAGTGATTGTGTAGTACTCGCCTACCCCACTCACTCGTTCTAGGTATGAAGTATCTTTCGATGATCTATATGCCAAGGCCCACTCTAATCAAATCAGCTTTGATTGGGTTCATTAGAGCCCTATCTATATTCATCACTTATTCTTTTTCATCTGGGTCCATTCAGCACCGAACTAATGAACATAAGCTCTGGCTTTGGGCTCAGTTAGGGGTGCGAGCAACCCCTAAAACGGGTTGCCGTTCAACAGCTTAAGGGCTTCAGCGTGCTTTTGTTATTTAATATGTTTTTGCCCATTTTTTGCTGTTATTGTTAAAGCCGAAAATTAGTTGAAGCTTTGGCAATTTGTAATATCCTCTTAGCATATTTGAAAACTTTTGTGTTTATTGTAATTAGGCTGTCATTTGTGAGCCTAAACCAAAACAACAACAAAAACACAAAAAACACATAGCATAATAGCTACAAATGGTCGTCATGACTGCTTAATCACACGTTAAATTAATGGAGGATAAATACATATAATAAAAATATATTTTTATTTATTTATTGGGGATATATACATATGTGATATGTATAAATTATATATAATAGTATTTCATTTAAATTATATTAATATTTTTATATTTTTTATGAATTGTCTTTTATAATAACAAAATAATTTTTAAAAATATTTAATAATTTTATTTTTATACTAAATATATTTAAGAAATATTTAATATATATTTTTTTTATTTATTATTTCCATATTAAATAGTTTTAAAATATATATTTAATATTTTATTTCGATATTAAGTATTTTCTATAAATTATTTTTGTTAGTTGTAGATTTTAGCATTTAAAAAATATATATTTATATATATTTTTAATATTAAATATTTATTGAAATATGTATATATTTTCTACATATTTTTTGGTCAAGGAATATCATAAATTTTCTAAAAAAAAACTTTCTCTTGTCATACTCTGTTTATAATTTTTAAATATTCTAATTTAGATGCAATAAGCGTATAGCTTAGATAATGGAGATATTTATTTTATATTTTATATTAATTTTTATATTTAGATATTTTATATTTATAATATAATATATTTATAAATAATTGTTATATTTTTAAGCATTTACTATTTAAATATCCGTAAATAAAATGCTCTTGGCACAGCTTAAATATATTTGGCTAAAAACTTTTAAAAAGGCTCAGCGAACTTTATAATGAGAAAATGTTCAAAATTCGATGTTGCCTTTTAGCAGTTTAGCTTAATATAATAGTAAATGAATATGTGTGTGTGCAAGTGTGTGTGTGTGTGCGTGTGTGTGTGCATGTCGCTTTGACAGACAGTGTGTTGTTGACTAAATGGGATTAAAGTTGGTTAGCTTCTTCAACCCGCACAAAGTACGCAATCTGCGTGTGTGTTTGTGTGTTTGTGTGTGAATGTATTTATGCACACTTCAGTTTTGGCAACGCTCGCCGCGAAGTGTAAGCCAAAAAGTTAAAAAGGGTTATCACCACGATAACGCAGCATCCAGCCATCAGCTGCGCCTCTGTGTGGGTGTGTGCATGTGTTGGCCTGGTTAAGATTTTACCCTTCGGTGCACAGTGTTGGCTGGCTGTGTTCTGCTCCTTTTTTTCGTAGACTGCTTCTGACGTTTATTATATTGCATTATACATATTTGTATTTATGCGCCTTGTGGCGGCATTTTTTATATATTTTTTCTTTTATTCTGTTAGGGCTTTAAATACGAAATATATGTATATGTAAGGAAAACAGTGTGCGGGTTTGTGAAAAAGGAATGAAATCCTTTTGGTGTGTGCTAATTTGAAATGCGGTCGCATGTCGCCTGGTTCTCTGTCCCTGTGGCTTGTATGGCGTTGACAAGCGTGTGTGTGTGTGTGTGCGAGTGTGTGCGTGTGTGTGGCAGAATTTTTCGGATTTATTTTAATGCGTTTATATTTGGTTCAATATGGCAAAGCATTGAGGACACATGTAACTGTATGTGTGCTGCCATCGAGGCCGCTTCGCTCCGGCTTCACACGCCCAATTTATGAATTATTTATCAATATGAACAAAAAGCGAACCAAGTTGACAATAACAAACAGCCAGAGCAGACGCCGGAGCCAGCCTTTGGCTTTGACAGCTGTTTAAGCTTCTGCTCCTCGCGGAGCCCCCATAAGTAGGCAACGGAATTTCGACTGTAGCGACAGCAATTGCAGACTACCAACAACAACATAAAGGTAAGGGTAGAGGTAAAAGTCAATTTCGAGTATTATCAAATTACTTATGTAGAATTTTGTTTGATAGTCGCTCTGCAGATATTTTTAATTTGGGGCAGCGAAGGAGCTCAGAACATTAAATTTTTTACACGCACGCACACAGGCGCCTGTCTCTGGCATCACTAAGCTGCCGCTCATCAGCATAATCTGCTTATGTGTATATTTGCATTTCCTAAATTGAAAGTAAGTGCCTAAAACCTCTCGCTATACGCTTTATGCTTTATGCTCACATGTAAATCGCCCGCACACGTGTAGCCAAAGGAAGACAGAGAGGGAGAGCAGCACTGCTGAGAGGCAAGTGAAATGTTTGTTATTATATAGCTAAAGCACATTTTATGCATATATTAAATATTCTTTTTCATTTTCACATTTATCAACCCTTCTTCCAGGGTATTTCTTAGTCAAATTGACGCTTTCTTTTACTAGCAAATAAAAACTACAATATTCTGCGTTCAGCAGGCGACACTCGGCAAAAGACAGCGGGAGGCATTAAGCACTGGCTCGGCCCACACTGCGTGCGTGCGTGTGTGTGCGAGCGGAAACGGAAATCAGATCAGAGAGCGTATAGCATGTGGATGACATCTGCAGGGGGGGGTGCTAGCGAAAGGTGGCGCGGAGTCGTAAACAACCGCAAGGCACATTAACGGAAAGCGCGTAAAAAGGACAGCGTGAAAGCGGCGTAGGGAGACAATGCGAGAAATGAAGATAAATGTGCAAAAATTGGCCAGAAATCAACTGCTTTGGTGTAGTTAACAGCAGATGCGCGTCGAACACACACGCATCGAAGGACCTTTAAGGACATTTTCATAAGCCGCTCGCTATGCAAATTCCCACAGTTTAATCGAGTCAAGAACTGCGCAAAGTAAACAAATCGGGCAGAGGGAGAAAAAACTGAGAGAATAAATCAAATTTAACCGACAGGCGAACACGGCCGGAAGCCGACTTCACGCGGCAAACTCTCAGCTCGACGTCAGCAAAAAAACGGATGCAAAGTTGCATCAAGCCGAGAGCCGCCACCAAGTTTATCAAGAGTTTACAGGCTAATGGAATTTGCGAATAGGCCAGCTAGGAAGAAACAAGGCACGAATGAAACTAGTTGAGCCGGCGCAAATCGATTTAAAAATGCCTTTCGCTTGCCGAGAATCGGAGAACTTATAAATACTTCAGCGGATCAGAGAGCAGATCTGATATAAATAGCTACTATTTTAATAGGTTTGATAGCTTTTCGTGTGTTTATAAGCAATTCCATAAATTGATGCGGCCAATAAAGTAGAGGAAGAAAGGAAATAAGGGAGAACTAAGGGAGAAATAAGCAAAAAGAAATCTCTTAAGTATAATCCGCTTTACGTCTGTCAAGCTCACAAAAAAACGGTTACGAACGATAATATTCCAAAGTTAAACTAAAGCAGACATTGCTTGAAAACAACATGCAATAACAGCAACAATAACAAGAGACACAAAAAATGAGGCAAGACATTGCCCGAGACGGAGGGAACGGGCGCAAACTGAGCCATTGGCCACAACGTGTGGTCTGGAAAATCTTGAGCAAATTTGCGGTTTTTCTCTCCTCTTTTTTCTTTGCTTTTTATTGAGCTGCTGCATCGACGAAAGTCCCAAAAGCCTTTATGGGCGACAGCAAAGGCAGACAGCGGGAGTGGTGACTGAGGGCGACTGGCAGAGGGAGAGTGATGGAGGGAAGGCTGGCGAGAAACGTTGCGTGCTTAAAAGGATTTTTTATACGATTTTTATTTAATTTTATGCGTTTTATGTGCCCGCCCGATCGGCTGACCGCCCGCATTACACACGAATTTTTCTTATATTTTTCAGCAGAGCAGAAGAGACAAGCCAATGACTCTTTGGCTGCTTAAAGGCGGCCAGGCATTGAGGCAATTTAATATAGTTTGAACTGGGAGCGAGTTGCCGCAACATGTTCAAGGGAGCAGAACAGGTTGTAGGCATTTCCATGTGTGAGTCGGCTGTAGCACATAGAGAAGGTTTCAAATTAGAGAGTAATTTTTGCAGCTAACCAATATGAATCCAAGTTCAAAAATACTTATTTATATGCATATGTATAAACAAATTTATTTTATATAAATATTTATATAAATATATAAATAATACACTGTGGAATATATTTATATATAAACATATTCATGAGTGAGCTGAAGAAGAGCACCTAAATCCAACCTCTGCCTCTGCAGCGCTGCCTCTCTTAGCATTTGCAGTGCAACCAACGTAAGCAGCCGCTGCTGCTACCTGCCGCCCACTGATCGAGACCAGCAAATAGCTCGAAAACAGTTGGGAGTGAAGGTTCGAGTTCGAGAGGTTGGGTCGCCCTATATAAGCGGCAACCTGCAGCAGCGCTGCTTCAGTCGGATGCCTGATCTCGTGGTGGACAGTCGAGCAGCGTGGATCTCCTCTTCTTCAGGGTGTGGGGTAAGTAATTAAATAGTTAATAATATTAAGTGAAAATTGTTAATAATTTTAAGCAAACCATTGTAATAGTTGTATGAATATTTTTAAGCAGTTGTTAATAGTCTTTAGGTTATAAATATATATATAAATATATATATAAGTATATATATATAAATATATATATATAAATATATATATATAAATATATATATATAAATATATATATATAAATATATATATATAAATATATATATATAAATATATATATAAATATATATATTTATTATAGACTACTACATTTAAGTTAATGGATAGAGAGCTTCTCATGGAGATGCTGCTTGGCTCTCTCACGGCATCGGTATACGCTCAACGTTGGATGGAACATAAGTAATGTCAAATTGGAATATTTTTGGAATAGAGAGCAGAGGCTGAGAACAGAGAGCAATAACGTAATTACATAAATACCTAAGACAGCAATCACGTAAGAGCATGATTCATATTCAAAAGGCAAATTCCAAGAGCTGAAGTCGCAGAGCAGAAAGCAGAAAGCAGAAAGCAGAAAGCAGAAAGCAGACAACAGACAACTGAAAGCAGAGAGCTGATGATAGAGAACCGAGTGAGAGCTGAGAGCTGAGAGCTATAAAGTAATTACGTAAGACCCAAATCACGTAAGACAGAAATTTCTTCAGACTGTTAAAGCGTCAGAGCACAATGGCGAAAGATCTTGAGAGCTGATAGCAAAGAGCAGAGAACAGAGAGAAGAGGCTGAAAGCAGAGGCTGAGAGAAGAGAGCAATAACGTATTTACATAATAACGTAAGACCGCAATTACGTAAGAGTATGATTAAGTTCATCTTCATGTTTCAAAAGGAAAACTCCTACTTTGTCACCTAAAGCCAGAGAGCTGAATTCAGAGAGCTGAAGTCAGAGAGCTGAAGTCAGAGAGCTGAAGTCAGAGAGCTGAAGTCAGAGAGCTGAATGAATACCATAATTATGTAATTATGTAATTATGTAATTATGTAATTATGTAATTATGTAATTATGTAATTATGTAATTACGTAATTACGTAATTACGTAAGCCCGAAATTACGTAAGAGTATTATTAAGTTAATCTCCATGTTTCGAAAGAAAAACTCCTACATTTCTGGCAACCTTTGCAAATCTATTATTCAATTCCTTATCAACATAATTTACAACGTTGTTGCCTGTACAAAGAAATATCAATTTTGTTTATCGTGTCAATACAGCTGTCTGCCGTTGCTGTATGCCGTATGCATTGCCAGGTTCCCCCCATCAAAGCAATGGAAATTTCGGCTGGGTTTCTGGGCGCCGTTGGGCGCCGTTGTCTCCAAGATGTTTGTGACTTGCGCTTTGCCTGTTGGCAACGACCAAATTCACAATCAACAAAAATGTCCCAAACTTGGGGACTGGCACAAGGAGTATCATCGATTATTTAGTTAGCTTAAAAAGCACTTATGGCACAAAACAGTAAACAAAATATAAGACAGCCAACCTTCTGACCCCTGACCTCGTGTTATTCTGTTGTGCCTTTCGCTGCCCTTGCATATTTGAGTTCTGCAATAAAAGCCCAAATTTATTCTGTTTCAGCGAGACAGCGAGAGTGAGAGTTCAATGCACGTTTTATGAATTTACAATTTTCAATATTTATTCCATTAATAAACACAAACACACACGAGCCATAAATATTGGCTTTATTCTGCTCAACTGAAGCATTACCTCTAGCTAACATTTCATTGCGTTCCATTAAATACTTTCTCTTTTTTCAGCAGTCTACATAACTTTTTAAGAATTAAAGAAACATTTCTTCATATATATTTATAAATTTTTTCATTAATATTATTGGGATTTATTTTTTATTTTTATTCAAATGACTGCACAGCTTCAATCAATAAATCATTTCCTCTTGCGGTAATTAAATCTTTCATTTCCAATCAGCAGCTGTGAAACATGAGTAAAAAATATATTTTTATGCAAATGAAAGACTAGCTAATGCCCTGTAATTTAATGTTAAAATAATTTTAAAATGTATTAAAATTATATTAAAATATATATATTAAAAATATATTAAAAATGTATTTAAAATATATTAAAAATGTATTAAAAATGTATTTAACATATATTAAAATATTATTAAAATTAAATTAAAAACTTAATATTAAAACTATATTAAAAATATTTAAATATTATTCAATATATTCATATATTATTGAATAAATTTTAATCAATCTATACTGCTCCAGGCGGGAGTGAACGCTTTAGAGCTAGCCTGAAGCCTGAGCCCTGCTTACTACGCTACTTCTATGTCGTGATCCAGCTGGCATGTGTGTATATATCTATATATGTTATGGGTTCTACCAGACCTTCCCCTTCCACTGCCACTTTCAATCGGGGCATAAAAAGCTACTCAAACTACTCGCAACATATTCATATAAAATGCAAAATTTTCATCAGTTTTATTATTCAGTTTGGCATAAAACTCGCATTTGGCATCTTTGCTTTTGCAGGGTAATCACGACAAGTGCCGAACAACAGGCTGAAGGCAGCGAGGCTCGCATTGGCGCAGCTTTCGCTGTCGAATGTCAACAAATAAAACTTAAAGTATTTGTAAGCAAAGCTAAGACAAATAATGATGGCAGCACATCAGGCATGCATATGGAATATTTCCTCTTTTTGCTTTCCTCTCTATTCACGATATTCTGCGCCTTGGCGCTACTTTCCGCTGAGACTGGGAACGTTCTGGCGCTAGAAAATCCATTTGGCCCCGTCCAGCTCTGGGGAATAGTCGCTAAGGCGACTTATGCGTTCGAGTCGCTAGGAAATAAATTATTCGAGGGTCCCGTCAGTGTGCGCTGCTCGGGCTCAAAGAAGCCGGAAGGAGAGCGCTACACAAATTATGATAAGCACTTAAGTATAATAGGCCATGTAGCAATCAATGCGACTCCCAAATCCCAGCTGGAAGAGCGCAAATGAAAGTCCATAGAAAGGTCCTTCGCTGCTGATGATTCTGCTGCTGCTGCTGCTGGTCTTGGTTCTGAGCCAAGTGCATGGTCAGCGTGTCTGGCTGCCGCTCACTCTCTCAGCTGTATTTCCTGCTCCTTTATATATATATATATATACAGTATATATATTGCTGTTCCTTTCCAGCGCCTTGGCTGCTCGGACAACCAACAAATTCACTTAGATGCCTGTCGACAACTTCGTTTGCCAATTTTTTGTTGCATTCGAATAGAAAATGCACAAATAAAGGAGCAGCGCAAGTAATGTAAGCAGTGTGCCAAATAGTTGCTCATAGTTGTAGTGGAAATCACAGCTTACTCTCTCTCCCTCTCACACTCTCTCCCTCTCCCTCTCCCTCTCTTTGTATGGTCGAGTGCAAATGATAGAAATGCAAATGGCGGCATTTGCTGCAGGCCAAAAAGATTTGCAAACTGCAAATAACAAACAGCCAAGCCGGAAAATCGCCTTGAAATGTGTCTGAGGCACATTCAGCGCCTGCCAACATGACTTATGATACCAAAAAATTAGTTCTGTCTGCCCACACACAGTCATAAACGCTGCGAGAGGGAGCGGGGCAGAAAGAGAGCGGAAAGGCAATGCCAAAATATTTTCTTATGCATGCGCTTAAATATTTAACATTCGCCCAAATATGTACGCAATAAACAATTCAATTGCAAATGCAACAATTATGCAGGGTATGAGCGACTATAAGATACACTGTTAACAGCGCTTAAAGATAGATAGATGAATGTATTTATTAACAGTTTGTAAATACAAATTAATTTCAGACATATGGAATTTATTTTTAAAACTTTTGTTTAAAAAAAATTTTAAATTAAAAATAATTTTTAAAAAATTTAATAAAAAAACTAAAAAAAATACATTGCTGGGTATATAAGTAATAAAAAGTTTAAAAATATGTTTTTTTTTTAAATTAAAAAACTAAATTTAATTTTTAAAAATTCTTGTTATAAAAATATATAACAAGAAATAAATAAAAATAAAATGTGAATAATAAAATAAAAATTGTAATAAAAAAAGTATTGAGAATAAATTAAAGTAAAAGCAACATAAATATTAACAATTTAAAATTTTTCTTAAAGCTTTTGCCTGAATCAATTTATAAATTTTGTAAATATTCAAGAGTTTTTAACTGCATTTTTTTTTTTGTCAGAAAGTTAACATTTTCCTTTGCCCAAGCTACGTTTTTTTTTTTGCAGTCTTTGCAAGTTGACTAAATGTTTACTGAGCAAACAAGCGCTGCCATTGGGTGACCTCCATTTGCAAAGTCCTTGGGGTGGCCGGATCAACACATGTCAGCCGAAAAGCCCCAGCGGACCGGAAACCCGAAAAAAATTACAACTTTAACTGCAGCCAATGGACGGAAAGTTAGCCGAAGCGCAAAAGCGACACAAACTAAAAGCGCTGGAGCAGGACGAAGGGGGGAGGCAGGAAAACTATGCATAAAAGTGGAACTAGCTGTGGCTAAAGCAGGAACTGCTTCTGCTTGCTAAGTGGGCGGGGCCAGGGAGTACTTAAACATTTGTCTGCCCAATTTAACTAGTGCGCTAAGCAAATAAAGTGGCAGCCGAAGAGTTTGACGGTTGGCTGGGCGGGCTAGCGGGCTCCCAAATGTCCACTGTAATGGAGCACTAAATCTATATGCTGACACAGATCCAGATAGTGATAGAGAGATCTATGAATGGCTGGCAAACAAACAAGATGCAGCCGAGCCAGGCGTTTATTATTGTTTGTAACTGGGACTGGCGCTTGGCGAGGCGGGCAGAGAGCGACGCGGTTGGGCATCATCAACAGCGCATCATCAGGCACTCGACCACCAGGCGGAAGTCAAAACAATGGCCTGGCCACCCAGCGGAAGCAGCACACAAAGGGGGACAAAAGACACTGGGCAAGGGGCTCAGGATGGCTGCTGGCGGAAGGCAACAAAAGGCGGAAAGCGTGACTTTTCGTACTGGGAATAAACGAGGGTCGAGCTGTTTTGAATGATGTATAATTGTGTGAAGCCCTGAGGGAGCTTGCATTTCGAAAATTTCTAAGTGTGGCCAAATAGTTGGCATCGGGTCGAACTTTGCTCGAGTTTGGCCAGCGATTTGCGTGCTTCCAGTTGTTCTTCTCTTTTTCCGCTCCAGTGGGCCGCAGACACATCCGCACAAGTGCGAGCGTTAATTGCCCCAGAGATATCAACGGTCAGTTACGGAAAACTTGCGAACTAGCTTATTGGTGGCCCCAGAGAACTGCCGCATTAACGTGGCCAAAAGTCAAGGAATACCCTGCGTATACGCAACTCGCATAGCGTATACGCCGCGTATGCGCATGCAAATGGTACAAACTAATTAAAATGCGAGTAAATGTGGAAAAAACAAAGCATTCAGATCAAGCCACGAACAAAAAGCGAGCAGCAAAAAAGGTGAATAAATGTGGCGTCAAATTGAATGACCAGCAGCTGACAGAGGTCGCAGGCGGGCAAAGAGTTTGGGCAATGCGAATGCGAAATGGAATTACAGAAGTGAGCGAAAAAACGAGGAAAAAACGTGGCTGGAGCTGAATTCATTTCAAAAATGCAAGATGCCGTGAAGACGCTGATAAAATGAAGTAGATTTCAGCCGGAATTATAAACAGCTGTAAGAAAAGGTATCGCACAGATGAGGAAAAGGCAGAGCATAGTGAAGGAGAATATAAATGCCAACGCAGGCAAATGTCCACTTGCCGGAACAAGGGTGGACAGCTGGACGAGCGGACAGGTGGGCGGTGCCTGGACAAAGGTAACTGCGCGCCGGTGCCCCACTCGCTGTTGGGTCCAAACGAATGAAGAGGTGTCTGAGGGGCCACAGCGGGGCCCAAAATGAAAATGAAAATGAACAAAATTACATCAAGTGTTGGAGTTGCGCTCTTCAAAAAAATGAAAAAAGAACAAGAGCATCCTCAACCATTCAGCATTCAGTCAAAGGCCCTACTGATTCGAGTTGTCCTCATCCAGCGCCAAGCCGTGCAGCCAAAGGAAATGAAGTTGCTCGACGAATGCGTCTAATTGAAATGCCTGCAGGGCGCTGGTAAGCAAACCATTCTTTGATGAATATATATATATATATATATAAAATGAAGTATATATATGAGAAGATATACAGATGTGCATAGCTCGCCTTGCTGCATGCAGCTTTAATTGCAGAGCGTGAAAGGACAAGCAGTGACAACTTTTAGACTGCAGCAGAGGAAAATGAAAACCACAAATAATGCTTCAGGCTAGCCACAAAAAAGAAATCACAGAAAACCGAACCGCTTCACTTCCAATAAATATTGTCTTTTCCTACCAGTTAGCTGGGGCGAGAGCCGAGACTGGCCAAACCAAATATATAAATATCAATTAAGCAGCAATTAAATAACGTTTTGAGTGTGAATATCTAAGTGTTCTCGCCACAATTTGCTTTGCTTTATTAACTTTCATTTGTTTCTCTATTTAATATGAAATTGAAATTGAGTTTTTTGTGTGAGGCAACGAGGGGACGAGCTTGGAAAATGTTTTTATTTTATTTAATATTTAGTTGACAAATAACTTTAAAAAAGTAAAAAAACATAAATTTAATTGAAAATGAAAAATAAATAGTATTTTAATTTATATAAAATTTTAATTGCATTTTTATGCACATATACAAAGGCAGCAAAGGCTTAATTATTTATTTTTTTGTATTAATTATATTTATTTATTTAACAAATATTTTTTAAATAAAAAGCCTATTAAATCCAAAAAAAAAATAATTAAGAGCAAACTAAAGCAGAAATAATTTTAATTTAATTTAAATTGATAAAATCTTAAGCATTCTAAAGCTGCTACATACTGACCCAGCAAGAGTGATACTATTTTGAGTATATATATTTTAGTAATTGTTGTTAAAGTTATTGATCAAATATAAATGCTGAAATATTTGATAAAAATTGCCATTTAATTATAAATTATTTCACATTATATATAATATCATATTGCATTCACTTTTAGTATAGAATGATATAATGATATAGAATCTTTTCAAATTTCCCCAATTTAAATGCAGCATATCTCAACAGTTTAAACTGTAGCCACTGCCTAGGCATTACATGTTTTATTGTTTCTCGCATGGAACTTTGCTCTGCGCACAATTGCGTGATACAATTAATTTTGGTTTTTCGAGAGTCATGCATTTAATATTGATGAATTATTGTTTAGTGTCCCTGGGGACAGGCCAATAAAGCACATAGATACAGAGCCGCAGAGCAAAAGAATCGAATCGAATGTGAGGATGACCGAAAATAAAATAAATGCTTCGTTAGAACCTTTTGTGTGTGCTGCGAGTGTGTGTGTGAGTGTGTGTGTCAGTGTGTGTGTCCGCTGGCGGGGCATAATTTAATATGGGTGGCACAAAATCCAAAACACTTGCATGAATGCTTTGTCGTGATTTTATATTACACACAAAACCAAATAACTAACCACTGGCAATAACAAAGTCAACGAACACAGACGAATTTAATGAGAGGCCCTGAAGGAGTGAGAGCTACATACACACATATAAATATATATAGCCTTCTCATGTCTGTCTGTGTGTGTGCAAATTATTGTCCTGGCCCACACACATGGAGTTATGAGCGCGTGAGAGAGCGTGAGACGAGTGTTGATTTACATTTTTGATTTATTTTATTTATTTAAGCTGGTGGCTGGTGTCATCGTCTCGGCCCTAGCCGAGCAGCAGACCAAAATTATTGCTGCCCATAACTTTCATGCCTTCATTTGTATTTCTTCTTGATTTTTTGGTCATTTTTCTCTGTTTGTTTTTTTTTTTTTCTTCTTTTAGTCTCGCTAAAAGCCTCTCGGCTATTGTTGTGAATTTATCGCAGCTTTATTTCTCTATGTAAGCGATTTATGCTATTTCGTTTTGGTTTGCATTTTCGTTTTCGCTTTCGCTTTGGTTTTTAGTTGAGGTATTTGTCACAGCGCCGCTGCCACTTGAGTAAGATTTAATATTGCGCATACGCACAGTCCGCCCACGCTCAGCTTGCTGGCGTTAGTCGGCCAGAATTGGCAGCAGAATTCAAGAAAAATCTAAATGCCAAATTATTAGAATTATTTATGTTGATGTTGGCTCAACAATTAGTAAACGAATTTTTGTTTTATTCTGGAATTTATTGCTGGGCAATCAGAAAACGAGTTGGAAATATTTACAATTTCATATGTGACACGGAAATAATTAGAGGAAAATATTAGAGTTCAGTTTAGTTTTGTAAAAATGGAATTTAAAGAAAATTTACTAAAAATATTTATGTAAATTATTTTAAAATATTTTTTGGTGTTTTAAGGTATATGCAAAAGATTTTGAGCAATTTTCAAATTTGTAAACTATTTTTAAATAAATTTTCATAATATTTTAAGTCTTTTTTAAATGTTTGATACACTTTTAAATATTTTTTTTTAATATATGCTAACACATATATTTAAAAAAAATTATTATTTTGTTATTTTTTTATTTATTATTATTTTATTTATTTAAAAACTATTTTTATTATTTATTTATGATACTTTTACTACTTTTTCTTTTTCTCTTTCTTTTTTAAATTCTCATACACTGCCAATTCCCAAAAATATAAATATTCCTCTACAAAGCAAACTGAACTATCCACTGCTTAAGAACTCAGCCATTAAGCATTTTAATGGCTTAATCATGAGCTCGGCTCTAGCTGCTCCGGCGCTCATAATTATCACTTAAGCTCACATTTATCAAGTGTCAGCTGGCTGGCGACACATTATTGTACCATTGACCTCAGCAAGATGCCATGATTTTTGCCATATTTATGAAGCAATGCAGCTGCTTGAACAGTACCATAAATTGCCAACAGACTGGCCGGGGCGTGGGGCAGCGGGGCTGATAAATGATATTCTTATAGCCCGCAAGTAACTGCAAAATGTATTAAAGTTGAAATTGTGTTAACGGCAAGTTTATTAATTATTTCGTTTGGCCCGAGGATGCGAGACACACACAGAGAGAGAGAGAGATAGAGATGGTATATAGGAGTGAGCGAGCGGGCAAAGGTCTGTCAGAGTCTCTGACTTTTGCTCACTACAACTTCGGATGCTCTAGTCTAATTTATTGTTGTTTTAAGAGCACGTGCGTGTGAGAGAGAGGGAGAGTCCGTCTGTTGGGCTTATGCAGCTGTATTAGTCAGTCGGTTGCGCACTAATGGATACTCCTAATGAGTCAGGAAGGCTTTCTCCTTTGGAAAATGCACTTCAGGCTATGCTACAGAAGTCTAGGGTCAATAAGTCTCTTTTCGAAAAGAAAATGAATTGATTCGTGCACATTGACTCGATAAATTTGATATTTCACTCGTAATTAGATGAACCCATAAATTATAACAGTAATACAGAGGGCTCTCCGGCCCGCCTAGCAACTTAATTTAATTTGCCTTTTCTTCCGCACCTCGAAATTGTGTGAATGCGGCCCGTAAGGCATTTGTTATGTTCTTTGAAGTGCCGCACATGGCGGAAATTGTGTGCCGAACTCGAAATGCCAATTAGTCAATGCAATGGAACCTACATAGACACTGTCATCGACTCCGTATTTGACTATGTAATTAACCACAATAGTCGCAGAGTCTCTGCCTCGTTAAGGGTAACTCTGAGCTGAGTATTTGCACTGCCTTTGTATCGTTGTATCGTATAATTAAGCATTTAATGACTCAATGCATATGTGACTAGCGTCGCCCTCTGTAAACGTTTTATGACTGCCAACTTTCAACTCTTTGACTGACATCAAGTCTTAAAGACTTCGTAATGTGTAAGATAAGACTATAAAAGCCTCTTGACTTGCGCCTGACAGCCATCGGCTGGAGTCGCCGCTGGTAATTATATAGTATAGAGTACGTGTTGGCTGTCGGATGTAGTGCATATCAGTTTCAGGGCTGGACATTAAATTTGCAGTGTCCTTTGGCGCTGAGGCCACACCCCAGCCTGGGCTGAGCTGAGCTGAGCTAGGCTGCCTGGCGCTTCCAAAATATTTGTTGTCTGCATATTTCGAGCAAGCGCCAGCCCGCCTGCTAGCATAAAATATCTGCTTATGGCCGTCCATGCGCCTCACACACGCCCAGTGTATTCACTTAATTATAGATGCGACACGCAGGCCATTCAGCCCATTCACTGGACCATTTCAATTGCTGAAAAGGCGTGCCTGAGTGCGTCAAGTATTCGCCCTGTGGTGCCCCAACAGCCAGCATGTTTATGCGTGGCCCGGGCGGGAGCTGGAGCTGGAGCTGGCTGGGCTCAGGTTCATTTGGGGCCATTACTTTGCACACAAGACAGCAATAAACTAACAATTAGACCGAATATAACAAGCAAAACACGCGACACACGCACAGGACACACACAGGGCACAGAGGAGGCACACAGGGCACAGAGCAGGCACAGAGCACACTCGGCACATGCAAATGTCTAAGAAATACCAAAATCATCTTTAAAATTTCCAGCAAATTTCCGACATTTCTCAGCTTCAAATGATTTTTAATTAATCATGGCTCTTGAAGTGCTTCCATGTGCGGCTGAACGCGTAGGAAAAATCTTTTTAATTTGATTCTACACAAAAAGCTCACAAATTGCTCACCTTTGACATGCCAAACGCATGATTTTGATATTCTCTTGCAATTCGAATCCCTTTCATGTTGCTCGGGCATAAACATTTTATTTTTTCACTTTCAACAATATACAAATTGCATGATTGATGTCAATAAGTTGTGTCAGTTGATTTTTTAGGATTCATCTCTGGCCTCCTCCTTGCTGAGCGTTAGATACATATCATGGCACGAAATTGAAAATGTTATAAATAAGTAAGCAACACTTTAGTATAATTGCTTTAGCTGAGCAGGTGAAACGGGATATTTCATTGTTGGCGGGACTCAAGTTCATCAAATATTTATTTCTGTCTTGAGCTGTTTGGATAGACTTTTTTATTTGTATATTTGCTTTGTCTTCATTAAGTGGAATGATTTTTTAATCACTTTCAGGTGTTGCTTGAACGTGTGTTTGTTAAACACTTTTGATTTGAAAATGTATTTGTTGGAGCTTGCATAGAAGTCGAGTCGAGGAATAAAAGTTTGCAAAAGTCAAGCGAACTTGCGGGCTGAAACTTTTTTAGGACAGATAAAGAAGTAACTCATTAATATTTATGGCATGAAAGAAAATAATTAAATAAAAATATAATAAAATAATAATTTAATTAAACTGTAATATAATAAATGAATAATTTAATAATATTTAATAATATTATTATTAAATATTATTAAATTATCAAACTAAAATTTATTTATTAATGTTATAATATATAAAAATGTTTCAAAAATATAATTTAATTTATATTTAATTTTAATAATATTTAATTTAATTTAGATTTACACTAAAAATAATTTATTAAAAATATTAGATGTTTAATATTTATTTTTAAATATTATCTGTCCGCTATGAATGAATATACATATATATCTAAATCCAAATAAAATTATATAGTTTTAAATTTGATTATTACTTTAAATATATATTTATTGCTAAAATATTACTGATTAAAATATATAATATTCATAGGTAGAATATTTTATTAATTTATTTCGCCTCTATAAAATCTTAATCTAAATCAAAGCAAAACGCAATTATTTTATATCAACTCTGAAATTTTCTTTGAAAATGCCAAATGAAATAAAAGAATTATGCACAGCAACAAGAAATACCTAGCTGCAAGCCTATTCCATGAGTCAAACGATGCGAAATGAAACTTGTGTCTAATTGTGCTCTAGCCAAAGAGGAGTATATGAGTTGCACTTCAGCAGGCAATTAAAACTGGCCAAAATGGGAAAACTGGCTAAAAGGCCAGCTGCATTCCGAACGTGGACACAACATTTCTTCAATTTATGTTCGTTGCAATAACTCACAATTTTGCGGTGGAGAGACACACACAGAGCCAACCGCATAAAAACAGCAATCAGAACTTAGACAAAGACAACAGAAAAAAAAAAGAAAAAAAGGTGGAAGTAAAAGTAATATCAACCTGTACAACACTGACAAAAGTTGTTAACCGCAGTAGGAACAAAGTTGAGAGTGCAGCGCGCGTAGGAGCTGCAACAGCAAATATATAATTCATAAAGGGCGCAGAACAAATGTGGAGAATCGCTCGGAAAATTGTTGCATTACTCATGGCATAAAGCACTTGCACTTACCATTCACATCACACACTCACGTCCTCCGTCCGCGCGTGCAGCCCGAAAGAGTGGACGCAAAAACACACAGCGATTCGCAGCAAGTTCAGTTGTGTTGCGGCAAGTTCACTTCCGCTTCCGCTCGCGTTCCGTTCGCGCACGAGACCGTTACGTTGCGTTAACTAAATTCTGTTGTCAAAAACTGGAAAATGTTGCAAATATTCTGACAGCAGTTGCAGCTAAGAGGCTAACTGCTTAGCTGTCGGGCCAGCAAAAGTTTGGAGTTGCGGCAACGTGTTACGGCAACTGCCGCAGATTCCGGCCGAGTTGCGAGTTGCGAGAGCGCACTTAACTTTCACGGCTAACTTTAGGCGCCACACTTAAACAACACTGCGAGTGGAAACTTTTCGATCGCTGCAATTCTTGTTATTTTTACTTAACTTGCCGCAACTTGACAGCTGCCTGGCTGGCTATAAAGAGGCGAGTATTTGTTGTATTCTCTACTTTGTATTATGCCAAAAGAGTTGATGGGCTAATGCATAATTTATCTGCCCAGACGCGTCCTGGCTGCTGTGAGTCTCACACTAACTGCCTTGCTGCTCGACGTTTATCTTTTGCCGTTGCTGCAACCGCTCCGTCTTAGGAATCACCGCAAACTGTTTGCCCGTGCCCAAGTCCCGGGATCAGGACCAGTTCTTCTGCCCGGATGCCGCATCTCGTGCCGCCAAAGAAAACATCGCACGATTTCATGAATGGCGCGATGTTTCTTGCCATCCGACGGCACACAGTGGAAACGGAACATGTTTGGCGCATGCGCCTGAGCCGTATGCAAGATTTATGACAGTTCCGGAGGTCGCACAGTGAAGCCAGCGAGCACGTGGCGCCTCCAACAAGTGTGATAAGCGTGAAAACACGCGCTGATAACGCCCGCACGCAAATTTGGCTTCTTGTCTAAGGTCAGGGACGCCGACGCCAGCATTTAGCCATTGCCGTTGTGGTGTACCATATTTGCTAAATGGCACTGTACGAGTGAGCCAAGGCTGGATTTTTCAGCTGCTGCTGATGCTTAATGTTTAGTAAATGCAACTAATTTTATTATTAATTCAATTAATTTTGTAAATATTTTTATGTGAGATTTTATTTCTTTTTAAAAGAAAAATAAATAAATTTAAATTAAATATATAAAATAAAATAATATAATAAAATAAAGTAAAAAAACAAAATAACAATAATAAAAAATAAAATAATACAAAATAAGATAGTAGATTTAAATTAAATTTAAATTAAAATAATTTAATAAAACCATATATTATTATTATTTCTTTTAGCTGCGCAAATTAAAGTTGAATTAAATATAATATTAAAATAAATTAATAAATGAAATGGCATGGGCTTAGCTTTAAAATAAAACCAATATCTAAGTATTAACTCAAACCATTATATATGTTATTGCAATTACCCTACCTATCGCTGTTGTTTGGTCATCCATGCATTACCCACGCTCACTCATAAATAATCTTCATTAGCCAGGATTTATTATTTTCTTACTTATTTCAGGCAATGAGGAGTTAGAGTATATTACAAATAATTAAAATGTTTAGATAGTACTTTAATTATTTCATTAATCTTCCGAAATGCTTGTGTGTTTATTCGAGCTGTGCAAACTCTGAGTTGATGAGGGTTAATCAGTTCGATATCTGGGCAAGCAGACCACAAAGCAGTAGAATTCGGGGGACAGCAACAACAGCAACAACAACAACAAGAGCAGCATCAGCAGCATTAAATTGCAAAAGCAAATAGCTCGAAATCACGCACTGCCAACCCTTCACAGCGTCAATTTGCTGACTGAGACATGGACAGACACTTCTGGTTGGGGCTTGTGTGTGTGTGTGTGTGTGTGCGTATAATTATAATGCGCTTTATCAACTGTCAATATGGTACGACTTTTGCTGCGCATGACAAAGCAAATTATCGAATGGACAACAGCTGCCAAGCGGCCATCTAACCGAAACTGAAACTGAAACCAACACCGAAACCAATACCGAAAACCACCGACAGCGGGGGATATGAGGGAGTCCATTAATTCCATTAGAATTAACTGCAGGCCCTGCTCTGCGGTCCTTGAAGCCTTGCAAGCCCCTTAAATTCTATTTCCCATTTGCATTCCTCCAGTTTTCCCAGCCAATTCGCCCTGTCATACTATTGCTCGGCTCCACTTTAGAAAAAAGAATTTTCCATTTCAACTTCCTTTTTTTTTGATGTTGCTAAAATTGCCTTTGTTGTTGCTGGGCGTAATTTGATGTTAATGTATGCATGCAGCGCTGCGCCCCGCCGACTGCGACTGGCCGGGGGGCGGTTCATAAAAGAGGGGCGTGCATAAATTACTGGGGCGAACACAGCGTAACAGTTACGACAATAAAACGCGAAGCTGCAAGCAACCGGCGCTGGCTTTGTTCATTAAAAAGCTGTTGCGAAAATATAACTTTAAGCGCCGCTAAAATATATATGCTAAAATAACACGGATTTGTTTAGATTGTAGTTTACATTCACTCATAATTAGTAAGGTATAGTAAATACTAGTTTGAGTTTAACTAGAATTTTGTTAGCTTTTGATTAGATAAGTGCTTCATGGAATCATTTGGATATTACTAAAACATTTATTATGCAATGGGACAGAGCCCACTCAGCGGACTGGCCAACACTATTTAGACCAATATTTCCACAGAATATTTGTTTATCTTAGACTAGTAGTCATGTGACGTCGGCTCGTGAATTCTACAAATTATATCTTCTTGATAAAAACGTTTTTTTGCTCACCATACCAAAAGGGCGTTGGACAGCGCGAGACAGCGCAACTTTATTTACAAAAAATGTTTACGTTTTTATTTTTCTTTTATTTAAATTAACCTAAGATTTGAATTTGGCATACAATTTTTTATAGTTTCTGCCTTAGTTTGATAATTCTTATTAAATAGGTAAAAATGCTTAAATAAAAATAATTTTGCAATCTAATCAGCAATGGAAAACTACTTAAAATAAAGTGTGATATATAAAAGGAATTATGAATATTATGCAAATAAATATATAATTACATACATGCAAAAAATAATTAACAAATAAATTTAAAAATAAATAAATCCAATAAATAATAAATAAAAATAATAATATAAAAATTAATAATAATATAATAATAAAAATACAAAAATACTTAAACAATGGACTAAAATAAATGATAAATTAAATAAATAAAAAATTAAATATATAATGTACAATTGAAACAAATTTGGAATAAATAAAATAATAAATAAATAGCATATAAATATATATTTTGTTTATTTATAAGAAATATAAAATAAATAATATACAAATATTTATTTTACTTATTTATTATGTTAATTATAAAAGAACTGAATTTAGTATATATAATAAATATGTTTAACGGATAATAATTAAACATTTATATTATTTATTCATTAGATTTATTTATTATATTAAATATTGGAGCTTTTGATAAATATTACTGAATATTTTGTGGTGATTATTTGACTTTTATATATTTATTGGATAAATTCTAGTTTGGTGTATTTGCTATAAAAATTGTTTCATTGGGCACATAAGTAATGCAAATTAATTTTAAATTTACGTGTAGCACATTAACTCTATTTGACAACTCTATTTGTCGAAGTATGAATAATTCAATATTTAAATCTATTTTTAAAATTGCGCAAAGCAAACATAATTCGCAGGTTTCACTGGAAGACACATATCGATCCCGCAGCTGCAAAGTGCTTTTTGTCTCTCTTTATTTTAAAGCAAATTTATTTTTAACCGATAGCCAGGTGCCTGCATAATGTACTTTCCAATCAAAGAGCTGGCGAAACATATCGCCAGATTAGCTTAATTAGAATGGAAAAAATGAGATAAAAGCTTATTCCCAGAATGGAAACAAACAAATCAGCTAATACGAAAAGAAGTGAAATGCTACGCCAAAAAAATATGCATTGGCTAATCTTTTTAATATGCTCGAGCCGATCTAGCTGGTGGCTGAAGTAAAGTGAAGAGTCACCTAGAGCGATATGATATGGCAGTGATTTGAGGCAGCCTGATCATATATAAGGGCCGTGGCCGAAGTGCAGAGTATCAATAACTGATTTTCATTGAGGCTGACAAAATGGCAACCAAAGCTTTGTTTCCAACGTTCTACGATGCGGAGACCAAGATCTGGAGTGGCATGCCGAGGCGCCCGTTCTACGATCCCGACTGCTCGGTGGGCGAGATTTTCTACACTGCCCTCAGGAACTATCCCAACCAACTGGTGCAGGTAAATGACTCGATTTATAGTTAAGAAACTCAACTAAAGGCCGCTCTCTGTGCAGATCAACGATGTGGACGGCACCAAGGTGACCTGCGGGCAGGTGCGCCAGTGGGGCACGCGCTTGGCTCTGTACCTGAAGCGCGAGAAGCTGACGCAGGAAGACGTCGTCGGCATTATTGCCCACTCCAGCAAATACATCGATCCCCTGGTGCTGGCCTGCTTCCTGCAGGCGACGCCCTTCCACGCCGTGAATGCGACACGCGATGCCAAGACCGTGGCCGACCTCTTCGCAGTGACCAAGCCAAAGATCATGTTCTGCGACGCTGCGGACTACGAGCGCATCAAGGAGGTCACCAAGGACTTTGCGCCCAAAATAGTCACAGTCACCGGCCGAGTGCCCGATGCGCCCTACATTGAGGATCTGATGGTGGCCACGCCGGAGGAACACTCCTACCAGTGAGTGGCCAAGTGATCAACTCGCTCCACATCCAACTAATTCCTTATCTAATTCTCTCTTTAGGCCTGCCGTCTTGGCTAAGAATGGCGACCAGACGGCGCTCATTCTGTGCTCCTCCGGCACCTCCGGCCTGCCCAAGGCTGTGGCCATTTCCCACTTGCACGTAACCAAGATCGCACCGTAAGTGGAATGAGATCTCACTCTCACATTGATCACGTCTAATCCCTGCTCTTCTCCTTGCAGCTTCTGCAACAGCACAGACACGATACTGACCCACGCGACTGTTGACTGGGCGACGGGCTTCATTGCCATTGCGATTAGCCTGTTTTACGGCGTGCCCCGCGTTGTCTTCGAGGGCGCGTACAATGCCGAGAAGTTCATTCATCTCATCCAGAAGTACAAGGTCACCACGCTGGCCATGGCGCCCTGGCAGGCCTATGAGCTGTTCACCCATCCGCTGGCCACTGAGGAGAGCTTGGCCAGCATTAAGATGTCCTTCATCACGGGCGGCTGGATCGCGCTGCAAGTGCTGCAGCGGGCGCAGAGCCTCACCAAGAAGAGCATCGTTGCCTTCTCCTACGGCACCACGGAGACAGGTGCCATCACGGGGAACATCGACCACAGCCTGGACAACTCGGTGGGTCGCGTCTTCCCGGGCTTGCGCATTAAGATTACCGACGAGGACGGCAACAATCTGGGCTACAACCAGGTCGGCGAGGTGCTCATCGACATCGGCTCCAACTGGGGCGGCTATCTGTGCAATCCCGAGGAAACTGCCGCCACCTGGAAGGATGGCTGGTTCCATCTGGGCGATCTGGGCTACTTCGACGAGGACAACAATCTGTATATAGTGGACCGCAAGAAGGATTTGCTCAAGTACAAGTCCAAGCACTACTGGCCCAACGAGCTGGAACAGATCATCAGCGAGCTGCCCGACGTGCTGCAAGTCTGTGTCGTCGGCATTCACGATCCCAAAAATGGCGACTCCGCCGGAGCGTTGGTCATAAAGACGGCCGGATCTCCGCTCACGGAGCAGCAGATCATCGACCACGTCGCCCAGCGCGTGGTCGTTGACTACAAGCACCTCCATTCCGGCGTACAGTTCGTGGATGACATGCCAAAGAATCCCAATGGCAAGGTCCTGCGCAGATTGGCCCGGGACCAATTCGAGTCGCGCATGAAGTAACTCACTTCACCTATTTATATGTTGGGGCGTAGCCTTGCTCTTGTTCTTTGTTTAATATAATTACTAGATTAAGAAACTTATGCGTAATAATAAAATGTTGTATAGATTAACTAAAATCTATTCATTATATAGTTTTATTTCTCGGTTTGAACAGGCGATAAAAAAATCTACTAAAAAATATGGAAATAATATAAGTTGCTCAGATTTGATATCGGTAAACCACTTGTGACTTTCGCTACAGTAATGAAATGTTATTATAAATTATAAATATGATATCCAGATAATAATTCAATTATATATTATCTCTTTCAGCCAACGAACGGATGCAGCTGCGATCTCCAAGCCCAACAAAAATATCAAGGAATTGCGCTCAAAGGTCGCTGGCGCCTTATATATATATATATATATATATATATTATATTATATTATATTATATTATATTATATTATATTATATTATATAATATATGGTTTTGATTTCATTGTGGCTAAAGACAAATTTAGTATATAGGTGACCAGACATAATATATATATTTTTAAAATTTTATTATAGCCACAGATAAGTTTGGTTTATAGATTATAATAGTCCGCCTCAACGTGCCCAGTGCCATTGATAGAGTCTTAGACTAAAAACTGCGGCTAATCAATTGGCTATGAGTAATATCGATAATACAGGTACTTAGTACTGATTAACACTGTCTAGTTAGTTCTACAAAAGCTTTTGTGTTAGCTGAATGTGGTTTGCTGGCATACGAGTTAAGGCAATCTAACAAAAATATTGATTGAAAAAAATTATAATTATAAATATTAATAAAAAAAAATATTAATAAAAATAATAATAATATAATCGAAAATAATAGAATAATCAGAATAATAAAATAATGATGAATAATAAATTTAAAAAATAATAAAAAAAAAAATAATAAAAAAAAATTTAAATAATAATATTAATATAATATAATTTAAAAAATATTAAATTAAATAAAAATAATAACAAACAAAATTAATAAATTAATAATAATAACAAATATTTAACTATAAAATTAAAAAATTAATAAAATAATAGAAATAAAATAAATATGAAATGAATAAATAAATAATCAAAATAATATGTTAAAGTACAGAGCTCATAAACTAAAAATATGTATACTCGAAATGTTATTTATGTTTGCATAAAACACTCTATACGTTGCCTGGAATTAATTGAAATGTAATCAATAAATTTTCTTTTATTTAGGATATATAGCAAGGGCAACAACAACCAGGCTGCAACCTAATCGAACGGCGCTCTCCACATTTGATCTGTCGGAATGGAAAATTTATAGCCGAAAAGCGTGTGAAAATAAATAAAATAAAATAAAATAAGCAGCAGAAAAGTAAGCGAAGGATGGCCATCAATCAATCAAATGCCAGTTGGCTCGATTCAAAAATCTTGAACACGTCAGGCAGACAGATCAGCTCTGGCCCTGCCCCTGGCCAAGTACTCGAATGAAAGTCTCCTGAGCGCTGATTGCAAAATGTCAAATCATGGTAGGGGCAGGGGCGATGGGCGACTCAAATGGCACGTGCACATTCAAAATGCCAATCAAAGTCACAGGGCCTGGTTACCTTTGAAGTTGATGGCCTGACAGAGCCATTGTTAAAGCTGATAATTCGTGTTTGCTCTCTCTATGTGTGTGGAGCATCAATTGCATGCGCCTAAAACTATGCAGCAAATGGCAGACCAAAAGCTCTTCAGCAATTGCAAAGATTTGCTGGTGGGAGGGGTGGCTAAAGGCGTTAATATTTTTGGGCTGAAGGATGTTTGGCGTGTGGGCGTGGGCGTGGTAAGTGGCAAAGTCAGCCAGCCAGCCAGGCTGTGCTTATGTTTATGCGCGTTTATTTACGACTGGAAATTTGAATAATTTACGACGCCGTCGGCTGCGAAAAATGCAGTCCAGCGCAGACAATGTATAAGGAAAACAGCGAAGGGGATACAGCAACAGCAGCCGAAGCCCTGGAAACATGGCACAGGACATGGAACATTGAATCTGTTTTTCGGAGCCACAGCAATTGGCGCTGGCCATTGTAGTTGCGTGGGCTTAGAACAGGGGGTGTGGTCAATGACAATGGAAGCGATGCCAACAACAACAACGACGACGACGACGAGTTACAACTACTGCGAACAGATTGCGGCCAACAGCGCGCAGCGGAAATGGCAAATGGCAACGAAACATAAACGGAAACACAAAATGCCGCCATGAAACGGAAGTTAAATTATTGCAATTGTGTTGGCAGCGCTTTTCATAACTGTAAACTGTTGCCCCGTGCTCTGTCAGTTGGCCCCTTGTTTCGGTTTACAATTAAAACAACTGCACAGCGCCATCTATTGCTCAGCGGCAGCAAAAAGTTGAGCTGAACTCCGCCAGAAATTTGAATTTAATTGTTTTGTTATTGATGCTATTGATATTGCTGGCAGACAGCAGACGAATAGCAGCTGAGATTCATGGGAAATTAAATTATATGATTTAAGGGCACCTTAACTGCATATTTATCTACTCCAGGCCAGATAAACTATTAGCCACGACTCATAAATGTAGAGTGAGTCGTAAGCAGAACATTAAATCATCCATCAACTTGGCTCGCGCTCTTCCATCACGAATCCTCCACATATCTAATATGCCCGCGGCTGCTCCGACACAAAAAAAGCATTTAGGGACGCACATAAAGAAATGTTTACATGCAATTACCGTTTTAGTGTCGCGCTGTCAACTCGAATAGCATTTCGAATTGTTTATTACTTGCCCAGGGCCCCGCCGTCTGTCGGTCGCATTCTTAATTACAGTGCCTGCAATTTATCATCGGCAAGCAATTTGCAGTGGAAGCCAGAGCTAAAAATGCTGCCGGCTGCTTATGCTCCACGTGTTTACAGTCACTGGCTGCCGTGTGCCGAGCACTCCGGGCCAGACATTAACCAGCAGCCGAATGGGTTGCGGCAACTGCAGCTACAACTACAGATACCAGCCACTAAAGCAGCTACTAAGTGCTTGCTAATTGAATGCTGCTGTGTGTGTGTGTGTGTGTGCTGCTCTCTAATTACTTACAATTTTCATAAATACCCCACTGGCCATTGGAATTATAAAGTTTGCCCCTGCTTGGAAAGGAAATCGATGGAGGATGCTAACCTGACATGAGCTCACTCTGTTAAGTTTCACATGTAAAGCAAAAGGAATATCTAATTTGGGGTAGGCCTTTATGGAGTATTCATCAGATTGCCACTATTCAGTACTTCTTCTTCTATAATATATATATATATATATATATATATATATATATATATATATATATAAATATATATATTCTAGCTCTATCTAGAATATAGTTTCTATATTCCAGCTCAGCTCTTGCCAAACTGCTGCTAAATATTTAATAATAATATATAATAATATATATATAATATAAAATATAAAATATAAAAAAAAAAATATAATAATAATATAATAATATTTAATAATAATATAATAAGTTAATAATTAGCTGGCATTAAGTTCGGCTGGCCATAAAACTTGCAATTCACGCGACTATCGCAGCGCAGTCGTATATTTATATAGCGAGATCGGACAGATTTATGGCAACAGCTGCAGCTGCAGCCAGTTCCAGTTCCTTCTTGCACTTGGCATTGGGGGCGGCGCTTAATTAAGAGCTCCATTCGGGCGGCACGTGCGACCTGGCGCTGGCAATAAAAACACATGTGTGGACACTGTTACCTATCTGCCCGTATTGTATTTTGTGTGTGCGCGGGGCGTGGCAGGGGCGGGGGCGGGCGCTGTTAGCCATCCAATTTTTAGTGCCGTTTAAGCCATTTGCACATTTTCGTTTATGGCCTTTGCCATTTCGCTGCTGTCTGCCTGTCAACACATCCTGTTGCTGGCGCTGCCGCTGCTGCGGGCGTGCCTATTAGTCCTTGCCTCGAGACTCGAGTAGTTGATGCTCTTTTGTTGGCTCCAAATTGGAATGTCATAAAAGTGTGTTTGCTTATTTAAAAAATCGTAAAACAGAGAATTGCACACAAAATGAGAGCCTGACTCATGACAGCAACGAAATTTCAAGGCACAGCAGGTCAGCAGTTGTTGTTGCTGCTGTTGCTGCTGTTGCTGTTGTTCTGCTGGGCATTGTCTTGCCATTTACGACCCTTTCCATCTTTTGGCACCCTTTCGCATTGCTGCTGTCTGTGTGTGTTGGCGCTGACTTCCGTTTCCGCTTGCATGCCTCGCATTGTTTCCTTTCGATTGTAGTTTTTTATTACCCTGACGCACATGTGTCTTCCATTTTGTTGCGTGATGCTCAGTTTGCCCTTTGACTTGTAATGGATTTTTATTAAAAACTAGTTAACCCATTGCCAGACACAGGGAAACTCAAATAGCTGTGGAACAAAGAATGAAACGTATTCCAGTGCAGCAATCGAGAGAAATATTTGCTTAGAGCTGGAGCTCCCCAGCAATCGACAGTCGAGTGGACGGAAAATATATTTCATTCAGCCAGAAACCAACCCCTGCCTATAGAAAGGCCTGAGCTACAAATTTCTTTAAGCCATTTCCCACAAACTGAACTCTGAAGTCAGCTCGTTGTCAGGCATCGACCAACTGAATTCGAAAATATGAAAATTGCTGAACAAAATTTAGGTGCAACAAATAAATGTCTGCAGCAGAGACAGCTCAATACCTATCACATACCTGTATAGGGTAAGATTTTAAAGCTTTACATTTAAGCTTATATATTTTATAGTTGATTTTTATACAGTTAAATAATAGCATATAGTAAAATAAAAAATATATGGATATTATTATTTTTTATATTATTTATTTATTATTTATCTCAATTAAAATTTAATTTTTTAATTTTAAATGTGATAAAAGTAATAATAATAATTATAATAATAATAGTAATAGTAAATATTTTGATATTAAATATATATTTTATTTTTTTTATTAATATATTTTTAAAATTTATTATTTATTTTAAAACTCAATTTTATTATAAAAAAATAATATTCGAGTTTTAAATAATTTTTAATACAAAAACCAAATTTTTCTTAAATAGATAAGTGCAATTTCTAGTGCAGGCTACTTTATTATACCAAAAGTATCTCAAGTATCCTCACAATTCCTACACTCAACCACATTCTTCCATATAGATAACTTCAATTCTCTTTCTGGGTACATTTCTTAATCAAGCGGCACGTAGCAGCGTATCGGTTGCTGGGGCATACCCCATCTACATAATAAAGGCCATTCTTCCTTTCCATCATTTAGTTCAATGAATACACTTTTTGATGTGCCGCATTTTCGTTGTCTGTTTGTTTTGGCATGCGACCTTTTGACCCTTTATTGCTTGTTCGGCTTTTTTCGGCTGAAATGCGCATTTACCTCTGTTGGCCGAAAGTTTGTTTGTTTCCTGTCAATGCGAACGCAACGAACTGCGAATATGAAGCGTAAATTGAGTTTCTTGTGGGCACCGCCGGGCGTCGCTTTAAGCTCAGCGTGAACACCTTTAATGCCGACAGTTGTCTAATGAATTTACGTTACATTCACGCTCATTAACCCATTAGTCTGCCGTTGAATTGCAAAAGATTTGACCTTGACTTGGGCGCTGGCGCTGGAGCTGGAAATTAAAATGGCAATTGATGCTGCGAGTCGTCGAGCAATGAAGGTAATTTGATTTAATCACTGGCGCGTAGGCAACAGCGAGTGACGGGCAATGAATTATTCATTTGATTTAGTCAAAGGGCCGCGCCGTGGCTCACTGGCTCCAGACAGCCTCCGGGCATCCACTCGGAATGCTCCTGTCAGTTTTTTATACCCTGAGCCCATTGAAAATGGGAAATCAGGGTATAATGTTTTTGTGAAAATGTATGTAACAGGCAGAAGGAGACGTCGCAGACCATACAAAGTATATATATTCTTGATCAGCTCGATGAGCTGAGTTGAAATAGCCCTGTCCGTCTGTCCGTCCGTCCGTCCGTCCGTCCGTCCGTCCGTCCGTCCGTCCGTCCGTCCGTCCGTCCGTCCGTCCGTCCGTCTGTGTGAACGCAGCGATCTCGTAAACCACAGAAGCTAGAGAGCTGAAATTTGACATGTATACTCCTGAATACCATACGCTATACGAGTTTTTTTCAAAAATTCGATAACTCTTCCCGTTCTCTTTTTATCGATAAATTTCGATAACTTTTTGTCTCATTTACGTACCGTAAGAGCTAGAGACCTGAAATTCACTACGTAGATTCCTGTTGTGAATGCAGACATTTTGTAATTTTTGGATTTTGGATGCCACGCCCCCTTCGCCCTAAATTTGCAAAAAACGCATTTCAAATACTAGAGACTTGTGCTTCGGCACATACACACATATGAATAACATAATCATGCCCTGAAAGTTTGAATCAAAAAGTCCTGCTAGAAAAAAAGTTATTAAACATTTAATTTCCACAACATAAGCCTCTTGCAGCCCAACCGCTGTCGCTACGTCAACTGCGCAGTTGGCAGAGCGTGTGCTTGAGCGTTCGTCTGTGTGTGTGTATGTGTTGCTTGCAATATATGTATATGTAAACTAAGCATACATTATTTGAAGTATCGGCACTTCGCAGGGCTCAGGGTATCTCCTAGTCGAGCCGTCTCGACTAGAGCATTCTTACTTGTTATTAATACGAAAGCGGTTTAAAGTCAATTGTACGGCCCGACTTCTAAATGAGTCAATAAGCGCTGGGCATAAATTAAAATAACAAATCGCTGCGATGCCTACGAAAACATTTCATTAAATATGCCACATTTAATAATATAATTTATTTATTATTGTTTTCATTAATCAGAGCCTTGCTTCACTAACCCATATATCTGCGTACACTGCAAACACATTTCTTATCGTCTAAGATAAGTGGGGCGTAGCTCTTGCAGATATGACAAATAGTCAGCGGTTACTCAGAGAATTCGCATTCTTATCTTAAGTGTAATGAATTCTAATATAATCCCAGTTTTAATATGCTGACGGCATTAAGATACAAGTATATATGTCTGAGTTGCATCAATTTGATCGTCTTATATTCTAAATTATTATTTTATTGTGCCTAAAAACGAATTCTCTCTGAGCTGTCAGTCGCCATTTGCTTTATCGGACTCTCCATTTATAATTGCGCGCTCTTCGCTCTCACCAATATCATAATTGCAAAGAGAAACATGCTAATTATCTTGTCATCTCGCTTTCACTCAGGCACAATCGCTGCCATGTTCAACAATAGCTATCGTTGTCTCTCTCTCTCTCTCTCTCTCCCACTTGCAATGAGCACGAGCCAGCTATGAGAATGCGTGCAGCTGAGACGCAAACTCGCTCGGCTGATATTTTTACAGCAACTCCAGATAAGCACTCAGCTGCTCACTAATACTAAAGCAGTAATAGGAGCCAATCACGACGAAGTTGAGCAGAATTAGCAAATTGTTAGCGCCAATGAGAGCAGACGATGCTCTTAATATCAGAATATCACATTTAAAATTCAATTTCTTTACAGATAATATTTAATTAGGTACAAATTTCAAAAAGGTATCTCTTAGTTGTAAACCCTCATATCATACCTTTGTCTATAGGCAGGGCGAGGACCAAGCGGAGTTAACTCGCAGTTCCAGTTGAGAGGAGGACAATGCAGGTGGAAATAAAAATGCAAACGAAACGAAAATGAAATATAGTTAGTACGAAATCAATTTGCGTGAGCTACTGCACTCACGTCGGTGCCCCTGGGGCACTCACTTGTTTGTGGGCGGGATGGGGGCAGATGCTCCAACCCAATTCTTTATGTGTGCAATGCCCGCAATATGCATACAGTGGGCCCACAAAAAGGACATTTAACACTCAGCATTTTGCTGCGATTCCCGCAACACGTCCTTAAAGAACTTAATTAACTTTTTGTTGTTATTGCTGTTGTTGTTGCTGCTGCTGTTGGGTCCAGTGCAACGCGTTGGCCACGAACGCACGTTGCCAGAGTCGTAAAAAATATGCGGCCATATTTAACTGTCGCATTGTGTCGACCTTTTACGCTTCGACACACACATAAACAAACCGCATGCCGACTTTTGCAAAATACTCTCAATATTGTGACTGGAATACAATTACGGCCCTGCCTCGTGCCAGCATCGTAAGGTCGAGCCCAGCAACCGCGACAGCATTTAAATTAACCATTTAGAGTCATATTTTTTGTTGTTTAACGACGCTGCTCTGCCCACAGCCGAGCACTGCTATTATGGCAATAATATTGCTAATTTACATGTATTTAGAGTGAAAAGCGAAATAAATATTTGCTAAATCAAATGAAAATCTAATTACTGTGACCTAAATTTAATATTTATTAAAATGCATAATTCAATGTTAAAAAGGAACTAAATTAAATAAATAAAATTAGAACAAAATGTGGTTTATATGTATATTTAGGAAATTAAAGTTTATAAATTATCAAAAAAAAAAAAAATTAAATAAAATAAATAAATAAATAAATAAAATAATAAAATATTAACAATTTTAATATATAATATATTTACAAAATAATATAAAACCATAAATAATTTTTTTTTAATATTTAATATTTATAAAAAAAATTAATATAAATTAAAAAAAAATTAATTAAATATAAAATTCAAAGAGCAATATTAATAAAGCTACTCATAGAGTCAAATCTTTGAATAAACATAAACAAATATTAAGTAAACTTGAGCTTAGGTCACACAAAAGCAAAATTAAATTTTAAAGAATGTGTGGAGGGGGCAAACCGCAAATTCAAATTAAATGATGTGTATTTTGTTTGAATTGGCCAAGTTTACAAGGAACTTACATGTTTTTTAATAACTAAGCGCGCAGGATTAAGGCAATGCAGCTTGAGCAAACAAACATTCAACAAAATTTGTCATTTATGCCTTAAATATAAATTCAAATGCAAAATGATACACTCAGGTAATGCCCAGGTGCTTATGTCAATGAATATTTCAACTGGACTTACGCGTATATAAATATATTATATATACAAAAAGTATATATATATTTACAGGCTTTACATGCGCTTAGCTCATGTGGAGCTCTGCTGTCATTTCGATCCAATACAAATATATATATACCTATATGCATTTCAAAATGAAAAACAAATAGCTGAAGGCAAACGTAAACAAATAACGGTAAACATTTTGCCATTCAGCGCAAATCGCGTGTAATTAATCATTCAGCTGCGGCCCTTAACACAAAATAAAAATGATATCAGAAACCAAACTGAGTGCGACCATTTGCATCCTTTGTTTCCCATTATTTTTTTAGTTTTTTTCTAGTTCCGGCTTAGGGCTGTACAAATTGCTATAAATAACAAAATATTGGTCAGCAGGGAGCGAGAGAGAGTGAGAGAGAGAGAGCGAGCGAGAGAGACGCTAGCCTTTGTTTTTTATGCCCTGTAAACAAAGTACGAAGGGAGAGCCTTTGTAGATAAATACGATGCAGATAAATATTAATAAAATAGATAAAAGCGGTAGATAAATGAGGAGTGGGATCGTAAATATATAACTGTAGAAGACATCACTAATATGGACTTATGAATACTAGAACTTGATTCACATTGTTTGCGATCTAAATGAAAAGCAAAATTTTTATTTAAGTCTAATAAAAAAATTTAAAAAATTTAAATATATAAGCCAATCTAAAATACTAAACAAAATTAATAAAAAGTGGTATTTGGTCTAAAAAATAAATAAAAATTTGTCAAAATATTTATATTTAATATATATTAAATTACAGAGTGTTTGAGCATTCAACTCAAACGTTTCTCAAACTTTTTTGATTGTTATTTTCATGTCACAAGCGCCATTTGTGTGCCCGCTGAGGATGAAGCGTGGTTTTTAGACAAGAGCTCGCCGGGCTGCGCCTAGGCAGATCAACTGCAGCGTTTCACACGCTCCGACATGGAAATGACGTGAATGCTCAATGCGGAAGAGGGAAAATAAACGGTAAAGGCAACAACACGAACAACATTCCATCAGCTGCAGCTGCAGCTGCATAGAAATGCAAATTGAGCGGCTGTCGGAAGAGGGCGCGTCCTGTGTGCATTTATGTGGAGAGCCAAACGAATCTTCTTTCTTAGCGGAGTCGATAACTCGACGGGCCGGGCCAGGCCAGGCTCCAATTGAAGGCTCTCGACCTGCAGCAGCAGCTGATGCTAAGCCAAGCGAAAACCAGCAAAAGGTAAAGAAAGCAACGAGGGTCAGATGTAAAGAAAAACAGGAAAGGGAAAAAGGAAATGGAAAAATATGCAAATATTGAACGAGACAATCAAATATGCAACAGTAATTTTTTGTATCAACTGATGGAGAGCATCGAAGGGCATCCACATCTATATATATGTACTTTATATATGTTCCGACATTGTATTACAGCCCTAGAGATTGGTAAAGGATTCGCTCGCATCCGCAGACTCTACACACACAAATCAGCTGACAGCTGCTTAAAGTTTACTTTGCGCACTTTTCCATGCCCTTTGAAGGTTTAATTGAATTTATCAAATATGAATAAATATATAAAGTTTTATGTTTGTTAAGCTTTTATGTTTATTTTTATATTTTTTGTTTATTTTTTATTATTTTTTTTTATTATTTATTATTTTATTATTTTTTATATTATTTTTTTTTATTTCTTTTTAAACTTAACAAATATTTGCATAAAGCTGGGATATTAGTTCGTAAAATATTTTATTTAAATTAAATTGTATAGTTAAATATTTTTTATTTATTTATTAATATTTTTAAATATTAATTTTTATATTTTATACAATGAATTCTCTCATATTTTTATCATATTAGAACAATTTATTTTCTCTTCCAATTCCCTACTTAATAATCTGTTCATTTTACTTTCCATATGAAGCCTTCCTTGCCTTGTGTGGCAGCCTCTGGTGTTTCCACATGATGAAGCTCGAAAAGTTTATTGTATTATGAACTCACTGTTCAAGCTACTCTCTGGGTACACAGTCTATAATATTGTTAATGTAGTTAGCATGGCTTATGAGGCAGGCATATTGTCTTGTATATTCAGATCCAAGTTTGAATGCACCTCTAAGGCAACTGTTTATAGTTCAAACTGTTGCAGTTGCAAGTACAATGCTTTCTACCTCTACGAGATATATTACTTTTCACATGGCTACACAATTAGTAAAGCTTAATCGTAGTTAAGCCCTCTGCCAATCCCACACTTAGTTAAAGACAAAATATATATCATTTTATATATAAAGCTTCACTTCAGCCTATGAGAATCGCATCCAAACACTCTCCTTATAGATAAACGTATTATTATTAAAGTTATTACGCAATATAAGCGAACTATTTACTTATCTCAGCTGGACAAAGGAAAACAAATTGATTTATGGCGCGACAGAGTTATGTATCCGCGTATCCTCAACATTGTTTGCGACATTTGTTCTAAAGTTTCAGCTTTCTCCAAATTTTTGGCACATTTTTACGTCACGACTTTGTCGGTTAACTGTACTTTGTTGGGTTAACGAGGACGTGCAGCAGCAGCAACTGCTGAAAACTTCCCCCGATAGAAGCGAAGCAGCTCATAAAACGGAATACGGGCAGTAAAGCATAAGGAAGCAACTTGCAACTGTCTGCAGCAAGTCAATCTGAGTGTTTTCTGGGCGACATCTATTGATAAGTGTTGGACAGTAGGACAACAAATGGACACCAGAGGTGCTCAGCTGGCTAACTGTAGTTTAGGCATGATAAAGGAGATGTGCAAGAGAAAAAGCAGCTGAGAAAGGGCATGAAAAAGGAAATTATGGAATGACCCATCTAGAGTGATATGATTTCAAATGGCCATATATCAGCAGACATTCAAGTTATCTACAACAAATAAATTTTAAAATATTTCTTATTATTTGCCATTTAATTAAAAAACAACAACTTACATATTCAACTTATGTTTGTTTAAGTTAAAAATCATTCTTTAGCTTTAGCAAAGATTACACTAATGACATCTTTCGCATCGTTTCAGCCCCTCTCCTCGACGCCATTCACTTGATTATGAACACTTAATATGAGAGCACATCAAATAAACATAAACTTAAGCGCCACGCCCAGCTGGTTTACACCTCTGCGCACAGGTGCTCGGCGTGTATTTATGGCACTGGCCCAAAGCTGAGCTGCTCTATGCACTGCATGCAGACCGCTAACATATTTATGGGCTCTGAGGCTGCTCATAATGGTCATCAGTGCTAATGACTTGGTCACTTACTTTGTGTGTTGTTTGAAAAATCACTGGAAGGTTAAGCAGGGCGGCCACGCCCATAGCTATTTGTCTTGCACAGTCGAGGGCATAAAACTGTTGACATGTCATTTGTCATATTCACACGCCTCGCCAGAAGCATTCGCTCGACTCGACGCCGGCTTCATTTGCATTTTACGTGGGCTGAGCCGTGGCACATTAAATTGTAGGAATTTGCACTTTAAAAACAAAAGCATTTAATGCTCTTCAATTTAGATAGTGTTTTTGTAGCACATGGTATTTTAGGCAGAGCTTCCAAGTGCTCTGCTGGGCTAATATCGAAATGTGCTTATATGAACAGGCTGTCCCAGCAAGAGTGATACTATTTTAGTTTACTATATTTCGGCAGTTCCTTGAGCTATTCATTACTGATAGCTGTGGAAATATTCAGTAACATGTGCCATTTCAAATAAAGCTAATTCACATTATATATAAGTTCAAAATATTTAAATATTCTTTCATTTTTCGTTCCTTCAAAAAGTTTTTTTTTATCAATTCAAATTGAATCTTGCGCTTGATGTGCTGACAGCTGTGCCAGAACTTTGACTTAATAACACTATACTTTATACTAAATGGCATAGCTGTAGCTTTCAAATAAATTTAGAAACAATGATATATCTTAAAGAGTTCTTGAGATCTAAGAGTTTCTTTTGCTATTGCTCTTGTTTGGTCAGCCCAAGCATGGCGAATTTCTATGAAGATTATATTTTATATATATTATATATGGAATGAAATCGTGTATGCATATTTTTAAGAGCCTAACAAGTGTCTAAAACATCTATTTAGATTAATAAATAACTAAACTAAACAGAAATTAATTTCTTATGTTTAATTTAATGCTATATATGAGATAGTGTATAAAAGCGGATGTGGATAGAGATCAGACAAATACCTGAGAATGCTATATAAATCTATAATGTTTTTCAGACTTTTATTGGCTGTCATTTGAGAAATAAAGCAAAATTTAAAAATGTACTCAATGCGATGCCTTCGTCGAGCTAGTCGAAGCTCGAGGCACTTACTGCGGCTGTGCAGTCAGAAGGGCTGCAAGGAGTCGAAGAAGTGTGCGGACATGAGTGCGGCCAGTGCGTGCAAGGGACCCGCCAAGAAGGAGGACCAGTGCGCGAAGGGCGGTGGTGAGAAGAAGGAGGAAAAGAAGGAATGCAATGCAGACGACGCCAAGGAGCGCAAGAAGGTGACGCTGCTGGAGGGCGATGGCGTGGGCTGCGAGCTGATCGGGTCTCTGAAGACGGTCTTCAAGGCGGCCAACGTGCCAGTGGAGTGGGACGTTGTGGACTGCTACATGGAGAACGGCAAGCTCAACCCGCAGCTGCTGGAGTCGCTGCGGCGCAACAAGGTGGGCATCAAGGGGCCCATCGACAACAGGGACTTGAAGCACCTGTGGAAGGCGTTCGAGCTGTACGCCTACGTGACCCTGTGCCGCAACCTGGAGGGCCACCAGTCGCGCTACGGCGCGCTGGACTGCGTCGTCATACGCGATGTGATGGAGGGCGAATACTCGGGCATCGAGCACAGCGTCGTGCCGGGCATCCTGCAGTCCATCAAGGTGAGCACATCGGCCGGCTCCGATCGCATTGCCCGCTACGTATTTCAGTATGCGCTGGAGCACAAGCGCAAGAAGATCACAGTGGCTCACAAGGCCAACATAATGAAGCTGACGGACGGCAACTTTCTGAGCTCGATGCGCACCGAGGCCCACAAGCACCTGGAGACGGTGAAGTTCGAGGAGCGGTACATGGACACGACCTGCCTGAACCTGGTCATGCAGCCCGATCAGAACGACGTGCTCGTCTCGTCCAGCATGTACGGCGACGTCCTTGTCGTGATGGCCTCCAGCATCATGGGCGGCAAGGCTCTGTGCCCCAGCTTCTATGTCAGCAACAATGGGCTCCTCTACGACACCCTGCTGAAGCCCACTCGCGACATAGCCGGCATGAACCTGATCAATCCCACGGGCATGCTGCTCTCGGGCACCCTAATGCTGCGGCACCTCAAGATGGACTCCTACGCGGACACCATCCGCTGTGCGGTCGAGCAGGTCTACAAGGAGACGGACATACGCACCACGGAGCTGGGCGGCAGTTCCAAGTGCTCCGAGGTCACCGAGGCCGTCTGCAAGTTCATTTCGAATGCGAAGGGCTAGATTTCTTTTATCACTGTTCGGTAACTGGCATATTGCATGGTCGTAATAGGCAACTAGGTGGAAATTGTGTATCTTTGAAAACTAATTAAAAGTTAAACAGTCAACAACATAGCGAAGCAAATGCTGCTTAATGTGAGCGAGTTGCGTGCAGGTGGGGTGAGCAGGCAGAGAGCAGGACACAGAGGAGGACAGAGAGTGACTTCGGTGGATAGAAACAGACTGCAAAAGTATATAATATTCCTTGCTTGCTCTTCTTCTAAGCCTTCATCTGCCACAGTTTTCTCTCTTACTCTCAATCTCTCCATCACCAACTCCCTCTATGACTCTCTCTCTCTCTCTCTCTCTATCTCTCTATCTATCTCTACCTCGCTCTATTTCTATCTATGTCTATATATATATCTCTGTCTCTATAGATATAGATATAGAGAGATATACCTCTATATCCATCACCAATTGCCAATATCTCTATCTCTATCTCTTTCCCAATCTCTTTCTATCTCTCACTCTAGCTTTCTCTCTACCACTCTCTCCCTATTTCTCTATCTCTCTCTGTGTTACTCTCTCTCTATCTATATCTACTTGCTCTATCTCTCACTATATCTCTATGTCTTTCTCCATGTCTATATATATCTCTCTCTCTCTCTCTTTCTCTTTCTCTCTCTTTTTTCCTCTCTTTCTCTGTTAATTTCAATCTCTCCAATACCATTTCCTTATATCTCTATCTCTATTTATATCTATCTATCTCTACCTGGCTCTATTTTTCTCTATGTCTCTATAAATCTCTCTGTATGTCTCTATATATTTCTCTCTTTCTGTCTTAATCTCAATCTCAATCTCAATCTCTCCAACACCAAATTCCTACATCTCTCTCTCTCTCTATCTACCTTTGTCTATCTCTATCTATCTCTATCTCTCTCTATCTATATCTCTCTATCTCTATCTATATCTCTATCTCTCTAAATATCTCTCTATCTCCATCTCTCTCTCTCTCTCTATAACTCCTCTCTCACCACAACTCCTAGATCTTTTCACTCATCAATATCAAATAATTAACAATATTAAACAATCATAACTAACTTCCCATAATGTATTCCATAATTCTTAAAATAACAGTAAACAGTGTTGGAAAAGACTTCAATGACAATTACCAAGTTCTAATGAGCACACTTTTTTGGCTAGCAGCTAGCAGAGTTGAGTCTTTGTTTGCGGCGTCTGTTCGTAGTTTCACTATTTTTGCGCCGAGTTTGCGAAAAGTTTCGGTAGCCACGTGTGCGGCATAACGGTAACTGGCTCCTAGTTAAATGTGAAAACAAGCCAAATTAGATTCACTCCACAGGTAGTTTCTGCTGATAGCCGGGCTGAACAAAAGTGCAAAAGTTTTCTTTTGGCCAAACAGAAAAGTTGCAAATTTAACTTTTCGCTAACGGGAACACTTTTCAGCTTTGTCTGTGTCTGTTCTGTGTGTCGTCAAAAGTTGTTTTCAGTTTGTTCGAAAATTGCATAAACGAAAATTGTTTTAAGCTGTTTCAGTTGATTTTATTTCTGCAAAAATAATATTTATAAATATTTATGTGCGTCGAGCTGCTCGCTTAAACTTAAACTTAAAGCCTTCGCTCATAATTTGCTATTAACAATATGATTAGGGCTGGAGAGAGGGGCAGGCTCTGTCTGGGGGTCACGTACTGGCCAAGTGCTGACAAACTAAGCCAAGTTGCTCGATTTGCGCCCAAGATGCAAAGATGCCAAGAAGCCGACACTGCAGACAGGCGACAGGAGCCAAGTCCGCAGTAGTTCGTATAAAAACTTGTTAAAATTTAATAATTTATGGCCCATGGCCGGGTCCACAGCGGCGAGCAAGTAATAAACGTCAGTTTTTGTGGCCTGCCCAGCAGCAGCGGCATCAAATTGGCCAAGTTTGTCAGCCGGCAACTGGGCTGACAGCAGTTGCAGATATGGACGTGAACGTAGAATACCACCACGAGTCCTGTCATCCTGCCCGTATCCTGCCATCCAATTTGGCTGCCTGCACAAAATTACAAATATTGCTTTTCTTTCGGCGCCCTTTCCGTGCTCCTCTGGCTTGTTTATGCAGCTAACTAATATGTAGTCGTAATTAAATTTCGTTTTCAGCTCGCTTTCTTCCAGCTGGCCACGCCCAGTCTTTACCTGTCTGTTGCCATTTGGCAGCTCATGCAAATAGACCCAGCCGAGCCAAGACCACGTCTACGTGCGCTCCATTCTGATGCCATTGTTAATTGTAACGGTAAAAGTTGTGAACGAAGAGCGGCACAGGTCGATAAGCTCATTAAATGCCACCTGAGAGTCCGCCCAGTGCAGAGCTGCAGCTAAAGCTTGCCATTGTGAGCCGAAAAGACATGTTGGTAACTGCAGTTGGAGAAAGTATAAGCCCTTATATGCGTTAAGCGCTCCCTTTGGACCAGGATTAAGTGAGTAAGTTCTAACTGTGAAATATAAAATATATTTTATGCGCTTTATTTTTATCTAGATGAGAATAATATTCAAGTGCATCAAGGTATATTTTATGTGGCATCTGCCAAAGCCTGACTATTTAATACTTTGTAAATAGAAAACAAAATTTTTTAATTTAAATAAAAAATGTAAAAAAAAAAATAATTATTTTTAAAATTAATTATATATTTTATTCTTTTTTTTTAGATTTTTTAATTAGAGTTTATATAAGAATCGAGATAGATATATAAAAAATGTAAAAAAAATAATTGTTTTTAAAATTAATTATATTTTTTATTCTTTTTTTTTTTAGATTTTTTAGTTAGAATTTATATAAGAATCGAGATAGATATATAATATATCTATCTATCTATATATTGCTAAATTTAAATCTATAAGGCAAACTATATTGTATCTATATATACTCTATACCCGTAGCTCATTCAGCACTGCATTAACCACCACAGAAAATATTTTAAAAATTAATAAACCCATTTTCATTATACATATTTTAATCAGTTCATTATAAAATATAAATTCAGTAAAGGCAACCCCTACTTGATTTCCAAAAGCTAATATCCCTATACATTTTAAGCAGCTAAAGAGCTTAAAGCAAAGCTGACTAAACTAGAGCATACAAATATGCACCGACATCAATTTGGTATTTAATAATTTGCATTTTTAGAGCGAGCCTCTGTGGCAGGTTTACAGCAGGTTTAAATGTAATTTGCGCTAGCTGCTAGCTAGCTAGCTGCCATCATACGCATATTTTAATTTCTGTAAGCCTAATCTTTATGAGGTTTTGCATAATTTATGCGTGGGGCAGTTGGGGCGAGGGCTGCTGCTGGTTACACCCTGTGCTGCTGCTGCTCCCGCATAGAGGGTATAATGAATTAAAAAAACGCCGGATAAGGATTTAACGGCAACTGCTTAAGCCTCACGTAGCGCACTACAGGTGGGAACAAAGAGAGCAGCAACAGCAACAGCAACAACAATAAGAATAACAATAATAAATAATTAAAGTACAACACGGCGCAGCGCATTGTCATGCTCTGAGCAGTGGGCTGCTCCTGCGGCGGCTACAGTGTGACCCGCTGCAAATGAACTCGGGTTAATTATGGGCCATTGAGGGCACTTGTGCCGCTTACCAAATTAAAATGCGAGCAACTCCCACACACACACACACTCCTGTCACAGGTTATCTCCTCCATAATTACAATATTGAGGTGCTTAACGAGCAGCGGCTCTCAGGATGCGGGCATCAATTATTGAAGTTTGCATTGTCAACATTCTGAGGACGCTTCAATTTTACTTGACATTCGCTTGAGTCGCTACAGAAACATGCGAAAATCCTGTAAAACTCTCACTAGCCTGTGTCTGACATATGTAAAGTGGCACTCGATTAGCCTTAAGTGCCTGACAATTTAGTCGGCTCAAGCTAAGCACATGCGAGATGCAAATAAGTTGGCTTAGAGCTTGTTGTTAAGACAGTATTTGCCATCAAATGTTTATCTATCTGAGTTCAGGGCCTACTTATTAAATAATAATCATTTTATTCATATTTATATATGAAATATTTATTTTAAGATAAAGAAATATTTATAATTATTTGAAAATGTTTATTTATTTTCAATGAGTTTTAAACTCGATTATTGTTAGCCTATTTAAATTTATTTTCAAATCTGTGATAATAATTTCTTAAATAATATTTTGTAATATATAAAATTCTTTGTGTTTAATACAACAAAATTATAAAAAATAATTTTAATAATATTTGAAAAATTTTTTAAAATTTATTTATTAAAATTTATTATTAATATATTTTATAATTTATATTTTTATTGTGAATACTCATCAATATTTGTTTTGAATAACTTAAAAAATTAATGCTTGAATTAGTTTTTTTTTTAATAATTGTTTTTAGCAATTTTTAAAATAAATTTTTAAATAATTTTTTATACTCTCTTTCAGACCAAATGCAAAATTGAAAAAAAATTGTTTTTGAATTAGTTTATAAAATAATTGTTTATATATATTAAAAAAAATATTTTTTAATCATTAAATTTTTTTTTAGTTTGTAAATATATACATTTTTAAAATTTTCAAATATTTATATTATAAAATTTAATATATAAATATTGTATGTATAATTTAAATACATTCATATTTAAATATTAATCTGATAACTCATTTATTATTGTTTTAATTTATATAAATATTCACTCAAAGGTTCAATCATAAAGTTGGCCACAAAAAAGAGCTGCCACGCCCCCGCACAGCACACCATTTCGCAGGAATGCAGAAATCAAGCTGAATAAATAATAAGTAAACTGTGGATAATGTGATATGCCGGCGCAGTCGTAATTGTCAGTTAACAAGCGTTGACCGCCAAGGGAGCCACTTATTAGTTATGAAAATTGTTTTTGACCGCCAGTCGGCAATCCACTCCCGCTCGCTGGGTTATAAGAGGGAAATTTCTTTAGTTTTTACTATGCAAATTGCTAATTGTAGTCATCAACGGGCGCCGTGTTCCTTCCTAATGAGAAATGCAAAACACTCGCAATTTATAAAATGTTCAATGGCAAAAGGAATAAAGTGAACAGCAGAGTAAAAATTACGCGCTGACTCAAGGCTCGCACTCGTTACAGCTACTTTACACAGATATATATAGAGAGACAAAGATATATATAGAGAGAGAGTATATATACATACTGTATAGAAACTTAAGTGCCCAGAAATGCGTGCGCACTGAGGCGTACAAATTGTTTGGGGACCAGCGCAAAGATGGAGAGCGAAAAGAACGCCAAGTGCTTCCATCTCCAAATGGAAATCCTGGCCAAGACGGGGCACGGGGCCAGGCGATGCCAAGGATTTAAACAAAAGTTCCCAGACGTATTTTTTATTTTCATTTGCACTACATGCCGCATTATGCAAAGAGCGCACAAAATATATATATATACTGAGTATAAAGGTCCCAAAAATGAGCACTGGCAGGGGGCGTGTCAGTGGGGGGCGCACTGAATGTAACGGATGCTATTGCAAGTGCTAAAAAGTTGGTGTGAAGTATTTGCATGAGAATGCAGAATATGCACAAAAAGGTGCCAAAGTAAACTAAAAGTAATATAATAATATGAAGATAAAGAACAACAAGAAATTTTCCACTCTTTGCTACCTGACACAGCCCAATTTCCATAAGCACCTCCTAAGTAGATGACATTAAACAGCTAGTATATTGAAAGGGAAAAAGATTCAATTTAAAGAGATTATACTTTAGATGTATTCAGTTTTTTATATGAAATAAAATTGATATTATATTTTTTTTGTATATATTGATATATATTAATATAATGAATTTGAATGATGTCAATAGAGAAAGCTTTTTCTTAAACAAAATTAATTGAAATAAATATTTTAAAAAGTAAATTACAAAATATAAATGTAAATATATATATTTTTACATTGTTTTTATGTATATATATACATTTATATATTTTCCTAAAAATGTGTATATATATTTCATATAAATTTAAAATATATCTGAATAAAATATAAAAATAAATATATAAATAAAAAAAAATATTAAATATAATAGTTATAAATATTTTTAGAACACAAGTAAATTTATTAAACTTTTTTTAAATTAGTATCAAAAATATATTTTTTTAATTATATAAATATAATATATAAAAAAATTAAATATTTATTATATTTATGTTATTATATTTATATATTCTTTATCTTATTATTTTATTTACCTAATTTTTTATCAAATTAAAAATAGTGAATTATATTTCAAATAAACTCAAATTTTCTTTTTACGTATTTCAGATATGAACCTCCCACAAAGCGCCGCCCTCCTTTGCATACATTGTCCCAGCGATAACTGAAACTTTCAGTTGAACTTCAAGCAGTTGCTGCGCTTCGTATAACAGTTTGGAACAATCGTATAACAATCAGCGCAACGCTTTGGGAAACGAAACGCCACTTACTGAGCACATAATGGTGGCAAACTGTCTGTTCGCTGGCACAAAGAACGAGATGAAGAAGGTTTACATAAATTTACACAATTTGAGGAAAGTTCATTTGCATATTTTATGCATTTGCGAGGCACAGGCAGAGACCTGCTGCAATTAAGGCTATCAACTTCTACATACATTGAATTTCGAATGGAGCTAGGCAAATGTTTAATAATGTGACATATGGAAATTATAATAGGCGCTTGCCTACGCCAGGACACGCCAGGACAATGATTCGTATATGGAGCATATGTAGTAAGCTTAATAGCTAATGGCGTGGAAATGGGCACTGGGCATAGAGGTATAAAACTTATTTAATGGCCAACTAATACGTAATAATTAATTATAATTGGAAATGTTGAGGTGATTAAGAGGGAATCGAAAAGGTAAAAGGGGAAGAGTAATGGAAACGAATAGAGCAAAAAGTTACTTTATAATATTGACATATTATATAAAATATTTTAAAGAAATATAGAAATGCATTAAAGATAGAAGTAGATTAAAGATGCTTTAAGGGCCTTTCTAGGAATTATTGAAAATTATTGAAAAGACAGTCTAAAGCTGAAAGCGCTCTTTAGGGCAATATTTACAACTAATTTCATTCAGTTAATAATTTCTTGCAATTTTTTATATTTATGTAAATTCTATAGACTTATAGAATCTATATATAAACTGTTCTTCCTTTGCTAGTTACAGAGGGTAAGCCAATAAATTCAACAAATATATAGAAAAATAAATTCTGAAATTTATAGATATATTAAAACTACTTTTAATGGCCACAGAAGAACTTCCGGTTAATGTTCTTCTATATACACAATTCTCTCCGTATTTTGTCTAAGCTTACAGCCATATGATAAACGAGCTAAAATCACATACTTAGTTAAAATAGTTAGTTACTATAAAAAGGGCACACAACTTGTATAGAGAGTCGCACGGAAATTGAACTTCCGATGCAAAAGCGAACTAAAGTGCACGGGAAGAGGCGGACGGACAGCAGCGATGCGGACGGAAGCCATCCAAAAAGTCCAAGTATCAGAAAACAGGCTGCAAACTAAACTCAACTAACCCAATCTGAACTCAACTGAACTGAGCATGGGAACTGCAGCAGAAACAGAAATGAAAATAAAGTGCAAAGTGTCACACACACACACACACAGACAGAGAGAAGCTGGAGGTGTTGGCGGAGCACAGCGCTCTGTGGGCTGATAATGCTGATGGCTTCTAAACTGCTCGCAGGCCGATGCATGCAGCTGATGACGCTGCAGACGGCTGGGCAGCTGGCCAGGGGGGCGAATAGCCATGAATGAATGAATGGCGAATTGTGGCCAACACCAGAGCCAACCAGCCCAGGCCAGGCCAGGCCAGCAGCGTGATTACAACAACAATTAGCAGCACACAGAACCCAAGAGCGAAGTCAAGCAAAACGAGCAAAAGAAGCTGCCGCTGCCGCTGCCGCTGCCACAGCAGACGGCGGATAACCAAAATAATGTGACAAGGCTAAATGCCGTAGCTGACATTGCACAGCTCCAAATCCAAGCAACTGCCAAGCGGACAAAGGAGCCAAGCAGATAGTCGTCCTGCTGCTCCTGCCGCCATTCAAGACTTGAAATTGTTGCAGTTCAGCTCAACTTTTTTACTTTAAGACCTAATTGTGCTGCCTTTGCTGCAATCTTTAAGAAAAGTGTGAGAGACCAAAGCTAATTGCTGCTGGTGAAAGAGAGCGAGAAAGGAACTATAATAAAAATAATATTACATTTAACACTATTTAAAACTAAACATATTTAAATGGCAAATCTTATAAAATATTTATAAAATTATATATTATCTATAACTCAAACAGCCGTTAAACCATAATTATCGGAAATAGCATCACTCTTGCTGGGTCAGTCTAAACATACTCCAGTTCATACCTCATGCCTCACATTCACATTCTCACTCTGCACGCCCCCCGCTAACTGCACTTGTATCATAAACAACTTTAGCGAGCCCCACAAATCAAAATTCCTGCACGGCTCTAACATGGCGCAGCCGACATGATTTCAGCTGTAACTCGTGACTGCAATCAACGTCCTTCAATCGATTATAAAATGGCCATAAAAACCGCACACGCACATGCAGCTGGGCACCAGTGCAGCTATAACTGTAAACGTAACTGTAACATTTGCAATTTAACTACATGGTATACGTCTGTCTATATATATAGATATATATATATGCCCGTACTTATAAATGTATCTGCGAGTAGTTATTCACGAAATTTTGCTCATTTTTCGGCTTTGGCTTGCCAAAAACTGAAAATGGTTTGCATGGGTCCGATTCGTGTAAAATTTGAGTGGGTTTTGGACAAGGGTCATAAATTTATACATTTGTATATGTTTTACTTGAAAAAAAACAACTGCAAATATAATTACAAAATGTTTTTAATTTTGTGTTTTTATGAAAAAATAAAAATATAGAAAAACTTTTTGAATAATAGAAGCAAAATATGCTAAAATAAAATTTGATTTCGAAATTTACTAAATAATAAAATAAAAATAAAAAAACAGTAAGAAAACTCCAGACGTAAATTTTTAGACTTTAGCTCCAAGGATATAACGATATGTGAGATATAATTTGATAACTGAATATCCATTACATTTTTAATCGTTAACATTAAAACGGGACGAGTTATTGAATTTTTAAAACAATCTTGACCTGCGCGTGCTGTTCAGGGACCTACATACAAAATTTCAAGTATCTAGCTCTTATAGGTTCTGAAATCGACCCATTCATACATACGGACATACGGACAGACAGGCAAACAGATAGACGGACAGACAGGCAGATAGATAGGCAGACTGACAGACAAATATATATATATATATAAAATAATATATAAATATACATAAAAATATATTTTAAAAAAATAATAATATAATACAAAAAAAATATATATATAATATAAATAAAATATTTCAATATGAGATTCAGCTGAAAAATATATTTATTAATGAATTTATATGTCTAAAATAAAAAAATAAATTGTGTTTACTTTATGTTTTATAAATGTGTTACATAAATATATACATATTAAGCTCCAATATTATTTATGAATATTGCACAAAGAAAATTGGCAATAATACCTAACCAACCAAGCGAGATACTACTTCCAATACCCCTAGATCAGCATTAGCTTAAGCTATCCTTAAAAACTAGCTGATAAAATATTCAATAACAAGAAATAATTTTAGCCCAACATTGCATAGCAGAAATTACAACGCATTGGATGGAGCTAGTCCCAATTAAAGAATTGTCAAAAAGGATTTTCATCCATTACAGGCATGAATGAAGCTTGATATCGGCCTAAATGCTGTACATAACAATTAATCAACACTGAACTAATTAGCTGTTTTATAGCATTTTATGGCATTCGAACAGTTCAGCTATGCACGCGATAAGTGTCGGCTCAGCATAGTCAATATCCGTTTATATATAGTCATATATTGCGGGCCAATCGGGGCAGCCATTTGAGCCAGATTCGTTCATTAGGCCAACCAGAAACGTGCCTCTGCCTAATTTTCGGCGCCCTTTCGTTATTTCTGATTTAAGCGCCACAATATTTGAATTATGAGTGTTAAACATGGAAATTTATTGCAGCGACAGTGGCAATGGATGGCGATGGGTGGCGGCGTAATGCATTTTCAATTAATATTCGCTGCATTTAAAGTTTTGCGAGCTGCAACTTTGATTGCAGCCGGCAAATGCAATTGCGGCAAATGATAATTTGTATAACTTGGCTGGCTTTCAAAATAATTGCAGTCGAACGGGAAGTGTGCGAAGCGAGTGCATTTTAATTGAAACTTTTGGCGAAGCCGAAACTCGGCTCGACTCGCTCTGACTGAAGTGCAATTAGTTAGCAAGCATAATGCAATTAGAAGTTGCTACAAATTTCATCATTGTCTTGGCGCAATTCGTATTAAATAAATATTTTGTCTCTGCAGACCAGAAAAAGGCACAATGCAAATAAAAATAATAATAAAATATAATATGGCAATGCGCACAGCTCGGAGCAGGGCAAAAGGCAAACAGGAATGAATAATTTATGGAGAGCACATGCAGAATAAGTCGACAGACGGTTCTGTGTGGCCAATGGCCGGCAATCTGTGGCTCTCTCGCTCTCTCGCTCTCTCTGCGTGTAGCTAACTCCATCTCGCTCTCTTTCAGGCTGCTCCACATTTATGCACATAAATTGTAACGGCTTTTTGGCTCTACCTTATGCAGATTTGTTTAACTTCAAAAGAAATAACAAACTGAACAGCTTTGGATGTTGTTATTGCTGCTGCTGCCGCTGCTGCTGCTGCTGCTGTTCCAAGTTTTTCTCTAGCATTAATCCACTAAACCGTAAACAAACGAGGCCAGTCAACATAGGGCCAACATGTCGTATGAGCTATTAAGTGCGCCATGTGTGCCCTATAAGTGCTTGTGTGTGTGTGTGTGTATCGCCTCGTCGTATATTTTAAACTGCTCGCTCGTCCGCTCGAGCTGCATGCCTTGCAAATTTTGTGCAGCTGCAAGCAGTTTCCATTTCTAATTGTGTCGCCCCTGATATATGCTGCCAGCCATTTGTTATGGCTAGGAGGATAGATTTCTCATCTTCTTCTTTGGCGTCTTTCCGAACTCAGGATTCACTCGAAAGTGTCCTGCATGATATACGGCTATTGATCAACTTGTCAAACAACACGGAACATGTTTTAAGCCCGAGCTGAGACAGCTTATCAACTCGTTAGCCAAAAAGTCATGCAACAAGAGTCAAGGATCAAAAAAGGCTAGAATAACTTTGAGCTGCACTCTAGAGACTACACAATGCCCTGTAAATTTGCTGAGGGGTATATGTATAGAAAATATTCTAAAATTAATAAAAATATAGTTGAATCAGAAATCGTTGCAGACTGTACAAATATATAAAATATGAACTCCAGGAATATATGGATTTTTTTTTATATTTTATATTTTATTTATTTTATTTTATTTTATATAGTACTAAAATATTTTAAAAAATTTTTTTAATAATAAATAAATAAAATGTTATTAAAAATTAATTTTAAAATAATAATTCGATTCCAATATTTATAAATCAAGATTTAGCTTGAATAGACTTCAATAGAGGCTGACCAGGCAAGACTGATACTATTTTCGCTAACTATATCTTAGCAGTTTGTTTGTATAATTAAGAAAACTTAGCTATTGCAATATTTAATATGAGATGCCATTTATTTAACTCATAACATATTTTAAGCAGTTTTCAGTTTAAACGAAATTCCTTATCAGTTATTAAAACACAGTCTGTTTTTTTTTTTTTTTTTTGTCATTAAGTCCATACACAACATGGCTTCAGTCTGCTGAAAAGTTAGCGCACGTGTAGACTCTTTAGAAAATTATGCCAACGACCAGATGGAGTTAGGTGAGCACTGAAGAAAATATAGCTAATATGGCAAAGAGTACGTAGGAAGTATGAGAAAATTAAATTTGAGCTGCCATCTGCTAAGGAACAGCTCTAAGCAAAGCCTAGATAAACATTTATATGATTTTCTATTTTAGAGTTAATATAACCAAAAACTACTAAATATTCCATGTTCATTTTCTTTCCCTCTTAATTAAACATTATTCATGATTTTTATGTTTTCCAAGCTCAAAGACTTTCCACCTGCCTTGCAACTTTTCATTTATATTTTATTTCACAATTCGAAAATTGGCAAAATATTTCATTTCCGACCAAATACGCTCGAGTCTAATGCACATTGAGTCCATTCGACTTCCATTCGCCTTTAAAATATATTTTAAATTGTTTATTTTTTATTTTATTTTATTTTATTTTCCATTCAGATTCAATATTTAAAATAAAACTGAAGGCTTACCAAACTCTACGTGTTCCATATTATATTTATTTCGATTTAATTTTTTTCTGTGCGTTACTCCAAGAGCTTAGCCGCAGAGCGAAATTTGGTATCTGTATTGCAAAAATCTAAAACAAATTTACTTAGATTATTTTCTGTTTTTTCATTTGATAATCTAGGCCTCGCGCTGGCTGCAGAGCATGCAAATGTTGAGCGGCAAGTTGTAGTTTATGTTTTCAATTTCATCAACTTAAACTAAAACGAAAAAGCTATTAGCTCGAAATGCAGCTGCGAGTGTCCGAGTGGATGGATAAGCAGAATGCAGGCATGAGCAGCAGATGGGCTGAGGCTGGGACGGGGGCGGGGGGCATGGCATGGCACCATTTCCCTCTTGAATTTGCGCAAATTAACACGAATTTGATTATTATTATGATGGCAATTTGCAAAAATGTCATCTCTCAAGCGACAAATAAAAAAGGGAAGCAAAAGGAGAAAATAAGGGAAAATAGTAGGAAAAATGAAAACATAGTTGGACAAACGGAAATTTCTCATTGCGCAAAGTGGTACAGGAGCTGCTGGCGCAGAAACAGGGTGCCGCAATTAGAGGCGAGGCGCGGCGCACTCGCATTCATGCTGGCCAGTGGCTGGGCGCACCCTGTGCGGCGAGTCCTTGGCATCAATTGTGCCATCCACCTAACAGGAATTTATAGTCCTTAACAAGCTGTGCGTCTTGTTGGCATTCGCTTATCGTGGCCGCCCATAATTATGACGCACTTTGCGGCAACTGATGGGGCGGCGAGGCGAGGAGGCAGGCGCGCGCGTCCTTCTGCGTCCTGCACATCCGGCGGCAGGATGTTCAATTTTCGCTTGCCTCTTATTTCGCTTTGCCATTTTGATTTCCTTATTTGCCTTGTCGCGTTTTGCATTCATTTGCCTTTGCACTTTATCTGCCCGCGTTGCATTACTTTAAGTGTCAACAAGCCACGCCCCACGTGCCCCCAACCCTTTCCACTTGACTCGTGCCGCTCCAGCTGCGGCTCGCTGAAATTATCTGCTGGCAAAATCAAAAGTTTTTGCGCTTTTATGCAGCGCTCGGGCCCATTCGGGGCCAAGTGGCTGGCGGGTGGGCGTGTTAGTCCTGGAATTGTGTCAAGGACACCAACGCCCCAAGCTCCTTTGGCGGCAAATTCGAGAAATTATTGCGGAAAAGGAAAACAGCCCCGCAAACATTGTTTAACTTTCATTGCCTTTTCCCCTCGTCACACACAGACACAGACGGAGACAGAGAGAGACACAAATTGCCAATGAAAAGCAGCTCTCGGCGCTTCAACTCTTCGGGCGGCCTTATCGACCGCAGGACATAACCAAATGCGGCATTTGTCAGGCCAAACAATGCAAATACATAAATAATTTACGATAATGTGCGCATTGTGTGCCCAATAGACTAGTAGACTCAATTCAATGAGAGCTGCCGAAGCTGCACGAGCTCAAAGAAATCAAGTTTAAGGACTTAATTGGGCTGGCTGAAGAGACTGTGGATTTTGTTTAAAATATACTATTATTAAATTATTAAAATTATAAATAAAATAAAATAATAAAATAAATAATTTAAATAATTTTATTAAATTTAAATTCTATTATTTAAAATGTATTATAAAAATTATTTAAATATATTATAATTATTTTAATAATATTATTACAATTATTATTTATATTATTTTTTTAAAATTAATATTTAAATTATATTTTTTAATTATTATAAATTATATTATATTATAACTTAATTAAACTAATATTTAAATATTTTATATATATAATTTATATTATTATTCTTATATTAACTCAACTATTATTTCAATTATATCTCCTGTATATATTAAATTTTATCTTAGTCCTGCTTTAGCAACTGCAAATGCAGTTTGCAATCTCTACTAAGATTTCTATGCATTTAGGCTGAGCCTAGGCCACAGCTTAACGAGTTCTCAACTTGAATTACAACTTTAAATTGACTCGCCTCACAGAGACACACACCTTGCCAGCATTCAGTGCGCATCTTATGACATTTATGTTTCTGGGTCACACAAAAGGCGAACAATGGAGATCTGTTTTATGGCTACCTCAAGTGGCTTACTTTAACAACCCGACGAAAAGTGAGCGGAGAAAGTAGCTGTCGAGTGTCGAGCGAAGGTGAATGCGGCTGTGGCTGCAGCAGCAGCTGCAAGTGTGAATGCGGCTTTTGGCCGTGAATGAAAGTGGCTTACAAAAGTGCATGTAAGCTGCCGGAGCAGGCAAAAGGACTGGCGAAAGGACTGGCAAAAGCACTGGCGAAAGGAAATGCAGCCATTGATGAGACTTTTATGCGCATCTGTAAGCTCGCCTTGGCTGCACCCTCTTCACCATTCAATTCCGTTCAGCCTGTTCAGCTGCTGTCAAATCTTTCATTTAATTTCATTTTCATGCCGCAACCAGATCCAAGCCGGGGGACACGATGTCAAAGTTCCTGGAACTTCATTAGGACCGAAATGTGACAGGCAACTGAGCGCAAAAAGCCGAATCCCTTCACGGCCAGCCACTTGTGGATATGTCTGTATTGCGAGTACAGTGCCCAGGCCCACTGCTGGGCGGCGAAATTAAATGAACCAGAAACTTGGTAAAAGTATTTTAACCAGCGAAAATCCCGATGATAGGCCCTTTGACTTTTTATGCCCTGCGGCGCTACATGGACTGAATTTAGACCGCTTAGGGGAGGGCATAAACAAAGGGCAGATAGACTTTATAGAGAAGAGAGAGTTTATATAATATAAAATAATATAAAAAAATACAAAATAAAATATAAAATAATATAATTATATAATAATAATATAAAATAATACAAAATAAAATATACAAAAATATATTTATACAATAATAATTTAAAATAATACAAAATAAAATATAAAATAATATAATTATATAATAATAATATAATAATATAAAATAATACAAAATAAAATATAAAAATATATATTTATACAATAATAATATAAAATAATACAAAATAAAATATAAAATAAACTAAAATTAAAAAATTAGAATTTTAAAAATTGTGAATATAAACTCAAATTAATTTACAACATTTTAAAAATTCCTTTTATGCTTAATTTAATTAAAGTATATTCTAAAATTGAGCAGAGCACTCGACAGTCAGTCACCTCGCAGCGGGCATCTCTGAGGATGCTACCTTTTGAAAAGTTCTTTGGATTCGCATTGCTGATTGTGCTAGGCGCAAAGTTTGCCGCACCAAAGTTGTTCATAAGTATTTTGCCAAGGGTAAAATAACTTTGCCTTCTCACGCCGGCAAGCCAAAGCAAAGTCTCTCAACAATTTCACACAGCCCACTTGCCAATGCTAATCAACTGTGGGCACGTCGACTGTCAGCACCGCCAGCCGCATCTGCATAAAGTTGAAATTTATCAAAGAAATGCCAAAGTGCTGAATGAATTTTCAGATTGCGTCAGTGCAATCATTGACGAATCGATTGACAGGCAACAATACTATAAAACCAACAATTCAATATGCACGAAATATATATTAAATAAATATTTAGTCTAACTATGATAACTTGATGAAGACTTACTTAACACTGGGATTTTTAGTGTAAATACAAACAACTGTTTTTCAAATATAAAATAACTTATAACTAAATGGCAAATATCACAGATTATTTCTACAGAAATTTTAGGTCAATAACTGTAACAGTTGCTGAAATATAATTATTAAAAATAGTATCACTCTTGCTGGGTCAGTCTCAGTTTGGGTCTTCTCGTTCATCTTTTATGAATTAAATAGCAAAAGCCTGTTAATTTTATATATATTATATAATATATTAAAAATATCATAATAATACATAATAAACATTAAGTAATTGACACTACTTTATGGACACTACTAACAGTAATATCATTATCTAAACGCACCTCTATCAAAGCATTTTTTCACATTTCAGTTTTATGTCTCGAAAGACTTAAATGTCAATCGGGATTTTGAGGAATTGTGTTTTTCGGGCCATGAAATATCAGGACCTTTGGCGCTCGCTGGGCGCAGTCAGTGGCGGCTCCTTGGCCACTTATGTCAGCCTCAAGCTGTTCGAGCGCCATCAGACGCACGAGGCCTACAACGAGGGGCTGGAGGTGATAGGCAGAGGTGGCTGGTGCCACGACTGGGATCAGCGCAAGCTCGTGCACCAGAAGCTCTCGGCCCAAGCGAACGAGGCGCATGAGCCGGCAGCTGTTGCCCTGCGACACATTGTCCTGGTGCGCCATGGCGAGTACAAGCCCTCGCCGGAGGGAGGCCACCTCACGGAGCTGGGGCGACTGCAGGCGCAGCGTACGGGTCAGCGGCTGTACGAAATGGGCGTGACTTGGGATCATGTGGTGGCATCGACAATGACGCGCGCCCAGGAGACGGCCATGATCATACTGAAGCAAATTAACTTCGATCCGCTCAAGATGAAGCGGTGCGAGCTGCTGCCCGAAGGCACGCCCTGTCCAGCCGATCCGCCGCAAAATCGCAACGCTGCCAGTGTGGAGCAGGCCTTTCGCCGCGATGGCCCACGCATCGAGGCGGCCTTCCGCCGCTACTTCTTCCGCGCCTCACCCGAGCAGAAGCAAGACTCCTACCTGCTGGTCATTGGCCATGCGAACGTCATACGCTACTTGGTCTGTCGCGCCTTGCAGTTCTCGCCGGACGCCTGGACACGCTTCAGTCTGCACCACGGCTCCATCACCTGGCTGACCGTCTGGCCCACTGGCTACGTCACGCTCCGTTGCCTGGGCGATGCGGGCTTCATGTCCGTCAACGAGCTGACCCACCGAAGGCCGAAGGAAAAAGCCAATTGAACCCTGAGTAAAGCCAACTCTTGACGCAGACTTTATGCTCTCACTAGACCTGGCCTTATATTCTCTATATATATTTATACATTAGCTATGCATATTCTGTATCAAACTGTGTACGCCATATTAAATTGTAAAAGTATTGTGTAAATGGTTCAAATAAAGAACTAAAGCTTTATTTGTTTACGAATTCTATGCAGGTGAAAAATTATGCGAAATAATTATAAAATAGAGAAAGGGCTCAATTATGAAATATTTAATTATGGCTTATGAAAGCATTAAATTATTTGAAGTATGCAATTACAATTCCATTCATCAAATAGCATGGACTTTTTAATGAAACTAAACTCAAGTTTAAAACGAATTTACGTACTTGTGTATAAAATGTATAAATTAATAAGCAATGCTGGAAATGCCTTTATAATTTAATTTAAATTATATAATATGTCAAATAAGATTTTTTAATTATATTTTTTTATATGCAAACTATTTTATTTTGTATCATTTTTGTATGTAAGAAAATCCATATTTTTATATACCAAAAAAATCATTTTTCTGCAAAAAAAAAGATAATTTCGTATGTAAAAAAAATATATTTATAAATTTTTTTATGTAAATAAAAAATATTTTGAATAAAAAAATATTTTTTGCATATAATAAAATTGTATTCTCTAAAAAATTTTAATTATTTTTAATAAATAAAAACTTTTATAAATAAATTGTTATATAAAATAACTTTTATTTTTTAATAAAATAAAATAAAATAAAAATAATTTTGTATATGCATAAATACTAATAAATTTTAAATAGTAAATTATTTTTTATATTTTTATATAATTTAAACTTGAGTTAAAATTGTTAATTTCAATAGCAAACGTATTTCAAGTTAATAAAAAGGGATGTATCCGACGGCATGATACTCGCACTCATTCTCAGTTTTAAAATTATGAATATCAACTAAGTTTGAGCTTGATTTTCAAAAAATCTTATCAATAACTGTATTTAATATTGCACTTTATAGTCAGTCAACTTTAAATAAAGGAACCTCAAATCCTGCTCCTGAAATACCATTTCAGCACTACTTCTAGTCGAGTGCAGTCAATCTTTGTGCATGATATATTTACCCTTCTCAAATCTCATTTTACAGCTTTTCGAATACAATAAATTATTTTCCCTCTCAACACGTTGCAGTATAAATTTAAGAATTCCTGCGGAGCTGCATTTCGCTTCACTTAAGAGCCCGATGAAAATCAATTGCAAATAGTTGAACCGATTGAAAGCTGAGCGCAGATTGACGCAATGATTATTGTAATAAAAATATGTGAATCATTTAATTTTTTTTCTTTTTTCGCATATGCTTAATAGGATGCCAGTTTATATTATTCCGCATGCTCTAGGCAGCACTTGAGTGCATAATTTACACACAAATGTGCACACTTAACTCTGTGTGTGTGTGTGGGTGGGTGGGTGAATGCGGCTTCATTTGTAGCCAGACTTTTTGGCCTTTGCATGCTGACCATCCGGAACGTGACTTTTATGTTCATTTTGTGTTGGGCGCATATCGGATGGATGCAGCTGCTGGCAAATGGAAAAGCGGAAAGGCGGAAAAGCGGAAAACGGAAAACCCCTCTATAACTTTGACCAAAATCACTTTTGGGCAATGCCTGCGGCAGCCAGCCCCACCACATCACCCGCCCACCCACTGCTGCTGCTGCTGCCACAATTCCGCACTCTTTCGGCTTTGTCCCTGCTCATTAGCGGGACTTTAATGTTGCAGCCCTGGTACTCTGGATTTGGGGTTTTCTCTCTGGTTACGGTTTCTGGCTTTGTTTATGTTTTCATAGCCGCTGTCGTCATCGTTTCATTAAATGTGCATCGCAACAATGTGAATTAAATTTGCGTGGCCACAAAATTGCATTATTTCTGTCCCAGGCACGACTGCACAGCCTGTCAGCTATTTGCCGTCTCCACATTGTTGCAGGAATTTAATAAAAAATATAAATGCAACTAACACTGTTTAGCATTTGCCACATACTCGACTTTTGTTTAACCAACAAAGCTGACGCTCTGTCCGCCCACAGCTAGTCTGTCTCTCCCCGGCCAACTACATAGTAGAGGCGAATCGATTTTCAGCCATGAGATGAGATGAGCACGAGCTCAAAGGAATCCCTTCAACTAGGTTTCTCAAGAAAAACATATATATATATATATATATATATATGATTTTTTAAAAGAAGCTATATATAATTGAAATTGAAAACAAAATTTATATATTGATTTTATGTTTAGTGCTAGATATCAGGAATAAGTACTGAAAGCGTTTCATTCCAATTTAGCTGTGCTATTACATATAACACAGAGATCATCCTCATTCCCATCCTCATGGGTCAATGGGTACTTCATCCTGTTCCTTGGGGTATATCACGGCTTTGCGTTTGCGCCGCTGACTGCAGCTGCCGCAGATGCGCATCGAGAAGAAGTAGACGAGCTCGATGAAGCTCAGGCTGGAGATGCCCATGAACAAGCCGAAGATGCCGCCGCAATTGGATATCAGCGTGGAGACGCCAAAGAGCACGGTGCGCTTGATGGCCGTAAACTGGTGCTCCTTGAAGTAGACGGTCAGACGAGAGCCAATCGCACTGTATTTAATATATATATATTAATATATATATTTTTAGCTGACATACTTAATCTATACAACTTACTCCGTGTGCTCGTAGACCTCGCGGAAGGCCACTAAGGTTTTCTCCAGGCTATAGAAAGCTCGCGAGATCTCAAAGTTATACTCCAAGGAGGTGCACGAGGGCATGCAGTTGCACATGACCTTGGAATTGGGATCGACTGTCTGCTGAATGGTCTGATTCTGCAACAAGGTGTAGAGCTCATCCTGTGCGGCAGTGTAGCAGGCGATCTGGCTTAGGCCGCAGACTGGTACGTCCAAGGGCTCTGCAAGTGGAAGGCATTGAGTTAGGATATAGTCATGGCTCGAGGTAGTCACGCACTGGGCATCCAGAACTTGACACAGCCACACTTCGCCATCGTGAAGTTGGCCAGGCACTCGGTCTGGCAATTGCTCTGGGAATAACTGCGGAAGAAGCGGAGATAGCGCTCATCATCGAAGAAGCACTGACGCCTGTTGGGTGTTATGCATATATATGTTAATATAATTATATGTTCGGTATCTCCTGGGTCTCTGAGGCGCTCACTTTTCAGCCGAAATTTCGTGTAAATTATTCGTGGACACGACATAGTTGGGCAGCACGCTAACCATGACCTCATGTCCATGGGGCACCAGAATGTAGTTGTTGGAGGTGAGCGGCACGCTCTCTGGAGAGTTGAGAAACACCTGCAGAGGCAAGTTGACAATAAGCGAGAGCGAGAGAGCACGAGCAGTACAGCTGTTACGTACCTTGTAGCCCTGCTTAAAGCTGCGGCAATCGTAGTCGTAGTTGTGCTCCAGGCCCTGTAGGAAGGCAAAGAAGCCCTTGCTCACCGACGAGGCCACTGTCCGCTGGGGATACGAGTTCTGGCCCTGGTCCACGTAGCCCGTGGACAGCGACCAGTTGCCGCGAATCTCATTTAGTCTAGGCAAACTGCTGTCAAAGTAGTTCTGAAAGTCGACTACGGCCGGATCCACATAGCTTATGAAGCGCTCATCGCGATAAATATCCTTCGGTCGCAGGCCGTTGAACTGATAGCAAATGCCCTCGTCCGTGGCCACAAAGTCGAACAGCTTGTCGCAAAAGTAGAAACGGCCATTCCAGCGGCAAAACGGACCCGTCTCATTCTTCGATATGCTCAGGTCCACCAGCGTCTGGGTCACATTCAGCGTTTGCTGGCTATGCAGCTTCGACAGAATCGGCGCGAACCTCGAGGCGACATCCGAGTCGCAAATGTGCATCGTGGCCGCCAGACGCTCCAAGCTGCGAATAAATATGTATTTTGTTACCTGTGCTTATTACCTGTGCTTACTCTCCACTCATAAGCATAAACGTAGTTATTATATATATCAAATACTCAACTCTTCTTCCTCAACGCTGGAGAACTGATTGCCCTCTTTGAACTCCTGCCAGATGTTTTCGGAGATGTTGGCGTAGTCGAAGACATTGCGTTCCATTTTAATTTCCGGGCAAATGGTAATGGTGGGGAAGGGTATCTTATGCACTGGCACCAGGGTCTCGTCAAAGCCCAATATGACCGGCGAGTCCTGCCATTTGAGGTACGTGGCCCAAATGAGGGACGCCGCGAAATAGACTGAGGTGCAGGTCAGCACGAGCCAGTAGAGTCTAGGGAAACATTTTTAGCTGGAAAGTGGACAACAGTTGGGAGCGCACTCACTTCTCGTAGATGGGGCGATGCACCTCGAATATGTAGCGAATGCCGTGGATGGTGGTGCTCTTGGAGTACTCCAGCAGCAGGCCCTTGCAGGCGGACAGGCGACTGCCATATCTGATCCGGGATTTGATAATCACATCACTGGGCACATCACTTAGCGCCGCCGAGGTAATGCTGGCGCGTTGATAGTCGAAGTTCGGCAAGGCCAACAGCTCTGGCCCCGGCAGCAGGCTGCTGGGCTTCTCCTCTTCCTGCTCTATTGCGGCCATATTCCACGCGCGTCGTGCCGTCAACTAAGCTGCGCGCCGCCGCGACCTGCGGTTTTATAGCCAGCTCACAAATGGGTGCGTCCACAAGCCAACGTTCCCGTAGGATGTCACACATGCTGCTCGGGGAGACCATGTACTTAGTCTAATTGCGGGTTGAAATGTGTCAGAAAACTAAGTATAGTCGGCACCTTTATGTAACCCAATTTGTAATTTTAAAGGGCAGCAGAAAGAGTTGAAGTATAAGCAATCAAATATTAAATATATGTGAAATATATATGTATGATGAGCTAATGCTTTCCTCTGCAGCAGTCAAGCTCACTTTATGCCCACGTAAATATTTAAAGGCCTCAGAGTAGGCGACTCCACAAGACTTTGCTTATGTTAATCTGCTTAGGAAACCCACTCAGAATGCGAATTAATTAATAGCCAGCTGCAGCTGCCTTTGTTGTAGTGTTGTTGTTGCCAGTTGTGGTCCGAATCAACTGTCAGTAAGGAGCAGTGCAGGAGCTGCTCTGCGTAAGCTGAAATATGTGCAAATGAAGTTTAACGTGAGTTAAATTTGCGACTGCCGCTGGAAATGCAAGGGCAACTGTAGCTGCAGCTGCAGCTGCAGCTGTTGTCAAGTTTCGGTTTGATAGAGTTTCAGAATTTAAGTTGGAATTTAAAGTTTTGCGACTGGCTCGGGGCTGCCGTGCAAATTCGAACACACAAAATGCATAAATCAAGGCAAAATTGAATTTTGGCCATTGAAAGGCATTGCATACGCCGAGGCGCAGCGCAGCGCAGCGCTGCTGTCCTCTCGTCGCCACACGCTGAGAGCCTGTGACAATATGTTAGAAGTAGCGCAGAGTGGCACAGCCATCCTGCCGCCGACCACGCCCCCCGACGGGATTGCCAGTGGAATGCCTGGCAAAAACTTTGTCTGCCTTGGCGTTGATGCCACTTTAAAAACAAAATCTTCGAGTGCTTTATGCAAAGACCACGACGCAAGCACTTCATAAACGCGGCCAACAAAAACCAGCGACTTTTTCTTCTACTTCTTAAACCGTTTTGCCAAGCTCAAAGTCGAGCAATGAAACTATAATTAAAGACTTTAACTAATTTGCAAAAAAGCTGCAGCTTAGCTTCAGTTACTTTGAAGTTTTTAAGTAGCTCTTCAAATATCTTTTATAATTTAGTTAGTAAAGAATATTTTTTTTGTAATATTTTAGACTTTATTTTGAGACTTGAAAATATTTAAATAAATATTTAAAATATATAAAATATTTGAATAAATATTTTTAAATATATAAAATATTGAAATAAATATTTAAAATATGTAAAATATTTAAATAAATATTTAAAATATATAAAATATTTAAATAAATATTTAAAATATATAAAATATATAAAATATTTAAATAAATATTTAAAATATGTAAAATATTTAAATAAATATTTAAAATATATAAAATATATAAAATATTTAAATAAATATTTAAAATATTTATATTTATATAATTTAAATAAATATTTAAAAAATTATATAAATATCCCAAACATATTTAAAAATGTATATAATATAAAATGAATTACAATTGAAGCTGTCGATATTGCATCTGTAGCTTGAACTAATTCTAGATCAATAGAGTTCGATGTCACTCGGTTGAGCTGTCATATGTCTGTCGATATCTGTCTGATAGAGTCGTCATACAGAGAATTTGGTATGGTAACAATTTTGTCATATTTTTAAGCCTTCTCTCTTGTTTTTTAGACCGTGTGGTTAGCGGGCTTTAGAATACTACCACAGCAGTAACAGCTTGTCGTAAGAGGCGACTAAAGTTAGAACAGGATAAGATCAGAGTCCAGCCCAGCATGGATAGGGTACATGAACCCATAAAATGAGACAGCTTCAAGGCAACAATCATGGGCAAAGAGCAGCTTTTACTCTGGATGAAACCACAAGAGCTAGAGACCACACAGATTCTACTATAACCCAAGCAATCATGATCAAGTTTACTTCAAATAAATATCCCATAACCAGAAATGGATTCAAATAATTACAAAGTATTTTTGACCTCATCTCAGGTATTTCTAGAATTTTATTTTGTATATATTATATTATTTTAATATAATTAATTCTATTTTATTTGCAATTGTAAAATCATACTCAAGATCACTTTCCCATATGGACAACTGCCATGGGCAACTATATCTTCTGGCTCAGATTTAACACGTGCTGAGTGGGTGAAGAGTGGAACTCACCACTGTTTATGGGCAATCATACCACACGCTTCGGCCGGGCTGTGTCCGCTGCCTGTTGCCACAAAATAAACTAAAGAGAATTTCTAAGTTTTCTTTGGCGATTATTTGGGCTTCGGGCCATTTGCAGTTCAGTCTAGTGAGGGCGCTTGAATTTGTGAAACGTGTCGAGCTTTGTGCCAGTCAAAAAATATACAAATATTCATATATACACAGATATATAGGTTATATACACTCACCCGCAGTCCCAGGACATGCTGGAATATTTGCAGATTTTGGAAAAGAATGCACTGTGACGCTGCAAATGCTGGCATCTAAAACAAATCAATAAAAATACCTGAACTGCAATTTTGTGAATAGTCAAACACGGCGCAAATATTCTGCATATGCGAGCAAATATGTTTACTTCTGTAATCGATGCAGTTATTTTATTTACGATGTGTTCGCACCCATTTATAAAATAAACGCGCAAACGAATGAATCGCCAACAAATTGCTGCAATTTGCATTTTAATGAGTTTTTGCTAAACAACAACAACCACAAAAAAAATGGAATTCTAAACGTTTAACAGGCAACCTAAATACACAGACAGAGACAGAGAGTAAGAGAAAGAGACAGAGACAGCGAGTCAGAGGGCGAAATCAATCAATTACAACACGCAAACGAGGTAAGTTGATTTAGCATATAATTTATTAATTAGTAAGTCGATGCGCATTGGCAAGAACTGGAGCGGAAGCCAAGCCAGAATCGTTGACTCCATTCTGCATTCACACTCAGCATGCCGCACACTCATTAACACGTTAATGCGCCTAGTTTAACGAGCAAACAAATGCTTTGCGCAGCAAAAATATTTGCTAATAACAGACAGAAATGCAGTTTCACAATTTCACAAATTGCATAATTAACAAAGGCAGTAGTAAAAAATAATAAAAATAATATATAAATATCTACTTCATTGTTTTGGGTGCACTTGATTAAGTATACGCAGCGTTGCAGGCATAATTACCAGATACTATTAGAGTATTTTTTGGATAGGCTTTTGCAAAATATATATATAAATAAATAAAATGATATATTTTTGTAAATTATATTTATATAGCTTTTAATTATATATGTTAGTTTTGGGGGATTTCCTTGTAAATATATATTATATCAAGTATACGCAGCGTTGAACGCTTAGTTTTCAGGCTTTTGCGAATGATATACAAATATTTTGTATTTAACTACAGCTTTGACTTTTGTATTTATATATAATATTTGTATAGCTTATATATATGTACATATATTTGTTTTAGGTATTTCCACATACATTATATCAAGTATACGCAGAGTCGACCAACAACTTTGAGGGGTTTGCAATTATTTAAATATAGTAAAAATAAAAATATATAACATATTTGTTGTATTCTAAAAATACTTCAATAGTCAAAAAATAGAGAAAAATAAAATTATTATTATTATTATTACACTTATATCATACACTGCTTCGACTGAGCTGAACTTAAACTAGCTTAAATACTTATCAGGCATATAAACAAGCAAAAAAGCGACAGATACTCAACCGTCTGCCTCCCTATATGCATATTTGATAATAATATAGTTTCACTCTGATGTAATATAGTTTCACCCTGTTCAATTAAGTATTTATTACGCAGGTCAACAAAATGTTGGCATGACTTAGTGAACACTTTGGAAACTATTTATTCAAGCCAAAAGCTTGTGCACGGTGAACTTGCATATAAAACTTAAATATTGTTATCACGTTAGCAGGCATAAAGAAATATATTTTTTGTAAAATTAAAAATGATTTCTTTATCTAAAAAAAAAAAAAAAAAAATATTGTTGCCCTAAAAAAATATAATATTAGTTTCTTAAAGGTATACAAAGTTACTAGAATACATGTATATTTGCAGAAACTAAAACTTTCATAACCCAGCACTCAACACTCTTAAATATATATCTATATATATATATATGTATATATAGATATAAATATAGATATATCTAACTTCCTGACTTTATTTATTATTGATTTTAAAATCTTGTTTAACACTCCAAGCTAAGATTCATCTAGGCAGCAGTCAGATCTGCTGGCCAAGTCTTACTTAATAAATATGGAAATCAAGCCAGCAAATTAAGCTCAATTCCACTTCAATAAGTACTACTACTATATCTACTACTATAATTTGCATTACTATAAATTCATCACAAATAATTATGCTACTATTATTAATGCAGATGAGCGGCACTCACACCCACACACAAACAGCTATTTGGTGTTGTGCACATGTGTTAATTTCTATGGAGTTGAGCAATTAGCAGAGCCTAAGCACATGTGAAGTTATTCTAGCCTGGTACTAACCTCAGGCATGAACTCTGTCACCTGCTGCCATGGAGCCAGTACTTATCATAAAACGGCTTTAACTAATATGCTAACAACAAATGCAATAACAGCAAAGAACACTAGCAGCAACAACGACAACGTGTCCACCTTTCAGCGCGTATCGAGTTGCCTTCAGAAGAGCTTGGCAAGCAATTCGAACGCCTTGACTTGTGTCCATTGAGCTCACGTAATCGCACAGACGTAGAGACAGAGTGGGAGAGAGAGAGAGAGTGGGATAGAGAGCGCAGTCTGAGTGTATACGTGAGTTCAGCCTCTAGTACCCATGCCCCGCCTTGGGGTATCGCATTTTAATGACCCACTTTCGAGCTCAAGACTATTTAAGTTTCGCTCGTATTGGTTTGTTCTAATTCCGAGCCGTGCAAATCCCAGTGGAGAGCAATTAGTATGGCCATTGGCCAGCCCAACTGCAGCATGATATTGTCAAGGAAATTGTAAAAAGAGTTGCCGAGCGGTCATTGAGGGGCTTCGGGGTTGCCGCACTCACAGCAGCAGCAAAGAGAGAAAGCACAATGGATATAGAATATCTATACATATACATATATATGTATATATATATGTGTGTTGCAGGCAGTGAAAGTCAGCAAGAGCCACGCCGCTGACAGCAGTTGAAAGACCAAACGGCAACAAAAGAGACACAAATAAATGAAAAATGAAATTAATAGAATTAACGAGTGCAAAAATTCAATTCAAGGCGCCGCAAATTCAGGGACAATAGTTGGCGTCGTGCCGTGAATACGCTTCGAGCCAAATTTGGGGCAGCACCTTGGAACGCAGTGCGAATGCCGAACAACAACAACAACAACAACAAAAAGTTCAAAAGTTAAATGAAATGCGAACTTGGTCAAGGCGGGCAATTGGAGGCATTAAGTCTATTCAAGTGTTAAAGTGTTGGCTTGAAGATGGCTTCAAATTAAACTAAATTAAATGAATATAATTAAATAAATAAATCAATGAAAGACTAAGATGATGATGATGATTTATGATGAAGGCAAATAATTGATAATAATTTAAGGGGGAGTCAAATATAATATAATTAAATAAATAAATAAATGATATTCCGAGATGATATAATAGCAAATCAATTCATGAAAAATGCAAATAAATTGATAATAATTTAAGGGCTCTCAAATGTATCTATACCAGCAGTTGTATCTATATACAGTATGTATCTGTGTCTGCATACATTGCCAGCAGTAGCTCTCTGTATCTGCACTTGTATCTATAGCTATATCTATAGCTGTATCTGTATCTATATCCATATTCATATAAGTAGCTGAATCTGTATTTGCATCTGCATCCGCACTTATATCTAAAACTTTATCTATAGTTGTATCTGCACTTGTGTCTATATATATATATATCTATAGTTGTATCTATAGATATATCTATCTCTTTCCCTATCTCCATCTCTTGCTCTATCTCTGCCATTTTCGCCATATCTTTCTCTATCTCCAACTCTATTCATTGCCTTTTCTCTAACTCCCCTTCATAACTTATCCTATATTTATATATTAAGGCAAGGGGCAAGGCAACGCATCCCTTATCAAGTCTCATTGAAAATATTTGGGCTACGCAGAAATTCTTGCTCCTGCAGCGCAGTTTATTAAATGACATAAAGAACTTTAGTTGTAAATTAATTTTGAGGAAAAAATATGTGAAAATATCCTATGAGCGTAATAATTATTAATTTATATTCTTGTGTGTCTCATGTAATCCGTGTGAGTTACTACCGCCCGCTGGTTGGGGGGCATAAATATGAATACATAATTGGAACACAAAATTCCAAAAATATTTTACAACATACTCAAACCACTCACTCATCCCTCTCCCTCTCCCTCTCTCTGTGGGTGTGTTGTCCATTCTTGTTGGGCTACCAGGCATTTATTGTGCTCTTATTCATTGCAGAGGCAAACACTCGTGGGCAGCTGCGGTCACACACTCGGAGGCAGCGCAAGGCGAGGCCAAAGATGGACCTACGTAATCTAACACTGCCAACGCCAGCCGCAACAACAATTATGTTCTCGTCAACAGCAACAACAGCGCTGGCCGCCGCCATGTCCAGTGGCACAGCGACAACAGTTCCGCCAGCAACCATCGAGGCAACAGCAACGACAGCAACAACAACAACAACATCCACATTTTTTACATACAGCATACCAGGCATGGACATTGCGCCGGGACCATTTATATTCACCTACGTTAGTGAATTTTTATCGCTTATCACGCCCGAAGAATTGCCGCTCGGTAAGTTTGTGGGGCCAGAGCTGGGTAAAGGTTCAGGGCTTTTATTTTCCTACGTTTTTTTTGTCTTTTCTATATGTGAGAGGGAGCGAGTGTGTGTGTGTGTATGATATCTAGTTGTGTCTGGCTGCCAAGGAATTAAATGGCGACCTGGACTATGGCTGCCAGCCAAAATCATTTATACTAAAATAAATTAATTAGAAATTATTTAATATAAAAATAAATTTGTAAATATAAGAAAAAATATATAGAAACTTACTTTAAATGAGAGAAATTTTAAAATTTTAAATATTGCATAGTTTAGCTCTTTTTATATTAAATAAATATACCAAACAATATATAATAATATATAAAATATATATAAAATATATTTATATATATATTTTAATTTTAACTATTTTTTATTTTTGTATATTTTTTAAATATATTTTTATATTTGTTAACATGTTTTTATATATTTTGTAATATATTTTTATATATTTTCTTACAATATATTTTTTATATTTTTTGTAAATATTTGTATATATATTTTATATATTTTTAAAAATCTTTTATATATTATTTTTATATTTTTCTTTCATTAACTTACATTTAAATACATTCACAATCTCATATCTCTCCCAGAGCTCCATTTGGCTTCATTGTGAATGATTTTCATGGCCACAGCTCGCATTGTGAATGCCGTACGCCGCTCGACATTGGCTTAAATTATGACACTAAATTCAGCTGGCGTATGTTTTATGGCTCTTAGCCGCACAAACATTACGCCGTGTAGTACACGAATTGTGTCTGCAGTCCGTGGGTCAGAGGTCGCGAGTCGGCGCTGTTGCTGCTTATCAAATATGCTAGTCATCGCGCCGACTACCACAATAGGTTTTAGAGGCGTCGTAGCAAAGTCAGCTTAGAGTAAGCTGGTTAGAAAAGTGAAAAAAAAAAAAAAAAACAAAAATATGAATTCATGAAAATTATTTATCATCAAAATTGGTCAACGAATTGAAGGAGAAGCCCCTAGCAGGAGGCTAGCCGCAGATGTCCGATGAGCAAAAGCTGGAAAACTTCATGAGAAAACATGACGTACAGGAGGCGGTGGCACGTCAGTATCTGACGGCCAACAACTGGGCTCTGGACGAGGCGAGCGTCAGATACGAGGCCGACAAGGACAAGCAGCGTAGCAGCCAGACGATACCCGTGCACGAGTTCCATTCGCTGCAGAGCATGCTCAGCCATCAGACGTCCCAGCGTCCCGCTGATGAGCCCGAGGCATACTTTGCCGGCGCCTCCGACAGTTCCATGCCGCCGCCGCCGCCGGTGGGCAAGAAGCTGTCCAAGCGTGTGGTCATCGATGACTCGACGCCGGCGCTGACCTCGGCTGACAGCGATCGTAGTCTGCGCGCCTGGGGCCATGGCGTGCGGCTGGGCAGCGCTCATCCCATCATTCCGCCGCCAGCACGCGACACTCCGCCCGGGGTGGACTCGGACTCAGAGTCGGAGCTGGAAGAGCACGAGCGAACTATTGTGATATTGCATCTGTGGTCCGAGGGCTTCTCGCTGGACTACGGCTCGCTGCGGCGCTACGAGGTGCCCGAGAACGAGCGTTTCCTGCGCGCCATCATGCGCGGCGACTTCCCGGACGAGATGCTGGAGCTCGGTCAACGCATCGAGCTGAGCGTGCGGGATCGCACCAACGAATCGTATCGCGAGCTGTCGCGCAAACAGTTCATGGGCTCCGGCCGCCCGCTATCCAGTCCCACGCCCCAGGTCGAGCTGGGCACGCGGCCCAGCCAGCTGCTATCGCCAGAGGAGCGGCAGCAGCGCCAGGAGGACGATGCCCAGCACACGCTACAGCTGAACGGACAAACGGCCACGACCACCATACAGTTTCGCCTGGCCAATGGCAGTCGCATCGCCGCACGTTTCAACACCTCCCACCACGTGGGAGATCTCTACAGATACCTGCGCACGGCGCGACCCCAAACCAGCGCCGACAGCTTTCTGCTTATGACTGTCTTCCCACGCCACGAGCTGCACGAGGCCGATCCGCGCACCCTGGCCGAGGCCAATCTGATCAATGTGCTGGTCATTCAGCACATGAACGAGGAACCCGAACGCGTTGACCCATCGTCTGAATCAAATTAATTAAGTGATAATGCCATCATAAAAATATTTTAAAATAAATATTTAAAGTTATAATTCATTTAGATTAATTTCTGATTATTTTGTGAATTGTGGCTAAATATTTTCTTTATGCATAAGAAACATAAATATATAATATATATATATAATATATATAAATATAAATAAATAAGTTTTAGATCAATTTTAAAAATTAGGAATTTCCAACATTAAAAAATGTTTATAGTCTATTATATTACTAATTATATTTTACCACATTTACAACACATGTGAAATATTTATTACAATTTTTTTTTAATAATTATTATTTTTCTTATTTTTTATTAATTTATTTGTTATAATTTATTATTTTCAAAAAGCAAAAATTTATCACTAACATATTTTAATTAATAATTTTTCATACTACTAATTATTAATTGATATTATTTTTTAAATTGAAATTAAACTAATCCTAGTAATTATTTTAAATATTTTTAGTTTTTAAAAATTAGATTTTTAAATAATTAATTTCTATATATAAAAACTTGCATGAATAAATAAACGAAATATTAAAATATGTGCCTAAAATGATATATACATGGATAATTAATTTTTAAAATTTATTATTAATAAATATATATTATTTAAAAATTAAATTAAATATGTATCTATATGTAGTCAATATTAAACTATTTTTTCTGATTTATTCTTTAAGTAATTCAACAATATTAATTAAATATATTTATCTTTAAATTGATTCCCTATTAAAAATTCTTAAATTTCTTTACAGATTCCATACGCGATGTGCTCCACAAAAATGTGAGCTTTGTCGACTTTACCGTGAATGTAAGTTAATCCGTTATTTGATATATATTCTTTAATTTGTATAAAAAATATATTTTTTCTGCCGCAGGCAATTAAAATCGAGTCCGGTTTCATAGCGCTGATGAGTATTTTCGCCATATTGGCGCTGGTGCCATTGATAGCCACGTGTGCGTGGTGCTGCGGCCGCCGCAGCACGCAGGACGAGGTCGAGCTCATACGCAACGCCTCGGTGCATATACGCGACGAGTCGCTGGAAGAGAATCTGCGCTGCCGCAAGAGCGCCGGCCTGGTCACCCTCTGGATAGTGTTCATCCTGCTCACGTAGGTGTCTCAGCCAATTGGCAAGTTTCCCTGTCTAGCTGGAGAGCTGCGACTCAATTTAATGGCACTTTGCAGGCTGAGCGACTTTAGCATATTTTATGCGAACAGTCGCCTTGCGGCGCGCATCGAGATGACGCCGGAGATGGTCAAGTCCGCCGTGCACGATGTGGAGGTCTTTCTGAAGGATACCCATCTACAAATCAAACACAAACTGGATAATGGCTTTCATGTTTCCGTTGAGAGAGTCGTCAAAGATCTGGAAGGTCAGTGGGCGGCGCGGCCGCGGCGCAAAAACTTTTCCCTGCCAACTTTATGGGCGACCACGTCGCACACATTTTATAGTTTTCGATTCATGTATTCTGCTAAAAACTTTATGCATTGCATTGTGAGTTATTGCAGTGACTGTGCCGCCCCTTCCCCCTCTCCAGGCCTTCCTCTAGCACTCAATTTACGGTCTGTTTTCCTTTCTTTCGCTGTAGACGTGGATGTTCTCCTTGGCGAGCCAATTCAAGCGGAAATATCTGCACACACTGGCCTCGAACTGGCATATGATTCATTGACGACACTTAGCCTGGGTGAGTTGTCTATTGGTTAAGTGCTCCACGAGCCATTGTTTGCCTCAAATCGGACTTGACCCAAATCCTTTTTTTATTGTATACGGAAGCGCAAACTTATCGCAATAACATGACAAAGTGTTCTGAATAGTCCAAAGAAATCAGGCAGGGAGAGCGATTGGTGGAACATCTGAATATTAAATATACAAAAAGTTTTCGAGTTGATAGCATCATTCAGAGTTTTTAAGGATTACATAACAATGAAGTTTATGGTGTTGTGAAGATAGTTTATAAACTACAAACTGTTGCCTAGCTGCGACTCTTCAGACTGCTGCCTTAGACGCCCGTCAATATGTCAAAATATATATTGAGCTGCCACGACTAAGCCAATTGTTTGCGGCCAATTTCATTAGGCGGAAGCTAAGGGCAAATAGTGCCGAATGGAGGCTGGCGGCTGGCAGGCGTCATCCACATCCGCCGACAAGTTGACACAGGCACGGCGCAAGTGTCGCGCAGGACAGCTGCACACAATGTGTAATTTAGCCGTCCGCCCACTCGCGCTGGCCAGCCCCAAATAAATGTGCTACAATAATATTTTCATGGAATTTCGTTGCAGCCAACGCGGAGCTCATCTATCGCGTGCTCATGCTCCAGGAGACGGTTGGGCGCGCGCTGAAGCTGTCGCAGGAGGCCGCCGCCCGCATGGAGGAGCTGCAGATACAGCTGTCCGTGCTGCAGCGCCAGTGCACGTACCGGGATCGCCCGCTCTGCGACACACTGCGTATACGCAGCTTCGAGGAGAACGGCGTCGTGGACGCCCTGAAGACGGTGCGTTGGCTCGGCCCGCCTGATTGTCGCTTCATTCCCATTTAATTTTTGCACCGTTTCTCCCTTTTTTCAACCTTTTTAACTGCCCTCCACTAATTCGCGGCCATCTCCGATTGCGCAACGTTGCAATTTGCCAGCTGCAAGAGGACCAGAGCATCTTTCGCATGCGCTACTTGGGCGAAATTGAATTTGGTGCCACTGTCAAGAACCTAACGTCGGAAGTCGGCGTCTCACGTTCCATTTTCAGCAATTTCCCGCAACAAGTCAAACACGACACGGCATACGAGCGCAACTGTAAGTCCAATCAAAACTCATGACACAATCAAATGATTTCTCTTCTCTTTTTTTTTTTGTCGGGGCATAAACATTGCGAAGTTTTGTTGGATATGTAAGAAACTTGAGCAGAGCTGAAGCTGCGCACTATGTTCTTTTAGCATATATAAAGCTGTCTCAAGTTTTCATACGAATTTATTTTTATTGGCATTCTATTCAATTTTATCTGAAGACTTCAGGCAAGCACTTGAGGTGGCCCAGCATGCGTGATAGTATTTTGAATAAATATTTTCAGGCAGTTGTTGAAGTTATGCAAATGCTTATATTTTTTAAATATTTTATAAGCCTTGCCATTTGATTTTAAATGATCATAATAATAACTGTTAATTATAATAAATTATTTAAAATATTTTGCCGATATTAAAACATGCAGAAATCTGACAACTGGCGACAACTGCCCAGGCCATATGACAGCCTTAGATAATTTACTCAAATTCTTAGTTGACTCAGACATGCATGTAAGAAAACTAAGACATAGCCAACACACAAAGTCCTTTTAGCCCAACTTCCACTTAAGATAATGGCGACGCTGAGGACTTCCAGTTATGCCATTGTCACTTCAGCATTGATTACATTTATACAAGTTGCATAAACCTTTTCGAACACAAACTCGATTATGAGTTCAATTTAAATGTACAACTCAATCAATGGCGCACGACAAGGGCCCAGGGCCATGTGTGTGTGCCATGTGCCATTTTACGTAACACACACAGAGTGAGTGGGAGTGGGAGTGGGAGTGGGAGTGGAAGCAGCATCAGCAGCATGTTGGTTCAAGTTTAACACCATATTAATTACTGTCACCTGGGCCACACACAATACACTAATTGAATTGCCAAACTTGTTCGCAGACACGCTGGAGCAGTTGGCCAGCATTCGGCACAGGACGACGGCGAATGCTCAGATGCTGACGTCGACAATCAATGCGCTGCTCGGGCGGCTGCAGCGCATGTGGCCGGCTCTGGAGCCGGGTTACAATGAGCTGAAGGCATGGGCGAACACCTATTGGAGCATCGGCTGGATAGCAGCCGTGGTCATCGTCTGGGTGATGCTCTTCATGCTGATGTCCTACTGCTGCTTTCTGTGCGAGTCGAACGTCAAGTCGGGCGTCGTGTTCCTCGTTGCTGTGCTGATCATCTGCGTGGGCAGCATTTGCCTCACCTTCTACGGCGTCTTCTCGCTGGCCGTGGGCGGCAACACTGAGGTCTTTTTGTGCCGCTCCCTCAACACCAACAACTACGAGATGCTGGGTAAGCTATTCGACAAGCCTGGCTACGTCTATGCGGAGGAGCCCCAAACGGGCATCATCGGCGAACTGCTGCGTCCAGCTGGCGTCAATCGATCTGTGGTTAATGTCAGTCTGGGCACAGCGCTCAGGTGAGTCGAGTCTTTCTCTCTCTCTCTCTCTTAACCAGCTCCACTAATATGCGTGTACTTAGACTTTCCCAGATAAGCCCCCGATATTGTACGTCTATAATCAACTTAAGTAACGAATTTTCTTATCCAATTACTTTGATACTGTACGTGCCTGTAATTTTGATAGCCCACCAATCCATGCGCAACATCTACTGCCCTCTTGACCCGCCAACAGCTGAGTATTTAGCCAGCTGTCTCTATGCCAACTGCTCTTGCCCACAGTTCCCTATGAGCAGCAACAATTGAGATATATATTTAATGCATAGAATAGTGTTAGCTTTACAATTTACAGGGAAAAATATTTTTTTATAAATTACTTATAAGTTTTGATAATTATTTTATTTTATATCTTTAGTTATTACGCTTAAAATGTTTTATAAAATATAAAAATAATTCCTGTATTATATATATTTTTACTCCATTCGGAAATTCAAAAAAATTATCAAAAAATATATTTGTTAAATTTATTTTTACTTTAAAATTATTTATTTTTATTTAAAAAATCAAAAATATAATTTTTCTTTTTAACATTTCATTTTTAACCTGAATTGAGCGCTTCTTTTCATTAAAAAAAATTATAAAAATAATTTTTTTAATTTTCCAAAAAACATGTTTATGAAGACAACTTAAATATTATATATATATAATATTATATATTATTATTATATTCAAAAAGTTTTCTTTGAGATTCCAATTAGGTTTCACATAATAATAAAAGCATTTGAAATTATGTTACGAAAAAAAAATACTTTCAAATATATAAAATTAATATAAAATAATATAACATAAAAATAAATATTAAAAAAAAAAACAAAAATAAATATATAAAATATTTATTTTTATGTTATATTATTTTATATTTATTTTTTATATTTCTTAATATTCTTTTCACAATGCATTAATTTTTTTTAGTTTTTAGAAAGCAAGAAATAAACTTTATTCATATAAACAGCTTAGTTTCCATTATATTTCCTTTTAGAAGTAAATGAAAATACTCTTGTGTTCAACAGTTGACGGTCAGTCGAAACCCAAATCGTCACACAATTGTCAGTTCGATTGCGAGCAACCAAACCATGTAAAGCCCCACCCACAAAAGGGCGTCTGCCTCTATTGATTGGCGTTAAGCCGCTTGTTAGCCACACTTGACTATCGAGAGCTTATGCAAAGTTTCTCGAGAGCACTATCAGAAGTTTGCACTTGGCGAACTATGCCGCAAGTAGACCTGACCTGCCATCAAATTCTGCGTCACTCTTGAGCACTTATTATTCACAACCGCAGAGCGTCGAGCCCGAAGTCTACATAGAATTTAGATGCCCGTATAGCCAGCCAGCCGCAAAGTTTTGAAAGCCCAATGAAATTTTGCTAGCCACCGCATGGCACTTAATTTTACGCAGAATACGAGAACACAAACACACAGAGACACACACACACACACACACACACACACATACGTTGACACACCCACAGCCCTTGTAGCCACAAATTTTAAGCCCAATTCCAATTATCTGCACAGATACAAATACGCACACATGCGTCCCATTGCAGAATATGCATGACCGCATTGGCCCACATCCACGCCCACCCTTCAATGCAACTGCCAGCTAACTGTATAGTGTATATGGCTGTGTGTGTGTGTGCGTATCTGGTTTGTTGGCCCCATAAGTAGAGCCCGAACTCAACGCATATTGAAGCCGACAAGCTAACATAAAGAAAACTAAAAATTATTTGACATTTCTTTGCGACGAACCGACTCATAACTCTCTTTAACTGCACTCACACCCATACACTCACACTCACACACACACTCACTCACTCACACTCTGACCGACTGGCAACGCAATCAGGGGCTGCGAGCAAAATCAAGCATCGTACAATGTCTTTCAATTGGATGCGTTCGTTAATACCACAAAAATAGCCGATTTGAAACAATTCCCGAAAGTCTCGACAGCCATCGATGCCATTACCGTGTCGGAGCGCACGCTGCTCTCGCTAACCCAGTCGATTCAGCACATATTGGAGAATATGCTGCAAACGTCCGCGTTCAATTTGACCACATACCGCAACAGCGTTGGCGCGCCCACGCCCGAAAAGGACCTGGCCACATTCATTGATCAAATGCAACGTGTCGCCCTTCAGGTGAGCGAACGAATCAAATTTCCATTTAAAGACTCAGTATATGTTTAAATATAAATATAAAAAATATATAATATTTAAAGTACTAAAATACAGAAGATAAAATAAATAAATATTTTAAAAAAATATGAATTTCAATATTTAGTAAATCTGAATTAAATAAATATTAAAATATGTGAATAATAAAAATTATAAGTATTTATTTTTAATAGTTAATAATATTAAAATTCATTTAGATAAAAATGGAAAATTTAATTTTTTAAATGAAAATAATGAATAAAAAATAAATTTAAAAAAAAATAAACTAAAAATATATATATTTAATATAAAATTAAAATAAGTAAAAAACTAAAATAAATAAAATAATAAAATTAAATTTGATATAAAAATCTGAATTTAAGAAATATTAAAAATGACTTGAAGTTTTTTTGTATATATTTATATTTTTATATATGATATATATATAAATATATATTTTATAAATTGTTACTCAAAACTTAAAAAAGATATATTAAATTATTAAAATAATATAAATAAATATCATAATCATATAAATAATCAAAAATATATATATTTCTTAATTTATTAAATATAATTAAATTAAAATAAAAATCTCAGAAAATAATCTACTTGTAGATACATATACTCATATACCCAGCTTAATCTTCATACAATCTAATCTCTGCCAATCCCTTCGCTTTTCAGATTCAGGACGTGGCCACGTCCTCTCGCATGACCACGCTGGGCAGCCGGTCGAAACGCTTGCAGGCAGCCATACTGCAGCCACTGGAGAATCTGCAGAACGAGATACTTTACCACTTGACAGCGCTGGAGCTGCAGAGGGATCCGTGGGCCAAGCAGGTCAACCAGACGCTCAATCACTTGAAGAGCATTCAGGGCTACTTGGAGAACAAGGCCGGCGAGATCTGTCACAATCTGACGCGCGTCTACACGGAGCGGTAAGTGGAGCCAGCCAACGTGCAACGTGCTCAGACATACGCCAGAAATTATCGGGTTAATTGCACTGAAATCTGAGTTCAAAGGGGTCAATCCCACGCCCTGCCCACAGCCTGTGGGTGAGCAAGTGAAGCTGGCCTGTGTGTGTGTGTGTTTGTTTTATTGTTGTGTTGCTCTTTTCAGCAGAGGCAAACCAACAAACGAGCAAACAACCTCAACTCCAGTGCTGCATAGTTTTTGTTCCGTTTTATCAGAAAATTGAAAGTCGTAATCGTTTGATTAAGTTTGCCAAGTGTCCTGATTGCATTTCTCTTTTCGTGTCTGAGTGGCAGGAGCAGCAGCAGCAGCAGCTCCAGTCTAGCTCCAGTTGTAGTCCACAGTTAGGGTAAACACATGTCTCAGCTGGGTCAAGCAAATCACTGCCAAACAAGTAGGCCAAAACGAGTAGAACAGTGGTAATAAGAGAGGGGGAACTATCGATGGTCAACGATAGTACCATCGATAGTTAATCATGCTTAATGATAGTACTATCGTTCACTATAGAAGACTAACTATCAATGAGATCAATAAGATAGTTATAAGAGACCAAGAACCACTGATAGTCAACGATGATTAGCAAAGATACTATCGTTCACTATCGAGCCTACTATCGTGCGCTACCAAACTCATTAGCTTTTGCCAGCGATGGTTCGATATTTTCCCACTACAAAGTATAAAGAAACTCTAGCATGATCAACTAAAGCATACCCTAGGAATTAATTAAAATTTTTATTATTACATAATTTATTTATATTTAACTTTTTACCTGTTGGCAGCCTCAAGACCTATTTGACCAGCAGTCGCGCCACCATGGAGTCGCAGCTGGGCGACACGACCACCAAGTGCCGTCCCTTCTACGATACATTCGATGCGAGTCGCATCTTTCTGTGCCGCAATCTGGTGGACTTTGTCAACGGGCTGTCGTTCTTCATCTTCCTGACGCTGCTGCTCTGGGCAATAGGCACGCCAGTGGGCCTCAATCTGATTACGATAGAAACGCGGTTGAATGCCATGCAGCGGGCGCAGGCGCGCAGCAAGGGCAAGCGCAGGCAGCGAAGCGACCGGAGCGACAGGAGCGATGAGCGGGAGCGACGCAGCGAGAGTCGTGGGCGGCAGAAGCAGCGCACGACCAGCTCGGCCAAGCGGGATCAGCAGCGAGAGCGCAGCACGAGCAGCACTGCCAGAGCCAGACCGCAACTGTGAGTAGAGGGAGAGAGCGAGAGGGAGAGAGCTGAAACATTTCTCTTTCCTTGACAGACGACGCACTGCCACCGAGGAAACACTGGACATAGCCGATGAGGAGTCAACGCCATCGAGGCCAACCCAGCAGCAGCAGCAGCAGCAACTGCGGCGGCAGGAGTCGGAGCAGCGTGAGCTGGAGCGTGGGCGTGACCGAGAGCGGGATCAGCGCAGTCGCGAGCGTGAGCTGAGCCGCGCACGTGAGATGGCCAGCATCAATACGCCAGTGCGCAACCGGCAGCAACTGTGAGTGAGCCACAGGAGCGCAGACTCTGCTCCAGCATCCTCATCTGCTTTCACTCATCTCGCATTTCATGTCTGAGCAGGCGTCGCGGCGGCACTTTGCCCGATGACGACAATTGGGGCTCATCCAGTGCGCCCAGTAGAGCCACCTCCAATGAGCGCGAGAGCAGTCAGTCTAGAAAGATCATCAACATTTGGCAGTCCCGCAATAAGGTCAAGCCGCCGCTGTAAGTGACCCGCCCCGCCCCGCCCCGCCTCCGACCCTCTCTTAGTCTGACCCCTACTCTCTCTCTCTCTCTTTCTCTCTCTCTCTCTGTCTGTCTGGCGGGCAGTCATCGCCAGGGCACTGAAGAGCTTGACTTTGAGGATGAGCAGCGCGACAGTGGCTGGCGCAGCAAGAACAGCGCCAGTCCCGAGCAGCGCCAGCAGCCAGCTGAGACCCGTAGGCAGCAGTCGGATAGCCGTACCCAATTGCGTATTAAGCCCAAATTGTAAGTGTTTTTGGTTACAGTGCAAGTGCCACGAGCCCCCCACCCACTCGACTCATCTCTCGTTTCTCAAGACGTAGTAACAATGTGGATAGATCTGGCAGCGAGCCGTTTCGCCGTCCGGTCACGCCCGTTCTGAGCGTCAATCCGGATGTAGCCGCTGCCGTGCCCATGCCCCGCACGCCCATGCGCTTGCGTAGCAAAGTCTCCCTGACAGCCCGCGCCGTGCAGGACATTGTGAACAAGCGGAGTCAGCGTCTGTGAGTTGCCCCAAACGCCAAACAACTCAATTATATCAAATTAACTTGCAATCATAATGTTTTACTGATTAGAGACTTGATAAACTGAGCCAAACAGTCCTGCCTTAAAGTTTTTTTATTAATCCAAACATTTTTACTAAGCCCTTGCCTAACAAATTCATAAACAGTTCGTAATTTCAAACAAAACATTTCAAGCGCCATCATCTGTTAAAAAGAACTTTCCTGTAAAGCTTGCACTGCTTGCATTAACAGACTGTTAGCTGAGTTTGTCTGTTCGTTATGTTACTTAACAGGCATGTTAACAGAGCAGCGAATATGTTAGTAAAGCGTCTTGGCAGATAGGAAATTTAATAATTTATATTGTATATTTAAATTTAAAATTTGAAAAAATAAATTAAAATCGAAATTCATTTGATTTATGCAGAAAATTAAGAATCAAAAAATTCTAGCCAAATTTTACTTAATAAATAAAATACATATTATTATTAATATAGTCATATTGCATTGCAAGCTTTACAACTAACCAAAGACCAACTCCCCTGAAAATTGATCTGTATTTGCTTTAGCCAAAACTCAACTCCTTTTCCGTTTCGCTTCACAGCACGCGCACTGGTACCGATGAGTTCGACATGGACGAGAGCGAGACCTATGGTACTGGTGCACACATGGACGCTGACGCTATGGCAGCGTAAGATTATCCACACTCCACCCATACTTAGTAACTCCTACTTATATATTACTTAATTCTATTTACAGCGCCCGTCGCACTCCGCCACGCGGTGCGCCGCCTCCGCCGCCCCCGCCCGCGGCCGGCATGAACAGGTTCTACCAACGTTATTAAATACTTTTATCGAATGTGTTTTTTGGTTTTGTTCTTTTTGGTTTCTTTTGATTTTTGATTGACGAGAGAAAGTAACAATCGAAACACACACAAATTCTCATGTCTTCACAGCGACAAAGTCTATATATTCTGAACTTACTTTTTTTCTCGTACTGCCAACCGAAAAAATGAACTAAAATCGAAAACAAAACAAAAACACGATGGTTCGATCGACCTAATACCCTGTAATATGCAGAGTTAGCAGTAACGAGCGCAGCGTGCGCTGGCACCAAGAGGAGGAGGACATTGTCTTCGAGGATGCCGACTCACCGAACCCCAATCCCATGTACTTGAGCCGCAATATCCACTAAAATGTGGCATGTCCAGCCATCAGCTTAGTCAACCTCTAGCTATATCTATTTTGTATTCGGTTAATCAATTTGTAAGTTAAGCGTAGCCTAGTCACAAGTCGCTAGCTCCAACGATTCAATATTTACTCTAAGCATTTACGATTGCCTTCAATCACAAATAAAGTTATAGAACAATATATATCTGTATATGGATTTTGGATCTGGGAAACGTGTTTAATTACTGAGCGTGGATATGGACACTCTCTGGCATATGCAGAAGGTGGAAGGGCCTAAAAGGGCTCATTATATCCCAACTGAAGGCAGAGTCGACTCTCATCGACAATCTGATTGATCCGTTCGTGCAAGCCACTTCTTTGCCAATTACTTTTATGCTGTCAAACAAAGTCAGATATTATTTAATGCCCAGCAAAAAAAGCTGTCGAAACATGAAGTGGAAAATATTAATCCATTTGACACGCCGCGACAAACATTTGGCAAAGCCGTACAAGGCGCGGCATCCGCGTTCATTGAACGTAATCAGTAGAAAAGAAGGAAAAAATATTTATATAATAAAAATTAAGTAGAGTACGCGCAGAAATTCTCAGTGCCCGCTCATTGTGTTCTAATTCTGCCTAAGCCGCAAACTTGTTTCGGGCCAAAGGCGGCGCAGCCGTGCGCTGGGCTATAAAACCGTGCGGCTAATTGGCCAACAGCATCAGTCGCTGACAACTCAGGCAACCAAACAAACCAAATCCACAACATGAAAGTAAGTCCTCTCTCTCTCTCTCTCTCTCTCTTTCACTTCAATCTCTAATCCTGTCTCTTCCCTTTGCAGTTCCTCATCTGCTTGGCTCTCTGCATCGCCGCCGCCCAGGCTGGCTTCCTGGCCTCTCCTGTGGCCACCTACGCCGCTGCGCCCGCCTATGCTGCCGCCACCTATGCTGCGGCGCCCGCCTATGCCGCCACCTATGCCGCTGCCGCTCCAGTCACCACCTACTCGGCCGCTGCCTTGCCCGCTGCCTACTCCGCCTACGCTCCGTCCGTCTACAGCGCTGCGGCGTACACCGCACCCGTTGCCACCTATGCTGCACCCGCCTACACTGCCCCCGTTGCCACCTACGCTGCGCCCGCTGTCATCAGCCCCTTCCTGAAGAAGAAGTAAACTGCTTGATGGCAAAGCCCCTAATCCAAATTTCCCTTTTGACGATCCACTGAATAAACTTTTGAGCCATACTCAAAATTCAAACTGCTTTTTGTGTTTCGAGACAAATTTCGTGGATTTTTTCTAGGAATATCTTGAGATTATGTTTGATATGTGTTTAATGGACTGGGTCCACAGCACTCTTGATGCTGATCAAGTATATAGTATTTGTATTATGGGCAGGTTATATAAATATACCCCAAATACCCTATGTCAAGGGTATATTTGACAAAATAAACATATCCTAAATATTAATATACATATTTGAAAAATTTTATTTTAATATTTTTACAAAATTGATATACCCCAAATGCCCATATTCTAGGGTATCTTTTCCAATTTTAGAATAAATGTTTAGCATTTTTTGTTCATAATTCAATTTTAATTTTATTGCCCAAAAAAAATTTAATATACTCCAAATACTCATAATCTAGGGTATATTTTTATAAATTAAATATGCCCCAAATACTTATAACCTAGGGCATATTTTCCATATTTAAAATACCCATATTCTATGTTAAAAAAATTAATAATATATAATATAATTATATAATTAATATACCCCAAATACCCATAATCAAGGGTATATTTTTATAATATTTATATACCCCAAATATCCATATTTAAAATACAATTTTCTCATATTTTCATTCAATTAAATTGTATCTTTATTTCCATGAACTAATTTTAAATTCAACAAAAAATAAATAAAATTTGTAAAAATAAAATAAAAGCATAAACAATATATTTTTAAATACACAAATCTTCCACGAACAACATTTAATAATTATAAAAAATAATAATATTAATATAAAAAATGTTTATGATATGAGATCGACAAAAGTTTTATTAATAATTAATATTTAAGAATTTTGTTTCTTGTGTTGAGAAGCTGGAATGAAATATGTTTCGAATGTTTCTCTCGTCTCGTTTTTCTTTTTGTTTTCGTTTTTTAGATAATATCAACTTTTGTGTGATAAATTGGATACAAAATTATGCGCAGCGTGATTAGAGTACAAATAGTTGATGCCAACAAGAATTTAGTTTAGTTTATGCTTAGCTTAATCTTTGGTTTAAGACACTCATGCGACAGTTAAGACGTGGCGACGGCCGCTGGCCACAATTACGCCGGAGACTCGGGCAGCGGCGTTGCTGGCGCCGTGTTCAGGTCGAGCGTGTGCGTTGGGGCAGGCGTCGGCTTGCGCTGCACGTCGATCTCGTAGAGCGCCAGTCCAAACTGATGCACAAACGAGCTGAACTGGCGATTGAAGTAGGCGAGGCTCAGCGCGGGCGACAGCTCCACGTCGCAGGTGCCGCGCAGATCATCGTGCGCCCAATGCGGCGCATCCACATCGCACGGATGGCGACCCCGCAGCCGGGGAAAGGCCTCCGTGGAGAGATGCGGATAGAAGACGGATACCAACTCGAAGTGCAGATAGCTGCTGGCATTGGAGCGCAGCAGCGCCTCATGCAGCTCGTCGCTGAGGGGCGCCGGTATGGCCAGGTACATCTTGTAGCGTAGGCGCGTGGCACCATTGCGCTTCAGCTCGCAGTTGCCCGAAATGAGCTTCACCTTGTCCAGAAGGCAGTCCATTGCCATTCCGCCGTATTCATACAGATAGAAGTCGCGCGGACGTCGATAGCGTTGATGTGTCTGAGGATTGAAGTGCAGCTCCCGCGAGCTGGGCACATTGACCAGATGCAGCGGCAGGCTGTAGGTGTGCGAGGTGAGCAGATGGACATGGGTGGCCATCGGTTTGGTGGCCATCACATGCGCCATGCGCTGGGCCAGCGGAAAGATGCCCGCCTGATGTATGAAGCCAAAGAACACCGTGAACACCACATTGGACACGTACCAAATGCGCAGCAGATGCGGTGCAGAGGCTCGGGTACACAGCACACGGTGGTAGAGCCAACGCAGCAGCGGATGCTGCGTCTGGAACGGATAAGTCGCACTGAATCCGGTGATGAGCTTCGGCGCATGCAGCAGCAGCAGCGGAAACGTTATGGGCAGCAGGAAGCGCGGCTCCTGGTGATTGATCAGCGAGAGAAAGAAGAGTGGCACGAAGATTGCGCCAGACATCAGCGACACGATGCTCTGGAAGCGCGGCAGCAGCTGGTACTCGGCGCAGAAGAAGCGCAGCAGCAGCTGGGCGAAGGCCACCAGACCAGCGAGGCCGAGGATGTTGAAGAGCATCGGCATATTGACCAGCAGATGGACATAGCACGGATGCACGCCATGGGTGGCCGTATGCGACGGATCCAGATTGTACTTGATGAAGTTCCACGGCGTGAAGACGAAGTTGTCGATGCCCAGCTGCAGCATGTGCAGCTCGCCTACGGTCAGGTGCTGGTAATACAGCGAGTCGCAGAAGATGAACAGCAATAGGGCTGGCAGAGCGCAGAGGCAGAATAGGCCTATGCGCAGATTGAAGTCCCGAAAGCTGACGCTGCGCGTTCCCATGCCACGCAGCAGCCAGAAGAAGACCATGGGCGCACCGAACAGCAGAAAGGTGGGGCGATTGAAGACGCCGGCCACGCAGATGCTGGACATGGCGAACAGGTGCTGCAGGTTGTGGGCGGGCAGCGCGTTCTTCAGCTTCCAGATCTTGACACGCTCGCTTATCGAAGCCGCCTTGTCGTACTTCTCCTCGAGATATTCCTTCTTGTAGACTACAGTGTTGGTCCTTAGCATGCACTCGGCCACCAGGCAGAGCAGCCAGGCGCACATGGCCAGCTCCAGTGTGTTGGAGAAGGTGCGCGTGCCGAACACTAGGAGCACCCAGCTGCTGCCCAGTGCCAGCAGCCGGATCTCGTGACGCAGCCCGTAGAGTCGGCAAATGCGATACAAGCACCAATCGTTGCTGTACGAGATGAGCGTGTAGATGAGGCGTGGAAATACCAAATACGCATAGCTATTGATCAGCTCCACCTGCCACCAATCACGCACGTACAGTGCCAAGAACTCGTAGAAGCTCCAGGGCACTCGCAACAGTGCCCAGGGCAGCGTGATGCTACGCACCGGCATCGAGTTGTTGAACTCCCAGGTGCGCGTGTGCTCCAAGCGAAAGTGATCACCTGTGCGAATGAGTTTGGAGTGAATCTCGTTGCAGTTTCTAATGGTTTCCACTTACCCGTCATCACCTCGACACTCTGGAAAAACTCATCTGGATGGACATAGCCCAACTGCGGCACGAATACCAGGACTAAGCGCAGCAGCGCAAAGAAGAAGTAGGTACCCAAGTGACTGGCAGAGGAGCTGCGCTTCTCCCATAGTTGCGAGAAGTGTTGGCTAATTCGCATTTTTTCTGTGACTTTAGCTAAATTAAATTAATTTCAATTTTAGTTTGTTTACAAACTACTACATAATTTCGAAAATCCGGCAGCACTGACTCACAAACACAGGGATGACAGCACATCGATATGTAGTATGTAATACTCAAAATGGTAATGTTATTTGAGTGACTGGGGCAGACACTGTTAAGAGACTCAATCGGGATTAGCAGATACACTGAGTCTTTTAACAGTGACAGTGGGCAGATACTTGCTTGTTAACAGACTTTGTGAGTTGCGCTACTGTTAACCGGTTTTATTGTTAACTAACATTTTCTATCAATGGTATTCAGCTCTGTTATGCTATTTGAATTTAAGCGCGCGCATTTAATCAATGCTCTTTATAATATATAAAATTTATTAAAATGCACTGCGGCATGCCTAGTTTTAAACGTAAGTATAAGTGAAATATATTTTATGCTTTATTTAAAAATAAATTATGTTTTATATTGTTTTACTTTCAGAGAAAAACATTTGGTTGGATCACACAAAGATCGATGCAACCACAACTATGTGACGTCACACTGTTAAGTTAACCACCTTGTATTGCTCAAACCTGAATGCAACTGAGGCCAGCATCAATGCAACTGAGACCCAGCAGCAGGTAGTCGGGTTAGACCAGGGACTCTGTGGGCGGAGATTAGTTTCAGAATTTGTCTCTTAGAGATTTTAAAAATTTCCAATTTCTCATTTACTGCTTGACATTGCTGTTCGCCTAGTCTTTTGAGCGCTGAGGTCACGCTTCATTGATTCTGGAAATGTGCTCAATCGATTATCATTAATCCTATTTAAATGATGTTAAATAATAATGCCACAAACAGAAAGGGTCAAGGGTTTAAACTGGTGCATTCGAATAGGCAAACAGCAATTTCGAGCTGGCTACAAAATTCGGAGTTCTAAATCGCTAACAATTTGAAATATTCTATATTCTAAGGCAACTTCTAGCTGTCCTCAGGATGCTGTGCACCTGTGCATTCGTTCCGCTTGATTACATTTGGAAATCACAGCCCATTGTCTGGATCACTAATCCGCTGTCTTCTCCCTCTCACTCTCTCTCTCTCTCTCTCTTTTTTTTTTTTTTTTGAAACCTTTGATTTATGTTCTTTGTGTTTGTTTTCCTAATTGATTTCGAACAGGTCAGCAGCCAGCAGCGCAGCTACCTGCGTGCCGCAAATGCCTCTCTCGCTCTTGAGTTGAACCTTATGAATTCTGAGCCTCATTTCGCTTAGCTATTTTCCTGTTCTCCTATTCATTTGCTACAATTTTTAACTCTTTTCGTGTTTACAAATTTCCAGATTTCTTGTTTATTTTAATTAGGTGCACGAGAGAGCGTGGGAAACTGGAGAGTGATCGACGGGCAGTTACCCTGCACGGCTTGGGAAACTTATTAGAGATTGATGTGGTGCAGAATCACATATGAAATTGATAAGATTTTATTAATAATATAATATAACAAATTTTGTATTGAAAAAACAAATTTTTTGGATATTTTAATATATCCCAAACAAAATTATTTACTTAATAAGCTCATTAATAATCAATAAATAATAAAAGTAATGTTAAAAATAAATAATAATAAAATAAATAATAAAAAAATAAAATAATAAAAGAAGATAAGATATATATATAATAAATAAATATAATAATAATATAATATAATATATAAATAATAAATAAATAAATAGTAATAATTTATATATTAAGTTATGAATTTTCTGTTTATATATTATTTATTTTCCAAGGTATTTGTGAGTCATCTAACCCTAATCTTTTACTTGTTTAAAGACATTTGGGTCATTAATATTGAAATAAATTATTATTTATGTATGCACTAGGAAACCCATATACTCCATTTCAAACACGATCCATGCGCTTAGGGTACTAAGAAACGAACAAAGGCGTTGTGAGCGCAAATCAATTGAATGTAATTTAATACACACTCCACGCATGCAGCGTCTATTAGGGCCTTCTGCTTGGCATGTGTGCGAGAGTGAGTGTGTGCGTGTGTGTGTGTGTATGCCTCTGTGTGCTCTAACGAGTTATATTTGACTTGAGAACTGTCCGTTGCCTTCTGTGCGCCTATTCAAAAACATGAAATTATCGTGACAATCAACAGGGTTGATCCATGATGCGGAACGACCTACCTGAAGTGTGACGTAAATAAGGAGTGGGAGAGGGAGAGAGAGAGAGAGGGAGCGCGATCGTCCCTAAAGACGCCTAATTATGATCGCAAATTGGCTGTCAATTTAACAGGCACTCAGCCGCAGTTGACAGCCGCTGACAAATGCATTTGAACTTCGCTCAGATTCTGGAGATTCTATAAATATCATAAATGTACACTGCAAGAAAAACTCTCTCTCCCTCGATTGCTGTTCACCTGGTAGGCCAACGTCACTTGGCGTGAAAAACTCTCACGCTCATTTTTTATGTGTTTTGTGTCTTGTAACTGCAGCTGGGCCTAGATTCAACATTGTCTAAGGTAACTAAGGGAACAAACACACACTCACACACACACACGCTCAAAGAGTCCGTTACATTCCGCCCATTTCCGTTAAACGTGGCCCGCAAACATCTCGAGGATCTGCTGAGGAATCTTCAGCGTGGGAATTTCGCTCTACAATTTCAGCTGTTCGCCTGTTCAGAATTTCGAGTTGTTTTCGAAAAATTCTCACAGTTACCAAAAAGTTCACATGGTTATTAAGATCCTTTTACCTGCAGCAGCTCTGTGAGAGAAATACCTTTCTACTTTTTTGTTTCTTTCATTGATCTTCGAATCGGTTTTTTTCACACGCCCATCATAATTAGGAAGAAAACAAAAGATTTTGGCAGTGCCTGACTAGGGGATACCGTGCAATGTTAACTTATGATGATGATATTGGTGCTGCTAAGTCTGATGGAAGGATGATAATGAAGATATTTTTATGATAATTAAATTATTATAGAAGACATTGTATAAAAGAAGATGGGTATTGATGATGATAATGATGTTACATAAACGATGATGATAGGGCGAATAAATATGCTCATAGAGATGGTATTTAAAATTAGATCAACTTCTAGTTAAGAACCTCTGTATATTTTATATCTATCCCTCTATCGCAAGGATTTCTCGTGCACTCCGCCTGTTGCAGGCATCATAAGCCCATCAAGCATACCCTGTTGAGTCTACTCACCGGCATGAAAAGAAATTATACCTGTGATCGCTTGCTCCTACCTTTGCCTCATGACATTCCAAGCCATTGTTTATACGGCTTCAACATGTTTTTTATTTACTATTCGAGCGAAGACACTTTCATCCCTTCTTTGCCTCGGTTTTGTGGCTTCTCGGGACTTTTCTTGAGTCCAACTGCCAATGCTGTTCGCCTGATACGCACGAAGACGTTCGCACAGCAGATTGCATCTCGTAAGACATACGAAAAGGTGGTTGCTTGTGGCCAGGTAAGCCAGCCAGCCAGCCAGCGAGGTGTTGAGCTGCTGCAGTTGCTGTTGTCCTGGTAACCCCAAGACATATTTTGTTTAAAAATTGCTTGAAAGGAGGGTTGAAATCCACTTTGGTTTTCTTAAGAGAAACTCTTCGCCTTGAGCAGATGGTGGTAGTTTATTAATCCACCAGGTATGTCAGTTAATGCAGGTAAGTGTCCTTGCTGGGCTTGCTGTTCGCCTGTGGCTTTATTTAATTAAATTATTGATGCTCATTCAAACATTTCTGATTTCATTTGCATATAAAAGATCATAAATAGTATTACCTGGGCGCTAGGTGAACTGCGCTGTTTACCTGTTACCAAAAATCAGTCACCTATGCTATGTGTGCAGCTCGTTTCCCACGCCGAGGCAAGGTAATCTCACGTGTGTTAAGATTCCTAAATGAATCTGTAACTTTCCCACGGCTGTAAATATCCTTGCACTGCTGCCTTCTGCTCACCTGGCAGATAATGGTTACCTGAGTGGAACAACTCTAATTGGGGTAATAAAGAACATTGAAATTGACCACATTTCTCAGCTGATAAAACCAAATTTAGATTTTTATAGCTGTAAGACACGCGCGTGCAGACTAACAATCAGATCATACATAAATATAGTAATTATATGGATAAACACGAAGAAAAGATAAAACTGACAAACAGAAGAAGTTGCGGATTATCTCAATTAATTTAATAAAATAATTAACTGGATCACCTGATGGCAACAGACTCCAGAAAATACCCCATCTGTGAGCTGGAAATAGACTTAAGTCAGCTGACGCTCAAGTACTTTCAGTTGAATTCTATTTATATATACATTATATATACATATGTATATATGCTATATCTTTATCTGCTTTTGGTTTATGCTCGGGCTTAAATTCGTTAATTCCCAGTTTCTAGCTAAACTGGAGTCTCAGATAATAGAGCTTATTCTTAATCTTTATAGGAATTTCGGTTTAACTAATTAAGTTAAGCCAGATATATACTCCAGTCGGCGTGGATATATATATATATATATATAGTGTTTTGGTCGATCTTTATAGGATCGTAGCAATAAACTCTGCGTAAAATTTGGAGGTTCTAAGCGTTTACCCTATTTGCTAAGACCTAAATGGGCTTAGCTAAATCCGCCATAGCTTCCTGATCTTGGGATATCAAGGCGAGAATACATTCTAAATTTTAACGCTCTAGCATTTCTACAAATAGTGCTTCTGATATACCGGGGAATGCAATTTCCAATTTGCCACGCCCCTAGTATGCGTATCGGGAAAAGCTTGATAGACGAGAGTCTACACGAGAATATACTCAAAATTTGAAGTCTCTAGCTTCAGTGATGGTGGTACATACGGATAGACGTCCGGACGGACAGCAAAACGGACATTGCTAGCAACCATTAGACCATTTTCCTTTGCATTCTCAATCATATTACTTTATTTCTGAATCATAATACAATATTACATATTACTTTACTATTAGAAAGGCAAAATTGTCGTAGTGCAGTTTGATATGAACATATAGTTGGTCAGCGTGGATGTATCTCAAGCCAGCGTCTCGAGTTGTAGCATCGTTAGTTCTTGAACTTCAGCTCAATGCAGCCAAGCTTGCTATTCAAGCCGATGAAGGGATTATTGATGGTTTCGTTGCGGAAGTCGTTTTCGTTTAGGCTGATGAGCATGTGATTGGTACAACCCGTTGTGCAGGACACTGAGCCGCAGGTCAGTTCATTGGCAATGCAATCATCGATGAGACGAAAAATTTCACCCAGGGCAGTCCCAGTGGCATAGACCTTAACAAACGCACAATCCCATGCCTGATTAAGACGTATGTCCGCTGCACACTTTGCCTGCTGCACATAGGTGTTGAAACTCTTCAGATTGGTCGCGGTGTACGTATCGATTGTATTTATCTGCAAACCGAACACAAGCAAAAGAAAGGATGCTAAGAATGATGTAAGATAGAGTGAGATGGTTAGCTGCACGAGCAATTGCACGACAACCAATGGTGGCTCAGCTGTATTTGCATATTCTCTATGCCTTCTCTTCCTTGATCTCTTAGCTAACAGATTCAATTGAGCCACTGTTAAAAGACATACCAGTGTTACTCTATCATATAAGTTAGAGCGAGAGGAACAAGGATCAGCTGTGTTTGCATTGCAGTCGCCCGCAAATTAACATTTTGTTTTCTGTTATTCTGCTACTTACCGCAGTTCTAACGCAGCTTGTATAGTTCTGTAGCGAACTGGGATTTTGTTTTACACAGTTGTCCAGCAAAGTCTTGACATTGGTAGTGTAGTACTTCTTCACGTTGTTGAATGTGTTCTGTGAGTTCGTCATAATGCTGTTCAGCAGGTTGGTTTGAGCTGTAGACGAGCAACTGGTGAGGGTGGATTGCACAGAGGATGTTGTAGGAATCGCTCCGCTGTAATTGAGCACGCATTGCTTGTGCCACGAGTCAATCAACTCAATCGCATTCAGGTGTGCTCTCGCCTCGTCCAGCTTCGCCACCAACAGCTCCCCCTGGATGCTGATGGCGCGGTTTCCGCTATAGAAGTTCGACTTAAGCGTGTCTATCTCATGCTGCATCTGATCGAGTCTCTCATCGTTTTGTCTCAGGTTGGCAATTATGTAGTCCTCCAGGTAGACCGTAAGATTCGACTGAGCCAGCGCCCCATACGGCCCCAGGCACATCAGCAGCACCAGCAACAGGACAGAGTTTCGCATCTTGCCAGCACTCAACTTAATACCGAATGAAGATTGGCAACATCAGCGAGCTTTTCTCCTATATATAGCAGAAGTCGCGCAGCTCTTTATCAGGAATGCCGAGTGCTTCCCCCCGCAATCAGCATACCGAATTATCAGTATTTACTTAATTTTACTCTTTATTCACACATATAGCACATAGTTCCGTGAATGCACTTTAGAGACAGTAAAAGAGTATTTACATTTATTCGTATATCGACAACATAAATATTTACTTTAATTAATTTTCTAGCTTAATATAATTTGGATTTCAATAGCAGCACATAGACAGCATAATTCACTATAATCTAAAGTCAATAACGTAATTAAAGAGATCTGCCGGCAGGCTGGCATTATTCAGTATAAATGCGAGCAGATGATAGCGCTGTCGCAGCAGATGCGCCGCATCCTTGGGCTGGCGGTTGCGCGTGAAGACGCCCTTCTTGTTGCCGCCGACGCGCGTGAAGCCTGACAATAAGAAAGAAATATTATATTTTAGTATTTCTACTATATCTGTTACTATAAAACTCACTCTGCTCCGTCTTGAAGTCCGCAAAGTTCCATACGAATTCCCCAGCGAACCAGTTGAGCTCGCGCAGTTTGTCAAAGGCCTGGAAATGCCTTGAGAGCACCTTCATCTGATATTCCTCGGACCAAATAAATTCCGGCAGCTGTCAAGAAAAGATTACTTGAGTGAGCTACCCCTATAGCCTGGTTATGTAAGCTTACTGCATGCATTCCCTCCACTGTGCCTGCGCCGTACTCGAACAGTATGACCGGCTTGCCGAAAAATTGACGCCAGGACATGACCTCGTTATATATGGGCGTTACAATCATGTCGGTGCGTCCGGGATTGTGATACCAGGAGTTGTAGCGATTGAAGCCAACAATGTCCAAATATCGGGACATCATGCATACATTATACTCAGCATTGCTAGCCGCCGTTAGAGGGCGTCCCTGTGCAATGCTCCGTGTATAATTTGTCAATTTTCTGGCAAAATAAATCAGTTTATAACTAATGCCATATTTAAGCCACGGACTTACCCGAAATATGTACTGGCTGCGGGCTTAGCTGAGCGTGGCTCGTTGGCTATCGACCAGGCAATCACGGAGGCGTGATTGCGATCGCGATGTATGAGCTGCTCCAAGTAGGCCATGTGGTTGACCAGCAGCGGCACGCTGAATTGATCCGTATCCACGCTGGCGGACTCGTCAATGATCATGATGCCGTGCTCATCGGCGAATTGCATGGATTCCTCAGAGTATGGATAGTGGGAGGTGCGATAGGCATTCGCGCCCACCCACTTAAGCAGGCTGAAGTCTCGCGTAAGCAGTGCATTGTCCAGGCCTTTGCCGCGAATCTAAAAGATGATCATCATTAGGGGATTACGATAAAGTACCGTATAACTCACATCGGAATCCTCGTGCTTGCCAAACCCACGTAAATATATCGGTTGCCCATTTATGTAAATGCCCTCCGTATTCCAGCTGAGACTACGCACACCCACTGGCAGCCGATAGCTGTCCAGCAGACCGCTCTCCGCTATCAACTGGAACTCCAGCGTGTACATATAGCCGGGCTCCGGATGCATTAGATAGGGCCACCAAGCCTTTACGTTTGGTATTAGCAGCGTGCCATTGTGATGATTCCGGTTGAGCTGATGAGCCACCACTTTGCGCTCTCTGTCGAGCAACTTGACCAAGATGCTGTAATGGGTCTGTACATCGAAATCCTCCTGGTCACTGCCAATCCACAGGCGATAGTCAACGCGACCCATTTGCTCGTTCACCTGAGTATTAAGCTCAATGTCTCTGATGTAGTTGGCCGGCGTCGTATACAGTTGTACGGATCGATGTATTCCGGCGTAGTTGAAAAAGTCAAATGAGTATTTTTTAATAATGGTGGAGCCATTGTCATTGGGTTCTATAACCACGGTACCCTGGGGAATGCTGGTCGCGTTGAGTCGATTGTCAACCACGATGGTAATGCGATTCTCCTTCCCGTAATTGACCAATTTTCCGATCTCCACTTCGAAGGGCAAATGGCCAAAAGTGTGGTGCAACACTTCCTGGCCATTGATCCAAACGATGCATACGTAGTGGACGCTGCCGAAGCGTATCCAGGTGCGCGTCTCACTCGAATCCCAATGTCTGGGCACAAAGAAGTGCCGTTCATACCAGACGGTGCCCACATGGTCGCGCAGTTCCTGATCCACGGTCACATCGTTATAAGACGCTGGCACAGGCACATTAATTATTTCCCGCCCCGTCGAGCGGAGATTTTCACTGAACCACTTTTTCCGTATGCCCTCCATTGGATCACTGACATTGCTCCGGACCAGTTGCCACATACCGTCCAGAGAGTTCACCTCCCGCGTCTCAGATGCGCGCGGATAGAGCAGTCCCACGGTGGGCTGTGGGAGCTGAAAATCGAAATCGGGACCAACCCACAGCTCATAGTTGAAATCCCTCAGAAAGTCGTCATTTCTGTCAAGTTCGGGGTAAGACAGTATTGTGTCCAAGATGCACACGCTCAGTATAGTTATGGCGGCAAATAATATTTTTATCATTTTGATATTGTCTGGTGTTCGTAGTATAAAATTAAGTTCTTATCAGTCGCAACGCTGCATTACTCTGCGGTTTTTTGTGCATGAACACACCCTTTATTTTTTACGATAAGAAACTTTCCAATGGATGGCAATGCGTGAAAAAATCAGAATTAACGAAAGATTTAAAATAAAAGGAACCAATCCAAAAGGTATCTGCAAGTGCAGAATGATTTACATTATAGTCTATTTCTGCAACTTTAAAGGCGGCAGGCTATCTTTACTATGTCGATACCAAACGATGATTTACATTTCGTCAATTTAAGCACTGTTATGTATCTGTTAAGGAATCGATAACAACTGAAATTCATCGATATATTGCTAAAATGTAAACAAAAATCAGCTGTTATCTAGTTTGCATACAAATTTGCATCATTGGCAAATTAACTAATGAAACTGAGCCATAAACATAAACTCTTTATTACAAAAAAACAAAAATGATAAGGCTTATGCTACTGAAATGCGTGTAAGTTCAGTTCCAGTAAAACACTAATTACAAAATCGGTATAAATAGCTAAAATACTTATTTTTCGCATGGACTTGGACTTATCTATATGAATGTATATAAAATATTGTACTGTCTTGTTGTCTTGTCAGCTTAAGTGTCTTGATGTACTCATAAATCTGTGGAATCGTGTTTCACGTTGGACCCACCAACGTCAGCAATGTAGGTGAACAAATCACTTGGCACTTTGCACTGATCCACCTCGCGCCCCAGAGCAAAATAGCGCTGGCGCAGCAGGAGCGCCGCCGCCTTAGGCTGGCGTGCGCGGGTAAAGACGCCTTTCTTATTGCCACCGACACGTGTGTAAGCTGGAAAGAAAGTGGAACTCTTTATATGAGAATCTATAATACGATCAACACCGCTACTCACACTGCGCTGTCTTGAAGTCGGCAAAGTTCCAGACGAACTCGCCTATGAACCACTTTTTGCGCCGCAAATCGTCGAAGGCCTTGAAGTGGCGCGAGAACACCTCTGTCTGGAATTCCTCCGACCAAACATACGCCGGTTGCTGTAAGTAAGTAAATTAAGTTTACAATTCGTTAAGCTAACAATTTCTCTATATTACCAGGTGCAGACCCTCCAGCGTGTCGGCTCCATATTCCGACATCAGAACCGGCTTGTCATATTTCTTATTCCAGCCGATGGCTTCACTGATCACACGCTGTGTCACCATATCCAGGCGACCTGTGTTGCTGTACCACGCGTTGTACCGATTAAAGCTAATTATGTCTAAATGGCGTCCCTGTTTATGAGGAGAGACAGCATTAGGTAAATGTAACTCAATCATTGTCCTGGTCTACTTACTGCTTTGTCACCATCAGATGGCACTGCTATGGCAGCTGTAATTGGTCGCGTGCTATCCAAGGAACGTGTATAGTTGGCTACGAATCTAGATAGATAGTTTGTAGATATATAGAGCAAGTAATTGGCACAGCTCATTCACTCACTGGAAGTATGTATCGGCATTCACTTGAGCTGTGCGCGGCTCATTGGCAATGGACCACATCACGACGCTGGGATGATTGCGATCCCGATGCACGAGCTGCTCCAGCGAGGACTTGTGCCGGTCCAGCAGGGCCTGATTGAAGTTTCTGTAGAAGAATCGTTATTATTATATATTCCACACTAATTCCTATATCACTTACTCAGTATCCACACTCGGACATTCATCGATTATCATGATGCCATGCTGATCGGCGAACTGCATGGACTCCTCAGAGTAGGGATAGTGCGAGGTGCGATAGGCATTGGCACCAATCCACTTGAGCAGATTAAAGTCGCGCGCCATCAGCGCATTGTCCAGACCCTTGCCACGCACATCCGCATCCTCGTGCCGGCCAAAGCCACGGAAGTAGATCGGCTTGCCATTGATCATAAACGTCGCATTCGTCCAGCTGAGCGTGCGTATGCCTATGTTCAGACGATAGACATCCAGCAGCTGCTCCTTAGCTGCATATAGCCGAATCTCCATTTCGTATAGATAGCCCGGATCTGAGTGCATCAGATATGGCCACCAGGGCTTCACATTATCCACTTGCAACGAACCCACCAGCTTGCTGTCCGATGTCACGTTGGCAACCTGCACGCCCTCGCGATTGTAGATCTGTAGTCGGGCAAAGAGCGTATTCTCCGCCTCATTGGCAGCCGTACCATTCACGGTGATGCTGTAATCCACGGTGCCCACTGAAAAAGCGGGGATATTAGCTTCTGGACTAAGTACTTGATAACTGCTGCACAATGGATTAGGCTTACCACTGTTATTCTGGGACAGATTGGTTTTGACCTCCACCTCCTCAATGAACGTTTTGGGCGTCGTATACAGATGCACGGACCGATGGATGCCCGCATAATTGAAGAAATCGAACGTATAGCTCTGTATGATGGTAACGCCATCATCGTTGGCCACCTCCGATATTTTGCCCTGCGGCACCGTCGTCTGTATCAAAGCATTATCGCACATGACCGTAATGCGGTTCTCTGCGCCGTATTTAAGTAAATGCGTGACCTCCGTCTCAAAGGGCAAATGGCCCATCTCATGCTTAACAGCCGAACGGCCATTGACCCACTGCAAAAGATATATAAATATATATAGGAGTATCTCCGGCGACAGTCTTACCACAAAGGCCTCATAGTGCACGCTGCCGAAGCGCAGCCAGACCCGCTGATCCTGTCCCCAGGAGCGTGGCACGAAGAACTTCCGGTCATACCAGACGGTGCCCACGTGATCGCGCAACGCCTGCTCCGTGGTGATGTCGTTGTACGACGCCGGCACTGGCATGGGTATGACTGGCATATTCTTGCTCAGGTCGTCCTTGAACCAGCCGTCACGTATGCCCTGCGTCGGATTCGCCTCGTCCGAGCGCACAAAGTTCCAGATGCCATCGAGCGTACGCACCTCGCGCGTCTCCGACTCGCGTGGGTAAAGCATGCCTCGCGATGTTTCGATATCCTTGTTGAGTATGATGAGGGCTAAAGTGAATTTCAGAATATAGCAGACGAGAAAGAGTGAGGACAGTGAAAAAGCTGAAAGTACAGGGGAAGAGCCATTAAGCGATTAATCATTGGGAAATGATACAACAACAAAAAATATTAGATAAGCAGACTATGTCATAGGCTTTGATAAGACATATCCGTAATTGCCTGAAAAAGTTCCACATAATTATAAATGGAATATAGGTTTACTTGCCAGCAAGTTCCCCCAAGGCCAATGCCAATATAACAATAATAGAAACAATTTAGCTTTGTTTCATTCTTCGTTTCTTACTGTCCAATATATACTCACATTTGCATTTGTTGTGTTGTAAATCAGTGGGCGAAACGTAACGGAAATGAAATGGAATCCACTATTAATTGTCAAGTCTTATGATCATGTAAATGAGAATGCATTGAATGTGCGTGTCCATGTGGCGTATACTTAACAAAAGCCAAACAAAATGCTGCAAACAATGCAAATTTAAGAGCGCATCCAAGCTAAGCCGTTGTTTAAAGCTTTTAAAGCATTTCAACAGGTGCAGAGACGCAGACAGAGCACAACAGCTGTTAAGCGCTCTCACTCGCTCTCACACACACATGCACGCTCTTGCACACAATTTTATCTTTTTTTGCTTTTCATAAATGCGGGTTTAATATTTTAATATTATTTGAGATTTGCAGCACGTGCGGCTGAACAACGACATTTAATTAATCAAAACAAACATTTAAAGATTTTCTTCAAGCCCATAATAGTACAACTGTGATATGTTGATGATGTGATACACGCGAACTTTGTTTTTGCTGCCTTCTCGCTCGCTCGCCCGCCAAAAGCACACTGACTGCCTGTTCGGTCATGCGGCGTCAGCGACGTGCACTTCTTTTATTTTTATCTTCTCTAATATGCTTATCGGCTGGCTGTCACAAAAGCACAAAACTATTGGAACCAAAGTTGCGCTGGAAAGCGTGCAGCAATCTGACAGTTACAGTTTTAAAATATTTGGCGCCGATATATGAAAGGCTGGCAAGCATGGCACAATTTAACAGTTTTTTTAAAATGAGAAATGTTAACGACTGGCAGGCACGCTGTTAATTAATTACATTATTGTTTTTATTTATTTAATATTATTTTTATTAAATATTAACAATATTATTATTTATTTTTACTATTATTTAATATTACTTTTTGTTTTTATTATTATTTGATATTATTCTTTATTTAATTTAATATTCACTTGCGTATTTTTCTACTGCCTAATTCAATATTTTTGTTATTAGTTTATTTAAACTCCATATACTCTTGTTTTCTATTATTCAGTTCGTTTTTCGTGTCCCTCTAGGGTATTCACTCGCCCACTACACACTTACACATCTCTGCAGCACTGCTAGCTTCTTCAGCTGCTACTTCACCCAACTAACTGCACTTCGAGCGCCCTCTGCAGCTCCTTTTTAAAGACAGAGTCGTTACTGCAGTAACTGTTTAATATGCTAAGCATGGACAAGATATTTGCATATGTTCTAAAATGCGTGCCACAAGCAGCAAACATTTGCATGCCAGCTTTATGTTTTGAGGGCTCTAAGTTAATTAAAACAACAAATACAACTATTTACCCCAGATTTCAAATTTGCGACACTTTAGGTGTATCGTGAAATGCATTGTTCTACTGAACTGCAGCGTGTGATTGGTCAATGCGAACTGAATTTAAATAAGTTGTGCGCCCAGCAGATGGATGGATGGATGGTCAGCTGTTTGATTGACTCATTGACGGACTGACTGAGTGAACTGGGTGGGTGCGGATAACAAGTACCCGCAGCCATAGCCGTACCGCGCACTCGACGTGAGCCAGTTTCTTGCGGCTTCTGCATTAAGTTAGTCACACAATCCGCCGAAACGCTCAAACGGATGTCATTAAGCAAGGTAATTGTGGAACGCAGTGCAGCTACATAAAGGTCGCCCTCAGAGTTGCCGCTTTACCGGTGCTGACTAGGTTTAGGCGCATGAACGGGAAGCTCACGCACACGCACACACCCATATGTACATGCACACGCACACAGCCTGCTGAGCCGCAGTCGGAGCGACAGTTCTCAATGCATTGAATGTGCCCCTAATAAGGCCCCACACACACACACACAAGCAGAGACGATAAGCTGTTCGCTCCAAATCCCAAAGTGTGTTCAGCATGGAAGGGGGAGGGGGTCAACGACAAAGAAATCTACGATAACAATCGAAAACATAAACAACAACAAAAAGAACAAGTGTGAACTGCTTTGGACAGCAAAATAAAGGAACTACCAGGAATAAGCAGGCTTTCACTTAATTCTGTTTAAATGAACTTGTTCACTGTAAAGTCGTTAACTTTGAATTGATGTTCACTTTTAAGATGAACTTAATTTATTATGCTTAATTTGAATTTATAGTATATAGCAATTATAAAATGTAAAGAAATCAAGTTTAGTACTGGAACTATAAAGCTAATATAAATAAATTTTACACGCTCATTAATCATAAGCAAAACTTGAGGAACCTTTCACATAATTTGTCAGTTATGCAAAATATTTACTCACAATTATATAACGCTCATTGTTCTGAAAGCAAAATTGTATTTATGAATATGCAAATATGTAAATATAATTTAAAATACATAAATAAAAATATGTATATTAAAATAATTTGATTATAGATTAGTAAATTATATACGGATACATGTATGTATTTTTATTTTATTAAACAGGTCTAGCAACGATGTTTGAATATCAAATATTAATATTTGCTCTGGTACTTTACCCATTTTCACTTCTAATGCGGCTCGTTTGCTTTCTAAAACTTTGGCTTTTCGTCAAGTTTCGTTCAGTGCACTTTTATAATTCCCGTTACAACTTCAATTCATTTAAGCGACATTTCATTATGGGTCTAATTAAGTTTGATCGCGGCGCACTTAATTAGTTTAGCACTTTAGCCAAAGATCAGCCGCCGGTCAAATGCGAAAGAAACTACGCACAAATAAACAATCAGAGACGCACACACTCACTCACACGCACATACACACATACACCCACGCACGCGCGAACACCACGATAACGACAAGCTAGGCTAGCGTACGCAGACCGACTGATTTAAGAGCTTGGATTTGACTTGCGATGATGGGCTTTGGGTCTCTTGTCAGTCTAAGCTATGTGGTTGTGTGTGTGTGCGCCCGCATATGCATGTGCATGTATAGGTGTGTGCATGGCGTTCGACTATGTTTGATGTTGCATTTCACGGCCATAGCTAACTATAAAGTATGTATATATGTGTATCTATCTTATTTTCAGATATTTGTATCAGTGAAAGTCTTAAAAATTTTATTTTTCTTTTTATTTAAATTAATTAAAATACACTTAACTTAAATCTAGTTAGGCAACTAATTTTAACGGCTCATATTATTAATGCATATACTGGGCTGTTTTCGAAAACAATAATAGTGAAATGTAAACAACAGTCAGCTGGGTATTCGCAGCGGTTTCTTGGTCTGGCAACTCTATAGTTAAAAAATAGTTCAAATTCACGCTACTGCAATATGTAAACAAAATCAGCTGTGTGGGTCGATAGGTTTAGTTGATCTGGCAGCTCGCAGAATGTATCGCAAGCTTAAAATTATCGATACATTTATTCAGTGTACTAAATAAATCATGTATTGTTTAATGTTTGGGTAAAAGTAAAAAGAAACTCAATAATTGTAGACTGGAAGCAAGGCTGCAACATGTCCCTGGCCTTTGATGTGGACAATACTAGTGGCAGCACTGCTTATCAAAGCTTAACACAGGATTCAAGCGATAAACTAAAATCCACACCAACCCCAGCATCCACGCACCTGAGATACAGCATGAGCATGGCGTGGATGCGACAATGTCGTCTATACAAGTTTACAATACTGATACTTATGCTCTTGATACTCCTGCCGCTGCTGGCGCATCGCAAGTTGCTGAATGTAAGTATACATTCCAATTGAGTAAGACTGAATAAATGAAAGCATATCTGAGCAGGCTGAACTGGATGCGCCGCCCACAGATGTGCATCGCTCGCGACCCCTGCTGGATGCCTATGAGGACTTTAGTGCGATGCGGGCCAGTGATCTTAAGATGCGTATTGAGGAAATGTTGAGAATTAAGGTAAGTTCTACACAGCAATAGTGAACTGTATAATAATATATTGCTATTTCAGAGCACCGTCTCCGTGGAGCTCCGCGAATTAGAATCTCGGCGTCAAAAACTGCAGTCGGACATCAGTCAATACAATCAAAAACTAGAAGAACTCAAGCAGGAGTTGCTACGCGAGCAAACCGAACTTGAACGCCTGAAGATCTCAGTGGAGCAGGCGCAAGTGGCACAGCGGGAAGCCGTACAACGTAATACTCCAGAATTGGCGCTGCCACGCACATTGACGCCCAGTTCGCTGCCTCGCAAAATGAATGGCATTAGCGCGGGGATAGCAGCCGCCTGTGAGATGCATAATTGCTTCGATCACTCGCGTTGTAGCCTGACGTCCGGCTTTCCCGTCTACCTATACGACCCGGATATTTACAATGTGCAGCGTTCCGGCTACGATATCGATGGATTCTTAAAGACGACCATAAAACAAACCTTGGGCTACAATGCGCACATTGTGCGAGATCCGAAACAGGCTTGCATCTACCTTGTGCTGGTGGGTGAGGCGCTCTTAGAGCAGGATCTGCTGCGCAACAATCGCTACGCCGCACAGGAGGAGGTGGCACAACAGCCACAGATCCTCTCCAATTCGATGGCTGTCAACAACTCGCCCATTGACCTGGAGAAACTGTACCAATTGCCCTATTGGGGCGGAGATGGAAGGAATCATGTGCTCCTGAACCTGGCGCGGCGGGACTTAAATTCAGCGAGGACCAATCCACTGCTGCAGCAAAACACGATGCGTGCGATTATCGTACAGAGCTCCTTTGAACGGGAGCAGTTCCGCCCCAGCTACGATTTGATTGTGCCTCCTATTCTCGGTCCACCGGGAGGGGATGTTTGGCAGGAGTGCGCCAGCATGGTGCCGGCACGTCGCAGGTACTTACTCAGCTTCCAGGGGGAGCTGCGACCCACACAATCAGCTCTTCAGCCATTGGATGACTTCATAATGGAACACCTTAAGGATATGTCGCGCTCGTCCACGCAGGATCAGTTTTTGCTGCAATTCCAGTGTGTGCCCGCCACAGAGCAGCAGGAGTCCAGCTCCTTGGGTGACTGGACGCTTTGTGGCTCCGACAGCTCACGCAAGCAGCTGCTCAAGGACTCAACATACGTGCTTATACTGCCACCATTGGGTCAACGTGTCAGCTCGACGCTTATGTTGGCTCGTCTCTATGAAGCATTGCGTTCAGGTGCTGTGCCCGTAATCCTTGGAGCAGATGAATTGCGTCTGCCGTACGCTGAGACCATTGACTGGCGTCGGGCAGCCCTACTCCTCCCGAAAGCTCGTATTACGGAGCTGCACTTCCTCTTGCGCGCCGTGCAGGATGCAGATTTGCTGCTGCTGCGTCGCCAAGGACGTCTCATTTGGGAACGTTATCTGAGCTCGGTGCAGGCCACAGTGGACACGGTCATAGCCAGCATGCGTGATCGACTGGGCATACCGCCACGACCGGTGCCGCCAGTGGTCGCCCAGAGCGTCTTCAACAGCACGTTTATACCGCTGAAGTCGGAGCCGCCAGTTGGCATGGACACAGAGCCGGAGGAGTCACTGGGCCCCATTGAGCCACCCTATCCAAGTCCATCGTTTCGTCGCAACTACACAATACTTAGGATTCAATCGAAGGAGGCATGGAACGATTGGATGGATCCATTTTTTCTTTATCCGCAGCTGCCCTTCGATCCTGCTTTGCCATCTGAAGCAAAGTTCATAGGCTCGCACACGGGCTTCCGACCCATCGGCAAGGGAATTGGCGGCGCTGGCAAGGAGTTCAGTGAAGCACTCGGCGGCAATTATCCACGTGAGCAATTCACCATTGTCATACTCACCTACGAGCGGGAGCAGGTGCTAATGGAGTCATTGGGCCGCCTCTACGGCCTGCCCTATCTCCACAAAGTCGTCGTCGTGTGGAACTCCCCCAAGCTGCCATTGGACGATCTGCGCTGGCCCGACATTGGTGTGCCAGTGGCTGTGGTGCGTGCTCCACGCAACTCTCTCAACAATCGGTTTCTGCCCTTCGACGTCATTGAGACGGAGGCGGTGCTGTCGGTGGATGACGATGCTCACTTACGGCACGATGAGATTCTCTTTGGTTTTCGTGTGTGGCGCGAGCATCGCGACCGGGTCGTCGGCTTCCCCGGGCGCTACCATGCCTGGGACCTGAGCAGCAACAACATGTGGCACTACAACTCCAACTACAGCTGCGAGCTGAGCATGGTGCTCACCGGAGCCGCCTTCATACACAAGTATTATATGTTTTTGTACTCGTACCAGCTGCCGCAGGCCATACGCGACAAGGTGGATGAGTACATGAACTGCGAGGATATCGCAATGAACTTTCTGGTCTCCCATTTGACGCGACGACCGCCTGTGAAGGTGACCTCACGCTGGACCTTCCGCTGTCCCGGCTGCCCGGTCTCCCTCAGCGAGGACGACACGCACTTCCAGGAGCGCCACAAATGCATCAACTTCTTTAGCCAGGTCTTTGGCTATACGCCGCTGCTGAACACCCAGTACCGAGCCGACTCCATACTCTTTAAGACGCGTATACCGCACGACAAGCAAAAGTGCTTTAAGTATATCTAGATTCACAGCATCATTCAACGGACGTACTTACGCCAGACTCTTATACAGACTCTTATACCAGACTCTACTCCTTAGCCAGTAAGCCCATAGCTGCGGCCATTATAGTTGGCCAGTGTGTGAGATTATCGAAATGGTTTATGTAAATACTTTTATATAGCTGCCATAATAACGGAAATTCAAAGCGATGTTCGATGTTGTCCAAAGACTTTGTATATAGCCTCGTCTTAGATTTAATTGTTTATTTGTAGTCCTTTAATTTGTTTAATATAAAAATATTTTATAAACGCCTGACGAAAGAACCCAGAAAACCTCGTTTTATTTGCAGTAAATGCGCCCACAATTTATACAGATTTTCCGTTTTCATATATGTATATATATTATGAATTTTCACAAAAAAATTGCAGTTGATAATGCTGATTAGTAAATCAATAGATTAGTTTTAAAATGTTAACTAAATAAAGGAGAATGTTAGAAAACTTTTCTTGCTGCGAGCAACCGAATGATGATTAATCCTGCTCTTAATATATATATATATATATATCTATATATATGTTTAGCAGGAGCTATTACATAAATTTAATATGTATATTATGTGATATATATATATTTAATAGAGTTGCCGTTAAAACGCGCGAGTTTCCGAGTTGAGACCGTTTTGATGAGGGGAAATTTTTGTTTCTGCTTTAGTTCATTTTGGGTTTTTCCTCTTTCTTCTTCGTTTTCTTCTTTTTATGGTTTAGTTTAGTTATATATCACAATACAAATAAGGAGAGCGAAACCAACACAGAAAAACGATATTTGTAACTTTACAACATAGGCATAATTTTTACATACTAGAATTACATATAAACTATTCCAATTTTGGTATGCGACACAAATGGCTTTCCGTCGTGACTGGTTGATTGATTGATTGATTGATTGGTTTTGGTTAGATTTGGTTAGCTAATTGGTACGATGGCTAGTTCTCCTGCAGGCTGAGCTTCAGCGCCTGCTCGATCATCTCCTGCTCGCGCTGTCGCTCCAGCTCGTACTTCTGCTGGTCCTGCTGGGAGAGACGCATGGCCATGGCCAAGTCGGAGTCCATGTAGCGGAAGCCACCATCGTCATCGTCCTCGGACACAGGCGAGCCACTCGCGTTGCCCTGGGCACCCATCAGAGACTCGTGCAGCACGCTGTGAATAGTACAAGCAGAGGACACACACACACACAAAAGCTTGGGTAAAATGATAGCTAGCAATACGTGGAATATAGAGTATGGATAGAGGAACGTCTATTTGAAGATCTTCTTCATATAACTAAGATCGTTCTTGAACTGCGCGCCCGCCGAGGCGGAGCGACTGCGCTGCTGCGGCTCTAAGCCAGCAGCGGGCGGTGCCAGGTGCGAGCTGTGCATATGAGAAGGCGAGGGGGAATAGCGACCGTAGAGTTGATTGGGAGCGAGCAAGGTGCGCTTATTTGGACAGAAGCGGGCATTACTAGCATTACGTGAGGCTCGTTAAAAACAGAGTTCCATAAATCTAGGCATTGCTTACCGTTGCAGCTGCTCGTCGTCCTCGGGCAGCAGCTCAGTGCCAACGGCATTCTGGCCGCGTAGCACCTCCCAGATGTCCACCTTGTCGGTATCGTTGTCCAGGCCACAGGCGCCGCCAGCGCCGCTCGTCTCGGCCAGGCTCTGCTCGATGGCGTACTGCAGCATGTCATCCTCGTCCAGGGGTATTTGGCGGCGCGCGTCTCCGCCACGATTGACATAATTGCTGGGTATGTCAAAGCAGCGATCGTCCACCAGGCAGGTGGTGCGATCCTCCTCCTGCAGGGTGGCCACATGCTCCACCGGCGTGGTCATGGCAAACACATTGCCAAACGTGATGCAGGCGTTGAGGACATGGAAGAGCGGAATCTCTACCTTGACGGGAAAACCAGAAGGCAGTTGCATTGTTATAAAGTCTTTCAATTTGGACACATGCGGACTGGCCATTGTGGACATGAGATCCAAGATGGGAAGCACTTGTTCCTGGAGACGGATGGGATGCTCTTCGGCCAGCCACAGATTGGCCTTGAAGCGTTGCACCTTTGTGCTTAAGTTTTTTGGTTTGCCTATGTCGCGACCCTGCAAATCAACCTCGGCACTGAAGTACTCCTCCGGCGTGATCTGTAGTAAATGGGGCGTGCTCGCGCCCGAACAGCAGGCGGAGCTGCCATTGCTCTCAGCTTGCGCTGGAACAGTGGGCGAGGCACGATCGCCGTTCACACTGGGCGCAATCAAGGGAGCTGCCTCGGATGTCTAAATAAAGGACATCAAGTTAGTTATCATCGGACTCTGAGGGCGTCCATTGGACTTACGCGATCTTTGATTGAAGCAGGCACATCTGTGGGAGGCACGTAATCCTCGTCGGCAATGCCCAACAAGCTGTGCAGTGGCGTGCGAGCCGTCTTATTCTGTTTGAAATTAAATATGAATTGCAATTATCAGTAATCTTTCCGGCAAGTTTTTAGGCAGCGTAGAGAGTATCTCCTAGTCGGACCCACCAGACTAGAGCAGACTTACATCTTTGACTGTTACCTTGATTTGCTCTTCGCTCAGATGATCCATGCGCGTCTTTGTGACAAACTCCACGTTGCTGGCGCCATACACCTTGCAGTTGTAGCCATTGATGACCTCCGACTTTTCGCTACGCCAGCCCCAAATGCCGGATTTGTTGCGCTCAAAGCTGATTTTCTCCATTTCGATGTTGTTCGTGATGACGGGCGCCGCGAGACGAGCACGAACGGTGCCAATTGGTGGTGGAATGGCCACAATGTCACCAATATCGCTGCTCATCTGCTCCACCATCACCTCGTGGGTATCGTGATCGATTTCGATCATCGTGGCCGTCTCCTCTGTAACAGAATATGATGTTACAGAGAGCATTATAAGATAATCTTAACACTCACTGCTGCCTTTGAATATGTAGGATCGATTGCCGCGCTGCCAGGTGTTGTTGTCGAAGCCCAGGAGCGTTGTGTCGATGCGGACGTTGGCGCCGCGCTTGTACACCTTGTAGGTGTCGCTTGGACAGAGGCGCGACATGAGCGGCACCCACGACGTAAACTCCCACTTCATCTCAATATAGAAGTCGGGCGCATCGAGCAGATGTTGCAACAGCTTCGGCACATGCGTCACGCGCTGCACATGACGTTGCAAGTCGCGTACTTCGATAATCGCCGTCAAAATGTCCACGTCGCCCGTGCAAACGGCCTCCTGAACAACTGCAAGAGAGACAGAGAGAGATAAGCGAGAGTCTTTATGATTTATAACGGCACTTACTGGACCAGCCTGCATGCTCGTAGGTTGCATTGCATTTGGCAGCTAAAAGGCACTTAACACATTGCAGATTCGCCAAGCGGACGGCCAACATCAAGGGTGTTCGGCCGCGCGGATCGATTTTTTCCTTATCAATCTGAAAGTTGAGTTATTAACATTTCCATTGTTGCTGTTGTCGTTGGCATCGAATCACTAATTCAATTAGCAGCAGACCGCACAGACACACACACAGACACACCTACACGCCCAGTCACTCAGTCACCCACACCAGCCCATCCACCTGTCCCTGCTCTCATTCCCTACCCCACCCATGACAAACCTGTTCGGTCTGCAACTGCTGTTGCAGCTCCTCAGCATTTCCATTCCAGATCTGCCAGTGCAGCGGATATTCTAACTTAACTTCTTCCAAGCTCTTCATTCTCCCTATCTCTCTCTCTCGCTCTTCCTCTCTGGTTGCGGCACTGCCGTTGCGTTCAACTAAATTGCTAACTAGAATTGTATCGGAAGTGTTCGGAATAAGTTCGATCAAACAAATTACTGAACGTTGTACGAACTGATTCGCTAATTGTCGTTCATTTAGTTCTTAATTGCACTTTCACTGTTTATTTACGGTAGCCAAGAACTTAACATTTGCCATTTGTCATTAGCAGTGCTGTCTTTAACAGAGCTGGCAATACTAATCGAATAATGGAAATTAATCGAAAACCGAACAGGGTGGGACAAACACAAATGTAAACAGACGCTGACAACTTCATTTATTTTTGCGCAAAGCTAATTAAGTACATAATAACAATATACAAAATTAAATCTTAAATGTTGCAAGTGAAAGAATTATATTATTAAACGATTGGTGGCATATGAGAAAGGTACATTAACAGCTGATCTGCACACCAGGTGCACACACTGGCTGCGGTTGTTAGCAAAGAGAAAAAATAATCCAATAATTCTTAATTACCAAAATATTTAAACTGTGCACGACACAAGTGAAGCCACAAGGGCTTCTAATAACAAGGTAAATTGATTACAATTTATATATTTGCTTAAACAAGGAGTGGCTTTTACTCGTGGTTGTTGTTGCCATAAATTATATAAAATATCAAAAATCGAATCGTAATCAAATTGATTAACAATAAATCAATAAACTAATCTCTGGCAACTTCCAGCTCGGAGACAACAATAAACTATGCCTTAGACGAGCAATATATATGCGGATATTTTGATTAAAACTGATTTTTATACTTTCTACATTCGCCACGTAAACTGCCTGGGGAAAGACGCCGGTAAGTGACACAAACATTGAAAGATCAACTCAATTAGTTTTAATTGGAAGCATTAAGCAACAAGTGCATACAACATTCACCATTCACAATCAATTCAAGTTCAGAATGGACAAAAAACGAGTGCAAAAGTTAACAGAAGGCGCACGCGATCAGCTGTTCGGCTGGAGAGAGTGTGTGTGAGAGCGGGAAAGGGAGTGGGAGTGGAAGCGATCGCGCTCTCGCTCTCGCTCCCGCTCAATCAGAGCTTTTCATTTGTTTTGCTTTTTAGTGCCCAGTCAGTCGCATTAAATCAAACGCGCAGGCCGCAACGGTTCTTTTTCTTTGCAGTCGAAAATTGTTTGTGCATCCCGTTACGATTATTAATAAACTAACTAAGCAATAATAATAATAGTAAAAGTGTTCATTATTCTGTTAACGTTTCAATTGCATTTTATTTATTGCTCTGTTGTTTGCATATGCCATTCTCTCCACTCCACGCTCTCCACTTTACACTGTGCACCTTACATTCTCCAGTGTTTGTTATTTCAAAAATGTCTTACTAAATGTTTTTTGTTTCTTTCTCTTCCTCTTGTCGTTCCGACTATTTGCAGTTATGCTCTTTGCGCGTAGGCGGCATTTCTTCAAGAGGTGAATTCTAGTGTTTTTTTGATATACAACTAACGCGTAATTAACCCCATAATACTTTAGTCGCTTCTTAAACCATAATTCCTTTAAGTTCATAAACCTATATATTATATACAGCACATATCTGCACATGTTTTATGAGTAATCTGTTGCTGATTGTGGTAAGTCGGTCGGGCTGTCGGTCGCTCGGGCTAGTCAGCATTCGATTCGTTATCTATGTGTCATTATGTATCGATATACGATATATCACGTAATTAGCCAATTGTTAATGCCGCCTTCCGCCTTATCAGCAGCAGGGTACAAAGTTTCTCCACAGTTCATTTGTCACAGTTTTGTTAATTTTTCTGTTAGTTTGTTTGTTTGTTTTGGGCTTGGGCCATTTCACAGTTGAATGCTTAGATTTTGGGCTTTTGCATGTTTTGAACTATATCATTTGAATGTACTTTAAGCTAATAATCAAGTAACTTTGTTTATTCTCTTCCCTATGTTCGGCTAGACGCTTAGTACGTTTATAAAATAAAAACAAAAACCGAAACAAAATCCGTGAATCTCACCCATAAAAGAAAAGAAAACAAAATTTTGCACAAAACAAAAAAAAAACAAAAACCAAGCCCATAATAACGCTAATTAACCAAAAAAGGCTCGAACGCTAACAGACGATATATATCGTTAATTGCAAACAATTACAATTAGCTGTAATCGAAGGGACTATCGATAAACGATAAGCGTCACTATGTACGAGCTCCATAGTTGTTTAAATTTAGTTTTCTATGCAACGATCATTCCCGGAACGATTCTCATTAGTTGGCTGACTGGGCTGTAAGTATTTATGCTCGATCGATAAAAAAAAAACAAAAAAACCAAAAAAAAAAATAACAAATTCCAATTGATGTTAAAGAAATTTGCCTGCTTCTCCGACTGATACTTAATATATTACCTCGTATAGTTATGATTTACTTTGATTTTCTTAAAAACATATTTAACTTTGTTTTCTACGCAAATTCTTGCATCGTGGCATAAATATTTAGCATATATCGCCAATGGCATTCCCTTTGCGCTATGTGCTCCAACCGAGAAAAGTTGACAAGCAACAAAAATGTGTTCGGCTGAATCAAATTTACATTTTGTATATATGTATTTTAATTAAAAATTTCATTTTGTGTGTAGTATTTGCTATTTTTGTAGTTGTTCATGTTTTCTTAAGTATCCTTTGTAATGAATCCGTTCGATTGACTAATTAACCAACAACCACAACAACAACAACCATGCAATCCTTTCTCAGAGTCGGCCTGCCCTGCCTGGTGATAGCCTTGCTGCTGTTCTTCCTCTTCTTTGTGCTGCTGCCCCTGGCCTTCCGCACATCGGTGACCCTGCAACGCGGCATCCTGTTCCTCACGTTTAGTAAGTGCTGAGCTGGTCTCTCCTTAATCCCAACAGTCTTTCATTGTCCTTCTCTCTCTTGCAGTCACCTATCCGAAAGGGCTTGACCTGAGCAAACCACACAGCATTGGACTCTATGCCACTCGCAACTTTTACATCACTGTCAAGGATCACGATGAGGACGAGGATGGTGTGCGCATTGGCGTCTGGCATGTGCTGCCCAAGAACGCAGCTCGTCGTTTTAGGCGAGAGCTTCGCGTGGAGGCCGAGGTGGAAGCAGCAATGCCCGGCACTCAGCTAGCCCTGCCCTCGTTCCAGAACGGCGACACACAGGAGCTGGATCACCTGGCGCCGGCGCTGCGCGCTGAATTCCCCGTAATCGTGCCGGAGAACGAGCAGCTCTTCTACGAGCGGCTGCTCCGAGTGCCTGGCAGCACTGTCGTTCTCTATCTGCATGGCAATACAGCCACCAGGGGTAGCGGGCATCGGTCAGAGGTCTACAAGCTCTTGCGGCATCTGAACTATCACGTTTTCTCGTTCGACTACCGTGGCTATGCCGACTCGGATCCGGTGCCACCGTCAGAGGATGGCGTGGTGCGCGATGCTTTGATGGTCTTCGAGTACATTGCCAATTTGACGACGAACCCGATCTTCATCTGGGGCCATTCCCTGGGCACGGGCGTCGCCACGCATATGTGCGCCAAGCTGGCCAACATGAAGGAGCGTGGACCGCGCGGCGTCATCCTCGAGAGCCCCTTCACCAACATTCGTGACGAGATCCGGCTGCATCCGTTCTCGCGGCCGTTTCGACACTTGCCCTGGTTCGACTATATGGTGTCGCAGCCCATGTACGACAACCGGCTGCGGTTCGAGTCAGACAAGCATGTGGGCGAGTTTCCTCAGCCCATTATGATCATGCACGCCGAGGATGACGTTGTGGTACCATTCCATTTGGGCTATCAGCTCTATCGGATCGCACTGGATACGCGCGCTCGGTCCTGGGGCCCAGTGGAATTCCATCGCTTTGACCGATCCCATGGATATGGCCATAAGTATCTGTGTCGGGCCCCAGAGGTGCCGCGTCTGGTGCAAAGTTTTATAGAGGGATATCGGAATACAGCCTACTAGACGAAGCACGCCGTGGAACAAATCTTAATTTATTTATTAACAAGTAACGGAGTATTTTAATTTAGTTTTTTACCGCCGCAATGTTACAAAATTAATCGCACGGTGCATACAAATTAAAATAGTCATTTCTAGGATACGCAAAAACAAAGAACTTTTTATTTAAACTTGGCGCGCTTGGTGTTAGTGTGTGCACTTTATTTTCTTCATTATTCACAATTTATAGGTAAGACACTGCAGTTGCTTCAGTGTGTGCACTCCGTTTACTTTGCAATTTATCGAAATTTATCAGAAACTAGCATAACAGAAAAATCAAATTCTCGACGGGAGTTCCCTGTTACGGCCCTGTATATTAACATCGTACTGCTATTTCAAGTCAGATAACAGCTGTTAAATACTTATATTTATTTTAAACTATTGAAATGCCAAATTTGTTGATTTTTATATAATTTTCAATATTATGCATTAATATTCAATATATGGCTAATTCACATTAAGATAGTTTTTACTCTGCTAACAGCACTTCAATCGGCAACTCACTGTTAAGACAGTAGAAAATGTTAATAACATTATCGCTGTTAAGCTGGCTGCTAAACCAGGGCTGCCCTGGTTCATTATTTTTACATCAGATCAAATATGGCGCTGGTGTGTTGTTGTCGCTGTCGCAATTTGGGCAAAATTAATTCGCATTAACCGCGTCGAACGAAACAAAATAAAATAAATAAAATCGCAGTCGCATTAAGGCGAACAAAAGCAGCATCAATCTGTGCAAAACACATGTGTAAAGTTCCTTTTAAAAGCTGCAACGAAAAAAAAAACGGAGTTGCAGTTGAAAACGAAGTAGCCGAAAAAAATTGTGTCTACTCCTTGAAAAGGAGTTTAGTTGTTCGCTCTTCGTTCATGTTTGTGCGTGTGTGTGTTTGTTTGTGTGAGTGCTGTGCAAGTAAAGTTCTGCCGAAAACTAAATAAATTGAATTTTCTCTCTTAAAAAAAAGTAAGCAAGAAAACGCTGAAGAAACCTGGAAAAACATAGAATACAAACAGTTTTATCGGCGATTCTCGCTGTGCTGTCTTTGACCGCCGCCGCTCGATTTGAGTGTGTGTGTGTGTGTGCGTCATTGCCGCTTGCTGCAGCAGCAGCAGGAAAAGGGAGTAGCTGCAGACACCAACACCAACACCGACGCATTTTCTCGCTGCTGTTAAGGAAAATGTTGTGGTAAGTTTTTGTTATTTTTCCTTTTGTTTTTGCATTTATTTATAATTTTCGTCTGCAGAGATTTGGGGAAGAATCTCTGACTTCGAGTTGGCCCAGTCGGCGGCCGTTGCATTTTCTGCGCATGTTTTTGCCCACGACTTCCGCTTTTTGCTCCCTTTTTAGTGCGGCGGCTGCTGTGGCAGCGACGTCGCTGCCTTATTTCTGCTCCCCTTTTAGCCTCTTCTTCTTTTACACAACACGCCCTTTTTCGCATGCCTCTCTATGCACATGTGTGCATGTGTGTGTGTTATAATTATGTTTTATGCGAATTAAAATTCGTGTAGAAATTTCGCATTTGCTTAAGTCTCCCTTTTAGCTACCTACACATGCAGAGTTTAACAGCTGTCGCCTCTGTAGATTCTAAACCAGTTTTTGCACACATTTAACATAATATGCAATGTGTGTGTGCCAGCTGTGTCCTGTGCTTGCTTTAATTGTTTTTAATGCATTTCCCCTCGTGTGCTCCAGCTCTTGCTCTTCCTCTTTGCTTGTGCTCATTTTGGATGCTTGTTTTTGTGTGTTGCTGGGCGCAGGCTCTCATGCTCTCCCTCTCACTCTCTCGCTCTCTCCAACTCCTTTTGAATGTTGCCAAACAAACAAAATCCAGCGTTGCCAATTTAAGAGCGTGTGAGAGTGAGTGAGAGAGACTGATAAAGAGAGCGCAGCGACGACGCGGGTGGGGCTATTGATATTTCCACTTCTCTTTCATCTTCTTTATCTTGTTTGTTTGAACTTTAATTTATGCCAGCCAAAGTTGGCTTTGGTTTCCTCTTCTCTTTGCAACTATTTAAATGTCAATGCACCGCGGCGGCCCGATCCGGGCTGCCACCCACGAAATGACAACCAAGTTGCATCACTGAACTCGCCACATGACTCACTTTTTTATTTTCTGTTCGTTGCCTGCCAAATGAAGCGGGCCAAAGACCCGCAGCTATCTCACACATACACATTGCTGGACAGCAACAAAAAACCCAAAGCCCAAATCAAAACCAGTTTCCAAACAAAAACAACAACAAAATCTAAATCAAAGTACAAAACTTGCTATTAAAGTTTGCAAATTTGAATTTATTTTTGCATTTCAATTGCCCTTTTTTTCGTAACTGTAAACGCCAGTGCTGCATAGCTGCCGTTGCTGCTCCGCTGTGATTGCCAGTGTTGCAGAGCAGCTGCTGTTACTATTTTTCAATTTGTACAAAAACTTAGTTTCCCTACCTCTCCTAGTCAGCGGCAGCTGCAATTGGGGTCGCGCCACCAATAGATAAGATAAGAAATAAAACTGAAATATTTATATATGCATGTATGTGTGTGTATCTTGTTTTTATCAGTCTTGCGTCCCCCTTTGGTATCTTTGCTCCCTATTTGCTTGCGTAGTTGTTGTGTTTACGTTCAGTTTGCTTGCTCTTCTGCCTTCTTTTTTGGATATTTTAACGATGACTAAAACTTAAAAAAACGAAAAGTTCAAAAATTCAAGAAATTGCTACGTTTTCCAAGTATTTGTGGTTCACCTCCGCCCGTGTTTATGTTTTGTTTACGTCGACGGCTGCACTGAATCATAAACTCGCTTCGCGCTGGCTGTGACTAAGTTTTAGTGCGTGTCATAGCAGCCAGCCTGCGCTGCAGATCAATGCATTGACTCTAATTAACATTTCCGCTTGGTGGCCAGTGTGACCCCCTCTCCTGCCCCTCAGCCTCCTACTACACAATAAAACTACATTCCATTTGGTTTCGTGTGCATTTGTGTGCTCTCTTTGACAATGCGGGCAAACCCAAATAAACACCGTCTGTGAAATGATGCTGGGTGGTCAGTTACATCTGGATTCCTTTATTTAACAAGCAGCATTGCTATTTATCGGATATCTATATGTATATATTTATTAACAATTTTATGGTGCGCCAAACGTCAGCTGCATAATTCATAGGCCTTCGTAAGTCGTGGGCCTGTCTTCGCTCCTTTGCTCGTCGGATGCATGGAACGTGTCTTGATTTTCATTACAGCTCGCTCTTAGCTAAATAATTTCTTGATGATTTTATTTATTATTTGGTTCTTTTCATTAATTTGCTTTGTTTAATTAAACAAAGTGAGGAAATGACTCCTCCTCACGCTTGGATTTCAAGCGGTTTTCATATCAGCTAACGACATGGAATGCTGGCAATATATTCCCGTTTTAGATCGAGAATTTCTATGACGAAGCACCGCGCCATATCAAGCGCAAATTGTGTGGCCTAAAGTATGGAGGAAAAACTGTTTGCCTTATTTAGTGCGCATTAACCGCAGAGAGGAGAGTAGAGAAGGAAAGCTGGCGTAGATTATGCACTGTGCACATGAATACCGATGAGTCTAGAGAGTCTGGCTGTGTGTATAATATATTCATATGCGTGATAAATATGTAGATACAAATATATATATAAATGAACGAACTGAACTGCACAGATAAGCAGAACGGAGAACGAAATTCGCTTAAGTGGCAGCTTTTCAGGCGTTTCGTTCCATTGTCTTGGCTATGCATTGGAGGCCAGCGCAATGGCTCAAGTACGGACAAGCAGCACACACTCTTATATATATATGATATATATATCAAGAAAATCATCATTCACAATCCTAAACACTGCAAAATTGTATGCCGTGAAATTTGAGTTCAAAATAAAAGCAATGTGCACAATACACTGGGCGAAATGCTAGAGTAACAATTAAAATTGAAGATTCTGAAAGGCTTCAAAGTCTAAGTAAATTAGTAATTATTTGGAGATGATAAGATAGTAGAGTATGGGTATATTATGCAATTTAAAGAATATAATTAAATATTTTAGTTATCTTCAAGATAACTATACTATATACAATATATACAACTGAGAATTCAAATAGTTAAATTGCATATAAATTGTATATATCATAGTCAAATAAATCTTGAAGATAACTAAGTAATGGCATAAATATATTTTTGTATCTTCTTACCACGCACATCTTTTGTTCTCAATGAGTTGCATTTAAAAGCAAGCCACAGTTTTTTACGGCCTACAAATTTTACCACAACCAACAAACAGACTTGAACATGGAGAACTTGAAGTCTGTTTCTAGGTGCTGCCCCGCCTGCTGGTTCCTTTTCAGTAACTTTTCGGTCTGACGCTTGGTAAAGCACAGTTACGAGTAGATCTTTATATATATATATAAGTCGGCTTAATTAAAACGAAATTTTATTATGTTAGCAGCTAATTTGAAATTTATTTTAAGCGATGAGTCTAGCATATTGATTAATGAAATATTTATATATAAATAAATAAAAAAGGCTAGATAATTGTGTAAGAGAACAGTTAACATGGCTTAAACTAAGAAAGTATAAATAGTCCTAATGTGTGGAGCTTGTCTGTCCAGCTATGAGCAGAGTTTGATATCAAATGCCTGAACAGTCTATGACATATGACTATCAAAGCAGATAGTATAGGTGCCTTTTAACTCTTAATATCTGCAGAGATCTTTTATTAATCCACATATCTAAATATATTCAAATCATTAACATGGCATTTCAACTTCCTCTCATTCAGTTGGCCGAACGGGAAGTGCCGCATGTGCTGATTAAATAGTAAATCTGTGGAGTGGGCAGAAAATATAATAAAATTGACCGAAGCTGATATGAAGTCAATAGCGGCAGCATGATTCACATATCCCACCATGCCCCTTTTCTGGGTCCCTTAGTCGTCTCCATTGAAAGTTCTTCAGTTCGCACTGCGCCACAAAGAGGAATTGCAAGCACTTGAAGTGCTTCCGCTGGGGCTGGGCTGAAGTCTGAATTTTCACAGGCAGCCAACGGGTTTCGTTTTGTTTTTACTTGCTAAAAGCTGACGTTGAAGTTTTCATCTTGTTTTGATTGCATACAAATACGCGGCTGCAATTTGGCCCCTGAACCAAGTTGTCGACTCTTTGGAGCAACGTTGGCTGAGTGCCGGGACTTTTGGGAGCGATTTCCTACCCAATACTTGAGATGAACGAACATCCAACAAATTGCTGCTTGCAGCTTACCTGCACTTTTCTTGCTATTTCAGCAGGCCGCATACGAATGCGTGTATACCCTGTAATATGTCATGTGTGTATGAGGTGTTTTGTTTACTTTTCTCTTATTATTTGTTTTTTGTTGTCCATAAATATACCAATTTCGACTCATGGCACTCACCACATATCAATATTTGACTCACAATATCAAGATTATTTTTTTTTTATCAGCTTTTGAACATTTCCGCTTGGCTTGGAATGTGTCAGTTTCGTCCCATTATAAGTGCGTGTCATAGCAGCCAGCTTGCATATCAATGCATTGCAGTTTGTCTGGCCGGCCAGCCAATCAAATTAACATTTCCGCTTTGCTTGCCAGTGTGTCCCTACTGCTTTTGCAATAAAATAAATGGTGTTATGATATTACATTGGAGTTATTTTGAAGCAGAATTTAAGTTACAGATTTACTTTACTAAAATAACACCTTGACCTTTGCATGACTACAAATTGTGTATTTGATGCATGCAATCATATTTCGCTCTATATTTACTAGGTTTCGCATTAATTCTCTTGAACTTTGCATAGTCAACTCTAAACTAACTTTAAACACTCAATCTGGGTCGTTTCGGTATAAGTTATTTCGCGCTAAATTGATGTTTGTCGCCGCTGTCCACTGCTCTGCTCCCGTCTCGCCCTGAGCGAGCTGATTATGTTATGATTGAGACAGTTTTATGTCCGCTTCTTAGTTCAACTCCATGGCCAAGCTGAGCAGCGATAGCTGGGCTACGGGAAGTTGTTGCCCCATTGTGTCGTGAGTGTGTGTAATGTAATAATAGATCTTTTAGCTCTATTGTTGCGCCCTAATTCGTATCATTTTTTGTTATTGAAATATATGTTGTAGCTGCATTCGTGTAGAATTGAGTATCGCCTATCTCTGTGTGCGTGGAAAGTATTATTCAATAATTATCGAAGAGTTTTCGGTTCGAGTTGCTCCCCCGCTTCATTTAATTGACGCGCTGTCCGCCAGCGAAGCAAAACAACAACTGCAACATGTCGAACATGTAGTTTAATAATAAATGTGTACACACACACACACAGACATTACTCACAGTCTGGCCAAAGATCGGGCACGAAATGGAGCGTGCCAGAGTAAATTCATATGCGTCGTTGGTTAATTTCCGATTCTCTTTGGGGTCAATTTCAGCTACAGTCGAAAACAGACACAGAAACAAAAGCCAAAGCAAAGTTCAAGCTGAAAGTGAAGATGTGATTACAAATTAATTGCTTGTGGATGCAAAACATTGTTTATATTGACAGCTGAGAAGCCGCAGTGCAGTCGTGGAAACATGCAAAAAATCTCTTGACGCTTGGCTGAAGATTTCAATATGTTGACATGCCTGGGAGCTTGAGAGTTTTGCGAGTTTCTTTAGCATGATTCATCTCAGGGTTTTGGGTCAGTTAACAGGAAAACCAGGACAGATGGTGATTAGCTTGAAAGATGCGCAAATGGTCAGAACTTACACCAACTCGATAAACTCTTCTCACTTTGGGAACACGTATAATCGCATCTGCGGCTCATCCAATTTTTAATCAGCCTTAGTTATTTGAAAAGGGACTGAAGCCTGCCGGAAAAAGGTTAAATTGGCAGCACGGGTTCAATTAGCGGTCTTATAGCAGGCAGCTATGGCACTTACAATTGCCGCAGCGGAGTTAATGTTGAAGCTCTGACGGCGACTTTGAAATCGCGACCCAAATACAGTCGCAATTCAAATTAAAGCACAATTTTGGCCAGTTCAAAAGAAAGAGAGAGAGAGAGAGAAACAGAGTGAGACAGAGAAAAAGTCAAAGACAAAAGGGTCCGCATGCACGAGCTTTTGAAAAACCCGTTTTGGAATCTAGCCGACCATGGCAACTGCGACACAGTCGCCTTGGCCAAAATGAGTGCTAAAAAGATAAATGGATGGCGGCGACAAACAAGAAATTTAAGTGGGATTTGCTTAGAGGCGACGCAGTCGCTGTCAGCCAGAAGGCAGGGATTATGCTCTTTAGTCAGTTACGTTGATTCAGTGTTTGTTTTGAACCTGCTGAATTACAAATCCAACCAAGTCACGCGAACAACCACAACAGAGCGCAAAACGGGGCGGAAATTTCCATGTGCAATATGCGACTTGCGACTGAACAATTTGTTTTTGTTTTTCTTTATTTTTTTTTATGCAAACATTTTGCTGTCCTTTGCGCAGTGGAGTTAAGGGATATGGGGTTAAAGTTCTGACATCATTCTTGACTAAACCGCCACGTAGGAGTCATGAAAATTCCGGGAAATGTGCCCTTTGCATGAATGACAAGAACGTGTCTAACACGAGGCAAAACGATGAGTGTTTTATAACCGATTTGAGATGAGTGTTTATCTAGCCAGAGATGATTCTTTTATATTGCTAGCTAGAGCTTAAAGTCTTGTACTCGACTAGCTGAATGATGGGAGAGTAGAGGTAGAGAATAGTAGAGAGCTTAGACAGAGCTTTATACCCAATAGGAGAAGAAAGCTTATAGCTGTAGAGTAGAGCTGAGCTGTATATAGATGTCTCCTATAGCCGATTAGAGCTATAGCCTTATACCCGCCTAGAAAGCGAGTGCAGGGTATTTGGAAATTGTTGACCCTTGCGGCGTTTATTCATTACCTTCAGGTTAAATGCGAAAAGAGCTCGTATGTTTGTTGTTTGTCTGTGCTGTCATCCACCCAAAAAGGAAGTGCGAAGTGTGCAGCGGAGTGGGAGTCAATGACAACGAGTGCTATCCAGGGGATGTTTGTGGAAACCCTCCTGAGTGCATATTTCACGAAATTGAACTTTTTAATTGCCCACCGGGCACAGGGAGGACACCAGGAAGCAGCACATGTGCCCGAGCCGGGCGCACTTTAGCGAGCTCTTCTTGTTTGGCCGAGCACAAAGAGTTTTTCATTTGGCAATTTGAGACTTTTAGTTGCTGCAATTTATAATCTAACTAAGACTGTTTTAAATTGAATTTTTGGGTAAGCTAGAAGGCAGAGAGTCACGATGACTGATGTCTACTGACTCGCATTGCCTTGCATATCTATGACGGTTACCGGATTTCAAGGAAAGGCTAATGATGACACAGAACTGGATTAAGCGCAAGGTAGATAAGAGGAATTTCAAAAGAAATCAATAAGCAATACAAAATTCCTATTTGAAATATATTATACAGCTCAGACTTCTGCAGCTCCACTAAGCAAACGTCTTCATCCCAAAAGCCCCAACTGCACTTGAGGTCATACGTAAATATGCTCCACTTTCACAGCAGCTATAAAAAGCGAATGTTTTCCCAAAACTGAAATAATGAGAGTTCATTAAGGGTCTCCACTGTACTTACTTTCGCGGATGTGCTCACTGTGAATGAACTCTACGCCAAAGGGCAGAGTTTTAGCCAAAGTATGGCGCAAGTGATGCTCCATGCTCCATGTTCCGCTGACAATTAGCGAGGGCCACAAAGTAGGTCAAAAATCTTTGACACAAATTTCGCATAGCTTCGTCTGCTTAGTGCTTAGTTCTACATTTGTTATGTAAATGGGCTTAGCTTGCCGTAGACAACAGATATTACAAGAGGGGGCCGAAAGAAAGAAAAAGTAAATAGGCCACGAAAGAGCAGCTTCATTGTCTATCGATGCTAACTTTTGATATATGTATATATATATATAGACTTTTGATATGGTTTGCGGTTTCTGTTTTGGTATTGTTTGCCGCTTATCATTCATTCACTCATTCAGCAGCTGTTTTCACTGGATTCAAGGTCTGCTTTCATTGATTTATTAACAGTAGTTTATATATATGTAATCTAACTGTGTCAACTTGCTTTATAATTAGTAATTCTAACCGGATTCTATACACTTCACTTGCAGATCTCATTACTATAATTAACAAGCTAACATTGGAGACGGCGCTTCATTACCTGGGCGGCGCGAACACAAGGGAAATTCAACGGAAATCTTTCTCTCTCTCGCTCTCCAGACTGCAAAATATCACACAAATCGTTTGGCGCCCTTAAGCGACAGCAGCAACAACAAAACAGAACGAAATGACGTAAGTGGCACATTGAATTTCAAGTCTAACTTTACATAAATATATATATATATATATATATATATATAGTACATTTCATAATGAATATTCTGCCGATATGTTACATTGTCGCCAACTTTTGTAATTTATCAAGACTTGAGCTGAGTTTTTTTTCTGTTTTTGATTTGATTGAAGGACATTTCAATTATGACGCTTGACTCTGACTCTTATTCAAATTGTTTTCGGTTAACTCAATTGACAGTCAATAGAAGCTGCCTGAGTTATAGTCTCTGCTCAATTGGATGTGTTCAGCTTGTCGCTTACTCCGCCCTCTGTCAGACACCTGTGTAATACGTCACGAGCTAGCCGAAAGCACTTTTATAGGTCATCATCCGAATTTATGTGTAGCCCAGCCCTTCGGAGGCCTCGGCGCGACTTTTCGCTTGTTTAATACCCATAATTTGTTTGGCTGTTTGGCGTTTTACTTCAGCGGGGAGTGGCCCATCCGTCCGCTTCCTGAAAAGTCGCCAAAGTTTGCTTAGTCAGGGCTTTTCTGCTCGCTGGTCGCTGGTCGGTCGGACTGGCGGTTAACTGATTCATAAGCACAAAACGCAGTCAGTTTTCGTTGCTAATTTTCTGGGTGTGTCATCATATATATAGCGAAGTGTCCGCTGCCACATTGTCTCCGAGGGAATGCTCTGGCCCAGCTCAGTTCAGTTCTAGCCCAGTTTGGCTAGCGCAGCTCAATGGGTAACATTTGTCCGGCAACTGCAGCAGACGCGCCGCACTTGGAGCTGCTGCACTTGAAGTTACAGCTAGTGAGGTATATGCCCCAAAGTAGGCTATACTTGAGGCTCCACTCCATATTTTTGGGGGCTGCTTTAATTGGTTTGAAGTGCACTCTAATTGAAATGCATTAATCGCATAGTTGAGTAATGTTAAAAGGTGACGAGCTCGGGGATTGACTGCATTCTGACCCGCTGCATCATATAGCCATGTGAACCTGATCGAAATCAATGTGAGCTTAACTGATTCGTTTCGTTTGCTTTCCCAATTGATTGCTAAAAAATTGCCAAATCATTTAAGCCACACGGCATGCTCTATGGAGAGCTGAAGCCATTAAAGCCGCACAATAATCGCAGCTCAGATCAGACAGCATTAAAGGCCAGACGCGCGCTTTATAACGAGCTGTAACAGCAACAATATTCTCAATAGACAAATGCCATGTTAATTGGAAATGTTGTAGAAAAAACACGACGAAAAATAAGAATTCAAGCGCTACGGCGCTCAGCTCAGTTCAGCTCAACAGACTGGGGCTGACGTATGTGTAGTTATATGAATTTTTCATGGCATGCCACAAGAGAGAGACAGAGAGAGAGAGAGGGAGAGAGAAACACACTTAATAGACGCAGTGCCGGGGGGAAATATAAATTATTGAGCTCGTTTCTTAAGTAATTATCGCGCAGCGCAGCGCAGACTGATCTACTGAGCAACTGACAGAATGGACAACTGAGGCACATGAACACGGTCTCTGAAGGGCTCAGCCTGAGCCGAGTCTAAGCTGCGTTGCGAGCGCGTTTTTAATTGCAACGTCGTCAAGTGGGGAAACCGAATCATTCTGGGACTAAACGTTGCGAGTCTCGACTCTCGGCTGGGTCTTCTTCGCAGCACACATCTCATTATTTTATTGCCTTGAAGTGTAATTATTTAGCTTTTAGCCCAATTCGATGTTGCAGACCAGACACTCACCGCTTGTAAGCCCGACCCGAACGGGCATTGTCGGTTCACTTAGCGTCGCTCTCACTCTCGTTCTCTTTTTCGCTGCTCTTTTGATGCCCATTTTGAAGTGGAGCGGGGTATGATCATGTGTGAAGTGTGATTGATTCTATAAGTTATATAAAAAAATATATATATAATCTTTAATTGCATATAGAGCCTAGCTTATCTCTATCAGAACTCAGTTTATATCAAACGCCAGTTATATATATAGACTAACCTAGCTTAACCTGCAGTCAGGGTATCAGCTAGTCGTGCACTTCCGGCCATGCACTCTTGGTTGCTGTTACTTCATATAATATAATTCATATAATCTTTAATTGCATATAGAGCCTAGCTTATCTCTATCAGAACTCAGTTTATATCGAACTCCAGTTATATATATAGACTAACCTAGCTTAACCTGCAGTCAGGGTATCAGCTAGTCGTGCACTTCCGGCCATGCACTCTTGTTTGCTATTACTTCATTGTCTTTGACACACACCGCTCGAGTCAAGCCGCGTCGAGTCAGCCTGCGAGTGGTTCACAAGACTCCAAGAGGCAGAGCGCCTCTCGATCTTTGGCTCTCTCTCCCTCTCTCAGTTTGTCTCTCAGCGGGACCATGTCTCGAGCGAGACTCGTTTGGCGCGTTCAGTCTGAATTGAGGTTCGATTTCGATCAGCCGCACGTAGCAGTCGCCGCAGCTGCACAGCCCGAGAGTTTTTTATTTCGAGCCGAGCGACCCTAGGCAAACATAAATTCCATTTACTTATTTAGTGCTGTGATCGTGTGACCGAACACTTGTGTGTGGGATCGCTTTTTAAGTGTGTGTGTGTGTGCGTGTGTGTGGCCGCCTCTGCAAATGTTTGCCATTAGCTAATGGCCATGAAGAAACTCTATGCCAAAACCTCGTTCAGCAGCAACAAGAAGTCCAATGCAAGCGTTGTCGCCTCTGGGCCCATTCTGGCCTATCACCAACCTAATGCGATGCTCGCCATGTGTGAGTTCCAGGCGAACCAGGAACAGCACCAGCAGCAGCATCACCAGCCGGACTCCCAGCTGCTGATGATCAAGCGCTCCCAGAGCCTCTGCAGCAAGGCAGCGCCCAAGGGTCGCGCACTGCCGGCCACCGTGGGCGAGTACTACAGCATTGAGGAGCTGCAGGAGCTGGATTTGCTCGACTATCGCCATCCCATGTACCATCACTACCAACAGCAGCAGCAGCAGCAGCAGCGCATGGCCACCGCCTATCATGAGCATGAGCAGCTGGTGCTGCAGTTGCCCATGGCGCATGCCACGCCCACGAGCGCTGCCATCTATGAGGCGCCCACCTGGACACAGTCGCTACCCAATGACCAGTCCTTGTACGTAACATCCAAGGGCGTAGGTAGCAGAAATATCGTAGCCACAACAACAACAACAACAACAGCATCATCATCATCGTCATCCTCATTATGCACAACAGCCACAAGCTGTGTCGCCACTGTCTCTGCTCCCTCCACATCCAGCGCCATATTCTCCACTCTACGCAAATGCGTAGCTTTGCCACAGTCCCACTCCCAGTCCCAGCTTCCGCTCAGCTCCAACTCTTCTTCGTCTGCCCCTTCTCCGTCTAGACTCACCAGTTCCGTGTCCTTTTCCATTAGAGCGCCCACAGCGAGAGCAACGACTGCGGCCAGTCAACATCTCTATAGCAATATACATCATTTCTTTCTGCTGCAACAACATAAACATAAAACACAACAACAACAACAACAAGAACAACAGCTACAACAACACATACAACGCATCCCTCAACGTCGTCATAACTCGGTCAAAGATAAACCAACTTTAATGTATGTTTCTCGTTTTCCCCCCAGCTTTTCCTTTATACGATTTCCTTCTTTCAATATGAAGCGTCCTTGAGCTAAAGATCAGAGATTCTAAATTATCTCAATTGGAATTGAAACCTTCGGGTAGTAATTGACTCATGCACAGTTCGTTTCTGCATCCTCTCAGTTCGTTTCTTCATTATCTTCAGCACGCATCACCTGCCGAGCGCTCACCTGGCCCTAAATCGTATACGAATCTCAGCGGTTTGCAGGGCTTTCCCATGTCGATGTGCCCGTGTTGTAGCTGTGGCCAATTTAACGCCAATTAGAAACTGAAAAAGAAAATTGAGTTTCGTGTCTGGGAAATTGTGCATTCAACTTAACGCACGAATTAATCTACAACACGAGCGCAATGGAAAACACACCGAAAATTTCACCTGCATTCGGCGTAATGAAGTCTTTATGAGCAAGCGACCCATATGGAATGATGGAATGCAATTTGCATTACAACTCATTAGCTGACCACATGCTCGTTTCTGAGCCACTGAATAAACGTGGCTAAAGAGAGGGAGAGAGGTGTAGGGGGAGAGAGGCTGCGACTTGCCCGCCTAGTTAGAGTAGAGCATGATTAATCCTCGTCCTCTGGCTGCCGCTGCTTGGTACTTAACAAAGTGCACGTATCTCATAGATAAACTTCACTTTCGTTCCACGAAACACATTACATTGCAAGTTATATAAGTCGTCGGTCCGCACAGCTGTGTCGCTGTCGGACTCCATTTAAGTGCAAAACTAGTCAACTTTTAAGCCAGATCAAGCTGAGAATTCTGTGCAAGCAAAAAAGGCAAAGCAAACGGCGGAGCACAACTCGTTTTGCTGCCGTTGCCGCTGCCGTTGCCGTTGCTGTTGGCTTTCGGCTTTAGCTTTGGCTCTGTCATTAACTCTTGGCGAGCAGCGCAGCGCGACTACAAGCCAAGTTCTTGTCATCAAGCGTTTTCTATTGCAGCGACTGTGTTGACTTTGGTTGTCAACGCGGGCAATGGAAATATGTTAAAGGTTGCATAAAAGATCATTAGAATTATTTAATCGGCAAGTGCATGACAGGTGTGCGCTTCATATATATCTACTACGCAATGCGTTTCCTGTCCAGTTCCCAGGTACGAAAGATCAGTGCACTCGAGACGCAATCGTGTGAAACTGTGTGTGAAAGCCGAGACCGAGACCGAGACTGAGACTGAGACTGAGACCGAGACCAAGAACAAGAAAACATAGCTGTGGTTGGGGGGAGATCAACTCAAGTCAAGCTGCTCTTTGTATAAATGCTTATCTAATGCTTTTCTGATGAATCATTAAGTCAGTTCACAGTCTTTTTAGATATCCCAGTTCGATTGTTAATTGTTGCCGTACTAATTTCCCAAATCCCTCCTTTACTTTCAGTGAGCAAAGCATTATTGGCGCACGCGCCTCTGTGATGGTGTACGATGACAACCAGAAGAAGTGGGTGCCGTCGGGCAGCTCCTCTGGGTTGAGCAAGGTGCAGATCTATCATCATCAGCAGAACAACACATTCCGTGTGGTGGGACGCAAGTTGCAGGACCATGAGGTGGTCATCAACTGTTCCATTCTGAAGGGTCTCAAATACAATCAGGCCACGGCCACGTTCCATCAATGGCGCGACTCCAAATACGTATACGGTCTCAACTTTTCCAGCCAGAGCGATGCCGAGAATTTTGCGCGTGCCATGATGCATGCCCTAGAGGTAACTTGAATGAACTATCCACTACAGACACTGGCTAACTCTCTCTCTCTCTCTCTCTTGTGCTCTTCAGGTTCTGAGCGGTCGCGTGATCAACAATCCTGCCGGCCAGCCCACCAATGGCAATGGCTATGAGGAGGATATGGGCTATCGTACAATGACCAGCGAGGATGCGGCCATATTGCGGCAGAACAACGGCATTGGTGGCCACATAACGCCCTCGGCCCAGACGCCCACCTCGCAGACAAATCAAAATAATATACCACAGAGTCCACCGACGCCGCAGGGACATCATCGCACTAGCAGGTGGGTGGGTCGGTCGCTCGCTCGCTCGCTCGATCGATCAGTCGCAACTTCATTTGCCGTATCATCATTTTTGATTTCGTTCATTTCTCTTCTCTCTTTCACACACACACACACACACACACACACACACACACATTCTATAACTGTAACATGCACATCGTTCTGTTTGTTGTCGTCGTACTCTCGATACTTGATACTCGATACTCGTTATTCGACACTTAATCTCTAACACACACACCTGTACTCACTCACATATATGTATACATTCATCGATCTTACGCCGTATCACATCACAAATTGCTCAAAAACTAAAGGAATTCCCTCAGCGCACCGCCGGCTCCACAGCCGCAGCAGCAACAGCAACAGCAGCAATTGGCAGCGCAGCCAGGCTCACACTACGGACCCACTGGAAACGGGCCGACGTCCAATGGCCTGCCACAGCAGCAGGGCAATCCACAAATGCAAATACCACCAGCACCTGGTCAGACACAGCAACAACAGCAACAACAGCAGCAGCAGCAGCAGTATCAGCAACAACAGCAGCAGCAGCCCGTCTATACAACGACGCAGCAACAGCAACAGATGGTCCAAGCGGGCTATGCGCCCCCACAGGTAGGTGTGCTTGCCTCTAGTGCCAGCAGCTCGTTGTTTCCGCTTGTGTCGCTACGTTTACCTACCTATTTCTGTTTCATTTCATTCCAAACATTCGCACGTCCGCAATTGGCTTGAAATATTCCCCCAAAAAATATAAAAACGTATCCACCAAACCAAACAACCAACACAACCACCAACAACCACCACCACCACCATCGCTACCACCGCTACAACCACCCGCCAGCAGTACCAGCAGCCCCACTATGTGCTCTCAAACTCTAATCCCAATCTCAATCTACATCAATACCCGACACAGCCACAGCCGCCGATGCCCATGCCGCCAGTGCATCAGAATGGAGGCGGACCCATTTACGGGGCCACACAGCCAGCCCATATACCAAGCTCGGCCAGTTCCAATAGCGTTGTCTACTCGAGTCAACAGCAGTTGATAGCACCACAGCCACCGCAGGCGCCTGGCATGCCCGCTCCCGGCTATGTCCAACTGAATGGCCAGCAGTCGCAACAGCAGCCGGAGAATCCGTACGGCCAAGTGCCGCTGGCACCGCCAATGATGCAGCAGCAGCAGCAGCCGGTCGGTGGTGTGCCAATGCCGCCGCCACTCAATCGCATGAGCAGCACAGGAGCAGGACCAGTGGCTGCGCCGGCGCCACCACCGCCGCCGCCAACATTCGGTGGTGCACCACCAGCGCCGCCACAAATGTTTAATGGAGCGCCAGCCCCGCCGCAGCCACCCGCACCGCCAGCGCCACCAGCTATGGGTGGACCGCCAGGGCCACCGGGCGGACCAGGTGGTCCTGGCGCACCACCACCGCCGCCGCCGCCTCCTGGCTTGGGTGCAGGCGGTGCTGGCAAAAAAGATGATCCGCAGGCTGATCTAATGGGTTCGCTGGCCTCCCAGCTGCAGCAGTTCAAGCTCAAGAAGAACAAGGTGAGGAGGCATCAAAGCGGAACTTAAGGGAATTCGTCTTATGGACAATTTTTGTTATCTATTGTAGTCCACCACATCCGCTCCTGAGAACAGCGGCAGCAGCACCTCCAGCGCTGGCAGCGGCAATTATGGCACCATTGGCCGCAGCTCCAATGGCATGGCTTCCATGATGGACGAGATGGCCAAGACGCTGGCCAGGCGTCGCGCGCAGGCCGAGAAGAAGGAGGTGAGACGTGTGACAACACAAATAGATCCAATTAATATTCATGGTTTCCTTCGTGCAGCCTGACCCTGAACCGGAAGTCAAGCAGAGGCCGTGGGAAAAGTCAAATACGCTGCCACACAAGCTGAGCAGTGGCGGCGGCAGCAGCAGCAGCACCACGTCAGCCACATCCAATGCACAATGTGGTGCCAACGGCAACAATACATCGAACAGTGGCGGAGAATCGCCCCGTCCCATGCGCAAACGTTTCGGCAGTGCCAGCGAGGAGACCATACTCAAGGTGAGTTCGAAATTGGTTTGTTTCTCGAAAAACTTAAGATTTAATCAAACTGCCGCTTTGCATAGCAGGTCAATGGCGATGGTCTGTCGCTGGCGCTGTCCAACAGCGATCTGGACACCCTGAAAGCTGAGATAGTGCGCGAGATGCGGCTAGAGATACAGAAAGTGAAAAACGAGATCATAGATGGTAAGCTCTACAGCTTTCTGCTTTGCTTTTTGCTCTCTAACCACCCTCTGTTGCCTTGCAGCTATCAAATCGGAGTTCAATCGTAGATAGATCAGAAAATATACTTAGCCTCAAAGCAGCCTCTTATTGCTGTCTACTGCCTACATCATCAAGAGTATATATCATGAAAAAGAAAATACAGTGTCCTGCAAGTGAGCCCGACCCATGCGGGCGGGTGGGGCATGTCTCTGGCAGGAAACTAGCACACGAATCACGAACTGAGTTATATATTGCATGTAAACAGAAATCGCGTCAAATATTTAAATGTGTAATTTTTAAATATTTTAAATGTATTTAATTCAAATATTCTAATGGCGCCCAACATAATGGGTATATATACAAGCATATACAAATTTATATATATATATATCTACATAGATATATAGACTTAACTATATATACACATATGTATTACGTATGCATATACAAGTATGCAATTATGATGTATCAGCTTTTTACAAAAAGGAAGTTTAGTCAAACAAATAATTGTAATTCTAATCGATTTCTAAGTTACGCAAACTGTAAACAAATTTTGTGCGATGCAACAAATTGTAGTATGTAAATTTACAACTGTACAATATTTTTACATAAGGATAAACAATTTCAAAATGTGAACAACAACAAAAACAACAAGAAAATGCAATGTATACTTTTGCTCTGTGTTTAACCTTTCGCCCCCCTTTCAAACCCTTACCCAACTGGCCTCTGAGCACTTATTTCAAATGCATTTCGTTTTCGCTTTTCTAAAATACCAAAAACAAAAAATCAAAATCTCGTAAATATTAACATATAAACATAAGCCAAAAATAAACCCACAAAGGAGGAAAAAACAAAAAAAAAAAAAAAAACGAAAACAATTTTAACAAGCATCTATCTATTCTACATATACGTATACCAATACAGACACAAACACAAGTTAAGATACACGCATCGTAAGCAGTATAGTATTAAAGAAGGAAAGATAAAGACGAAAGCCGAATGCAAATTTTAGGAGAGTCACAATTCCATGGATGCGCTCCATAAGCTAATCAAATTAATCAAAACTATGGATACAGTCGTTGCATTTGAGAACTTTGATAGAACTCTACACAACATTTCCCCAGTCGACAAACTGACAACAAAACAAAACATTTTCCTAAGTAACGATCTCATAAAAACAAAAACAAAAGCACAAGAAATTTGTGCGAATCAAACCTAAAAATCAGAAATTAACTCGAACAACAAGCAAAAAGTCTTCAAAAACATTTCAAAGCGGAATTGAGTGTGGGTGTTCAGCACTTTTGAAAGCATTAGCGTTATATACATACATAAAGAATACTTACAATATATACAACTAGAGAAACACACAGATATCGATAATCTATCTATCTATCTATTCAAGTATTACCCAAACGTGCATAAATACCAATTTAGCAAGTAACTTGGCTACACACCTGCTCCTCTCCTCCTCCTCATCTTTATGTAGAGAGACCCGAATTGTTTTCCTAGTTGATTGAATTCTGAACACATATTTCAACTTCCATATACAATTAAGACTAAATAGTGAAATTTATACAACAACTTGAATGACGACGACGACGTTTAGGAGGAGAACTTACGAAATATGAGGATGATGAATTTAGTTCTTAAGGCATATATATATGTGTAACGAAGTGAAATTGTTTATTAAGTGAAACATTTATTTATACAACAGTGCGGAGGGACGGACATTAATTTTAAATAATAATAATTTTTGATATTGATTGTGCAAGGTCGATTTAGAGATATTTAATCCTAGTTCTATATGTATTGTATATGGGGCGGTGTATATGAAAATGTTATGATTTTTTGTATTTTTATATATGATCTTTGCATTGGCTAAAAAACTGCAACAAAAACAAGAAAAAAAGAAAACAACTATTTTAAAAAGCAACCACAAGATGATTATAGAGTTAATCAGGCTTGTGCAAGTGGTAAGCGCGTAATTTTTATGTATTAAATTAAATATATATATATATATAAATAAATATATATATATATATTATACACTTATATATACAACCAATATTCAATATACAAGCATATAACAAAAGAAGCCTCGGAGAGTCGAAAGCGGCGGCAGCAGCAATAAAATCTGGACTTGAGATCAAAATAAAAATCAGCAACGGATTCATTTAGACGTCTAAGTGGCATAAGTTATAAGCAGATATCGTATCGGAAGCGAAATGGAATAGAATGCATAATAAGCAAAATTAAAAGAACGTCAAGTGAAATAAACAAGCGTTTGTATGTATAAAACATATTGTTTTATTTCAAATTGGGACTGAGCTAACATGAAGAGTAAGAAATATGTAAAACGTCTTATTTGAATTTCTGTTAACATTGCACTTTTATAGCAGTCAGCTAGTGTATGCTAAGGGAGCTTATCAGAATTCTGTTAGAGCTGCGCATGCGGCGTAGCAGCGATTATAAAATAAATGTGACAGTTTAAATAAAATATATATATAATTATAATAAATAATGTAGCACCACAAATATTATTATATTTAACATTTTAATTTTTCTGCCTGCACACAAAATGGTTCGTAAACATTATTGCAATGAACTGTGTTCGCGTTCGTTCCGAACTGGTTCGATGTGGAACTCGTCATCGTTATCGAACTTTTTAACTTGCCAACAGTTAGTCTTATTGGACAGCTGAGCGCGAACGGGTGGTACGCACGCACGAATTTTATTTTGTCTATTTTAAACCACAAACCGAAATCGACAAAACTTAAAGTGAAAAATTCGAATTAATTAACGCATTATATAGATTTAGTGCTGCATAATTTACAATACCCTCTCTCGCTCTAACTCTCTTATTGGAACTAATCACAACTGTGTTGTGTGTGCATGTGTGTGCGTGTGAGTGCGTGCGTGTGTTTATGCTTGGGGGCTACAGTAAAACAGCGGCAAATCTTGTTGTTGCTTGCACCTATTAGAGAATCACCCACAAAATACGATGCAAAAAGGAAAGAGCAAGAACTGCCAGTAACAACAACAACACACCAACAAGAACCCGTATGTTTAGCCTGCCATGACATGTGTATGTGTGTGAGTGAGTGTGGGTAATGCTTGCGGTTGAATTTTGGCAGCTAGAGCGACAAAATATGTAGAAAATAAATATATATACATATGTATATGTATATATATTGAAAGCTATGCAAAAATTAAATACAATTTGTACATATTCTCTGTCTGTAAATACCGAAATGCGGTAAACAATAATGTGAGCAGCAGCAATACATGCTCACAATTTCGTGTGCATATGAGCGCCCATGTATGTGTGTGTATGTAGACAATCAGTTGTCAATGAAGCTGTGCAGTTAGCCGCTGCCGGCGTTTCTGTTGTTGTTGCTCTGCTCTAACAACGGCTCAGAGCCTATGCGTAAGTGGCCAAAAAACAAAAGCTTGCTTGTGTGTGTGTGTGTTTGTATTGTTAGTCAACATTTCGATCATAAGGGCAACCTAATTTGTAATTTGTTTGTCGAACTTATCAGCGCGGCATTGAAAACGCGAACAATATGTTAAAAGCTAGAGTTGGACGCGTGATTTTTCTAATAAAAATTTCAATCAGAACTAAGTGTGTGTGAGTGTTTACAATAAGAATATTGAAAATATTGGACTAGGCCTGCACTGCACTTCAACTTTTCCTTATTTAAAATATTTAAATATTTCTAAACAATATATATATGTATGTATATCATACGAGCTAAGACCAAACTCAATTCCCTTGCACAGTTCGATATTTCGTGCCGTGAACACGCGCTCATCTCTGGACTGTGACAGGTCGATCTTAAGCCCAGTTTAACTTAAACAATATGCATTATTTCTTTCAGTTAATTTTACGACTTTTGTAAAGTTCATCACACGTCGGAGTCGACTAATGAAACAGCAACGAAACAATGAACAAATAACACAATAAACACAAATTGTCAACAAAGGCAAGGAAACAATCAACTTGAACTGAATCTCAACAGCAATAATAATAATAATAATAATAATAGTAAAACAAATACTAAACGGCTATATTTTTATATGTTTGGAAAATAAGCGACTGTGTTTTAGTTAATTGAAACGTAGTTAGAAAATTTGTTGATTCGTGTGTTTTTTTTTCCAATTTTTGTAATTTGTTAACAAGTGTAAAAAGCAAATACAATAAATTGACTTTTTCTAACGATCCTAAAGTGCGCTAAACCATTTGTGGCTCACGTGTGAGTAGACGGCAGCTATAACTTTCCCCAAATATATATATATATTATATATATTTTCCCTACTTTGCTTAAGCATTGCCCCTTTTACTTTCATAACCGCCCACTCCTGCCACCCACTCCCACAATATTTATTTTGTATACTTTGCCAAACACCCACATGCATATACCCAAGTGTAGCAGACCACACAGACACACACACACACACACAACACACACATACTCTTGCTTAACTGCCACTAACCTTTGTCCCAAATCTCGTTTAACCAATGCAAATCAAAACTTTTGTTTTATTTATATTAATAACAAAAATATATTTCTTGTTCCAAAAAAAAAAAAAATCCAAAAAAATACAATTCAAAACTGCGCGTCGTGTTCAAATATGCCAAACAAACTTACAACGCAAATTCCTGCAAACAACAATTGGATGTTTATGGTGAGTGTATGAAGCAACCCCCTAGACGACCCCATTTACAGTTAACTGGGCACGGCATTTGGGTGTGTGTGACAGGCCTTAAAACTGGGCTCTTCTCTATTTATGTTTTTATTTTTGGTAGAGATAACTTTGTCGTGTACAGGATAACAGTCGAGTCGACCCCGTTTCGGCGAGACACGTTGTTTAGCTATTTGGCTGCCGCTGCGTGGCGTTATCACATTAGACGCGTGACGCTACCCTACCCTTGAGACAACAGTTGCCACGCCTCGCAGTTGGCTAACAGCTAAACATTTGCAACCCCACTTTTCACGCTGGAACTCATCACTCTCTCTCTCCCTTTCTCTCTCTCTGAGGCGAAAAGTGTGTCACGGCATTCGCTTTAAGAGTCTGGCACTTAGCAAAGGCAGAAGCTGCAACCCCCACTGCATTTAAATATCTTTCCAAAATATGCCTCACATATATATGTCTTAATAAATCAATTCGCCCTTTATCGTTGCCCTGACAACGCGGTCAAAACATTTAACTAAAAGTTCAAATACCTTTCTTAGATCTAATATTAAGCTATTCGAATTGAGAGCACCCAACTTTGGCCAGCCAAGCAAATTGGTTAACGAACAACAAACAAACACTGAGAAGCCAAAACACCAGCTGTTTGGCAAATATTTTGCTGGGCTGATGTCAGCTTGGGGCTTGGGGCTTGGCGCGAGGTCTCGCTTTTTGGGGCTAGCCTTGTGTGCCAGAAGCCAGAGCCAAAAATCAATATTAAAACAGAAATCGAAGTCGAAATTAAAAAAAAAAAAAACAAAGATATTGTTGAATACTAAATAAGCTGGCTATATAGATATGTGTACATAATTACATAGAAATATATATACATAGATACAGTGGTGTTCATGAAAATAGTTGCAGTCGTAGGACAATAGACAGCAATAAAGAAAATTAAATTAAAAATCATTTTTATATGTAAGTAAAAAATACAAAAAATAAATAATAATAATACGTTTTGAAAAATATAGAAGGATTGATTTATTTACATATATATATTTTTTTTATTAATTATTTTTTAAAATTATTTATTTAAAAATTATGTACATATATTATTTATATATAAAAAACTGAAAAATATATATAAAAGTAAGATACAAAATGTAAATAATATTAAAAAATCCCAATATATATTTTTAAAAATTTATTATTGATATTTATTTTTTTTATATATTTAAATATTGTTATTATTTTTTTTTTTATTTTTTTTTTTATGAGTAAGTGCAATAAATTATTTTTTATTTTTATTATTAATTGAAATAGATTAATTTTGCAATTATTTTGTAGTTTAAGTTTTTAGAGCACAGCATTGCTCCCAGTTTAATTGCTAGACCCAAAAATCGACTATTTTCCCGCACACAACTGTAACTCAAATATTCAAGCATTGTCAGCCTGCCTGACAGGCTATCCTGGCTGCTTGCTGGCCCAGCTAGGCAATCGATAAACTGAGACAACAGCACAAGCTAGCTGCGAAAGCTGTGTGAACTTTGCAGCTGAACTTTGCTCGAGCAGCCAGCAGCTGAGGCGGCTCAACTTGAACTTTGCTTGCACAACAACTGTGAGACATGAAAGCAACAGCAGGCGAGTGGGTCAAAAGACATGCTTTCATAATCAGTTGTAGCCATATCCCAATTACGACAGCTTCGTGGCAACAGTGCGTATGCGTAATGCAGAAGTCATTAGCGGCTAATGCGCATACGCCATGTGGGACAGCGAAGTACATGCGCCATTTCCGCTGCTGAGATCTAGCCTCAACTGAAGATCTCATGCACCATTGAACAAGAGAGCGAGAGAGTTAGAGGGGGAGAGTGAGTCTGTGCTAAAGGTCAGCTTGATTTGGTTATAAATAAAACTCGCATGCCGCTAATTACGGCTGGTTTTAGAGTGGAATTGAACAGCAATTGAAATGTGTATTTATGACCGACTGCCAATCAACTTAATAACTGTATTAAATTGTGCTGATAAGCAGGCCTATATGACAGCCTCTTTGTGGCATTGAATCACAACTGAAGGCAGGCAAAGGTCGCCCTCTCCCTCTCTCTCTGTCTGTGTGTGAGATTTCGCATTCTTTGCAGCTAGACAGCATTTGTTGACGATGACGTCGCCCTCGATTGAACACAAATATTCAAATGACATCAGCACGTGTGTTTTCGCCTATAATTTATATAGGAATAGATACTTTATTGACCCACGCTAATGGCGCTAACTTGCACAGATAAAGCCCGAACAGATAAGATAGCCGAAAAGTGTCTGGCAGCGTGAATGCATCAGGTTTCCTTATGCTTCTGCTAGATCTTGTCATCTGCTGCGCACTTACCATTCGCATCATGTTATTGGCCAATTAATTAATATAAATTGCTAATACTCTAAGCACTTTTCTCTAGGGTGGCCTTGCTGACTGCCTGGCTGCCTTTGCGGTTGGCTATATCGTCTTACTGAATCTCTATATTTAGCGTCGGGCAAACAAATTCGTAATTCGCTGTGCACCTAATGAGCTCAAGCAGCTAAAGGGCTCCGCAATTAATTAGCTGCAGTCGCAAGAGCTTAGCGGCGGGCCAGATCTCAGCTCTGCTTGTTCTCATTATTTAATTACTGCGCCATATTCAGATGGCGTAATGCATGCCCACAACTCCATTAAAAGCGCTGCTTATGACCCGCCTAACGGTTGTGCGGGCAATTAAAAACGGGAAACACGAACCACAGAGCAGTTCGTGTCTTTTGCCAACCTGTTGCGGATCGTCGGCCCCTTGCAACTATTCAGATATCATTTTGCTTAATCAAAACTGCAAGAAGTTTTTCAAATTTGAATTCTATTTGAAAATTTCATAAAAAATATATAGAAAGTGAGGTTGAATTGTCTTATTTTAATATTATTAAAATAAAATTAATTAAATAGAAATGGTAAATAATTGATTAAATTAAATTATGTATATTCAATATTTAAAAATATATATATTTTTAATTTTTTTTTAATTTAATAATTTTAATTTAAATTAAAATTTTTTTTATTATTAAAAATTGATTAAATTTAAATTTATATATTAGAAAAATTTCAGTCTTCCCTTATTTTAAAATGTTCCATATTCATTTATTTATTTTGTTATTTTTTATTTATATATATATGTATATTATTTACGTTTTTAATAAATTCATATTTAAATTATTATTTTAAATTTATTAAATTATATACTTAATATTTTTTTAATTTGCCAAAAGTCTCTAAGAACTTTATTAACATTTATTCATTAATTCTCTTATTGAAAGCTTGAATGTTCATTTATAATTTAATTAAATTAAAATCTAACAATTACAAAATATGTAAAAGAAATTTTATATTTCTTTTATCTTTAAATTTGGCAAAAATGTATAAAATGTAATTATTTTGCCATTTTCTCTAGCTCAAGCCAAGTGCATTTCTATTCACATTTCTCTGCTTAAGCGTTCACATTTGTTGGCTGTATATATATATATTATATATACATATGTATTATATATATATATTTATATATGTTGCTAATGAATTGGGAAAAAATCTGGTGGCATAGCATGGCCGGCGTTTCCTTAACAAACAATGAAGAACATTTGTTCATTGTTAACACTTGTAAATTCTCTTGGCAGCAGCTTCGGCGAGAAGCGCTGCACAGTGGGGCACATTACTCTACTTTCCTTGCTGAGAAATATGGCATGAAATATGAAAGTGAACTGCTTGAATTTATTCTAAATATTATTAAATATTTTACAATATTTTTAATAAATGAAAAAATATATATTTTTATATTTTGAAAATTATTAGATTAACAAAAATATATTTTTATACCTATTGAGTTTATTTAAATGTTTTTAAAATATTTCTTTAATTAATAATTTTTTTTTTTAATTAAAAAAAATATATTGAATGTGTTACAATAATATTTATCTAAAATAAATGTAAATTTGTTTATATTTATTGCCAACGCCTTGCCCCACTGTGCCACAACGCTCAGCAGAGAAAGATGCGTTCGGTATTTTCATCATTCAGTTGTTTGGCGTTGCCTTTTTTCTGTTTCACTGTTTTGCTTTTGTTCTATGCTTAAAAATATCCACGAATACTTGTTGCTCTCGTAAGAGCTGTTGTTCTGCGGCCGCCCCGTCGGCACAGTGGGGTCAATAGACGAGCCGTTGAGTCAAAGTCAACGGCGCAGTTAGCGCAGCCGAGCAGATTTATATGCAAGTGTACACAGATGTGTGCACAGAGGTGTATACAGATAGCAGATATATATGTATATATATATATATATATTTGTTTTGTATCTGCGCTGTTCCATTCGGAAGCTATTCGCAAATGACATGAAACAGATTCCAGGCGCAGCTACTCAGATACACATATGTATATATCTTTGGGTCGATTCGTTTGCCAAGAAATTCAACAATTTGCAATTGTTTAAACTTTAACTGCATTGAGTGCCAAAAAAGCGCTGCAGCGCGAGAGGCACGTGGCTGGCTCTTATTCTGTTACCTTTGACCTTTATAGGCGCTAATTGGCATTAACATTTCACAATTCATAATTTCCTATTTTCATTCAATGCTTCAGCTTTAATGGTAAGCACCTTTAAGGGCTGCCAATTAGGAATTTCAGCTTCGCTTTGCTACCAAGCGAGTCTTACGTCATTTCTTTTCGTGCGTTTGCCGAATGGGAATTTATGTATGTATTTATTTATTTACACACAATAGGCGCGGGCTGCTTCTGCTTTAAGAGCATTATAAATTTGTCATGGATTTTGTTGCGCAGCAGAGAAAAAAAAGAACTTTGGCTTGAAAAAGGCTGAAATTTGAATTTTTGGGCTGACCCAATAAGTGTGACAGTAAAGGAATTGGTAATAAGATAAGAACTATATAAGATATTAGATTGATTGTGATTTTATTTTAAAGCTACTTTCATACCATTTTATATAATATATAACATTACTCAAATATGCGTGTTAACTTTGCCGTTACTGCTGGAGCTGTAAGAAGTTGTGTGAATGACTTTATTGGCTCTTCTGCAGGATTGGCTGCGGCAGCTATATATATATTATATATGCCATCTCTATGTTGACTTAAGATTCTAAACTCTTCGCGCATGCTTAAGCTGCTCAGCTGCACGCTGAGCTGACTGCGCAGTAAGCCCCGACGACGTAGTAGCAGCCGAGCCTCTATTTTGATTTCTTTAACTATTGACACATGTTCAACAGCCTTAAGGCGCTGCTCAAACAAATGGCAAATCTTACTGAATATTTACACAGCTAAAAGTTATCCATAACTCAAGTAGTTGCTGAAATATAGTTATGCAAAATGTTATAGCTCTTGTTGGGTCAGCCTATAAGGCTCATTCTGTTAGAGCATTCAGCATTCGACTATTTCTTGTTAACATTGCTTTATTTTTGTTCACTTTTTGTTTTGTTTTTTTTTTGTTTCTTTTGTGTTTTTTTGGCATGTTCTTTGAGCACGTCGCGACCTCAAAAAGTTATGACGTCAATATGGTTGCCTGCCTGCCTGCTGCTCCAGTGAGCGGCAACTCTCCCTCTCTCTCTCTCTCTCTCTCTCTCTCTCTCCCTCTCTAGCTCTGTGCGTCGGCGCATTAGCAGCGTCGTCGCCTTCATCGGCGCTGGGAGATACACACGTTTGGGGGCCCGCGAATTGTGTTCAGTTTCATTTCGGTTCGGTTTTAGAACAAAACGATTTTCATTTGAGTTTTTCTCCTTATTTGACGCAGTTTTTCCGTTCTTATTTTTGCCAAATATAGTCTTAAATATATAAATAAATAACAATTAAATATTTTTGCCCAATTCTATTCAATTTCGAGTCAGTTTTTGTGTGTTTTAAGTGTTTTTTCTGTTTTCGCTGTGAGTGGAAAGCTTTTTCATATTTTCTAATGAAAAAATGTTCAAAGTTCTATAAATAGACATGGCTATACACAGAGATCGCAGAGCAGATCCCCGAGCCAGTGGCGCTCACACACACACACACATGTCTTATATATGGGCCAACTGTTTCGTATTACTAACTAATCCACTTCGAATTTCAGACCATAATGATGCTGTCTGATCGCCGGACCTGCGCCTTGATCTGTTAAACAATGGATCTAGCAGATCAAATCGATGACTATATCTGTTCGTTCGAGGGACTTGGTGACTTAACAATGGACTCCTTAGCCATGTTCATATTCTTGTGGGCCGTATTGGCCCTCTTCTCCGTCTGGCTGTGCAAGCTGCTCTACCACAAGTATCTCAACAAGGGCGCCAATGCCACCGCCGCCGCCGGCAGCGCCGGCAACAGTCGGCAGAGCAGCGTCGCGCCCGGCGCCGCTGGCAAGACAGAGAAGCGACTGTCGGAGCCACGCGATATGCTGGCCACCAAGAGCAAGGTCGAGGATTTGTCGAAGCCACTCACCGGAGGTGGTGGTGGTGCTGGTGGAGGGCGTGGCCGATCCACAGCCTCGCCCATGGGCGGCGCTGCAGCCGGACCGCGTCGGCGCGTGGTGCGCCAGAGCTCCACGGGGCCGGAGAACCGTAAGAAACGCTACGTGCCGCCGCCCTCAAATGTGGTGGGACCCGAAACGGTAAGTGAAGTCACTGAAGCTGCTGAGCTCATCATCGTCTCAATTGAAATGATTCCATTGCAGAGCTCCGTCACCTGGACCAGCCAAGTGTTCCGCTGGCTGTACAGCGATCTAGTTATAGTCAACGAGCTGCTCATGTCCTGGGTGATAGCCATCAACGACACCCTGCGCAAGTCCGTCGAGGAGGTGAGTGCATGACATCAGCTTTGACATCATCTGTGACGTCATTAGGACTACCCAGCTCTGCCGGTTTGGCGGGCGTGCATTGAACTCTGTTCTGGTTACGTGGCCTCGACTCTCAACTTGAAATCATAAAAACAAAACTTAGCTCAGCCTTTTACTTGGCTCCGCCAGTCAGGCGTAACCGGCGTGGAAACGCGTTTTGAGCACAGCTTGCGTCGCTTGATGATGTTTTTTTTTTTTTTTTTTTTTTTGTTTTCTTTATCGACGTCGCTCCCCGAACGTAGGCCAAGGTCAGCAATTTTATTTGTGAGCTGTGCGTTATTTATAATGTTAGTCACTCGCTCGCGACTTTATGACTTTTTCTGCTTCTGTTGTGCTTCGGATTGCGCTCGCAGTCGTCTGAACTATTTCTTTATAATCGTCGCTTACGTAATGTCGCTAAAACCAGAAATAGTCTGAAACGACTTCGTCGAGAACAGGTTTCCAGAACACAGAGTGGCGGCTAAGGCGTGCATGGGAGCCATATCAAGGCTGCATCCTTCGGAGCTCCGCTTAGGCTTAGGGCTTATAAAGCCATTAACATAGATATATATGGCTTATATACTATATTCCAATATTAGAATCATTCTTTGTTGTTATCGATAACATTTATTTAATATTATTATATATAAATATTTGCCATAGTCATCGATTTTATGACCTTATATGGGCAGACTTTACTTTTAGGCGATAATATTATATGATAAAATGAATTTTACAATGAGCAAACAACAAAAATGAATATTGATAAGTATTATTGATTTTATAAATGGAATATAATCTTTATTGCAAGACTATGTCTTTCAGGTTTTATAGCAACTAGTGCAGACACTTGAAATTATCGATAACATATGATTTTATGATGATCATTATTTATATGATGATAATTCTCGAGAACATGTATCGATAACAGCTATATCAATAATATAATAGCTATATTATAGCTCTACGCTGTGTAATTAATTAGAAAATATCGATAATTAATCAAATATATCGATATATAACATATTAAAATAACAACTTGCTAGATATCAACTTAAGGGCTTATTTCTGTTTATATTTTATTTAAGTTATCGATAAATATCTTTTAAAAATCGATGTACTATAAAACATTACACCAAACATGATATAAACTTATCGATTTATGTGAAAAAAACGATAAATATAATATAGATTATATTCTATTCATTATTCTTAATTATCGATAACACGACTTGCAAATCGATTAACAGCAACTCCTATTTCTTCCCTTTCCAGCATGGCGTTGCGGTTGAAGTGGTGCGCGTGCTGCCCGACAGCCCAGCTCCGGCGCTTAACAATATATTCTGCAATTGCGAGGAACAGAATCCCGCTGAAATGGTAAGTAGAATGGGTGTAGAAACTATCTATCGATGCTAATTGGGGCGTTACTGGTTGCAGCTCATCACCTTCGACTGCGACGCGATGCCCGTGCTGCAGGTGAAGACTTTTAGGCAGAAGTCGGGCAAGGTGGAGACCTCGCATTACAAGGTCACCGTGTCGCGATTCCGCGCACGCATGTCCATACCCATCAACTACAATACGCTTAAGGGTGAGATGCGTGTCGACGGCTATCCGGACGTAAGTACTGTACTGCGGCTATACATATATATTTTGTTTTGGCTAATGCTGATTGCATAATACACAGGTGCGCATCGCGATGAACAGTGTGGGCGCCATCAAGGCCATGGATCAGGATGAGCAGCAGCTGCAGACGGTCATCAGTGACATATTGACGACGGCGCTGCGCGAGACCGTCTATCCGGTCGACTTCTCCATCTACTCGACCTGCCCGCGCGCCGAAGTGGAGCCCCTGGACTTGCCTGTAATCTATCCCGTGCACTATGATTCGCTGGCGGTGAGAGCGTGTAGAGAGCAGTGAGAAGCGTGTGTTCTGTGTTGCGTCTTCCTTCAGTTTCTCTCAGCCTCCTTCGTATCACACAGTCTCCCACCCAAACACCACACAGACACAAGGAAAGACGACACTTCTCATTGTTCCAACGCCAACACCAAAGACCCACAATCTTGTATCTACCATCAGCTCGCTGATTGTTTACGTTCTGTTGAAATGAAATTCGCCTTTGCTGTCTGTAACTTTGATCCATTCGATGTTTTGAGCATTCACTCAGCTTAAAGTTTACTCTCTCTCTCTCTCTCTCTCTCTCTCTCTCTTTTGCGCTCTCTCTTTTCAGGGCAATCAATACTTTCAATATTATTACAATTACTAAATACTTATGAACCCCTTAAGCTCCCCCCTCTCGACTCGATTAAAGGCGAATTTCATAATCTTCAGCTACTCTCTAAGTTATTCTCTCTTTCTCTTTATCTCTCTCTCTCTCTGAGTCTATTCTGTTAACTCATTCATTGTCACTCGCTCACTTGCATGCTCGGCCCACACACAGCACAACATGGAGCACCTGGGCTCGGGCCTGCTGCGGGACGCCCAGCACCTGGTCTCCGGCCGTCGCTTGCTGGTGAAGATCGTCAAGGGCGAGGGGCTGAAGGAGGCGCACGAGCCCTACGTGGTCATCGAGATGGACGAGCCGGCGCAGAAGAACCAAACGGGCACTCAGCGTGGCAGCAAGCCCTACTGGGACGAGCATTTCCTATTGTAGGTCCAATCCTCAATCCTTATCCTTGTGGCCTACTCACTTTTGTTCTCCTTCCAGCGAACTCTCCCCCCAATCCGCTGAAATTCTCTTTGAGGTCTACGACCATCCGGTGATTGCCTCGGATCCGCCCAAGTTCCTGGGCCTCGGCCTGGTCGGCATCGACGAGCTGGCCGTGGGCCCCGCCTCCACGCAGCTGCTTCAGCTGCAGCCACGCCCCTACGAGACGCAGCCCGTTGCCGGCGCCATCACTGTTGACTTTGTCTTTATCGAGGGCGCCGAGATTCCAGCCCACGCGCGTCCCAACCGCCTGAAGGAGGCCCTGCGCCTGAGCACGCCCGCCATCAACGAGCACATACGCAACGGCGCCGACCTGGCCGATGCTGCGGTGCGCGCCCTGCAGGACGGCACCCTCTCCGGCTCCACCGGCAGCGGCCAGCCCAGCAAGAGCACCCTCATCATACACAGCGTGCAGCGGGTGAGTGGGGCCCAGCTCGGCATTTCCTCCAGCTCTCTCTTTCGTTTTCTCTTTTCTTTTTATAATTTTTCTTCTTTTTGCCCCATTTTCATTTCATTTCCCGCAGAACTCGACCAATCCACATGCATTTAAGGTAACCTATGCGGGAGTCTCAGCCCGACTTTTCAGTTTCTTTATCTTTTCTTGAGTTGAATTTCGATCTCTTAATTCTGTGCTAATCAGCCATTCAGATGCGTACATCCATTCATACTTGTGTCGCGTCCACAGTGGAGCTAATCTCAAAAATTTCGTTTCTCGTTCTGTTTATGAAATGTTTTTGCCTAACCCCGCGCTTATCTAACCCAACAACACCCAACGCTCCGGCTGCAGGTCGAGCTGAACAAAGACGGGCAGATCGAGATGGCGGAGAGTGCATCGCCCACGGAGCTCGACCAGGCCGTGGCCCAGGCATTCGAGCGGGCTGCCAACGAGGCGGCGGCGGCCAACTCGAGCTCGATCGATCTGGTGGACAGTCCGGCCAGCGAGTCGCCCAATACCACAGGTAACACAGGTAACGACCACGAGGAGACCACAGCCGAGGTGAGTAGCACGAAGAGTTAACCCCGTTTGCACAGAGCATGGCATGCACACCTGAGACTTGTCTTGTCTGGGTCCTCCTCGATTCTAATGACGCCTCCTTCCTGCAGTTTGGCCAGCCAAATGCCGCCTCCTCGCCGAACGGCAGCGGCTACCACAACAACTACAGCTTAAATGGCACAAACAATCTCACCGGCCACTCGAATGGCAGCGGCAGCGGCTACAACTCGAGCAGCCTGCCCCGCAACGGCGGCTCCTCGCCCTACTCGAGCCTGCAGCAGCAGCAGCAGCAGCAGCAGTCGGGCTTGGATCTGGATGATCGTGGTCGCAGCAAAAAACGTAATTTCTTTGGCACCCTCAAGAAGCGTCTCAGTCGTTCTAAAACCCGCACCCTATCGGCCGACCAGCCCAATAACAACAACCATAACTCACAATCAGCCAACAATACAACAGCCACAGGACTCACTCGAACAGCCACTGGAACCCTCAATGGTGAATCTTCCCGTTCATTATCTGTCGATCGTGCCACTCTGTCTAAAAGCAATTCACTTGGTAATTACCCAATGTCCATTTCACAGCACATCATCAACACACACACACACACACACACACACACACACACTCACTCAACATTAATGAACATTAGATCGTAGCTAACTCTAGCACTAAAGCATGTTTATCAAGCGCAAAAATATCTATAAAAATATTTGAGTGGAACAAATTTTGGAAAACTTTCAACAAATTCATAGAGCATGTAAATTATTTAAATATTTTTGGATTTAGTATAGCTTGAGCTTTGGTAATATTAATTAATGAAAGAAGAAAGGCATAAAATATGCAAAAATAAAAAATAAAAAATAAAACTAAAAATATTGGCTATAAATAATGAAAGCATTTAAAATGTCAAAATAAAAATCAAATTAATTGTAAGAAAATAATATAGATACATTTATTTATATATAGATTTATGATTTTTAATATTTTATAAATTTATAGTGAAGGAGGCGCAAATTTTTAATTTAAAAAATATTTTTGCAAACTTAAATTTAGTTAAAGAAAATTTTTTAAAATTTACAAAAACTGAAATATTTAAAAAAATTATTGATAAAATGTGAGTAAAACTAGAAAGGGTTTTGTTAGTAATTAAACATTTATTCACATTATTTTTCTAGCTTTGACCACATTTTATCAATATTTTAAAAACTAGAAAACATTTTTTGAAAAGTTTCTAATACAAAATTTAATAATTTTGCTGCGGTTTGAGCAAGTCGCAAACTATAAAACAAGATCAATAGTAAATCCAAATCCAGCTGGCCTGTGTTATTGATCAAGCCATCAAATTTGTTTATATTAATTTGGCAATAAATATTTTCATATAGAAACATAGTTCATGAATGCTTGTAAATGAGCACAGTTAGATTTGCAGTAAAATTTCGTCTCATATCGCAATATATTCAAAGATTCTATATATATATCATATCTATGTATCATATTTCTCATATATATCTCACCTAATATCTGCATTCCTAGTTGTTTTTATGTTATGTCCTTTAACTGTACTTTTACTGTTCTTTATTCTCTACTTCTCTCTCCCCGTTTCCGTGTAACGCTAACCAAAAACCAAAACTGTTTCCCGCACCTAACAACATCTAAATCTGTATGTACCTTACCTCCAATGCTCTCTATGTATCTAATATGTGTGCTACACACACACACACACACACACACACACACCTGTTGTACTGTACACGAAAAACTTGAAATTTTATTTATAAATTATTTTCCATATTTAAATTTTTTACACTCTTCTGTTCACTTGGTTTCAAATTTGTTTTTCTTTTCAATTTTGTTTATTTTCATATATATTTGGGTGTATTCGGGTGTTTGGTGTGTGTGGATCTTATTATATATCTTATATATATATATAACTGCAACAATAACAACACAACAACAACAACAAATATCATCAACAACAACAACAACTTGCAATTGAAGGACCCCGCATGGGCATTGGCAACTCCATCACCGACCACTCACGTCGCTCTTCAATTTCAGAATCCTCAGCCATCTCTGGGTTCTCCTCGGCTAGCAACAAGACCTACGTGCACGAGGCATCCACCTTGGTCCTGGAAACTCTGGAGAATGGCGTCAAGCGGTTAGCCTTTGTTCCTATTTAACTTTAGAGTCTGTGAAACTAGCTGTAGCAGACATAACCTATAGTCGGATGCTCCCGATATTAATGGATTTACTTATCCGTTCACAGGCATTTCATTGTGCCACTGGCCATAGCACAGAGGCCTCGCTGGCGCCGCAAGGGCACGAAGCTGCACATCTACAACGATCACACCTTCATAGCCAAGCATCTGAGCGGGTAAGTGGGAGAGGGAGGGAGAGAGCACTGAGAGAGAATCCATCTGCCCACACTCTACTTAACATCTGTCTCTTTCGCTCCACAGAGGCGGCTTGCAGTGCTCGATCTGCATGAAGTCCATACCCAGGCGGCCGGGCAAGCAGGGCTACGAGTGCCGCGACTGCCAGTTGATATGTCACAAGCAATGTCACGTCCGTGCTCCGCAGGCGTGTCCCAATCCCACGGTGCTCTCCATGGAACTGTAAGTCTCGTGTTTCAACCTCCCTTACATGAGTCGCTATATCAATATCTATATATATCGTTTATATACGGTGGTTGGCTTTAGTAATTGAAATACTAATTTATTGTTTTTCGTTCTTTATTTCTCTCTTCTTTTAAATACACTCCCACACACACACACATGAACAAACTTTACCGTTACCCCGCTCAATTCTAGAACCTCATATCCGGTACTCACAGAGCGAGATTTGACTCTCTAGTTAACATAACTTACTTAACATTGAATAATATTCTATTTCTATCTCTATTGTAATGTCCGCTTCAATGCTCCTGAATATCTAAATTTAATTTGCAATTTATTACAAATTTGCGTTTCTTTTACTTTATTTTTTATTATTTCCTTTTGACGTCAAAATTTGAGATTATTTTTAATTTTGTTTTTTAGATTTATTTCGAAATTAAAGTTATTTTTACTGTAGCAGAAGTCTTTAGTCTGAATTCGAATTAATATTTTCATTGTTCAGCTGCTTTAACATACATACGTATTTACTGTTAAGTATTTTGCGCAACCTCTTTGAGCGCGTCCTTCTATTCTAATGCTGTCTCTTTCTATATATTAAGCAGTACACACACACACGTATGTAACGTCACTCATCTCACACAGCTGTTTTCATCTGCCTCGCTCACGCACACAGGCACAGCCAAACAAACAGAAGCTTGCTTACACGCACACAAACACATGCACAAGCAGAAGCCATGAGCATGCCTCTGCAGTGAGCAAAAACTCACACACACACATACACAAATACTGCTATTCATCTGCTAACTTAAGCTGACACACACACACACTCATCAATATCTTACTTCATATTTGTTTTCACACACTTTTCTAACATAATTTCACACATTTTTCTATTTCACTCGAACATGGACACAGGACGCTGATTGATCAGTAAAAGTTTAAGCGCACAAATAAATATATAAAGTAAATGTTTCACATAAAGAGCAGCAGCAGCAGCAGCAACAGCAGCATTAAGTAATTAATAAATACAAAAATACATTTTGACGTCAAGATCAGTTTATGTTCAACATTCAAGCGATATATTTAGCGAGCAGAGAGAATATTTTTTTAGGCCAATTGTTCAGATCTTCCGTTATCGTTCACAATGGGTAAGAACTGCAGCTGCACGCATGCAAATGTTCCAGTTAACAGTTAACAGTTTACAATAACAGCTTTTTAAACTAACAGCCAAAAAGAAATTTCAACTTCTGTTTATCGATAAGTTGAATATTCGATATGTTAAGCTGTAACGATTCTTAGTTAATGAGAATGGTTTATTTTTTAATAATCTAATTTCCTACATTTATTTTAAAAGAGTTAATTTTAATTCCCTTTCCGGTTCAATTCAAATTTTAATTTAGCTGCCGCCTGTAGTTCGTTGTGTTGTTTGTTGTTTAATGTTTAATTTATTTTTAATAATATTTTATGCGTGTCTAATCTGTTTTTAATTATCTGTTCACAGAACGAAGCTAAATCTAACTGCTGCGGAACGTAGCAGGAAATTATAAAGAAATCTACAATAATACGAATCGAAATAATATATATATTTAAAAATAGTATGCAATTTATACACATTGAGCGAAAGAGAAGTCGTCTAGAAATATTGAAATCCTAAACTCAGAAGAAAAACAAAACCACAAACAACTTATAAACCTATAATCTATATATATACTTAATGTTATTTATTTTATATTCGAGTGCAATAATTTGGGTTTATTTTTAAACTGTTTTCCTAACCTTACTGAAATCATTACAAACTTGGATATTTTGTATTTTTACCATCACGAATAATAATTGTACAAATCTGAAAACATTTTTGAATAAAAATTGAATGGCAAAAAGCAGTTTGAATACTCATGACTGGTCACACTTAACTTGGAGTTCACCTGGCAACGCTGAGAGCTGAACAGCTGCTTGGGCATTAATCGAGGAAATGTTAAGGCCACGCATATCGATTGTTGCTAACATGCCCAAGTGAGCACAACAGCGGCTTTTGTTAACATCCACAATGACAATAAGCAATTGGACAAGTAAGAATAGCATTCACAAACCTACTTATCATTATATATTATAATTAGATTATATATATGCATTTGAACAAATATAGCATTGTTTTATAGTAAATGTAACTCACAAGCAACACTGCTCGCTGAGCAACATGTGCCCAAACATTACTCACAGCTTTTGGCAACATTTTCCCAACATGCTATTTAACAGCGCCACTTGAGTTAAAGAAACCTGGTTAAAAAAATGTAGGTGCGCGCATTGTATTTGTATTTGTTCTTGCGCTGCACTCGTCGGTCGGTCGGTCGCGTATGTTATTTGTGTTCTGAGCGAGTGTGTGCGTTTGTAGTGCGTAAAAATTATTCATTAAATTGGAATAAAATAAAAAAAAGAAGAAATTAAACGAGTAAGCACGTGTGTGGATTTCAGTGCATTTGATCGCAAAGTGCTAACAACAGCAACAACAAATATCGCGTGCGTGCCGTGTTAGTGGCCAACAGAACGTCAGACACGCCTCGCGACTGCGACGCGACATGGAATCAAAATCATACGGCCGAAAAGCAGCAGCAGCGGCAGAGAAGCAGAGCAAGCCGCAGTAGACTTTGCTGTCGCCGTTGCCTTGTTTTTGTGTTGTTGTCGCGTCGTCGTTATGTGTGTGTGTCGGTCTATGATTGCGTATGTGTGTGTGAGTGTGTGTGCTTGCCAACGCCGCCGTGTCTGTCGCGTGTGTTAGTGCGATATATATATATATATATATATTTCCAATTGGCATCTGTTTATATTTTTATATATATGCATATATAAAATATATAAATGTTGAAATTAGTGGCCAACAGATAATAATGTTAAGAAACAAATAAAATTTGAAATATAAATGCGAACAATTTTTGGTCGTCGTCGTCAGCGCCGCGGCTGCTGCCACTTGTTTTTCCACTTTTGCGACAGCGACGCTGCCGCCGCCGCCGCTGCCGCCGCTCTCGCTTTCTCTCACAGTGCAACGCCAACGCTAACGCCGTCGCGTTTATCATTATTTTGACTATCATTGTTGTTGTTGTTGGTGTTGTTGCGGTTATTATTGCGGTTATTGTTGTTGCTATTTTGCTTAGATTCTGTTCTATTCCGTTTTGTTACGAGCATTTCATGAGTGCAAAGAGATGACCAATGCTATTAGTGTGCGTGTGCCCGTGTGTGTGTGTGTGTGTGCGTATGTGTGTGTTAGTATGTTAATGGCTAATTTTCGATATTAATTGATATTCCAGTTCTATAAAAACGTTACGCAACTTTGCATAGAAATACTTAACTTCCAAGAACCGTTGACGGCACTCCCCCGCCCACCATCACAACAAAAATGCAACAAATACAGAAATTTTACATTATTTGAAATTTAACATTTAACAACAACAATAACAGCAGCAGCCGCAGCAGCTGACGCAGAGGCAGAGGAATCGTCACTAGCATAAAGCACAATTAAATAAAAAACTAAAAGAGCGACAGAGACAGCGCGAGAGAGAGAGGGAGATAGACACAGCCAGCAGGCAGACAGACAGACAGACAGGCAGGCAGCGAGCGCTGCTGCCTAGTGAAACGCTCTCGTCATGGCCGCTGCTCACAGTCACCACAATGCGAATTTGCTCAGCTCGGACATATCCAGGCGCAATCCGCAGGACGAGTACGATCTCATACAGAAAATTGGCTCTGGCACCTATGGCGACGTATACAAGGTAAGTTTTTGTTAATTTTTGTTATTTCATACTCATATTGGCATACAACCACAACCACACCCACACACATGCACACATGCACATGCACATGCACATTCTAAGCGCCACTTTGCTTAAAAGAATGCATTCCTCTCTGTATAGCTATCTCCCTTCCCCATGCACGCACAAAGAGACAAGACCAAATGCTCGCAATTTTAAATGCATGTGTATATGAATAACATATTAGTGTCTATGTGTGTGTGTGAACTCCACATCGACTTTTGTTTTGCTTCGCATTCCTTCCTGCTCTGCCATCTGCATGAGTGCACGTGCAGCCACGTCTCTCGCCCTGCCTGCTGTCCCTCTCCCTCCCGCAGTCTCATGCTCATTTGTAACCCCTTTTGCTCCACTGTGCGGCAAAATATGTGCAATATTTTCTGGCTCTTATTTTAAATTGTTTTTTTTTTCTTTCTTATTTTGTTTATCTTGCTGTTCGACACTGCATGGAGCGTACTGTCCTTGCACTTTCAATAGCAGAAAGGTCACACACACACACACGCACACATACAGAGGACAGGGTGTGGCCATAATGCATTTCTGGCATAAGCCGCGCGTAATCCTCGGCCAAGCGCAGCGTTATTCAAAATTGAAATTAGAATTTTTGTTGAATTGCGACGCCCTCACACTGTCTCTCCCTCCCTCCTCTCTCTCTCTCTCTCTACCATTCTCTCTACCCCACTCTTTCGCTTCGAACTGTTCAAGTTGAAGCCACGCGCGCGCATTGATTATGCGGCTTAATTTCCATATGGCATATTTGTACATATGTATATATGTGTGTATGCATGTAAATACATGTGTATGTGTCAGTGTGTTGATTTATATGTATATTTACTCATCTGCTCCGTTGTACTCTGTGTGTGTGTGTGTGTGGATTGCATTTGCCTTTGCCTCTTTGCTTCTGTCTCTGCTTCTGCTTCTGCTTCTGCTTCTGCTTCTGCTCCGTTTTGCATGCGTCATGCGCCAAAGCTAACGGCGCATGCTTCCAATGCTTCCAATGCTCGCCGCCATTTTCCACTCTTGACACATTTATTTATTTCCACATGCGGAATTTGTTGTACTCATGCTGGAATTTATGATGCCACACACTCACACACGCACACTATCTCCCCCTCTCTATTTGCGTCTCTCTCTCTCTCTCTCTCTCTCTGTCTGTGTTGCTTTAACTCAGTCTTCGCGCTGTTTACAAGCAGATGTTCGCCTGGCGCTAAAAACGTATGTTTCTCTGTTTTGAGTTTTTATTGTTTATGCAAAGTTTAAAACACATAAACAACGATGATCTAATGCAAAACAATTGTTTTGATTTCTGAAAAGAAGATTTAATAAAGACCACAATCGAATTGTTATAATCGAATAGAATCCACAAAGGCAATGGGCGCGTATCGATCTTAGCTATGTTCTAGGAAGTCCACAAACGAATCGTTGAATTGAATAGAGTCCACAAAGGAGGGGCAAGCTGATCTTAGCGCTTTTACTATGCCAGGCTTCATTGTTTCCTTGTGGATGCTATGCCAGTGCCAGGAATTCTCTGTAGCTCCATTAGCCTCTTATTGACTCCCAAATTAATGCCATGACAAACAGCAAAATGTTGGCCAACAAACAAACAACAAACAAGCGGCAGCTTTTCATTATCGCAGCCAAATGGGGAAAATGCGAATAAACAAAAGAAAAGTCTACTTTAAGGCGTGAATACTCGATAGCAAAACGGAAGCTGATGTTGCTGCAGGAAAACAAGAAGAAGCTGAGAGAAGAAGAAGCAGAGGCAGAGGCAGAGGTAGAAGTAGAAGCAGAAGAAGTGTAAGCAGAAGTGCCTACTACAGTTATATAATGAAATATGGTACACACACACACACACACACACATAGATGATTGCCTTAGCCAGGCACTTGACTTCGCACATTGTTGCCATTGTTTTTCTTGTGTTTCTTGCTGTTGTTGTTTGTCCGCTACACATTTTTACAATCAGCGTCGTCATTGTTGGAGCCTGTTGTTGTTGTTGCTGTATAAGGATTTGCTGAATTGTGCTGTGCGTGAATGTGGTGGGGCAAAGGGGTATATTGGGGCGCTTTGTTAATGCTTAGCTAAGCCTATGAAAATGTTGAGCTGGATTGATTTAGTTATGCTTGAACTATCTATAAATTTGGTATTCAATTATATTCTGGGCAAGTACATGACTTACAGGGTATAGCCTAGTCAAGCTGCTAATCTGCATATACATATTCGTTAGATTTAATATGATATATTTAATATATATATATATTCTATCAAAACTATTCACAAAGTTTTACTGACGTACAGGGTATCTGTCAGTCCATCAGCTGCCAGCTGGTGCAACTAGTTTTTGTTCCGCACACGCAACACGCATGAAAACATGAAAAAAATTGGCGCAAACCACTCAGCGCGATAGAGAGGGAGCGTAGCTGGGCGGGGGGCGAGGGTAAGTGAGTGTTTGGTGGGGCCAGGATGAAGCGTAAATTACTAGAGAAACGAGCCAAGTGGTAGAGGGAATTGAAGATGAAGCAGCGTGGAGAGTGGAGAGCGTGGAGTGACGTAGAGGGAGCCGCAGTAGGCAGGGCAGATGAGCAGGCGGGTCACGTAACAATGCGTATGAGCGAGAGGGAGAGTGAGAGAGAAGGAGATGGAGATACTGGGCATACCCGCAGACGTATAAAAAATGCATTTGTTTTGATGCAAACACATTTCCACTCTCGCTCTCACCCACGCGCTCCATCTCCACTGCAATTTGGACTCATTTGCACTCTGATCAAGTCATATTTATAATGAGCAAAGGCATTTGGGGTGATAACAAGGCAAACAGAGAATCTGATTGCACCGTTACGAAAGCCAAAGCAAAGCAAACAGCTGGGAAATCATTTCACCCCTTGGCTAAGGGCTGCTTTATGCTAATGGCCGCCTAACGTGTTTCCAGTTCAGCAATTGAGCTAGGCACGAGGCTGGATTTAAATATTTAATGAAAAATCCTCAAATCCAGTTGGCGGCTCTGCCCGCCCGTCTTCAGTCTAGCTGTAGCCTGGCAAAAGAGCCACCCTCGTTGGCTCTATGCACAACAATAACAAACAGGCGTAACAAACAATCAACACAACAATGGGGCACGGGGCGCACCCGACTGACCCAATTCTGAGTCGCAATAATTTGCACGTTTTCTTTGTTAAAGGGTTGAACGGGGCTTCAGCTGCGCTCCCTCGAATGGACTGTTGAGCAACTGAGCTAGGGGGCCGGGGGCTGGGGGTGGGCCCTCAGCTCGAGAGCAATTAAAGCCACAGACTGCAGCTGAAGTCGGCTCAAACTTCGTTTCAGCTCAACTCTCTATTTGGCTCCGACTAATTTACTCGCCAAATGAACTTAAATAAACGAAATTTAAATAAAATATCCTGGCAGCTTCCCCTTTTCCTTTTTCCTTTTTCCTTTTTTTTAGTGCTCGCAAATCTCAAATCCCAGTTGTGTAAATATGGGGCTGGTCTGTCTGGTGCCTGGCAAGGCCTGTCTTGACCCCAAGTGTGGGTTAGCCCTTATCTGTTCTCTGTCTACCTCGCCCTGCCTCTCACTCCCTCTCTCTCTGTGCTTATCACAAATATTACACAGTTTGCATCAAGCCCTTCGCCGACATCAGCGACTGTCCCCAAAGTCAAATAAAAAAAGGTAATCTAAGCTCTTTTTCATACCCTAAAGAAAGCAGTGAATGAGGCTAGATTGTTTTATAGCAAAAGCTGAAGGACGAATCTCTGATTCCATTTAACAGATTGGGGAGTGGAGTAGACTAGACTTTATTGATACAAAAACAATAGATCTTAACCAACTCCATGCGCTTTATTAATTTGTTCAGTAAAAACTTTGAATCTAGCCCTAAAATTCTATTTAAACATGTTTATTCCTTATGATTTACTTTAATCTAAATTCCTTAAACTATAAAATCCATTACTTAACACAGTCAGGGCATCTGCTAGTCGTTCACTCCCAACTAGTCCACGCTCACATGTTTTTTCAGCTCTTCCATCTCGTGTTTAAAGTTGTTTAGAAAGCAAAGAAGCAGGGGGAGGAGCTGGGCACCTCCCAGCAGGGAGCCAAGCACATCCTTTGTATGCCATTTGCCTGTCGGCAACTGTCCGTTTCGAGTGGGCGTGGCCAGTGCTTTTCATATGCGGATTCTTTAGTTTTTTATTTGATCAGTTTAGGCGCATTTGATTTACTAAAGCGGGAGCTCAGCTCGTTTCGCCTAATGCCTGACCTGGCTCAGCCTCGTCGCTGTTATTGTTGTTGTTGTTGTTGTCTTCTTTCAATTTCGTCTTTGACCCATCGCATTCATCATTATTGTCCTCTCCGGGCGGGCTCTGCGTGGCAGCTGCCACTGTCGGACGTCCTTTGATTTCCTTGGCTGGTCGATTTGCCTCTGTTTCTCTATTTCCGCTTGGCAAGGCGAAGGTTACTCGAATTGGGCATACAAATTGGATATGTGCCAGTGCCGCAGCAGCGCCTCCCTTGACGGGCCACTGCCATGTCCCGCTTGCGGCCCAGGCGGCGCAAAGGAAGTGTTTACAGTTGTTCGGCTCTTCAAATGTTTTGCTCTTAAGTTTCTTATTTGGCCAATTTCGGCATGTCATTTGCCGCGTGCTGTCTGGTATTTCCCATACATGTGACGTTGCCAAAAACTTTGCCCTTTGCATAAGCAGCCAAGCCTGGGTGGGACTCCCCACCCAGCCCCTCTCTCCCGCATCCTTTCGTCCGCCGTTATTACGCAGTTTGGCAAAAGTTTGCCGCGGATTACGATGTCTGCGTCCTGCGTCCTGCGAAGCCCAGGAATTTGCCTTATTAAAACCGTCAAAAACTTGAAAACGCTAAAAGGCACATATTTTCGTGGGCGTGGCGACGCTGCGCATGCGCAAATAAGTCGCATCGCAGCTCAAGGTTCAGCGAACTACAAAGTAACTGAATGAGTGAGTGAGAGGGAGAGAGGGGAAGGCTCTCATTTGTGGCCTGCATTTCAATATATCGGCTGGAGGGGAGCAGCGGGCGCTGCGACCAGTGCAGCAAAGTCAAATTGACCGCGAGTAGCTGCCTCCGGGCGAGTTGATTAAAAACTTGTAAAATATGCAAGTAAAATGAGCTATTTTATAGCGGCTGCTGCAGCTCTCCCCTCCCCCTCTCCCGGCCCTCTTTTGGAGCTGGGCTGGATATCAGCGGGAGCAAAAAGTTTTGCGTTTTGTTTGTTGCCCGCCATAATTTCATTAGTCGTCGAGTTGAGCGGGCTCAGAAAAGTTTGTGCGAGCTGCAAACAAATTCGCATTAAAATATGTAATTCCAATTCCCCCGGGGAGATTGGGGGCAACTGAGTTGAGCTGAGTGTTAGGTGTTGTTCTGCCGTGTGTAAGCGGAAAAACTTTGGCTAGTAAATTCATTTGCAGCAGCTGCGGCTAATTACGTTTACGAACTATGGCCAAAAATGTTGAGGAGCAACAGCAGCAGGAGCAGGAGCAGGGGCAGGAGCAGTGCCAGCATCCACATTAATCTCAACAATTCAGCAACTCAACTCAAGTTGTCAGCCATGAACATGATGATTGGGTTAAGCAAAGCCCACAGCAGACGCACAGCCATAAGCTCGAAATACTTGTGAAAATAGTGATTAAACCCTTGAAGCGATTCCCGCATAAATTATAAGCGTCGAGATAGACAGGGAGAGAGAGAGAGATTGCGTAGACAAAGCGTCAAAAGTATTAAGCCGACTTTAATTGCAGCAGACATGACCAAAATTATTAAAATCGGGCGAAGTGGGGGCTGGAGGAGGAGTCTCTAAAGTGACTAAATTAATGGAAAAGCTGTTGGCAGAGCAGAGTTCAAGGAATGTGTCTGGGAAGGAGACAAAGAGAGAGAGAGAGAGAGAGAGAGGTAGAGACAATTAAAGGAATTATGCTTGAAGTTCAATTGGTTATTTGATACTGCGGCGGGAAATGAAAATAATTATAGATTTCTGGGGGCAATTAAAAAATGAAATTGGCAGTGAATAAAAAAATAAAAATAATAAGAAATAAAAATAAAAATAATAATAGTAAAAAATTATAATAGTAAAAATTAATGACAAAAAAGTTAAATAATAAAAAAAAAATAATGAAAATAAATAAAAAAATAATATAGTAAAAATTATAAAATAAATAATAAAGAAAGAAAAAATTAAATAATAAAAAAATAATGAAAATAAATTAAAAAATAATAATAGTAAAAATTATAAAATAAATTTACTTTATTATTTACATTTACAAAATAAATAAAAAAATAATAATAGTAAAAATTATAAAATAAATAATAAAGTAAAATATTAAATAATTAATATGCGTGCAATAATAATACAAATTTAATAATAATATAATGTAATAATATAATATAATAATATAATATAATAAAATAATAATATAATATAATAATATAATATAATAATATAATATAATAAAATACTAATATAATATAATAATAATAATAATATAATATATAATGTAATAAAAAATTACACATAATATATTTAATGTCAACTAAATTTCTGTAAAAGATAATATTGATAAGACGAGACATTTAGACACTATTATTATTTGAAAAGAACAGAGCATTATTTCAAATAATTTAAACAATCCAAAGAATAATATTAAAGCTGAGCACCAAAGGAAAACTTGCAAAGCTGGGAAACTGATAAAAATGAAGTAAGAACTACAGCAACAACAAGAGCAGAAGCAACAATAAGAACAACAACCAACAACAACAACCAAAAGAGCAAAAAGCAAACGCCTCGAGACGAAAGTCAAATAAAAAGTCTTTTTGCGCGCGGCCCCTGCTAATAATTAATGTGTCTTTGTCTCTTTCACACACGCATATACAAATATGCACAAGTAAATAGTAGTATGTGTGTGTGTGAGTGTGAGTGTGTGAATGTGTGTAACTTGTGTGCCGCCTTTGTCCAAGTTCAATGTTTGCAGGGAAATGCGCTTCATTAGAGTTGAGTAGTTGCGTAGTTGAGTTGAGTTGAGTTGAGTTGAGTTGATGAACCAACTCTCTCTCTGTCTGTCTGTCTCTCTCTCTCTCTCTCTCTCTCTCTCTCTTTCATTTCTCTTCAACTTCACGTTTTTGTCAGCTGCTGCTGATGACGAGAATTTGCTCAGCTACGATTTTCTTTTGGCCTGGGCGTTTGACCTTGAGCCGCCAAGACAAATGTGTGAACAGCAGAAACCACGGAATGACTGATGAGCAAGCCAAGCTGATGACCATGATAATGATCATCATCATCATCATCATCAGCCTGATGAGGTAGAGTAAAGCCCTGCGCCTTGATTTATGTTGCTGCACAAAAAGTTAATCAAGTTTGCAGCGCGTAAGTTTTCTCTGCAGATAATTCAGGAGCTTTTCCCAGGCATTTGCATTTGCTAACTGTGTCAATATTTTACATGCAACGCCCACAACTGCCCAAAAGAGAGAGAGAGAGAGGAAGAGAGAGGGGGGAGATGTTGCTGCTGTTGGCACAAACCGCTGACCAATATTTCACAAACAATGCCAAAAGGCGGATGCAGCCACAGGAGCCAGCTCTGAATTTTCATAAAACTGCTGCCGCCTGTGCTCCCCCCGCCCCCTCCCACTTGTGTGTGGGTGTTTGGCTACTCCCCAGACGCAGATCCTTCAATTATGCAATTTTCTATTTGTGCACAAAATTGAAACTGAAGTTGAGCCAAGGCGCTATGGGCGTGTCTACCTGGCGTAGGCCAGGCTCGACCTATTTGTGTAAAAGTCTATTGTGGCGGCCCCTCTCCCTCTCCCTCTCCCTCGCTCTCTATTCACATTTTTGATTAGGTTTTTGTTATCAGACTGTGGCTCCCTCTGCATTGGGATCGCAGACAATGGCCACGTCCTCATTTTTGTGACTATTGTTGCATAACTTCAAATGTTCAGCAGGAATATATATATATATATGGCATATATATCTATAGCCATCTGCTGCTGCTCTCTGATTGCCACTTGTGTCACATTTCGGTTTCTCTTATCGCTTGTTATCAATTGGACAAGCGCCACTCAAAGCTGGGAATAACATCAAATAATTGCCTTCGCTTCAAGTATTTTCCGTGCGGCTCCCTCGACTGGCGGCAGCCAAAAGAAAATCATCAATTTTCCAATTCTAATCGATCGATATATGCAAATTTATATATATGAATGAATACATATACATATGTGCGTGTGGGAGCAATAACCATTGGCAACATCATTTGCCAAGCATTTTGGGCCCATTTAAAAGTAATAATAATAATTGGCTAAAATAAATGGCCAATTGATATGGGAATATGAATTTTTTGCATTGGCATTAATTTCAAGTGCTCAAGAGGTAAATGTTCTGTTCCCAGTGAGATATTCTTGGGACTGCAAATGGGGGAAAACAGACTGCAAATTGTGCTAAGCAGTTGCCACTTCCACAAGTACTTACAGTTATATATAGCTACATATACATATATTACAGTTGTGTGGGCGTTAATCAAATTCAATTTCTGATATGTTTTTTACTTTTTATTATTTTTGTTGTTGTTCGTTCTGTCTGTCAATGCTTGCACGTTGTCTAAATGGTCACGTTTCAATTTGGAAAGCCAGCCGAATTCCAGCTGGAATAGCCAAAGCTGTTGCTGTCATTGTTGCACACACAAAGCGGCGCGAGGTGTGGACAAAGGCGAGACAGAGCGAGATGGAAATATCACAAAAATATTGAGTGCAGAATATAATAGCGAATTTAGATGGGAAATCAGAAAGAAAAAGGTGTCGACCAGCAGATATCATGTACTTAGCAACGATATATATAAACTATAAATAAAGAGAACAAAGCGAACAAAATTAAGGAAATAAGTAATAAATAGATAATAAATACATAGAAGAGCGAGTAAGTGTGAAAGAGAGAGATGGCAACACTAACATTGTTTAATGCGCATCGCGCCATAGACTTAATCAGCGCCTCATACAAGAGAACATGCATAAAAGTGTATGCACACACAACATACATATATATACACATTTATATATGTATGCATGCCTGCACTCTCTTCGCTCTTCGCAGCTCTTGCTGTAAATATGTCGTATATTCCTTTTGCTCTTGCTCTTCTTTGCTCACTGCTCTGTTCAGCTGGCTGCCTGCTTATCCTTTCTTTCACTATTCCTTTCACGCCTGCTGCCACTCATCATGCATGCATACAAACGTACTTACACATATACATACATATATGCATACACGTTCATTACTATTTTTAGCAGGCAATGTTCTTTTTATTTACTTTCTGTTCACTTTTATATGATTCTGAGTAAGTTTGGGCAGTTGACAAGTTCCTTGAACTTATCGTTTCTATAGCAATTACATAAATCGCTTTTGTTGTTGCCAGTTGTGATAAAATGTTGTGATAAAATAATGCTAAATTCCATTAACTAGGTGTATTTACGCTAGCCTTGAGTGTTATCTTCGAGTTGGTTGGTGTTTGATAAAGACACAGTGTTCAAAGAGCTTGTTATCGCTTGAAAGTCTGAAGAGCAAGCGGGAGCGAAAGCAGAAAGCAAGAGTAACGGGTTAACACGTGCTAATTCATTGCACTTGCTTCATTCATTGATAGGTCATCTCGCTCACTCGCTCACAATCTAGCCTTGTCACACACACACAAACGTAGCCACATGAACCGCGGAAATTAGCATACGCCTTTGACAAAGGCGTTCAGCGAGGGGCAGATGACGCACAGTGGGGCGTTGTCGACAGAAATTGTGATAAAATAAGAAATGACTTTATTTATATGATAATCATATTTTATAGAGAATATATTTAAATAATATACACAAGTTTTAAAAAATGACTTAATAAAATATATAAAAATTAAATAATAAATAACAAAATTAAATTATAATTTTATGCACAATATTTCTAAAATTTTTCTAAAATTTGCAAATACAACAGATTATTATCTGATTCAAATATTTTCATTGCAAATAGCTGAAAAGGTTCCACTGTGCAGCGAGCGAATTGCGTTTGCCATTTATGCAAAGTTCTGGGCGTGGCATCCACGCCCTTGATAGACATGTTTGGGTTTGATAGAGGTATGCACACACACTCGAGCCAATTCAAACACACACACACACACGCACGCACACTCGGGCGATGCGAACATGACGTGAATGTAGATATTTATTGCATTTTAAGTTCAAGTAGGCGGCTTAATGAGCAGCTTTGTTTTATTGTTGTTTGCTGCTGCTGTTATTGTTGGTGAAACAAAAACATTGTTTAAACTTAAATAGCTACAGTTGCCGTTGCTGTTGCGGTTGCAGTCTGCATCTGCACTGGCATTGCCATTTGGCCTGTTTGCTAATTGATCCAAGCTGGTGAAATGTTTGACCCCAAACACTGACTCCGGCTGCAGCTCCAGCCCCGGCTGCGACTACGGCTCTGCTGCAATCCGATAGCTACATTTGATCTCTGACATTCTGTCGAATGTAGTTCGTTCAGCAGCTTAAGTTGCAAGAAGCCAGCCGGACTAAAAGCCCATTCAGTGCAACTTTGTCACGTGCCCGATGCCCACGACCACGCCCACGCCCAAGCCCAAATCCTCGCCCACTTGCATTCGGCACACACACACACAAAATAGTGCAAGCGTGCGCTTGTCGTACGCCTTGTTGTCAATCAATGGACATGTTGTGTTTGCCATCAGGTCGGGGTCGTCGCTCAAAACAGAGGACAACCAAATGGAAAACATTTATTGGCCAGGTGCTACGTCGGCCCCTGTGCCCAGGCTGAGCCAACGTAGCAAATCTGCTTTAAGACCAACTGAGTAAAAACAGAAATTAAGCGCAAAAATCCCAGTGCTTTGCATACGCTCAAGCAGGCTACGGGCGGAATAGAATCTTGGCCATTTGCTGGCTAAGCGTGACAAATTTGGGTCTTAAATGTGTTTTCCCTTAGAGCAAAAATATATTTGTCAGACTTTCCAGCTAGTTTTACCCTTAGCCCCAATCTAGATCTAGATAGAAGTGGCTGACGTAGTAGATATGTGTTAAAGGTTCTTAATAGAACTAAGTTCGGTCAATGGAATCCACGTTTCTGCCTGTCTTCAGCAATTAGAGTCAAAGGATTCATCAATGATGCAAATCCTAGGGCTACATTTCCGTGTAAACATATACAACTTTATCTTTCTACACATGTCAGAAACAAAATCGAACTATCTGCGAGGCAGACAAGAAAAACGTAATGTCAATGAGGCCAAGTTGGGTCGCAGGCCACTTAAATGCGTGCCGAGGGGAGCCGCACATTATGAGCCACTGGGAGTAAAAAGTTTGGAAAGCTCTCGAAACTTTTGTGGCGCAGTGAGCGAGAGAGCGGCCAATGCCAGGCAGCGAGTTCAATTTGGTTAAGTGTGTGCTGCAAGCCAAGTTGATAGTGGCTAGCTGCCGGCCAGTTGCCTGATATATATATATATATTTATATATATGAGAAACTGAAGCGCAAAAAAAGGCATAGAGCATGTCAAGGGATTAGTTTTTGCTAATTGAATTGTGCGTTGAGAGAGGGGGAGTGAGGATGGGGCAGTCAGAGCTAGACACTATAAGGTAGCCAACACACACACACACACACACACACACACAGTAGACTAAATTGAAACATTCGTCTGGATTAGAGTGGAAGGCTTAAGTCACCTAGGCAACATTTTCTGTGTGGGCTGCTCGCTCTCTGGGCTTGCATTTTGGCTTTACATTTTGTATAAAATCTGGACAACGTTTCGGTATTTTATACATGTGTGTGTGTGTGTGTGTGTGTGTGTTTGTGTCCTTTAACATAATCGCTTATTTACGAGCTGTGTGCGTAGCGGAAGCTGTTGGCAGTCTGGTCGACCCACTCGAGCTGCCTGGTCTTTGAGCTTGTAATTAATAAAACATGAATTCAATTAGTTTAAAAGGCTCTCACGCTGATCGAAATGTTTGGAGCTCCAAGGCTTGAGACTCGACATTTTTCACATGCCCGCCCACAGCCCCCAGCTCTCAGCCGCCTGCCCTTGACTCTTCCTGCTTCGGTTGGCATTCCGGAAATTGCCAGCGAGCGCAACGTTGACAAATTGCTCAAATTTTGTTTGAGCTACTTGGGGGGGCAGCTGGGCGCTGCACTCATTAGAGTAGCTGCCCGAGCCCAGCTCGCCTTAAAATTTTCTTTGCTCCCAAACAAAGTTGGTCCTTTGGCATGGCTCGCTGCACTTCCTTTGTTTATCCCGTCAAAACCCTTTGTCCTGCCAAATTAATTTCTTTTCCATCTCATATGCGTTTCTTTGCTGCTTTCCAGCTGCATTTTCACAGTTTTCCATGTACATTTCCCTTTGCGCCGCATAATTTACTGAAATTCGTGTTCCTCAAAGTTGTTAACTTGTTTCCTAAAAGCTTCACACATTTAATAAGCTTGTTTCTCTGTCTGTGTGCGTGTGCGTGTGTGTGTGTTAGCCTCGTTTTGTATAATGAAGTTGCTGTTGGTAACTGAAGCATACATTAAAGCGCAGTTGATTGCATTTCCCCAATTTGATGGAAAAGTTCGTCCTCGCGCTGTCAGTCTCTCTCTCTCTCTCTCTCTCTCCCTGGGAAAACTTTGTCCGGCATTCTCGCAATGAATTTTAAATTAAGTTTAATTAAATTTGGCTTTGCTTGGGCTCCTTTTAATAGGCCGCCTAATCGGCTGAGCCCCAACCTTTGACCTTAATTTGGAAATCAGCCAAAAACTTTCGCCAATAGTCAATTTGATTGGTAGAGATGTGGGAGCTGGGGTGGGCGGCGGGGGCGTTGGGCATGGCACATTCAAATTTGCCGTGATGTCCGGCATTTGAAGGCGCCGTAAATCAGACCCGAAAGCAAACAGCATAAGCAGATTTGTGGCGCCTTATCAGGGGCGCTGCATAATTTATGGTCGAGCGGTACATGAAAGGTGAATGCACCCACACACACACACACACACACACACACAGAGAGAGTAAAAGAGGGCGATGGCAAATCTAAAATCAATAAAAGCTGAAACTGTTGTGGTCGCCGCTGCTGGCCGTCGTTTAGCGGCTGTGGCAGCCCCAACGACCCGCTGCTATGAAATTAATAAAGGGCACCAAGCACCAGACAAGAAAATAGCACAGGAAACAACTTTAGCGTTCGGCCGGGAAAGCAGGAAAGCAGGAAAGCAATTTTGCACGCAAGCCCAGCAGTAAATGCCAATAACAATAGCGAAATATGTTTCAACATAACAGAAACGGCCTCTGGGAGTTGCCAGTTGTGAGATAGACAGAGAGAGAGGGAGAGAGAGGGGGAGAGAGGCAGAGATGGAAGGCAAAGCTTTCTAATAAGTGCGCGTCGTTCCTTCGAGTAGATAGTTGACTAGGTAGCTAGGCAGCTGTACCTTAGCTGAGCTAAGGTAAATTATTATTTAGGGTCCTAGGGCTTAGCTGCGAGCATAAAAAACTGATTGCGCCAACTACATACACAAAGCTCCATTATGTATGTTCCTATTGCACTGGATACACAGCTGGCACTGCGAAGGGGCTTAGGCGTGTAACGAAAGTCGTCTGTTAATACCCTGTAGTCAGATGAGTAACGGAATGCAAGCATGTGCTGACTGTGCTTATTTAATACTCTGTAAACAGTTGAGTGAAGGCATTGGTAGGGTATTGCGGCTACTCTTTGAATACCCTTGAGACTGAGAAGCTAATACCCTGTAATTGTTGGACTAAATGAATCAAAGAACGTACTGTAGGTCTCTATGCCTATACTCTATACCCTGTAATCGGTTTTGCTCTCAATTCTACCAGCTATTCTATCTAGAATACCCCATTTGTAGTACTGAAGCTCTCTATGCCTATAATACCCTGTAATCGGTTTTGCTCTCAATGCTTCCAGCTGTCATTAGAATGCCCCATTTGCCCCCTGAAGTATGCTTTGATAGTGCTGAGCCTAAAGTAACTTATGCAGGCATTAAGCAGCTTCAGCTTCTCTTTGGCTTGGTATTGGGTTCCTTTGTATTGTTTGTCTCTCTATCTATATCTCTATATCTACACCCAAATGTCTCTATATCTCTGCATCTATCTGCAACTCTTTGTCACACCCTTGTTAGCTGGCAAACTTTGGTAACTATGCACAATAGGCAGACTGTCTCGCTCTCTCTCTCTCTCTCTTTCTCTCTCTACATGTCACAAATTCTTTATGCGTTTCTGTTTTCCGAGCTCTATTTTTTCTCTGGGCGTCAGTTGCACTAATTTCCCCATTGTTTACCAACTCTATGCGAGCGGGAGATGGACAGCTAGACAGACACTTACACGCACCTTCTCTCTCTCTCTCTCTCACACACACAGAGCCGCTGTTAAAAAGTTATTCAAAAGGGATCTCTAACCACAGGCGGCAGGCTGGCAGCAGGCACAGCTCGGCTGCCCCATTGTGTGGCATATTCTCGTAAAATGGGGAATTTTCGTCAGTTTTTTGTGGCTTGGCTATACATATTGAAATTGTGGCCAGTTGTTGTTGTTGTTGATGTTGCTGTCGCCGATAAGACAATTTAAAGTTTTTAAGTGGTTTAAGTGGCGATTGACCCCCAGCTCCAGCTCCCAGCTCCAGCTTCCAACCGCGAGGGTCTCGTTATTCTCGCTTAGGATAATGCGCAGTGGCAGACCTCGAAAAGTTGTTGTAGCCCAAAAGGGTTTAGACTCGATTAGATTAGTAAGTGTTGTTAGCAGTCTCTGAGTGTGATTCCGTTTCCATGGGGAGCGCTCGAATCCATATTCGTATTCCGTTGCCATCCAGGCCAATCGATTGGAGCCAAACATATGCTTGAAAAATGCCAGAAATTCATTGAAACAGCACAAAGAATTCCGGGGCAGCGAGATTTGCGTTTCCAGCAGAGTCGGCACACTTCTCCCTCCCCCCTCCGGCAGCCCCCTGGCCACCGCAATCGAAGCGTGCCAAAAATAAAACGCGCACAATGTAAACAAACAGTTGGTTGCCTCTTTGCCAGCCTCTGTGAATGCCTCTTGCAGCGCAGAGATTCCAAATGGAATCTGTTTATACACTGTCAGTGCTCGGGGGGTAGGGGCGGGGCAGGGCGGCGCAGGGGCAGTCAGAAAGATGCTGAAGGTCTGCATTTGGTTTTGATGAATTAAGTACACAACTATTTGCCAGGCCACAAATGAAATTTAAGCATTTCGAAATGCTGTGAAAGCGCTGAAAGGCAAAAGACTTGAGGTTCAAGTTGAGCAGAGCTGATAAGCAAGGAGAGCATAGCTAGCATAGGCATAGAGGAGTGTTAGAGGAATGATTTGGAGTATTATTTTTATATTATATATATATATATATATATATATATATATATATATATATATATATATATATATATATATATATATATATATATATATATATATACTATATAAATTATATTCTTCCTTGCCTTTTGCCTTGCCCAAATTGGCTTAGAGGCAGCGCTTAGTTATACAGCTGAAAGGCTGTTCGATCGCTGGCGATTAAATGGAATTGAGCCCTAAACAATTTAAAATCGCTTGTCACAAGGCCAACTGGGCGTTGCCCGGGGGCGGGCAGGTCGAGGTTGGTCGAGCAGCGTAATTAAATTGCAATTGCAATTTCCCTGGTGGCGGCGGCGGCGACGGCGTCGGCAAAGTCAGCAGGAAACAGCTGGCGGCAACAGCAACTGCAGCGGGCAGTGACAATGTCGCCGGCGGAGTTTTTTCGGCTAACGTTGACAGAAACAGAAACCTAGAAAACTAGACGAGAAGGCTGAGGGCGGAGGGCGGAGGGCGCGAGGGACATTGGCCCAGACAGACAGCGGGGGGACAAGTTCATGCCACTGGGGATGGCAGCGGCAACTGCGGCCCTGGCAAAAATCGTGCGAAAAAGCGAAAAGCCAAAAACTGAGCCCCAAAGCAAAAGCAAAGCCAAATGCAACAGCAGCAGCAGCAACTGCAACAGCAGCAACAACTGCAACAGCAGCTGCAATACGAGAGCAGCGCGAAGACTCATACAGCGAAACGCCATAAAAACAGCAACAAAAATATGCTAAAACGACAACAAAAAGGGGGGAAAAGAAAAAGAAAATGTTGCAAAAATCTTTTGCTGATGCAAATAAAAAATCTCAGACATTGTTGAGAGACGACTGTGGCAGGCGGAGCGAACAGACGAGCCCGGTGGCTGAGCCAGGTCTTTGACATAAAAGATGCACAGATGGAGCCCAAGAAGAGTAAAGGGTTGAAGGGTGAAGGAAGAGCACGAAAAGCTTTTGCTTTCATTTGTTAATAAAGCTGGCAGCAATGTGCTTATTAATAAGCTTTGGCTCTGAATTTATGATAGATAAAGCTAGAGTCAGAGCTCAGCTTGCAGCGTTTTATTTAGACTTTATTATTTGAACTTGTCTATAAAAAATATATAAATAATTAATTTTAATTATAATATATTATAATATAATATTATAATAATTATAAAAAATATATCAAAAATCTATTTAAGCCAGAGAGACGCACATTTAAAGCCAGATCTGACTAAACTGCAAACTGCTAACTTTAGCCAGCTCACACTTGAGCTGAAAAGCCCTCAGCGTAGACTAATTTCCCTTGTTCGCTTCTGCGATTCATGGCGCTGCAAGCTCTCTGCATGTGTGTGGCACGCACGCGGCTTATCGCTTCTTCATTTGCCCTGCATCAATGTGTGGCATGACGAGATGAAGCTGCAAAAATAATTAGACTATGGGCTCAATGGCAGCCAGAACACTGTGCAACAAAGCTGAAGCTGAAGCTGAACCCAAACTGTAAACCAGAATTGCTACAAGCTGTGAGTTCATATCTTTGTCTAAGGCAGCTTCAGCATTTCATAACCATGCTGCACAGTGTAATCATTAGCCACGACTGAAGATGACGCTGATAAAGATTAGATGAGACGATGTAAACTGTTTATGTGCTGATCTGGCTTCAGCCAGCGCTTCCTGCGGCCGTAAACAAAGTGGAAAAATCGCAGCCATAAATCAGAAATGATTTTCCTTATAGCTCGAGCTCTAGATAAGCGCATAAACACAATTCAAATGGGTTTCCACTTTTTGCTGCGACTCTTTCTGGGCTATATTTATCGTAGCTAATTGCATAGCCATTTCAGATTTCGCCGCTCTGCGTCATCCGCTCTTTGTGGCAAGTGTGAAAAGCTTTGCGGAAAAACTCACATAAATTTCGCCCGAGCTGCGCCCCCCGCTGCAGCTGGGAGACAGAAATCTTTCGCTTTAAATATTGGGCGTTCGTGCGAAAATCCTCCTAAAAAAGTGCACGAAAAGCAAAAGGCAAATGTGTGTAGGAGAAAGAGAGAATGGCTGTCCGTGTCCATGTCCGTGTCCGGGTCCTTGCTGGAATGGCTCGTAGCTACTTCAATATTTACGTAATAAAAAATTCAATTTAGCGAAAGTTTAAACGCACGCCAAAAACATCGATGCGACTGTCGATTGAGGTCTGATGAGGAAAAGCAAGAAAAACGAAAGGGTCCCAAGTCAAGTCCTTGCTGCGCTTTGGCTCGGGTCGGGCTGTGCTATATATCAGCGGCTGCCGTCAATTTCATCTTGGCCCAATAAATTCGATTTGCAAGTGCAACGCAAATATCAAATATCCCAAAGGATGACAGGGATGTCGTCTCCCTCTCCCGCTCTCCCTCTCTCTAGCGCAGCTAACCCATTTGCTGCTGCCTCTCTCAGCGCTTCTCAACGATTATCGCTAGTTAGTGCTCGTTGCTATTGGCTGCGACGTTGTTCAATTTCAGCTTGAAATGTAAAAAGTAAACTACGCAAAAATTTGAAACTGATTACGCCTCAGGCGAGGCAAGCACACACAGAGAGAGAGAGAGAGAGAGATGTTATCTATAGTGTGTATGTACGTCACGTCCTGGCTGGCACTTTGACTGAGATTTTTGCTCCTTGTGTGCGGATGTGTGTTGCCGAAAACATTCGAGTTGAATGCCCACAGCTGCTGGCTCTGCCTCTTCCACTCGCACTCATTCGCAGTTCTTCCCTGCGCAATACGCTGCGTATGCGTAATGCAATACACACTCATATATTGATAAGCCATTATATGATTATATGATTATGACAATGGCTGACAGTTGAGCTGCTCGCTGATTATACGACACGTACAAATTGACCAAAGCCAATTTATTGAAGCCCCATCCACACACACACACACACACACACAGCGTATATACTCCATGAAACAGACATTCAATATCTGTGTCCGTGTGGGCAATGAGTAGATGAGGATGCCAACTAGGCCTGGCCCATTTGCAACTACTTACGTGCCGTGTGGCTGGCTGGGCAGCCTCTGGACTGTCCGCTGGCTCGAATTGCCGCTTGAGCTGTAAATAAATTAAATTTCCGTCGTGCTGTAAACAGAGACGCATATCGATGCTTGGGGCCAGGTGGCGAACGCTTCGCTGAAGCTTGCAGGATGTCGCCGAAAGGCCAGGGGCGGCGAGTGGCGGGGGGTCGCCGGCATGAATATTTCATAAAGCCATAGCTATGGCTACAGTCCACCGTACATTTCTCCACCTTTGGATGATTTTCGCTGCACTTTGCTTTATTAGCGGCAAATTTATGGCGCATTTTGTGTTTCCCGTGCGGGGCCCAATGCGTTGCAAGTAACACTAGCAGCCGCCACAGCAGCTGCAGCAAATTGCTTATCAATTTATGCAACTGATATAGCGCTGGGGGTGGGGGCTCATGGTGATAAATTTTTGCCACACTCTGTGCGCCCAGCTGTTAAACAAGGCGAAACATTTTGCGCTTTTTGGAAGCTGAAAACATTGAGAGTGATTGAAGAGGGTAGATGGGTTTCCTTAGAATTTATGACTAGAGGAGAGTAGAGAGTGGCTGGAATAAAAATGTGTATAATATATATAATATTTGATATATCTTTGCTGCATTCATATATAGATACAAGCTAGAAAGCGTGTAAAGGCGACTTGCTTTAGGTGCCAGTGCATCGCCTAGTCGAGCAGTCTCAACTAGCAACGTGTATTGCCTAGTCGAGCACTCTCTTATGCTTCTTCTATGGTCAGGGTATCTCCAGGTCGAGCACTTCCAACTAGCAACGCTCTCACATGATTTATTCTCCGTTCAGGGCATCGCCTAGTCGCGCACTCCCAGCTGGCAATGCTTTGTCTTTTTTCTGTGCATGCTGCAGTGCATCAACTGCGCTGACCCAATTCGCGACTGGCCCAGGATGGTTTGTGTGTGCGGCTATTTTCGTAGCAGGCCCGTTGACCAACAGAGCAGCCTGTGGCAGCGGCAGCGGCAGCGGCAGCATATTTAGACGGCTGTTGTTGGCGGCATTCCGCGGCTATTTTCGTTAGCCGCTGGCTAGCTGTTTGCATGGGGAGCGCTGTGCATGGCTTGTCAGATCAGGGCACTCACTCACTCACTCACTCGCTCTCTCTCGACTCTAATTGGGCAGCCTGCAAGGCGCTTTATTAGCCAAACAAAGCAATTTCCGAATGCCCAAACAGAAATCATTTTAATTTCAGCATAAAAACAAACAGCAGCCGGAGCTGCAGGATATCGGCGGGCGGCAGGTGGAGGAGATAAAGCCCACATATTTACTTGGGTCTCCTGGGCAACAACAGGAGCCCAAGCACATGACAAGTATTTTCATTAGGCCCGCCTCAGCTTGTGTGTGTGTGTTTGTCTGCTGGCTGGAGGCATCAAATTGTGCCAGCGCTCACTCACCTGCTCAGGTGTCGCTGTTGTTGTTGTTGTTGCGATTGCGATTGCTAGTTTAATATGCATGAAAAGAGCTTGATTTAATTTACATTATTATCCAGCGGGAATATTGTCTCAGCCCAGTGCAGCTGTGTCTAGGCCCAAGTCCAACTGAAGCGGCCCATTGGCCAATAAATGCACAAGGCTAAGAGTTAGCTGAGAGCTGTAGATATATTTAGATATTATAAATATAATAATATATAATATATATATATATATATATATATATATATATATTTATTATATTATTAGATAATATTTAAGCTCATTGAAGCTGGCTAAGAAGGGCTCACGGTTGATGCTGGCATGAGCCATAAATTTTTGTGCAGCTGAACGTGTTCCAGAGCGAGTCGTGACAGAATTCTTAAACTCTTTACTTGTTCAGGCCGAGTTAAGCTGATCTAGGCCAGAGGCCTGGGCATCCATACTTTCGTTAACTGAATAATTTAGTAGATTCTCCACATATCTCCTTATAAACTCTATTTAAAGACCTTAAAATTTAATTCAGTAATAAATAAAAAAATTTGGAATTCCAACCAGGAAAACCTCAGCTTTGTTTCGCAACAGCTTGAGCGCGCCTTTGGCTCTCAAATGTTGGCACTCAAAAACTTGCAACTTGAATCGAAGTTAAGCAAAAGCTCAAGAGCAAGCTCGAATATGTGTGAGTGTATGTGTGTGTACAGGAAATGTAATATAAATGAAACAGCAGCGCGCGCTCTCCCTCTCTCTCTCTCTCTCTCTCTGCTCTCCAGGCTGCTGCTCATCTGGCCAGCTGGTGTTTCCTAAAAGTAGATAGATTTGATTATTATTCTCTTATACTCAATGATATCTTATAAAATATTAATTTATAGTAATTTCATTAGTTAGAGCACATATACTAAAATAAAAGTATGAAATTGCGCTCAATGTTCCTGGCACACTCCGGTTTAATTAGCAATATTTACGCTAGTTTTAGTATTGCTCATAAAGTAGCAGAAAAATTATAGTCCTGAGCCAATTAAATTGTGTTAAGAACGTTCCGAAAGTTTCCACAAAATCGAAATGGAAAACTCGGAACAGCTGGTCGTAAAAGCAGCGGCAAATGGCTGGCTAGCGACGACGCATATAATTTCCGACTGCAGTGAAGAAAGGCAAAACAAGGATGGAATGTCCTCGCTGAGGGGGCGCCCCAACTTTAATTCATGCACATTAATTCGCCAGCTACAAAAAATGAAAGAGAAGAAAAACTGCGGCACTTGAAATTCTTTTCAACTGTCGCACTTGGCGCCACCTGCTCCAGCAGTCGCGATTGTTGCTAAACGCTTGTCTCGACGCTTGCCATGTGGCAGCGGCACTTGGCCAGGCTAAATTAGTTTAGCAGCAAGCACGAAATGTGCGAAAACTTTCAACCTGCGACTGACTTAATGAGGGTGGGTTACACCTTGGTGCCCAGCCACAGAGGGGGGAGCATGTGGGGAACTCATGCATACATGCAGCGAGTTGAAAGGTGACTGTACAACCGCAACACTCGAGCGGCTGACACACTTTGTTAACAAGACACTTTAAGGGCCCCAAGCCCAGGCCCTTTAAGTAAGCTTCCGATTGGCGCAGGCTGCTCTAACTCTATCAGTTTATTAGTCCTTTACGCAGCTTCGTCCAGCTCAGGTCAAGCTGTCAAGGTGTTGCTCTCAAATGGGGTGAAGGCTGCTGCTGCCTTTGCCACGCCTTTGTGGTCGTTGTCAATGCATAATGTTGTAAAGTAGCTCATGCATAAACCAGTTCGTTAAAAATTTAGCCGCTGCCTGCCCGAGAGCTGTTGGCACTGCCAGCTCTTGGCTGATAAACTTTTACACTGATAACTAACGGCAGGTGCAAGTGGGCGTAAAAAGGCAAAAACTCTTTCCCCCACCCACCCACACACACACACACACACACGTACGTGATTTGCGTGCGTTATGATCCAGCAACAGATAGACGAGCTCTTTGAGTGCGAGAGCTAGAAAAAACGGGGCCTGAAAAGTTGTTTTTTTTTCCCCCCATTTGCATTTACCCTAATGCCACTGGCGCTCTGGCAGGGCGAATGGACACTCGAGTCTCAGGTTGTTCAGGCCTTGTTCGGCGAACTCATTTAAATGTAAATGATTTTGTATTTTCAATTAGCATTTCAGCTGGGCAGAGTGGGGGGGAGGGGTGGAGTCGAGGCATGCTTTAAACAGTCTCGAAATTGCTTGACCTTTCAGCACGCCCACTGCGTGAGCCGCTGCTGACCCCGCAGCTTCTAGGTTTATTGAAATTGATGAGCGCGTTTTAAAATGAAAGCGCAAAAAATGCTCAAGCCTAATGAACGCTGCTGGAGTGGCAAAGAGAAACGCCTCAAGGCGTCAGTAAAATGCTGAGAGAGAGAGAGAGAGAGGGAGACAAAGCAGGCTAAAGCAGCATGAAAATGAAGATGAAAATGAAAAGCAAATAAGCGCTGAGTTGAGCTGAGCCGTGGCTGAGCGCTTGAGGTGGTCAGTCGAGAGCGGCTGCTGGCCTGCTCACCGGGTCAGAGGCGAGGCGAGCGGCAGCTACCTAAAGCAGTTTTGTTTGAACAGCTGCAGACGAAGTGTGTCACAAGCATCAGGCTGCCTGAGAGATGCGAAGGCAGGTAAATTGACAGATTAACAGATCTCAATTAAACCTTTGACAATTAGCTTGCGTAGCCATGGCAGCAGCCACGGATCCTGTGGAGGAGCATCCTTCAACTAATCGCTGTGAAAATCCAGTCCTGGAATGTGAATGGGTAGCGTGTGGCACGAATCATCAAATGCCATTGAGTTGAATCTAGCTATGGAAACATGCCTGCGGCGTGCAGTCGACGGCACAATACTCTGTTCAAAGCTCTGAAGGATTTGGCAATCTATTGCAATATCAGCAATGCGCAGTGGGGTGTGTGGCACCTGTCAACAGCCTTGGGTCACTCACATGTTACTAACAATAATGATAATGACCTGGCGCGGGTTCAAAGGACTGGCTTCTGGCTTTCCTTGTTGTCTTTTTTGGTAGCTGCTGCATGGCGTGCAGAACTCCGCTGGAGACTCCACAGCGACGCTTTGTTTCTTTGTTGTCTGTGCCCTGAGCTGCACGCCCCTCGGCTGGCGCCTTTGCGCTCTTCCTGCAAAGCTTTTAGTTCACTTCCTTCCGCGCTGCGCCATATTTAACTCGTTTTATCTCGCCTCGCGTCCAAGTGCGCGCTCATTATGAATACTGACAGACAGCTGGAGCCGCAGTGGGTGTATGTGTGTGTGTGTGTGTGTGTGTGTGTGTTGTTTATTAAGTGGCAGGCGATAAAAATTTGCTATTAATCGTCGCGCAGCGGGATTTAAGTGTAGATATATACACAGATAATATATATATATATATATATATATATATATATATATATATATATATATATATATATATATATATATATATTCATGTGCACAATCACAATTAACGGTATAATAGTTATAATTATTTCGGTTATCTGCATTTTACCTGCGCTGGTTACGGCCAAATCAAATTTATTCCGCATTCAATGCAGATAAAAGCACGAAATTTGCATTTAACACAGTTAGATATGCGGGTTGCAGGGTTCACCAGAAAGGTCATGTTAATGCCTGCCTGCCTGCCAGCCACTCCCACCCACTTGGCACCCTCTCCCTGCCCCTTTCACTGTCTGCTTCGTATTTCATTCCATTTACGACGCTTTCGTACACGAATAAACAATTTAAAAAGCTGACATAATGCCAGCATTAAAAGACAAAAACCGACAGCGAAAAATGGCAAACATTTGTGGTAAAAAGCACGCGTTAAAACCAAGAGCAACAACAACGAACAGCGAAATAAATGAATGAATGAGAAAAATGCCATCAATTTGTTTTTGCTTCAGCTTTAAAAATAACAATAAATGACAGTCACAATTTTTGTCAATTGCTTGAGTGAGATTCATTTGAATGTATATATATATATATATATATTCGAAATTGTTGCGGTAGGTTGCAACTGCCACGCCCATACAGAAAAGATGCCCATTTGTTGGCAAGCAGCATTTATCGATTCAGCTACTGCTGTCCACATTGATTGATTATCCATATTTTTTGTGCTTTGTTTCTTCTTTGACAAATTTGATAAATTCTCGGCCCGCTCTCGCAGCCAAGTCATGTCGCGTGCTCTATAAAAACAGCAGCCAAGATGTCGTCTCAGTTCTTGCTCGCATTCGAGGCTCATCTTGGCAATGACCCAGACCCCAGCCAAATTGCCGCTTGAGTGCGACCCACCCACAGCACAGCGCCTGCTGCTCGATAAAGTTGAATGAATGAAAATTGCTGTTGCTGTTGCTGTTGCTGTTGCTTAGCTTTTCTCATTTCTCACTTGAGCCACGAGGCGAGGCAAATCGAGTCAAGCAGCATACGAATAGCTGCAAATATCCATTTAATGACTTTGACTACTTCAATGGTGTCATACGAGCAGGTGTCAGCCCCTGCTCTAGCTCCAGTTACAGCCCCTGCTCCAGCTGCTGCCAGCTGCTCCTGCTCCCTCTGTTCTCGCATTTACAATTATCGCGGCTATTGCATTTGAATGTCACGGCTAATTGAATTACGTTCTCCACTGTCAGCGCAATTGAAATGAATTTTATATTCAGCTGAATTATGCTGTTCCCATGGATAAAATATGACATGTATTATATGCGGTTTATATTTGACATATTTTTATGCAGATCGGGTTATATATATAGATATATAGCTGCATATATTTCACATTTATTTGTAGGTTGTCAACGTTTTTTGCCCGAGTTAATGCAAATGTTCTTTTAATGTAATTATTCAACACGTTTAGCCAACGGCCTAAAAAAGAAGAAGCAGCAGCAGCAGCAGCGCAACAACAATAACAATAACAAAGGCAATTAAACAATGTGATTAATGCACGAAAATCCATTATGAAGCAGTTAAAGCGCGGCATAACCCACTGCATAATACTCGTTCTTGATGATGATTTATCAAAATACTCTACTACTACTAATAGATTTGAAGAAGAGGCTTGGCAAGCTTATCATACACAATATATAATATATATATATATATATAATAAAATATATTAAATTTAACAATTTTATTACATAATTTATAGGCCTTTCTCTAGAGCTGAGCTGAACAGACAGAGATTTGCGAGACATAGTTTATGCTCTAAGAAGTTTCGCTCAATGAATCATGAATTCACAGCAAAAACCTCAGCTCAGAGCTGGCCAAGCCAATATGCTCTGCTTTCAGTCTGTCGTAGGGCTGAAAATATATTGAAAGCTGGTTGCCAACGCAGCATCAGTCAAGGGGCTGCTGAGCGGCAAACCTATTTGTTTTTGGGGTCAACCACGAAAGATATATATACACATATATAAATATAAATATAAATATACACATACATATCCATATCCATATTTATATATATATAATATAGCTTACATATCGATGTGTAAGGGTTGCTTGGGCATACAGTGCGTATGGTTGTTGTTGCTGCTGCTGTGGCTGTTGTTGCTTATTCATGCAGCTGCATATGTCGGAAATTGTAGCGATTATACGCCGGACACACACAGGAAACGGCGTAAGCCCCCCTTTAACACATTTAACCATTTGAGCTCGCTCCTTTGAGCCATCGAACATTATTAGCGTTTATTGGCGCTGGGCTCATCAGGCGTGTCCAGGCGTGTTGCTTCGCTGTCTTTGCAATTTACACTGCTCAATCTCAAGGCGCTCTATTGCCGCTGCCGATTGCTGTAATGCACTTTTAATTAAAACAAATATGAAGAAGATAGATGGCAGACATAAATCCGTAGTTGATGCGAACGCTGCGAAATTGAAGCCAAACAAAGTCATTAAAAGTTTGCCGTGACTTTTGCAGAAGAAAACTTCGCCATCAAAACTGATGCAGTCGAGTGAGTGATAGGAAAAGACAGAGACAGAGACAGAGATAGTAATATACATATATATATATTAGAAAGAGAGAGGAAAAGTGGGAGCTGCTCTTATTTGCATGTGAAGGTAACTCCGCCCACCTCCAGCGTGGGCAGAGCTGAGAAAGCAGCTCATTATAAATTTGTTGATGCTGCATATCTCGAGCGCTCTCTCTCTCTCTCTCTCTGTGGCGCTGGCTGTGGCTGGCTTCGCTGCCTGGCAGGATGTGCTGCAGCTCGTTTCCTGCCAGCTGCTGCTGCAGGAGGCCCTGCTGCCTGGGCCATATCTGTAGCTTTTTATGCAACAGCAGCAGAAGCAAAAGCCATTCTCGTCGTCGTCGGTTTTAGCTATGATGCGAGCGGTTTACGAGCCCCAGGAACTTGTCTAAAAATCACGCATAATTTATTTACCATAAACAAGATGAAGAAACAAGCACGGTGAGGAGTGAGGGTGTGTCCTTGGAACACCCAACGGGCGCACCGACGGACGGACGCTTGGCTGGAGCTCGTTAATGTTGCGAAAAGTTGTTGCCTGTCATCGTTTCACTTTGCCACATGTGCTGCTGCTGCTGCTGCTGCTGCTGCAATATAACGTATACGCAGAGATTGGCCAGCTCGCATTGCTGTTCGAATTATGATGATGATGATGCTGCCAGGGAATATACATTGAAATACGACATACAAAATGCAAGCGTTGTGAAAAATTGAGAAGAAACAACAGCCACAGTGCAAAGGGAGCGGCAGTAGGTAAACGAGCGCAGCAATAAAAATCGTTTTATCTTCATTAGAGGCTAACACGGCTAACACACACGACTACACTGATGGCTAAAAGGCTTGCAGCAGGGATAACCAAGCTCTGATCAACGCATAATACCTTGCTGAAAGCTCATGCGGATCACTGTTACGGAAATTGGGTCGCCCACACAGAAGGAGGGCGGGAGGGAGGCAGGGAGCAGCAGCCAACCCACCCACTCAGACAACAAGCTAAACAACATGAAGCATGAAGTCGCTGCATGCATTGAATAATAAATGCAATGAAAATAAAATAAAAACTCGCTGAAGCATACTGAAACAGCGAGCGAAACTAAAAGTAAAAATAAAACTAAAACTAAAAGAAAAAGAAAAGAGAGATAAACCGCTTGATGCTGGGATAAATGGCAGATGCATGTAGACACGAACAGGAACTGCAGCACCTCAAGGATAAACAGTTGAGCCACCAAGTGGATACATGCAGGTGCTGCTCGCCGCATGTGGGGCTGGTGGGTAAACAAGTTAAGGGGCTGCGGCAGCTAGCCCAAAGCAAACGAAGCGCAGCTCGACTTTTAAGTGAAATGCAATAGCAGCTAGACTGAGCAGGGAATGGGCAGAGCAGGGCAGCCCGACCAGGCTTGAATCCCCATGACGTAGATATACAGCTACAGATATAGATAGCTAGACGAGGCTGAGTACATCAATGTAAACACATGGCAGTTAGCCTTCGCTTGCCCGTTTGCCGTTTGCCGTTTACGATTCATTGGCGGAGGGCAAAGGTTAAACCCATTTAAGCGACAATTGAGCGCAATTAAGGCGAGCGAAAACACTGAAATCATTTTAGATGTTAACTGGCATATATATCGGACTAATACGGCCACGAACGCTGATGCATGTCTAAGCTGCATTAATGAGCATATCATTTAGATGGAGCGAGAAATTTCAACAATTTCAGTTCAATCAAAGTGGGCATTGAAATATAAAAAGTAATTAAGTTTGGGAGTGCTGAAAGCGTTTACTTGATATAGATAGTGTGAGCTAGTTGTGGCTATAGTGAATGGAATTCTTGATAAATATGAATATGAATATGATTATGAATATCAAATGTTTTGATATATATTTATTTGAATATGCCTTTATATATAGATATATATATAGCATCGACTTCTTAGTCTGTGCTTTAGGCTTAAGCTTAGATATTGATGGATTTGTTTGGTTCTCTATACTACGCCATATTGCTTATATAGTTAGCTCTCTTCTCTTATCAAAGTCTGTTCGTATGCCTGCTGTATGTAGAGCTCACTCATGTTCCACGTTTTCTCTGATGTTTATCATGCCGACTGCTATCAGGAGACATTGCACCTCGTCAGTATTTCGGTAATTGCTTTCAATTATTGCCAGCTGTTAAATGATTCATGATCAAATGACAAATCCTAGTGAGAACAACAACAGCTGCAGGTAAGCGATAACTGACTTTTGATTATCGTATCAGACTCGCCCTCTCTTCTTTCGCCTTCTCCTTCATTTGCAGAGGTTAAGGCCTACTCCAGTAGGGTGACTACTGCTGCCCCGCCCAGCTAAAGATACCTTAACTTTACCTTCATATTTATTACTTGATTAAAAATATGTCTAGTTGAATTTATGCAATTAAGAATCGATTTTTGTGTCCACTTAAATTGGAAAAGCAATTAAATTTGAATGAAGGTCTGCGCGAAAAGTGTTTTAATATACTTACGCAGCAAGCATTACCTTGTGTGGAATACATATATATAATATATATATATATATATAATATATATATAAAATATATATATAATATATAATATATATATATACATTGTTTTTTTGTGGCTACAATTTTGATGTGCGAGCGCAGAGCGTATGAAAAGAGAGCGAAGAAAAAAAGCGAAAAATTTATTGAAAACAAGTAAGAATGCTCTAGTCGAGACGGCTCGACTAGGAGATACCCTGAGCCCTGCGAAGTGCCGATACTTCAAATAATGTATGCTTAGTTTACATATACATATATTGCAAGCAACACATACACACACACAGACGAACGCTCAAGCACACGCTCTGCCAACTGCGCAGTTGACGTAGCGACAGCGGTTGGGCTGCAAGAGGCTTATGTTGTGGAAATTAAATGTTTAATAACTTTTTTTCTAGCAGGACTTTTTGATTCAAACTTTCAGGGCATGATTATGTTATTCATATGTGTGTATGTGCCGAAGCACAAGTCTCTAGTATTTGAAATGCGTTTTTTGCAAATTTAGGGCGAAGGGGGCGTGGCATCCAAAATCCAAAAATTACAAAATGTCTGCATTCACAACAGGAATCTACGTAGTGAATTTCAGGTCTCTAGCTCTTACGGTACGTAAATGAGACAAAAAGTTATCGAAATTTATCGATAAAAAGAGAACGGGAAGAGTTATCGAATTTTTGAAAAAAACTCGTATAGCGTATGGTATTCAGGAGTATACATGTCAAATTTCAGCTCTCTAGCTTCTGTGGTTTACGAGATCGCTGCGTTCACACAGACGGACGGACGGACGGACGGACGGACGGACGGACGGACGGACGGACGGACGGACGGACGGACGGACGGACAGACGGACAGGGCTATTTCAACTCAGCTCATCGAGCTGATCAAGAATATATATACTTTGTATGGTCTGCGACGTCTCCTTCTGCCTGTTACATACATTTTCACAAAAACATTATACCCTGATTTCCCATTTTCAATGGGCTCAGGGTATAAAAATATTTGCATGAATGAAGTTGTACAATGGGCACCCACAGACACACACCCACCCACCCACACAGGTGTGTGCAAATATGCAGCTGCACAGCCAAAGGTAGGGTAGGGTAAGAGCAGCTGCACACAGATTGCTTCTGTTTCTTGTGCACTTGCGAATGCACATTGTGATTAATGCTTGTTTTTGCTTTTGCTTTGGTTTTGCAGGCGAAGCGCATACAGAGCAATGAGCTGGCCGCCATCAAAGTTATTAAGCTGGAGCCCTCCGACGACATACAGATCATACAGCAGGAGATCTTCATGATGCGCGACTGCCGGCACCCGAACATCATTGCCTACTACGGCTCCTATCTGCGGCGCGACAAATTGTGGATCTGCATGGAGTTCTGCGGCGGTGGCAGCCTGCAGGATATCTACCAGGTGACTGGGCCGCTGACCGAACTACAAATCGCCTACATGTGCCGCGAGACGCTGAAGGGCCTCGAGTATCTGCATCAGAAGGGCAAAATGCATCGCGACATCAAAGGCGCCAACATTTTGCTGACCGAGAACGGGGACGTGAAGCTGGCGGACTTTGGGGTGTCGGCGCAGATAACAGCCACAATAAACAAGCGAAAGAGTTTCATAGGTGAGTGTGAATGGAGATATATATATATATATATGATATAGTATAGCCAACTAAGTGATATATCAGTTAGGCCTACGCTGCGTATGCGTAATATAATAAGATTTCAATTAAATCCTAGCCCAACTGTTCTTTAACTGCTTCTGTGCATTTATAACATTCTCGCCAAGCTCTTGCAAATGATGTGTGAAAATATTCATGCTTTATTTGTGCACTGCCTACGCTGCGTATGCGTAATATAATTGCTGCCCAGCTGCATTCAAATGAGACATAAAGCCAACAGCTTAGCTGTGTGATGTTTGTCTATATATATATATATATATATAAATTAAATAATAATCACATCAAACTTATCCAATAACAATTTGTGTGCCGGCTCACGCTGCGTATGAGTGATGTCCTTGCTTGTCCGCACTCATTCGATTCGAGCACTTAGCACTCATAAATATATGAAATACTTGTTGCCAGCACAATTTACTCAAGAACTTTATCAATTCGTAATGCGTTTGTAAATATTCGAGGTTGCGTGATAGCTCCAGTTTAGCACTTAAATAGAAATATTCACAGGACCTTGTTGTTGTCCTTTAGCTGCGCTCTGCTGTCTGGCTGCAAATATTGGCTGCTAACGAATGCGCAAACTGTTGCAACAGCTGCGCACGATTTATGCAAATGGAATAGGGCGATTTTTATGACTCTGTAGAGTCGGAGCAGCGCATGCGAATAATATTTTGGCATTAAACATTTCCGCAACGGCAAATATGAGCGCTGGAAGCGAGGCCAAGCGCAGTCACACAAACTGACAGCGCGACAGACGGAGCGACAGGCTGCATCGATTTGGCTTAAGTGTTTATCATTGTGTAGAAATGCAGAAACAGACATGTTGGCTCACACACACCCACACACACACTCCCACACACACACCTACACCGCAAAGTGCTAAGAAAAGGAGTCTTTGACAGGATTCTGACAGTAACCGCAATTGCTTTTCACGCTTTTAGACACTCGCACAAAATAAACAGACAAACAAATAAGCATGCAGCAAGAGAAAACGTTTATGATAGACTAGCAAATGCCACGTATTACATACAAATGGTTGGGCAGGACAACAGCTGGGGCCCAGAGCGTGTAAAACAAGCACTGGAAAATGAAATAAATTGCCAAGAAAAATAAGGAACTCAACTGAGCTGAAGTAATAAGAATAATAATGTGCTTGGCTTAGAAAAAATAATAATCACTTGGCCAAAAAAGTGCCAAACGCACAGAGCGAGCGAGACAAATTGAGTCTGAGTTAGCAAACAAAGAGAGAGAGAGAGAGAGAGAGAGAGAGGTAGACAGGCTGAGTGAATAATTTAAAGGCATGTAAAAGAATTCAATTTAAAAGAAAAATATCAAATGCAGACATGGCACGAGCAAGCATAAGAGGACAAGCGAGTCGCAGCCAGGTGGTTAGGCAGGTAGTTAGAGCTGGACAGTTGCCGATTCAAGCATTGTTGGCTGCCCGCTGTGCTGTGGCGCGGCTTCGGCTCCCATTGAGTTTTCATTTTGTTGCCAAACTCAGTGGGCAAAGAAAGTAATTTCTTAAAAATGTCCCTTTTGGGGCTTCTCTGGACTTGGTCTGCTTTTGTGGCCTGCCGCCCGCCTCTCGCTCATAGCAGCACTAATAGATTCTTTTTGCTGCTGGGCTGCGTTAAGCAGCTTTCAGCTCGAGGCAGCCAAGGGCTTCGCTTTAAAGTTCAACGGGTTGTATACGTAATTCATATGTAAATATTTACTTATCAGGCAGCCAGGCAGCTCTGCTCTGTCAATCTTATTATAATTCTGAATTTGGAATATTCCTTCTATCCACTGCGCAGGCCTGGGACTGGCTATTGGGAAACTATGTGGCCTTTGTTTGGTCAGTTTTAATCGGCGACGTAAATCAGTTGAGTGCGCGCTGGGCTCAGCAGTTAATTAAGTGCTCAAGTTCCCGGCGAGTGCACTTAATGAAAACTTTTTTGACTTCTGACCGAGGCTAAGAGGGGCGTTAATTAAATTATGACAGCTGCCCGCCCCGCCCCCAATATTATTTGCTTACTTTGCGGCGCTAAGAAGTCAATAAAGTGAGCGTGGGGCGGGGGCGGGGGCGGGGGCAGGGGGCGGTGCGTTGACATTTGAGTTGTGATTGCAATAAAGACGCAGCTGAAGCCGAAGTAGGTTTTATGTCAGCAGGGATTTATGCAGAGCTCCTGGCACCAGGATGGGTTTAGTTTTTAATGCGTTCGCTCGTTGATGTCGTAAAAATCTCAGCGTTTGCGCATAAATTTCGAGATTTGACAGCATTTGAGCTCGTTTCATCCGCACAATTTGTCGCTAATTGTGAGCGCACAACTTGATTTATGCCGTCTATAAAATGTCCTGCGCGGGTCATTAATAAAATTGAATTGGACGCTAATCGTTTCTCCTGGCCATCCTCGCTGTGCGAATTAGTGATTCCGTTTAACCAGAGAAAAAAAAAACAGTTTCTCATATGTCAATAGCTGTGGCAGCGACCCAATGAGTGCCAGGACGCTGCCGATGACAGGCGGGTGGGCAGACAGCGGCGGGCTGGGGCAAAGGGCATATGTAAGCGAGATGCAGACGATTGTCTCCTGAGTGTCTGTGTCTCTCTGTTTGCTTGTATCTGTATCTGTGGCTGTGTCTGCAGCTGGCAAACAATGTTGCTGTCGCTCACTATTATCATTCCGAGTGCTCCTTCAATGCAGGACATTGTTGCTGTGACAAATGTGTGGATAAACACCCACACACAGCGCGAAGCTCGTCTCCGTCTGCTGTCTGCATATGAAACCGCAAACAGGACACATAAAGCATAAACACCCTCTCTATAGCAGACGGTGTAGTGGCTGCTGCAGGACAACGGCGACTGCTGCCAGCTGATGTCTTATCATTTAATAAAAATAATCAAACAGTGTGCTTACGCCTCTGTTTAGTATCACTTAAAAGTCAGCTGCAACAAACGACACTCAGCGCCGTCGACGGCGCCATCGACGGGCCATTGTCAGCCTCGTTGTCGCCTACTGCAGTGGCTGTCAGGCCGAGCTGACAACGGCCTGGCAACAGCCGTGTCTACATGCCATAAAGCCAAATGTGATTCTCGACTCGAGGCTCCCTCTCTCTGTCTCGCTCTGCCTACCTCTTCTCCCTCTCTAACTTTGTTTTGTGTATCGAGCATTGTAAGAGCTTCCAGAGCTGAAACTATTTGATGGAGCGTAGAAAACTCCTTTGTTCCAGTTAGCTGCTGCCTCTCTCTCTCTCTCTCTCTCTCTCTCTCTCTCTCTCTCTCTCTCGTTCTACTCTCTTATTATACTTTCTCAATCTCTACATTCTTCTCTATCCTTGTTTCTTCTTCAACTTTTCTCTCTCTCTCTCTCTCATCTATTTCATTCTCCCTTTGTCTTTATCCTTTCTATATATCTACCTCTCTCTCTCTCTTACTCCTTTCTTATTATTCTTTACCAATCTCTGCTTTGTTATCTATCCTTGTTTCTTCTTCATCTTCTCTTTCTCCCCTCTCTCTCTCTCTCTCTCTCTCCCTCTCTCTATTCCCATCACAGTCGAATATCCTTTATTCCCTCCACCTCCTTGCATTACAGGGTATCTATCAGTGGTGCACTGCTCGCAGCCGACATTCAATTAACACAATTGCTGTCACTTTTGTGTCCTCATCGCTCACTTTTTAATTAAATTGTGCGCCAACTGTGGCCACTCTTGTCACACGTAGCCAGAGCATTTAATTCTGAATGTGGCATGTGGCCTGCCCCACTCTCAATTAAGGCATTTAATAATTTTTCACCTTTGCTGGTGTTTTTGTTGAATAATTATTTATATTGCAGGCTTATATAAGAGGTAACAGAGGAGAGTGTATATGCCAGTCAGGCATGCCTCTTACTAGCTCTTATTGTTATATGATTTACCAAACATAACTCATCGATATTTCCTCTGCAGGCACACCCTACTGGATGGCGCCTGAGGTGGCCGCCGTGGAGCGAAAGGGCGGCTACAATCAACTCTGTGATATTTGGGCCTGCGGCATTACGGCAATTGGTGAGCATCTCACAGCTAAGCCAGAATTTATTGCAATTGCTTAAATGCTGAATATCTTTCCTTTCTAGAACTGGCTGAACTGCAGCCGCCGATGTTCGACTTGCATCCGATGCGCGCCCTGTTCTTGATGTCGAAGAGCGGCTTTAAGCCGCCGGCGTTGAGCAACAAAGACAAGTGGAGCCAAACGTTTCACAGCTTCATCAAGACCGCACTGACAAAGAATCCAAAGAAGCGACCAACCGCCGAGCGGCTGCTCCAGCATCCCTTTGTACAGAGCGAGATGCCGCAGCGTGTGCCCAAGGAGCTCCTCCTAAAATACCAGAGTCCCAATCAGCAATACTACTATCTCGATGGCGACGAGGAGGTGAGTGCGCTCCGACGACCCTGCCCCGACTGCCACTTGCCACCTTATTTCATTTCTTTTTTTCTTACGTAATTTATTTGCGCTTTTAGCGCTGCTTCGCTGGCTGCCGCCTGCCCCAGTTATATTTACTTAGTTCGCCTCGTGCGCTGCCACAATGGCAGCGAGTCCTGAAGATTTAGTGGCCCATTAGACACCTTGAATCCTAATTTAAGGGCTCGGCTGCCCGAGGCAGTTGCCCTAATCATTTTCGCTACGCCGCAAAATCAATACGCGCCGAGCACGAGCGCAAAACTTTTTAATAAGCTAGGCTAAGAACTAGGGCCTGCACATGGGTCAGCAATTCCTAGACGTGCTACGATACGGCACGATATAATTGACTTGATCTAGAAGTTAGTCGATGAAGCTACTAAAACCCTGTGCAATTATGATCTGAAATGTAAACTGCAAACTTAGTTTCATATTTTTGGAGTAGAGTATGTAGAAATGTATGAAAAAAATATATAAATAATATATAACTTCTAGATATTCTCTTCTTTTAAGCAGCTACAATATACCCTAACCTTCTTTAATTTTCATAAGAATTCCAATTACAATATTTATTATTCAATGCACATGTTTAGAAGCTGAATATACCCTAACCCAGATTAATTCTGCTTTTGATCTGATCTTGATTCCTGCATAAGCCAGCTCAAGCAGGTTCATCCGATCAAGATAAGCGCTGGGCTGCCTTTATGAGCACAACTTGCAACGTGAGCTCAAATCATTAATCAGGTTCAGCAGGCTGCCCGACTAACTTGCACAACTGCAATATACCCTAACTTTTATGCATTTTCACCCAATTATAAACATAATTTCGCATGTTTGCAGACCAGTTGCGGTCAGTTAACTGGATTAACTCACCTTCGAGCTGCCTTAAATTACGTTTTCAGTCTAAATGAATTTTTATATGCATTTGGCTTATGATTTTATGTGCTCGTTCGTCATCGTCTAGACGGCAAGTCGACTCCACACAGCCGTGTCTAACAAATGCAAATTTAATGAAGGACCAATTTAAAAAGTCATTTGTGTGCGGGGCCGTGCGAAGGCTGTGCCTGGAGGCGGCATGTCAATTCATAAATCTTCAATTTGTTTGGATGTTTTGCAGAAACTTTGGGCTGCCAGTCACTGTCCGAGGCGCGGCGCTCACTTAGTCAACTTGCAATATATATATATATATATATATATAGGTATAATCGTCTGTATATATATATATGCAAATTTTACTTAGCGCCAAGTTTTGTTATGGCCAGGCGTAACGCATGGCTCAGCTCTTTAGAGGGGGGCGTGAGGGAAAGGCGAATATGATTTTGATTTATGAGATTTTATCGTAAGCTGAAAACTTTGTCACCACCGACTGTCCGCCCGTTCCACCTTCTGTCATTAAAACTAACTTTGACTTACGCCACATTCTCCATCTGCTCTCTCTCTCCCGCTCTTAGACGGTGGCCGGCGTACCGCAGCGGATTCCCAGCAAAATGACGTCGCGTGCCAACGGGGTTCCGGCTCAGAACCACACGCTCAAGACAGGCAAGTGTAGAGACGACGATCTGTAAATAAGTTAATAACAGTTAATAACATTCGCCCAAACACCATCCAACTCCATTCCACAGGCATGACGACAAACTCGACGTGGTATGAGCGTTCTTCTAGTCCCGAAACGTTGCCCAGCGACATGTAAGTTGGCCCAGTGCAAATGCATAACTGAATCATACTCTATCTATATATCTATATCTATATGAGTCGCTTACAATATCAACATCGCGTTGCCTGAAACTTTGCTACAGTTTTTTGTTGTTCATTTGACATCTCTTATTTGCCAAGATTCGCATTTGCTGGCTCCTCTTTTGTTAGTTGCTTCTGTTTGGATTACATCTATTATTCTCACACACACACACACATACAGAGACACTCATACTTATATTTATGATTGCATTTGTATTTGAAGTGCCCCATCTCTCTCTCTCTCTCTCTCTCTCTCTCTCTCTATCTGTCTACCTACACATGATGTAAAAAATATCGAAATTATTGCAAAATTTGATTACCTTTGTTGTTTAGTTGTAATATTCAGCAATTTTATAATAATAATTACACTGAACAACACAGTTTGAGAAAAATCTGGTAACCTGAGTTTATTTATGAAGCTGAAAATGCCTTCATTTGGTTCAGTTTGAGCTCAGGTAACATTTAGGCAAATTTTGTTCTAAAAAATATAGTTTTGGTTATTGGAAAATGTGAGCAGCTCACCCTAAAGGCGTTTAAAATTTTTTAAAAAACTTTCTTAGTTAACAAAAGCTGGCTTAATAAAGCTATTCGAATATCAGCTGCAGTTCGAGCTCTTTAAAAATCTCTGTAAAATATATACCCTGAATCTTCGTAACAATATCCTGTCCAACAGAAATCAGAGCTCTCATAGTTTGCTTTGCTTATGAGTAAACTCGCAGGCTTCGCAGCTGAAACCTGCTTTTACCCTATCAAAATTAAGCGAAATTAAAGATAAAGGTATTACAAATCCTTTATTTTCGTTTTTTTTAACCATATAGCTGTCAATAATCGGCAAGCCTAAAGCTCGACGAGTACGTTCCACTCATATGCTCAACGTAATCGCATCAGATTAAGCAATTATAACACGCCAGTCGAGCTGCTGTGCAGCAGCATTGTGGTGCTATTATTTATTTCGCACGTCTCACTCACTCTCTCTCTCTCTCTCTCTCTCTCTCTCTCTCCCTTATAGTCAAAGCAGCGCGCGACCAAGATGCAGCGGCACTTTTATTATGAACATGTCCTTAAGGTTAGATTAGCTTCTGTGGCGTGCCTCGCTGCAACTGCTGCTGCTTGCTTGCCACATTTTGTGGCATTGCTGCTGCGCCGTCTGCTTGTTGTTCTTGCTCGACTGCCTCTGTGCGCATAATGTCATTTAGCTGGCACCAGACGCCGCTTGGCCTTGACTGTGCGCTTGCTGGCAACATTTTGGCGGCACGATTTCTGGCCAAGCACGCGCCGCATGCAATTTGCTACTGCCACACACACACACACACACAGAGAGAGAGAGACACTCTCAATTTGTTGTGCCTGCTGCTGCACGTGCCTTGTGCTCTGCTTTGCACACATTCCCAGTTGCAAGTTTTTCGCGCTCGCGCTTTGTTAACTCTACGTGCTGGCAGCAACTTCATGAGAAATAATTACTATTACCTGAGCGCACCTGGCGTGATGGATGCGTGCTTCCCAGGGCGAAGGCTGCCATTTGCAGCGCGCTCAAAAGTATGCTATGCAATAAGCAGCCATAGCAGTGTGAGCTGGAACTGGAACTGCAAAGGCAGTCAGCTTCCTATGGGCCAAGTCTTATTGGCCAATATATGCGCCGCACGGCAACGGCAGTATCTTTCATCTTGCTCAGCTGACAAATCTCGCCCGATCAATAATCAATAAGGAATTAATATACATTACACATACGCCCCGTTAGCAGCTGCCGCCATTTGTCATTTGCAAAATGATTACGTTGACGACGCTGCCGAGGTGGGCGACGCGCTGTGTCATCTATGCAGATACGCGACCTTTGCCCGTTGCCAGCAGGAAAACCCTTCGATATTTGCTCGGCGCTTTTTATTGATGGCCATAAAAAGCGACAGCGTCAACTTTTATGTACTGCAAACGCTTTGAGTGCGCCAAGTGTATTGGCTGTGTGCCACGCCCCACGCCCCACGCCCACACGGCCCACGCAATGGCTCGACTGGCGCCCAAAAAGTTTTTCAACCCGCCTTTTGCGACACATTTCCAAATTTTGTTTTCCTTTCTGTTGACTTTTCATGTTGTCGCGCTGAAAGCAAGCCAAGAGCAAACAACAAAGGCTCAAAAAAAAAAAAAAGAGAGAAGAAGAGGCAAGAACAATAAACATCATTAAAGCTGAAAGCGAGCCGAAAATATTAGCCCATATTTTTAACATGTTTTAGGCTCTTTTGTTGTTGTATTTCCCGCCTGCCTTTGTTCGCTGGCTTTGCTGCCTTTTAATAAGCCAATTTGAAATTTTGTTTCTTTTTTTTTCGGGTAATCCTTGATTGAAGTGCTGGAAAATGTGTTATGAAAACAAATTATGGCCCTTTTGAAAATTGGCTAATGCGTTTAATTGGCCGTAACGGCATTAGCCTGCCCTTTGCTGCAGACACTTTTACAGTTATACAACATTTGCATCTAAAACACCTAAAAACTAAATACCAAAAATTCAAATTTAAATTTTTTCACATTATTTCGAGTTTTCTCGTTTCGCTTCGTCTGCCATTCGCCTTGAGGTTCGAATTTCGTTTCATTTTTATTAAAACTGTTTTTCAACTGTTTTTGAACTGTTTTTGAACTCTTTTTAATGTTTTTTTGTGTGTTTTGTTTTTGTTTTTTTTTCCACTGGAAAACGTAACAACGATTTTTCTTTTAATTTTCATTTTCTTTTTTCGTATATTTCTTTTGTGTTTGATTTTTGTAGGAGCCTCTTACAATATATTGATGAGGAGCTAAAGTTAAGGTAACTACACCAATAATTTCTTTTGCGAAACGAATTTAAAATAAAACCTAGATTTAGTTGGGTAACGTAGCTAAGAACACACTTAACAAACAAACAAACAAACACGAGCCCAACAAACCCCCAGAAACCCTCCAGTAACACGCATATATACCTGTATACTATATACCATATACTATATACTCTAGCCCTAAAGATAAACAGCTCAACTAACGGCTAAAGTTTCGTACACTCACACACACACACATATATATATATATGTACACTGCGTTCTCTTTAGAGTTCAATTACGCTCTACACTGCTCCCCCCACCCCACCTACCCCTCTACCCTGCTCTCTGTGCCTGTCTCATTATCAACTCTGGCTGAGTTTTCTTTCTTCAACTTTCATTTTGTTCTATTAACTTACTGTTTGTTTTCTTTACAACTTTCTACAGTCTTCGGCTTGGTCGTCTCTCTCCCTCTCTCTCTCTTTCTCTGCCTCTCATTATCTGCGCTCGCCTTGCCTTCGCTGCGTATACGCAACATTGCCTAGCCTTTGTCTATGCTGCACATTACGCATACGCAACGTATTCGAGCAAATCCTAACTAATTCATGAAGACATGCGCTCACTTGGCAGCATAACTAAACAGTTCGACATGTCGAAAGGTCACACGGCCATGGACCCTCCCCTTGCCTTTTGGAATTTTTAGTGTTTATTTATTTGATGCGTGTGCAAATGTTTGTCCGCACATTGCCTTTATAGTTATGATTATTGTTATGGCCCTGAATGGCCGTTGCCTACTTACCAATGCCAATAAGCAGAGCAGAGCAGAGCAGAGCCGCTAGCCTTGTATACGTTGATTGCACGATATTACCAAATTCAATTTCTATTTGGAGAAGGAAAAGGAAAGAAGCATGAAATGAAGGCCAACAAACATTTGTAAGCATAATTATGCCTGGGCAGCTATACTCTGTCTCCCTCTCTCTCTCTCTCGCTGATAGCTGGCTAAAATATGCGCACAAGCGTAAACTTGCCATTTTGGTAAATAAGAAATTTATAAAAACAAGCAGCCCGCCCGCCGCCACACACACGCGGCCCCAACTAATTGAGGAATTGATGAATTGAGCTGTGGTAGCTGTTGAGCGTGTTCTCAGTCAGAGTGCGCTTAACAGCTACAAATTGGACAGGAAGAGCGAGCGTTTACCCGAAAAAAAACACTAATTTCAAAATGAACAGAGAGAGGGGAGAGCGGGGGAGAGGGAGTGGGAGTGGCAGTGGGGGAGTGCTGCAGCAGCTGAGATTTTTCACTCTGTTTGCTTTATGTTTGTGCTTTGCCTTTGCTGCATTTGCTGCTCGCATACAAAATTCATTTTATTTGGAAAATTGTTGGCGAATTTTATTTTTGTTAAGAATTCAAGAATTAATTTTCTGCCATTTGCTGCATGCATGTGGGTGTGGGTGTGTGTGTGGGTGTGGGTGTTGTGGTCTACTCTCTTTTTCTCCCATACACTCTCTCTCTCTCTCCCTCTCCCTCTCTCTCTGTGTAGCTCCTCTTGTTTTGTATTTTGATATTTTTCTATTTTCTGTGCATTCATGTGCAAGGCAAAATTCTCTATGTATGCGTGTGTGTGTGTGTGTGTTTGTATGCGTATTTGTTTTTGTAAACAGTTTTGCAGCTCATGCATAATTTATGGGCATTGCATTAATTTATTTATTTATATGAGGAGGCAAGTGGGCGTGGCCGTGGCCAGTTCATCAATTATAGTTGCAAGCAGCCCGAGTTCGTCCTTCATTTTCGCGTTGTCCACTTAGCACGCCGCACACAGTTTCCCATGCATGTTGCGCACACACTAACAACAACAACAACAACAACAATTAACTTGGTTTGGGGTTTGGGGCATGTAACGTACTCTAACTCAACCCCACACAGTCCGCTCCACGCCCACCCACTCGTCCAGTTTCGAGCTGCACGCACAAACAACACAACAAACAAACAAACAAGCAACAACTACCCCCACCCCCACCCCCACCCACACACATACACACACACTCACACACACTGACCAGCCCCAAGTGAATGATGTTGTGCGTGTTATCAACAAAGAAGCTCAAACACTTTGGCTTTCTTTTTCTTTCTCTTCCAACGCGTCTTTCTCTCTCTCTCTCTCTCTTCCTCTCTCTCTCTATCTCTCTCTCGCTGTCTATTTCACTCGCTGGGTCGCTGCTCTTAGAGCAACTTTGCCATTAAACGAGACCAAAGATTCGGCACTTAGTGCCGAGTATAGCTGCAGCGCTGGAGGCGGCGGCGTCAGCGGCGGGGGCATTGCATCAACAAATGGGGGCTGCTGCGGTGCAGGCGGAGGCGGAGTCGGTGGCGGTGGCGGCGGTGGCGGCAGCATCATCAGCAGCGCTGGTAGCGCCGGCGGCGGCAACAACTGTGGAGGGCATCATTACCACCACCATCATCATCATCATCAGCATCATCATCAGCAGCAAACCACTGCAACGGGCAACGGCACCACTCAGCACAACCACCACAACCACAACCAGAACCACATCCAGAACCACAACCAGAACCACCATCAGCACCTAAACCATCAGCAATCGAGCAACGCACTGACCACCACGTCCAACAGCACCAGCAGCGCCAACTGCAACTCCAATCAGAATCTGAACCAGAATCCGAATTCCAATTCGAATTTGAATGCCTTGAGCATGTCCGCCTCGCTGGCCTCCATGCCCGGACTGAGCGCCTACCTGGGCATGTCCAACTTGCGCACCACCAGCATTGGCGACGACGACGCCGACATCAATCTGGACGTTGACATAGCCATGAATAATGCATCGGCTGCGGCTGCTGCTGCTGCTGCTGCTGCTGGCGGCTGTGCCTCTGGCTCAGCATCGGGCGCTGGCTGCTCCGCCTCCGCTGCGCACTACTTGCGGCACAGCAGCAACTACCGCTCGGCGGCGGCGGCAGTTTCCTCTGCCGCTCAGGCGTTGCATGGCGCTGACCATGGCTTGCTAGCATCATCATCATCGCTCGCATCCGGCAGCACAACAGCAGCAACGTCATCATCCGCATCCTTTTATAATCGCTTCCTACTCCTCGATAATTCCAGCGGCGATGCAGTCGGCGGCGGCAAAGGCAGCAACGGCCTGGATATGAGGCACGAGACAGCTGCCACGCCTCCGGCTAGCAGCACCCACTCCGTCGGCGATGGCTTCACGCATTCCAACAGCGCCTCGACCAGCTCAGCGGCAGCAGCAGCAGCAGCGGCGGCGGCAGCGGCTCAAGCCGCAGCTGCAACCACTGCGGCGGCCGCTGCTGCGGCTGCGGCTGCGGCTGGCAGTGCGACGCATCTTTACCAAAATCTGCTGCGCAGCAGCAGCTCGGATGTGCTCGAGCTTGCCCAAGCGGAGGCGGCCAGCGGCGAGAACAGCAACAACTGTGATTACCGAAGCGAGAGCAACCAGGTGAGTGGCTGCCATGAGCGCATGGTTACCCAACTACATCTCCATCCTTCAACAGAATGGCATTGAGGATTCACCTAGACGTCACAGCTCCATGGATCAGCTAATCGGTCTGCTCAATGACATGGGCAAGACGTCGCGCACGCGCAGCCTCAGCGATGGCGGCGCACAGGACGACGATGAAGGTAGGCTACCAATGGCATAAATCTCTGAATCTCTCACTGACCACCCTCTCCCCCCTCCCTCTGCAGTAGAAAAGGAGGCACAACCGGATCTGCTCAACAACACGCCACCTGTGCCGCCCAAGCGCTCGCACCGACGTCGCCACACGCCGCCGCGGCCCATCTCGAACGGGCTGCCGCCGACGCCCAAGGTGCACATGGGCGCCTGCTTCTCCAAAATCTTCAACGGATGCCCGCTGCGCGTGCACTGCACCGCCTCCTGGATACATCCGGAGACGCGGGATCAGCACCTGCTGATCGGCGCCGAGGAGGGCATCTACAACCTCAACATGAACGAGCTGCACGATGCGGCCATCGACCAGCTGTTTCCGCGCCGCACCACCTGGCTGTATGTGATCAAGGATGTGCTGATGAGTCTGTCCGGCAAGTCGTGCCAGCTCTACCGACACGATCTGGTCGCGCTGCACTCGAAGCAGACGGTGCGCTTCTCGCTGCACATGAACAAGATCCCGGAGCGGCTGGTGCCGCGCAAGTTCGCGCTGACCACCAAAGTGCCGGACACGAAGGGCTGCACCCAGTGCTGCGTCACCCGCAATCCCTACAACGGCTACAAATATCTGTGCGGCGCCACGCCGAGCGGCATCTTCCTGATGCAGTGGTACGATCCGCTGAACAAGTTCATGCTGCTCAAGCAGTGCGAGTGGCCGGCCACCAGCATACTGGGCCAAGGCTGCGTCCAGAACGGGCACACGCCCATCTTCGAGATGATCATCACGCCCGAGCTGGAGTACCCGATTGTGTGCACAGGCGTGCGCAAGGCCCTCAACGGCTGCCTCAAGCTGGATCTGATCAACATGAACAGTGGAAGTAGAACTCGAATTGGACCTGACTCTGAATAGGGACTAATATAGTGTATATATCCTTGCAGGTGCCAGCTGGTTCCACTCAGAGGACTTGGAGTACGATGCCATGGCCACGATGGTGCCACGACGCGACCTGCTGAAGGTGGTGCGCGTGCATCAGGTGGAGAAGGACGCCATACTCGTCTGCTATGGCAACGTGATGCAGGTGGTCACGCTCCAGGGCAATCCCAAGCAGCACAAGAAGATGGTGGCTCAGCTCAACTTTGACTTTAACGTGGACAGTATTGGTAGGCCTTGAGCTCTTAGCCCTTGTGATTACACTAATCCTCGTCGTATCTATCTCGATCATATATAGTTTGTCTACCGGACAGTGTATTAGCATTCCACAAGCACGGCATGCAGGGCAAGTCTCTGCGCAACGGCGAAGTAACGCAGGAGATTAAGGACATGAGTCGCACCTATCGACTGCTGGGCAGCGATAAGTAAGTGGCGAAGTGTGAAATAGGACTGGAAATCGTTCAGGTTTATGCCTGTTGGTTGAGCCTGGCAGTTCCTAGTGCTGGGCGTGGGCTGATCTGAGCTTAACATGAAGAGTAAAGAGGAGAGAGCAGAGACGAAAATGCTCAGACCACCCTCGCCTATGCCAAATCTATTAATTTATAAAATTATTTATACTAAATCGGCTTCTTTTCCGCAGGGTCGTCGCCCTGGAGAGTCAACTTTTGCGCACCGGCTCGTTGGGCAGCGAGGAGGGGCACGATCTGTACATCTTGGCCGGACACGAGGCCAGCTACTAGGCGGGCGCTACTTGATATAGATATTATGAATATATATACACCACTATGTACACATATACTGTATATATATATATAGTATATGTGTACATCCAGATACACCCACACACGCACTCAATAAATTTGAAATTCAAGCGCGCAGCCGGCGGCACAACCGGCGTCAACTACTAAATGTAATTGAATTACTCGTAGGCCGTAAGCTACACTTAATTCGATTCAAGATTACATTAGGAAATTACAAAAAGAAAACAGAAAAGATAACTTAGAGCGCATTTGATTCTAAAAAGAGATTCTTAGTCTCCCCCCCGTGGCCCACACACACACGATTTTCCATTCTTTGCCAAATGCCCCTTAGCAATGTAATTAAATGTATTTAACGAGTTAAGCTGCACAGTCCCAACCCGATTCCGTTGTAATTATATTTTTGTATTACGAAATAGAAGAAGAAACACACACACAAATGCTTTAAATTATATGCCTAACGTTTTTTTAAATAATTAATGTTGATAAGACACAGAGAGAGAGGGAGAAAGATTAGTCCGAGAGAAAGAGCTGAAGGAGCTGCAGAACGAGAGTCAAAGCAGAGGCGAAAACGCATAAATTATAAACGTAATTCAACATTATTAGAAACTAAACTGAAATTTCATAGTTTTTAGCAATTGTAAATCGCAAAAATGTTTTTGTAGTTTGGTAACTGCATTAAAAGAAGAAACGTTGGAAAAGGAAAAGAATAAAAATTCAATAATTTGATTGAACGAGTGTGAGAACGATAAAATGGTTTGTTGGGAAACAAAGTAGGTTAAGCATTTTCTAAAAATAACACAAATAAATCTATTTGAAACACGTTTGCATTGTAAAGACGTTCGGAAACTGATTGTCATAATTACGATTCTAGCCTAAGAGAACAATTTTTCCCAGCAGCACGTTTTCTTCAGTTGTAAAAATATATATATAAATATATATATAGATGTTTTAAGTTAATTAGTTGTACGTGAATAGCGAGAAACCGAAAATTATAAATTAATACAAAAACTTGTTGAACTTTAGTTTAGTGCAAAAATAAAAGTATTTAAAACACGAGATTTGAATCATAACCAAAGGCGCGCGCTTGTTTAACATTGAGTTGGCAGCACTTTTCTGCAGGGCTGCCAGATTGGTTGGAGTTTGGTTTCTGGCAATTAGTGAGCCGCAGACGGTCACACTGACAACAACACCATTCAATTTCACGTGCTGTCAAACTTTGTTTTGGTTTCGAGCCGAAAATAATTAATTAAAATGGTATTTGAGGTGCCGCAATGGGACGACGGCGCTGTAGTGATCAAATTCAACCCAGTGAATGTAGCGAGCAATGGAGCTGTCGCCAAAGCGAAAGCCAAAAAACTAAAGAAGAAAGAGGCGAAGGCGAAGAAGCAGGCCGGCCAGGTGAAGTCCACAAAAGCAGCCGCAACAGGCTACAGATTGGGCAAGGGACCGCTGGCACCGCCACCGGGATCATCGGATGACGAAGCAGAGGAGGAAATGCGTGCCATGCACAAGATCAGGTCGGGGCGCATTGAAAAACAGCGGCCCATCGCTCAGACAGCCAAGGACAACAAGAAGAAGCAGCTGAAGCTGAAACCCGCGATGATCAAAGCCGCCGTCGAGGCCATGGACACCTCCGCCTCCGTCGTAGCTGCTGATCCACCTGCTACGCTGGCCAACAAACTGCAATCGGAGCTGCTTGGCGGACGCTTTCGCTATATCAACGAGCAGCTCTATACAATGAACAGCAAGAAGGCCGAGAAGTTGTTCAACAAGGATGGAGAAGCCTTCGAAGCTTACCATGCGGGCTATCGCCAACAGGTGGAAAAGTGGCCCGCAAATCCCTTGGCGCGCATCATCAAGACCATCAAGAAGTTGTCGAAGACCCTGGTCATCGGGGACTTTGGCTGCGGCGAGGGTAAACTGGCTCAGTCGGTGCCCAACAAGGTGTACTCCATGGATCTGGTCTCCACTCGCGCGGACATCGTTGCCTGCAACATAACGAATACGCCGCTGCAGGATAAATCCCTGGACGTGGCGGTCTACTGCCTCTCGCTGATGGGCACCAACCTGAACGACTATCTGCTCGAGGCGAATCGAGTACTAAAGCTGCATGGCAATGTCTACATAGCTGAGATTCAGTCCCGCTTCGAGGATGTGCGCGAATTTGTGCGCTTCATGGGCAGCTGTGGATTCGACCTGGTCAAAAAGGATGTGGCCGTGAATTACTTCTACTTCTTTCAATTTCGCAAGATGCGCCATGTGGACAAGCAGGCGAAGCTACAGCCATTCTCACTAAAGCCCTGCCTCTATCGTAAGCGTTAAGAGTAGATTGTACATTAAATAAATGTAGTTAGCACAGAATTAAATTAAATTCTTTCATATTCGAACAGCAGTTGAGCAATTGAGCGTTGCCACTTAGTTAAAGTAAAGTACTGCCGCTCTTCGCAAGGCAGACAAAAGCTGACTGCTACACAATGCATTCTGTAGCTGTGACGTTGCACGCTCTGTTGCTCTACCTCTCTCTCTCACTCTCGCTCTTCGGTTGACTCAATCCATGGGGCAGTGGTTGTTTTGTCGGCTCTGCCGCTTAAATACAAAATAAATATCTCTCAGTACCAGTTTGCTCTTCGTGCGTAGCATTTCGAATATTTTTACCACGGTACGTTGTAGCTGAAAATACCCCGTCGCAGGCCAATAGGAAAACAATATATATACATATATATGCATATATGTGTGAGAAAAACAGGCAAGAGAATTGCCAGCAAAAAGAAAATCAAAGCCATCTGTGTGTGCCAGTTGCAGAAATTCGCGCGCAAATTTGTGTCTTTATAAATAAAACAACAAAAATTCTGTTGAGTTTTTCTTTTTCGAAATTGATGCAGTTTTTCATACGCCCACGCCTAGTTTTACTCCCCGCGCTGCCACTGCGCGCTCACTCTCAATTTTACTATTCTCTATTACTCACTCAACGTCAATTTTCAACAGGTATTCAACGACGACGACAACAACAACAACAACGACACAAACAGCAGCAACAAATTGTCTTTTTTCGTGTTCGATAGAAAAAAGTGGCCAAGAATTTGTTTATGTGTATTGCTGCGCGTGTCTGTGTCTGTGCGTGTGTGTGTGAATATTTGCGAAGCGATTTGTGTGAAAAGTGAAAACAAGTGGGGGAAAAGCGCCGCAAAGTATTCAACGCTTCGTCCAGTGGATTAACAGCCAAATATCAGAGCAGAGCCAAGCAGAGCTTAAGCGTAAGTAACGGCAACTTCAACTACAACTTCATTTGGGTCTTCCAGTCTCCTCGAGCAACGGCATCGCGCCATTACCCGTTGTTTAGGTCTTTTTTCACTCTTTTTTTTTTGGGGCTGTGGTCAGAGTTTTTGGTTGCCTGCTTCGTCTTCGAATTATTTTATGCTTTTAACACACACACACACGCACGCACACAGCAATAACAGTATGACTTCATAGCACACACACACACAGATACGCACGTACACGCACATTAAAGCGCTCTCAGCGCTCGCCACTCTCTCAGAGAGAGTGTGAGTGAGTGAGTGAGTGAGAGCGAGAACGTTGACGTTGTCGCTTTTTGGCCAAGCTTTAGCTGTATCTTTTTGTACGTTTTCTTTGATTTTCTTTTGTGCTGCCTTTGAAACTTTACGAGTTTATGCTGTTGTTGTTGTTGTTGTTGCTGCTGTTGCTGTCTCACTCTTTAGTCGCATTTTGTGTTTTTCTCAGTTGCTTCGCATTTTGTGTTTTTTCTCGAGCAGGGGCTGAAAGTTGAGAAATTCTTATTGGCAACCGGAATGGCGCGTAGTCAAGGAGACACATTCAAAACATTCAACACATGCCGTATCAGATACAAATATACAGTAAAGCCACTCTAGCATGAACTTTGGCTATATCACTTGAGGCAGAATGTGAAAAACAAAAATATAAAGAATTTTGCAATTCAAATATTTTCGATATATCCAAATTTTTACATTTACCCAATTTCTGCATAGTTCTCTTCTCTTCTCTTCTCGACTCTTGTTTACTGTATGTAGCTCTATGCGTGCCTCGCTGTATCCATGCAACCTTCCCCCATTACACTCATTACGATTGAAATTATGAAATGCGACACAGCCAAGTGTATTTTCGGTCTGGATAAAAGTCGTTATATACAGCTATAGATATATATATATTTGTTGAAGTAGAATATTACGGCGCAGCTAGTTAAGATTGACGACGTCAACGACGTCACTGGCACCAAAATAAACCAAGAGCCAACAGCTGCCTTGGCAATTGATCGCGTTGAGCAGGTTATTTCCTTATCAACTGTTCGCTGCTCTGGCTCTGTGCTTTACGCTCTGATATCAAGGCCAAGCGCGCAGAAGGAAGTCTGTGAGCTTTCATTGGCCATTGTACTATGTACATTTGTTAGCCACTGATAAGGTTCACATTACTCACGTTGGGCTGATAAAATTCCGTGCGAATAGTCGAGGGTAACTGTAAGTTATGAATGGGGCAGGTGACTCTGCACGCCAGGGACAGTGCGTCATCCTAAGCCAAATGCATTTTCACAATCAATGGAAAATCAGCTAGAAAGCAGACGCGGACGTGGCTTGACTTGGCTTAGCTAAGCTTGGGATCTGGAACAGAGTATTTGACCCAAATAGCCTAACGAGCGACGCAGCAATGCATTTCCAAGAGTCTCTCTCGCAGAGAAGTTGCATTAGAAACCGGTTTAATGGCTGGCCAAGAAATTGGCCACACAACAGACAAACAAATAAAGGAAACAAGCAAAGCAAATGCTAATAACTGTACAGCAGACAGCGTCGAAACAGAAATATACAAAATTATAATAAACTGTGGCGAGCCGCAGCCAAACGACTTAGCCACATGCAAGCACACGGCCTAAACCAGTGAAAAACAGTGTGAAAAACCTGAATTCAAAAAGAGAGCCAGCTAAGCTCCACAGAGAGGGCGAGAGAGAGAGAGAGTGAACAAGGTGTGTCGCTGCATTAGAAGAGAGCGCGGGAGAGCGCAATTTGTAATCGGCTCTCTTAGCCAAAGTCGAGCTCGTAACGTAAACTGGAAATTTGGGCCACAGCAGAACACGCTGCCAGATCGCTCACTCAATTTTCTAGCGGGCACTCGACTTGGCATTTCAAATCGTTTGATTTGCGAGCTTCCACTGGATCTGATAGCTATTTTGGGGTTATTAACGAGAAGTACGTTAGCTGCCTCTTGAGAGTCTCTAAAAAGACTCGCATCTACTCGATCGGCCCGTTAACGCCCTCTGCTCGCAGCAGCAGCAGCTAGAAAACAGAGCTCCACTTCTCCAGTGGATCTCTGATTTGCGACACTGATCCCCAAGTTTCCGCTTTTGACTTGTAAAGATTTGGGTCTATTTTCGAGTTGTTAACGCCCTCCACTCAGGGCAACAGATAGAAGACAGCTTTTACACACACTCACACACTCGCACACAGGCAGAGAGGGAAATACAGTCACTCACGCGCACACATACATTCACACTCATACATTTTCGCATTGAATTTTCTATTTATATTTGTTGTCACATCGATTTTTATTGTTGTCGAGGGGGGCGCTATGATTTATGTGGATAAAGAGCCAGCTGTGTATTTTGGTTTGTTTACTAGTTCAGTGGAGCCACCCCAGTCGGCAGCTATTTGTGGGTGGGTCTTGGGTTCGACAACACTCTCGAGTTCGTTGGCCAGCACGAGAGAGTCTCGAAGGCGCTGAATACTTTAAATAGCAAATTGCTGAGGCGTTGCTGCGGGCGTAGCTCAAAGAGGAAATATTCACAGATATATACACACATATATATATATATATTCTCGATATGTAAGAGCATTTTGTAGTCTGTAATTCGTCAAGCGCCATTGAGCAAAGCCAAGTAGCGAAGCCATTGCAGGCGCCGAGTGCTCAATTCACTTTTTTTTCGCACTGGTCAACAAGTGCAAAAACTATTTATGTAGTGCTTGACTCGGGGCGATTAGAGCAACTCAAACTGGAATTGCAACTGGAGCGGATCTGGCTTATCGTAGCTATTTATATGAGGAATATAACATTAAATATATATGCATATATATTTTTATAAATATATATAATGTTTGCAGCGATAGTGAGCCCAAGAAAAGGCGTTTGAATACCCCTAATGCCAGCCAGGCAACGGCATTATCGATTGACCCATTTATACACAAACCAAAGGCGAACAGACAAACAACTTCTGCTGCGGCACGCACGCCCAAAATATAAGTTCCCATCAGATTGTGCAAACTGATATATATATCCATATATATATTTGTTTATGGCATATCATCATCCGATGAGAAAAGCATTTCTTGCGGAAGTGTCTACCTGGTTATTAACGGATGTGAGCAGCCCGCCCGCAACTCTTTTGGCATTTCAAACACAAATTTTGTTGTATACAATTTATGGGCAACGCTCCGCTGGCTATGCAAGCACACACGCACACACAGGTGAAGAGTCAGTCAGTCAGTCAGAATAAATGAACTCCCTCTCACTATTGTTCGGCTGAACTCTAACAACAGTTGCAAATATATGCACTTACACACCTTTCGAACTGACGTCACGGCAGCAGCCCAACTCCAGCAGATGACCTAATGGCATGACGGAATATACAAAATATACATATCATATATATAGATATATAGCTATACGCATATCGGGCCTGAGGTTGAGGTTCAGGCTCATATTCATCGTGCTGTGTTGCGCTGTGGCCGAGTAAATTGAATTTGATTTAAGTTGTATTAAATTAAACTTAATTACGGCCTACCCTTAACTCAATTGGATTGACCGCCAGTGCACAGGCCGAACGAATCTTTAGCAGAATTCCAGTTCATTATAGACACACACGCACACACACACACACATTGAAACTTCTTTTCAACTCGCAGCTCTTAATGCAAGACATCATTTATATTGTCTTCAATAGCTCTTGAATATTCTTTATGTTAATCGCAGCGCTGACTTGGGTATGGAAAATTTGCATACTTGAAAAGGAAAAACTCTAAATGCTTCAAGTCTTTTGGTTTGTCTAATGAATTCATGAATTAGTTGAAAATTGTTTAAAGTTGAACTTGAGCTCAAGAAAAGCTTTTAGTTTGCCTTTTATATAGTTTTTTGAGACCGAATTCCTCTTCAATAATTTAGTAAATATTTTCTAATATTTTCTAATACAAATTCCTATACAATATATCAAGATTTTAAGTGCTTAAAATAGTTAATCCATTTTTAAGGCTCACTACCAATATAAAGAATTCTTGTTTATAAAAATGAACTTTCAGCTTGCAGCTCAAACTTGAGCTGAGCTTCAACTTCTCCACAGTTCACTTTCTGTAGAAGCTTCTCACATATTTGTGTGTCGGCAGTCAGGTCGGCGGCTTACCGGTCACGTCTTTGTTTGTCTTTGCATGAGCTTAAACGTGTAGATACATTCCTGCTCACGCCCCAAACCCAAGTGGTGTACAGTGAGGCAACAATGCCATGATTAGAAGCACACCCAGATGTCTGTTTATATATACATATATATATACTTCATGTGTGTATTTCAGCTACTTGATGAATTTCACCTCGACCTCCTTCAATTGAAGCATTCATTCTCTAGTTTTTTGTTGTCTTTTTTGTTTTTTTTTTTTTTGGGTGTCGGCAGCATCTTGCAAAATATTGCGCATGTTGTTGCTGCCTGTTGCTTGTTGCAGCAATAGAACAACAATTTCAATAATTTGCGCTGCCGATGATGATGTCATCGTTAATGTGAGACAAAAATAAAGCATATCGCCAGCCATTCTAGAGCAGACTAAATACACAGAGTATATATATAATATATATTATGTGTCTATAGTAAACAGAGATTCGCAGCAATTGCAATCGCACTGTGCACTTCGTTAATCAGCTCTCTCTGTCACCCTCTCACCCTCTCTCTCTCTCTCTGTGTGATTCATGCGTCAATCAATAAAGTGTGCCAGCAAACACGAAACATTTCACTGTCAAATTGCCTAGAATGCGCCGCACGAACTGTAATTAGATCACGATTCGAGGCACTTGACAATTATCCCGGTGACTTAATGCGGATGATGTCAACTGGGGAGGCTAAACAGATTGCCCAAAATATTAATGCTACTTTGGCCGTTTGCAATTAATGGTTGAAAATAAGCACACACACACGCACACACACTGGCACACACTCACGCATGATATTTTAATAAAAATGAAATGTCTGCCTGCTGCTTTTTGGATTCTCAGCATTTGAAACAGTTTGGACGGCACGAGATGACGCCATCAGCCGCCGCAACTGTGACGCGCTGTTCTGTTTCTTTATTTTCGGTTTTATTTGAGAGGATTTCGAATCTAGTTTTTGCAGCTTTATGTGCTTTTCGTGCCGCGTGCCTGCCGATCGAACAGAAAAACTGGTTCGGCCCGTCCGGCTGCCCGCTGCCCGCCGCACATGTAACTGCCCTGCCGATCGCGATAGAGAAATTAAAGAGTGCAAGAAATTCCAAATCAATTAAACATTCAATTGATCAATTGCCCTCAAACTATATTGCACTCGCCCGATCAACATGTATGCTGCCTGCTCTCCCTCCCTCTCCCTCTCTCTCTCTCTCTCTCTGCTGGGGTGTGGTGCTATTTGTTAGCTTTAAAGCCACATGCTAGATTCATACAATAAATTCATAAATATTATACTATTTATATGGGAACGTAGCTATATAAATAAATACATATATAGCATATAGAGTCTATAATATGCATATAAATACTATAGTTCAGATGCTTGAGTGCTCTGGCAGTAACTGCGGTTAGAATATTTTTATAAAAAATAAAAACAAAAACAAATTATTGATCAATTTAGCAAATAGACGAGTATAGTCCGTAAAGTGCTCAATAACAGCATATATGGATAATGTAGGCACAGATATATCCTTGCATATGGAATATTAATCGACAAGAGACAAAAATTGTGGAGTATATAATTTAAATCAATCCAGAACGAATCACTAAAACCAAATGCCAATAAGCTACAATACCAATATACCCCTTTTCATTTAGTCAAAGAGTATTGAACTGGACTTATATGTAGGTGAATCATATAAGTTTTTTGTCAGCTTAGCTCTAATGCTGTCCGTCACATATAGATTGGCACTACCCCAGCTGCTGCCCACTGCGCCGTCTTTCAATCAGCGTCAACTTCCACTTTTTGCTCACATGAGAATTCTTTGGCCAGCTGCAGTGAAAGTTCTGCAAACTTTCTTCGGGCCGCAGGAGCTGGCCTCGAGCAGGGGGCGGGGCTTGTGTATGTTGTCTAATTAAAGCCGGCCAGGTTTTGCTTCAAACAAATGCCAGCTTGCATAGACATGTCTGAGCCCAATACGCCGTGGCTTCTTTTTATGGCGGCATCTAGTTTTATGGCTGCTGCCTGGGACGATGTTGTGGCTTTCGCTAGTTAAACTTTAATTTCAGTTTGCATTTAGCGCGTCCAAAGCATTTAATGGTACACTTTTATATTCACAGCTCGCCAGGCAGCAACTGCGGTCAACAACAAGTAGAACAAGACACAGTTCACGTAAGTATGAGTGCGAGTGCGAGTGTGAATGTGAATAGGAATGCGAATAATCGTATGAATAATGTCATCGCATGACATCATACATAGTCCAGGCAGCCCTTAGGGGTGGCTTAAAGGGGCTGCTTGCAGTTATTCGCACACTTGAAGTAACTTTATAGCCCTGTCCCAGTTCTCTGGCGCCAGTCACTGAGACCGGAGCCGTCGCCGACCACACGCATTCGCTCGCTTGCAGCGCGCACATCCGGTCGCATAGCCTTCCCTGCTTCCACAAGTTGTTGACTTCAACATTGACTGCTCTTTTTCATTATTTGCAGCTCCAATTTTCTAATCGATTGCATTCAGCAAACTGAGTGCGTAGCGATGCCGGCGGAAACTAAAGCATCCGCGCCAGCGGAACCGGAAACACCGACCAAGAGCAAAGGGAAGAGCAGCTCATCGACCTTCTCAAAGGCCGCCTTAGCACGCGTCACACTGCTCGATGGCTCCATACTGGACGTAACCATTGATGTGAGTAGCAGTTCCCTAATCTCTGCCCCAAATCTAACCAATTTATTATACATTAAATCACACAGCGCAAAGCCAAAGGTCGCGACCTGGTCAACTCCATTTGCGCCGGTCTCAACATCATCGAGAAGGACTACTTTGGCTTGACCTATGACACGCCCACCGATCCGCGAGTGTGGCTGGACTTGGAGAAGCCCGTCGCGAAATTCTTCCGCACGGATCCCTGGCCCCTGGCATTCGCCGTCAAGTTCTACCCGCCGGAGCCGTCGCAGCTCCAGGAGGACATCACGCGCTACCATCTGTGCCTGCAAGTGCGCAACGACATCCTGGAGGGCCGTCTGCCCTGCACCTTTGTCACGCACGCCCTGCTCGGCTCGTACCTGGTGCAGTCGGAGATGGGCGACTACGATGCCAAGGAAATGCCAACGCGTGCCTACCTGAAGGACTTCAAAATCGCACCCAATCAGACGACAGAGCTCGAGGAGAAGGTCATGGATCTGCACAAGACTCACAAGTAAGTTCGGGCCACCTATCAACATCTCAATCTCATCTAATCTTTGGTTTCTGCATCCCTCAGAGGTCAATCGCCCGCGGAGGCCGAGCTCCACTACTTGGAGAACGCCAAGAAGCTGGCCATGTACGGCGTGGACTTGCATCCTGCCAAGGACTCTGAGGGCGTGGACATTATGCTGGGTGTGTGCGCGTCCGGTCTGTTGGTTTATCGCGATAAGTGAGTAGTTTCCATATATTTCCATATCGATTTGCTCTAATTCCCTTAACATCCTGCAGATTGCGCATAAACCGTTTCGCTTGGCCAAAGATCTTGAAGATCTCGTACAAGCGTCACCATTTCTACATCAAGATACGACCGGGCGAATTCGAGCAATACGAATCCACCATCGGTTTTAAGCTTGCTAACCATCGTGCCGCCAAGAAGCTGTGGAAATCCTGCGTGGAGCACCACACCTTCTTCCGTCTGATGACGCCAGAGCCCAACACGCGCTCCACTCTATTTCCACGCTTCGGCTCCAAGTACCGCTTCTCGGGCCGCACCCACTACGAGAGCAAGGCCACGCCTGTCGACCGCACGGCGCCCAAGTTCGATCGGGCACTGTCCGGCGCGCGTCTCTCATCTCGCAGCATGGATGGTGAGTGCTCAGAGTGTAATTGTTCAAATATATATACTAAACTGATGAGAAATCATATTTTATGCAGCTTTGGCCATGGCTGAAAAGGAGAAGGTGGCCCGCAAGAGCAACACCTTGGACCATCGCGGAGATCGCAGCATGGACACGGATCCTCTCAGCCGCAGTCCCATCAAGAACAAGAAGGACAAGGTAACTAGCAGGTTTAGCTGATGAGCCCGCCTCGAGATGCCATATGTTCAATGATTAATGGGAGTTGTTAACCATATACTTATTTACTTTATTTTTTCTCGGTTTGTTACTAACTCTCACTCACAAACCAAACCAAACACACACATGCACACACACACACACACACACCCACACCCACAAAAATACTCTTCGCAAATACCGTGTGTCCGTGCTCGTTGCATTCGATTGTGATTTGATTCTAACAACATTGTTAACCCCAATCGCATACGATAATAACAAATTAATCAGTTAATACGCGAGTCGAGCACCGGCACCGCCTCAGCCTCCTCGCAGAGCTCACTCGAGGGAGACTATGAGACCAACATCGCCGCCGAAGCGGCGTCCGCTCTCGGCGACTTTCCGTCCCTCGCTCAGGTTACTGTTTTTTTAAACACTCTATGCTAAACCATATTCGTATCAAGAATTCGATTCTTTATCCCACTACCTTATCAATCCCTCCAATCGTTTTATTTACTCTGGCTTGAAATCTGCTTTTTCTTAATCGTTGTGAGCTTATTCCTAGACGAGAACTATCCACAAATTGTGTATATTCCGATCAGCGCATATGAGACGATCTTATTACTCTTATTATTATTTATATATTATTTATTTAACTAATTTTTTGTTTTGATTACATAATTGACTTTTACTTAACCCTGGTAGCCCATGAACGAGGACTTCCTTCTATTTATGGTAAATTATTGTACAAACCAAACGATCTCACATCTCTCTACTCTACAGACTGTAAACGTTTCGTCTAAGCCACATTTGCATACAACTCTATACTATCCTGATTTATATTTTATATATTTGCAATTTATATTTTATGTATATAATTTCTGTTTAGTTTGATTCGAACTCTCATTTGCGCTCCATTACTGTAAATATCGCAAACTTATCTGTCTAAAACCAAAAATTGGCAAAGGAAAGAAAATCTTGCACTAAAAATTTGCATTTGTACAGCTTATAAAAACTTCATTTTGGCGCTTGAACACATTTGATCCATAATCTGTCATATTTGTTGCATGTATTCGTAAGCTTCTTCAATAAAACTTCCTTGTCTTTATTGTCCTTGCCCAAGGCTCTGAGAGATCAGTTGTTAAAGATTCCGCTTACTAAATTCACAGGACGAAGAAAAGGAGGCAAAGCTGCGCGAAAAGAAGCTGAAGGAGAAGGAGGAGAAGGAGCGCAAAGAGCGGGAGAAACGCGAGCAAAAGGAAAGAGAAAAGGCCGAGAAGGCGGCCAAGGCAGCTGCCGCCGCCGCTGCAGCTGCTGCTGCTGGCATCAATGGTAATATATCTATATATATATATACATAGTCTATATAGTCTAATTCTTCGATTTATTGAACAGGCAACGATGATCCTAATGACTCGAAGAAATCAGATACATCTGGCAGACGTGTAAGTAGCGCAGTTAATAGGCTTTTGCTAGATATTGGTACACATTTTTTAGGATTTACTAAGAATTTAGTATTAAGTTAATATATAAAACCTGCGTAAGAACTCTTCGCACCTTTTGTACATATACAAGACCCCAGTTAGTCCCTTCCTATGTCCAGCCACACTTTAAGTTCAGCCCTAAGTAATGATAGTTTGAATTTTAGTACGTTAGTTAATCCGAATTTCTTATAATTTCGATTCGACTTTTAATTTTAATTTCCTTTTGTATTCCCATCCTCCGATTCGTTTCGTTTTATGTTTCAACTTTTGATTTGTCGCCGCTGAATGAAATGGGTGAACAGGGTGTTGGTATATTCTCGTCGGGTCGCAAGAGCAAGAGCGGTTCACCGTCAAAGGAGGGCAAGGATAAGTCCGGCAAGGACAAGGATAAGGAAATGGGTCGTCTCGGTCTGGTCGTCACCTCGGGTCTGGGCGAGCAAGAGCAAGACGATGCCAATAGAGACGCGGGCAAGAAACGTGGCTCTACCACGCCCGGCGTCACCCGTCCCTACGAGTACGCCGTGGATGCTGATGGCAATGCCAGTAGCCCAACGCGTAAATCGTACACGCCTGGCGGCTTCCGCTACGACCAGGACCCGAATAGTGGCAGGCAACTAGGTCCCGATGGTCAGGAGCAGCTGTCGCCGACATCGCAGCAGAAGAAGATTGGTCTGGCCTTCAACTATGCGCCCGGCAATGAAAATGCGCTGAAGGAGACTGCCGAGAAGATCAAATCTGGCCAATTGTCGCCTCGCACTCAGGATAAACTAAATCGCGGACAGCTCTCGCCCAAGTCCCGAGCGAAGTTGCTGCAGGATGGCAGCCTATCGCCCACCACGCGCGCGAAGCTGCAAGGCAGCGCTGTGGATGCCGCCGCAGTGCCACTGAGCGATGGCCAGAAACGCTCCTACTCACCCACCAAGGGTCAGCAGGGCCAGCAAGGCTACGCCTCGGGTGCTCCCGGCAGCTATAAGCCCATTATTGATCCCACTGCCGAGTTCCTCGAATCGCAGCGCTACAATAAGGAGCCCGGATATGTGGGCGTTGCGGCTGGTGCTAAGCCTGGTTCGCCCAAGAAGGCTGCAACTGGACCGGGCTCTCGCGCTAGTGCAGGTCCTGGTGCAGCCGCTGGCGCAGCGGCTGGTGCAGCGGCAGCAGCTGCTGCCGCTAAGCCCAAGAAGAAGCGCGTCAAGATTATGGTCATTACCTCCAAGTTCGACCCGGCAACCAAGCGCATTGACGCCGAGAATGGCACCATTGAGCACTCGACGGGCATCCTTGACCCGGCTACGGGCCGCATTGATACCAAGTACGGCGTAATTGATCCTCAGAATGGAACCTTGGAGGCATTGAATACACAGACAGGCAAAAAGGAACTGTACAAGGGCGATGTGGATCCCAAGACGGGCAACTTGCATTTGATTAGCGGTGTCTCAGATCCCAAGACGGGACGCATTGATAACTCGTTGGGCCAGATTGTGTGCATAACGCCACAGGACAATCCAGTCGTTGAACTGACTGTCATTACGAGCCGCATTGATCCTGCCACAGGCAAGATCGATACGGTTAATGGTGAGGTCGAGCGCTCGCTGGGTGTCTTGAACCTGAGCACTGGCTTGTTGGATACGAAATATGGCGAGATTGACACCCGCAAGGGCGAGCTCAAGGCCTACGACCCGAAACATGGCAAAATTGTGGTCACCAAGAATGTCAAGGTTGATCCTGGCACTGGCCAAATCACCATCTTGGGCGTCATCGATCCGAAGACAAATAAGCTCGATCCCAATCAGGGTCGCATTATTGAGGTTGGCCAGCAAATTGATCCGATTGTCGAGGTCACCTCGCTGGCTGGCAAATTCGATTCCAAGAAGAACATTATCGATCCCAAGACAGCTCAAGTTGAGACATCTGGCGGACAGTTCGATCCAAAGGCAGGCAAGATTGACACCAAATATGGCCAAATCGATTTAGTTAAGCACACAATCACCTTCACCGATCCCAAGTCGGGCAAGTCGGTGACGAGGGACATTAAGATCGAGCCCACCACCGGACAGATCGTGCTTAAGAACCAAGTCAACCCCAAGAACAACAAGCCAGACAAGGACTATGCCCGCATCATTTCACTGCGCATTGTCCAGCAACGCGTGGATCCTGTTACAAAGGCGCCCATCTCAGAGGTCAGCGCCGCCAAGGACAAGGACATTGTGGTTGATCCCAAATCGAACCAGATCTGGGTGCCAACTGGCGCCAACGATCCCAGCACACAGGAGCTGCAATATATTTCCAGCAGCGTCGATCCCAAGACGGGCTACGTCATCACCATCTACGGCTACCTCGATCCCAAGACCCACGAGATCAAAAAACAGACCAAACTCGACCCCAACACCATCAAAATCGAACCCACGTCCGGCAAGATCTACACCGCCACAGGTGAAACGGATAAAACAACCGGTGAACCGCTCTACGCTGCCACTCAGGTGGATCCGGAGTCCGGCGAGGTCTATACCAAGCTGGCTCGCGTTGATCCCAAGACTGGCAAAATTGTTATTGTACGCATCTTGCTGATGACCAAGACAGACGAGCGTGGTCGCCCCGAGGAAGTTGATCCGGAGAATTGTGAAATCGATCCGGTGTCCGGGCGTGTCCTTAAGTTCTTCAACAAAACCGTTTATGTTTACAATATGATTGATCCGATAACTGGTGAAACTGTGCAGGTTGATCCCAACGATCCACGCTTCGCGGGCGCCCGCACCACGGTGACCCACACGATGACGCTGACTGGTGAGATTGATCCGGTGACGGGACGCATCAAGAGCGAGTACGGCGACATTGACCCTAATACGGGCGACATAGATCCTGCCACGGCTGTCACCGACCCGGTCACCGGCAAGCTGATACTCAACTACTCACAGATCAATCCCGCACACTTCGGCAAACAGGCCCAGGTGCAGACAACCACAGAGACGGTGCCGATCACACGCCAGCAGTTCTTCGACGGGGTCAAGCACATTGGCAAGAGCGCGCTGCGTCGCGACTCCGAGGCCAGCTCCGACGACGACATGACCCAACAGTATGGCACGGATAACATCCAGGATATTGTACTGAGCTCGGCGAACCAAGCTGGCGCCGGCGGCAAGCTGGGCAAGCAGGTGAGCACGCCCACGGTGGTCAAGACGACAACGAAACAGGTGCTGACCAAGAACGACGACGGTGTCACCCACAACGTGGAGGAGGAGGTGCGCAATCTGGGCACCGGCGAGGTGACCTACTCGACACAGGAACACAAGGTTAGCCCCAGCTCTGAATTTGTTGTGACTATCTCGCAAGCTCTCGCGCTTTCCTCTTCTACTCAATGAAGACGCTCTCACTATGCCTCAATTGATTTGAGTATTTCTTTTATTTTGTTTCTTGATTTCCCGTGCCTCTTTGCTAATTGCTTTCGCTGTTCTTGTTGCTCTTGATGTAACCGTTGTTCAATACGCACTAACCACACCAACAATCACACCACCAACCACCCACCTAGGCTGATGCAACACCTACCGATCTGAGTGGCGCCTACGTCACGGCCACCGCAGTCACCACCCGCACAGCAACCACGCACGAGGACCTGGGCAAGAACGCCAAGACGGAGCAGCTCGAGGAGAAGACCGTAGCTACCACCCGCACCCTAGACCCCAACAATCAGCAGCAGCGCGTCGTCACCCAGGAGGTGAAGACGACGGCCACGGTAACGAGCGGCGATCAGGTAAGAGAATCGATTCCGACTCGGCTCGCATGGCTGCACCTTTCGATCTGCATGATTTGTGATGTCTGTTATTTGTTTTGTTTTACCTTTTTGATTGGATTTACGTATTCGATTTGTTGTTGTAAATGTTGCTACCACACAACTAGTATCAGAGACGCGACAGTGTGTCATCGACCAGCTCTGGCGACTCCGGCACACCCATCGATGGGCCATACGACGGCTCCAGCGTGGTGCGCACTGAGGTTTGTACTTAATTAGTAGAGAATGCAGCTTGGTATTTAGTTGGCTTTGTGTTTATACTACTAATTCGTAGCTCTGTTTCATGTCAATGTCCTTTAATGTCCTTCTTTTGCTAACCACCCCATAGAAATCTCCGCTTTATACGAGCTCTGCAACCGGATCCACTGGCCCGCACGTCGAAAGCACCCGAGTGGTGCTCGGCGAGGATTCGCCCGGCTATTCAGGACACGGCGAGATCATCTCTACGCAAACCGTGAGCAGTAAAACCCGCACCGTCGAAACGATTACCGTAAGTAAACCGAAAGAGAGTTCATGCGCACACTTTGAGCCAGCGTGAGTAAGTACAGACGGAGGTAGGATTCCCTTTTGGCCAATTTCAATTCCAAACTTCCTGTATTCGTATGCGCTCCACTGTACATTTGCATTAGTCTCTTGTCTCAAACTGGTAAAACGGTGTGCATTATATATATACCCATAAATACCTCATCAAATCAGGCTAAAACTGTTGAGATACATCTGATAATTCCTGATGGAGTTTCTTTTGACTAAAAGTCTATAGACAGCCGCTAACCAAGCTATTTGTTATTCCTTAACTAATCGGAACTCCCATTTGCCCGCAGTACAAAACCGAACGCGATGGCATTGTTGAAACCCGTGTGGAGCAGAAGATAACCATTCAATCCGATGGCGACCCAATTGATCATGACAAGGCCTTGGCTGAGGCAATACAAGTGAGTTCAAAAACATATAAATATATAAACAATATTAAATATGTTCATCTTGATCCTTTGCAGGAAGCGACGGCCATGAATCCAGACATGACAGTCGAGAAGATTGAAATTCAACAGCAAACGCAGTAGATTTTATAATTACTTTTAAACAATTACGATGTAAAACCCGCACAGCTTCAATTCACACACCCACACACACACATACTCACGCACACCACCAACAAAACAATCAAAATATCAGAGTACACACAGCACATCCAGTACACCTTTTATACAACCTACCCACACACACATATACAACTAAGTTTATAGAAACTGAATTCAATATTTTCTATACATATAGAGAGAGGGAGCTATCCATAACAATTCAAGCCCATATTGTATGTTTATAATTCTTTTTAATTAAAAAAACTGTTGTTTATAACTACCTTTTATTATTATGTATGTCTAACAGCAACATTAAAGTATATTGAATGTGCAAACGCAAGCAGAAGAAACGTTAAAAGAGAAAATTATATATATACCTAAATCTATATATATAAATGTAAACATTATATTTGTAAACCACAATTGCATTCAAATAAAATGAAAACCTAAATGTACACACTAACCCGCAAGAGCTTTTCACTTAATAGGTAGAAGCGAGAGACTATTTGAATATTCATTGGGTGCACGCGCGGCGGGCGATAGACATCAGTAATGCATGGGCCGAGAAACAAAGCCAAATTGTTGGCGAAAAAGCCAAACGCCCTGTGCACACCTGAGCAGTGGCAAAAACTGCGCCACATCATCGCAATTAACAAATGCAATAAAAAACCAAGGGAGAGTGCGCCAAATGGGCAGTGCCTGACTAGGAAATACTCTACATTCCATGGCGAGCAGCTGTTTGCAGCATATTAGCTGTACGAGAGTGCTCTAAGTGGGCACTGCCTGACTAGGAAATACTCTACATTCCATGGCGAGCAGCTGTTTGCAGCATATTAGCTGCTGCTTCCACGTGAGAGTGCTCTAAGTGGGCACTGCCTGACTAGGAAATACTCTACATTCCATGGCGAGCAGCTGTTTGCAGCATATTAGCTGTTGCTTCCATGTGAGAGTGCTCTAAGTGGGCACTGCCTGACTAGGAAATACCCTTTAGCCCACAGCAAGCAGCATTTTAGCAAAGGTGAAGCTAGCCAAACTAATATTGAAGTTATGCCAGAGCTGCTCATATATCTATGCTCAACTAACTGAAGCTTGTGCTCGATCTAAATCGATTTCAGTTGTACTAAAATATCCATATCTCTTCTTAGATCCCCGATCAATACATTTCTATATACACATAACCTAGACAGACCTGCTGATTAATCGACTCGATTCTTAATCCTATACTTTATGCACACGACCACGCCTCCTTCTGCCGCTGTTTACCCACTTTCAATTTACAATTTCACGGCAAAGCGAAAACAAATGAACCCATTTGGCTGTGGGGCTGTCCACCTGCCCTCGCTCAAACCCCCGTGCAGGACACGTTGAGCGATAAGGACATTGCATTAACATGAAATCCAATTCGCAACTTCTGATGCCGACCCAGCGACAACGAGGCAAATTATTGTAATGCAATATTTATGCAGTTCATGGCAGCAGAAAGGCCAGCGCGGCAGAGGCGAAGAGAGGTAGGAGGGGAGGTTGGCGAGACTTGCTAATAATATTACGTTCCATGGCAGGAATTTCAATTGGACTTTGTATACCTTAAGCTCAATGAGTGCGGTTAGAGAGCGTATCAAGGACATGCAGCATATATGCAAAAAAGTAGGTTCTGAGCTGGTATTGAAGAAGTTATATAGAGGACTTACCCGTCGACAGATGGGCACATCACGTTCAAGTCTGAAGGACGTCGATCTGAAAGAGTTTCAAGTCATTAGAATGAGTTTGTAGTCTGAAAGTCTTACATTAACAGATCTTTTAGGGTATCTCTTAGTCGTACCCTCGCTTGCGCGACCCGCTTTCTTCTGCTTTCTGCGCTTTCCTGTTCTATGCAATTTTTAAATTGTGGCCACAACATGCAAAAAAATGTCAGCAAACGATTAAATGCAGCGGGCATGGGGACGGGCTGCTATACGGCGGGGATAGCATAAAAAAGCCGTAATTAAAGTGGAGCATACAAGGTGACTGACTAATGCATTGATTCATAGTTTAGATATAAAGCGTTCCATGGCCGATAAAACTACAAATGCGAGGCGCTGAAATTCTGCACCCTTGCCTGCGGTCAATGCATCAGTCAAAGAGGTAGAGTCCCCTGCACCGTCTCACCCACCTGTCAGGTGGCTCGCTCGATTGGTGGTTCCGTTGAGCCCGCCAAGAATTGCAATGCCAGTGACCACACACACCCTCAGCCATTGTCCGGTCATGTGTCCACGGACACGATAACCGCGCTGAGTGCTTTCTGCTCATGAATTTTTAAATGCGCGTGGAAATATCCTCTTGCGAATATTTCGTTTTTGTTATTGTTTTCCAAACTCCTGCATATTGCATGTTGCTGAGGTCAGGCAACAACATTTCTAAAAGCCACCAAAGTCCTGCCCGACTATTGCATCAAATTTTCAAACTATTTCGCATGTGTGTTATTAGACAACAACAACAACAACAACAACGAGCAATTCCTATAGACAAAGTTCCTTGAGAACTTATAAAGAACTCATATATATTCTATATATAGTCAAGAGTCTTAACAATACTTGAAGTCAGGCGACTTTAATCTATATAGTAGCAGTAAACTAAGAGATAATGTTATATATATATATACAGAGGAGAGCTCCCCTCTCCTCTACAAATCACTGCAAAAAATCACCACAAATCGTGGCCCCTACAATTTTCAGCTCGGACACTGTCGCGACATTGCCAATTAGATGATGGCAATTTGCGCTAAAATGTTATAAAACAAAAGCCCAATGATGGGGGCGTGGGGAGGCGGGCATTGGCAAAGCGAAAAAGAATGTTAAGCGGCAAACCGGCGCCCTCCGCGCGCCCCTTGCAGCATGTCACGCTTGAAAACATGGCCACAGAGGGAGAGAGAGGCAGAGAGAGCGAGAGAGGTGGGTAGGGGGCGCGCTGTGTGGAGGCGTGACAGGACGTACGCTTATTTCAGTTTCATGAAACACCAATTTGCATGTCTGTCTGTGCACTTTTTTTTGTGGTTTAGTCCGCCCACGGGACTAAGTAATTGCCACATGCACCACATGCTGCCCGCATCCAGCAACAAGTGGAGCCCAGCAATTGGCAAGCATTTGCATGCCCGCAATAGTGCAGCGAATGAGCGAGCGAGTGGGTGAGTGGGTGGCTGAGTGGCTGAGCAAATGCCCCGCGCTCTTTGGCCTGCTTTCAATTGTTTGTAAACAAATGCGCCCCATAAGTGTGCTCCGCCAGAGTTGGTCGTCGCATTGGAAATTTGCACTCTCGCAGAGACCAGCGCATGCGCCCTGGCAAAAGCGGCAAAAACTGTTATACGGCCCTTATTTCCCCTCCTGTTTGGCAGAGTCAAGGAGATAAACCAACTCCACATGATCAGCAGAGTTAACCTATTGGGCTAGAGCTAGAGCTGTGTTTAGGAACAGCTGTGCAGCTGCATTTAGCACACAGCTGTCTTAGTGATAACAGTTCTAAAAGTATTTTAGAACAACTTTTAGATCACATTCTTTAGACATAGTCTTTTGAATATGTTTTAGAACCCACATGTTAAATGGATTTCAGATACATTTTTAGAGCACTTTTTAGAACAGCTTCAGAAAAGATGTAAAAAATTTAGAACAATTTATGAACAAAATGTGCCTAAAAATCATAGACTAAATTTAAAAAGAAATGAAAATTATTATCACTTTTAGAACAGCTGTAGAAATTTTTAGAACACATTTTAGAACTTCAAATACTTTGACAGAATTTTTAAAATTCAGTCTATGACCAAACTTGAAAACCGAAATTTGAAAATAAATTAAAAAACCTTAAATGCTTAAAAAGTAAAGTTTTAGAACATCAATTTAAACTATATATCAAGACACATTAAGACACATTTTTATACAACATCTAATACATTTATAGAAAATCCCTTCATTAGACTCTCCAAGGACTTTCATTAGCCTCTCAACAAGTAAATGCTGGCTATCCTTGATAAAGTTGACTGTACTTTAGCTCAGAGTCCGCTCTAAGCTCTGCGCTAGTTGAGGAACTTTTTTGGCTAATTACTTGACCATATTTTAATGGAAGCTAGTGCGGGCCAAATGACAGTGGGCCAATGGAATGGAATTGTTGGTCAATCGCTTAAGAAAATTATCATTAGGCGAAATGGGCGGGGAGGGGGTGGCGCGTTTGATTGACAGTGAAAGTGGTTTAAGGAGGACGCGTGTGTGGCATGTGGAGAATATTTGATTTGAGTTCAAGTCAACGCAAACGGCTCCTCAACAAATATTGAAAAAGGCGTAATTAACTGCCTAACTGGCACATAATTAGCCACGACATTCATTAGTCTTGGCACCCGCTTAACGCCAGCCAACTATTCCTACGATTTCCGCTTCCACTTCAAAGTCAGCCCGAGGACAATTCCGAGCTGTCTCTCGCCCTCTTGTATGCCTCGCACGCATTTCGCATAAAAGAAAAAAATGATTTTGCAATCAAATTGAGCGGCCTAAAACAGACCGTAGCAAATCGAATCGAATGGAAGTCCATTTCCATTTCGGTTTACGACCTGCGTCCAAAAATATTGAAAACAAATTTGCGCTAAACACTTCCAATTGCCAAAGATGATATTCGTTCATATAAAAATGGCAATAAATGCAAATGAAAAGCAATAAACACATAAAAACAAATCCACACACACACACACGTCGGCCTCTCGATGACCTCTGCTGCCTCTCAGTCCACCCCGCACTGACCTCTGCCTTAGCTATTGTTAAAAGTCAATTTTCAACGCCCATCGCCGTTAAAGGGTTGGAACACGAGGCAGCTTTTCCGAATCGAAACGCATTTTCAATAAATTCCAATTATGTTTGATACCAAATTTGAATTTGGGCATGCGAATTATTGGGCCACGGACGGAGGCTTAGCCATATGGTCAGCAGTCAGCAGTCAGGAGTCAGGTGAAGACTTTCATGGCCCATTTATGGAATTATGCCGCACATATATAAAACTTTGATGACCTTTAAAAACGCACAAGTGCTGGCGGACTTTGTATTTCTCACAGCAAAAAAACTGTAGTTCGGCAATGCTCAACTATGAGATACCCTGCGGCAATTGCAGCAAATATGCTTTGGGATTATCGTTGGCTTATTAGAACCTTTGGACTTTATAGGTAAAGTTTATAAGAGAAAAGTACTAAAGATACCGAACATGTTTCACATCAAAGTTCTCTATCAAGTTAAAAAGATTTCATAATGGAAAAGCATACAAGACAGAGAAGCATCTATGTATACACAGCTATGTACTGCTCCAAGTCTTAAGCACTACTGAAGTTAGAAATCAACTTAAATTGACTTTTCATTCCATAGAAGATCATACATGTTTCTAAGAGATCTATCTCTCTCTCTCTCTGAGATCAATGGCCAGCCTCTCGGTCTCTCTGTCTTATTTACTCACTTTTCTACTGGTATATAAATCGTTATATATGTAGGCTCATCATCAGATCAGGTATACCCTCTTCAAACTGCCACATACATTAAAGTCAGCCCACATACATTAAAGCCAGCCCAGCATGCCCGATTTGCTCACTTTGCACTGGGCTCCCAAACAATTAATGGAAAACTTCAGGACAAATTCAATGCGTGTATTGGCTACGATCTATATACCTCTATCTATATATATATATATATATATATATACCTCTATCTCTCTCCTATACCTCTCTCACATATATGCATATGAAAAAGTTATAGTTGCATGACTTTGGCATACGTGAAGCATGAAATATTCATAGCCAGACTGGACTGGACTGAACTGGGGAGCGAACGGGTCTGGCGCCCCGTGCAGTGTCTCCCCCACATAATTAGGTTGGCGCTGCCAAAAAAGGCAAAGGAAATGGAGCAAGTGGCGGGCAGCTGCTGCCACTGCTCCCAGCCCAATTGCCGTGACGCAGTCGAAACGATTAGTTTTGTATTGGCCAATATATAGATATATATATAAACAATAGGGAAAATGTCATGTGGTAATCGTTAGATTTCTCGCTAAGATTGCCTTTAGTGCGCTTCGAATTTGCGCGCTTATCAAGCAAATGTCGTTTGGTCTAGTCCTGGCCACCAGATAGGACATCGCGCACACCGAGCACATTCCGTTTACCTCCATTTCGCATAATAAAGGTCATTGTGTTACGAGTATTATGGCCAGTTGCCCGCTCCACACCAGCAGAGGGTTATGGCCGCACAATTTATATTATTAATGCTCCACATGTGCCCCCAACGCACACCACATTGTATATAGAGAGAGGCAGAGGGAGAGTACACAATGCAAACGCTTTTAGTCAACCAAAAAGAGTTTGTGGAAAAGTTTAGCTGGAAAAACTATGCAAACAGCAGCCTTAGTCTGGTACACGGTATATGTTAGTCAGGCAAGCCCAACTAGAGCACGCCTAAATTTTCGCCTATTCATAAGAAAACAGTCCCAGCTTTCCATACTTTGTATTGCTGTTGCCCTTATCCACAGTTTGCCTAAATAAAGCTTGAGAAATCACTAAATATAATCAGATCTATTACAGTTTTACAGCTAGAACTGCCAAGTAGTGCAGTTCAATCAACATGGAGCTAGGCTCGGAGATGAATGGTATGATGTAAGATATAATAATATGATATGATTTGATATGATATGATATGATATGCTATACATGATCATAATCAGGCTTCCCAAAACAGATTTTCAATAAAATAAGCTATTTATAGAACGTGAAAGAGTATTATGCAGTCGGGTATGATCTGTATATAGTTGTCTTCAGAAATTGAGCAAAAAACTAAATGGGAATCTTCATTTCTCACATAAAACTTCAGTTTTTTATTCAGTTATTATTTTGTTTTATTATTATAATATTCTGTTTCTAGATTCTCTTTGACTCGAAACTAATTTAGTTAAAACTTTGACAGAGCATTTGCCAGCCAAACTCAATCAGAGTTAACTACGCGCAGCTGTTAAATTCGACTCCAACTTTGCACTTTATGGGGCAAAAAAATAGATATCTAAATATAAAAAGTTATTTTTGAGCGCCGCAGCTCGTTGGGTAAGAGCTGCAAAGCAAATGCTGTCTCTATCATTTAAATGTCACAAGGAATTAGCTCGAAGGATAACAGTGACGTACTGCAGGTGAGGCTAGGTGAGCGTAGGTGCGTGGGGGAGTGTTAAAAATAGTTAAAGGCTCGTCACGGCACTCTATCGAGTGGCTAAGGACATCTAGTTAACACAAATTATGCGTTTTAGCGCACTAGCCCAAGTCCCTTCTCGGGGTGTACTTAACAAATTGCCTGCCCGAGCGATTGCATAATGTATGAAGAGCAAACTGACTGTGTACACAGCCAACTGGTGACTCCTTTTCGGGGCTTTTTGCTAGTCCAAATCAAATAGTGGGCGAGGTGGCCACCGACCAGGCCAATAATGGGCCGCAGCTGAATAATGCGAGTGGAGCCTTTGACAATTGACGGCATATGCACGCATGGCCGGCTACAGATTTCGATCCGGATCCCCATCAGACCCCTCCCCCCACACACACTTCGTGATATTGCGCATATTGGCTTTGCACTTGAACCACCCAACGGGCACGCCCACCCATCAAAAGATAATTTAATAGCCCCCTCCCACACACACACACACACACACACACACAGAGGCATATCGATCGTGTGAAGCTCAAAAGGTTTTTCCGAATTGCGTGTCCGACTGGTCAATTTTCCGAGCTGCCGCAAATGAACAAACGAAACCGCAAATGAGAAACCAAACCAAACATTTGAGCCATTTGCCTGGCCGGCCGGCAGGAGGGGGGCGTGTCCATGGCATGTGTGTACCGCGCGCACATGAATTATTAATTGACAATTGCCGAAAATGTCCATTATCAGGTGGAAGAAGTAACGCAAAAGTAGGCGGAGAATAGGCAAAGGGAAGCGGCGGGCGAGGGCGAGGGCGAGGGAAACGAGGTCAGTCTAGGAAAATTTCAATTTCGTTCTAATGAAAATTGTGTGTGGCAAATGCTAGTTTCCCGTGCCCCCCTCTACCCACACAGAGACAATACTCATAATGGGGTTAGTTGGTTACTTTTTTTTCTGTTTCGGGCTTCTCTTTCCTCGCTCGACAAACTTTTTGGTCTATGTGCAGGTGTTTCCATTTCGGCCAATTGCAAATTACAACTTCCGTTAGCCCTATCCTGCCCCTGTCACACACACACACACACACACACGCGTAGCTCTAATGACATTCAGCAATGACAGCATTGAAATTACGCACCACCAAAAAAAAAAAGAAAATTTGTGTGGAACGCTCGATTGGCCACAGTCTGATGGCTAATCAGTTGTGACAACTGAACCACAACCAAAATCATTTTGCCAAATGGCTTAAATAAACCACGTATTTGATTTATTAAGCATTTCCAATGTTACTTTAGCTGGCATTACATAAGATCGACTCTTGAGCAAGCTGAGCACACACAGAACCGAAGCAAGCCAAAGCAGAGGCAGAAACAGAAGCCAAAGACAAGCGTTAGCCGGTTTTCATTCGGCCTAAAGACAGAGAACTCCGCTTACACTGACGTGTTCACAAGTCGTTCAACTCGATCGAGAGAGAGCGAGAGAGAGAGAGAGAGAGAGCGCGCGCAGCCCGCGTGGCTATAGCAACCAAACACCTTTGTTGACTTCAGCGAAAAGTTGCTCTCGCTCTTAACTTGGTTCTTCTGCTTTTTGTCAACAGTCGGTATACAGCAACACGCAGAGTCGGGTCAAGGTTTTGTTGTGCAAAAAAGTATAGAGAAATCATGCTGAAAATGCTGCTGACGATGCTGCTGGCAGCTTTGCTGGCCCGGCACACCTCGGCCATCGCTTGCACCGGCTGCGTCGACTTGGACGAGGTGAACTTCGACAAGACGATCGTGCGCTTTCCCTATTCCCTGGTGAAGTTCGACATTGCCTTTCCCTACGGGGAGAAGCACGAGGCCTTTGCGGAGTTCTCGAAGGCGGCGCATAAGGTAACGAGCGAGCTGCTGGTGGCCACCGTTGGCATCAAGGACTACGGCGAGCTGGAGAACAAGGCGCTGGGCGATCGGTTCAAGCTGAACGATAAGCAATTCCCAGGCATCTTCCTCTTCAAGGGCAACGTGGACGAGTTCGTGCAACTGCCAGCCCATCTGGACGTGACGATCGACAATCTGAAGTCGTTTGTGAGCGCCAATACGCCGCTCTACATTGGCTGCGATGGCTGCCTGAAGGAGTTCAACGGGGCCCTCAAGAACTATGCCAACAAGCCGAACGAGGAGCAGCTGGCCTTGATCAAGGACTTGCAAGCGAAGGCAAAGGACCTGAGCAGCAAGTTCGGCGAGCAGCAGTATGCCAAGGTCTATCTGCTCTATATGCACAAAATCAATGAGCTTGGCTACAGCTTTGTGGAGGAGGAAACCAAACGCTTGCAGCGCCTCAAGGCCGGCAAAGTGACGGCTGCCAAAAAGGTGGAGCTGCAGCAAAAGCTCAACATTCTGGAAGCCTTTCGTGTGCACAAGCTAACCAAAGCTGCGCCAGAGAAGCCCAAAGCGGAGCTGTAAATCGCACACAACTTAGACAATTATCTTCGTAGAGAAACTACCAAAATTTATACTTAAATTAGGCTTACAATTGTGTGCATTAAAACTTAACTGTTACCAAAAAGAATTATTTGTTTTGCTGAACTGTTTGCCATGGCAACGAGCACACGGCGTTGTGCACTTATGTCAAGCCATAAAATATGAAAATTAAGTACGATTTTCATTTAATATTTTCCTCTGCCAATACTACAAGCAAATTCATTTATTTGGCGCCCTAAAAGTATGCTGCTTTGCTTTGATTTCAGCTGCCCTTAAAAGTATGCAACAGCTAAGGGAAATTCCCTGAACCAAATTTCCCTTGTGCTGCAGCGAGAGCGCTGGGCATAAAAGAGAGTGAGAGCGAGCGAGCGAGCGAGCGCGCACGCAATTGTGCAAAGTGCACATTAAAATAAATTTGTATTAATTAATGCATAATGCATGTAAAGCTTAACAAGCCTTGCCTAAATTGCTATGACAAACCAACAAAAAACCGTCGAGTTCTATTTATGTATATACATTTGCAGGCACTGAGTGCAGATATGCGTGCATGTGTATGCATGCTAAAGCGTGTACATGTGTGTGTGTGTGCTTGCGAGCTTCATCGTGCCGCGCTCTTCGCACTCATGCAACTGCTGATCGCAACAATGGCGAAGCAGAGGCAAAAGCGCATTCGCTTGCAGTTTTTTTCTCTCACTTGGCGCGGCGCGGCCTCTGCTCAGTGTGTGTATGTATGTTGCTGTGTGTGTGTGTGTATCTGTTTGTATGTTTGCGTTGTTATCGCTCATTTTCACTTTAATATGAGTTTTTGTTGCTTTTGCTGTTGTTTTCGTTTCGTGGAGTTTGCTCTTTTGTGCACGCAGCGCTGCTGGGCAGCCATATTTTTTGTTGGGGCCCGCAGCAGCAGCAGCAAACGCTGCAGTAAAATTGTTGCTGTTGCGTTCGTATGCGAAAGTCAATGAACTTTTTCGGTGTTGTCTGTGCATTTCAGATGTTATTGTTGTTGTTGTTGTTGTTTTGCGATAAGTGCTCAGCCGGTGTTGGTATTGGTGCATTTGAGCATGAACAAAAAGCAGAAAAAATAGAAAAAAAAGTCGAAAAAAATAAGAAAAAGAAATAAATTACAAATTTCCAAGCTATACAGATGGAACATGCAACGGGTTAATCAACGAGAGTTTTCCTTCAGCTTTCTATTTAGTTTTTCTTTTCACAGAATTTTCGCGCTTATCGCCCAATTGATCCGACAATAAATTAACAGATCCGCAAGAGAACTGCCCGCGGCTTTGCCAATTCAGAATGGTTATCTGCAACAAGCGACCTTTGACCCGCAGCTAGCTCAATTTACAGCCAGCTAAAAAGAGGAAAACTCAATTGGCGCACAAATTCTGCTGGTTTGCAAACAACAAAAAACAAAACAACAACAAAAAGAGGGAAAATCATAATAGGGCAAACAATTTTCACACACTAGACGCAACCGCAGCGAACTAGAGACTCCCTCATGCCACACCTACAATGCGTATCATGCAAATGTTTGCATTTCCACGCAAGTGCACGACCCCAAAGAGAAAGGATCTCTGTCAGGCAGTCAATCAGGTGATCAATCGAACCCTTTTCACAACAGGCTCTGGGAAATTGAAAGCGGATCGCCCACGCGGCCAGTCAAGCGCATGAGCATAAAGGAAAAACCCTTTTCCCCTCATTATCATGTGCATAATCAGAGTCCGGGCTGCAATTGCATTAGACGTAACTTGAGTGGCGTCGCCAAAGCCAAAGCCAAGTCAGCCAGCCATAAGGTTGCGTGTCGCCATCTTGCACAGATCAGCCAAGAGCCAAGAGCCAATATTCAGGTAATATAACGCGGACTACCTGCTGTGAGATTTACGTTTATGCATTTCATTTTCATTGTTCGTTCGCTTATTTTCTGTATTTTTTCTTTTTTGGCTATAAAACAGGTTCGGGCCATAAATTTATCTCGCGCTGCAGATCGAGAACTCTTCTCCAAGCAGCCCGCCTACCAGTTGACAATCAGAATAAAAAACGCATATATATACCCATATATGTATTTGTATCAAATCCTCTTTTGGCGCAGCACTAATCGAAGGGTTCGACGTCAACCTCGCCGTCGAGGTCAGGTCAGAGCAAATGCATTAACTGTGTAATCCCAGATATGAAATCTGAGCGAGGCGACGTCGCTTGACTTTAGGAAAACATTTTCACGACTCGCCTCGCCGCTCTGTTGATCGTTTTTTATGATTTTTTTCGTGTTGTTGTTTTTGTATTTTCTTCTCTTTTTTTTGCGTCTGCTGCTGCAGCCTCTTGCCTCTGCTGGGCTGGGGGGATGCCACAGGTAGCCGCCGCAACATTTTGAAGCGCTTTGCGCATTAAAACCAACTTTTTTTTGGTGCGTTTAAATGCGTTTTTCTTCGTCGTCTTTTTTTTTTTTTTTTTGAAAAATGTTTCATTTTGAGGTTTTTGCTTTCCTCGAACCTTCTTCTGATTGCATTGCCGCGCCTCGGACTCGCGCTGCCATGGCTTAATTGCCTGACGCAAAACTTGCTTGCGGCGGCAGGGGCCGGGCGGGGGCTCAGAGCAGAAAAGAGTTCTTGGTCGATTGGCGTTTTGGGCCAGCCCAAAGCTGGTCCACACCGTCAACGGCCATTGCGCCGCGCATGCAGATCGTTTTGATGTTGGGAGAGCTGCAGAGTCAATGACTTGCGTGGCATTTTCTTCGAGTTTGGGAAAATGCAAAACGCGTGGAAGCCCAAGCACCAGCATCTTCTGCGTGCTGACAGGACTGCCCTGCGAGGTGTACGGCGTGCCACAAGGGTGGCTCCGTTGTTGGCCCTCATCGGGCCGATGGCTCATAACTAATGTCGAATAATTGGCAGAAATTTGTTTGCTATTTAATTGTGAGGCTTTCACCAAAAACGCGTGTCGCGTCCACATTTTCCTCAATTACAGTTTTCACAATTTCTCAATCAATTTTCTTTTGATTGGCCGAGATGCGGGCGCCCCATTTTCGGGCCTACATTTGTTTAAGCGACGCAGCAGTCGCTGTCGCTCTATCTGTATCTGAATTGCAATTGCAACATTTATCGCCCAAGCGGGTCAATGAACTGCGATGCAGCGAGGGTCGCGAGCAAATGCTTTTTCGTAGCTTTTCCGAATGCGACTCTGCCTCCGCCTCCGCCTCTGGCGTAGCTGAGTCTAGCTGACGCGAAAGGATCCCAGGATCAGCCGAGTGCAACCTGCATCTTTGGCTGTCATGCTGTGCCCCGTCGATCGCTATCGAAATGCAACTGCATCGATTCCCTTTGTCCTGCGCAGGATTCGCGGCGTTCCCACAGCTAACACAACGCTGCCATTGTCTACACATTGATTTTTCTTCTTATATCAAAATCAAAGATCGACGCCAAACCCAAAAGTCACAGGCGAACAACGACGGCTGCCAACGGCCAACAACAACAACAACAACAACAACGACAACCTGCCAGGAATCGCTTAAGGTTAACACATCGCAAACAATGGCCGCGCAAATGGACTGGCCACATATATATAGCTATATCTGTTAGAGGGGGGAATCTAACTCTCCCCGCTCGCGGACTTGCAGCGAGGGTAGCTGCAAACCAGTTTCGAGTACAGCCTGTACCTGTCGCACCTGAATAGTTGCCTGTTGCCTATTGTGCCTAATTGTGGAGGTAGAGCTAAACACAGATGCCCTGTCTGTCCTCCCCCCTCTCAGCTGCTCTTCCCTAGATGCTGAGTCAGCCAGCAAGTGGCAATTCTCTCAAGTCGCAAGATCGCGCAATGGAAATGGAAAATGGAAAATGAAAATGGATGGGACAGCAAATGCGATTGTGCAGGTGCCGATCACAAACGCAAACACAGGCGGACGGAGAGTGGGCACAACTAACAGTTACCCTGTACACTATAAACTGATGTGAAGAATTGAATGGAGAATTCTCCAGTAATAGTTGCAGATATTTTTGAGCTGAACACATCCCTGACTGGAGTAAAGATATTTGTTTAACACATCAAATATATGGAATATATACAAATTTTGAAAAGAATATAGCTTAATTTTATTTAATTATATTTATATGAAATGTCATTGGGTTTATTTACTTAAATAAATATATATTTAATATAGGGAAATTGTAATAATTTATAAAAATTATATATTTCTTTTTATAATCAAAATAAACATACAATATATTTTCAATCATTTTTTAATTATTCGATTTATTGCGTGTTATTTATTTTATTATTATTATTATTTATTATTGCGTATTATTTATATTTAAATTATTTGCTTTTATTTTTATTTAAAATTTTATTATTTTATTATATATTTATTTATATGTTATATTTTTTTAAAATTTATTTTGTATTTATTTTATTTTATGTACAACAAACTTATATTTATTTTATTTTATATATAATAAATTTATATTTATTTTTTATCTATTTTATATATTTTATTTTTATATTTTTTTTACATTTATTTCATTTTATATATAATAAATTTATATTTATTTTTTCTTTATTTTATTTTATATATAATATATTTATATTTATTTTATATATTTTATTTTTATATATTTTTTAAATTTATTTTATTTTATAAATAACAAATTTATATTTATGTTTTATTTATTTTATTTTATATATAATACATTTATATTTATTTTTTCTTTATTTTATTTTATATAAAATAATATATTTAAATTTTTTATCTATTTTATTTTTATATATATTTTTTTAATTTGCTTTATTTTGTATTTAATGAATTGACATTAATTTTGTATTCCTTTTTATTTATATGACGTATTATTTTTCAATTTCCAGAGTTCCCATCCAAGCATTTTGCACTCACAATAAAAATTCAATATATATCCCTTTCAACAATTCGTACAGGGCATCACTGAAAGTCACATACTCAACAAAAAGGCACAAAGTCAACGAAGAATAACAGTGGCCAAAAAAAGAACGCAAAAGAAAACACATGCAGTCACACGGACGCACACACACACACACCCGAAAGAATGAGAGACAGAGAGAGAGAGAGAGGCAGACAAAGGACGCGGCGGCCAGTGCACATTCTCTCATTTTCAACTATAAAATTTATTCGCATTAATCGCCGTCAGAGATAAAATGAAGGAAAGAAAAGAGACTGTGGCCGGGATCGGAGCAGGGGTCAGGGTCAGGCCCAGACGGAGACGGAGTCGGCCAGGGGTCGGCATGATAAGGCAACATTGACACCTTTAGCTCGGCAACTACCTGCCAGAGCCGCTACGTTGCTGGCATTTCTGATTGCATCCGAGACAGTCTAATTGTGAAAGAAGTGGACGCTGCTCAGCCAGGATCGCTGGCAGGACTGTACACTTGTCAGCCAACATATATATAGTACACATATATATATTACGGACTATTTTAGCTGATGGTGGGGGCCTTCAACCACTAGCTAAGTGGAGTGAAGCGAATGCGTGTGTAATTAAGTGTCGCAAAAAGACGCAGCAAGAAAATATGTGCCGGGCGCTAACATGTGAAGGTAATCAGAGTCGAATGGGAGCTCTAAGTGTGTGTGTGTGTGTGTAAATAGGAAAAGCATGTTGTGTGTGTTTGGGTCGACTAATGTCCCGTGCCAAGGCTGAAGCTGAGGCTGAGGGTGATAAAAATGTTTCATGTAAATTGCAAAAAACAGTTTTTATGTCCCATTGCCGAGTGGCAGCAGGCGGGGCATTCGAGCTGGCAGTCAGTCAGGCAGGCTGGCAGGCTGGCAGGCAGTCGGCTGCGTGTGAAGTGGTGCAAAATATTAGACAAGGGCGGTTGGAGCTCACTGGAGGATGAGGACGAGAACGAGGAGGCGGAGGATGAGGAGGCGGCTGGCTTTGGCCGCTTTGAAGTGTCGCCATTGTTGCTGCTCGTAGTTTGCTTTCTATTTATAGAGTTTGTGCTTTCTTCTTTTCAATCATTTTCATTTTCATTTTCATTCTCATTTTTTGCCCAAGTGAATGGCAAATGCGTGCACAGTACACAACACTGGCAGCGGCGGGCCGCGGAGCCAGCGACAGCCTCCGCATCCACAACAGCAGCAGTTGCGCAACACTACACAGCAAGTATGGGCATTGCTGTCAAAAAATGATTTATATATATCACGAGGTATTTGTGGAATTTATCAAATGGGTAGAAATCAATCGGATGGTGTAGCATCTGGAGAGACTATTGAGACCTGTAGCATCTTCGTCTTTATTGTCTCCACTACAGATTGTCCGAGCGCCGTTTGCGTATTATGGTAAATGAATGGCTCGAGCCGCACTCGTAACAATTTTCCCAATATGAAAATGAAAAACTTCTCAATATCTCCCCCCAAAGGCGCTTCTCTTAAAACTGAAAATACCAAATCGCGTTCAACCCGATGTATTTCCCCTCGGTGCCGTTGGCGTCTACACTAACAAAATGCATTTCCTAAGGAAGCACCTGCTCGAGGAGCTGCCCAGCAAACTGTTTGCCCTTGACTTCATGCAGCCGGTCGACTCGGAAGCTCTACAGGTGCCCACCTACTATACGATCATACAGCGGCCCATGGACGTGGGCACGATTATGAAGCGGGTACAGAATCTCTACTATCACAGTGTCGATGAGCTGATAGCGGACTTCAGGCTGGTACTGAGCAACTGTTATACGTTCAATCGGCCCCACGACTTGGTCTATCGCAATGGCCAGAAGCTGGAAAAGTTCTTTATGCGAATAGTGAAGAAGATGCCCGAGGGCCCAGAGATCTTGTTCAACAGAGATCCCCGCGCGCCCTGCAGCCCGCGCAACAGTCAGAAAGCCACGGTGTTTACGGAGCGCAGATGCCGCGAGCAGCTGAAGAAGCTGCAGTCGTCCAACACCGACCCCTCAGATCTAGATGCGAAAGACTTCTTCAAGGAGAAGCTGAGTTCGGTCTCCAAGAAGCTGAGCAAACACCACTTCAAGACGCTCGAGGGCTTCCACTCGCATCTGGACGTCCTCCTCCTGCAAGCACGAAACCATGCCAAAAGGCTATTCGAAACAACATTTAATGAGTCCCTGGACAGCATATCCTACCACACGCAGAGCAAGGAGCTGAGCCTTCTCTTCTATGCCCTGCAGAAAAACGAGAATGGCCTGAGAATGGAGCGAAAGAAGATGAGCAGATGGGAGGAGAGTCTCGCGGGCAGCCTCGATGCGACGGTCGCAAGACTGGGCGGCAGGCTGGACACTTGTCGCCTCGACGAGGAGGAGGAGGAGGCGTACATGAGGCAGGCGCAGATGGCGGCAAACCGCGAAAAGGAGCGCGCCAGAAGCAAAAGATCATATCGAAATGGCTACCGAGCCAGTTCACCCGCCAGCAAGGATACAGATGAGCAGATGACGTACGTGAGCGAAAGCGAGCGTCGCGCCATCCAGCAGCAGTTCGTGATGCTGCCGCTCAGCACGAAGGTCGAAATAATGCGCATGATTGCCAAGACGGAGGATATTTCCTCAGACAACTGCGATCTGCAGTGGTTCGACATCAAAAACTTCAGCACCGAAACTCTGAGTCTTATGAAGAAGGCAATGCACCCGCACACCAAGCTCAATCTGCGCAACATGAAGCCCGCCGAGAAGGAGAATCTGCAGCGCAGCCTCGAGACCCGGCTGCACAACATCAACCAGGCGCTCAACGGCAATCGTCGCAAGTACACGCATCGAATGCGCGTCCGAGCCGCCGTGCCGGCCAAGAAGCGGGCGCGCTTCTCTGGCTCCACGCAGTCCAAGAGGCACGGCAACAGTGGCTCCGCAGCGTCCAAGCAGCAAAAGCGGCTGGCAGGTGCTGCCAAGTCGGCAGTGCCGGCGAGTAACAACAGCGAAAGCGATTCCAGCAGCAACACCGAGTCGAGCGACAGCAGCACCTCAACCGACAGCAGCGACTCCACCAGCAAATCCGTCGAGCCGCGTCACAAAAGGCCCTCCACTGATCTCTCACACAACACATTTGCATGCCAATTGAAATAAATTTTTAAAGATTCGACGTGCAGAGAGAGAGAGAGCTATTGACACTTCTTCTTCTTCTTCTTCTCGTTCCTCTTGTCCTTTTTTGCGACTGGGGGAAAACTCCGTCAAGCGCATCTCTGAATCTCTGCATCTCTGCATCTCTGCATCTCGCCTGTCTATACAGCGATCACGTAGTCGGGCGAATTTTCACGAAAAATTATGCAAATGCCCTGGAGTTTCTCACGATGCGCAGATCTCCTCTACCTACCTGACACACCTCGGCTTAGGAAACTGGAGCGACAAAGATGAGCGAGGTTTTCCGAGCCAACACAAATTTGCATAAACAGCAGCGAGTTTCACTTTGGCGAAAAGGAAAATAAAAAGGGTGAAGATCCTAATTTGCATATGCGAAATGCTGAACGCAAAACGGAAAGTGAAATGTGGAAAATCATAGAAAACGCATAAGACGGAAAACCAGGCAGAAGACAGGCCGAAGACAATCGCGCGAACGGCAGGGGTTAATTATGCGCACAGTGGACGGCGCTAGGACCGGATCTCGCAGCACAGCATGCTGGCACGCTCGCACAGCCCAATGCTGGCCGGGGGGTTGAACAGGGACAACAACAGCGCTAATTTGCATAAGATCGTAAATGGAATTGGGAAATAGCAATTCGTATATCCTTGCGACTATTTGGCAGGCAAAATTATGTAAATTATGCGTGCAAAAACATTAAGAAAACTTTCTCACGCTCTCAACGCCTTAGAGCTCGCCCAGGCCTTTGCTCACTTTTTCAGGTATTCCTATAGGTGTGTGTGTGTGTGTGCGGAAGGCTTCTGTTTGGGTTAGCACACAACGGGCTACAAATCAATTTTGATCGATATTCATTTAGTTCTCGATTGATTTGCTTCATTTACATAATTTCCTGCCTCGATCTTTGGGCAAAGGCGAATAATATGCAAATGCATATGGGTAGGCCAAGGACCTTATAGCCTAATGAGTTCGGGCTTATGCAGGACATATCCACATATCTCTTAACAAATATATTGTATTACAACTTTCTCTTCTTCTTCCTTTACCTCTATCAGTTTTAGTCAATTTTATCCCAAATTTTCGCCATTTTCTGTTATAAATCTGCAACTTTTTGACTCCAGCTTTGCGCGCAGAGCTCCTCCCATCATCCCTTGCCAGCTTCTCAGCTACAACCACCACAGAGAAAAAAACTTGCAAAATCGCCAATTGCATTCGCCAAAACCCCGATCGAACCTTCATCATGGCCATAAAATTGCGAAATTCAGCCAATGCGCACCGGGGGCAAAAGGAGGAACAGAAATGGGCAGAGCAAAAACAGGAACAGGAATAGGAACGGGAACTAGAAATTGGCTGAGGTGAGCAACCACCGTTATAGACAGCCCTAACCACCCGGGCGAATGCAAAGTATGAACTTTGATGCACGTTGTTGTTGCTGGCTTCGTTTTGGGCAAAACCATAAAAAAATCCGCAAAACGAGGGTTGTGTCTCGTAAAGTACTTATCGAAAACACCCCAAATACAGTCGCCGTCACACCCTGCCTCACCCCTCGTGCGCCGTAGAGACATTATTACGCATAAATGTGGAGTACGTTGCGTGTGGCATGTGCACACACACACACACACAGACGCACATGCGTTTCCCTGTATCTAGTAATTTTGCAGCAGCAGCATGCAAATTTTTTATTTTCCTTCTTCCCCTACTACTGCTGGCCGCCTGGCCGAGGGGTTGAAGCGCTAAAGCAAAAGCAAAAGCGAAGCCAAAGCTTAGCTGCAACAGAGGCCGTAAAAGTCGTGGCTGTTGTGCCACGCCACCCCCCAGTTTGCATTCCGCGCCTCTTCTAGGCACGTTCGCAATGCGCAAAGTGGGTATATTAGCTTTATGCAGTGTCCGGCTGTCAGTCCGTACGAAAGAAAGTTAGATAGATATAGAAAAAACATTATATAGATATAGGTTTGAAATAGAATTCAACGGATTTTCTTATATAAACTCCATATATGCTATAGCTTGAGTTGTTTTTTATGTAGTGAGCGAGTATTATGCAGTCGGTTCTACTCGACTATCGCATTTTTACTGTTTGTTGTTTATGTTTAGCAAGAGTCACATATATGTTTTTTACCAAGAAATTTTTAGACCTAACTTGCTTATCATATAGATTCCTTATCGGTTATGGAACCATAGCCAAATATATGGATATATATAGAATATGAGCATAAATATTTGCTTAAGCCAGATTAGATATCCTTTCAAGTCCATCAACAACAAACAGAGCCATAAATTATGCCAAAGGGCATGCAATATGCAACATTGAAAACTCAAACGACAAAGGCCTAAAGGGTTGCTGAATGAATACTAAAACAAGCCGATCATTTATATAACTGACATTGAAATATATGAGAAAATTGTATAGAAAGCCTTGAAAAAGTATATGCAACATGCAACATTCAAACCTGACTAAAAAGGCGAATGAGTAGAGGAGTTTCTGTGATATAAAGATGCTCATTTGGCATCAAATATAGAGGATATGCAACATATGCAACATGCAACATGCAACATGTCACAAATCTAGGAAAGAACAGCCAAATATTCTACGCTCTATCATATGGCATCAAAAAGCCTTTTCAAATAATATGCAACATGCAACATAGCAAAACTCTGTGAATAAATACCACAGACACACGCTGTGTGTTTTTATGGTCATCAAATAAAACAGATCTGTTTTATATAGTCTATTGATATCCTCTACATGTGCTATAAGGAAAACCACTCTAAAATTACACGAAGAACAAACATTCAATGTTATTTCTATCATATGTTTGTGTTTTATATAGAACTACTCTCATATTTGGCATAAATTAGACGCCATAGTTGGCGACCCGTATGCAGCAGAGGACATCTCATCAAATAAGAGCCACAGATAGTGTGAGAGTGGTGGACGGGGGCGCTGACGAGGGATAGGTTACGGTTTGGGTATTTTTTACGCGACAGCGGCACCACCATAAACAACAAGGCAACAACAACAACAAAGCAGAAACAACAACAGCCAAAATGAAATGAAAACGCGCACTCGTCGTGCTTCACACGCGCAAGGATCTCGAAAAGGATCCAATTACAATAGATAGCCTGGCAGTTTTTTTTTTTTTTTTTGACTTGAAATATGTTTGAATTGTCGCATTTGTGTGTGCTATTCTCTGCCATGCCCAAGGATCTAATGTCCTTTGTCTTGGCTTGTACGTGTGTCAGACGCTTGCTTTGTCCTTGCGACTCGGACTCGGCCTCCGACTCAACGCGCTGTCCTTTCACTTTCGTTTCCGTGCTGCCTTTATTTGCAGGATCGCCGTATGCTGGACGTGTGTCAGTCAGCAGATCTCTGACGATCATTGTTGTGACTTGTTGACCTTTGTGGCTGAATTAGGCACAGTCAATAAGGCATATTGTGCGCACAAACTGACGCACTGACAATTATGCAATCGTTTCCTAATTTGAATGCCCCTCACACATCAGGGTTTTGGACGGCGTGCACACAAGCCTCGGCACCAGCACAAAACTTCACTTTATGTTGACGTAGGGCCGCCATTGCGCCACATGAGGCATAAACAAGCAGCAGCTACGCACACACACACACACACACACCCACAGATATACATGCTATTTTGCTGTATAAGTTCATTTGAACAAGTTATTGAACTCAGCGAATGAGTTGAAAGAACAAATAGTACTATAAAAGAAACCTATTTTATTAATTGCCATTAATTGCAGCCAAAAACTAAAATAGAATTGAATAGAAACTAAGAAACCAAGCTGATCTAGTTCACAAACCATAAAGAAGTTCACATGAACATATTAAACTGAGCTACAACAGTTCTCGACTCTTCAATTATTTGCATTTTTACCAATTGCCTTTTCGTATGCGCAGCTCCAACGCAAAGATGGCGTCGCTGATCAAGTAAACTACAAAAACAAAAATAAATAAAACGCAGTGCTGCGCCCACGTCCCATGCTGGCGCACTCATGCTCTCACTCTCTCTCTCTCCTTCGCTCTCGCTTTTGCGGTCGCTCTCACACAACATTGGCATTTTCTTTTACTTTTACACAATTTGTTTTCGTTCTTCGTTTTGTTGACATTTCCTAAAATGTATTATCTTTGTTGCTTTTGCTGCCGCTGCTTATGCTCTTGCTGTTGTTGTTGTTGTTGTTCGCTTGATTGGCGTTCGCGTCTGTTTTCATCGTCTTCGCTTGCGTCTTCGTCTATGCTCATACGAGTTTGTATGCGTGTGTGTGTGTCTGTGTAAGCGTTTCATGTATTTATGCTGCTTGGGCTGTGCACATTGCACTCAAATCGCCGTTTTTGCTGCCGCTGCCGCTGCCGCTGCTGCAGTCGCTGCCCTGGCTGCAGTCAATTGCGTGGTTAATGCTAATTATTTGTTATTCTACAGTCGCAGCGCTGCTCCCGCTGCTGCTGCTGCTACTAATGTTGTTGTTGCTGTTGCCGCATTTCCAAAATGTAGACAAACACAATTTGGAAGACACGCACAGGAGACCCGAACGTGCAATTGCTAGCGATTTCCGGCTGCACCAACGACTGAGCAGCGACTGTACCACAACTACGCGCACACAAACATGTGCACACATACATACACATGTACGCAATAGACAATACTTCTTATTTATGATCATAAATGCAAAATAAACAGTCTTCCTACCTTACAGACATGCGTATGTACATATTCCATTATAACAACAGTTCCAGCAACAGTTATGCTAAATATTCCACTCCATGGCTTCCATTTAATGCACACAAACATTATAACGCACTTTTCTAATCACTTTTTCAACATTTTTCACTAATTTCAACACGCGACTTGCTTAAACGTGCGACTGCAGAGCAAAGACTAAAGAGAGGCAAAGCAAACAAGTGCAAAACAAGATCCGTTGCTTTTGGCAATGCATAGCAGAAGAGCACGAGAAGAACATGAAGACGATTAAGCATGGTCAATTAGCGCGAGCGAGATGCCACTATAAAACTTTGCTTTGTTTTGCTCTGTTATTGCACTTGCATTTGCATTTGCATTTGCATTTGCTTTACTTTTGACTGAGTTACAATTACAATTGCCAAACAGGAAAAGAGATAGAGAGCGAAACTTGAGTCAAAGCAAAGAAATTGCCTTTGATCTCTTATTGAAATTGCTTAAGAGCAAAAGAGAAAGAAATCGAAACTTTAGTGAATGCGCTTGCTATGTTATTGCAATTGCAATCGAAATTGTATTTAATGTCACTTCAAACTGAAATTAATCAAATGTCAAAAGGGACAAACATATTTATTAATGTGTGTGTGTGTGCGTGTGCGTGTGTGTGGCACTTGGATTGTAATTAATGAGCCGCAATATTTATTCAATAGCAGAGACATTCTGTCTCTGAGGCCACTCCAAGATTCGGGTCCGGCTTAATAGCCGCTGCCACTCAACAGAGAAAAAGAAGAAAAGATCGTCCCAGCCAAATCAACTGAATATATTGTTGTTGTTGCTGCTTCTACTGTGCATACACAGTTCCTTAAACAATGCTCGACAATTTTTCGGCCACTTGTCAAAATAATTTGCGCCTGTTGGTAAGAAGAACTTGGCCAACAGAATCTTCACGTACCTTGGCCAAACATTTGAGCTGCCGTCTGTTGGCTCCTACCTGCCGTGCAATTGTTGACTTAGTTGTTTGAAAAATGTGTGAAAATTTCTTAAGCAAACCTTCAGCAATGCGCATTGCATCAGTTTGAGGTAGCCAAACAGGTAAAAGCATCCACGCCGTATTAGAGAAGCTTGCCAAAGGTGTATATTAATGCGATTAACATTGTGGCAGCATTCACTTGTTGCCACGGCCAAATCTACAACGAAATTATCACCTGTGCGCCGTCTAATCGAACAATAAAATGCAAGGGGAATCAATAGTTCAATAACCCAGCGGAGATTGAACAATAGGAAAAACCTGGAGAATGACGAGAAATTATGGCACACACACGCATCCAGAGAGAAAAGGATATAAACAGGGAACGATCGCTGAGCAGGCAAAAACCAAAACGAATGCACAAATTGATTGTTGCTTCTGTTGCAGGGGCGGCGGAGTCTTATTATTATACTCGGTCTTTGGGTCTGCGTGCAGGACACGAGCAACAGGATACACAGGCACGCACACTCACACACATGCGGGACCCTGGGAAAGTTAACTTTTTGATTTGAAGAAAAAGTCACACGATGTGGATGGAAACATGTTGCAAGTCAGCTGGAGGAGGGGGGCGACAGCAGCTGAAATGCAGCAGGTTGCGCGGCTTGGGAAAGCGGATAACGCAACCTGAACAATTGGCTATAAAGCAATTATTGGCATATGCTGTGGAGCGCTCACAGAGAGATCAGTCGATGAGCTTGCAAACTCTTATAAATTCTAACAGCCAAGACATGAACCGCGCTGTTAGCGAAAGCACGCAAAAAGCTATTTGGCAGAAAAGTCTGTTAAGAGATCTGCTAAAGTATTTGCAAAAGAAAATTCATGAAAAAATAAAAATAAACTTTAGCTGCAATTTATATATAATTAAATATTTTACTATTAATTATTGCATATATAATATATTTTAAAAAATTTCCATATTTAATTTAAATATGTATACTTGTATAATTGCATATAATTAATTATTTTCTATATATAAATCTCTCATAAATAAACTAAACTCAACCAGACCTCACCTCACGCTCACTTAACTATCTCGCGAACTAGACTTATGCGCCAGCTAGTTCCAGAAAGCGTGCCTCCAGAAAGCTTTGCTCAAGCGTAGGCCACGTGTTTGTTCTTCTGTTGGTTCTTTCAATTTACCTAATCAACACACATGCGAAATAGTAAATAGTTAATAAATAGAACGACGCCAGGCAGCGACAAGTTTTGCTCTTCTGGCTGGCGTCAGCTTTGAGTAAGTTTTTGCGCAAAAATGGCGACTTATCTGTGCCAAAAATAAGCAAAGCGAGCGAAAATACATATGTGTATATATAGACATACATATGTATGTATATACATGCCTGCATATAGCGTGTGCGAACATAGCGGCAGCTTTCGGCTACCAGTTAAGCTGATTGGTCGGTTCGCAAATTCGCGACTGCGAGAGCCGAATCGCAATTTTGCATTTGAAAGCTTCGGCTAGGTTCGTTTGGCGTCGGCTGCTTTCGGCTATGTCGCAGTGCGAGACCGAGTGAAAGATAGAGAGCTGTTATTTAGCATACCCTAGGCAGAGAATGTGTAAAAGGGTTGGGTGGTGCAGCTGAGGTGCTGAAGCAGCCAACGATAAAGCGTTTACTAAACATTATTTATTTTTAGTTTATTTTATTATGTATTATATAGTTAGAGAAATGTATACAAAATATTTTATGTAGCAGAGGAAAATAGTGCACAAATGCTAGCATTTAGCTATAACAGGGTATAGCATAGTCGGCGATTGGTGTTGAGAGAATACTTGTTATTGTTATTGGCTTGTTTTTTTGCGTTTTTTTGCCGGCATTTTGCTCTTGAATTTTGTTTTCGCAGTATTTCAAGTTCAAGTTTAGGGACGGCACTGCGACGCGCTTTCTGCTCGTGTTGTTATTCTGGCGTTTGCAGCTTTTTAACGTGCTTTCTGTCTATTATAGCACATAATATGCCCCGCCCGGCTTTTGCCGTTGACGTAACTTGTTGCGTCTCTTGTTGTTGTTGTTCTTGTTCTTGTTGTAGGTGAAAGAAATTGCGCAGAAAATAGCGTTTGGCAAGCATAAAAGAAGACAACAACACCTTGAACTACATTCACAAATGTAACGCAATTCTGTCAATCAATTAAATATTTACTTCTCTATTCTAGCATTGAAGCAGATCTTCCGTATTTACATACATACATACATACACTTACATCAGTTGGCCCTGGCACAGCTTACAAACGACGAAAAAAACAAAATTAATGAAATTTGTTTTCGTTGTAAACAACAGAATCGCTGTCACACACACACACACAGCGTTTTTTTTTTTTTTTTTTGCCAGCGACAACAATTTTTATATTTTTCGCTGTAAACAAAAATTGTGTAATAATTAAGTGACCCTGAAAAGTTCTACAGATAAAGCAGCGACCAAATGTCGGTTCTTGTTTTTCCATTTTTGTTGTTTTCATTTTCTGTGTTTTTCTTTTTTTGTTATGTGCAAAATGCTTTTTTGGTTTCGTAGAATTTCGGAGAGCGTCAATCTAAACGTGCTCTCCCACTCCCTCTCTCTGCCTCTGCCTCTCCCTCTCCTTCTCTGTCTCTCTCTCACGCTCTGAAAAAGGGCTGCTTGATAATTTTATGCTGGTCGCGAGCTTTTGCTGTCCCCCCGCCCACCGCCCCCCAGCCCTGCCACAAGCATAAATAACTAGTTGTTGTAATGTAAAAATTTCGGTTGTTTTTTTGCTCAGTTCCATGAGTCAGTTGGTTGTATATAGTCGGGGCCAGTACATAGGCACCGCATGCGTGTATATAGACTCTTATGTATTTGGGGAGCTTTTACCGCCTCTCTGTCGCTCTGTCGCTGTGCTCAGCATTCAGTTTTTTTGAGCAACGGCATCCAGAAACAGAAACAAATTTAGTCGGCCGGCAGGCAGGCAGTCAAACAAGAGCCCAGACCCCCAGACCCTTGGCAACTTCTCGTCCACTCAAGGTCAGTTTTAAGCGTCGAGCAAGCTGTCCGCCCGGCGACAGATCCACAAAACTAAAGCAGAACTAAGACTCTCCGAATTTTTGATTCATTTTTCATAATGGCGCCAACGTCGCGAGTTCGTGCGCGAAAACATCAGCGAATTGTTGTGTATTAGCTATAGCTAAAACTATATAGTCAGCCAAACGTCGGGCAAAATGACGGAGAGACAGCGCGACACGTGGCTAAATCAAGCGAAGTTTGCCAAAAATCAGCGACAAAGTGCAAGTGAGACAGCGTCGAGAAAGGCTAGATAAATACATGTCAAAATATATATATAATAATAAATATATATATAATATATATACATATGTGTGTAAATATATCATATATAAAACATATATCAACAACAATAACAATCGACTATACATACCCTGCCAACTGAGAAGGTAAGCTAAAATTTAGTTTTAGAATTTCTAGTTGAACTAGAATCAATGCATATGCATGCGCCCCTCTCCCTCACTCTACCTCTGCCTCTCTCTCTCTCTCTCTCTCTCTCTCTTGCCCTACCAAGTCAAGCCCTATAAATTCTCATTGTGCTGGACTTGAAAATAATTTCGTTCACATTCAAATTGCTAAAAATAAAATGCTTGGGAAATGTGCGTGTTTCTCTAGTTTCGACAACTTTTTGGTAAAAACATGGAAAACGCACCCCATGCGCCGCTCTTGCCGCTTGCTGTACTTCACTCGCCACATGTGCAGCAAACTGCAACTGCAACGGCAACACTCGAGTGGCGTTGGCGGCACAAATGGCATTTGCCAATGGAAGGGGGCAGCAACTAGCTGATATATAAATATACATACATACATACTCACATAAAACCCAACGAACGCCGGCGTGGGCCCTATTTTTAGAAAGCGCATGTGTGTCCATGTGTGTGTGTGTGTGTGCTCACATACACAATGCAGGCGAAATTAACGCGCCAGCCTACAAAATGGCGCCCAATGCAAAGTCAAAGTTGCTCGCGCAGCCGCAGTCGCAGTCGCCGCTGACGCAGCAGTGCAACAATTCCCTGCGTGTGTGCGTACACTAAGCGAAAAGCTGTGAAGGCAAGCTTGGGCCTGCATGAGAGGCGAAGTAATGCGTGAAATATTATTAATATATTTAATTGTGTTTTAAGCCTGGTATTAGAATTTTAAAATATAAAAAAATTAAAATAAAAATAAAATAAAAAAAATAAATAAAAAATAATAATAATAATAATAAAGAAATTAATTAAATACGACTTTTAAGTAATCTAAATAGATTTATAAATAGAGTCAATAACTGCATTTCAAATAAATTTTAAAAATATTAAAAAATAAAACGAACAAATATTTTGCGTAAAGCAATTTTAAAATATTGCTAAGTTTTTGTACAATAAATATTATTGGTTGAATAATTTATTATACAAAATTTAAATAAATGAACAATTGAAAAAATTGTTTCAATATTTGTTTGAAAAAAACTTCAAAATAAAAAATTATAGCTAACTGAATATATTAAAAACAAAAATTAAAATAAAATTATATTTGGAATAAAATTATATATTTAATATTATTATATTTATACTCCAATTTAGAATACATTATTTAAGCTGTAAAAATTTTTGTATTGTAGCCTTAGCACATACATTCAGAGTCAGCTGCATTGTGAGGCTCTACTGTAACATTATCTTGCCGATATATATCTATATATACCCTAACTTTCCATCACTCTCTTCTAGAAAACTCTTTTCAAGCTGCAAGCTCTAAAAGTTCTCGAAGTTTTTCCATTTCTGCTTTCGGTGCATTATTCTTTTGTTTATTTCCTCTTTTTCTCCAAGTGCATTTCTGTATATGTAACTGTGTTTTAGTGTTTTTTTTCTGCCTGCGCTTCAAATATTTATGGCTGCCTCTGGCTTGCTCATGTAACCTCCCCCGCCCCCAACACACACACACACACACATACACACTCGCTCTCTCTCTCTCTCTCCCTCTCTCTCTTTCTTTGCTTGCTTTCGCCTAATTTTTCGTACGTTTTTTATACAACTGCCTAGAAATGTTGCCTTTTGCTATCTCCGCGTGTATCTCTATGTATGTGTGTGTGTGTGTGTATGTGTGTGCTTGTATCTGTATCTGTATCTGCGTGCGCGCTGCAAAAGTGCAATGACCCATGCGTAGCGCGAATGATCGCTGCCCTCCTCTGGCCATGCCCGCTGCCCTACCCCCCGCCCATTCCACCGGCTGTGCCCTCGACGCCAACACGACGTCGTCGTCGTCGTCGCGGCGGCACAGCTCCGGTTCTATGTATGCCTACGTGCTGCTTTCCATACTCACACACACACACACACACACACGCACACTCTCTCACTCACACTCTCTCGCATTAGAAGTTGCAGCAAAATGACGCGCGCGATAAATTTTCAACGTTTTCAATTCCTCTGCTTTTCGTGATGTTGTTACGCACACACACAGATACACTCGCACACACATACATACACACACGCACATATTTGGTTTTCCAGTTTTGTTGCATTTTTATTAATTTTGTTCGTTTGCTGCAGTTTTGTTTGTTTTTTGGCTGTTGCTTTACGCACACACACACACACACACACACACACACACACACACACACACACACATCCACTCAAGCATGTTTATATGTACATAAAAATAAATATTTGGTAGATATTTCGTATTTTTTTCTAGTTTTTTTTTCGCCCTTCCGCCAGCCGAATTTTTGGATAAACATTTGTAAGCCGAGCCACAGTGGGAAAGGGTGAGCAGAGCAGCGCGAGGGGCTGGCGGGGGAAAGCAGTTGCAGAACTAAGCTAGAGGCCCATGAGAAATCTACTATTAGCGTAATTACAAGAGATGCAGTTACTTAGCTTTAAAAATAGATCTAGAATGGAGTAGACTAGACTAGACTTGCCTAGATCTGCCTTAGCCCATCTCTAGCCTTAATTTTCGAGAACTTCAGCTTGTAAAACTCTTGCTAAAGAGTGCTAAAATTACTATTGAATAATTATTTTATTTTATTATTATTTTATTACTAATTTAAAAGTAATTTTCTTTAATATTTGTGTAGATTTTGCATTGAATGCTTAGCTGTAGTCGAGCATACCTGATGGTAACATACTCTGTGTAAGATTACCAACTTAGTCCACTCAAATATCGAAATTCACCAGTTTGTCATGGACCAGAGGGCATAGACGCAGGAATACCCCTCTTCATATATATATAATATATATAATAATAATATATAATATCTATAATAATAACCAGGAATACCCCACTTTATATATACTAATATATAATTAATAGTAATATCCGCTCGGCTTTCAACTCAGCCGTCTTCATGCATCTTGCCGCCTGCTTTTGGCATTTTCATTTCCATTTCCATTTCCATTAGCACTGCATTGCGAAAGAGTTTGTCGAGTGCCTGGCAATGCACGAGTTTTATGGCCGGAGCGGAACGAAGGCAAACGTTAACCTGCGCGGCAGGACGACCATTGTGCGCAGTCCATTGTCGGCTTCTGTTTCGGCATCTATGCAGAGTCCGAGCAGAGTCGTGCTAATTGTATAAGATTTAAGGAAAACGCTCAACATCAAAGATAGTCGGCACTTGAGTTAGTTCAGGTAGTCAGCCAGCAAGGGAAAGGGTTAGAGTTTTCCATTTTCCATTTCCATTTCGCATTTTGCATATGCTTGTGACAAATGCCGCGCTGCAGACATTGATTGAGCTCTCACGTCAGCCCCGCTTGATAATGATAATGAAGATGAACTGAGCCCGATGTCTGGCTGTCTGTCCCTCTGCCTGTTCGCCGCTTTCTCAGAAAACAGCCAAAGCAAACTTTGCTCAATGGTAATGAGATGCCAAAAAGAGAAAAAGGGTTATATGGAGGGGTCATAAAGCGGGCCAACTCTTTTCCCTGGAACGATTTTCGCACTTTTTCGCAAAACTCGGCGTTCAATAAAAACATAAAAACCCCTTTCGGCCGCGAGCTGTCATAAATTTCCCATTTTCCTCGAACATGTGCTGAGTCGCTGACTAGTAGAGCCGCAAGCCAGAGCTGATTAAAACTTATCGCAAAAATATTTGCGATCAACAATTTGCTTAGGCGCCCAGAGATTTGGCGCCTTTGTTCGCGTGGGCAAAGGTCGAAGGTCAATTGAATTGCAACTGGCGTGGGCTACCTGCCGCTGCCCATTGAGTCTCGTCTTGCGGTTGGATTAGTTGCGGATTGCCATTGAGCTAATCTCTCATAATGAGTATAATGACTGGATGTCTTCATAGTCAGTCCGAGCGATTAGCACAGTCAAAAAGTCAGCAAAGTCAATAGAGGATAATCCGCCTTCGGGGTTTTTCCCAGCCACAAAAGAAAACTCCATGCGGCTGCAAATCTCTCAGCAGTTTCCGGACTCGGAATCGCCAGCTCTTATCTTCATTCTACTAACTAAAATGCAACTGCAACTGCACTGAAAACTTTCTCTGCCACTGCCGCAGTCGAGGAAAAACATTGCTGATAAGATTAGAGAGAGCCAAACGGGCACACAGACAGACGGACGGAGGGACTGACAGACGGACGGACGAGCCTGAAGACATTATGCCACAGATTATGTGTGTTGCAAGTCGGCGCAGCCCAGCTTTTACAACTACTTATTTGATACACTAACTTAAGGGGTATTATGAGAATATCATTGAGAAAGATTTAATTTAAAAAAATAATAAAAATATAAATTTAAAAAAATAATAATAATAAAAATAAAATATAAATATAAATAAAATAATAAAAAGATATAAAATATAATATATATAATATATAAAAGTTTGCCCATCTAAAAAGGTATTTAAAATTCCGTTGAAGCAGAATGAGTCATGCAATGTGGAAGCGCTCTATGGAATATAACTGAAAAAGAATGAAAACAAAACAAATATATGAAATATATAATGTTTAGATAATATAATTAATTTTGGAGTAGGGTATATCATATTCTTTGCTCAGTTTTTCTACGCCTTCATATTTATTTGTTGCTTTTTTATCAGTAGTTCGTTGAGTCGGGGAGTTGAATGCACTTGCGAACTAGTTTAGGTTGAATTCAGATTTGGCCGCATGAAAATACACATATGTACATATATACACATATATATATGTATATAGTCTACTCTAGCATCTAGAAATCTCTGTTTTCTACAAGCAAAGGGTCTGCCAAAAACGTCAGCCGAAATAGTCTAGTGAATGCGGCTGACCTTAATTTCTCGGTCATGATTAATGAATCAGGCGAGTATAAAAAAATATAAAAAAATAAACAATAAAAAGCAGCGACCACAAAAGCAGCGCCAGGCGGAGCAGAAGGAGGCGGAGGAGTAGGAGGAGACGCAGTAGGAGAAACTAATGATGCACCAAGTGCAACAGGCCGATTGGCAGGTACAGCATTCTAGCAGCAACAAAAAGCAGCTCTTATAATGGGCATAATTATGTAATTAAACTGAGCAAAAAACAACTGAAGCCAAAACTACAACTAAAAACCGAAAGAAACTGTTGCCATATGCAGGCCACGTGTGTGCGAGCGAGAGCACAACAGTTGCACATGCGCGACTGTTGCGGATGCTGAATGCGGGTAAGCAATGCGCGCGTGTGTGTGTGAGTGTCAGCGAATCGCAGCGCGCTATAACTGCTGCAATGCCATTCCACGCACACACACACATGCATATGTATAGATGTGTGCACTTTTATTTTTAATTAAAAGCAGCTTCACTTAAGTCTAGTTACAGCTGACATATGTGACGTCAGCAGAGTTTAACCGTTACAAGGCCAACTAATTTGCATATAAATGAAAAGTAAAAGAAAGAACAAAACCAAATCGTATGCAAATTTCTAGCTACCCTTTCCACAACAACAACAACAACAAAAAGTGCATCAATTGCATTTCACACAAAGGCCTATTGATTGCTGAAGGTCGCTCGGGCGTCTTAAGGTCGCAATTTGCATAACTTGAGCGAAATGCCAAATAAATTGTCCTATTTCATATGTCATAAGTCCGCTTCGTTTTCTTCTTCGTCTGCGTCTTCTTCTCGTTCTTCCTTCTCTGCCTCTGCCCATTAAACGTTTTATGCGCTTAGCAGATTGGCATTTTATGGCTTGCATAATTAGTTGAGACTCGAAAAATTAACTGAAGCTAAGGCCAAAGACATGAACTGAAAAGGGTTTCTCATTCGTTAACCAGTTTTTGCTGCCAGCACACAAACACACACACACACACAGACGCACAACCTGCAGCCAGTTGGACAACTTTGGCCAAACGAAAAAAATGCAGCCGCCACACTTTTTATTTTTACACATACGCCAAAAAGAGCATAAACACACACGCACACACACGCACAGGGACAGGTTACTCTCTTGGGTGCCAATAGCAGCAGCAGCAGCCGCCATATGCAAGCCTCACCCACACACACACACACACAGCCAGCCAGCCACGCGGCGAGCGCAGCGCAAAAAAGAGACTGCAGACTGCAACGTCGGCAGCGACGTCGACTGCGCCGTCATACAGTGAGCGAGACAGCAAGAGGGTTGTAGCCGAGCCGTAGCACAGTTTTGTGGCTTTTCCTTAGCCTCTGTTATATGTGTGCGTCTGTGTGAGAGCGAGCGAGGGGAAGTGCGTGCGTGTGTGAGAGGCACATTTCAGCTCCGTTCGATGTGTGTGTGAAAATGTGCGCGCTGTCTCGCTCGGGAAATTTTGTTTTCAATGACTTGCTGCACACGAGCGCCGTGGCAGTTTTATTCAAGTTTGAGCGCTCGAATCTGCAACAACGTGCCACGCAAAATTCAACACAACTAAAAAAAAAAAAAAAACAACAAAAAACGCAAAATTCGTACGTGTCGCAGTTCTTTGGGCACTCCAAACTAAATCTAAAAAAACAACACAAAAAATCAAAAATATATTATTAAATCAGCAACGACAATTGGATAAACTGCAAACAGCATTTTGGGATTTGTGTGCGTGTGTGAAACACTAAAATCAAAATTTATTGCAATACTGTTAATTAATGAACTTAAGATAAACTTGCAAAAAATATTTCGAAAATTCCTATTGAATGTGAAGCTACAGAAAAACAACATAGGAAAACGAACTCAACTCAAATTGCATGGAAACCAAAATAAAATCAAAAAGTTTTTGAACAATTCATTTCAAGTGTCATTTTGCAATTGAACTCAGCTTCAATTGCCAATTGCAACAATTTTTGTGGTAAGCTATCAAGAAAAGATTTAAATTTAAATTTAATTAGAATTATTTTGTTTTATTTTAAATTTATTTAACTCAATTTCGTGCCTAAGCAATTCAGTTTTACGCACAATTTCGCAATTAACAGTTTTATTTTTGGGGTACGTGTAAAAAATACAAAAATACCAAAGGGCCGTCAAATAAATAATAAAAAAAAAAACAGAAACAGAAAACAAAACTGGAAAATCCAAAAACCGGTTTCCAAGTGCATTTCGTTTCAATGACGTTTGCTTATCAACAAACTGAACAAAATGGCGCTCGCTGTTAAAGCGCTGTTGTCGAAAGCTCGCCAAAAAGCTGCGCCGATCGGCCGCGTATAAGAGTTTTGCGTATAAGACAGTGAGGCGTTGAACCGTTGCCCATTTGTGAGCGCATTGCTGAGCAGCTCCGCTACCTGCATCGCCAGCTATCTCCCTCTCGCTCGCTCTCCCCTGTTCTCGTCAATTGTTAGGGATCATTGGCAGGTTGCTCGATTCTTACCGCATTATCCGCTTTGGCCCGGGCACAATGGCATAACGGACAAAAGGCAGCGTCTTGCGCATTTTCCGCACTTCAGAGCGCCAGACAATGCCGGTTGATTGTTTTTCCCATTGTCTGGCTGTCGACATTTGAATGTTTTGTTCCCTCTTTTTTGCCATTATCCTGGCCAATTTTTTTATACACATGAAACTGCGTCGCATTCGCTGCGATCGGCTGCCAGTGGAGCTCGTTCTGTTACCTGTTGTTCCACGAAACTCCAAGCGGGTCGCTTCGCCTATTGGCAACACATGGCCACATGTCCGCATGTCCGCATGTCCAACATATGCCGCACACTCTGGTCATCCTGCGGCAGGCTCAAGCGCTCAACATATGGCAAACACTTGGCCCATGCCAAAAAACAAAAGGAGGAAAAACAATTTTTAACGAGTTTCAAATTGAAATACGAGCAACCACTTCGCGGCTGCAGCGGGCCTAGAGCAGCCACACACACGCACACACACACACACACCCTCGCTTCTCTCTAAGGAAAACAGGAAAAGCATATATATATATATTTCTGTATAAACGAAAGCAAAAAGAAAACTGAAATGAATGAAAACTCCGTAAAGCAAATTATTGCAAGTTTTTCATTTACGTTTTTTTGTTTTCATATGCGTGTGTGTGTGCGTGTGACGATTTCCACTTTCCAGTCCCAACAAAAAAAAACACACACACAAATATGTAAAGTAAAACGCGCGAAAAGCAGCCGGAAAAATACGCGCACACGTTTTTCGTTTTTTCCGAGGGATGTTTGCATATTTTCCCCCATTTTTTTTTATCCGCGTATTTTCTGTCACCCTCCCACTCCGGCCACCCCGCCGCCGCACGCTCCTTAATATTCTCTTCCCATCGTTTCCATTGGCAAAGGCGCTTTCACTTTTTTATGGCGCATAAAACTTGGCAGGGTGGCATTTGGGCATAAATTTAAAAAAAAAATTAAAATAAAAAAAATATAAAAAAAAACAAAATTTATATATATAAAAAAGCGAAGATTTTCCGCCAAAAAAAGCCCAACTTTTGCAATGAAATGGCTGAGGAAATTCGTTAGGCGCCAGGTAGGCGTCATCAGGCCCAAATACACATTATTTTTGCACACCTGACTGCGAGGCGGCGGAGGCTGGCAGGTAGATCAGGTAGAGGCCATATCCATTGTCCTTTCCAGTGCCCATTTGGCAATTAGCTGCTGGCCTAGGCTTAGTTATGAGTCTTATCATCATTAACATATTATGCATCTATCCATATCCGTATCCATATCCATAGCACTATTTATACCCATAGCTATACACATATCTATATTCCCATATACATCGCTATCCTTATCCACATCTATCCACATATTCACATAAATATTTCTTTCCTTACTTATATCTCTATCCACAAACATAGCTGCAGCTATTTACATGCCCATCCATATCCCTATCCACATATCCACAGCCATATCCATATCCATATCCTGCCTTAGCCATATCCATAGCCATGTTCATATCCATATATATATGTTTACATTTCTATCCATATCCCTATTCACTTCTCTATATTTTTACTCACAGCCTTATCCATGACCTTATTCTTATCCACATCCATTTCCATATGCTAATTTATAGCCATCTCTATATACCTATCCATATCCATATCATTATCCGCTACTCTATTAATATCCATATCCGTTTTATTTATATTCTATCCCTATCCATATTATTAGCATCATATCTATCCATATCCATATCCATTTTATTTATATTCTATCCATATCCATATCATTATCCGCTACTCTATTTATATCCATATCCGTTTTATTTATATTCTATCCATATCCATATCATTATCCACAAATCTATTCATATTCATATCCGTTTTATTTATATTCTATCCTTATCCATATTATTAGCATCATATCTATCCATATCCATATCCATTTTATTTATATTCTATCCATATCTATATCATTATCCACAAATCTATCCATATTCATAACCGTTTTATTTATATATTATATTCCTATCCATATCATTATCCGCTACTCTATCCATATCCATATCCCTTTCTATTTATATTCTCATACATCTTTATATCCATTGCCATATCCATGTCTTTTCATATACATCTCCGTCTATATACACTCTCTAGATCTGATTTCTATATATGATTTCTATTTTCCCAATAAAAATTGATTTATTTTTCCAAGTTTTCATCCAGAGCCAGAGCCATCCATCCAGCCACAGCCACAGCCACAGCCACATTCCTATACAGTCGCATACCCATATACACACTTCCATATCCTTATCTCATAATGATATCATCCTGAAGATAATATCATCCTCTGCCTCTGCCTCTGCTGCAACAGACAGTCAGAGGGACAGTCCGGCAGCTGTCATCCTTATAGTCCTGCACCTCTGTACGCCCAGTCGCCCGGTCTCCCATCCATATATCCACTTTTATTGCCAATTTCGTTTTTGTTCAGATTGAGATTATAGTAACCCATGTGAAATTCGCTTCAGGCTAGCTTTTGGCATTTCCAAATATCTGTGCAAATTATTGTGGGGGCACTGGGAAGTCCTTGCTTTGAACCTGACTCGCTCGGCGTATACTAATTGCTTCTTTCTCTCTCTCTCTCTCTCTCTTTTGGCGCTCGTTTGATGTGTTGGTAAACAAACAGACAACTGGTGACTTGTAAGCCTTAAGCTGGCGCTCAAGGTGAGGAAGCATCTTGCCTCATACTCGCCCACACTGCTGAGCGCCGCGTTCACCAGCCTGAACAGCGCCTATCACAGCAGCAGTGACACCGCACCGGACGAGGAGCCGGAACCACTGAGCCCCGCGCACCGCCAACGGCATCGCAGACACAGCCACAGTCACGGTCACAGTCACGGCCATAGTCACAGTCACAGTCACAGCCACAGTCACAGTCACAGGGAGAGCCACAGCCAGAGCCACAGCGGCGAGATGGGTGGGCCGACGCCCGTGGCCAGCAGCGAGGGTCAGACGTACTGTTTGCGCTGGAACAATCACCAGACGAATCTGGTCCAGATCCTGCACGCCCTGCACGAGGTGGGCAGCTATGTAGACTGCACCCTGGTCGTCGACGACGAGCAGTTCAAGGCGCATCGCGTGGTGCTCGCCGCCAACTCGCCCTACTTTCAGGCCATACTGCAGGATGTGCCGCAGGATCAGTGCAGCATCATACTGCCGGGAGTCAAGGGCTTCGAGATTGCCGCCCTGCTGCAGTACATGTACACGGGTGAGACGACGGTGACCAAGAGCCAGGAGCCGGAGATCCTGCGCACCGCCAAGGAGCTGCAGGTGAAGGGCCTCTACGACAACCTGATGAAGTTCAACCACAAGGCGACGAGCGTGTCCGACGAGCGCGCACAGAACTCACAATTCCAGAGCGGCTCCGGTGCTCCAGTTGGCCAGCCACAGCACCACCCGCACCACCACCACCACCACCTCCAGCAGCAGCCACAGCACTCGGCGCCCACCTCCAGCTCCTCGGCCGCCGCCGCGGCGGGAAAGCCCCTGAACGGATCTGGGTCCGCAGCTGGCGCCGATAGCAACTACGGCCAGCATCAGCCGCATCACAGCCAGATGAACTCCTCCTCCGTGATCTCAACGTCCACACACATATCGCCCAGTGCGGCCATCTCGAGCAGCTGCTCGCCACCGCCGCCGCCCTTCGGCAGCTACCAGACGCCCTACACAAGCTTCTCCGGCTCCAGCGGTGCCATCAATCCCATCATTGCCGCCGGCGAGGCACCACTGACACCCACACATGCCAGCTCGCATCCCGCCGCCGGCGAGGCCGGCCAATGGCCCCTCTCACCCTCTGCCGCTGCGGCGGCGATGCTCAACTCGGTGTACGAGTCGGCTGCCGACATGAATCCGCTGAAGCGCAAGAAGCTGTCGGCCATCTCGAGCATGTTGCTCAACACGACACGGGACACGCCCATCCTGCGCAATGTCCTGGCCCAGGCCAATCCCGCTGACTCCTCCCAGCCGAATCCACTGATGCTGCCCGGTGCTAAGCAGGCCACGGAGAAGACGACGCCCACGCATCATCACGGCTCGAGTGCCTCCGGCGGCGCCGGCAGCCACAGCTTCAATGGCTCCGACTACGGCGGCGACAAGGAGCCGCTGTCCCCCCACACGGATCGCTCCTTCGACGAGGAGACCGGCGGACAGGCGGGCAAGAAACCGGAATGGAAGCGCTACAAGCAGTACACCAGGGCGGACATGATGTGCGCCATCCAGTGCGTGCGCGAGGGCATGAGTGCCCTCCAGGCCAGCCGCAAGTTCGGCCTGCCCAGCCGCACGCTGTACGACAAGGTGCGCAAGCTGAACATCACCACGGGCCGTGGCACCCATCGCACGCCCAAGCGCAGTCCACCCGGCGTGGAGTCCTCCGCCGCCTTCCCCTACTCCGCCGCAGCGGCTGCCGCAGCAGCTGCCCACAACTACGGCCAGACGGAGCTGGAGCGCGAGGCCAAGGAGCTGGGACAGGGTCATGGCCACAGTCACAGCCACAGCCATAGCCATGGCCACAGCCATGGCCAGGCCGGTGGCCACTCGCACCACGGCATGCCGCCCACCATTCCCCACTCGGCGGCTGCGCTGCTGGACCACGCCTTCTTGCAGCAGGCGCTGGAGAATCGTGGCGGGGACATAGCTGGCCGCGAGGCCTTGCATGCCATGGCCTTGGCAGCCGCTGCTCACGCCGCTGCCAATCGCATGTCCAGCAGCCCACCCGGCTCGAACGGGCACGCCGCCCGCTCGCCCAGCCACTACGCCGGGGAGGAGGAGGAGGAGAAGCACGAGCCGCGCCTGATAAAGCGTGAGGCCATTGAGGAGGAGCGCGATGCCGACGACGAGGATGACCACGATCAGGTGGAGGACCTGTCGCTGGCACGCAAAGAGCGCCCCGAATCGCCCTACTCCCCGGGTCCGGCACGCGCCGCCTCGCCCATGGAGAGCGCCAGCGTCATCATGCACTCCAACTCGGCCTCGCTCTCCACCAACGGCAAAGAGGCGCCCGAGCTGGAGGCGGAGCGCGACCAGCACATGGAGGAGCTCAGCGAAGCCTCGCCAGCGTCGCCGGCGATGAGCCTGCCCCTGGGCCTGGGCCTGAAGCGCGAGCTGCTGGGCAGCGACGAGGCGCAGGCGCGCACCGACTGATTGATGCTAACGATGGCCTGGCAGTATGCAGCCGACAGCCACGATTCCATATACTAGGCCAGACACACACACACACACACACACTTAGACTCCTCTTCTATGCGCACATTTCATTTTCAGGTTTCGACGTTCAACGTGCTAAACTTATTTTTGTTGTGTTCCGAACTCCATCGACCTGCCTCGGGGCGTCGATCTAGCGGTAGTGAAGCTTTAAACATCTAAAAAAAAAAAAACAATTTCCCAGCAAAAAAAAAACACCTCAATCAATGCACCTGTAGAATGAGAGCAAAGGAAAACACAAGGAAGAAAATCACAGAAAATGGGAAAAACGAAAATCAAACACGAATAAAAACAAAAAACTATAAATTGTTGTCAGCATCACTTTGTGCCTAAAAGAAATAGAATAATGCAAATAAATAAAGATATAGAGATATAGAGTTATAGAGTTATGCTTAGGCTTAGGGACTAGGCTTAGTAAGCACCCACACACACACACACACACACAGCACAGCACACACACACACACATTGCTTATGTCAACACAACTGTACACTTGCATAAGACTGAAAGTTAGTGGGCGTGGCAGAGCAGAAGAGGCTCGAAAGTATATATAGAGAGAGAAATATGATCGCATCCAGATGAGTTTTTAAACAAGTTAGCAATACTATCTTAAAATGCCAGTGATTTGTTTTAAAAATTATTTAGCTGCTTAGTTTATGATTTCGTGTGAAGATACAAATATATATATATGTAGTTATATATGCCTAAAATAGATTTTGAAACTTGTAACCGAACTACCTCAAATAGCTCAAGCAACATAAAATATAATACAAAATTATTTGAATATTTTGTAAAATTTTTAAAGATTTTTTAGAGTTTTTTTAGAGTTTTTTTTTTTTTGAGTTCATCAAAGTTTCCTGGGTTGAATTTTATAAGACTGACACCGACTCACACCCACTCACACACACACGCACACACATACAATCGTTTATACAAATTTAAAACGTACAAAACATAATTATTAAATTAAGCTTAATTCAATTGTAATTCATATTAATTTTAGTTGTTAAAGAAAAAACAAAAAATGATGCAAAAATCAAACAAACATGCGCTGGGGGCAATGCAATAGGCTCTATATAAGTATAAACGTAAATCTAACATATATACACATATATATATATATATATATACATGCATATGTATATGTGTATATATATCTAGTTCTACTTAGCATTAATTGATTTGTTATACACTCTGTAGGCTAAGTTTAACAACAATCACCACAATCCCTGTGTACATAAATTAATTGAGGAAAGCACGAAACATTTTCAAAGTATTTTGCCGTTATTCAAAACTTAGTGTTAGTTATAAAAACAAGTTCTTAAATAATTGTAACAAACACAAATCAAATCTAAATTGTAATTTAGGCGAAAGCAAACATTTTCGGTATATAAAAAGCAAAAGGAAATAAAAATGACTGAAAATATATATAAAGAAATATATATATATATACATGTAATAAATAAAGCTAACGTCTTTTATATATGATACATATGAGATCGGTCGATCGCACAAAGGTAAGCTCATACATTTATTACAACATTTACAATTGGTATATCAAAAAATATATATGTATATATATTTATAGGTGTATTTGTGTACTAAAACTATATAGGAGACACGATCAGACTGTTGCTACAAAAGCTACAAATGAGACTAAAACAATAACTAGAGACTGTACACTGGACAGACAAGAAGTAGTACAAGTAAAATGATATAACTAATAATATGATACTATATAGTTGAGTTCTAGACGAGGCAGCAGCTGCTCTAGACATACATATATACATCAATTACACATAAACTCATATCGGTCTAGGCCTATATACACAGCTGCAAGTACAGGCAGCTGACAGCAATTGGACGCCGCGACGTGCTCTACAGACAGCCCACGCAGTTGGGCGGATTGCGATTGTCGAACTCGCAGATGCCGATGGCAAAGCGAAACGGCTTGTGGTGCGGCAAATGCATGGGTCGATTGGATGTCCATGGCATGTGAGGTATGTTGAGCACACGCACCGTATAGTGCTGCAGCTTGACGGGCTCCTTGACGACCGGATTGTTAATGGACAGCTCGTGTTCGATGTGTATCAGCGGCGGCTCGTCGTTGGGACTGTGGCGTTCGTGCTCGCAGTGGGCCAAGAGTTTGGCCTCGCTCAGAAACTCCAGGCGGCAGTAGTTGCAATAATAATTGATGCCCTTGCTGTGCAGCACCTGATGGCGATCCAACTGATGCTGGAACTCGAACTCGTCGTGGCACTTGTGGCAGATGTAAACGCCGCGATTCTGACGATGCAAATGGTAGTCCAGAAAGACCCTGGAAGGTAGATCAGTATAAGATTCATAGTAAAAGATTATAGACATATAATCCCATTCACTTACTTGCTGGTGAAGACGTCGCCGCACTTGTGGCAGTAGAACCAGCTCATCTTCCAGTGCTGCATGTAGTCGTGCTTCATCAGATCCACCAGCGTATCCGTTTGATAGCAGCAGTGGGGCACAAAGCACGAGAAGGCCTTCAGCTGCACCTGCGTCTTCAGCAGGTCCAGCAAATAGAGATCATACTCCTTATCCGTGGTTATTTGAGACTCCTCCAGCACATAGTCGTCGTAGAGCATGGACAGATTCAGCGCGCTGTTGCTATTGCTGCGACTGTGATTCACTATCCAGTCGCCGGTGAAATTCATGCGCCTGGTGTACATCGTGTCCGCCACCGAGGTGGCATCATCATTCTCCTGCTGGTCCTCTTCAGCCTGCTCCTCATCATCGTCATCGTACCAGGCCAAGGAGCAGGCACGTGAACGCGAGCGCGTCGAGCGCGCTTTTGTGGGAGATTCTTGCATAAGCAAGGCCTGCAGGAGGACAGGAAGTCTTTTTATCAATATAATTAGGAGGGAAATTCCATTACTTACCTCGTGCTTGGCACTGCATATCGTGTGGTGCAGCTCCCACTCGTACTTTGTGCCAAACTCCGCGTCACACAGGCTGCAACGGTGCCTGCTTTGATGCGTGAGGCGCTGGTGCTGGCGTAGAGCAACGATGCCAGCGAATTCCTTGTCGCAGTTCTTGCACTGGAAGGTGCGTGAGTGTCGTGGCGTCTGCTGACGCAGTTGCTCCCCGTTCTCGACTTCCCCCACCTCTTCATCCTCATCGTCATCCTTGCCTGCCTCATTGAGCACTCTGCACTTGGGCCGACGCTGTGTTTGCTGACGCCAGCAGCGGCGCACGTGCAGCGTATAGTGATCCTTGCGGAAGTAGGCGCGCTCACAGTGCTGGCAGACGAGTCGCGTGCGCCACTTCCAGCCGTCCAGGGCGTTGCCGCTGTTGTTGCGTAGACCACCCGATTCGGTGGCCGTGGGAGATTCGGGTGGCTGGGCGGAGTACGCCTGCAGCACCAAGCAAGACGACGAACTGGATCCGGACGAAGCCGTTCGAGCTGTGCCCACATCCTCCTGTGGCAAAGGCGCTCCAGTTGTGGACACCTCGGCATCCGCTATGGGCGGACTGCACTGCCTGGGCTCCGATTGTCTGCCTGAGCTCGTTAGGCGCTGCAAACGCTGCATCAGCGTCCGCGTCACCTCCGAGTGCATATTCAGCTTGCAGACGCACTCCACGCATATAGCTCGCAGCGTACTCTTGATTATAGTTGGCTGAAATATTGGGAATAGTGAATTTGAGATTGAAACTGTAAACTGTACCCACTTACCGACAGCTTCCAGTCGCGGCTGAGACGCCGCTTCATTACGCTGTTATCCCGCAGATCCAGCAAAGTGGAGGACGAAGTCTTCCTGCCGCCGCAAATGGTGCAGGCGTCGGCATCTCTTTCGGAGTTGCCCGCTTGCATTGCATTCTTCAGCTTGCTAATAATGTTGCTGCTGCTGCTTGGCTCGGGCTCCGGAGCATCCTGCATTTTGCAGCTGAAAATTTTGTTTTCTTTGGAGTTAACTACATGTGTGGATGCTGAGCAAGCAGAGTTGCCGACTAGTCCACACATTTGTTGCTGTGCATTTCGATAGAGTTATTTGATACAATGTTTACACAGATGTTTTTGATACAGCTTTTTATATATTTAATAGTTCAATGCACAGCTGCAGCCGAAATTTATTTATCTCATGGTAAATTCTCTTATCGGCGTTGCGTTTCCACGTTTTCCAACACTGCACACCAATGCCAAGCGATAGTTGCATAACAGCCCTGCTCCTAGCGCACTATAAACTAAAATTGTAAACAAACTTAATCAAAATTATTTAAAACTGCTTATAAATGGATATTTGCTCGGCGGCAAACGTTTACTTGCGTCAGCTGGGCGAGACGCGTCCATGTATTTCGGAGTTGAATCCCGGAATATTCACACAAGGCGGACCAGCTCCAAGATCACTTGTTGAAATATCTGGCAAGAAAAAAAGCGGGAAAACATTTCTCCTAATGCAAATTATTGCAAATTGTCTAATCAACTGTGATGTTATCTTAATTAATATTAGCCATAAGATTGACTATCAAGTATTTGGCGGACTCGTGCAGCAGGCTGTGAAGCAAGCCAATCCGAATGCAACAGGCGCTCAACTGCAAGAGATTTTTGAAAAGTGCTTAAATTCAATGGAAATCATAAATTGTTTTTCCTCCCAGGAAGTGCGAATGGCCTTAAAAGCTTTGGATAATCACATTCTGTATGATAATGAGAGAATTAGTCTCGTTGCCATAGATGGACTCTGCGAATTCTATTGGTTTGACTTGCCACAAAATGCGCGAATGCGTAAATACAAATACTACATGAATATTTTGGAGGAGATGAACAAAATTTGCAAGAGATTTTACGTTTGCTGTGTTTACACAGTGGACAGTAGTTTTTTAAAAAACTCCTACGCGCCATGCAGAGTGATAAACATAGATCATAAATTACAATTAAAATATCTAACAAATGGCAAGCGACTGCTTAATGAGCAAGAAATTGTTATTAATGCCAGTGGCATTCAGTTTAAGTAGAAATATATGCAAATTTGAAGAACCAATTCTCGCGCCTTTCTATTTTTAGTGAGTACACACCGCATATCGATAACCAATATCGATATAATGCGTAGTCACTGTCAACAGCTAGTCGACATTTTTCATGTCTGCTGCCATCTCTGGTTTTTCTGCTCGACGCGACGAGAAAACGTGCTGATTTTTTTCCGGCAGGCCGAATTTAAATAAATAAAAAAAACGTAAAAATGGGCGTACAAGTTGTTCCAATTTCCCCCGGCGATGGTAAGTACAAAGTGAAGTACACTTTAATTGTTCTTTTTTTTATATTGCATTTAACCTTACATTTGCGGCACTTTGATAAAAAGAGAAGTATTTTTCCATTCTCTATACACACACATTTTTATACACCATATATGTGTATCTCACTCTCCATCTCTCTCCCTCTCGTATTGCAGGCAGCACCTTCCCAAAGAATGGCCAAAAAGTTTCAGTGCATTACACTGGCACCTTGGACGATGGCACCAAGGTATGAATAGAGATAGTAAACGTAAAAATATTTATTTTATATATATTTTGATTGAAAAATTGTAGTTCGATTCGTCTCGGGACCGCAACAAGCCGTTCAAGTTCACAATTGGCAAGGGCGAGGTTATTCGCGGCTGGGATGAGGGCGTTGCTCAGCTGAGTGTTGGCCAGCGCGCCAAGCTAATCTGCTCGCCCGACTACGCCTATGGCAGCCGTGGTCACCCAGGTGTCATTCCTCCCAACTCCACCTTGACTTTCGATGTCGAATTGCTCAAGGTCGAGTAAAGTGTTCGAATGCAGCAAACAGCCGAAGACCCTCTCTGCATGTGTGAGTGCACATGTGTGTATAAGTACTGTTATACACACTAGCACACACTCACACATGCACATCTTCAACAACAACCTGGCGCGCGCTCCAGAACCAAACAAGAACAATCCAACAGCATTTTAATTATATTCAAAAGAGAAAAACAAAATGAAATGAAATGAAAGATGAAATTAGACTTAATTTAACCAAGCACACAGATTAATGAAAAACGGCAAACGCAATTACAAATAAAGATTTATTCAAGTGAAATTCTATCAAAATTGCATTTTCTTATATTAATTTTCATCTTCATTCCCGCTTGCACACAGCATCCATTATCTGGTCAATTATCTCGTAGCGTTCCCGCTCGTATTTCTGCGCATGCTTCAGCCAGTGAGTGCGCACCCGCTTCCAGTGACCGATATTCTCGGCCAGCAGCTCCTCCTTGCTGGCGCCCTTCAGGCTCTCGTCCTGGGTGCTCGGCAGGCGGGCCGGAATGACCGACATTTCGGTTTTGCGCGCCTGTGGCATTTGCGTCACAACTTTCAATTCACCGCTCAGCAGCTTGCTGAGCACCTCCTCGGCATCGTCTTCGCGCTTCACTATGGGCACGGTGCCGTCTGTATTGTAGACCGCCACGCTGGGATTACGAGGCTGGTTGGCCATCCAGGCGCGGCAGATGGGATAGAGAGGTGTATTCTCTTTGTACTTGGACAGATCGAGGCTGCGGTCGAACAAGCGCATCACATAGCTCTCGCTGTTCGATTTTTGGGCTGCATTATTCCCGCCCTTTTTGTAGAGCGATCGTTTGGCTTTGGATCTGACTAAAGGTGTTGGGGCCGCAGTTGCTGCTGGTAATACTTCAGCTGTTGGTTCTGCTGCTGCTGCTGCTGCTGCTGAGGACTCAGTCTTCGACTCGGCTTGCTGTTTAGCATTTGATTGGGCACGTAGTTGCTGTTTCTGCAGCAGGAGCTTCTTGGAGGGGCGTCCACGTATGGGCAGCTCGGATTCGATGTCGTCGTCGATTTGCAGCATCGGCAGTGGTGCTTCGGACTCATCTTTTGCCGTCTCTTTGCGAGATTCACGCGGGCGCAGCGTGCCCTCTATAGCTGTTGCTCGCGATTTCTTCGGAGTCACTTTCATGATGTTGAAGCGAAATTTCTATCTTTTTTCAATTCTTTAAATCAAATTTTCAAATGTCAACACTGTGAATGGCAAAATTGTTAGTGACGGACGCCAGTATCGATAGCCCAATAATCGATAGTATCAACGATTTTGAATTTATTAGCTTAGCATTTAGCGTTTTTTTATTATAATAATTACAATAATTTTCTTTGCAAGAAATAATATTTAAAGAAAAAATGAAAAGAATTGTATATTGCAAAATTCTAAGAACAAGGCGCAAGTCGCATTAGTATTCCTGAACTTCCTCACCCGTGAGCAGCTGTTCAATGTTGTGCTGTTAACCGCAACAGTGCTCTAAACAATAACATTTTTAATCTTATGGCTGTTGTTGTTGACCGTTCCTCATCTGGCGAAACACAAATGATTGAGAGTTGGCTGTGGTTCATGAGAGGCAACGGTTTGTGCGTGAGGAGTGCGCAAAGCTCTTGTGTTAACAAAAGAAAACCGAAAGTTTAATGCAAATAGCAAAATACATAATAAATAAATTATTTAAAGACTGTGTGAAGCGTTGAGACTATTAGTAAATTTGCATAAAGTGAAGTGATAAACTAGTTACATAAAATAAAACAACGCAAAACTGTAACTTCAAATTTACAGTAAGTGCAGTAATGCATTCCCTTTTCGCATTTTTTTTTATCAGTTGAGCAGTTATTTGTGTATGCATATGCGTGCGTGTGTGTGTGAGCGCTCAATAGTTGCATTTTGCGTCTTTCACTCTTGTTTTGTTTGGTGTGCGAGAGAGCACAATTGCGCTCACTCACCACGCACTCTCACTAACACAGACAAGGGTGCATAAGTCTTCGCTGATTACTGCGTCGTTGCTTTCGTGTTCTCCAATTCTCCCCCACATGTTCCCAAATTTACTTTTCTTTGCTATTTATAGGGGACTTACAGTTACAATGGTAATAACAGCATCGCCGCAGATAATGTGAGTGAAAGAGAGAGTGAGTGGGAAAGCGAGCGCCATGATTGGCAGTGTGATGAAGACGGGGCACATTTGTTGACAAACGTTGATATATTTCCTACTCGAGTCTATTTCGAAAAGTCTTAACGAGTATATATTTATATATATATACTCATATGGCTGTATAAACCCTCGCGCTATCAGTGCCGCACGACAGTAAATTTTCGGTAGACTTAACCGCAGCAGCAGCAGAGCATTGCCAATCAGGTTCGTCTGGCCGATCCACAGCCGAACAGCTGAGCATATCGCGTTGTCTGGCAAGTTCGCTGAACCTCTACACTCTACATAAACATATGTATGTGTGTATATACTCAATAAATTAAACTATTTATCAAACCATATACACCTTATGTATAGAAATAAATATATATGCTCACAAATATTTATTTACCCAAATACATGAGAAATAGTCTTATATACTATTAGCTGGACGTATCAGAATGTTGGAGCTGGTGCAGCCGTCTAAACGTTTTGTTTCCTATTTAAAAACGCTGAGCAGCAGCGCGAGTTCGACTCCCGCGCTCGCTCCGCCCGATCTTGTTGGCTTCTTTGACGATAACTCCACGTTATTTGGCCGTAACTCATCGGGCAACAGTATTTTAAAAAATTTTTTATACTTGCAAGAGAATCTATTATTCGTTTTTATTTCATATATAGTTTTTTCGCTGCATTGCATATAATCCATTGCAGTAAACTCTATCTCTGATATCATCAGCATTTCAAATTACCAACAGCGCTAGCGCTCTCTTTTTGTCTGTGCTTCTCTTGCACGCTCTCTCACTCTCTTTGCATTTCTAAGTCACTTCCATGCTGTTGTCAGTGTTGCCAGCTCTTTAGCTGACTAGCCAGATTAACTACTCGAAAAAAGTAAAAAAAAATAGCTAGATAACAAATATTAAGGGAATTTTTCGTTTAATTTTATATCAACAACCATAAAACATATTGAAATCAGTTTAGTTTGATTAGATTTGAATATATCACATTTCGTTTGCGCTAAATAAGACATTGTATGCTTCAATATAGCTATACTTCCCGCCTTCCACTTTCATTGCTTGTAAAACGCCAGAACTGACGGGAAACTAGCTAAGACTGTCAGTACTGCCTGTTGCTCTCTGTGTTTAGTGACGTAATTTTTCAGGCGTTGCAATCGAATTTCTTGTTTTGGTCTTATAAGAAAATTTTGTGCTCAAACTGGTTTTGAGAGCTACAACTGCGTCGCACCAAAACAAACTTGGTAGCAAAATGTATGCAGGTGTGTGTGTGTGTGTGTGTTATGTGTGTGAGTGTGCATGACGACAAATACTCGTGAGCATTCGCTTGTTCGATGGATGGTTGAGTGCGTAATTTCCGATATGGGAGTATACAAGCCTATAGCAACATGTAAACAAAGCAAAACAAAATCAAAAGTTTTTTTTATTAGTAGTATTATTATGGCAACGGCCTTGACACGCTTACAACATCCAACATTAATGGGATGTGGAAGGCAGAAGAAAAACATAAACAAATGCGTTTTGGATGTGTGAAGAGTTCGACTCAATAGAAGATATCGTTCTATTAATAAACGGTCCACCTCTTGAAGGCAGCACACGAGTGACATCATCTGTTGGCCTAGAGAGGGCGAGGGAGAGCGCGAGGTGATAGATTAGATGCACAAGTTTCACTGCAGCTTTAAGAAATATTATAGGCACTCGATAGAGGCGCCCACTACTTTTGACCTATTAGTGTAATACGTAGTGGGCGTTGCCGTAAACTGGGTCAACTTTGTATACACATAAACAATATAGCCACACGCAACCTGAACCTGTTCAAGTAACCCCAAACTCCGAGCTGGGAGCAGTCACGTTTCACTCATTCACAAACTATCACAACACGCACGACATTCTAATCATTAGTATTTTATTAGGTTCTGCTGTTAGTTTGGACGAGAAGGAATACTTCTTCAGAAATAGTGATACCATAGTATCATAGTTTGTACATGAATTTCAAATTTCAAATTGGTTTAATAAAGAATAAGTTAATAGTAATTTTTTTATAATATTGGTTTTTGTTTCGCAAATTATTTTTGTATTAAGATGATATTACGAGCTTCATTTGTAAATACCTGATAGTCGACTACATTTTAGGAATCTTGTGAGTGCCCCTGCTTGGGAGACCGACTCAGAAACATGGGTCAAATAGTGGGATCGATGCATATCAATATGGCGAATGTGCTGAGCGGCAGACGCAAGCGCAGGCGTAGCACAGACTCGTCTGGATCGCAGGAGGACCGCAATCGAGCCGAGCAGGAGGCCAAGTCGCCAAAAAAGTGAGTAGATTAAGGAAGGCTGAAGGATTCACTCTATTAATCAATCATCATTTTGATTTTCAGAAAAAAACTATTGACAACCACACAGTATATATATAAAGCCCTCTTCAAGGAGCAGAAGAACTCGGATGTGGCCGTGATGGCATTGGACAAAGTCTGGCATCTGCACAAGGTCTACCTGAGTCAGAGTCCCTACTTTTATAGCATGTTCAATGGATCGTGGAAGGAGGCGCAACAGAACTTTGTGAATATTAAAATACTCGACGACCGGATCAACGCCGATAGCTTGGATGCTGTATTTGGTTCGATGTACTCGGATGAGATCGAGATTGAAGCCAAAGATGTGATACCCGTGCTGGCGACTGCGACACTATTCCATTTGGACGGCATCATTGACAAGTGCGCCGAGGTGATGGTGGACAGCATTGATGGAGAGACTGCGATACAATACTATGAGGCTGCCTGCCAGTACGGCGTACTTAGCGTCAAGAAGTCCACGTTCCAGTGGTTCCAGATCAACTTACTTAGCATTTACAATAAGCATCCCAATCTGTTGCGACTCATCTCCATCGAGCTGATGACTTTGCTCACGGCCAGCCACGATCTGTATGTAATGCAAACGGAATTCTCGCTGTATACGCTGCTGCGTACCTGGATGTTTCTGCAGCTGCATCCAAACTATGATCCCGATGATCCGGTGCAACGTGCCGCGGCCCAAAAGACCCAAGAGAGACTGTTGAATGCAGGCGTTGAGACGCATACCCCCAGCGTGGATGTGGTGCAGTGGACGTACTTTGCCAGCCGCATGGAGGAGCGTTCATTTCTGGCCACGCCCGAGGGTCAGCCGTATGTGCCCGTCTTCCAGAAGCTGCGCACCCAGTACCTGACCAATCACTACATGGACTTGAAGATCATCTTCAACGACAATATCATTCCCAAGGAGTGGCTCTACAGGCACATACACAGCCACTGGGATGCCCTGCTGCGCATCGATCACGGCCAAGAGGATGCGTAAGTGCCAATTGGATTAATATTTAATTCAATTTGATAACTCAAGTCAATATTTCCTCAAACAGAAGTCCGGCGCAGCTGGACAATGAGGAGTTCTTTGAGAACTGCATGCGCTGCGGTCGTCTGCTGTTGGAGCCCGGCTACCAGAAGTGGCGCTGGACGGGCTTCAACTATGGCATGGATCTCATTCTCATTATGGACTCGCGGCGCCTCAATATACGCCGCCACCATCGGCACGAGCACGAGCGGGTGCTCAGCTTGCAGACGAAGCGAAAGTTTATGATTCGCACCGTAGTGACGTCAATCAATTCGCAACGACAGGCGGTGTTTACGCAGACGTCGGATATCACAACGCTGACCCTGGAGAAGAACGAGGAGGTGTCGCTGATGGTGCTTGACCCCAAGCTGGTGCATCCGCTGCTTATCTCTATCAACATGCTGGTCGTGATGCCGCCCAATCAGAGCTTCAAGGAGATTGTGCCGCAGAGTGAGGACTCGACGCTGTCGGCTACGGCGATACCAATTTCGGAAATTGGCGCCAGCTGTGAACGCCCCCTTACCCCAGCTAGTGCTGATGATTCAGCTGTGTGTGTGAGCGGCGATTCGGTGGCATCGACACCAACGTCGCCTATAGCAGTGCGCCCAGCTGGACGCTTCAGCTGGCAGCGAAGTAGTGCCGCCTCGTCAGTCGATGGCGAGGTGATATGTCGCGACATGGCGTGCTGAGCGCGTAGCCCCAAAACACAGACCACCTATGCATGCATCTCATAACATCCCCCATACTCCCATTCGGCACAAACCACCTCGTTCTGTTCAAGGACTCGCCTCTCGACGAGCCTCGTTTAACATATAATTGTACATTCGTTCCCAGTTGGCTACGACTTGCGTCTGTTGTTATATATACAAATGTTATATGTACATATTGCTATATATAGTTAAACCTTCTACTAACTGTACGCCATATAATTGTACATTATCCTTCGGAGCGCCCCAAGGCGCCCGTTTATATATATTTTTGTAAAATCGTTTACATTACATCCTAGCAATTAATGCATTACTATTTTGTAACCAGTTAAGTTTATATCAGCACAGTTTTTGTGCGCTCGGCACAAAGGTGTTAAGAAACCAATATATATAAAGATATATATATCTGTAGAATTTACGATTCTAAAACTCAGATCCTAAGCGCTAAAGTTAAGCTAACAATGCGGCAATCGAACTCAAATCGTATTCGAATCATGCTAACGTCATTAAAACTAATTAACGTCATACTTAAGTCCATTGCATTTTAATTAACCATCACTAAATTATTATTAAATGTGTGAACTTTTTTAAACAAAAGAGAATTTTCTATATTAATCAATTACTTTCTGATATGCAAAGCAAGGGAATTACAGCGATATCTGATCGATCGATCGATCAATCTGTGGGTTACTCAAAGAATTCCCATTTCTTTCGTTATATATTTAATATATTTATTTGTAACAAATATTAGCATTATTGTAATAACAGAACTTTAATTTAAAATTGACCCGGTCAAACAAAAAATACCTAGATCCCTGCCCGTGTAATATACAAACAAATAATTTCGCTATTATGTGCTATAAATACCATACCATACTCCATATCCATGCTCCATGACCAGGCTACATCAAATATTCTATATATCTGTATATATACTTCTGGTTTAGTAGTAGAACAGCTCTGGGAACTTCGTCTCATAGACGGGCTTCTCATTGTTGGTCTGCATTTGAGCTGTTTTGTTGTCGCTTTGCGTTATCTGACGTTCCACGGCCAGCGAGTTGAAGAGCTCGTTCAGACGGTTTTGTATAAGATCGTGCTGGAAAAGTCATAAAGAAAGAAGTACATTAGCTAAGAGATTTAGTAAGACTTCAGAGCTCTTACCTTCGGTTCAGTGCGTCGCATTAGATCATCGAACTCGCCTTCACGGAAGGTGCGTACAATTTGCATTTGTCGCTCGCGTTGCTCTCGCTTGGCCGCCTCCGTCGGTTCGGCTAGGGCGCGTTTCATCGCATCGAAGTTGTATTCGGGCGACAGGGATTTCTTGCAGACGCCTGGCGAGCTGTTCACGCTATCCACATCCCCGTTGTATAGTGTTAGGTCGGCGGAGCTATTACGCTGCGTCATGTGGTTGCTGACCGACTCCACCCAGGAGTGACGATGCCCCGGATTATCAGTCTGGTTGAGTGTATAGGGCGCTCCAGTATTGAGGCGCTGTGCATCCATGCCTGCATTTTGCAGGCATTCACCCAAGGCCAGTTTATCGATGGATAGATGAGGCAGCGATAGGTTCATATTCTTTGAGACCACCTTCTTCGGCTCCAGCAGCGGCGGCAGATAGTAGATGGCCTCTTCCCTTCGCGCCTCTATAATCTTTTGTGCATATTCCAGCAAATTGTTGATGCCGCTGACACGTGAGATGAGCACCAGCAGCGCAATGGAAATGGAGTGTAAATTGCACCGATGCACTGCGCCCAGCGTCTCCACAGTGCAGGCGACTTGCTGAATTCTATAATAATTCAAACAGGGATTTGTTAGCATTAATATATCGATTGGCATTATCATATCTTACCCCAATATGAACAGCAAGAATTCCTGCACCGTTTCGCTGCACGACATTTCCACAATGAGCAGCGAGGCTGTATTAAAGCTGGAAGTCAGGGCATCTACTCGATCGGATAGTGCCATGCTGTCGATCAGCGCCTGCATGATATTCGCGCCATATTTGTGCGTGAATATGATGTCGGACCGTGAGGGCGGCTCCTGTGACAAGGCAGGATAGGGCTTCACGCTCACGCTGCTGAGCACTTTCTCGTTCTGATGGCGATCGAGCAGCGCCTGGAAGATCTGCATCACAATCATGCGCGTTGGGTCGTGCGGTGCGCGCGCCATTCGCAGCAGCGGCTGCAGGAACGAGGCGGGAAAGGCTTTCTCGAAGGATACTGTACTGTACTGGTTGCCCACTTTGAGCAGCGACTTTAGCAATATATTCTGCAGCATTTGATCGCTTTTGCTCTTCTTGGACAGATCGGGCACCGTGTTCATGATGAACAGCATGATCTCGATCTTCTGGTAGTCCGGATGATGATTGGCGAACTCGCCCAGGGCATTGATCAGCGCCTCCTGGTACTGCGATTCTTCCGGAGTTATTTCAGTGGTTGTGCTCACGCTCGTACGCAAGTGGGTCAGCAGATTGTTAATAATATCCAGGGCAGATGGCCCGACACTCTCGCCCGCCGCAATGGCAATGATCTTGGACAGCACCACAGCCAGGGAGGTGCGTGTCTTGGGCGAGGACTTGAAGTTGCTGTCCAAATGCTGCATCAGCGTCTCCACCACGGTGTAGGAATATTGTGGTTGTATGGAAATCATAACAATACGGAATGTGTGTATGGCAAAGGTGTTGGGCACCCACAGCTCATGGCGATCCAAGTGGCTGTAATGAAGAAGCATTACTAACTGATAATGTGGTTAATATGTTAGGTGACTTACGTCAACAGCGGCTTGAGTACGCTGCGTATGTGTCCAAAGGACGCACGACCCACCAGCTCGCGCAGCACTTCCTCAGCGAGCACAGGTGGCGTCACATTGGTGGCATCCTCAACAGGTGTCAGATCGCCCGACTAGATGAATAAGAGAAGGTTTTAGTAACAAGATCTCTGAGCTGTATAAAGCGGGGATAAGGTAGGTGCTGGTATTGGGATTTATGCTAAACATAGATAGTATATAGATTATATACAGTGAAAACTCTACTAACTAAACGTTGCCTTGTCTGAGCTCTAGAGATTGTCCGTCTATCTCTTAGCAGACGCAGCTTCAGGTCTTTAGTCAACTTTCATTATATATATTTACAGGGCTTAGGGCTAGACATAAATATACTTTGATTAATTATATTTGGAATCAATTCAAATTACCGCCAGTAAATTTTTCTTCACAAACATAACGTTCACACAGAACTGTTTTTGTGTTTCAGTTATGTGTAATTGTTGTGTGTTTGTTGTTGTTGTTGTGTGTTGAATTGGTTTCGTTTGCATTTATGACAGAATATATACGAAAACAACGAAAAACAACAGAAATTAGTTTGGCCAATTTCATATAAATTTATGCATAAGGTAGTCGGATTTCAGGCTGATTCGGGTCAAGTGAACAAACCTGCATATTGAACAGCAGCGAAGGCACTATCTTCTCCATGTGCTGTGCCTCCCAGATGTTCTCGACCAGATCGTCAGATACTGTCTTACGTATGACGCCCTGCAAGCCTTTAATGCCAGCCAGACGCAGGCTATCACGCAAATCCTGACTGTCGCTGTGACACATGGACGAAAACTTTGAGATAAAGAAGTCGTAGCGTCGATGATACGAGGGCGTATCTTCGTTTATATTAGCAAACTTAACGAACTGTGGGAGAGAAAGAGATTTAGAATTAGTTGATGATAGTTTTGAAGGGGATTCAAATTGAACTCAAGAGTTGTTTGATATGATTCTAAGAGTATCTTTTCTAGATTGCGAATACTGAGCTATGTATAACATTATTCATTCTACAGATTCCGAACTCTCTGATACATAGGGTATCAGTAATTCCCAACAGTACAATAAGTTCAGTTTCGGAATCCAGAGAGGAACTTTAACAATCATGCTACATTTCCTACCGAATTAGTTGCCATTATCTTTAAATTCGGATTCGAGTCCTCGAGCAGTTTTTGCACCATGCGCAAAAACGATTCGACGAACAAGTTCAGCGTCGTCTGAGCATGGCAGGCCTGTAGCAGCAGATCCATCGCCTCCATAGCAATCTCGGCTAGTCTATAAGAAAATTTATAATATAAGTACAAGTTATTTATATTATATATTATCTTACTTGTAGCGCTTGCGATTGATGTCCTTGGTGGCCTTCTGGTAGAGATACTCCCCGATGCGATCGAGCTTGTCGGGCGAGCTCAGCGAATAGAAGGTCAGCTTCTCCATATTGGACTTGACGAGGCCATCCTCGGGGTTGACGGGGAATATGTTGTCAACCAGACGTTTGTAGCGCGGTCGCAGCGCCGAGCAGCAGCCGCAGCAACCTAGAAGAGCGCAAGGGAAGGCGCATTGCTTAGATGGATTGGGCAGGCAGACGTGTATGCAGCGATAGGTAAACATGCGATGCAGTGCACATATGTTGTTCCTTCCGCAATGGACAAATGATGACTAATAGACATTCAACCCCAAGAGCCCAGCGCGCTACTGTTAGCTGCCAGTCAGTTGGACTGGGTGCGGTGGCCATTTAGACCAAGTCGTTTATCTTATCATCCATAATCGTTGCCATTTTCTAAAAGAGAATTGACCCGAGTCGCGTGCTAAGAGCGCATGTTGTTGTTATTGCGTTCTCTTTTGCTACACATCTTCGGCAAAATCCTTGGATTTTGTCATCGATCGCTGGCGTCATTTATTTATTCGTTTCGAGGTCACACGGCTGTGCTTCTGTTGATTTCTATTCTGACCAATCACTCACCAGGCATGTTTGCTCAACAGGCGTTGCTTTTATGTTTTTATCGCGGCGTTAGATAATAAACGCGGCGATAAAAGAATTTCACTGTTGTAAACTTGTGTGCTCGAATTTTTGTTTTACTCTTTGACTATTTTTGCGAGGTGCTGCCACATAGTTTGTCATCGAACGATCTGGCAGTGCTCAGTTTTACTTGAAGTTGGGTGCGCTGTTAACAGCACTGCTCCTCACAGTTAGCGAATTTTTTTGGAGTTTAGCGCGCTCGTTTTGTGTTCACGAAAAATGTGCATCATTATATATAAAAATATATTATACTTACAACTCGGATCGGTGCACTTCTGTACGAAGCTATCGAAAAACTCCGGCAGTTCGGGAGGCTCAAAGCAGCAGCGTATTAATGCCATTCTTATTTTCTAAGTTTGTTTCTCAATGAAGAAATTTATGTGCGCGCTCGTGTGTGTGTGTGTGTTAATACATGAGTATGTGTTGGTGTGTTCCTTAGTTAAAGTCAGCTGTTGACATGTAACGGGAAGAAAGCTTTCGTTTTCACTTAGCTCTAAGCTTTCCTTGCCAGTTAAGGTACGTATAGATTTGTATATGAATATGTATATATATAGATATATTTTGCGTGGGCACGTGGGCTATTATTAAATGCTTGGCTTTGTAAGAAGATGACCCTCTGGCATTTACATAAGGCAGCAAGTGGGAGCACAACACTTAACACTTAACACTAACATTAATCATATTAACAGAAAGAACAATGTAAAGTGATTAATCAATTTACATTTAAAACACTGTCGATTTTTGCGTAACCCGCATCACATTTTGTTTTAAATTTAGAATATCTTGATATTAATTGCTTTTCACTGATGCATAACGCGCTTTGTACTTTGCTGTTGAGAACTAAAATAGGTACTGAATGTGAAAGTTGTGTACTGAACATAATTTGTGCAAAAAAAAGCTGCGCTTTGGCATTTGACAGGCTTCGCCAACGAAAGCTTTCCTTGCGCAGCAATTAATGTGCTACAAAAGCTCAAGGGATTTGTTTAGAAAATTCCCATTGACAACTGTTGCGGAACAGTTTTAGCTATGCTGTGTGTGTGGGAACGAAAAATAACCGTTAGGCACTCGAACAGGAATGCAGACGACCGCGCGTCGAGTGAGTGTGAGGGAGAGAGTCCACTTGGCTCTGTCAGCCTGGTCGTTACTGAAGTGTAAGAGATACGGCGAATGCTTCGCACGACAGATTCGTGCGTTGACAACTTTATTAAAGTTAAATGGGCTCCTTGCAAAGAGAGTGTGTGAAAGAGAGGGGGAGGGAGGGGGAGGGGATTTCGTGTGGAGTGGACGTGGGACGACGACAGATTGGTGCTTTATAGTTTCTTGACCGGTTGACGACGATGACAATCGATGATTTATTTGTATATTTTGCGTATTTCTTCATTTTTTGATTAATTACTGAGATATTCAAATGTTCAAGTGTGTGTGGAAATATTTGCGTGAATTATTTTATTCCGATTGCTGTTGTATGCTCACCTGAGCTCAGCTCAGCTCAGCTACCTGCTGAACTGGCTGCCTACATGATTTGCTTTGTTTATGACACTTGCCAGAATAGTTTCAGTTGCCCCGGGGATTAGCGCTCTTTCATAACTAACTTATCTACAAGACGAATTAATTAGTAAAGCGACCAGCTTGGTGAATTCTGATGCTACGCAGATACACTTAGCAAAAGTGGGAGGGAATTTTAAATTTAAAACAAATTCATAGAAATTCAGGTGGTTAAGATAAAATTATAAAAATTTTGAGAGCCTTTGTGAAGTCTGAAATCATTGTATATTAAAAAGAATACAATTTCTTACCTTAGAAGAAATAAATAAATAATAAATAAGATTTTATAATAGGTGTTTATAGCTAATTTTAGATTAAAAATATATTTTCGTTTAATCTGTAATATATATATAGTTTAAATTAATTTATTTGTTTTGTATATATCTTTTTTCGCTAAGTGTAGCTTTTCTTAGTAATCATAATTCTAATTTAAATATGTAAATGATTATTAATTTGTTTAACGAAATTCAAGCGTGAGCTTATTGATATACGGAATAGAAGATTTGAATTTTAAGTTATATTGGGAGAACGTTTAAATTGTGGAATACGTATTTAAGCAAACAAAAGTTTCTCTGTTTTAAAGGTATATGTAGAAAACAAAAAAAATACTTGGGTGCTACATAGATTTTTATAGAATTTTCTTAATTTAAGAATGAAGAGTGAATGAACAATTATTTTTCATTCATGATAATTTAGTTTTGGTTAATAGCAAAGGACATTTTCGCTAAGTGCAGCGATTATAACTAGCCAATATCGTGATTGATGAGCTGGGGTGTGGTGCTGGTGGATGCTGTCTGTCTGGGAGGTTACTGTTGTTTGCCTTACGCAGCATCCGCAGCAGAAGCAGCAGCAGCAGCTGTTGGTGTTGAGCGTGTCTGTCAGGCTTTGCTTCACAGAATTTCCATATTATTTCTAAGATACAAACCTAACGAAGATACTAAAACTGAAGCTGGAACTAAGTGAAGAATGTTTTTGGGCGAGCTGGTTTCACTTGTTTACATCGCCAACATCAACAGCCCAGCCGCAACTTGCCTTCATTTAAATCAAGCCAAAGAGAGCGGGAGATGCAGAGAGACAGAGAGAGCAAGAGCGAGCGAGCGGATGAGAGAGCGTAAAAGAAATGCCGGCTACCTGTTGCTCTGTGTTGCTTACCTTAGCTCAGCTCATTAAGCTCCAAGACGCCGAGCTTTGACGCTCACGACGCAAAGTTTTGAGCTTGTAACGCGGATCGTGCAAGCTGTTAGCTTTAGTCGACTTTCAGACGTGACGGCGTTCACCTGGCTGAACCCAACGTGCGATACTCCCACTCTCACTCGCTCGCTCGCTCTTTCTCTCGTGTGTGTGTGTGTGCGTGCGCGCGTTTAAGATGCGCGATTTGTTATACAAAATTGGCAACGATTAATATATATTGATATATATATATATATATATACGAACTGGTCAGCACAGCTGCTAACCCTAACTCGCCTGCATTTGCATTGCAATTAGGAAATCAATATTGCGTCTCTCTCGCTCTCTCACACTCTCTCGAATATTTGCGATCGATCGCCAACGACCATCGGCACGTCCATTCAACTGCACTCAACCCACACACATAGAAAAAGAAGAAAAAAAATAAAATTAGAAAAAATTAGAAAAAAAAACAAACGACTTTGTGCGCAGTGCAAAAAGCAAATCGTGATAAATTTTCGCTTAAATTGTGCAAACGATTTTTTTGGTAAAAAACATTTAACAACGACTGCAAATGTATGAGTGTGTGTGTGCGCAGGTGTATCTCTCTGTGTTTGTGTGTGTGTGACTAATTTAGAATTTGATGTGCATTTGCCAAACGATTTCAAAAGAAGATCGAACCACACTCAACCCGACAAGTGTAACAGTTTGTTTACTTAACAACAACAACGACTCAAATAACAACAACAACAACAGCAACTAGTGTAATTAGAACTGCGCAAAACGCTTTGATGAGGTGAGTCGCTTCGCTGCAATAGAATTGTATATACAATTGTCACAAATATTTAACGTGGGCTTTTCAAGGCATCCAAACGAGCTACAGTAGAGCTGCGCTAAACAAGACTTTCAAACAAACAACAAATTTTCTGACTCTGTAACGCTTTTACTTCTATTAAAACAAATCTAATCGTAGCTATATACTAAGTATTAAAAAACAACTAAAAAAATTGGAAATTATTTTATTTCTTTCTCTGAATAATTCAAATCGAAGTTTCGCCCAAAATCTTATCTTAAATCTTGAGTTTTTATGACACTAGAATATTCTTAAGGTTTGTTCCAATTACACAGACACAAGGTCTGTCTGCCTGTGTGTGTGTGTGGGTGGAGGTGGCTACACTTGGCGAAAAATCTTAGTAATTCCTGATAAGCCTGACTTGCATGCCAATAAGAATATTTGCTGCAGCAGTTGAAATTCTTCAAAAGTATTTAACATAAACAGGAAACTTGATTCTCATAAAATTCTTTAGTTGAGACATTCCATTATGACAGGTTTTTCGTTTATGATGGTTTAAACAATTGTAATCCAAATTCAATGCGTGTTTGAGTTATTTTTTAGCTATTATAGTACCGAAAACCTTTTTATGAATTTTTAGAAAAAATAAAAACGTCTTATTTTATTTATTTAAATTATTTCTAAAACATTTTTTCTTTTAAAATATTTATAATATTTATATTATTTTATTTTAATATTTTTTATTTTAAAATAAAATTTTTAAATCATTTATAATTTATTTTTGAATAATTTGTTGATTTTAAAATAATTTTAATGTTTAAAATATTGTTGTTGTTTTTATAAAATCTTTTTTACTACATGAAAAAAATTTTCAAAAATATTTGCAAAATTCAGACAATTGAAATTCTAACTAGAAACTTATTTTAAATTATAAAAATATTAATTCTGACTTGAATAAAAATTTATTGATAAGTTTAGCTTTGACGAAATTCAAAGTTGAAACTTTAAACAATTGCCCAACACTTTTCTCTCAGTGTATTCGCAACCAACGCATTGTTAGGAATAGACACACGTTTCTGACTCATTTGGCAATTGGTGAAATACAAAAAGCCAACTGATTAATAGTTCTAAGCACATTTGCGTCAAATAGAGCGCAGATAAATTGAACTGTTAGCCTTTTGGCTAACTCTTTGCTCTTGGCTTAAAGTAATTCATAGTTCAAAGAGTTAAGACTTTCTTTCGATTTCAACGAAACCATTGGCAATATCTTTGCAAGTTAATAAATATGCGACCTCTCTAAGCTGCCGACATGTTGGAGCTACAAGTCTTTGTAGTCTGTGTTGCGGCGATTGCTTTGAATTTCGGATGCAAATTAATAACCAATTATAATGTTAATAAAAAGCTTTGCTATCATTATGATGAACTCGTGTTGGCCCGAATGATCATTCCGATGATAATTCCAGACGAGAGCTGAACACGAAACGGAAATAGAATTCTGAAGGTCTTACAATGCAATCTTATAGATATATGTAATGTGAATTTAGCTATTTCTTTACAGCTGTAAAGATTTGAGTGAAAGTCTGAACGATTAAGCCTTTTTAAGGGCAGGGGCGTGGTGTGATGCTCGTTCAGAGAGTGATTGAAGAAGAGTTGATTGGTTTTGGGTAATGTCGATCATATCTTGAGCGCTATTGGGGCTTGGGTTTTATATTTTATAGATCATTTTTATAGTTCAGCTTGCTAAAAAATTATTTAGATTATATAGCTACCTTCGGGGGCATGGCAAATCGATTAAAACAGCAACAGTTTCAAATTTTAAATACCTCAATTTTAACAACTGATTAAATGAGACATAACAGTCTCTATAGATTGGCAAGTGTATCGCATTTCACCTCCTCTTCTCTGCATCACCTGAACAAGTATTATGCAGTCAGATGTTTTTTCATATTGATTTTCACCTTAAAAAATTAGCCTATTCGTCCATTATCGCTTCGTATCTCAGTTCTAAGAGCTCACATAAAAATTAGCATTGCAAATGTGATTGAAAATCAGAATGAAAAAAAAATACAAAAACTAACATAAAATTTGCTTTAAAATTCACATAAATTTTCGACTTTAAATTCGATTGGAAATTTTTTATTGATGTATTTTTGCCAAAAGCGCAAATATTCTTAAACTAATATACATATGTAATTTGTTAAATTAACAGAAATAAAAATAAAGCCACACATAATCTGAACGATCTAGAACGCTTGGAAGATTTCTCCATTTGAAATTTAAATGCCAAGCGATTTATATTTATTTTTGTTGTACGAGAAAGTTGAAGTCGCTGAAAAATAGGAAATTTGAGTCGAGAATTATATATTTTCTGTATAAAAAAACCTTGTGAAAATGGCTGAAAATAAGAAGCCCAGCAAATTGCGAATTTTGATCAATAATGTGAACTGGTTCTTCGATCTGCCAGCTGTGCAGAATGCAAAAGTCGCACTTGTTGTGCTGTTGGATCTGATGACGCTGTCGAGTCTTCTGCCAGCTTACTCCAATTATATAGCTCGTCCGTTTATCCTTTGGAAGTATTAACCAAGGATAAACACTGCATATCATATATATATAAATATATGTATATATGCATATATATACTTTTATACTTTTTATAGCTGCGTTCTTATGTGGGCGCATTTTGAACTTGTTTCCAAACGATCTTCACCTTCAGTTCAATGCCAATGCCAATGACGTCATGCTGCGGACTGCATGTAAGTTGTGTATCTGTGTGTGTGTGTGTGTAGGTGTCTTCGAACAGCCTAAAAGCCTCTGCTCACCTTACCCCGCAGCTCCGTTCGTCTTTTGGACCGTTCGCCTGTTGTCTTCAAACGTTTTGCCAAAAAAAAAAAAACAAAAATTAAATCGACGCACAAAATTTTGTTTTTTCGCTTTTTTTTTGAGCTCATTAAAACTTTCGAAAGTTGCGCAGCAAAACGTCTTTTGTGTCTGGAAATAAACGTCAATTTAAAAAGGAACCTGTGCACCAGCGAAATCACACACACAAACACACGCACACACACACACAACAAATTGAAAATTCTCGAATAAACAGCTTTTTTGTGTGTTGATGTTGCCAAAAATGGTGTAGAGCCTTGCCTTGTACGCAGTCCTACGGCTGGTTTCGTTTTTTTTTTTCTCCGCTCTTTTGGAAGCTGCGCTGCGTGTTTTTTTATCCGGCTGCCGTTTTTGGTGTGCATGCGTCAAGGATGATTTGTTTTAATGCAAAAGGCAGCAGCGGCTTCAATATTTTATTTGTGATTTTTTTTTTCCTTTATTTTATTTTATTTGTGAGTTTTATATTATTATTTTATTTTTTATTTTTTGTTTGCTTCCTGCCCCGCGCCTTTTTGACTCATTCTACGTAAATTGCCTGTCGGCCATTTAGCACCTACGAAATTTGTGTTTCTTTCGTCTTCACAAATGTGCCGCGGGCTGATTAACACTGTTCGAGCTAAATACACTTGAAAAGTCTTAGCCATGCAATTGTGTATCTGTTTGTGCGCTGGGCGAGTGTAAAGCCGAAACAAATATCAACAAATTGGCAATGCTGACTGGCTTTTAGTGGCTGCTAATGAATGCGCGTTCCCTGAGTGACCTTACCTAAGCGGCAGCCGAACGCCACGCGGCGCATCGGGTCAACAAAAGCGGGTAACATTCACTTTCGCATCGTGCACCTTTAATTGCCCACGGGGCAGAAACATCAAACACAAGACTCAAATCGAAATCCAAGAGGGGGTAGAGTGTATGTGCTGGCAGATACCCAGCAGTAAGTTGGTTTATCAGAGAAATATTTCAGAAGTTGTTAAATGAGAAGTTTTATATATATTTTTTGTAGCATTAAAAATCTCTTAAAACTCGTCTTTATTACCTTGGCTAACTCAGATACATAGATAGATTCCATATATATTTATTTTATATATATGTATATGATTCCTTATATATTTTATTTATAGTAGAATGCAGTTTAGTCCAGACTAGTCTAATCTAGGCAAGGTTAGTCTATATACTCCATATAGAGAACTCCAGCTAACTATATAGGCCAACTTATGCCAGCAGCTGCCTGCCATGCACAAATGTAGCTGCGTCTGCAATATACCTGTTTAGCCCACATGCACTGAGTACAGGGTAAGAAAAACAAAATCAAAATCGAATTCGAAATGTGTGAGACAAGAGGCAAGCGCACAATGTCTTCCAAATGGCGTAATCGCATTTGTATCTGTGTCCGTGTGTGTGTGTGTGTGATTTGTGATTGTTGAGGCGGCCTGAAAGGCAGCGCTGAGACTAGCTGTTGATTTAATGGGGTCGACTGCTATTTAACAAATTGTTTAACCTGGTCGCGTTTCCATTTGTAATGGACAAATGGGACTGGCATTGAGCCGCGCTGAGCACCGCTGAGCGGAAGTTGAGCGGTCAATTGCGAACGGTAAACAGCATTTGACACTTCACAAAGCATGTGCGGAAGTCAAACGCATATACAATGCTATAATAAAAGGCCCAATTAGTGGCCGGGCAAATCATATAATCATAACTGAAGCACTTATCAGCTTAGCTCTTTTTTTTGCATTATTTTCAATTGACCTCCTGCCTGGGGCTCAGGTGTATCGGGTGTCAAGTGTCGCCAGTGGCATTGGCAGGTGCGCAGGCGCAACGTTGAGTGCTGCAATACGACGCCCTGGGAACGGTCTCTAAGAGATTTCTTCTTGGACAAAGCACGGATATAGCTGGATACCCTGTAGCAGTGAGTGAGGAGCGAGAGTCTTGAACTGTGAATAGTGGGAGCTGGACTGGAGCAGATAGAGGCGAGTGTGCAGATTTATAGAGTCGATTGAGGTGTCCAGCATCTTCAAGTATACCCTGTAAAAAAGAGTAGATGAAGTCATTAACTGATATTTCCTATGTTGTATAAGGCAGGATTGAAAATCAGTCTAAAGGTAATCAGAAATTGAATTTATTGCAGATTTTCTGCTCTGCAGTAGAGTAGATCAGAGACACCTAAAAGATCTTTGCTAATTCCAAGCCAGCACTTGTATACCCTGCATCAAAGGCAAGTCCTTAACTGGCAGCGGAGATTGCTTAAGGAGACCTCTCAAAACAAGCCTAAAACCAATTGAAAATTGTTATACATTTCATATTCCACAATATTTGCTGCTCACTGGCTTAGATTCTTGAGATCAGATAAGCAAACAGGGTATTTCATCCACAGTCTCACAGTCGCTTAATTGGCACACATTTTGATGGCGTCAAGCGCTATGTGTGGCTGGTTGGCAGACTGGATCGAACCAAAAACGAATATTTGGGGCGTGCATGATGTTAGCCGAAAATGCTTTCAATGAAGTCATTAAATTGATGTATTGGCCGCTGGCCTCTGGCCGGTGGTTGGGCCTGCTTAGCTTTCATCTCTCTCGCTCGAGCCAATTATGAAGTTCCAAGAACTGCGTCTGGCTGCGACTGCCATAACGATTCCAGCAAATTTCTCTTTGTCTAGTCTGCCTTTTTTTCATATTTTTTATTATAATAATTGACCGATGTGATGTCATCTGCTTTGGGTGACAGTTGCTGACGGCGTAGCCCAAACAGAGATTCATGCATACAAATGAGAGCTGGAAACTGGAGCGATTACGGTCATGCATTGTGCGCTTGTTTCCCAGTTCATTTGCCGCTAACGATAATGGGCGTCTTATCAATTGGCAAAAAATGGAAAAGAAAGAAAGATTTGTAACGCGTTTCATAATTCGACTGTTGCTGCTGCAATGGGGCCAAATTATTTTGGGACTGGCTGCCATTATGCGCATTACCCAATATAATATATATATATATATATCGAGCAATATAAATAATGTCGAAATTGAGTCACCCAAATGTTCGTTACCCCCGCCCCTGCCCTGCTGTTAACTGCTTTGTATGCCGCCCAAGCGTTGCGGTCAACAACATTTGACGAGATCGGCCGAAAAACTGTATGGCATATCAATGAACTCGTCTTGCGATCAGCTGCAGACGCGTCTGCTCCCAATATTATTTTACGATATTGAAATTTCCAAATCTCTGAACGGACTTTGCATTTCCATCAATCAAAAAAAGCATATTACGCGCCACTCACGTACCTTTGTACCTTTAGTATATATATGAGATATGTGCCAAACTGTTTAGCATATTAATGAAGTCGCCTCTCAATCAGCTGAGTTGCCGCTGCTTACAATACTAAATTGCGATATTTAAATTCAATTCGAATTCCAGCGGATTTTGCATTTCTATTAATCAAAAATTGTATAAAGAGATAGTCACGTAGCTACTTATATATATATATATATATATATATATACATTGAGGTCTGCTTGATATATGAATGAAGTCAGCTTTCGGTCAGCTCTGCTACATCTGTAATATCTTAATACGTTACGTTACGATATTGAAATTTAAAATATTATATATATATATTATAACCGACTTATGTACCTATAGATCATACATATATAACTTCTATATAGGCCAAACTGTATAGCATATCAATGAGCTCAACTCTGCATCAGCTGAAAACGTTTGAAGGCACATAGTATAATTTTACGAGTTTGAAGTTTCTTGAAATACTTCCATCAATCAAAAAGTGTATTACGAGAGACTCACATGCCTGTAGCAAAAACGAATGTATATATACATATATCATATATCTCCACACATTTCATCAAACTCTTGCATTTCTATCAATCAAATCAAATTAAATCAAATCGCATCTCTCATAGCTGGCAGCTAATAATTAGTCTCGAGATTTCAGCACAAATTTGCATAAATTATGTTCCGAGCGCTGCTACCGCTAGCCAGCCCAATGGCTTTAATTACCCCGGCAGCGACATTTGGTATAGATAAAAGGCAAATAAAAAGCAAGTAGAAGAAGAAAAAAGTAAGACAGAAAAAGTGAAACTGCGTTGGGGCTTATGCAAGACGGAAGATGGTCGCACAGTTCGCATGCAACATTCGATTATGAGTTGTGCCAGAGACCCAAAGAAGAAGGAAAATATTGCATGCCTGGCGCCCTTTTTCCCACTGGAGTTGTTGCATGCAGCGTGGCAGCGTGGCAGCGTGGCGGCTAGACAGGCATGCAACATGCAGCACGTTGCATGGGCTTGGGTGCCAATTGCCATTGCCGATTCGCCGTTGACCTTTGCCACCGTCAACGTTGCCGGAAATGTTGGCCGCGCTTGGAAGATGCAACCGAAAAACGAAACTGACACCAAGGAGCTTTCAAAATTTCGTGCAGCCTCTGCGGCGAGAATTGTTGGGTGAAAAACGAAACGAAAGAAACGAAAAGAAAAGAGTTTGGCAACAAACTGCGCTCATAACTAGAAATTGAATCAAAAGACTTAGGCAACGAACTTGGCTCACAGCTAGAAAAATTAATCGAAAGACTTAGGCAACGAACTCGGCTCATTTACTATTTACACCGTAATTGCGCACAATTCTCGCTGCTCGATTCATTTAATTGATAGATTTGAAAACATTTTGAAAACTCACTGAGCGAACAATCAAGGGCCAAACTCAGCATTCGCCTCATGACGCTCATTTCGAACGCTGATGATCGATGGGTGCTTGGCATGCGTGTTGCTTGTTCGATATGGTACCTAATTGATTTCTGCACAGGTTAAAAGTCGCACAGCCAGCCAGCTGTGACATGTGAAAAATGGCACAGCAGCAGTCAAGCGCATATACTCTATTGATACTTCTGCATAGGGTATTATTACTGAGATATTCAGTATGTAAGGTCAAAGAGATAACTAATTTAAAGTTGAATTATATTAAAATTTCTATCTATGTATCATGCAGATAACTCTTGGAGGCATCAAAAATCTCTTTAAGCTCAGCTGACTTCTGCAGACAGCTTGAAATATTTCTGATTTAAACTTCCAAAAGAGTGAATGTATGTCAATATATGTATATAGATATAGAGAGGGCATATTATAGAGAATATAATAAAGCGATATTTAAAGAAAAATCTAAGGCTTAGTACCTAGTACCTGGGACCATTTGCAGCTTTTTTGTCCCTTTTTTTGTTTTCCAACATTGGCACAGCGAGAAGAAGATATACAAAAAGTGAAGTACAAGGAATCTGCATAACTTTAGTATAATCTATATATAAATACATATCTAGCATTTGCATAACTGTGAAATATAATCTGCTACAGATCAACCTCAGCAGATGTAAACACAGATAAACTAACAAAAGAACTGACAGATGGTCAGATAGTGCTAGATCGTTTGGGCGGCTGATGTCAGATTCAGAATATTTATATTTTATGGACTTGGCCACGCCTAGACTAAAGTATAATATGCATATTAAACTATTAATTTGAATATCTTTCACTTCACCTTCTACAATTTCCGCTAGGGTATGCAAACTTCAGCATCTCACCGCCAACTATTTTTTTCTATCATATTTTTTGCCCATCTAGCTATCGATACTCTCTGGGTTAATTATTGTATTATAAATTCGAAAAGTGAAATTTGTGTAGTCCAAATTTGTGTGCCCGCTGGGAGCAGCTCGGAGTTAAGAGCCACATTAATCATTGGCAGTTTGCCATTAAATAAGAAATTGATTTAGATTTCTCATCAAAAACGCCGAATAGCCGATACACTCCGGGCCACTGAGCTAGTAACACTTCACACACCTGACACACACATAGTCAGAGTTGTGTATTAAATGCAAAGCTGTTGGTGTTTTGGTATACACATAACATCCAACAAGGCAAAGAAATTGCCACAAAGGCGCAGAGGAAAAGAGAAAAAAAAGTTGCAATGTAATGCCGCAGAGATTAACCTTCTAACATACATAATAAAGTGAAATATGTAGTCATAAGTACAAGCGTTTCCTAGACGGACTTTTGAGCCACAGTTTAGTGAGCTAACAAAGCGTGAAAATGACAGCGTGCTCGAGCACAATGTGAACAAGGCAATGGGTTTGGGGCGGGGCGGGGCAAAGTGGGGCACTCCGACGACGATGGTGAGATTGACGGCCGGCCATCAACGGGGCAGCCAAACAAAACGATGACAAACAATATGCGAACGGATATGAGACGAAGTCAGAGTCAGTGAAGTTGGCATTGGCCAGCGGTCTACCCATGTGTGTGCGTGTGTGTGTGTGGGCGCTAGCCTTAGCATTAGAATAGCAAATGAAATCGTGGCTATCTCAGCTATGCAATATGGCTCTCAAAATGGCAAGTAGCAATTACTAATTTCTTTTGTGCGCAGCGCATGCAACACAAGGGAATTTAGTTGTAAAAATCGAAAAAAAGAAAATAAATAAAAAATAGAGACAGACAGAGACAGAGACAGCGACTGCTGCTTCTTCTTCATCTTCGGCTTGGCTGTCGCCGACAACCAGCTCAGCACAGTTCAGCTTCTACTTGGCTGTCTTTGTGTCTGGAAATGCCTCTGTCTCGCTGTCTGAGGTATTGAGCTCGCTGCGGCATCCACTCACAGATGCCTGAGCATAGATATCGAAATGCAATTAAGTATTTGCCAAGTCGGCAAATGGACGTTCGAGCAGGAGCAGGAGCAGGAGCAGGAGCAGGAGCAACAGCGACGAGCGCCACCAACAAAGCAAAAGGCGGCACGCATGGAAAAATGCAGTCGGCAAGCCGAGCCGAGGTTCCAGCTAGAGCGCTTGGTCTTTGCATAACTTTGACGTCGGCTTGGACTGCTGCGGCTGCTGTTCGCCTTGGGGCTTGGCCGTACTTACAAATTGGACTACACCTTCATTTTCACTTCGGCTTCGACATGGCTTTTAGACAGACTCAATTTCTGTTAGCTGTTTGTTTGCCCATTGCCTGTTGGCTGAGCCTGAACCTGAACCCCCTTTCCAAAGGTCAGCGGCTGGCGCTGTTTGCCTTTGCCTCAAACTTGGACTGAGAATCGCACTCGGACTCTGGCTCGCCCGTCAGTCTGTCCGACTGTCCGTCCACTTGGACTGTTGCCGCACTTTTGGTTTCACTTGACACGCTCGCTGGGCCGGCACAGCAGGGCTGGGCCTGGGCCATCATTATGTTTGCTGAACACAATCAGCCCCTGCCTCATTCGCCGTGTCAAAGTTCAAGTTCAGAATCATTACTGTGCCCCTTCCACAGTCAGTTCTACTCGATGTTTGTTTCTGAGCCCCATTTGGAGTATAATTTGAAATAATTTGTATGAAATGAGCTACACACTACGCAATTGCGAAATTAGATTCAAATTGCATTCAGCAAAGTTGTTTAATTGAATCCCCCATATATATATATTCGCTATATACACATACTCTGAGCGAGGACGCCGCACAGGTTAGCTCCTACGCTGCGAAGCGCTACAAATTTTATGTTTATTACACCTTAATAATGCGTGTTTACAAACAAATCACGTTCATGGCGCAATCAACGCGCAGCAATCGGCATCGGCATCGACATCGGCATCTGGGCCCCGACCTGCTGCTAGTGGGTTCTACTTATACACACAGTCGTCGGTGTCCATGCTGACTAGTCAGCTTCCCATCAACGTCAGTCGATGCGTCGTTGCGTCGCAGCGCACGCATCGCCACTCAAATTATATGGTAAAGCATTTTTATTGGCAGCTTCAAGCGTTTTGCGTACACTCAGCGAAACTAATTGCGACTTCTTTTCTATGCCAAACGAAGATTTGTAATTAACTTCAGCTGAGAATGTTTTTGTTGATTTAAAAGCTATTTTCTATAATTTTGAAATTATTTTAAATACGTAAATAATATAAATAGGTAATATTAAAAAATAAAATTAATAAAAAGAGTAAATAAAATAATTTTTTGTAAATAAAAAAATAAATAAAAATAATATAAATCATAAATACAAATAAATAATTTGAAACAAATATATAAAACATGAATTTAAAAAATAATAATAAAATATTTCATTTAAATGTAAATTAATTGGCTTTGTTTCTATATCAAAAATTAAATCTGGAGCTTAGCCATAATGATTTTTTAGTTCATTTAAGTTAATTTCTTTTCTAAAATCGTCTTCGTAATATAATTGATGAATAGAGTATATTAGCTTGCTGCAGAGTATGTCTTGTTGCTCTTTAAACTTCGGTATTTAAGCTCCTTTACTAGTTCGGCTCTAAAAGTGATATTTTGGCTAAGTCCACTGGGCCGTGGCTCAATCAGCATAATATGTATCTTCCATAATTTGTGGAACGTAGCACCAGCAATCACTTCATATGGTTCTCTATTGATCTCTACTACATATAGATCTATAATTTATCATTTCATTCATTTCAAATTTCTTATATATGTATGTTTCTCTCAGTGTATTGCGCTGCACTGCTAGAGCCTGGGCAGCCAGACGTTCTAGTCATGATCATACGCCGTCGCCATTGATGTCTAGTCGCCCGATTGACTTTAGCCTGTGGTGTGCTCTGTGTGTGTGCGAGTGTGTGTGCTTGTTAGAGTGGAAAGCTGTCCTGTCTGTAAGTAAGCCAGTAAGTGAATGAGCACTGGGCAGTCGCTGCAATTGTGGGTCTGGTTCTAAGCGCGCTCCGAGTGCGGCTGAGGCTATGATTGCGCCGCGGCCTCTGACCAGGTGCCATAATGGGCATGCATTTTCTACCCATTACATCGCGCTGCTGCGTTGGCGTTTTGGGTGGGTGCGTGTCTGCCATCCAGAGTGGTGCACAGCACTGGACTGGCCTCGACTGGCACACAAACTAAGTGGATGCTCATTGGCTGCGCCTGCTTAGCAGTGCGGCCAGTTGCAAACGAAGTCCTCGGGGCGAATGCATTGTTTAAATAGAGTTTGTTCGACTCGAATTCAAATATGAATATTATCGCGTTTGCTTAATCGCAATCAACATATATTCTCGTTGCTGTTGTTGTTGTTGTTATATTTAGCTGGAGGACACACCCAAATTGTCGGGCAGTCGGCTGGCTACCCGACATCCGCTTTTGTATTGATATTCGCTCCACTCACTCAAACTCCATGCCGCGCAGTGACAATGACAAAGGCGAGCTTCGAATTATATATGCCATATATCGCATGCAGACAGACCCAAACACCCTCATGATGTACATATTCTTTTTTGTTTTTGTGGCTCGGCTAACGAGCATAACGCAAAACAAACTTGATTCGCTTTGGCCACTTCGTGTCGCGTCGCTCTCCCCCCCTGTTGGGGGCGGTTAGGGTAACGCGGATTCGTCTACAGAGTCATTGGCTTTTTATTAATTGGCAATTATTCTTTTCACTGTCAGGTTTAGGTTTTTTTTTCTCTTTATTTGTTTCTCTGCTTGTTTTCGTTTCTAATTTCTTGGCGGGCTTATTGCGTTGTGTATTGTTAACAAAAATAGATTGAGGAAAGCTCTTTTGCTCCCTGTTTTTGTCTATCGAAACTAAAGCTTTGATTTAATTTTAATAACACTTTCGCCGGCCGGTGGGACGGCCACATGTGAGCTGGCCATTAATAAAGCAAGTAAAAAGTTGATTTAACCAAAAAACAAACAAAACCAAATAAAACCAACTAAACGAGGTCGCGTCTAACCAGGCTTTCAAAACAAACAAAAACAAGAACAACTCAACACATAATACGAACTAAAAACCAAAAGGCGAATTGCATCAAGAACTTGACGTTGAGATATGTTTTTTTCTCTCTCTTCTATTTTCTATTTCGATTTGCAGTCAAGATTTTAAAGAAGGTTTCTCAAGTCGAACCTCACACAGAAAATAAAATGCCTGGAACGCCAGCTTAAAACTTTTCTCCCAGCCAAGTGAAAAATTGAAAGCGAACAACAGCAACAACAGCAACAATAAAAAAATATAACTGATAACAGAACGTGCTCGCAATGGGAGTCAAAATGCCGCCTCAACCTCAGCAACAATCAGGAGCAACAGCAACAGCAACAACTGCAGCGAACGGCGGACCACGTGTCAGCTTCAATCGGGATGTTCATGTGAAGCGCATAGGTCAGTGTGTTGTGTTAAGGCATATAACCTCAGAATAACCACAACACACACACAGAAACACCCACTCACACACTCACACACACATACATGCCTCACTAAAAATGCTGTCATTAGTCTAATGATAAATTAGTCCAAAACTCATTGCTAACAAAAGTAGAGCATTGGGCTAAGCGTTGCGGCACATCAATCACACAGCTCAGAACAGAAATCACGCTCAGTACAATTCGTATACAAATTTAATTATAATAATAAAGTTTTTATAAAAATCAAAATATTATACATATTATAACATTACAAAAATATAAAAATATATATTTTATATATGATAATATTATTTTAAAAAATAATTTTAATAATATTTGCAACAAAATTTATTGCGATTTTTTATGAAATCTTAAAAATAAAATATAAATTGTGGAGCAGTCATTTCAGAATGTGCTCAAAGTTCTCAAGTCGAAAGCTTTAAGGAATGCTAATGAATTAATATGTGCATATCTCAGAAATTGTAAGAAATCATTCTGAGAAACACCTTTAAAATTACCTTTTAGATTAATTTAAAGATATTTGTTATTATGAAGATATATGTATATATATATATATATATATATATATATATCTGTATATATATAATATGATTAGTCTTGCTTGCAAAAATACAATTTTATTTTGTATTTTTTTACAAAAGAAATAAGGATATATATTCTGAGTATGATGAATTTTATATTTTTGAGTTTGAAATATACAAATTTCAGATTAAATCTTTTTGACCCAAAAAAAGTGAAAAATTGCTTGTTAAATAAGCAAAAAAGTAAAGCATGCAAAGACATCACGAAACAAATGAGAATTTTAACAAAAATAGTCTTCAGCTAAGCTTAGTTAGGAAAGCTTAAAGTTAGAGAGCTGGTATAGTATAGATTATATATACCAGTTACATAGATTTGCCTAGAAAATACAGACAGCTAAACCATATTGAAATGCCTAAAACAAACTCTTCTTTCTTCTCATGTATTTATTGAAGTTTAAGGTATTCAAAAAGTATCACAGCATCATGACATAGGTCTTTTAGCTCACCTTTCTAGCCAACTACCGTCAAGTTAAACATTCTCACTTCTCTTTTCTCAGCTGCTAGCTAAGTTTATTTTGTTGCCTGATGTTTGCCTACTTTTTACCTGTTTTGCCATGTCAATAATTGCATTTCTCCGCACGGCTTTTGAATGTATTCAATGTTTGCCGCTGGCCAAATGAAAATAACACACACACACATACATAGACAATGGCATCGTGACATACACGCTAATTTTGGTCAATCAATGCCGCTAACAACCCACGCTCCGCACATCGACAATCGGAATGACTACATAATTCAACTAACTAATTAACTGGGCAGTCGCAGTCAGCAGTTGGCCTGGGATTCTAAGATGGTCAGAGACATGGCAAGCGAATCACCTTCGTGCTGCTTCAAAATGGTTAAGCGAGTTGCGGCTGCAGAAATTGGCATTTGCACATCCATCAATTGCATAATTCTTTGAACTGTTTTGACGAGTCTCGGTGTGGATATTGATTGCATGCATCACATATAGAATATAAATAAATATATATATAGAAATATATGTTTATAGGGGAGCTGGAAGCGAAAAGCAGTGGGCGAATAAGCCAGAACGAATGCCAAAAGCAATGCTCGTAACAATGCCGCCTCAACAATAAAATGTAGTTTACCTTGAGAGCTCGCGCACAGCTCAGGCACAAATAACTATTTTAAATAAGTAGATATATATATTTATATATATATATATATATAATTTTTTTATAAGGCATTACAAGTTCCAAGCAGAGAGACACTCTCTACAGCTGCTGCTGCGGCTGCTGCGTCTGGTTGTTAAAGCCAAAAGTATCACTTTGCACATCAGTCTTTGGGTCTCTGGGCACTGGCAAATGGGTGGCTGAGCCTGAAAAGAGAAAAATATATATAAGTATGGGAGCTATGAAAGGATATGCACGACTAGGTAATACCCTGAGCCAAAAGTGCAATTAGTCAAGCTAACTTCTGCCTGCCTCTGCCTCTATATACTCATCCACTGCTTCTGCTACCAACTATTATACCCCAAAGTCTCATTTCCATTGGGCTCAGGGTATAAAAAGCAACGAAAAAAGTCATCAGTGGCACTCGCATTATATATATATATATATGTATGTCTGTATATGTATATGTTCTGGCTGGCACGACTGCCGACTCTCGACTCTCGACTGTCGACTGTCGCTGCAGCAACTGTCTGTTTGTCTCCAGAGTCGACTACATTATTATTGTTATGATTATGTCTGGCAGCAGCAACAACAACAATCGTCCCGTCCAGTTGGTGCTGCATTTATAATTGCAGGGGCAATGCGATTTATACCAAAGCTGGACTGGAATTTATGGGCTCTGTCTGAAATGAAGAAATTAAAAATTGATTATGACAAAAGCGGCATAAATGTAAATTATTTAGCTGCATTTAATAGATGCGCCCAGTCGCGCGGCCACGTTCGTTGCCTAAGTCTTTTGTTTTTGTGCGCTTGACTTGACTTGACTTGAATTTCCTTCTGCAGCTCACACAAATATGGTCTAAACTCAATTTGCAATTAAGCTGAGGTCTTGTTAATGTTTTGCAATCAACTCTAATTTCGGCCTTGGCAACTATCTGGCTACAAGTGGCATTAAAAGTTTTGCTCTTCTTTAGCTCAAGATCTCGACAAGATCTTGTTTTTCCCTCTCTCATTAGATTGATGTGTTATTTTAATTAGATTTATTTGCCAAAATGATGTCTTAAAGTCTCGTCTAAAAACGGCCAAGGCGCCATTTAACGACACAGGCGGACAGAGTGCGCGAGGGAGAGGGGAGAGACTACACGTAGTTAAGCATAATGTTTTAAATGACTTTGTTGTTCACATGCAAATTGAGGCAATTATGTGAGAAAATATAGATAAAATGATGATTTAATTTTAGCTTAAAAACATGTCTCTGTGTGTGTGTGTGTAGCAAAAATTAGCTGCCTTTGGGGTTAAAGCTACATTTCATTCCGAGCTGTTGAGGCTAATTTTAAGGCAAGTTTTGCGCTCTGCTCGAGCCTCACTTGATGAACAGCGAGACAAGTGTATAAACAAACTTATGAATCTGACTGTGTGTGAGTGCGTGTGTGTGTGTGTGTCTGTGCGTGTATATCTGAGTGTGATTGTGATGTCAGTGGATTTTAGCTCGTGGGCAACCTTGCGTAGCGACAAATTTGGCAGCAACGAGTCAAGCTGCTGCTGCCAGCTGTTGTTCCAGGTGTGTATGTAAGGCAGGTTGTTGCAATTATTATTGTTGTTTTTGGAATTATACACGCTCGTAAAGTGGTAAAAGGGTATATTGGTTGTGCTTATTGGCAAAGTTCTTATTACTTGTTGAGTTAGTAGAGAGCTAAAAGTTGCTATAGACTTCCTTTGAAGATCAAAGAAGATGTTTAGCCTACAAATGATAAGTGAGTTACAAGTTGACATTCTTTTAGATTAATTTTATGGTTTGAGCACAGCTTGGATGCGTCACAAAATGAATAAAACAACTATACTTATACTTAACATAGCTTTATAATGATTATAGCTTACACATATATAAATTGACATAAAGTATCTATAAGTTATAAGTTACTGTAGACTAAGTATATTTATATTAGTCCACATTGAGCATATCTATCTATGTTGTAGACCATCTCAGCTGTAGATCTTCTGTAGAGTTTGCTCACATATAAACTGATCATAGCTTATGCACATAGTGCATCTAAATAGCTTTATCTTTGTATCTATAGTTTTAGTGCTTAGACTATGAAGTTTTCTTGGCATATTAGAGATGACCATCTCTACAGATTGAGCTTTGCTACAGCTCAAAGTGTCGACAATTTATAGGTCAATCAATTATCGCCACTTTGAACCATAGCGAAACTGAGAATATTAATATTTTAAGAACTTTTTCTTTTCTATATCATAAAGCAAGATTCATACTTATATTTATTGTATACATGGCTCTGATGCACTCTGCACTTTGAAGAGTGTGAAGAGATGGAGACTCTCCATTATATACATATACAATCCCGTTGCGAATGACATAATCTTTGACCAGCTGTTCATCAGAGCCGTGTGCACCTGAAATTGCCTGACCATAATGTGACTCCTTAATTGATTCAATTATGGCACTGATCTTGCAGCAAGTTGTCGTAATTGGGCAGCCGCAGCATAGATCATGACGTAAGATTCGCAATTCGCAATTCGCAATTTGCACTCGTAATTAAATGAGCCACTGTCTGCCACAGTGCTTTATAATGCATATGTACGTATATTTTAATGAGCTTGCATATATTTTAATTAATTAAATTTAATTGTTAAAGAGCAAAAAATAAAAAAAAATTAATTTAATAGGTATGCATCATTATGAAATGGTTGCGGCGTTTCCTACTCGTGCAATTTCTGTGCCGTTCGCTAGCTGTGATTTTTAATTTATTTGACCAGTTTTGAATTTGATTAGCTGTTCGCTCAGCTCGCGCGGATTACTCACTGCCAATGTATTGGAGCTAACTGGAGTATGATAGACTAGACTTGGGGCGCACTGGAGTCTGATAGAGCTGACTTAATGTCACAGCTGGTGGGAGTTGGGAAAATAAATCGTTTTTCTAAGACTAAAATGTAGCTAAATGGCTTCCTTAAATATTTGTATGGAACAAATTTACAGGGTATTGCAATGAATTAGCTTTTTCTGCTTCTATTTTTGGGATAGTAAAATATTGCTAAAGTATTCTGATTGGCTTAAGTATGTTATTTAGAAGAGCTACGGGCATTGAGACGTAATACTTGGGCTTGTTTGACTGAAATTACAGGGTAAAATATTTAAAAAAAATTAATTAAAAATTTAGTACATTTAAAAAATATTTTATTAAAGTAAATTTATTGTAATAATACTATTTAGCATATGAAAATGTATAAATAATAAAATATATAATATTAATATATGATATAATAAAATATAAAATATAATTTAATAAAAAATATAATTAAATATAAAATTTATAATACTAATATATAATATATAAAAACATTTAAAATACAATATAAATAATTAATGACTTTGCCTGATTCTATAAAATTATGACTGGCTATATATACCAAGATATATATCTTATCAAGCAAAAATATTAAAATATCTCTTCAAACAGCAACAGAGATATTTCAAGCCATTCCCTAGTCATTTATTATATAGCTAACTACTTCATTACAGGGTATTTGCTAGCTGTTTATTGGCTAACATTTCACTAATTGTTGATGACTTTGTTTTGTGTTACGCCTACTACGCAATTTTCGCACGGAATTGCTTGTGCGCAGATTTTTGTCAAACCTGATTTTATGTGCCTGTTAAACTCAGCTCCACATGCGGGTGGCAAAGGGGCCGACGACGACTTGGAGGCTGGCTGGCAGCGCACGCCGTTGCCACCATTAAAATGCCATTTAGGTTTTTTTAATTCATAATTTGCATATGTTGTTTTACAGTGCCAGCAACAACAACAACAACAACAACAACTGTCACAGCGAGCAAAAGAAACTTAATTAATAAGTCGCATTTTGGTTGTGAACTGCCCACCATTTCGCACTATTTTGCCTTTGTGACATTGGCGTAGGCAGTAGCAGCCTCTCGCTCTCTCTCCCTCTCTCTCTCAGTCTCTCTCGCCATCTCTAGCTGTTGGCCAAGTCTTGAGTGAGCCGCGGCTCAGTCAGGTTCTTTGCACGGTTGGCATTGGGTGTTATTGTCGTCGTCGTCGCCGTCGCGTTCGCAGTTATTAAATTGTGAATTGAGTGAAGTGCTCGGAGAGTTATAAATTGTTGCGAATTGGGTAAATGGAGCTGTCGCTCATTGATCATCAGCTCAATCACGCCAAATGCCAGCCAACATCAGTCCAATCAAACACATCAACTTCAACTCAGCTCGAAAGTTCTGCTTCGCTTTGCATTGGCCAAGATTGCGTCATTTGTTTATTGAAAAAGAGTCTCGGATTATATTATATTGTTTTTCGACACTCGAGGTGCCCGTCTCTACGGACAGTCGCTCTCTGTGTCTGTGTGTGCGTCTTATTTGCTCTCGCTTAATGTAGCCGTTGACAGCTGCTGTGCTAAAACAAGTTTGTCGCTTAAGTCTTTTGTGCGCAAATGAGACGCGTCCATTCTTTAACGAAAGTTTCTATTTGTATTTGTTTTGAAAGTCATGGCTACAAGAGATTTAAAAACAACAACAACAACTCAAAGATATTTTAATTGGGCTCGGCGAAGGGATGCTGCTTTAGCCGGGCTTTCGAGTGCAGGCTCATGTCAAAATAGGCTAGCTTATTTGCATACTTGTCACATTGGAGAGCCTGGCTCGCTCGCTGGCTCGCTGACTGGCTTCAAGGACGTCCATGCGGCACTGGTCTTTTGATGTGATTAGGAGTCGGCCAGCCTTCCCATCCTCCATCCACTCTGGCAGCACGATAAGCGCACAAGGGCATTCAATTATTTCAATTCTGGAATGAGTGCGCGGCCGTTTAGCATTGGAATTGCTGCGGTGCATGCGGTGGACTCGCCTAGATAAACTCAAAGTTGGCAAACGCGGCCCGGCCTAGGCCCGACCCAATCGAAATCGAAAGTGCGCAGGTTAATTGAAATGCCCCAAAGGCGCGCCGAACGGCCCTGAGCGCCAAGATCTTTGCCTGCCGCTGCCTTTCGCATGCGTTTCGTATCCCGAGTCCCAAGCAGGCGCTGCTTCATTAGCGCACGCCGATGACTTGAACTTAGAGACCAGTAGGCAGTGGCCCTAAAAGCCTCTTATCTGGCTCAATGACAGGTTGTGGGCGCGTTTTGATATGAATCATTTGTTGGCCTAAACGTGCCGTTGATGTCATTAACTGTGGCTCTTAATGAGCCAAGCACATGCCATCATCCTATATAAACTTCACCAAGTGAAAGTCCGCCTCATGAAATATGAACGACAACCAAATAACGACTGGCTGCTATTAGCTGTATGAACTGGGACTTGGTCAGTGTGCTGCGATTTCTGGCTATCACGAAAACCAAATTATGTGCAACAACAACAAGAGCAACAAATGCAACTAAGAAACGTGGCAAAAAGTGGTGAGAGTGAGGCGTGGACTAGGAGATACCCTGAAACTAGGAAGAGTGTGGCTTGGCCTGGTAGATAGCTTGAAAGCTGTGCCACATCAGCAATGATAATTAAAATATATATAGAGTATACATAGCCAAGAATATATATTTCCCCCAGCTTTTGTAGTTGCTGAGATTTAGATAAAGCTAGATTGCCTTGACTCTACGCCTGCTTCCACCCATTGCATATATTTGCACTTAGCCGTTATACCCCATTCACAAATTTCCAAGTGTTTCAACGTATTGAAAACGAAACGAAACGAAACGAAACGAAACGAAAATAAAACCGGAACAGGCGCTGAGGCAGGTTTTTTTTTTTGCCTGGTGAACTGCTTGCAATAGGCCGGAAAATTGGATCAGATTTCTTATCGCAATGCGTCAAAGCTTTGTTGTTTTCCACTTTTCGTTTTTCTTATTCGTCTGTTTTGATATTCAAATTCCTGTAGGCATGTAGAACCCATTCGGCATGGGCACACTCAAATCATAGAGCCCGCTGGGCGCTGGTTCGCGTTCATTAAGTGGATCGATGATTAAATTAATGAATAGCTTTCAGCAGCTCTTTGAGCCAGGTGTTGCTGCTGCTGCCGTTGCAGAGTTTTCGCAATCAATCATAGCTGCACTCCAGCCTCAGCTCTCTGGGGTAATGTAGAGCGTTTACCGTTACTTGACATTGACTTGAGCTGAGCTTCAGTTTTACTCGCTATCCAACTGTCGCTTAGTCGCAATTTATGCTTTCCTGTTGTCCAAAAGCCCAGCCACAAAACGCGGCCACAGAAACACCTCAAGCTACGCAAACGCAACTGCAATGCATTCAATTCAACATCAGCAACAACAACAATAACAACCGCAAAGTGATGAACATGCGAACGGCTCCTTGAGTAAATCTCAAGTTCGCATGTCGAGCCAACACACAATATAAAACTACAGTGAAAACTGACAAGAGCGAACAGCAGAGTCTACAGTCTGTATAAGAAGAAGTTGGACTTCTGTTAGCTCTGCTTATATATGTCTCTCTCTCTCTCTCTCTCTGCTTCTTCTACATTACTGTTCGCCTATTGGAGTCCTCACTGTGCCTGCTGCATAGTTACCTTTTACCTTGACACATATCACGGAATCACAATTTTGCGTTTCGTTCATCTTATTTTGGCCAAGTCTTTCCCTCTCTCTCCCCCTCGCCCGCTCTGTCTCTCCCTCGCCTCGTCTAGGCTTACACAATTGAGAAAAGTTCTGCCGCTTGACTGGCGGGCTGGCTGTTTTAATGGCTTGTGAAGTCGCTTTGACACTTGCCACGCCCAGCTTGTCAATGTTCATTGTGTATCGTAATCAGTTAGCCACAGGCATTCGCCCAGCCAATGTGACAGGCTGTGAAAATGCAATCAGCTGTGCCAAGCTCACAGGTGAACGATAATCCCAATGGCGAGCAAGGGATTATATGGGCTTACCTAGCAATGAGCTTAATATAAAATTATGGAAATTATGCGAGCTATATTGAGTGGGGAACCTGTAAAAAAAAATGAACTTGAGTTTGTTAAATTGATTCAGTGTGCGTAATGAATGTTTTATGAGTGCTTAGGGTATTTATTGGACAATCCTTTTGTTTTTATCTGAAAAATTAAATATATATCTATAAACTATTTCTCCTAATATAAACAAAGTCAGTCAAAGGCTCAGCTGCTTAAAAACAAATGACTTAGGCAACGAACTCGCAGCAGCTGAGTGATGATGAGCCTACAAATGAGCTATAAAATATAGATTATAATTAAAAATTGAGAAATATTAAGCAGGCCATTTAATAACTAATTTGACTTGCCTGAGATTATTATATAATCTAAGCTAATATTTCTTTTAAATTAACTGATCAGCTTGCTGCCTTATAGGCCCTCTTCGTCATACCCAAACGATAATATCTAGGCAAGAAACCTAGATTTTGGAGAGGAGATTGAAGGAGAGGGGGATTAGTGTTAGCAGACAACTTAATTAAACTACAACTAATTTTGTAGCCCAGAAACTCGTACCGAAATTTAAGAGTAAAAATGCTTTTTTGAGTTAATTATGTCTAGAAATCTTTGATAATTCCCAGATAAATTTTTAAAAAAGAAAACTCATCTAATAAAAGCATTTACAATGTATGCCTAGTTTACTATAGTTACCCACAGCAAGGTCAAGCTAATTGCTCGACTAGTAAAACAAATGACTTAGGCAACGAACTAGCAGCATTGACTGATATATACACACATACATAAGTATATGTGTGTTTGTGAAGATGTTCATGTTCTATCGCTTAACAAGTGCTGATTGTCAAGATGTTGTGATTGCTCCCGTTCAGCTGGGCCCAAAGCTGATGATGAGCTGATGAGCCGTAGAAAAGCAAGAATGAACAGAGACAACAAAAACAAAAAGCAAAAAAAAAAACTGAAATGAAAAGAAACAAAGAGCTGAAAAAGCTATCAGAGAACACGCACGTTTTCTGCTTTTGAGCTCCGCTGCTTTGGGTTGCTCTCGTTGTGGTGTTGGGTCTGGTCGGCAATCTTGTTTTCGGTCATGATGATCGCTATGTTGGCTGCTGTTGAAGATGGAGCGGCACGTTTTTTGTTTTCGGGGTATTAAATAATAATGATTATGAACAACAAGTGAGGAAGTGGCTGAAGAATCTTGATGATCTCCTCGAATAGAAGCGACCGAATAGTAGCGCCTCGTTCAGCTCCGCTAAGATGCTTCAATGGCCATTAGCGCTTACAGCGCCCGATTACAGACTACACGTACCACTGAGAGAGAGAGAGAGGATGAGAGAGGGCGAGCAAGAGACGTGGGCTAATGCTGCTCTAGCCATTGTTAGTGGCAGCGATTCAGGCTGCCTTATTTAGCAGGGGCAGCTGTTGCCAATTCACACTTTGAGACTGGCCCAACAGCTGCGGCCAGTTGCTAAATTCGTATTACATCATCGGCCAGCCGAGCCGACCTCTCGTCTAATGTGCTAATTGTCATTACATGAATGCCAACGAGCGCATTCGCGAGGTAGAACTGGATCTGCGACGAGAAATTGATGCTGTTCCTTCCTTCAGATTGTGTGCTTTAAAAATGAATCTTTCCGTCAACTGGTTTTGGCTTTGTTTTTAGCTAGTCTTTGCTGAATTCCCGCTGAGTAAAATTTGTTTATTTTCTTAAAGTTCTTAACTCTATCCCAAACGAAATCTCATATCTTAATCATTCTCTCGCTCTCTCTACAGCCAAGCGTCCCAACGAACCGTCGGAGTACGACTACGAAACAACAGATTTAGCGCCAATCGGTTTAGAGGGCTACCATCAGCTACCGCCGGACATCGATCCGGAGGACATACGCAAGGAGGCGGCTCTGGTCATCGCACAGGCCGGCCAGCATCAGAGCAAGGCGGCCAACGGGGATAACATACCCACGTTTCGCGTCAAGCAGAAGCAGCGTCCAAGCTCGAGCAGCGACTCGCAGCGCTTCCATTCGTTGCCCACGCGCCGCAAAAAGGGCAAACCTGTGGCACGCAGCGTGAGCGACGCCGCAGCGGCCAAGAAACCAGCCAAGCGTCCCTCGATCTTTGGTCTGTTCAGTCGCAAGAGCGACACGAATGTCAGCCAGTTGGAGCGCGATCCACGCTTCGAGGACGGACCGCCAGGCAGGCGTCTAGTGCGCAGCAAAAGTGATGTTGGCAGCACTCCGAAGGACGCGCGCAACAGCAAAGTGAGCAAGAAGAGCGACCCAGCCAAGCAGTTGACTCCCATCATCGAGCAGACGCAGCGGGAGGACTTCTTTGAGCAGGACTATTTCCGGGAGCGCGAGCGACGCAAATCGGACGCTGTTACTGTGCGCGAAAAGCATGAGAGCGGCCAGGGCCTGAGTGAGCTGCTCTCGCGCAGTCGTTCCAGAGCGGAGGTGGACGGACCTCTGTTGAAAAGGCAATCAGTAGTCGGTGCACCGGCAGCGGGCACCGCCACAGGATCATCCATATCCGCTGGCATTCGGGATCGCATTGAGACCCTAAAGGCCAAGTCTAACGAAAATATGCACAGTTCACAGCAGCCGGCGGAGCGCCTGCCCCTGACCAGGGGCCGCACCGTCAATGGGCTGGTGAAGCGCCTGTCCATGGAGCGCTTCTCACCTCAGCCGGTCATTAGTCAGCCGGCCTTCTCCTACATACGGCCCAACGAGGGCATCACCTACGCTCAGCTTGACCTGAGCGACGAGCCGCAGCAGCAGCATCATCATCAGCGTGTTTCTGGCCGAGATTCGCGTACGCCTCAACGTGAATTCCCGCCACCCAGGCCACCTAGAGCCACCGACAGACCTTTGAGAAGCTACTCACCCATACAGAATGGCGGCGGTGGGGCAGGAGGAGCAGGAACTCCCTCCAGATTGGCCAGCTCTCATTCGCCCTCGCCCTGGCAGCAGCTCAGTCCACGCAACCTCAGCGACGAGGATGAAGGCCTGGGCTTTGAGACACGCAAACTGTATTACGAGGAAGATGTGCCCAAGCAGGAACGCCGGGCGGAGCCACCCATTGTGCCCGTGATTAGGAGCGTCAGTCCGGCGCCCTATCTCGATGAGCTGGGCTACAGGCGAGCGCAGCTGGAGAATCGCATATTGACGCGTCGCTTCGGCGAGGTGGCCACGTTGGAGCGCCAGCACAACTATAAGCAAGAGCGCGAAAGGTTCCGTGACTATCCCAGTCCAGAAAGGGAAAGAGAGAGGGAACGGGAGAGGGAAAGGGAGAGGGAACGGGAACGGGAACTGGCTGTCGATGAGCGTTATCATCGGCCGGTTCAGCTGGAGCTGGAGAACAGCAGCTCCACACTGCCGAAGATGGAGAAGAGCTCGCGCTATCGCCACACCAAATACTATGATGATGGCAACGGTGGCATCAAGGAGACCTATGTGCGCGAGACCCAGAAGGATGGGCAGGTGCGTGAGTCGCGGCATCGCGAGCGACTGGGCTCCTCGCCACGTGAGCTCGAGGAGCAGGAGCCGAAGAGCCTGGACTCGCAGCTGACGGTGGGCACGGATCAGTACAGATCCTCGCCAGAGCTGCGCAACACAGGACGACTGCAGGACTACTGGCAGAGCAGCCTCAAGCGCGACAAGCTGCAGCAGCGCAGCTTCGACAAGGGCGACTCGGGCATTGAGAACGACTTTCGCAAGGAGTCCTTCAATGGGGATTTAACCACAAGGTAAGTGGATGGAGTGGACATAAGTGGAGTTAACTTATTCCTTGCTCCTCCTTCGTTTAGATGGCGCAAGCGCACGGCCCTTGATGATATGAGGGCTTGCGAGTCCTTTTTGCGCAAGGAGCGCCGCGAGAGCGCCCAGCAGCTGCAGGAGCAGCAGCGACTGCGTCGTGAGCACAGCTATGTCTACAGGGAGCGCTCCATAGACGATGGCTCCCACTTCGATCCGCACCTGGACAAGTATCCCGTGTCCACGAGCACCTTGCGCCGCAGAGAGCAGCAATCGCAGCAATCGCAGCAGTCGAAACAGCGCGAAGACTCGAGCACTCTCAAGCGCAACAAGAAGCTGGGCGGCTTCGAGAAAGTGAAGCAGCTGTTCACGGGCAACGGCGGCAGTGGCAGCAACGGCGGCAGCGGTCGCAGCAGCGGCAGCAATGTCTCCAGCGGCAAGAAAGACACACAGTCACGTCTGACCAATGGCACCAGCAGCACGCTGAGCCGCCGTGACAAAGATAAGGAGAGGGCCAGGCTGGAGAAGGACAAGGAGAAGGAGAGAGATAGGGAGAGGGAGCGCTATATGGTACGGGAGGAGGAGATGCGTTCACGCTATCGCGAGCATCATCAGGCATCAACCGAAGAGACCTCACGCGAACCAAAGGTAAGTCCGACTCTTAATGGCCAAATGATGGCGCTTGCCGCCACAGTTCATTGAACCCCGCGAATGGGTCAGATTTGTGTGGCTTTAGGTTTTTTTGGTCATGGGTTTGGCTATTATTAATTTCGAATTAATCACAAGTCTTGCGGCGGCTGAGTCGCCCCCAACTCCGTGCTACGTGCGAATTTTCTCTGTCTGTTTGCAATTTTGATTAGACTTGTTAGGGTATATGGAAGGGGTGTTTGAAAGTTTTGAGATGATGAGTATATGGAGAGGGAGTTAGCTTTAGGGGTAACAGTTCAGTTCTTAAAGTCTCCTAATGAAGCTTGAGTTATGTCTAGATTAATGCAAACTGTGCAGATTTCTTTGATTATATGCAGATGAAAAGTTTCTACTAAGTTTGAGCCATAAATCCAATTAATTTATATTCAATGATAAAAAATTAAATAAATAATACAAAAAAAAGTAAATTAAATAATAATAAACTATATTAAAGAATAAAAAATTATATTAAACAGCAAAATAAAATAACAAATTATATTCAATATCTAAAAATTATATTAAATTAAAAAAATATATAACAAATTTAGACTCAAAATTAAATAATAAAAAATTAATTTGAATAATATTAAATTTTATTAAACAATAACAAATTATATTAAAAAAAATATAAAAATCCAAATTAAATAGTAAAAGATTATTTTGCATATTATCTAATAATAAAAAAATAAAAAAAAAATATAAAAAATAATATCCAATAATAAAAATGATATTAAATAGTGATAAATATTTAAATAATAAAAAAAATATATATAAAAAATTATATTCAATAATACAAATGATATTAAATAAATAAATAAAATAAATAAATTAAAAATATTAAATTAATAAAAAAATAATAATCAAATAAAATTAAGTCCAATATCATATATCCATTCTAGCCAAAATTTCCGGCCCACTAGAGTATCTCATATTCGTCTTGGCCTTGTTAGCACTTCCATTCTTGCTATATGTATATTTCTCTACATTTTGTTTGTTAAGGCGCCTACTTCCTGCTCACAGCCGCTGTCCAGGTGGGCGTCTGTGCGCAGCCGAAAATGGTGCAGCGTTTCGAGTAGACGTCATGTCAGCTGGGGGCCACTTAAGACGAGTGAGACAGCAAGAGAGAAAAAGAGAGAGAATGAGAGGGAGAGGGAGAGAGAAAAAAATCGAGTCTAAATCAAGACGTAGCATGCCATAAAGAATGCCTGAAATTGTGTTTAGCAACAATAATAATAATAGTTGGCCAAATAGAGTTGAGAATGCGCAAAGCTGACGAGGCGTCGCGTCGCGTCGCTTAGCGTTTAAAGCTAGAACAAAAGCGCGAGACCCACGCAGCGGCTGTCAGTGGCTGTGGCGCAGCCTCACCTCGCTCAAGAAAGCTGACAGCAAGACGACGGCCAACGGGGCGTATGAGAAATTGATTAAAGCTGCGCACAGATGCCACATTGCAAAACGTTTGGGCAGAGGCTGGGGCTGGGGCTGGGGCTGGGGCTACTGGCAAATAGTTGGGCAACTGCAACAGTTGCTGCTGCCACTGCCGCTGCTTAGCTAATTTGCAATGCTTGAGCGGATTTGTGGGCCTTGCAGACCTTGCCAAGAGGATGTTGTTTGGCTGGCCCGAAGCGGCTCAGTTCGTTCTAGCGGATGTTGCAGCACGCAGACACGCATCAACACACAATCTGCGCAGCGACAAACAAATTAGCGAAATTCTTTGGCGAATTTCGGTTCGTTAAGAGATGAAATCCTGCAGGCAGGCGGGGGCGTTCACAGCCATACAATAGAATGGCCAAAAGGTGTGGCACTTACCTCTCCCCCACTCCCTCTCTCTCTCTCTCTCTCTCACTCGTTGCGTGCCGCAGCGGGCGAAACTTTCGAGCGGTAAACGATTTGGACAATATGCGGCTATTATTCATGCTCATGCCCGTTGGCCATAAAAATCGCGGCCCAATAAACGTTTTAAACAAGAAATACACATAAAGTGCCTTGGCATTCATTTGCGAAGATTCTACATGACCAAAAAAAAAATATATATAAAGAAATAAAATAAAGCCAATAATGTTCTGCGCTAATTTATGGCTGCGACTCGGCGGCCATAAACTAAATTAAGGCGGCATTTGAATATTCGATATTTATTTCCTCTTATTTTGGTGGGTGCGTAAGCGTCATAGCGCACTGCGGGCTTTGGCTTCGGCTTCGGCTTTGCCTTTTGGCTTTTGGCTTACCTTTCAGTCACATTCCAATGCAAAGTTTAGTTTCTTAGTTTGCTACGGTCACAAATCAAAGCACAAGTCTGTCTAGTCGGCCTAGTGGGGGCTGCACGACTCAGAAGTACCCTGAGCTCAAGTGTTTGCCCAGCAATAGACAGGCAGCTAGAAGATATATGTTGGCTGACGGTCAGACAGAGCAATAGACATATAGACGGACAGTCAGACTGGCAGACGGGCAGAGGAATAAGCAGAAAGATGGACGGAGGTATAAGAAGTAAGAAGCAGGAGCGGAGCAACAAGCAGATAGACAGACAGACAGATAGACCAATGAACGGACATATAAACTTACAGCCGGACGGATTCGAACAGGTATATAGACGGACAAAGAGAGAGATATGGATAGATGGACAGAAATATGTATAGACAAATCGATGGACAGACAAACAGGTGACATACATAAAGACATATAAACTCATAGCCGGACGGATAACGGACAGGTATATGGACGCAGAGACAGAGAGATGGGTGGTCAAACAGTCGGAGCGACGTATAAAGAAACATATAGATAGACAGATAGATGAGACAGGCAGACATCTGGACAAACAGCTGGCATACAGAGAGTCATATAAACAGACGGAGTGAAGTACGGCCTGATAGACACACAGACAGTTAGTCAGATAGCCAGACAGGCTGACGCATACATAGGCAAACATAACTAGATCGAGCCGATCTGCAGCTTATTCTGATTAGGCCAAGTCGCGCCTATCTGCGCCAACCAAAACAGCATGCCCCACAATTGCCATTTTGGACTGGGCTTAAGGTATACAAATTAAATAAACATAAATACCCTGCCACATGCAGCGCAGGCATGCAACAGCCCATAGAGCTACCTGCCTAAAATGTATATATATATATATAGTAAGCAACCACAACTGGGCCAAAGTCTGAAAACAAGTTTGCAACGTGAGCTCGCCCTGCTGTTGTTGTTGCGCCCCCACAAGCCGCAGTCGTAGGCAAAGCCGCACTCATTAGGCAAGGCGAGGCAAGGCTCAGGCAAAAGGCCACCTGCTGCACATAGCTGGGCAACCAACCTGTTGACCCCTGACCAAATTCCCGTCATTTTCCAGACTATGGACATCTCTATGCGCCGTCGGCTCTCCACACCGAAAGCTAGTCCATTGCTGCTGAAGAAGCCGCCAAAGCAGAAGCCAGCGCTCGCCAGCTCCTCCTCGACGCCCATCAAAGCGGAGAAGACCAGCTGGTTCAAGTCGCTAGATCGCCGTGCCAAGAGCAATCCCAAGGAGCAGGCAAGTGCCACAGAGAGAAACTCTACCCGATCCCATGCTAACCAGCTTCCTTGGGCTTTAGCTCAATGTTTCAGTGAATGGACACAGCGAGGCCAGCTCCAGTCTGAAGCGCAGCAAGCGCAATGCCAGCGCCGCCCCGGCCAAGAACTTGCGCTTCTTCGGCGACACCGACCTGGACTCGAATCCGCCAACCATCTCAAAGGCCAGCAGCATGCCAAGGTGAGTCGAAGCAGCAAATCAATGGGATTCTATGTGCTTTAGCAACTTCTCTTCGCAGACGCCGTCCGCAGCTGTCGAAGCACTCGCAGAGCGCCTACCACTTGGATCGCAGTCCGCCGCCGCCGTCGCGCGACTATCGCCAGAGTTTGTCCGCGACGACGACGACAGCGGCGATGCCGATGACTCCGGGTGGCGCACGGCAGCGCGCCAGCTCCATGCAGCACTTGGAGCATGGCAGCGACGAGGTGGACTTCCGCAAGCGGCGTCACTACTCGCGCTCGCGGGAGCTGCACGACATCTCGGAGAGCGGCTCCGAGCCGGAGCCAGTGGAGCGGCACAAGCGCGGCACAGCACAGCGCGCCATGTCGCTGGAGCGCTCGACGGAGCTGCCCAAGCGCTACGAGGACCGACCCCTGCTCGGCCCACCAAAGCCAGCGCGCAGTGCCGAGCGCCGAGGATTGTCCACGAGTGCGGTCGATGGCGGCTATGGAAAGTAAGCGTTGAGGCCGATATAGATAGAGATAAAGATAAAGATATCAAACATACCTTCCTTCCGCAGAGAACGCTATCCGGCGGAGAGTTCCGGCACCGAGGGCGAGTCGAGTCTGCACAGCCAGCGCAGTGTGGTTTACTTGCATGCCACCACAGTGGGTGATATACCACAGCCATATAATCTGCGCCGTCGCTCCATGTCGCGCGACGATCTGCGCAAGGGCGGAGCTGGAGCGGCTGGTGGCAAGCCCCCGCTGCAGCCCATGACGCGCACCGTCTCGCGCTCTGTCTCCATGCTGGCGCCCTGGAAGCCCAAGCACATCAGCGAGGGCTACGAGATCAATTACTCGCAGGAGCAGAACAAGCGCGTAGGTTGACCCTTAATATATGTATATATTGGTTGGAGTGAATCATCCCTATTCTTACCTCTTATCACCTGCAGATCTCCACGCTGCCACGCAAGCCGCCGCCGCACAATGGCGCCACCAGTGCCAGCACGCTGAGTCGGCTGGGCCGCAAGCAGGAGTCGTCGTCCTCGTCGTCTGCCCATCGACGCCACAATGGCTACGCCGTGGACGAGCGTCCGCCGCCCTCGCGTTCGCTGCTGTCGTCATCGAATTTACGCAGCGCCAAGACAAAGTGAGCGACGTTGGCATAGGATCAGTGAGACCAGGCCAGGTGCTGCCGCTGCTGCTGTTAATATTTAACTACGCCTAGTTGCTAATCGTAATCCGAATCGAAACATATTTCTAATCAAACGCAAAGCCCGCAACGGAATCTGAAGCTCAGGCCGAGCGGCATTTAGTTCACTAAGGACTCTTAACCCTTGTTGCAATTCTCGTCATATTGTAAATGTGAAGTGTACGTATATATCTATATATATATATATATATTTTATATATATTTTTAATAAAACACAACTCTTAACTTAGCTAAGACAAGAACCCAGGCGTATTATCTGCAGCACAATGCTGCTGAAACTTTAGCCGAGACGCACAACAAGAGTTGTTTCGAATTCATTTTCATTGCGCTTGATTTTCTAGCGACTGCTGGTTCACTTATAGCTGCGACGCGAACCATAACTTTACTACGAAGTTTTTCAACAACGCTGGCCACCCCTCATGCAAACCATTATACTCAATCTATAGCCAAGACATGCACCCAGTGTCTGTTCGAATTAATGAAATGGTGACTTCATTGAATTCAGCACATTTATTTCTAATTATAGTCGAGACACTAACCTCTGCAGTATTTCGAATATTGGTCTACATTGCCGTTCTCTCTTTCGATATTAGGTAATTAGTCATGACACAAACCTCAATACTACTTCGAATTATTTCAACAATGGCTTATGCTACCCATTCGACAACGAAAACCTAGCCGAGACACACACCCTAAGCTATTTCGAATTACTTCAACAGTGATTAGAGTCAGGGAAAAATCTTTCGACAACAGCAGACAATAAAATCAACAACGAAACTCAACTCAGGCTGTAGGTGAGACGCAAACCTCAACAGCCGACGAATCGACGAATCTAACAATCGCTGCCATTATTTTTCCTCTTTCGATAATCATATCAAGTACTCAATGTAACTCAAACTGTAGCCGAGACACGCACCTACGGGAGTGTATTTGCCAACGACTACTTCCTCTTAGCCTCCCCCCCAACTGACCGCAAGTCAACAAATAAATGATTTCTTTATGCAACTAATAAATTATTCGCAGCTTCTGACTTACTCTCCCTCTCCCACTCCCTCTTACTCTCTCTGACTCTTAAGTTTTAGCTTGTGTCAACAGGCTACTTCCAGCTTCAGCCCAGCTCTAGCTCCAGCCCCACAGCGCATTTCCGCTGCATCCTTCGTCTGCTGCTGCTGCTGCATTTTCAAGGATAATTGCGAAAAATACAGCTGCAGAAGTTTTTCTTTAAAACGCTTCGACTCCAGACAGCCAGCCAGGCTGAGGAAGTAGCTGCGCTCTGCTGTGGCCGTGGTATTTCAAAGTTCAGCAATAAATTTATAGCCCAGCTTTTTGACTACGCCCTGCGCCCGCCGCGCCAACATTTGCAATCAGCGAGTGAAGCTGGCCAAAATATGCAAGAAACTTAAAAAACAAATAAGCTTAAAGTGTATAGACTAGCAGATATCCTGTAAAGTTGAGGATGTTCGACTGGCCTTTGGGTTTCACTTGAATAGAAATTGAAGTTTTTTCTGCAATATAAATATTTGATATTTTTTTTATATATTAAAATGTAAAATATTAATATATATTAGAAAAGTAAAAACTTAAAAATAAATTACAAATTTAAAATAAAATTTAAAAAATAAAAATATTTATAACAGTTTGAAAAAAAGAAAATAAATAAAAAGAAAAAAAAAATAATTGTAATAAATAAAATAATAAATATAAAAAATCTGTAAAATAAATAAAAATAAATAATACATATACAAACATTTTAAAGAAACTGACTCCCTATAAGACTCTACCTATATAAGCTCTTGCCCAGCCAGCTATAGTATATAGCATATAGAATAGCAGTGTGTATACCCTTTATATCCCCAGTCTAGGGCATTTTCTAGAAAAAATCTTTCAAATCAACAAGAAGTAATGAAAAAAGTGCTAGAATACTTGCTCCAAGAGTCTGTTTAATTTATTTAAGCCCCGATTGCCAGCCCCTCCCACTTCGCACCTCTCTCCACCCACCACCAACCAGCTGCATTTATGGCTAAGAATTGGCGTTAATTTGCTCCATTTAATTAACAGCTTAAATTGGAGTTAGCCGCACCCAGTGACCCAGTGAGTGTGTGTTGACAGCGTAGCACGCAGCGCGTTCATTTTTATTACACCTGGAAGACAATCAGTCAGCGCGATGAAGTGCAGTTATTAATTGATCGCAGGTGCGCGACTCCTGCGAGAATATTCAATTATCCTAAGTAATTGAATGTACTCCACAGCGAGTGCAGCTGACAAGTGCCTAGCAGACATACATATATATATATATACATACACATATATATTCATGTATATGAATACAACTTGATTCTATTCAAGTCGCAATCGTCTGTGCACTCAAACTAATCGAATGTGAATCAATTTTCAATTGCGAACGAACATCGAATCCTTAAATATTCCATTTATGTTTTCCAGCAATGAACAGTTAAATCCAAGCGCGACATAATTAACATCGAAAGCCTGCAGTTACCTGTGTGTATGTGACCTGTAAATCACCTGTCTATATATATATAATTATTATAGTACAGTTAATTATAGCTTAAGCATCCACTGTTGCTGGCTTTTAGCTATACACTTGAAGAAAAAGTGGCAGAGTTTGTGGGAGAATTATGTTATGAATATAATATATATATATTTGAATATATGGATTTTTTTTATATATTTTAAAATTATATTCTTAAAGATCATTAACTTAAAGATCATATACATGCAATTAGCATATACTTCTTATAAATAATCATTGACATAATAATTATAATCATAACAGTCGTTAACATAAAATGTTAAACACAAAGAGCTTTAATAGTTAACATAAAAATGTTAAGCACAAATATTTTTAACATTAACATTAACATGATTATTTTTCAGAGCAATATACTAGTTATTATAAACAACTTTTAAACAAATTTCTTAAAATTAAAAAATAACTAATACAATTTTGCTTACTCAACTTTAGCTACTTAATATTATTAAAATTTTAAAGACTTACCAGACCAGACATCCAGCAGCAGAAGAAGAAGAGGAGCACTACAGATCGCAAGACAACACTACCAGATCAAAAATGAGACTGAAGGGGTGGCTCTGCACGCTCGCCTTATATAGGCAGCCAAAATATCACTCAAAATTTGAATTTTAGTCAAGACTCAAGAGTCTGGCGCCTTTTTTTGAGTTTTTTTGCTTGAGTTTTTTTTTTGTTTGCAGCTGCAGACTTTAGTATTGTTTGTCACTCAATTGTGGTGAGCGGCAAAGAGAAGTAGTTTTTATGGAATATAAAACTCAAGACTCAAGAAATACTCTCGCAAAAGAAAACCTGCTATATATATATATTCATATACATTAGCACAAACTTAGATTAGATTAGATTTTATTATAAATGAAATCAGGAGTCTTTAAAATTATAAACGATATTTGTCAGTCGTGTACTCCCGATTTGAGCATGCTCATACTCATTTCAAATATAGTCTAATTCGCTTTAATATAGAAAAGAATATTTTGATTTCTTATTTGAATTAATTTTATTACGTAGATTAATATATTTTAATATAAAATATATATGCAAATTTAATTTAATATTTATTTTGATATATGTATATTTTTATTATTTTATATATATATTTTATTTTTTTGCAATAGAAAATCAACTTTACTGCTTGCCGCTCTCTGCCTCTCTCTCTCCCACTCACTCTTCCACTCAAACTGCCTGCCCCACTCTGCCTCTCTCTCTCTCACTCACTCTTCCACTCACTCCAACTACCTGCTCGGTAGGGCAGAGGCCCTTCTCCCTCTCCCTCTCCGTCTCCCAGTCCCAGTCACTCTCCCTGCCTCACTCTCTCCATCTCCCTCCCTCTGCTACTTTCTTCTATGCATGCTCTGTGCCAATAGATTTCCATCATTGAGAGTTTGCAATTCAAGCCACGTAATTGAAACTCTTGATTTTTCCAATTAATTAAATGGCATTGTCAGTCTGCCGATGCTGCTGCTGCTGCTGCTGTCCAACGGGTCCACATTAAGGCGCTGCTTGGCCAGTGGGCGTGGCTGGCCTTCCTCCCGCCACTCGCCTCTCTGCAGATTTCCATTTTAATTAGCTAAATATTTCTGCATGTCCGTCAACACCTTCGCACACACACATTTTATGAAAATTTATTGAAATAATGATTGTGAATTGGAAATGATTGAAATGGAAAGAAGTTTATTGGAGCGTTAATAAATATGCATAAATATGCAAATTGTGAATTAACAAATATTAACTATTTGTCTAGCATTATGATTTATGCCCAGCATTACAATATATATGTATATATATAAATATATAATAAAAATGAAATGCCAATAAAATTTAAGTAAATTTATGCATATTTGCTGCATGTGGCATTTGCCGCAGGCTGGCGCCATTAAAACATATTTTGAACTCTTTATGTATCAATTGATGGGCTTTAATTTGTCTAGCAAAATAATGCTCTGACAATTATGGCTTAAATGTGTCAATAATAATGGCAACATTGACAAATTGCCAGCCAGATGGACAAATTGGCTCAGGTATCCAATGGCAACCATGCCCCCATCCGCCCTCCTGCTCTGTCGCTTTGGTAATTAAGAGTATTTTAGTTGGAATTAATGTATTCTGGACTTGCAAACAAATGGCTACAGCAGCAGCAGCAGCAGCAGCAGCAGTAGCAGCAGCAGCAGCGGCAGCTCCTGAGAAACAGTTTGTTATTTGACTCCTTCTTCCTCCCTCTCTCTTGCTGTTGGCATTCTAGGTTTGACCGAGCGATGCGAATGCGGTTAGCTTCACAAGTCAGAAGGATGCAGCTATACCTGCCTCTCCCTACCTCTTCTTCTCACTTACACACACACACACACACACACACACATGTGTATGCGTACTACAATAATTTCAATTTGGCATTGTGTAAATATTTGCGTTTGCATTTGCATAAATTGGTTTTAAAGTCGCCCGCCCGTTGTTAAACTGTGTAAATAATTAATTCTTTTTTTTTTGGTTTTTGTAAATTTAATTACTGCAGAAAAGCTAAAAGGGAAGCCCAACAATAATGTTAACTTTTACACATACATAAATATGCACAGATTAATTACAGTTGCCGGCTTAACATTTCCTGTGTGGCGAGTGATCTGTATGCTCAGACGCAGAGCTGTTATTTAACAGAGTGAGAATGTGCAAGGTGGTTAATGCATAATTGTAAATGAGCGGGGCACAATTGTGTTCTTGCTTGTTCGCTTACACACTTTTGCTATTTGAGCTAAAGAAGAATTTGCAAGGAGAGTGCACACGCTCTCACGCTCATACTTGTTGGATCTATGATCTACACGATTATTCGCTCTGAATTTCACCACAGCGCTCAGTCAGTATTTCGCGCTTAAACGGTTCGGTTGAAAATTAAGTAATACAAATAATAATAAATAATATTGTGCATATCTTATAATAATTAAAAAATTTGATTTGCTTAGCGCAGCAATAGTCAATTAATGTGAATACTATTGTAATTAGTATACACGCGCATTATGATATGCAAACTGCTGAAGACAAGGGAACGAGTGCATAAGCAATGCAGAACTGTATGTATATATGTACATAAGTATGCTCCAAAAATTGACATTCTTGCTCGCTCGCTCGCTCACACAAGTTGCCAGTTTGAGCTAAAGAAGAATGTGAAAAAGGTACCAAGAATAATAATGAGTGTGGACCCGCGCTCTCCCGCTCACACTTGTTGGATCTGTGATCTGCCTGACTTAATTTGATTTTGCCTTTTTCTTGCTTCGAACTTCACCACGGTCGTGTGCTCAGTCAGTGTTACGCTCTTAATCGATTCGGTTGAAAATTAAGTAATACAAAAAAGGCAGCTAAATAATATTGTGCATATCTTATAATAATTAAAAAATTTGATTTGCTTAGCGCAGCAATAGTCAATTAATGTGAATACTATTGTAATTAGTATACACGCGCATTATGATATGCAAACTGCTGAAGACAAGCGAACGAGTGCATAAGCAATGCAGAACTGTATGTATATATGTACATAAGTATGCTACAAAAATTGACATTCTTGCTCGCTCGCTCGCTCACACAAGTTGCCAGTTTGAGCTAAAGAAGAATGTGAAAAAGGTACCAAGAATAATAATGAGTGTGGACCCGCGCTCTCCCGCTCACACTTGTTGGATCTGTGATCTGCCTGACTTAATTTGATTTTGCCTTTTTCTTGCTTCGAACTTCACCACGGTCGTGTGCTCAGTCAGTGTTAAGCTCTTAATCGATTCGGTTGAAAATTAAGTAATACAAAAAAGGCAGCTAAATAATATTGTGCATATCTTATAATAATTAAAAAATTTGATTTGCTTAGCGCAGCAATAGTCAATTAATGTGAATACTATTGTAATTAGTATACACGCGCATTGTGATATGCAAACTGCTGAAGACAAGCGAACGAGTGCATAAGCAATGCAGAACTGTATGTATATATGTACATAAGTATGCTACAAAAATTGACATTCTTGCTCGCTCGCTCGCTCACACAAGTTGCCAGCTTGAGCTAAAGAAGAATGTGAAAAAGGTACCAAGAATAATAATGAGTGTGGACCCGCGCTCTCCCGCTCACACTTGTTGGATCTGTGATCTGCCTGACTTAATTTGATTTTGTCATTTTCTTGCTTCGAACTTCACCACGGTCGTGTGCTCAGTCAGTGTTACGCTCTTATTCGGTTCGGTTGAAAATTACGTAATAGGAAAGTGTCGCGAGTGAAGATAAATTGAAATATAATAAATATTGTACAGTTCTAATAATAAATTATAATATGAGCTTGCTTAAAGCAGCAATATTCAATAAATGTGAATACGATTATAATTATATTTGAGTATACACACATATGTATGTACATATATATGTATGTATGCGAAAGTGAAATTAACACAGCAGAAGACAAGCAAAAGAGTGCATAGGCAAGGCATACATATGTACATATGTACTCAGGCATGTATGTATGCGAGATACCAGGCATAACTGTAAATGACCGCTACAATAATTGGCATGCTTGGTCGCTTGGTCCGTCGCACGTGCTTACCACATTCTTTGCGCGCTGCATAGTTGCTTTCATTTTGGCGTTCCTTTTGCTTGTCTTTGCCATTAAGTTCACCACGCACATATTTAGCGTAACGCGTTAAAGCGATATAGTTGAAAGGAGATTGAGCTGGTGAGTGTGAAGTGCAGCGATATTTGTGTATTTTAAGTGGTGAGTAATTGACTGAAATATGTCTTTTTTTTAAAGAATACTCAAGAAGAATGAATGACTACATTTATAATTGCCATACAAATACGTATGATAATATACATACATATATATTTATGTCTGCACTCAACCCAAGGGCTTTGCTCATTTATCAATTAACTAACGCGAAAATCACAACTAGAGCCCTTTCTTAAGAAATGAAGTAGACAAAGCATGTGTTGGCTAGGGTAGGGTATTGGGAAAGGGGCGCAGCCAATTAATTTTCGCTTTGCGAAAGATGTGCGAACAAAACACAGAAAGTTGATTAACGGCAATTGAAGCAGCACCAACATACAATCAACCTTTTTGCTCTCTCGCTCTCACTCTCTTTTACTCTTGCTCAGCAGACACACTTCATAGGCAAATGCCGTTACATAGAATTTAATGGCAAAGCGATAAAAATGGCGAAAATACAAAACATGCTTATGTAATGGCTGCTGCTGCCGCTGTTGTTCTGCGTGCTGCTTGCTTTGTGCTTTATGCGTCCTTTATCCTGACTATAGGCAGCAGGACCCCTAGTCGAGACGCGGCTGCTAATTAATCATCGACGTTTATCCGACTTGATGCAGAACTAAACAAATCGTTTCAAATTATTAAAATCATTTATAATGCGAGCCGGGCCACGCAAGCTCGCTGGCTAAGCAAGAGGGTTTGAGAAAGGGAGTTGCGAGTGGCAGCGGGGAGTGGCAGTGGAAGAGGCTGCAGCATGTGAGTGCTTCATGATGAAGGATGAAGGATGTGCTGCGTGCGTTTGGCGCCTGGCGCCAGCTCCAAAGATGCCCACGTCCGAAGCGCAATCCTAGTAGTAGTCCGACTCGGAGCTGGAGTCGGAGCTGTTACTGCTGCTGGCAACATAAATCAGTCGCACATATTAACCTCGCCAGCGAGCAACTGGCCACAGTTTCGGCTGTGTTCGGTGGGTTTGTTGTGGATTGTTCGGTTAGTCGCTTGTTTGTGTGCCACCGTGCCCAATTAAAGACCGCCAAATATACTTTTGGCAGAGGGTATTTAAAATAGTATGTGGAATATGCAATGCATATATGAAAATGATTTCAATTGAATCAAAATGGAATTTTAATTGAACTTGAAAAAGGTAACTTAGCATGTCCATAGCTTAAATTCTTTCACTGTATCATATACATATCTACGCATATAGAGTATCCAATAGTTAGCATTTGAAAGGCTTTGCTTTTGCTCTCTATGTTATCTATGCGCTTTGCCCTTAGAAGCGCCGCGTTAGCCATATTTTGTCTCGCATTCGCTACGCCTTCCATTTCCTGCTCCGCTGGCTCATTATTCGCACATTCGGTAGGAGCAGCTGCCTCGCTGGGTGGGTGGCACTGACAGGAGCCGAGTTGCTCGCATATTTCTCGCAGTCAGCTTATCTCAAAGGCGCTGACAGCCAGCAATGAGGCACACACACACACAAGCACAGAGTAGCAGCAGCAAGGACATCTCGGTCAAAATAAATTATGTGCTCGTCGCGTCCAGCAAAACGTAAACAAAATTTTTGTGGATTGCCAGTGAGTGGGCGGGTCAGCAGCAGCAGAAGCAGACTGGAAGGCGCATAGACATTGACCATGGTCAGGAATAGAGTCAGGCAATAGCTATAAGGCCAACGAGGCTGGCTTTAAGCGAATCAATTAAAGTAAATATGCAGTTATATATATTTATTATATATATTTTTTATAAATTGGTATTTTTTAAAAGCCTTAAATATTTGCGCATATTTACTGTGGTTTTGCTTTGTTGTTTGCATTTTTTTCCCGTTTCCCACTTTTTGTTTTTGTTTTTTGCGCAGCTGCAAGCAGCGGCAGTAAATACAAAAATAAATAAAAGGCAAAGCAAATGAAATAAATGTATAAATTATTATAGTTGTCAGGCCGGATTGGCCATCGAGCAGGAGTCCTCGATATGGCAGTTTAAGGCATATTTATTTATGTTTCCAATGATTCCGGTTTGCCAGCCAAACCACACAGCACACAGTAACCAAAGTCCTGCTCTCAGTTGCTATTGAAAACTAATTTGCGGTGACCAGAGGCATATCCTTGGCCAGGCTGCTGCATATTTGCACCTGCAGCTACTAATGGAGCATCAACAACGACGACTGTGGCTAGAGCGACAGTGGCCAAATTTAAGCTCAATGCACATTTGCAGCATAACTGTTGGCAACGCCACAGCCAACAAGTTGGGGGCGTGGCGAGGATATAAATCAGCAGGACATACATACATAACTGCTGCTGCTGCTGTTCAGGCTGCTGCCCTGTGTGGCAGGACTTGTAGAGCCCCGTTGATGCCGTTTCTGCTTCAGCGATTTTTCCAATCAAGTGAATGCAAAAGTCTAGCCAAAGATCACAGGCGGAGACAGCCTGGTCAAGATAGCTAGATGGCTTAACTACACTCGAAGAAGTAGTCTAGCAATTGCTGGTGAGACAATATGAGCTGAAAAAAACTAAGAGTAAAGTGAATTTAGAGAAGGAATTGATATAATTCTCTCTTGTGGAACATTGGACGTTGACCTCGCTACACTTAGAGAAATAGTAGTAGTAGTAGTAGTAGAAATAAATTGTTTATTCTTTACATTTTTACAAATTCCTTTCTCTCAGTGTACACACACACACCATTGCACACACATACACACATTGAACAAAAACTGGCAATGGCCAACATATTTGAAAAGTTTCCAAATCACGCCTCAAAGACAGCTTGAAAGCCAGGCTGACTGCAAATATTTCTCAATGAATGTGTGCCACACACACACACTCACAAACACGCACACACACACACAGAGACAAGTGCAAACATGGCTTAATAACTCATTCGTGTGTGTGCCTGTGTGTGTGTGTGTGTGGCGACTTTTGCATGGCTGGCTGAGCTTTCGCCTCCATCTCCAGCTCCAACTGCGTGGCCAAAGTGTCAATTTGAAGTGGAGCTGTTGACTCGCACTCATTAAATAAAAGATTGCATGTTTTCAGCCCTTTGTCCGGGAGACCTTCTATTCAGCTAATCCCAAACAGTTGGCCAGTGCCAAACGCTGCTGCTAGAACATTTGGCGAGCTGACTTTTTGTATTGTTTGCGACATATGTAAGTTAGCAATATACTCTATACTATATATATATATATATATATATATGAATGTGTATATGTATATGTGTATATATATGGCTGCATATCGTAGCTGTGGCCTCTGACGCTGTCGAGTCAACTATCGAGTCAACTGCCACACACTAAATTTAAGCTACGAATAAGTTTTGCTATTGATATAAATGTGAAAATGTGTTTGTGGTTGCACGGCGAGAAATAGATGAGTTAGTCTTGACATGAAATAGTCAAGTAAAGTGTATGAAAGTGTTTTATTTAATTGTGTTTAAGAACTTATTTATTTAGTGCTAAATTTTTAAATAAATTTAAAAGAGACCTATGTACTATTTCAGAGGGCGAATACAACAAATCTAAGCACTTTATTATGATATAATTTCATGTCTTTTCACTTGCCAAAGGATATTCCACACAATCAATATGCGCCTTTCACTTTATGAATTCTTGTAATTAAAGTTTCATTAAAAGTTTTTAGTAAAATTTTATTGACGAAAAGATTTTTTGATGCTTCTGTTTAAAGTTTAATTAAAAAGAGTTTGGCAACAATTTTACTGAAGGAAAATGATTTTTCATTGAATAACTATGGTTACAGTGAACCAAATTGAAGCTGCAGTTCCAAATTTAACTCGTATATAATTTTTCCACTGAACTACACACACATTTTGGGTCAGTGTAGGTTGGGTCAGTGACAATAAATGCTCGACACTCAGCTGGCTCTGTCTTCCATTTTATTAATATGGCAATGCATTGCCTGAAGCATGCACTACGCTGTGCCTCAAGTCTACTTTAGTCATTCCCTAGCTCAAGTGCCACTCCCCTTTTAAAGGTTGCCTTAAATGCCGAACCTGCCGAAAAGTCATGTGCAGCAAAATTGTGGCAAGTAGTCGTGTAGCCTTTGCATCGGCTGATGATGATGATGTCTGACCTCCACACGTTTGGCATTTTCTTTATATAACAACACTGCTCATCCTCTCTCTCTCTCCCTCTCTCTCTGGCACTGCTTTTGTTGCATTGTTTTTTGCTCTTTGGCAAGATGCAATCTAGCAGACAAGCTGCGCTTCGTCCTTTGGCTGAAGTGGAATCTGTTGCAGCTTTATCTGCATAGTGGGCGTGTGCCTGTATGTGTGTGTGTGTTTATGTTTGTGTATGTAAGCGATGTTTAAGTGTCGGTAAAACTTTATAATGTGTGTTACAACAAACAACACACACACACACACACACGCACATTTAAGGGCAGCTGCTTCTGCTGCTTCTTCGTTTATTCTCTTGGCGAGCTTTGTTTGTAGCTGCTGTAATTTTCATTACATTTCTCTCGCTCGCTTGTTGTTGTTGCTTTTGATTTTTGTTAATTATATGTGCTGCGCATGTGTGTGTGCGTGTGTGTGGTTATGTTTGCTGTTTGTTGCCTACTTCCCGTTGTGTCATTAATTTCAACTGCTTTAAATTTATGCATGCCACAAATTGCCTGCTGCTTGGGCCATAAATACTATATACACTAAATGCTAAAGTGCGCCCACACACACACACACACACACACACACACACACAGAGACAGCTCATATATTCATTGGTCGAACACCTTTGGCTTCTGTCTTATTATTGCTGGCAGACCTATGGCTGCTGCTGCAAAAACTATGCTCGCATTTTGATTTTTGAAATCATGTTGAAATACATAATTTGCCAGCAATTGTTTAACTTGCCACACACACTCACACACACACACACACAGGCATACCCACTAGCTGCTTCTAATTTCCATGTGTTGTCTTATTAATATTCATGGAACTCTCTCTGTGCACGCCTCTGCCAGGCCTAGCCATGCCTAGCCTACCCTAGCCTGAGCCTGGCCTGGCCTGGCTGCAGAAAAAGCAGCCGCAAATTTGCATAAATTTTGAGTTTGAGTTCCAGTTAGTTGATATGCGGCTAAGGGTTTGAGTTTTTTGTGGTGTCAGCTTCGGCAGCAGCTGTTTTATTCTATGGATTTATCAGTTAAATTTTCGTATTAAATTCGGTGTGGCAAATGCATTAAAAACTTTCGCGCGTTGCCACAAATCGCGACAACAGCGAAAAAAAATGAGTTGGGAAATGTGCACACAAATTCGTTTTGAAATGAATTTATAAATTTATGGCTGCATTTTACAACGACAGCAGCCGCAACAAGAGCAGCGAGCGGCGGAAACAATAATCAATTATTGGTTAAAATCAACTCAACGGGATTATTGAGTTATAAATGATTCATAAAATTTGCTGCGGCACCTGTTAGCAGGCGGTCGGCTCTCCTCAGTCGGCGCTCCACGGGCCTGGCTTTTGCGGTTTCTACTGATAAATGCTGCAAATAAAATGAGGCATCAACACCAACAACAACAAAAGCAACAATAACAGCAACAGCAGCATCGCCAGCTGGGTTCTAATTAAATTTTGTGGCAATGCCACAAAAGCTGACCATAAATAGCCAAAGCAGTTTGGCAAACATACATACGTGGATACATATAAGGAAGCGTTTATGGCACTCATTAAAGGTATGCCACATGCGTGGCAATGTACTGTTGCAATTGCTTAAAGCGTGGCAAACAATGGCAGCAGCAGCAGCAGCGGCAACGGCAGCGGCAACGGCAGCGGCAGCTCTCACATATTACGCATACGTCACGTGTTGCATAAGGTGCACTCATGTTACGGCTTTGACTGTTGACTGTTCGGTCACTGCACACGGCAGCAGCAGCAGCAGCAAGGAAAATAAAAAGAATTAAATGGAATAAAAACGCAATTAAAAATAAAAACTATAAAATATATATATATACATACAGCCATATATGTATATATATAGACAATAACAACAATGGCACATGGAATACTTGCAACCCGTTGGCAAGTTGATGGCTGGCTGCTGCTGGCTGCTGGCTGCTGTCGCCGGTGGCCCGGACTCAACTCAATTTGTTCATTTAACTGCTTTTATTTTTATTATATTTACATTTGCTTCACGCTTCTGCCTGCCTGTCTGCTAGCACGCTCCGCAGATAATTACGACAATAATAAGGACACATTGTCCCCGTTGTCTGTCAGCAGGACACTGCACACAGGATGCTGGACCAACATACTCGCTGCTGCTGCTTGTGTTGCTTGTGCTGTCCATTGCATCACTTTGCTTTCGCTTTTCGCCTTGCAACATGCGCGCCAAACTTGCTACAAATTGTACAACAAATTGCTTTTGGTCAATGCCAGCGAAGGCAACTCGTGCATCTTGTTCGCCACCCTAAAAAAGAAGCCAGCAATTTAAGTTAAAATAGGTTTTCATTAAGTAAAGGCGTAGAGCTACTAGTTCTTTATAGAGGACTTGATATGTTACATCAAATTTAATTTAATTAATAATTGAAGTTCATATATAAATAGAGAATCATTTTTGTAAGCTCAATTTTTTATATATTTATTATATATTATATATTTTGCAGATTTTACATTGGTGCAATGGAGCGAGTTGGACTTGAAGAGGATTCAATTGCTAAAAACTGCTGAGCTTAGCACTAAGACTGTAAGTTTCAAGTCTTTACTTTTAATAGCGTTCTATAGAGTATAGCGTTCTATAGTAGAGTATAGAGTATATTGGAGCATATCCAAAGATATGCAAAGATCATAGCTATTAGCTTGCAGCAATTCCATGAAATTTGCTTATCAGCTTAAAGAGTTTTGCACAGTTTGACTTGAATTAAGTTTAAGAATTATTTGTTTTATATTTTTTTCAACGATTGTTTGGTAGGGAGCAGGAAGGAAGCAGAAGCCACGTCAAGTTATTCATACGTGGCAAAGACTGAAGCGCTGCAAGAAACTTCTCAAAACTGTGCGCGAATAAGAAATATTTTGATGGCTCTGGTGGCTTGGGTGGCTGTTGGCTGGATGGGTTGGCTGTGTCTTGGGTGGGTGCTCGCAAATGAAATCACATGAAAGCGCATTACATACTTTGTCTGACAATGCAATGCAGCTGAAACGGCAAATAGCAGAATGCAGAGCACGTCAATCCGAACATGGCATACCCTGCCATACGGCGAATTTTCGCTGCTCAGCGTTTCTCGAGCATAAAAAAAACTTTACAACTTTTTCTCTGCTTCTTCTCGCTCTTTTTTTTGTTGGTTTTTTTTTCCTACTTTTCATGCTAAATAAAGCAAATTTGTAGCATATTCTGCTCGGCGCTCTGCCAATGTTGAAGGTTATTGCTATTCCGTCTGTCGTTTCCATAAATTTCATTGTCTGCACGCACGCTCACACCCACATAGACACCCACACAGCCGCACAGTTGGCAGTGTGCAAGTGGCTGCATGTGCATAAGAAATGCGCTCAATACTCATATGATATGAGGTAATATACAAATTGAAATTTGCGCAAACAAGACGTGAGTTGCACGCAGACACACACACACCCAAGTGTATAGACATAGACAAACGCACCCAGCTGCTTTGTTATACCCCGCATGTGCTGTGAAAACGAGGCATATTGCATCTGGTATTATTTATGTTAAAGCACAAGTTATGTGAGTTGAAGAGCTACAGTTTCAAAGAGTACGCATATTTTTCAGCTGCTTTATGATACCCTGTAAAGATTTTAAAGTGCGGTATATATGCATTTACTCTTGCTGACACAGTATATATCAGTGTATAAACATACGTACTGCTTCCCTGTTTTTGTATCGCGCTCATGCAGTGTCTTTCGCTCTCTTTGCCCCTCTCTCTCTTCTTCACCATCTCTCTCACTTGTTTTATAAACAGGGTATCTGCCAGTCATTCATTGTTTCGTAGTGCACTTGCACAGTTCCATTGCCAATGCATTGGCTAGCGTTATAAGTAGGCAAATAAAGTATACGCAGCGTAGAACGCCAACAACTAAGTATATTTATAGTACTGTCTGCATTGCCTGCATCAAATTCTCCCCTGGTCTCCCTCTCCCCCTCTCTCTGTTGGCCTGGCTGCACTCATTTGACTCTATGCAAAGGGTATTCACTAGCTAGGTACGCTCTGCTTGTGCCTAGACTTTGTCTGAGTAGATAGATGAAGTATAACTCAGTATATTTCCATTATGAGTGTTTGACTGCTTAGAATTCCCTGCCCCTCCCACCTTCTCTGCTTCAGTTTCTCTCTATAAACTTGAGCCTTTGAATTTAAGAACTTCAATTGCCATTTGCGCCTCCTTCTGTTGTTATCTTTTTCACGGTTCTATTTCGGGCGTTTTAGCAGCAAAGCGTCCCATTATTTGTGTTCAGCCTTTGTATTGTCAAATTCGCGCTGTCAAAACAAATGCTTAACAATTTTTCAGCGCCCATTCGCGACGTCTTCATCTGGAGTCCTTCGCTCTGTGCAGTTTTGTAGTGCGAATTATTGTTGCTGCTGACAGTTGACAGTTGACAGTTGTCATCATCATTATGATCGTCATCATTGTCATCATCGATGGCATAAATAAGAGATACGCTTGATTATACAGCCGGGCAGAGGCAAGGGTTGTTGTCTCTCGCCTCGTCTCTCACTTTGATAAATGAGAGACGACAATGAATTATATTGTTTATACAAATTACTTTATTGGCACACAGCGTCGCCTTCAAGCAAATTATATGAATAGGATGATTTATGGTTATCTTCGGGCCAGCTGCTTGGTTTAAAGCGATGCACACACACACACACACACACACACACACAGACACAATGCAGAATGCGACAAAAGCCACGCAACAGCACCTCTGGTCTTGTTGCCTGATACCCATCGCCGTCGTCTTCTCTGCCCACTATCCGCTCTCCCAGATGCCAAGGCATGCGCGGCTTACCCACCAGTGGCAATTAGCAGAATCATGAAGCTGTCTGAAATATCAACACACACACACACACACACACACACACACACAGCACGCTTCGAGCGCTTTTCAGCAGTCAAGCAATGCGAGCTGCTGCTGCCTGCCGCCTCTGCTCCCTTCAAACAGAGCCTAATCGTTGTGGCACTCTGTTGGCTGCTGCCGCCTAGGCTGGCATATTTATGAACTTATTTGCTTTAAAATAAATATTGCTGCAGCACAGAAGGGTCTGGTATGGGCGGCTTAAGGGATTTGACGCTAAAAAAGGGTTTTTGCTTATAAATTGAAATAAAGCGTAAAGTATGCCATGGCATGGCATGCCAGCCGTGCGCCAGACAGTTGTCGATGTGTTCAGCGTTTGTGCATTTCCTAAGCAGCTTACTGTTTATGAGCCGCTTTTTAACACCATCAACCATGTAGGAGTAGAGCTTATATGGGCCAGCCCAGTTGTTGCCTGCAAGTCGCCGAGAACTTGCAACCAAAGCGCGGAAAGTAAAAGCGTGCTGCAGCTGCTGTTGCCGTTGCCGTTGCCGTTGCTGCTACTTTGGCAAACAGTTGTGGGCAAAAGTGTTGCGAAATGCCTGAAATGTGTCGCCATTTGTAGTTGTTGCACTTGCAGCGTCGACTGCAACTTCGACTTGTGTGCAACTTGCAACTGCAGCGAAAACATTTTGCCAAAAACTTTGCGCAATGTGGCAGGCGGCACCTCAGAGCCAGAGCCGCAGTCAGAGTCAGAGTCAGAGCTGCAGCCGTTGCCTGCCAGATACAAAATGCTCTTTTGTGGAAAACAAACAACAAACAGCCGAGAAGCACTAGAAGAAGTAGAAGAAGAAAGCAAGTTAACCGTACGAACTCGGGGAGCACACGTTTCATGCATTTTCACTTTGTAAAACATTTCTGATATGTACGTGATGGTTGCCTGCTGTAAGGGGTATCCGGTGGCATAAAGGGCAACAGAAACTAGTTTTGCTGTTGCTAGCACAAAATTCTATTTAAACTTTGATTAGACACACACACACACACACTCACGCAAATAATTAAGCAGCAAACTTTTGTTGTTGGCTGTGCAGATAAATTGACGGCGGGCGCACACCTGGCGTATGCGTAATGCAGCGCAGCATTAGCCAAAACTTTGACATTTGCTTGCATTAATTAAAATAAATAATTCAATTATGTTGCAAATGCAAGAGCAACCTGTTGCCGCTGCATGCAACATATATATTTATATATATATATATATATATAATACAAAAATCAAATTGTGTAAAGGCGTTCAGTGGGTCAGGCGACTGCTCATAATTTGTGTGGCTGCACTTGACTCGGAGCGCAGCATGCACTTGGCGAAAGAGGGAAGGAGTTAGGTAAGGACGTTACTTAAATTTGTTAAAGAATTAGTTGAGAGTGGAATATACATATATATATATATATATATATATATATATATATATATATATATAGTAGACTCATATATATATACAAGGGTAAACTGCAACTTCCAGCTTGAGAACTCTTCTTTAAGTGAAAGTGTAAATATTATATATCAATTTGATATGCAAATAAAATAAAAAGTCTTCGCTTGAAATTTCTATAAAAATTAAATGCAAATCACATAACTAAGTTATATAAATAAAGTCTATATATATATAACAAAGTCAACTCTAAGATCTCTTTGCAAATTCTAAAAGCTGCCATATATATACCCGATATCAAAATATTTCTTCAACTGTACTGTGTGCCAGGCAAATTCCAAAATATAAGTCAGTCGTAGCAAGGGAATTCGATGGCAATGCCCAGCTGTGCCAAAAGCCAGCCAAATGTCTGGACGAGGAGATCCCGTGGCGCGACTGAGTGGACTTTTGGCATGAAGCGATGGCGATGGCAGTGAAGCAGCCAACAGAGCCAGTCAGCCAGCCAGCCAAACCAACCAAGATGTAAGCCACAAAAATACTTGACAATTTGTTTGCAATACATTTTATGCTTCAAGCCTGCTAGTAGACTCGCGTATGTTTTTTGTTTATGTGAGTGTGTGTGTGTGTGTATGTATTTGTATTTGCCATTTCTTGCAGCATAAGCACATTTCTCTCACTGGCTGCTGCCCTCCTTGTGCTTGTCGTCATCTCTAGTGTTGATGGAGTGAGAGCTAAACTCACGCTCTCTCTCACTCTTCCCCTCTCTCTCCACATATTCTTGGTTTCGAATGATAAAAGAGCGTGCAATAAGTTCATAAAACAATTGGCTCCATTTGCTTTGATTTTCATTGCCAGGCAATAGCTCTATGAGTGTGTGTGTGTGTTTTGCTGCTGGGTGCTCTGACCCTGTACACATTTGGCCTAAGTTCACTCCACGCCCACTTGTTGTTGTTGTTGCTGTGAATGGGTCTCTGCACTTGGGCCCTTAATTGGTTTGTTTATATTGCCGTCCCTCGGCCAGATGCAATCAATTGCACACAATGATGGCAATTACTACACACCATAAAGACAGCAACAAAAGCGAAAACACATACATACACACAGAGACACCAATACAGAGAAAGACACACAGACATACATGTAATTAATAATTTTTCCCATTTATGTTTGATAATTGCTTCATATTTGTAGGCAATTTAGTATTTACCAATGATAACGAGACACACACAGCCAACAACAACAATCAAAACTGCACTCGAGAGAGTGAGAGGAAGAGAAAGAGAGAGAGAGAGAGAGAGACAATGCGCACTCACACACACCCACTGCAGCCGCCTTTGGGTTTTTGAGTCTAGTGCTTGGGGTTTGGCTTTTGCCTCATTGCATATTCAGTTAGTTGTGCGGTAGACAGTAGCTGCAGCAGCCAGAGCAACAGCAGCTGCAACAACACTTGCCACACGCCACTTGCCACTCAAGTTGTGCCGATGCTGCAATTGCATTTGCTATCGGAAATCATGTCGAGTGATTTGTTGAGCAGGTGAAAGAATATGCCAAGCATTTAGAGTCCAACAGCGCTGCAGCGCTTAAATATGCGTTAATTAGCTGGAATTTTGCCAGTAAGCCAAGTTCGAATGCGGTTTTAACAGGGGGCGGACGCAGGCCGAGGCAAGCTGAGGTGAGCTGAGGCGTCGCATTAGTGCCACACGCTTTCCATTCCGCAAAGGCAATCAGTGCAAATGGATTCCTGTTGCGCCATTTAGGCTAATGTGTGTGTGCGGCTGACTGAATGTGTGAGTGTGTGTCCTAGTGTGCGAGTGTGCGAGTGAGTGTGTCTGAGCAATTAATAATTGCCAGCTCAACAGAGATTTCAATGTGTGTGTGAGTGTGAAGCTGGAATAAGCTATTGCTATAAGCTGTCTGGCAATTTGCAGTATTGATTTTGAGTCCTTCTCCTAACAGCAAAATATATATATTTTTTAAATAGTCTCTGTGAGTTGCTTAGGTGTGAACAGAGAGCACTTTGTTGGACAGTGTTGAGCTGCTTTAAGCCGAGTGGAATTCAGTTCCGGCCGCTGAACTGCAAAATGATTTGTCCACTCTTGTATTAACTAAATGAGCTGTTTATGTAAATGCGGATATCAAATTAAAAGCCATAAAAACGCGCACAGACGCCGCGTTTTTATGATGACAACAAGGCCGCAGATTTCAAGATGACTTCATTCGTCCCTGCGTACGTTAAGAGTGGGTGTAGCCAGTAGGCATCAGGCAGGCAGTTGAGCAGGCGGGCAGGCGGGCAGGCACTGGCTGCTGCTCATAAAAATACTTTGACTGCAATTGACAGGGAGCAGGAAACTGCCAACTGCCAAGTGGGAACTGGGAACTGATGATGGCTGGACGCCATGCGGGGCGTATTTGATGGCCTGGCATAAATCATTTCTAATTGCTACCTAGAAGCGCGCGAGGGCAGCCTCTAATTGAGCTGAAGATTAAATTTTATGAACACACAAGCATGCTGGCTATTCGTGAATCAATGAATCAATGAATCCATGAATCAATGAATCAATTCACGAATCACAAGCCAGCTGTTAGCCCACCACTCTCCCTCTCAAGTTCAAGTAACAGGTTTTTATGCATTACGTGACCAGGTGAAAAAGTCATCACAAACTTGAAATAACAACCGGCTCATGCACCCAAACACACCCACACACACCTCCACACACACCCTCACACACACGCATTCATGCGCTGCTGGCCTATATCAAATAATTACCGGAACTTGAGCGTATAACCAACAGTTTCCGTCGCACGAGAGGCAGCCGGCAGCAGGCAGCAGGTAGCAGGCCGCATGCAGCAATTGGGCAGGTAAATTCAACCGCCAAATGTGAACCAGGTGAAATATGGAACGCATATCGCATAGCGCGAGTCTCAGCCGGGCGAGCGAGAGCGAGAGCGAGAGAGAAAGTTGAGCGGAACTTTTTCTCTGGATTGCACATGTCCGTTTACAATAATTCACATCGCCATGAAAATGTCAATAATAGTTTTTTAACCGAGCATCGTTAAGAATTTATGCACAAATCTGTATACATAAAATATATATATATATAGACATGGCATAGACATATATGAATTTATTTAAGGCGTCGCAGCGAATTATTGCCAAAGTTGGCATATGAAATATTTGCTTTGTTTTGTTCTTCTTGTTGCGCCTGGCGAGGCGTTTGGGCTTGGACTTGGACTTGGAAATTATGTAAATGTGTCCATTAGCATAAAGTGATTTTGATGAGGCACCAAAGTGGACTTTATGGTTGGCTGGCTTTGATTAGGGTTATGCGGCGACAGCGAACCCTTACAGACAGACACCAGCAGCAACAACAGACAAAAAAAAACATAATACTGAAACTAGTTAGGTGTGAAGCTCTCAGCTGTGCAAGACGCGATTGAGTCCAAGTAGCAGCCGAGAGATATATATCAGAAAACGATTTCTAACGGACATGAAATAAAGATTTTTCTAAATTTGAAAGAAAGTTTATTTCAGCAATTTATTTTTAGTGTTTAAAATAAAAGAGAATTGAGTTGAATTGAAGCGTTTTGAATATTTAAAGAATTTATCAAATGTTTTGTTGAAGCTGGGAAACACAAGAAAGATTCTTTGAAGAATTTCTTAAAGTCAATATTATCCTGAATATTTATTTTATTTAACAACATTTTTAAATATATTTAAAAATTCCAAGAAAATAAATTTATTAATTTTAGATTTAATAAAACTCTTGCTATTTTTTATACATTCTTGATATAATATTACAAGACAATATTGAAAGTTCATTTAAAATATATTTTCTTTGGAATATAATATTTTTGTTCTTTATTTTTTTCTTATTTTTGTAATATTTAATATGAATATGTAAAGATAAACAAGAATAATTATTTAAAATCTACTTATTAAATGATTTTCAATGTTGTTGTTGTTAACCAACGAATTTTCACGGTCAACACCGAATCAACGTTGCCTACAAACTGTCGAATTTCCGTCTGGCTAACGCCGTTTACTATGCCTAAAAAGAGAGCAAAATTCTCTGCGAATTTCGAACAAGGAATTTCAGCAATTCAGCTATTGGGTTGCTGTATAAGTGTTCGAGTATAAGAGAGCGAGGCAGAAAGAGAACGTGTTCAGAGTTACATTCAAGGGATTTTATAAGTAGAATGATATGCTAATAGACTGTCATCTAGTCTATATATGGCTCATTAGCAATAACATTATTATTATATACTACAATCATTATTGATTATAATGGGAATTATAAGTTGAAAGAGTGTGTTAATAGGATATGCTATTGTTTTCTTATCAATCCTGTGTTTTTCCTTAGCAATATTAAGTATTGTGGATATAAATAGGAATTTGTGAATATTAAAATTCTCATCATTGTTATTACTCTCTTCATTATTGTTTGAAAAGATTAAACTGATAAGAAAGCTATCAAAAGGATATTCTAAAGTGTACTCTAATTACCTTGTCAGCTGCTCATCAACTTTGAAGGAGACTTTCAATATGATATGCTAATGCATAGTCAAGTTTGGTAATTGCTCATCATGTTCATCATCATCATTATCATTAACTTTGTCGGCAATGCCATTAGCTCGAATGTGACTGCAGCTGAAAAGTAAAAGGGCAAATGCGAAACGATGTGAACGAGTGATTGCCTGACAGATTGACTGCCTCATTAACTGACTGCTGGACCGATTGACTGATTGACTGGCTGACTGGCTGACTGGCTGACTGGCTGACTGACTGACTGACTAAGTGATGGCAGCTGACAGGCTAGCTGCTTATTTACGAGTGCGTCCATTCACTTGGCAATAAACTCGAGGACATCGTCGCCGGGCAACAGCAACAGCAACAGCAAAAAAAAAGTTACCTCAAGCAGAAGGATAACATGACAAACTAGTTACGTGCATAAATAATATTTTCCACAGTCAGGTACGTGTCCTCCATGCCTGCCAGAGGATGGGCATGTGTGAGCGACTGGCACTGGAGCTGTTCCTTGATAGATGAGCATTTTGCGTCGCCTGATCTTATGCATAAATATGGCCAAAGGGTCTGCATGTGTGTGTGTGTGGGGGCAGAGAATGAAATGAATGTGCGGAATGGGGAAAATGCAATAAGTTAATGATATCATAGCGCCCCCTGCTCCCTTCCGACCTAATCCGGCGTAAGTATTTGCGAGGGCAACTGTAGCTACACTAGGAATATAATAAGCATAAAACTAATACCGGCTCACTGAAATTATTGGACAGTAAAAGCTGTCAAGGGTACGAGCTGGCTGGAGCTGGGGCTGGGCGAGGTTAGCCGTTAACTTCGTTGGGTCTGTTTGACTGTCTATCTGACGTTCATCTGTCTCGCTGTCCGTCTGTCTGTCACTGCAAAACTCTAAAATTGTCAGCCAAGCGTATATGAACAAATACACATATACAGTTACTCAAATGTGTGTGTGTGTGTGTGCGTGTGTATCTGCGTTTGACAATAATTGTTTGCTGCTGTCCTTTTATTTTTTTATTATTTGCCAGCTACTCCGTTTTTTATTGCGTTCCAAACCGCAACCCTGTTATAAGCGCTGGCTGAGTTTGATAAGTGTCAAGCTTTGTTAACCAACTGGGCGATGAGGTGTATGCGGCGCTGGGTGTGGCCCTCCGGGGAAGGCAAGGGCAGGGCGGGGTGGAGCCATTGGCAGCAGGGCAAGGCAGGGCCAGTTGAAGTGGTTGGCCAGTTGGAGGCATGTGCAAAGATTTATGTGCAGCAGCAAGAGCAAAAACTATTTCAATGTAGGTACCATAAAACTAAAAAAGACGACACTGAGAATGCTCGACTGTGAGATGCTCATTAGTTGCAGGGAAGAAGTGTCTGTATTGCATATCTCTATGTGCCTCGTACTGATGCTTGAAAAGGAGACTGTCTATATATTTATAGTGAAATTCATATAAAATGTACAGTCAAATTTTGAGGTATTTTGAATATTAACTATTAGAGTTTTGTTACTTACAAAGCTAGTCTGGCATACCCGTTTATAGCTCTGAACTACTTGCTTTAGTCACTTGTCTGACATGACCTTTCTATACTTATCTCATGGCAAGTCTACTATAGAAAACTATAGTTTAATAAGGGCTTCCACTTCGTCACATATTCACGTCTCAGCCGGGCATACTCCTTCTTCACATGCTCTAGCGTATGATATCAAAATATATATTTCGTGCGGCATTGCTAAATTAAATAAAAACCTCGGTACACTTTGCCGAAAATAAAAAATGGCCACTTTTGTAGTTGTAATACAATTAAACACTTTTTGTCTACCCTTGACAAATTGACGTTGTCGTTGTGCTCATCATTGTTGTTGTTGTTCTTGCTATTGCTGTTGATGTTGTTAAGCGAAATTGTTTTAGTCGTACTTACATATGAATATATATGTATATATATATATATATATATAGGCTCTGTTGCTATGACAGACAAACAGATAGGGTGGGCTGTAAGCAGTGTATGTTTGGGAGGGCGTGGCATGTGCACGTGTCCTCATTTAATGGTCATACGTCATCCATGATGAAGGCCAGTCGCGTCGTGGATGCTGCGACGGCACGCTAATTGCATTTCAATGGAGTGCGCTTGATTCGAACCGGATAATGGACTAAAACGCGCTAATAATTAACTACGCGCATTTGGCGTAGTTACTCAGCAACGACAGGGCAGCGCCCAGGCCTCTGGCACTACCTACTCCCTTCCTCGAAATGAAGGCCAAAAAAATGCCACAACAAAACTCGACTCGACACGACATGCGCCTCGTCTGTTTAATGTATATATAGGTGGCTTTGCATCTCTCAAGGACATATAAAGAAGGCCGCAAACAGTATACAGCAACAACAACAGCAACAGCAGCAGCGTACGACAGGCTGACAGGCAGCTGACGCAGGACTCTTCCGGCAGCCAAAGTCTGGAACCCATTTCGACTTTTTGGACATTTCCATGCGCTTCCCCCAAGTGACAATGCTGCAAATGCTCAACGCAAACTGCTAAAGAAACATGACTCGAAATTTGAATGCCCTTTGCAGACAACGAGATGAAGTTATTTCCTTGCCCCAAGAAATTGTTTCCCTTCAAGTGCAATGACAGCGCAATAATTATATTTGCTTCGCTTTAAACTTGATTTAATTTGTTGAGTTGCGCAAATAAGATAAAATCGCACGAACCAACCACTTCAATATCAAATACCATTAAATTGGTGAATTTTATCAAAAACATTATCAATAAATAGTCAATTGAATTAATTTTAAATAACGTATTTAGCTGCATGCATAGTTAGAGCAGATTTTATTGATGAGGTTTTCATATGCAAACAATTCTTATATTAAGTTTTGTTTGCAAACAAACATCAAATATATTTAATTATTAAACCAACTTTATAAAACTCTGCAAAAGTTTTAAATAAACAACTGAGAGTGCGGCGTTGGGGAGTGCTGGACTAGAAGATACTCTGACTTCTTTGTTGAGCCGAAGGGCAACGGTTTTGCTCTATTCTGCTCCGATTAGGCTTGAATTTCATTATTACATATACATATACATATATGTATATGCATGTATATATTTATATATATTAAGATCAGGTATGCCATAGCTTAACTACCTTTAGAGTTAGGGTATTCGCAATGCAAAGGAAAATGGCAAAAGACGATGAATGTGCGACACATGCCAAAATGGCAAAATGGGTGGCACGAGTCTCTGTCAGCTTGTTTGGCAGTCGAATGCAAATTGCAGCCATTTTTGTATGCAATTTGTTGTAAACTTGCAACAACAACAACAACAATTGCTGCAACAATAGCTTTGACGACAGACAGAGCAAGCGATTCTAATCGTGCTCAACTGCTTTTGCGGCTTGAACTCTGAGCCGCCAATAAATGGCATTAAATTTATAATGCCATTCGCATGCGGGCAAGGTTTATGGCCAGGAGACTCGAAGAGCCATATAGCAGCTTACATAGTTGTGAGATAGAGACACAGATGCAGGTACGATGCGGCGTATGCGCAATATGTGCTGCAGTTAACCACGTTTCGTTTTGTTTTCTTCTTCTAATTGGCCACAGCAATAGATATTAAAAAAGTTGTGAGGTGCAGAGCCAAAGCAAATAAATTAAATTGAAATATAGATAGACAAATATATATATATATATATATATATATATATATATATATATATATATATATATATATATATATATATATATATATATATATATATATTTGTGTGTATTTGCAACGATTTGTGGCAAACTAATGCAGTTGCTATGCTGCTGTGCTGCGATTGCTGGCTATCAAATAATATTTCAAAAATACATTTTGCCACAGAATAAACAAGTAAATATTTACGAAAAATTTTCTGATGGCAAAGGCAGTCATGCTCAAAAGGCGGATGGGCGGACGGAGGGGGGTGGTTAGTGAGTGCAAAAGGGCTGTGGCTGTGGCGGAGCGGGGGCGGGGGCGGTGGCTATGGGTGTTGGAGCTGATAGAGTGCGTGTTGCATAGTTGCGAGTAAATAAGCTGGGAAACCCGAAACTTGGCTTTAATAAATAAACAGCACACACACACACACACACACAGACAGACTTCTAGCTGCTAATGTCGCTCTCTTGTTTTTTTTTGGAAAATACTCTCTCTACAAATTATTCGTGTAGAAAAGTGGCAACATATTTGAAAAGTTTTCCAATCAATGCCAGGGCTATTAATAATTTATTGGCTGCTTTAAACTCTCGCAGCGAGTGCAGAGTGCGAGTGTGCCTCTGTTAACTGTAGCTCTGCTGGATGATTAGGATACTTGGCTCCACACACATAGTTTTTTCTGAGTCAATTCGAAGTTCATATTATAAAATTGTATTTTATTGCATAAACAGTTCGTGAAAACTTTTGTTTGCCCAACTGAAATTAGCCCGAAACTCTAGGCGTTGCCACAATAATGTTTATTTATTGACATGCCACGGCTCTGTATGCTCTCTCTCTCTCTCTAGGCCAAGTATATTGATTTTGGCGAGTATTGCAGATGCCACAACAGCAGCAGCGGAAGCAGCGGCAGCAGCAGCGGCAGCTAACCGTATTACCAGTTTCAGTTATTCAATTAAAAATACCGCATTCGCAACAACTTGTCAAAAAAAAACAAAAAAAAGAATGCAAATACTATTAGGGCGCACGCTCAAGGGCTTTTGTGTGGGCGTGGCCAGCCTGCGGCTTGACGCTGACCAAACACAACCCACAAATTTTGTGCTTTTCCTACCACAGCGAGCGAGTAAGAGTGCGAGGGAGAGGGAGCGGAAGGGGGAGATCGAAAGCATTTCTAGGCCGCATAGCAAAAAGTTGGTTGAAAATATTTACAGCCCAACAACAAAGAGGAGAAAAAAGGCAAAGAAATTAAAGTTCATGGCAGTAAAAATGTTTGTATACACGTTGTCATATGGTATGTTGCATGCAGCAGTTGTCAAGCGGTTGGAACAGAAATGTTTAGTTAGTTTCAGAGTCATTTACGCACTTGCACTTCATATTTGCAGAGTCCAATCGAGGATGGCAGACACTCTCTGTGTGTGTGTGTGTCTGCCACAAAAGGTAAAGGAAAAATCTTGTAGCCACAGACAAAGATATTGTGCGAGAAATACCTAAACTCGGAAGCAAAACTGACAGCAGATGCCGTTGCACTTGCCACGCCCACGATGAGCGGGGGGTGGGTGTAGAAGAAGCTGCGTTGACAATGTTGCAGTTCGTACTGCAGTTGTTGTTGTTGTTGGCATTGTGAAAGCCGTTGCCATTGTTGGATCTTCTTTTGGTTATGGTTCAGCGGTTGTAATGCTGTTGCATATGGTCGGGAGATGGCAGACGGCAGACGGGATGTCGGGATGTCGGGATGCCGGGATGTCGGCAGTAGCCAGAGCATGCATGGCAGCAAAGACGCAGCCGCAACAGCCTGAAGCAGCCAGCTGGAGCTGCTGCTGGAGCTGCTCTCTCTCTCTCAGCACTGTTGCCAATTGCTGCCATTTCCCGTATCCAATACATTGAAGCGTCCGTTCCAGTGTTTGCCGGAAGTTTGCTTCGCTTGGCTGGGATTACATTTTCCTGCTTGTGTCTTGTGCGAATGTCCAGTAGCCTTTCTCTCTCTCTCTCTCTCTCTCTCGGTCCCACTCACTCACTCTTTGTCTGCGTGTTGCTCTTAGTTGGAGGGCTTTCTCGATGGCAACAACTGAATATTGGCAAAAGACGCCATCCACACGCCCCCATCGTTCGTTCTCTGTTATGTAAATGCATTTTCATGTTTTTGTTCAGCTTATCCTTAAAGTCTATAAATATTTTGTATTGAAAAGTAAAATTGAAGAATTTGTACATTTTACGAGAAAACAATTCGTGCTGCTGTTTCTGTTGTTCGAGACTCGCGCAGCGCTCTCTGTGTGTGTGTGTGTGTGAGCGCCTTGCATATTATGCATGCTAATAAAAAATACAAATTTGTACATAAAATTTGCTCAATTTTATTGCTCTTTATATGCGAAGCAGCTAGAATAACAGTTAAAATTGCCGAGATAAGCGCAAAAAAAATGCCAAAAGTACTGGAAAATAATACAAGAATCACAGCTAGAATGAGCTATGAGAGGGAGAGGCTGAGTGAAAGAGAGAGAGAGCGAGAGAGAGAGAGACAGTCAGAGAGTAGCACTAGTTGAGCCAGATCATAGGTAACAGATCTATAGTACAGCTAACCCCTCGGTATATTTATTGAGCACATTTGTGTTGAGTGTAAGTTAATATTCTGTCTTTTCGCTGAGTGTATTTCAGCTGCCTCTCACAGAGCAAGTTTCAAGAGTTTTCTACTTAAGTAAAGTTGAAGTAAAAAGTGCTCTTAGGTAAATTTGTTGTTTATGCCTTTGCTTAGACTGCCATTGGAAGTGAAGTATTCATTTTTCTTAGTGTATTTACAAACATACATACAAGAAATCAAATTTATTTATTAATTTTTTTTTTTAATTCAATTTATTTACTTGCCCAGAAATTATAACTGTATATTATAATTATTATTTCAATTCTAAAATTGAGCTTCTCTTTATTATTTAAATTATTATTATTATTTTCCATCGTTATTTTCTCTCAGTGTATTCACACACGCACAATTAAGTAGTTACTTATCGCTCACATTTAAAGAATATGAATAAAGGCAAAACCGCATTAAAGCCACGCCCTGCGTCGTGTGGGCGAATTGTGCGCTTGGGTGCTGAGTGGACACGTCAGCAACTGAAATAAATTTAAATGCGTGCGCAAATGCACTTCAGCACACACACACACACACACACATACCAGCACACACATTCGCATAAATTATTAATTAATGCGTGAACAGTTTTTCGCCGGGTTTGCCGGCCAGCTGTTTTAGGCTTGTTTAGCTGGCCAAACGCTTGGGCTCGTGGTCCAGTGCGAAGGTCAAACGCGGCAACTGGTGCCCAAAGAGAGAGAAAGAGAGAGAGAGAGAGAGGCAGTTGGGCAATCTTTAAACGCGCGAGCAAAGTAAATGGAAGGCAAACATTTGGAGCCACAAAGCAGAGCATAAAAAAAGTTGGTCCAAACGCAGCCAGGGGCGCCATTGGGGGTAGTTCAGGGTAGCATTTTGGGCTAGGGTTGGGATGTGTGTGCGTGTGTGTGTGTTTGCAAAGTTTGCACGTTGAAATCCTTTCAGTGTAAAACGGCTTTTGCAAACACATTTTAACCTAATTTACAGTTAAACATTAAATATGTAAAGCACGTCAGTTTCTGTGTGAACGCGCTGTATGTATGTGTGTGTGTGTATGAGTAAGTGTGCGCGTGTGTGTGTGTGTTAAGCGCTGCCACAGCAAGGGCTCTCTAGCTCGGCTCGAGCTCGAGCTGGCTCTGAGCAGAGAGAAAAAAGTTACCTTATTAAATTGCCAATCGAAGCATGTAACTGTAAATTTGCATTGTGTGATGCCAGTGAGTGAGAGGCTTAAGGAAAGGTAGGCCATGTGTAGTGGAAGGGGGCGGGGGCTGTAGGCAAATGTTGCTTAGGCAGCAGCAGCAGCAGCAGCAGCATCAGCGACCATAATGGCAACTGTGCCTGACTGCTTATTGCTAATAGTAGCAACAGCAGCAACAGCAGCAACAGCAGCCATCAACAGTCATTGAACTGCTCTAGCTATACACATTGCTCATACGCACAGTTGCACCCTGCAGAGCGGGACGAGAGTGAGGATATGCTCTGTTATAGGGTTTTGGCCAAATCGAAATTACATATGCAAAAAGTTAACAATCACGTTCGTTTCTAATCAATTATTTTCAGCTCGGCTACGGCAAAACTTTTGCTCTTGCCTACAGCGGCCTTGCCGAAGCGAGCTGCGAATGCTAGTTCAAATTGCATGAATCAGTTTAGTTCCGTTGAGCAGAATTCAGTATATAGTGGAATAGAGTTTTAGATATACATATATACACATTCGATATTTATGTTCTATGATTTGATTAAAGTTTGATTGAGCTGATTCGTAGAACTAGTTCTTTGGTTCTCACTGATTCAATTGTGAAGGCAAAACAACTCTGCTTCAGCTGCTGGCATTTGGAGTTTAGCTAATAATTTATGCATCGATAATTTCATTTATGATCGTTTCTCTTGTCTCTGGCAGGCCTCAGCTTGAGCTCAAGCCCGTAATATGAGCAGCCCGAGGAAATGTTTGTAATTAGCAGCTGTGACTCGACTTTAGCGCGTAAATCGAGTTTGCTCAACTATTTGCCTGATGGACTGGGGCCAAAGGCACATGTGTGCTATAAACAGAGAGTGGGTGGGCTGGGGGAGTAAGGGAGAGGGAGTGAGCCGAGCTATTTACTTGTCATCATCAAAGTTTGGCAATTGAAACTGAAATTGAGTTACGCGCTGCAGGTGAAGGCGGCTTGTGCGCTGGGCTAGCAAATAAAATGGCAAATCGAAGTAAATAATAAAAGTGCCAGAGCGCAAGAAAAACAGAAAAATTGTGGAAATTGCGAGCTAGCGAGGCGCGTTTTATTGAAATGCCAGTGCACACACATAAATATGAAACATGATGATCGCGCTGAGACCGTAGCGCCAGCTGAGCGAGAGGTCAGCTTTAATGGCACAGGATTTGGCGGAGCTTTGTTTGCTGGAGGTGGCCTCTCGACTGCAAGATTTACGCGTATTTGCGTAAAGTAAAATTTACGCCTGAATGATGAAGTGCCTTGCCTCGCCTTGCCTGGCTGAACGCCTTGGCAACGTTGGCTGCTTCAGTCAGTGTCAAGTGCCCCCGCCGCCTGCGACTTATCCTTTGGCTTCGCTAAGCCACTCAAGTGCAACTTTAAAACTTCCCAAAAAAAAGTAGGAGAGGAGGCGAAAAAGTGTATTGACTGGCGCGTATTACTCAAAGAGGAAACTGTCGCTGCCTAAACCTTCCGGGCGTGGTTAGAGGATGTGGCTACAGCCCGCTTCAAGCCCGAAGCCGGAGGTATGCGGCATGCGGCATGCGGCAAGCATCGTGCGTCGTGCGTAGCACATTTTCCGCATCAATGCACGTTTATTTTACTGCTAAAGCCTTTACGAATGAATGAATGAGTGCCTCGAAAACAGGCAAACGCCCACAGTGCCACGCCCCCCACCGATGTCGGCCCTTCCCGCCTATCGCCTATCATTCTAACAGTCGCCTTTCACTTCTGCTTCAAGTGGCTTACGCCTCCGGCTGCCATTTTGTTGAGCCTTTGTTTTAGTTGCGGGCGGAGACTGCAAAGTTGAAGGCAAAAGAAAATCACGATGCATATTTCCTAGATTTCCGTCGTTTTTCTTTTGGTTTCTTTTTTATGTGATTTTACAGAAAAATACTAAAATATAAAATAGAGAGAGCGAAAAAAAAAATCATATTACCAGTAAATGTGGCTAGCAAGTTTTTCAATTTACGCTTGCAAACATATTTATTGATTTCCGTCTCCGTCCGTGTCTCCGTATCCGTGTCCGTCTGCTGCTCAGTGGTTAGAGTGGTTGGCTGGCTGGCTGGCTGACTGCTTGGGTAATTAAAAATATTTGTGAGCCAAGTGAAACAGGCGGATAATTTAATTAACTAATCTGCACTTGTTTCCGGTTGCCAATGGTGAACTTTAAACCACTTGTGGAAGCGTCAATCGAATCAAAAAGCGTCGGCCTGGGCTCATCCCATCACGCAGCTAGGCAACCGGCTGGGATAACTTTCGCAGCGATAGTTGTCGTCGGGCATGTCAATTGGCTTCTTTATATGCTTCATTATGCAGATTTCGTATGGGAAATTAGCTGGCAAATCCGATTTGAAAGACACAAGCACACAAGTGCCCAACTTATAGAACGCTTGTGCGACGCACAGCTCGAGCTACTCCTGCTCCTTTTTCCACTCCTCCTTCAAGCCAGAAATCGACCTACTTGTGCGTCTTTCAGCTTGAGCGCACAGCAACAATAATAAACGCACAAATATAACCAAAATTTATGGCTTTTGAAAACTCTTTAACTGTTACACGAAACCCTCGAGAAAGTTCAATACTTTTGCCTGAGACTTTGACAGGCTTTCGCAGTGAGTTCCACTTGAGATTTTTTCAGTATTTTTGTTTCAAACAAGGCGAGCTCCTCTTGCTTTATTTACTAATTAGCTTTTTAAATTTCAAGTAGCTTTATAAATGGAGTGAAGAGCGGAGAAGCTGCCTCAACTCTGGTTCTGCTTAGTGTTTGCTCTGGATAACAGTTTGTCAACTGTGGCTCAACTGCTGCTCTCCTCAGGGTCTGCCAATAGCTGTGCCTCTGGCTCTGCCCGTGGCTCTGCCCCTGGCTCTGCTCTGGTTTAACTCAACAGTTTCTCAACTGTGGCGCAACTGCTGCTCTGCCTGTGGCTCTGCTCTGCCTCTGGTTTGACTCAACAGTTTCTCAACTGTGGCCCAACTGCTGATCTCCTCAGGGTCTGCCAGTGGCTGTGCCTCTGGCTGATTTCTGGCTCTGCCCGTGGCTCTGCTCTGCCTCTGCTCTGCCTCTGCTCTGCCTCTGGTTTAACTCAACAGTTTCTCAACTGTGGCTCAACTACTGCTCTGTGGCTCTGCCCATGCTTTTGCTTAGACTCCGCCAATTGCTTTCTCTCTGGATCTGCTTTGAATCTTCTCAGACTCGTTCTTGTTTGTGTGATTAATTAAGTATTGGCTGCCTTTCACTCATCGGACTTTTCTGTGGCACTCTTTAAGCTGTCTCTCGCTCTTCCTAGACATCTCTGTGTGCAATCTAAGCAGCGCTCACGCTATGTTTCTTGCTGAGTGTGGTCTACATTTATAGTGGCTTCAGCTTGCTGTGCTTAAAGAAAAATTCGATTTTGTATTGAAGATGAGGATAGAAATGGTAAAGAAAGGCGAGGCTAGGCTGCGTTGAATTAAATACATGCGGCCAATCGCTTTTCTTTTTTATGTTTCAGAGAGAGGGGGAGAGGGGGAGAGTGAGCTGCGTCTGGGTTATGAAGAGCACGTGAATACCATTGCCATTGCCATTGCGATTGGCTTGGGCTGTTGCTGAGAGGCCTGGCGAGGGGGGCGTGAGAGAAAGAGTTTTTGCCCGTCGACGTTAAATGTCGACGCGAATTTCATTAAAATAAACTTTTTCTACGACGTTTCGAGTTCATTTTCGTTTTATTTGCGTGGCTCGAACGATGGCAAAAAATCACTGCCGAGCACTTTTGCCCTTTTTTTCACCTTTTCCACCTTCTTTGGTATTTTTTTTTTTTTTTTTTTTTTGCCTCACTTTCGCCAGCGTCACAGTGGTTTTTATGGTCGCCGGGGATTTTACGGCAGCAGCGCCAACGGCTCATTTCCTTGGCGTGGAGGGGGTGGGCGAGGGAGAGAGAGAGAGAGAGAGAGAAATTCCCGTTCCTAATTTGAATACCTGGCTGAAAATCGGACCGTTTGAGAGCTGGAGCAGCCTCTTGATAACGCCTGCCATTCTTTATTGCTTTTAAATGTTTTTAGAGTCCCCCAAAAACCATGAAAGTCTTGGCTCATAAAAAATTGCTGGCGCTCGCCTCCAGCTAGCCAAGTTAAAGTTGCGCTTGCCTCGAGTAATTACTTATTGGGCGGGCATTAAAGCAAACCGACGATTGATCTGCATGCATATATATACACATATATATACAGTATATCGTACATATGCTTGCTTCCGCCTGAAGTCTAAAGCCTGAAGCCTTGAAGCCTGAAGCCTTCACGGTAGTTTGCCTTTGATGAACTGGTGTGGAGAATGGGGGATGGCGCAACATGGAACAGTGGACAGTGTGGACTAAGTGAAAGGCTCAGTGCCAGAAGCTAAGTGCTGCTTCCTGTGCTCGTGCCATAAATTCGCTGCCAGCAGAAGGAGAAGAAGAAGAAGAGGCAGAGGAAGACGAAGATGCAGCCAGCCAAGCCAAGCTCACCTACAACCAACAGCGGCCCAGTTATTGTTGCAATTAATAAGGACGACGATGACGATGACGTTGGCTCCGGCGGCTGTCTGCTGTGCCTTTGCCACTTGGCTGCATGGCCAGCAGCAGCCTGGCCCCGCCGGGGTCAGCGCAGTCTGGACTGCGGCAGCGTGAAATGTCCTTTTTGCCCATTACATTTGCATTGCCCTTACAAGCATTTTGCATTTCGCATTTAACAACAATAAGAGCGAGCATGCAACAGCAACCAGCGGCCTGCAACAAGGCTCCACAGAAATCTCGTCGACGTCGCTAACAGCTCGTAGCGAACAGGAAAAGAAACAGATGGAGCAGGCAGAGAGGAGGAGCAGCAGCAGGAGCAGCTGGAGTGAGAGTAGGAGCAACATTTATTGTTTGCAAAGCCTTGTTTATTATTTTACGTGAATTTCACTCCCAACATCTTCGGGCCGGCGGAGGGAGAGGTTGGAGGTTGGGTTTGCGGACTCTTTATGTTTCGGTGCGACATTTGTAAATACGCAAAAGGTCTGCTCTCTGCTGGAGAGGATTTTTCAGCCTAGCCGCTGCTCCTACTGCCGCTGCTTCATTTTTCATCTGCTCTGGCAGCGATTTTATTCACTCTGCTTCTTCAGTTTATGTTTGCCCATGGCCGCTCAGGCTGCACTTTGTCCGACTTTGGACTTGGAATGCGGTTTTCTTTATGCTTTTTAATGCCCGTTTCTCGGCGTCGCCAAAAGTCCTTTTGTTTGTACACTTGTATTTTATGTTCGCAGCTAAATTTATGCGCCGCTAAGTGGATTCGTGGATTTCTGCGTTCACAGTGCCAGTGCCAGTGCCTCTGCCAGTGCCATATCCTCAGCCACTGTTCCAACATTCACATTTTACTCCGGCGCACAAAGGAAATGCAATGCAAACACATACCCGGAGAGCCCTGGCCTGAGCCAGAGCTGTCCAAATAAATCTAACAGAATAAAAACGCGGCACGCCTAATTAAATACAAATACAAAATAAAGTTGAAAGTTAAAGAGCAGCTAGGAATCTGGTCCGGGTCCGGGTCCGGGTCCGGCGTACTACGAAATCGTCAAATAAATGAGTGCGAAATGCAATTAACCTGCGCGTGCCCAGGATTCTGTTCGACGAGCACGAGGACCATTTATTACGCCATTTATCGAACAACTTTCCGACTTTCGGCCAGTTGCCGTGCCCCGGCGGAACTGGGACAACGCCTGCCTCATCTTATCTGGCGCCCATAAAATTGTAGCAAGTACAAATCTTCAATTAACACAAAGACACGACGAAGTCGAACTCGAATGGGCAGGCAAATGGAAAGTAAAGCCCAAAAAACAAAAAAGGTGATTCCTGTTGCTAATTGGAAACCGAGGGGCAAGGAAAACAGCAAAAAAGACGAACCGGAAGTCGAAGGCAACAAGAATAAGGAGCAGAAGCAAAGAAAACAACGAGGCTGCAATGGTCAGTCAGCGTCGAAATGATTGTCAATTTGAGGAATTAATGTAGAATGGTCCATAAAATTGGACTGGCCTAGGCGGAAAGGTCGATACTAGGAACTTAAAGAGCCAAACTGGCATATGACCTTCATGGGCATGGGTTGTATCTGGCTGTGAGTCGGTTTGCTGGCCTGTTTAGCCAGCCAAATTGATTTTCATATTCATTGGCCTAATGTGGGGGCAGGGACTAAGCGGCGCTAAGGTTGAAGCTCATAAATTAAACATGCGCCACATAAACTAAAGTGAAAAATGCCAGCGGAGAGGTGTAGTGGGGGCAGAGGACGGCGAAAACTCACATTTAACTGTATATTTGAAATATTTTAAATATAAATTTCAATATTTAACTACGTCGCCGACAGGAAACGGTTGGCCCAAACGGACGCTTGGGCAAAAGGGATTCAGGAAGCGCCATGACAGCGGAAATGATCCATCGACCTTGTTGCTGTTGCTGTTGCTGTTGCTGGCAAACCCCGTCAAGCCACACCCCTTGGCACACGCCCCTGCAGCAATTTATTTGGGCATTGGCCAAACGGAAAACAACAAAAAATAAGGCAGGCAGCAGGAAGGCGGAGAAAGGGGCAGTGAAAGGTTTGCCCTAACCACAAAACGTTGAAAATATTTGTATTTCCACTTATTTGCATTAATGCCATGAGTCGATCTGAAAGTTGATGTGCGTGTGTGTGCGAGTGTGTGTGAGTGTGTGTCTGGGCAACCTGTGACCCACATGGGCCATAAACAAAAACCCAACAAATAAAACAGAAAAGCGAAACAGAAAACAGAAAAAATATATAAATCATAAGCAAAGATTACATTTTGGTATTACAAACTCCTTTAGCAAATATTTGAATTGGTTTAAAGCCAGTTTTAAATTACCAAAAATGCAGTTCGAAAATACTTTTGATCTGTCCAAAAAAAACTGTAGTTTCGCCTGCTGCATAATTGAGTAAAATTTCCGACACTGACAGCAAAGCAAAAGGCACACACTGAAATGGAAAATGATTTGGATTTGGAAACTCTTTTCTCGGACTCTCATTCTAAATCGAAATACTGGGCTATACACTCAACAGAAAAAACAAAAGAAATCCAAAATAAAAATTTAAAAAATCTAATGTTGAATTTTTAAAGCGTTTGCGCAAATGTCCCGAAAAATGTTTCTTAATTAAATTTTTGCACGTATCCATGAAAAAATTAATCGTCTCGCAGTAGGTCTTTGAAGTGTATAACTAATTGAAAATATGAAAATCAAAGAATTGCAATTGGATATAGATAATACGACGCAGCCCAAACTCGGAAGACAGGATACGAGTTGGTCCGACTATGTTGAGTGCAGTAAATACTTCAGCGGATTCAAAGGTCGCAGTCAGTCGACGCCCTGTATGCCGATCACCAAACAAACGACTCCTAACAGTCTCGCCGATCCCTTTCCCAATCTGAGCTTAGCCTGGCGATTGGCCTTTAATCCGGTTGCACAAGCCGTTAGGCAAATGGCCCACATCAGTGCGCCAACGCAGCAGGGCACCACTGAGCTGGTGCCCAATTCGCTGGTCCCCAGTTCGCAGGTCCCCAGTAGTTCCAGCCGCCCGCCACTGCACAGTGGCGAGAAGAAGAAGAAGTCCAAACAGCACGGTGGTAGCACGAACTCGAAAGATACGCCCAAAATTCTGGTCGTCGATGCCACAGCGTTGCGTGACTACTGGAACCAGAAGTCGGGCGATATGCGGATCGACGACAGTCGTGCCGGCGAGCGTAAGAAGACGTCGGATGAATTGGATAAGGAAGCAACGCCGCCCAAGAAGACAGTCCTCAATATCAAGAATCCGTACGCTGTGCCGCTCTGCTATCGCCCGACCACAATTATGGGCCCCAAATTGAATCGAGAGCAGCAGCTGCAGCAGCAGCGACAACAGCAGCAGCAGCCGCAGCAGCAGCCGCAGCAGCAGCCGCAGCAGCAGCCGCAGCAGAGTATGCTGCAGCAGCAGCAACAGCATCAGGTGCCGCTTCGGAGGCGCATCTCCAAGCCTCTGCAGCACGTGGCCCGCCTCGCCCAGCGCCAGATCGAGCATTGTCCCAAATATGCTGTGCCCATCGAATCCCTTTACAGTAACCCAAAGCGGGGTCGCCGCTACTGCGGCAATTTCTACTACAACTAGAAAACGATAGCGAAAGTGCGATGGAGCAAGGGACTGTCGCCATAGACCTTGTTGCAAGTGTTCTAGATGTGCACAGCTATGTGTGGAGCTGTCAATTATTTTCTACCGTCTCATTTTTTATTAGTTGTTAGATTTAAATATACTGTTTGCGATAATATTGATCATTGTTTTCAGGCTGCATGGAGAGATGCGAACTGCAAAGAAATTCCAGCTCTCTCTTTCTTCTGTGTGGTAAGTTAGGGGCGAGTTTGGAGTGAGAAGAGATTTGAGTACAGATTGCAGATAAAACAAAGTTTGATAATATTTCCATATATGATTCTTCTATAATGAGAATGGGAGTCAGGAACTAGGCTAAGTTTTTTACTTAGTTTAGTTAAAACTTATTAACTTGTGCTCTTCAACTACCCGAGGAATAGCTCAAGTCTCATACAGCTAATAAGATGAAGTCTAAATTATAAACTATTAACCTTATATTATATATACCTTATATAATATACTATACCTTATATTATATTATAACTATATAGTTTGCCTATCTTAAAGCTAATCTGAAATATCTATAATTCAGTTATAAATATATTGATATTTATATAAAAACAAATGTTTTCTTTACTGTCTTTTAGGCTTAACAGGATGTTGTTAAGCTGGGCAGCATCAACAACTCTGATTAATTAGAATTAGAATTTTTAAATATATTATATATTATATATTATTATTGTTATTGTAAGAAAAAAAGAATCAAGCTGCTGCTGCACTCCTGAAGGCATTTGCTGGCTAAATTGACAAAGAGAATAGAGAATGGCAGTTGTTGTGGGAGGAGTTGATCTAAAACTATTCTACAGTCAGTGGGCTTCGACTGTACGTATGTATTAATTTAAGAAACTGAATTATCTCTTGTAAGAATGATCACTAACCCAGACTATCAAAGAATATAAATTCCAATATGGCATAAATGCAAATTAGCTGTAAAGCTAAGCTTGGCCAGCGAATCAAAGTGGAGACAGCATTTAGAATTAGTTTTTATGCATATTATTCTAGCGCTGTTTAGTTATGCTCTTGGCCTGGCTGGCAGCTGTTTCTGTTAATTAGCCAGCAACACAAAGCAGTCCTGCGGCCTGTCCTTGAATGACCTGCGAGGGAAGTTTTGGTTTTTTGGCGGGGTTTTGGTCTGGGGTTATTTTTAATATACTCGCACCTTCTTTGCCATAAAATGTTATGGGGCATGGGGCAGGGGGCAGGGGCGGTCTAGAGGTTGGCGGGGAATACAATTAAAATCGAAACGAACCAACAAGCAGCAAACGAACGAGCAAACAAACAAACAAACAAATAGCGAAACAAAGCAATGAAAACGAGCAAATAATGAAGTGGATAAAGTTTGCTCGAAAAGACGCAGACGTGGAAAGCCAAACTGAATGAACAGCAGCGGAGGCAGCAGCAGAAACAGTAACAGCACTAGGCTAGCTAGACAAAGGGGCGGGGCCGCCTGGAATTTTGAGTGAAATTCAAGGTATATTGGCGCATCGAGTGCGCGCTGCCAGCGAAAGCGAAGCAAAAAATAAGTGAAAAGGTTGTGAACAGAACAACATGGCAAAACTTTTGTAATTACAATAAAATTTTCACAAATAACTTTCAATTGTTTGTGTGTGCGTGAGTGAGCAGTGTCTGTGTGTGGGTGTGTGTCGGGGTGTGTGTGTGGCACCTTCAAAATAGGCCACGAGTTTAGACAGTGCCACCAAATGCGTATCGAAAGCAACGAGTTTATTTCGTATGCCAAATTGCCAAGAAGTAAAGGCGAGAAGAGAAGTGGCAGGGCGTGCTAGGCTGACAGTTACCCTGTAAATAAATATAAATAAGTTGTGTTGCAATGAGAGACATAATTTGGTTAAATATGTATAAATATTATTATTATTATTTATTATTATTATTATTATTATTATTATTATTATTATTATTATTTTTAATATTATTATTATTATTGTTATTATTAATAGTATTATTATTATTATTATTATTATTATTATTATTATTATTATTATTATTATTATTATTATTATTATTATTACTATTATTATTATTTTTATTATTATTATTATTTTTATTATTATTATTAATATTATTATTTTTAATATTATTATTATTATTTTTTTTATTATTATTATTATTATAATTATTATTTTTATTATTATTTTTTTTTTTTTTTTTTTTTTATTATTATTATATATTTAGTAATATTGTCCTTCCACGATAATTATTACCTTTGCTTAATATATATATATTTATTGCCAAACTTAACCTTTGCTTAAGTGGCCCAAGGCAAGCTCTCAGTCTTAAAATTTCATTTGCCTACTTTAGTGCCCGCTCTTGGACCTCTCCTGGATACAGGGTATTTAGGAAATGAAAGGCAAACACTCGACAAATTTGTGTATTATACAAAATGCGAGCAAATTACAAAATATAATTAAAAAATAGAAAAGTGCGCAGCAAATGAGGGAGAAGCGGAAGAAGAAGTTTCCACAACTTGAACAATTCTCAGAATTGAACTTAAAGCTCGGACCAGGCATTAGGTCAAAGTTTGTGCGTATTGTTTGCAAATGAATCTTAAGTTTTTCACAGCAAGTGTGTGTGTGTGTGTGCGTGTGTTGATGGTTCATTTTACCACACAAATATTTGTTGTTGTGTCTGTGGAAATATTTGCATTTAATTTCATAAAAGTGTCGACAGCAACTCGACAGCAAACGGAGGCTTTTAGCATAGTTTGCCTTAAAAATTGTTGCAATACCAAATGAACAAAACATTGGTTAGCAATACAATTTTGTGGGCAAGAGGCGGGGGCTGGGGGGCAGCAGTTGAAGTTGTCCTTTGAGCTGGTAATGCACGAAAGACAAACAGCAAAAACGCATGGTAAAGAGCGCCTGGAGGCGCTGTGGTGTGGGCATGGTCTGAATCAACAACAATAAACAAATAAAGACTACAATGGCGGCCTACTAAATAACAACAACAACTGGAGTAGGAGAAGAAGAGGAAGAGGGGAGAGGGCAGAAGCGAACGAAGCCTTTGCAACCCCAAAGCAAAAAGAAATTCAAGTGACAAGAAAAAAAGAAGTAAATGCTTTCCCCTTCCACTGAATGCTTAACAAGGCACACACATGAGCGTGTGGCGAGGCGAGGGTGTGGCAGGCAGGTTTAGAGGTGTGCGCTGAAGATAACGAATCTCTCTGCAGACTCAAAAAAAAAAAAAACAAAAAAAAAAAAGTTGCGATTGATGTGCCAGCCAGGCATGGATCAAAGCCATCGGCTTAACAGCTAAACAGAGCTGAACAGAGTTTGCCAGCTCTTTGAGCGGCGCAGCTATATACCCTGTAGTAAGCAGTTGAAGAGGATAGATTGATGAATATATAACTGAACAAAAATGTCAATGCTTACAAAATTAAGTTTTGCTTAAGTTAAAAGCTTGTGCTAGGAGTCTGTAGTCTATTATGCCCTTTAGGTAATTAAATATAGGGTATATTACAGCATATATGCTCATATACCAATAATATATACATATCTATAGCCATTCCATAACTTCTCTATAAACTACAGAAAAGTTCTATTTCTGGTATACCCCATATACCCATCGAATAGGGTATTTTGCAGCACTTATGTATGTACAAATATATAGACATATGTACGTATATATGCTATCCACACAAATAATTTTTTTTTAGTCAGCGGGTATACTGCATTGTGTATACCCTGTATCACTTTTAATTCCTGACAAAGTAAGGAGCATATTAGCATCTGATATATGTAGGGTTATACCCTGTAGCTCTCCCTTACTCTCTCACTTATTCTCACACTCTTTTTCTCTGTCTATCAATATATACACTATATAGTTATAGTAGAGCTCGCTGCATACATATAGTCTGTCTGTCCGTCCAGTCGGGCGTCGTCTCATGCGTTGGCTGCTGATTGCGGCTGGATACTGATGGTGGAGCCACAGACACTGCATTTCCTGCCACTTCCGGTTTTAGGAATCAGAAATAATTCCGCTGCAGCTGGCAGCCCTGTGAGAAGTGGCTCAAGCGCAAAAAGATGAGCTGCTTGTTAAGGAGCGCTGGCTGTGGTGGATGTGGAGGGGGTGGTTTAGGGGAGGAGGCTGTGGTGGGTGGTAAATGATGTGCAAAATATACAATTTGAAATGGAATCTGCGTGCTCTGCGTCGGCTGCCGCTGCTGCTTCTGCTTCTGGTTCCTCTCTATCTATCAGGACATCTGTTTTGTGCTCGGTTCAAGGACAAGGCACAAGGAACAGGCGCTGCCCGTTTGTCATTTTCTTTCATTGTTTTTTTTTTCTCCTTCATTTTTTTCGATTTTCTGTTTTTCCGTTCTATGTTTTTGTTTTCCTCGTTGTTTTTCGCTTGGCTATGTTTTCGCATAAAGAGATTAGCACTCAATTTTAAATTGAAGCTTATTAGGCAGCACGCCCAGTGCCTTCGCCACTCGTCCCACCCCCGTCCCCCCACAGCCCCTTCTGTTTGTTGATTGAATTGCGCACTTGGCCCAAATTCAACGTTTCTAAGGATTTAATCTGGCTTTTATTGCGCCTTTGGCTGCCCTTTCTCACTGCCACGCCCACATTGCTCAAGCTTACTAGATTCCCTGCCCCCTTTCGCCTTCGCCCTCACTCCGGTGGAGCAACAGTTAGCTGCTATTTCACATCCAAATTCATGTCTATTCCAGGCAAATTGCACGCGAAGCTTTCCCGCGGGGTTTGTCGCGTGTAGCGAGCGCCGAGTAACAAGTGTTTGTCGCCGTCTCCCTCACTCAGTCTCCCCCTCCCTCACTCCATCTGCCTCACACGCAGGCATAGTCATATGTGTGCGTGTGAAGTAATTCTCTTGCAAATGAAATGAAAATTACTTACACTTGGCAAGGGAATTTCATGGGAGCGAGCATAAGAAGGGGGTGAGTGGGATAGAGAGAGGGAGCGAAAGAGAGAGAGAGCGAGAGAGTGGCATATGACAATGATATGCACATAAACAAGAAAACAGCAATTATCACTCGTATGTCGAATATGAAATGCTCTAGAGGGCAAGGGAGCTAAGCTTATGCAAGTCTTATATGAGCTTAAATATTTTCTATTTTTGTTATATTTTTAATATATATTTATTAATTACAAAAAATTATTTTTAATAATATTAATATTTTTTTCAAAATTTTTATTTAATATTTATAATATATTTTATATAAATTTAATATAATATTTTATATGTATTTCAAATTTATTTTATAATATATTATTAATATTCATTTATAGAATAAAAATTTATAAATTATTTTTAAAATCTTTTTGCAGTTGCTGCCAAGCCTAAGCAAATCACATCAAACATGTTGCAACTACTACGACCGACAAGTCTTCTACAGCACTCACATGCCGAGTATAACAGTTTTGCCAGGCACAGCAAAAACATCGCATTATAAGGTAACGTTCAACAGCGTTGTGTACGTATGCGTTCATCTGTATAAGTATAAGTCCCGACTCATACGAATATATAAGTTGCTTAAGCGAGCCCATACCCAAACCACCACCACTGCAGCACTTCTAAACGTAACTTATATGTATAATGACAGCATACAGCATACTCAAACAGTCGCATAATCTGTATAAGCTAACCGTCATACTCTATCGTATGCGACAACCACCACCACCACCATGAGGTGTGTATGCGAGTTACAGCTTAAGCACACAGCCACAGTCTGTATAAGCTGAGCAGCACTGTATGAGACTGACAGCACACTTTCATACAGTATAAGCAGCACTGTATAAGACTGTGAGCATACGCATACAGGCATAGTCAGTATAAGCAGCAGAGCACACTTTCATAGAGTCACTCAGACTAAGTATAAGACTGTCAGCATACTCATGCAGACAGTCAGTATAAGCAGCATGGTATGAGACTGTTAGCATACGCATACGAACAACGTATAAGTCCAGCAGCGCTTGATTGTTCGACACATTTCGAAGCTCGAAACTCTGTCACTCCAATTGTCGCGCTCGTATTATAAGAACAAGCGTATAAGTGTAGCACTCAGGCAGAGAGCGAGCGAAAACCGGCTGGCTGCAAGCAAACAATGTGAGTCGAGTCACCTGCAATGCTAGAGCAGCAGAGCCAAACAACACACAATGAGACCAATTGTTTGTGTTATCACATGTGTGCTCTCTACGCGCCCGCTCTCTCTCTCTCTCTCTCTCGGTCTGTACGAAGACGAAGGCGGCCTCGTCGCTCGTGCGTGTTGTGCCTTCGTCGGCTGCAGCTTTGCTTGATGATGGCGATGGCGACGGCGGCTGCTGCTGCTGCTGCTTCTGGCTTCGTCAGTTAGAAGTTTTAGTTCGGTTTTAGCTCTCATTCTGTGTGGACGCCTCGATTAAAGTGAACGCGGGCCGCCGTCATCAAGAAGTGCGTCGCACGCACACACACATACTCTGACGCAGTCGGGCACTAGCTACACACACACACATATACATGTACACATGGTGGTCCATTCGGCAGCAGCACAAGCAGCAGCAGCAGCAGCCGCCGCGGTAACAGCGCCAAAATTATCGAGTCTGCGCCAAAAGTGATTTCAATTGTTAATCTTAAAGCTGAAGCTGGATATCAGAAGCGAATGTCTCAGGGAATGTACCCAAACAGCAAGTGCAAGAAGTGACCAAAATTTGAGGGCACACGTTTCAGCTGCTCCTCCGCCTTAGTGCCGCAGCTCCTCTCGGCTTCAATCGTTTCTCGTCCTCGTCCTCGTCAACAATTTCGTTGTTGTTTGGTTTTGTCGCGCGGCTTTCGTTGGTTGCGTGTGTCGCGTGGTATTGCCGTCTCTCGCCGCACTCCTCGCTCCGTCACGTAACGGTAGGTCGGTCCCGTTGCAAGCTGCGAAGATGGCCGCACTCGATCGCGGCTTAGCCTAAGCTCTTGTTTTTGCCCAAACAAAAAAAAATTGTATAGTTTGATCGGATTGCACTTACAACAATAACAACAACAACAACAACAACAACGACATCTGTAACTTGCAACAAATGCGGCGCTGCAGCAGCAGCGGCAACTGCAACTGCAACTGCTGCTTGTTATAGCACTCAGCTTCTGCAGCGTTACGAATAGAGTGTGAGCAGCAAACAGCAACAACAACTGTAATAACTACAGCTAAGATCAAGAGGAAGCAGCAAAATGGCATTGAAAACACACGAAGAAGCAGCAGCAGCAGAAGCAACTCAAATGCAACAACAATTACAACAGAGCAGAAAGCGCAGACGAAGCAAAGGCAGAAACAGCAGCAGCAGCAGCAACAATTGCTGTTGCCGGCAACAACGGAAGCAGCAGCAGCAACAACAGCAACATGCACATTGGATTAAACAACTTCAACTGCTTTGCATCGGTAAGTCTTTCAATTCGAGATATCTCAGAGTAGGCGTGGCAGCTCCTGCAGCTGCCGCTGTTGATGCCACTGCCACTGTCCCTGTCCCTGTCCCTGCTGTTGCACTATTTAATACCCTATCCTTACGCTGACCCCAAGCCACACATATCCAGCTCATTAGGCCAAAGCACAAGTCATTTCGTTTGACTTTGCGGCTGCCCAACGACTTGCAGCAGGAGATTTCCGTGCTGCACTCGAACAAATTTCGAGTCGAGTTTTGAATGGGGATGGAAGTGTATGTAAATATGTGCAAACAAAAATAAATATTTATGTGGTATGAAAAGGCATTGAAAGGCTGATGAAAATTAATATGAAAATATATGAAGGCAAACAAATAAATCTAAATAAATCAAATTAAGAGCATATAAATATAAATATAAATATTTGACAATTCATAGAAAAATATAAAATATAAATGATCTGATGATAAATGAAAGAAAATAAATGAAAATATATAAAGTATATTTAAAACTATATATAAATAAATATTAATAAATAGAAATATTTAATAATAAATGCAAAATATATAGGTATATTTTAAAAATAATTGTATGTATATTTATATATTTTAAATTATTATAAAATATTTCTAAAAAAAAAAAAAAAAAAAAAAATTAAATATACACAAAAATATGAAAAAAATTATTAAAAATCAAAGTAAATAAAAATAAACAAAAGTCAATTAAAATATTATTCATATATATATACAACACATATATATATATCTCAAAATATAAGCTTAAAGACTCTTTGCTTCAAGCTCTATAAATTGGTTATAAATAAATTGCCTATCTCTTCGCTTTTTCCAAGTGTATCTCTGTAAGACAATGTGGCTGTGTGTGTGTGTGTTTTGGACTTTGCGGTTAGCCTAACTTCCTTTTAATATGCGTTGCGGTCAGGGGCAATAGCAGTGATGAGTGTTGAAGGTGTCCTCGCATGTCTGTCACAGCAGCAGGAGCAGCTGCCTTTCCCAGCATCTAGCGAGCAGAGGAAGCGCTGCCTCAGACCGCAGAACTGTTACTCCATAATTTGTTTAGCCCGAAAAATAAGAAGAAGACAGGCAGAAGAAGAGACAGCATATATCGTATATCTTTAAAGAAGCCTAATCGAAGCGTTGCCTAATTAATAATTAATAACGCCAGCCGGATGACGCAAGCAATTCACTTCCGGCTCTGTGGGGGGCGTGCAGGGGCGTGGTCGTGGCCGTGGTCAGGGCAGCCAGCGCTGCAAATGCACTCCAAGCTGGCGCTTATCGCACTTCCGCCCATCGAATTCCCAAATTCCCCACAAAACTCAAATCGCATTGAAATTCAGCAACTCATCGTCGGAGCGTCGGAACTTGGCCTCTTCTGCTTATGGGCTCCCATTTTTGAATGGCCCCAAAAAACGAGAGAAATACAACAAAAACAATAACAATCAAAAGTATAATTCAGAAAATATGTTCAAACGCCCACAGTTCTTAGCTTAACTAGCATTTTTTTTTGTGGGCGTCTGTGCGGGGTTTTCTCTTTCAGTTTAAGCTGTTGTTGCTGTTGTTGTTGTTGTTTTGTGTTGACGAAATCACATAGGCAATCAACCAAGCCGGCGGCAGCGTTTTACAGGTTGCCAACACAATGGAATTATTTAATGTTATCTTTGGTCAGAAATCAACTGCAAGCTGAAAGAGCTCACAGTTTTGCCAATGTAAATCATAGCAAGAGACTCTGTTATCTTTGCAGATCAATCTGAGTTAGCATAGAACTGTTAAGACAGAGGTTAACACCTGTTAAGCACATGTAACGCCTTCATAAATCGTAAATCTTGAAATTCGTATGCGAGTGTGTATGTAAATTTTGTATGAAGCCTGAAATTTGAATAAACAGAGCATTTACTTTGTCTCTGCATATAAATCTAGCGTTGCCTAAAAATGTTAACATAATGTTAACAGCTGTTAAGCAATTGCCAAAGGCCATAAGCAATTGAGCTGAGTGTTATTATGATGAACTATAATTAATCATGAAATGCTGAACTAAATAAACTAGTTCAATCGTCTTCATGATCAATTGAATTAATTATTGATCAATATTATTATTATATATTATATATATTATATTACTATATTATATATTATTCTTGAGCAATATTAGTATTCATTGAAGAGTTTACTTTGCTATAAGTGGATTATTGAGCTTTTTTTCAATAGTATCTTAATTTTCTGGGATATATTATGTAACATATATTGCGTATTTAGCCCATTGTACCTTTCGTGTTGCTTCCATATGTGGGACTGTTGGGATCAATGCTTCTGTCACTATCTCTCTCTCTCTTTCTTTCACTCATTGTCGAGGGGCGGCAGCTGCGTGACAGGGTAACGCCTACAAATATAAAAAAGATGCGTCGATAAAGCTTATATGTACATACATATACACACATATACACACACATGTATGAAAAGTCAAGCACGAGGCTAATTCCTGAGCCCAATTAGCAAAAAAAGCAAAAACAAAATAGGAGAAGAAAGGCCGCGCACCTGGTAACGGTGGCCAGCGGCTATGGCTGAATGCCACAAGGAGGGGCAGCGACCGCAAAAACAAAAATAAAAACAAACCCAAAAACAAGGAGGAAAAACTGTTAGCAGGAGCCGACAGCCCGGAGCAGTAGATGAAGACGCAGATGAAGTCGAATGTGGAGTCAAAGCATAGAAAACCAAAATAAAAGCATTTATTTGTCAGCACAAAATAATCAAGGATCATAATATGTCAACAAACACAGGCAGGACATGCGGGCTAACGGAAAACAAGCACAAGGACACACACACATGGACGCAGAAGAAGCAGAAGCAGAAGCAGAAGAAATATGTGAGAGTCCTTTTTTCGTGGCTGAAGCGTTGAAATGTGTGCCACAAGAGTCAAAACGGCGAAAGTGTAGAGCAAACATGTCGTAATAGATAGCGAGAGAGAGAGAGAGAGAGAGAGAGAGAGAGAGAGAGAGAGAGAGGGGCAGAGAAAGAGAGATAAGGATGAGCGGCAGCAGCTGTGGGCGTGGCAGCAGGTGGAGCAGCCAGCCGAGAGCTGCGTTTGTCTCTGACAGCTTGGTTAATGTACTGAAGTGCATTGACAATAGAAGCCACTGCTTGACCATAGCTCCAACGAGCCATAGATTGAGAGATTGAGAGAGGGAGAGGGAGAGCGAGCGAGATGCATGTAGGAAACAATTCTGCGTTTTCTATTCATTCCACAGGTCAAAGGGCAAGTGCTAAGCACACACACACACACACAGTAATTGTAAGAGAGTTGAGCAAGGATAAAGAGCTGGCAGGGAGCAGCGCTCGGAAAGTCCTGGCAAAGCGCATATCTTCAGCGGATAATATCAGCTACAGTAAGGAGTCTGCCTGCAAGAACTGAGAATAGAAATGGGAGTGGAAAGGATTCTGATTTATTTCAAATTTAAGTCTGGGTTTGAGTCTGACTCAGTCTTATTCGCCTTTTGCCAAATGCTATGACTCAGACAGCCTTTGTGCTTGCCCGTTCGCCATATGCAGTCAACACTGTATCACTGTATGCTTATCTGCAGCGAGAATCGCGCTAGCCATTGAGCAGCTGGCTTCGCATGGTCTGCAGTTGACGTTGTTTGTTCTCTTGCTGCAAAGTTAATTGCGCTCCACTCTCCAGCTGTCAATTGCCAAGTTGGAAGGCGAAGCTCGTTTAGCTGCTGGCCGATCCGTGTGGGCAGCGGCCATATACTATAGACTATATTATATTTTCGGACTACTGCGGCCTTAAGGCCAACCAGTTTGTCAGCTCTGATTGTCTGAGCCATGGCTAAACGCCCACGCGCGCTCGTCTCGCTCTGGCACAGGTGACACAAAAGCTGAGCTCAGCCGGGGCTCAGCTGTGTTGGCGTCTGGCCTGTTTACGTAATGCAGCTACGAGAGCTTTCAACCGAAAACTGAGAGCTGCCTCATTTATGCGTTGCACTTGCCACACACTGAGACGCGCTGTTGTTGTATTTTTTGGGTTGCCGCCTGCGGCTTGGCCAGCAAACTGAAATAGCGCCGGGCTATTTAAAGTCATCAAGAAGTGCATTTGGCCACACGCTCGTGCTGGAGCGCGGGCGGCGCTGCTACAGAATCCCGTTGTAATTGCTGCGATGTCAACATGGGCAAGAGAACCAGCAGCAGCAGCAACAGCAGCAGCAGCGGCAGCAGCAGCGACAGCGGCGACAGCAACTGGCAAACAAGCAAATCCAATTTGTGAGCAAGCGTCAGCTTCACAATGTGTATAAATAAATGTTTGTGTGTGTGCGAGTGTGTGTGTGTGAGTGTGTGTTTGTGTGTATAAATAAATCGGTTGCACTTTCAGCATGTGGCATAAAACATGCACAGAAACAAGTCAAGGCGAGACAGACAGAGAGAGAGAGGGAGGGAGAGAGCGCACTTGAAGTCGCCGATGTCTCCGTTTCTGTAGCTCTCGAGTTCCTCAGTTTGAACTCCTGCAGCGCTTGTCAATCGTGGCATGTGGTAATTGCTCTGCGCCGCAGACAGGCTACCTGGACTTGCCCCTGGCTACTGCCCCCGCCCCCGCCCCTGCTCATGTCTCATTGCTGCTTCAGTTTGTCATCTGTGTTCAGATTTATGAGTGCTCAACCCACAATGCGTGTGTGTGTCTGTGTGTGTTTGTGTTTCGAGTGTGCTGCTGGCCCCTTGCCACGCCTCGCTGGCAGTGCCGAATAAACAATTTGATTGCTGCGCTGCCATACACTGGCACAAAAACAATTTCTGGTTGATAACAAAGCAAATGTTTGTATAATATTTTGACAAATATTTAGTTAAAGACTTTTAGGCTATAAAAAACGAGTTAAAGCAGAAGATGAATAAGAATTCTATGAGCCATAAAACAACGGAGTTTTCAGTATTCCAGATTAATTGATTTTTGAAACTAGGTTGTGAGAGAAATGATAATGTTATATATAATATATGTGAAAATTCTACTAAAAAGGAAGTTTCAAATAATTATCTACAATACATGAAATAATTGTTAAAAATAACAATAAATAAAAGATATACAAATATGTAATTAATAATAATAATTTATTTTAATTAAAGTTAACTTTTATAAATAAATAAATAAATAAAAATAAATTCCCAAAAATCATTTAATTATAAATATCCAGAATTCAATCAGAAAATTAGTTTGCTTTATAAATAATTTGGCAGAAAAATCAATTTTATTTAATTAAAATTTATTTTCAAATTTTTATTTTTATATACATTTTATATAATATTCAAACATATTTTTGAATCATCCAAAATTGTTTTCGTCAATTATTTCTCGGAGTGCAGACGTCTAATATATATTTCATTTCCGGCGTAGCCTGTACGTCCAATGTCCGTGCTGGTCCAGCCGCAAGAATCTAAAGTTCGATATACTTAATTTAAAGAAAGTTGCGTCAGGGGCGGACAGGCGGCTTTGCTGCGAGGAGGAGCTAATGAAATGTATTTGAAATGCGAATATGCCAAGTGGTCTAGCTGAGGAGATGGCATAGAAACTCAGAGTGAGAGAGGAAGAGGGGGCAGGGGTGACGCAGGATATTAGCAATGTGCAGCCCAGCGTACTTCCTACGCAGAATATAACGTTCAAATGCACAAACACACATATACTTAGAGTGGGGCAGGGGGAGGGGCAGGGAGGAGGAGGCCTTCGGGTCCAGAGTGTGGACTGTAGATGGCATCATAGATGACTGCGCCGCCATTTTGATGGGTTTCGGTTCGATTTTGATGCGAATTGATTTGGTAAGCGCGCAATGCTGACTGATACAATTGCAGATGATGTTCAAGAAGAAGAAGAAGAAGATGTACCAACTCCCCACCGAGCGCGTGCCGCCCAGACAATTTGGACAGGATGGATGAATAAATAAAGAGGGCAAATCAAGCAAATGCCAAATGAGACTCGAGACTCATCATAGACTGCCTGACTGCTTGACTGACAGATGGTTACAGCGAGAGAAAGTGGACTGTCACGGGTAGGTGGTGGCTGGCGTGGGGCAGGTGGGGGTGGTGCGACCATGGCAATGACAGCGCCTGGCACTTTTGGTAATAAGAAACGCCTTCACAGCCCAGTCAATAAATTAAATGCTTTGCCTGCGCCGGGCTCAACTGCGACTGTAATTGAATACCATTTGTGGATAGCTATATAAGTATATATATATATATATATATATATATATACATCAATTTGATATATTTATGCCACCTATTTTGACCCAGCCCCAGCCCCAGCCCCAGCCCCACTGCCAAGTGCTGCTCAGATCGATGGCTATATTTGCTAATTTAAATTTATGAATTTATGAAAATGAGAAGCGAAAAAAAAAACAACTCAGTGCGCCGCACGCACTTTTGAATTTGCTTAAAATATACATTTTCCCGGTTTCCCCCCGTCACTACCACTCCCAGTCTCGCCCCCCCCCCCCCCCTGCATCACTTGCTTACACACACTTTCACTTTTCTTTTGAGTATTTAATCAAGTGTAAATAATTGCATCATTCTGCTCAAAGGGAGTCGATTTCCTTTGTGTGTGTGTGTGTGTGTATGGCCTCCTGCTCCAGCTAAGATTTACTCAGACTCTGTTATCGATATAGGATGGAAAACCACAGACTTGCCACGGCCACGCCCCCTCCAGCACCGCTGCGACTTAAACTGAGATTCGATTGGTCTCTTTTCAAATGTATTTTGTATTTTTGCATTTAATTCGAAATCAATCGCAAGTTGAATGAATTTCCAAATGTTATTTATTTATGAATGTTCGCATTTTATTCCCTCCGCTTCAGCGGCCTTTTGTTGTGCAACATGTGTGTGTGTGTGGGTGTGTGTTTATGTATGTGTGTATGTGTTTGTGTATCTGTGTGTGTGGGAGTGTGTGTTCAGGTCTCTGCATATTTTATGCAGATTAAATAAGTTTACAACTCAACAACAACATCAACAGCAACAGGAAGTAGAACAAGCAAGGCAGTGCTCTGGGCAGATTGAACGACTAGCGGATACCCTATAAACTGAATTTGATGTGTGTTAGAGTAGAGACTGCTTAGGGGCGTGATATTCTGCATGGCGTATGCGCTGCTAAGAGTGCTCGACGATAAGATACCCTATAAATAGATAGACAGCATAAACTCGAGTTTTAGTTGATTCAGATAAAGTGATACGCTCTTTATTGATATATACATTGAGTATATTTTCGCACCTATAATATTTATTTAGCAATGCTCGACTAGCAGATACCCTACAATAAAATTTCTATATAGGAGCTCTAGTTCGCTGAGCAGCTACACCATAAATAAATCCAGTTATAAGTATATATCAACTTTAATTTAGAATGACAGGCGTACAGATACCCTTTAAAACGTCAACTAAAGTGTTACCTAACTGAACTCCCACCTGCATTACTGTTACATACACCTGCTGAAAACCAATATACCCCTCTTCTCAACGACTATCAAGGAGCTACAGGAAACAGCTCGAGTTATAAATCGAAGTCCTGTTCATATATTGAAAATGAATATTTGATCTGAAATGCAAACATACGACTTGTGAGTTGCATGATTGTTGAGCTTTTGTTGCATGCGTGGCATGTGTGGCAAGCAGCAGCAGCTAACTGACGGGCAGGTGGCATTTATTGAGCCAGCTCCAAGTCCTAATTGCTGCAATGCTGGCGCGTGCTACCAAAACCGGTTTTTGGCAGTCGAAAACTGCAGCCTGCCAGTTGCCACTTGCCACTTGCCAGTTGCCAGTTGGTGCAGCTGCTGTGTCGGCATTGCGTCTATGGCATATCTGTGGCAACCACATCTTGTGGAAAGGCTTTTGGCTTATCGCCGCATCGTGTGAACTTTGCTGACGTCTTCAGCTCGCCCGAGCGCTCCACTTTGTCAGCGTCTGTTGCACGCTTTGTGCCACGCATCAGTTAACTTGAGACTCGGACGAGTCTCGAGTCGGGCTTGTCTTTGCACCTTTTGCACGACCTGTCCAGTTGACGTGTGGTTCCGCTTCGCCGGCTTGCCGCTGACCCCAAGCACCGAGCACCAGCTCCATGTGTGGAAATCTGTGACGCGCCGGCATTTGCTGGGAACTGAGAGCAGGAGACGTCTTGGCGTTTAATTGCGACAGAGAAAAATTCGTTCGTCGTTTTGGTCTGCAACAATTGCTTGGGAACAGCAGCAGCAGCAGCAGCAGCAGCAGCAGCAACAGCTATGCAACAGCTAAGCTCAACACGGCTCCCCCTCATCGCATCGGGTTTCACACGCAGACATGCTTGATTGGACAGCTTGGACAGCGCAACACCCCCATTCTTTCACTCTCATGCCACTCATCCCTACTCACTCGGCTCGCATTGTCATTCGATTGCGCAAACATTATTTTGTGTGCGGAGATTTCTGGTAACTCGACTCCTGTTAACCCTTGCCCGAGCCAGCAGCAGCAGCAGCAGCAGCCGCAGTTTTATTGCTATGGGGTGGCTTCCATTGTCATCTCTCACCCACTCTCTCTGCCGCTCTCCCCCCTCTCTCTCTCTATGTGTGCGTGCTTTCAGTAATTTGGCCAAACAATGCAAATGCTGCCCGGCCCGCTGTACACGCGTTGGCAGCTCAAACGGCAATTAAAGCAAACAATAAGCTGACAAACAACTCGCTGCCACAATTGTCAGTTGGTGGTGCAAATGGTGGCATTGCAAGCCTGCAGACGGCTGTGCAGGTGGCTCGCCTAATTGCCGCTTGCCAAAGTTCGTTCTCTCAAGGCTTCAAGGCTGCATTTGCGTGCCTCAAGCAATCCTGGCTGTGGCTTGCTATAGCTTAGGCATATATATATATATTGATATTACTTTTATAATAAAAGGGAATATATTATGTGTATGCTATGCATGCTGAGGGCAGCTTGAAAGCTTGCTGAGCTTGCACTATAAATTATATAGCAATTAACTGATGTATTGAAGGCAACTATGCCAAGCTCAACCAACATACAACTCGAATCGAGTTATATATGCAGGCATTATCGCAGCTGCCATATTGCTGATGGGGCTAATCAAGCTGTCGCTTCCAAATTGAACTTTATTCCAGTTTGCTTCGTTCTCCCACTCTCCCTCTCTCTCTCTGTCTCTCTCTGTGTCTCTGCTTTCGTAAAGACATCTTCATTGAAGCATTTTGTGTTTTGCATGCCTCAATTTTTGGCAACAATTCCTACGATAATAACAGCCATAATTTAAAAATTTGCCTGCGGTCTACTCGCCATCTCTCTCTCTCTCTCTCTCTCTCTCTATCTCAGCTCGCAAGTGTATGAATATTCGAGAATGAAATTTTCGTCTGTTAATGGCATCAGTTTTCGCAGTGTTGGCCATATCAGCTATTTCGACCAGCAGCAAAAATTCTTGAGTGCCTGGCCCTGGCTCTGGCTGTGTCACACGGCGAGGCGGCTGGGGCACGCCCACACTAACTGCTCTGGCGCTGTTGTCGCACGCACCACTTTCACTATGGCCGGAAATTTGCTGCATCAGCAGCGTATAGGAATTTTTGGTTTATGCCCCAACACACACACACACACACATGAGCTGGCCTACCTCTGGCTGGGAGGCCACCACTATGCTGACCTCCCCCAGGCAAAGTGGCTGCTGCTGCCGCTGGCTGCGCACATATTAGCCATGTTGGGTTTACTTTGGTTTCGATATTTCCGCCTTCTCCATTTAACGTGTGTGTGTGAGGCTTTCAAATATGAAATTTATTCAAGTCACTCTGGCTTAATGTTTGGAAATGGACAGCAAATAACTTTGAAAGCGCTACAACAACAACAACAACAACAACAAGCAGGAGCAATGCATTGAGCCTGAATTGAGAATTAAAGTTGAAATTGAGCTGGTGCTGAGGTTTGTCCTCTTACATGGGGCTGGGCGGTTGATAATGATGACAAGGTCTGGGCCAAATCGTTGTCAATGCTCAATTGATGAGTTTATTGTGCAAATATAATGCGGCGCAGTCGGGCATTAGACGGAGGCCGCACTGTACCTAGAGCCCAAGCAAAATTTCGATTTAACTTGAATCGGTGTTTTTTTTTTTTAAGATAAGAGAGAGTGGGAGAGGGAGAGGGAGACTGAGCCCAGTTCCAATTATCCATTTTCCAATCTGTGAGCCTGCTTATGCGGCAGCTTCTACGGCGCCCCGCCCACGGGAGACATTGGCGCATAAATTGATTGGATGATGTCGCTTTTTATGTCGTTTGTCCTTTCGATATCCTGTCGTCGGCGTCCTTGTGTTATTTTGTGAATTTCATAAGCATATGCGATGCTGCGTGTGTGCATGTGTTATAAATAAATCAGCACAGACCGAGGGGGGCGGGCGAGAGAGGCTCAGCTTGGGATTTCTGTTGAGATTGGCATTTAACAATCATGCGCCTTGGCAACGCAGCGCCCTCGACTGATTTTTAGTGGTCAACACCAATGCCTTGGCAATGTAATGTGGCTTTTGCGCGAGCTCCGGCCAAATGGCTTTCCCAAGTTGCTCGCTCGACGCATGTTCAAACGCCCAACAATAGCTGCATAATTCGCTCCCACAATTGTGTCCAGCAACAAGAGCAAGATGTGTGCATAAAAAGAGTACAAAAAAAAACATTTTTAACAATTATAATTTTCACATTTTAAGTTGAGTTTTGGCTCCCATGTTGCCAATGGCAGCTAGCTAATTGCTACGCATGAACATCATGTCTGCTGTGTGTGTGTGTGCCTGACGAGTGGTTGCACGAGAGTTGTGGCAAAAACTATGCACCACTGAGAACCCTTTTTTTCTCTGAAGTGGGTTTGCAGATTGTGGCAACGGCGGCAACAGGTTTGTTGCACCACGATGACCACTTTAATCAAACGAAACACTAACAGAATAGACCTGGGTACTGCTCTACCTGTCTCTACCTCTCTCTCTCTCTCTCATTCTCCTGTGCCCACGCAGCACTCGCTCTGCATTTCAACGGCTGCTTCAACAAGTTTTCCAGTTGTGCAGCAGTTGAAGTGCCAAAAAATATTGCAGCAAACATCATTTGAATGAGCTGCTGCACACAAATATTATTTAAATAAAGTGGAAGGTAGTGGCAAAGCAGGGGGCAATCAAGTCAAGCTAATATAATTGATGGGCAGTAAGAAATTTGCTATTCTTGCTATTTAAGATGAGAGGCATTCGAGTTTATATAAATGTATGCATACCCACCAATACACACATACCCACATATACACACACATTCTTGGCTTCCCAAACTCTATGAAAATTGCAAAAGAAATGGTTGACGAATTTATTTTTATTATTTATTAAAAAAAATTTTTTGTTATATATATTTATTATTTATTATTTATTATTTATTATTTATTATTTATTATTTATTATTTATTATTTATTATTTATTATTTATTATTTATTATTTATTATTTATTATTTATTATTTATTATTTATTATTTATTATTTATTATTTATTATTTATTATTTATTATTTATTATTTATTATTTATTATTTATTATTTATTATTTATTATTTATTATTTATTATTTATTATTTATTATTTATTATTTATTATTTATTATTTATTATTTATTATTTATTATTTATTATTTATTATTTATTATTTATTATTTATTATTTATTATTTATTATTTATTATTTATTATTTATTATTTATTATTTATTATCTATTATTTATTATTTATTATTTATTATTTATTATTTATTATTTATTTGTATTAAAGATATATATATATATATATATATACAGATATACATATATAAAAGTATTTCTATATATTCATAGTTCTTTGACTATATTATAAAACAGTTTGTTAATGAACTTCATTAAATTAGCCAATTCATATAGCTGTTATCAGTTTGTATATATATATATACATATATAGATATCTATCATATATGTTTCATAGCTATCAATTTCAATTATCTCTGAATGTCTCTGTTACTACTGCTCTTCACTTATTTATTGGATGCTGCATTTTCTCTGCCTGCCTCCCTCCCTCTCCAGCTTCCCACGGCTCTCTCACTTAATTTAGTCCTGCGAGACATTGGCAAAGGCGCGTTGCGCGTTGCTGCGGTCGCCATGAGCTGCAAAATATTCATGGTTAATGCATAAATAAAATTAGCTGTTGCAGAGTTTTTTAAGCGAGAGTTACCTACGAAGGCAGGTTGCAGCAAGCAGCAGGCTGGAGGCAGCCTCCAGGCTTGTTCTTTATTTTTATTTTTATTGTTTTCTCAAGTTGCGTGGCTGCCACCACGCAGCAGTTAATGCTGCACTAGTCTCGGGGCAACGTTGTTGCTGGCCGCAGCTCTTAATGCGCGCTGCGCCAGCGGCAACTGCAGCAATTTAAATATATCAAATCTTATGAAAACAGTGTAACTGCTTCAGGGTGGCCAAGGCTGGCCAAATATATTTGCACAGTCGCCGAGCACCGCCAAAGCGGACAGGAATGATGCCAACTTCAGCTGCATGCGATTAATTGTGCCATATTTTGGGGACAGCTGGCTGGATGTGACTGAAGATGCGCTGGCTTAGCCAAACAGTCGCAATGTTTAGACAGCGCCAAGAAGTTGGAGCAATCGCTGCCATGTGTCCAATCGAGTGTGCCACATGCTGCAGTTGCACGTACAACTCGAAGGCGAAGAAAGCCATGCGCCATTAGGCGAAAAGGTCGCGCAGCTATTGTTATGTTGCATATGCAGCAGGAGCAGCAGGAGCAGGAGCAGGAGCAGAAGGCCAAGAAGCAGAAGCAGACATTGAATTGAACGAACAATATTTTATAACGAATCGAGTTGGGCATGCAAAGCACGTTGTTGACAGCTGGGCGTGGCCGAGGCGCAAGGTGCCGCATGCCACAAAACTGCGACAGTTTAGCTGCAGCCTATTTTGGCAATCGAATGGCACATGTATATACATATATATATACGTATATAAAAGATGCGCACGATTCAGGCCAGTGTGAAAATCATAATCATCAAATTAACGCGCGAGCGACTCGCACGAAGGAGCCAAAAATTTGCTGCCAGGCTCAAATTGGTGCTTGGAGCATTGCCGCCCAAAATACGACGTGAGCATTTAAAGCAAAGCGAATAAAACTTAAGTGCCCAAAGAGAGAGCGGGAGAGAGCGAGAGAGGCATATAAATATGGTGTCAGAGATTGGCTGGCTTCATGTATGGCCTGGGCTGGGTTAGGCCACTCAGGTGTCCCAGACCCTCGTTAAATCCAATCTGCGCTAGCTTGAAAGGCTGCTTAATCAGCGGCCAGGCCATGACAGATAACTAACTGGGCCGTAACTGGGCCCGAGCTGGGCGGGAGCAGGCATCATCATCGTTTGACTGCGTCAGCGTCATAAACAGCGACAAGGGCTGCATGCCCCACCCACAAATCTCCAGCCTCTCTCTTCACACATTCGTCACATGGTTAGTTCAACAACAGCCTCGCCAGCTCCTTCTTCTTGCCCGCTTCAGTTTCAGCCAGAAGCGGTTGAGGCCATCAAATTTCAGTCATAACAATAACACTGATAGTCCCGCTCGTAAAATAAAACCCTTTTTGCCCACTGTCGCAATGTCAGGGCACTGAGGCCGGGATTTGTGTGTGTGCGAATGTTCCCATATGTGTGTGTGTGTGTGTGTGTTTGTGCGCGTGTGTAACTGCCATTCCATTTCCAGCTCCAAAAACAATCAAGAGCCCGCGCATAGCATAACAAAAAACAACACGCGTTGCACATACACTTGCAGAAAAAGTCGAGCAACATGCAGAAGGAGATCCTTCAACTGAAAATGCCTTAAAATAGACTATCCTTAACTATGGAAATGAAATGAAATGAAATCATTAAAATCGCTTAATCAAAGACATAAATAATTAACATTTCAAATAATACTTTTTTATATTCAAAATTTTTGATTTTAATGATTAATTAAATTTTTAATTAATTCAAAAATTTTAATTATTAAATAAAAATTTAAATTATTATATTAAAATAAAAAAGAATAAATTTAAAAAATTCTTAATAAATTAAAATAATTATAAAATAATAATAATTATGAAATTAAAATAATAATTTATAATAATAATAATAATTTATAAATTAAAATAATATTTAATAAATTAATTGGTTTGCCTTCACTAAGAATACTTTTTAGGATTTTAAACTTAAATTTTCCTTTTTTCTGATCTAATTCAAGTTTCATTTCCCGCTGCTTGAATGCTAAAATATTGTTATTTATTATTATTAAAATTCAGGCATTTATTTCTTTATAATTTTTCAGGCGCCTTTCATGTTTCTCATATTCAAACAAATTACAAAATTGTTCTATCCAATGACATCAAAAAGATTGCCCAATTACGTCAGCTTTGGGTTCAAAAGTAGTTTTACTTAGTTTATTTTTTGCTGTCGTTGAACTTTATCTTTTTTTACCACCCAATTTAGACATTTTGTTGTGTTTTAATGTAATAATTTAAGTTTATAAAATACTTTTTACTTAATTTTAAATTTTTGTCGTATTCATTTGCCTTGGGGAAAAAGTTAGCTTAATAAATTCTTTATTATAAAATTGTTGGCTTAATTTAATTTTTAGTGTTTCATAAAAATTCTTTAACGGTTTATAAATTTGTATAAAATGCTTTTTAATTATTTTATAAATTTTTTGAATTTTTGGCATAGTCAAAATGATTTTAACTTATATATTTCAAGCCGTAAAGCCTTGCTTTCTCCACTTTAAACTCCACATTCAAATTCGAATCTTTTTTGTTTTCTCGAAGTGCAGCAAGTGTGGAGCCTGGCGCTTGGGACAGCGAAACGAGACCCCGCCTCGCCCCACGCCCCACTGCAGTGACTCGAGCGCGGTCAAAAGGCGACGCCTAAAGCATTTAAATCCTTTTCGCACTTTGGCTGTCTCCGCTTGTTGCGTGTTTTTCCATCAACTATTTCCGGCCGCAATACGTGTGACACGTATATGACATATGAAGTGACTATGTGCGTGCGTGTGTGTGTGTGTGAGTGAGGCGCGCTTGTCATGCTTCAATTTGTGTGTTTCATGGCGCTTTCGCCATTCAATGTGCCAAGGATGAGGCGTGCCTAATACACCCATCGTTTCATACCAAAAAAAAGCAGAGAGAAAGTGAGACAGAGGCAGAGAGGGTGGGAGAGAGAGGGGGGAGAGAAAACCCATTTCCTCTCGCAGGCCGTAAAATAGGAATTTACTTTATTAAAATTTTTCGCTTCAAAAATATGGGACAACAACAATGGCAATGAGCACAAAACAACAAGCTACGCAAATTTGTTGAAAATCCAAATACACACGCACAGCCCACACCCACACCAGCACACACACCCTACACACACACACATGTGTGGCAGAGCTCAAGTTCGCCAATGATGCGCCCCATCATGAACGAGGTAAAAATTTACTCAACTATGAACTCTCGCTAAAAACCAATGTGTGTGTGTGTGGGTGTGTGTGTGTGTGTGTGTGTGTGTGTATGTGTGTGTGATGTCTGTAAAATAGGCTCAAATTTGCGTAGAGCGTGCGTCGAAGGGGCAAAGGTTATGACTGCGCCTGCTGCTGGCAAGGGTTTTCGAGCGCGGACTCGGGTTCAAGCTCTCGTATGAATCAGGGACAAGGGAATATTCAGGCACACAGAGGCCAACGGACAAGCAAACGAAAGGGAGCAATAGAGAGAGGGCTAGAGAGTGAGAGTGAGAGGGAGAGGGCGAGGGCCAGGGCTCGACTGCGTTTGACAGTTTCATTCAGATAAAGTTGGGTTTGCTGGGCGGAGGGTTTGGGCTGAAAATTTATATAAATTGACAGTAATGCTGGCTGCTTGCTGCTGCTCAGAACAACAACAACAACGACAACAATTTCTATGCTAAATTGCGCGACAACATTGACAACAACAACAACAACAACAACAACTGAATGCAGAAGCAGCAGCAGCAGCAGGAGCAACTTTTCGTATCGCATTCTTTTGGGCTCGACAACGCAAATTATGTACGAAAGAGCAAAATAATGAAATCGTAAAGAGTTGGCACACACAAACACAAGTGCTGCCTGGGCATATATAATCCCTGTATATGTATATAAAATATTATATTTAAAATTCATTTCGGAGAGTTCATGTCTATGCAAATAGTGAGCATATTAATCATTGTCTTGGGCCTTATTTGGGGCCTCGCTTACGGAGTTTATGGTGTGTAAGCGTGTTTATGGGTCTAGTCTCGGCAGGTGCTGCAGGTGGACTCTAACTAAGCCTAAAGACATAGTTAGAAGCCTTTCTCTCTACGCCTTTTAACAGCACAAATAAAGCATTTTATTTCCACTCGCTTTTTCACTTAACATTTCATCAGACACTCGCTTGAGTCGTGGTATTTAAAACTGCATTTCGCCGCTAATAAATAAACAGCTTCTGCACTTCCCTGTATTTTTTTTGGCCATATGCGCGCATTCCTGTTGCCTGCTGTCTCTCTCTCTCTCTCTGTCTCTCTGCTCTCCCTTCTCGCTCTCAGATTCGTTTGAAATTTATGAAAGCTTCGCTCCACGGTTAAAGTGCACTGAGCTCTGCGGCTCGGCCTCCGACGCGCACTAAAACAACTGTAGCTGCCTGATGGCCGCGTTAAATGCTTTTGTTGATTCAGGGCTGCTCTCTGCGCGCGCCCTCTGCTGCCTCCTCTCCCTCCCCTTTACAAAATTTAATAGTTTCGGTTGGCAAGAAATAAACTGCTCGCTGGCTGGCTGGCTGGCGACTCTGAATGCAGTCCGCAATAAGTCTTGGCAAACAGTCACCGGTACGGGCCGGACAACCCAGCACCCCCCTGCCGTACCACACCCACAATTGGCTTTTGTGCGCTGTGGAAAAATCTGTGTGTGTTTGTTTTTCATTAAAAAACTTTTCATTCTGAACGGTCAAAGTTCGGCTCCGACTCCAGCTCTGGCTCCAGCTCGAGCTCCAATTCCGATTCCGACTCTGCGGCAGCTTAGCGGCGTTGGCGGCCGTAAAGGCTTTCAGTGACAGCGCGGCCAGTGTCCTGCGTCCTGCGTCCTGTGTTATTGCGGCCAGGATTTGCTATTTAGGGAAAGTCTCTGTGCTCATTGCCCCATTGTCTCTATGGGACTGCGGGCGGCACTCATTGTTTTGTCCGCCTTCTCGTTGCCCGACTGGCTAAATACACAATTCATAATTTCCAGCTGCCATAGAAAGTCACGTAACCAATGAGACGCCAAAGACTCGGGCCAAGCATAACAGAACGCCATGACAATTAATCTTGCAGCTCTCTAAATGATCTTTTTCTTTACCATTTTCCATTTTCTATTTTCCATTACAGTTCTTTGCGCGCTGCTTCTGCCCTCTTGCTGTCATGGGCAGCAGCAGAAATTTCGCACCACTCCCCACGATCTGCAGGTGCTGGAGGGCGCGGAGGCCATGATGCGCTGCGAGGTGGCCAACGTGGCCGGCGCCGTGCAATGGACCAAGGATGGCTTTGCACTCGGCTTCTCAGCTGTCATACCCGGCTTTCCACGTTACTCTGTGCTCGGGGATCGCAAGCAGGGCGTCTACAATCTGCGCATCTCGAATGCCTCGATCAACGACGACGCCGAATATCAGTGCCAAGTGGGCCCAGCGCGCCTCAACTCGGCCATACGAGCGAATGCGAAGCTAACTGTCATATGTAAGTAGAAAGAAAAATTGTTCAAATAATTATAATTATATATATATATTTATATAAAATATATATATATATATATATATATATATATATATATATATATATATATATATATATATATATATTAGTTGAAACAAAGATATATGTCAGTTCTCTGTTAACTATAATTAAATATGATTTAAGCACTCAAAAAGTCAGCAATTTGGTCCGTTTAGCTACTTCAGATAGTTTCACGATTTATTATCAGCTGACTTTAAGTACTTCTGATTGGATTGATTGAAGGGCTATAATCCTTTTATAGCATGCATGTGGGTATGATCACAGCATATGGCAACTGCAATTTGATATTAGTTTCATTTCAGTTAGCATGCGAATTACAAAAGTTAGTGATAGGAAAATGTTCTTAATGGATCATAAAATATTATATATATTTTTTATATTGTATTCTAAAATATATAAATATTTTATTTATATTTTTTATTATTTTTTTCATATTTTGTTTTATATTTTCCCTTTATCAGCTTTGTCACGATTTCCCTCAGTTCATTTGTTCATTTAAAACTGAAATTTCAGTTCGAAATCGATTGAGTTGAAATCCCGCTGCCAACTGGTACATATATTTGTGGTCTGCTGCTAACTGGGATTCTGTCTCTCTGTCTCTCTCCCTCACGCTCTGGCTTACAGCATCAATTAATTTCTGTAATAAATACAATTCCTAACACGCAGTTCCCTCGCCTCCTCGGAGCGCGTCTCTGTTTGTTTCCTGCTCATTGCACCTATAGCATTTTGCACTTGCATATTTAAATTGTCACGCCGACTCCCATGCGGGTGGTGGGAGGTGGGTGGGGTCGTGGCTGGTTGTTGGTTGTCGCTGCCAACATTTATTGTCAGCAATTTGCACAGCAACAGCAACGGCAACTGGAACAACAACAATGTGCGAGGCTGAGCTGAATTTAGCGCAGTTTATTGCTCCAAGGAGTCGCTCGGAGGAGCTGACACTGTCACAGAACTAAGTTCAGATTGGGGCAGCGAGCAGGGACAGATAGAGAGGGGGAGAGAGAGGGCGAGTGGGTTTAGCATTTTCAAATTGAACCGAAATGAATTTATTTTTCGTTGTTTTTTCTTTAGTATTGCCAATGTGTGTGTGAGTCTGGTATGTCTGTGTGTCTCTGTCTCGTTGCATTGTTATTCCGGCTGTCGTGTAATCACTTTGAAAGTGTGGGCATTCCTGTTGCTGCTGCTGTTGCTACTCTTCCATCATCTTCTGCTTCTCTCCGCTGCTGCTGCTGCTGCTGCTGCGTCTGTTGTTGTAATCACTCAAGAAATTGCGCTACATTTGATGACAGCGATTTTCATTTCCTGTGCTTAGTTTGGCTGCCTTCTATGCTATTCTCGTAGCCAAGTCCCCGCCAACATCAGCCCACTTCTATAATGGGCCATGGCAACGGCAATGCTGCTGCTGCTGCCGTTGCTATCTTGCCCAAGGCTCACACGCACACAGCCTCCCACACCCACATCCTCTCACACACACACACACACACACACATGCGCATGCCTAATGACGTTTGTTTAGTTAATTACGCGCCATGAGCTGTGACAATGATGATGTGTGCCAAGGAGCCTTAGAAAAACTCAAAGTACAAAAATATATAAAAAAGAAAGAAAAATACACGCCAGTTCCACTCAGAGAAAAAAGTCTTGCGCTGAGAACTAATGCAATATGCTGCTTTATATTTAATGAATAATTGTTGGGGAGCTCTGAATGGGACGAAGTTTGCTTAAATTATATTTATAATTTAGGAAAAACAAGAATGAATTAAATTAGTTTATGCAATATTTAATTTTATATATATAGAAAATTTTATATTAAAATATTTTTTTTTTTAATATGAGATAATTATTTAATTTATTTTAATTCCTTTTAATTAAATTATTTAAAAAATTAAAATAATTCAGAGTTATGAGTAAATAATTCAATTTATATACAATGTTTAAATATTTAAAAAATATATATATTTGAATTATTTTTAATGTTTTAATTTTTTTCATTAACATTTTTTACTAAATTTGTTTTAATACATTTTAAGAATTTTAAATAGATAGATTGTCAATTCATATTTAATATTAATTTAATTGCCTTCAAAATAGCTCAAAATTTATTAAATTAAAACCAAATTATGCTAAGCTTGGAATTTTGGGTTAGACAAAAAGCCTTGAACTGGTGAATTTCGGGCATAGCTTAAGGAATTTCAATCTCAACTCGATTAGCGTCTAATAATATGCTCGGCATTTTGTTCTCTCAGTGTATGCTTGTGTATGTTTGGCTGGGATTCGTATAAGCTCGTTAGTTATTGCTGCTGCTACAGCTACTGTTGTTGTTGTTGCTGCTGCTGCTGCTGCTGTGGCAAAAGGTCGTCCGGCGGCGCCTCTGTCTCCTATCTGGCCCCCACGAAGAAATGTTTGTCATAATTGTCGGTACTTGTGAGTCCAGTGAGTCTGCCCCGCAACTCCCCCACGCTCTCCGTGTGGCTGTGTGTCTCTCTTTTGTTCTATAATGGCATCTACTATGTTTCACTGACTAAAATATGTAGCTATGTATGCAGCAGATGTAAGCAAAGGTATGTCCCGTAGGCATCCAAGAAAACACGTGCGACATTATTGCAGCAATTAGCCAAGCGAAATGTAGACAAATGTGTAATAATTCAATTAAGTTCAAGTAACATTTATTTGATTTATTTATTAAGCCAATTGCCCCCGCCAGTCTCGGTATTGATTAATGCCAGCGCGTTGGCATTGTTTCAGCTAGTTAGCATGATTTCTGCTCAGTTGAGCAACTCTGCTGGGGGCGATTTGAAGCGGAAATGCTGATATAACCTGGGCACATTAACTGGGCAGTCTTTAGCACAAGCAGCTATAATCTCAGTCTGAGTTGGAAATTATTTTATGCAATTCTATATAAATATATTTATTTAAATTTTCTTCTATTATTAGTTTATTTACTTCTGTATTTTATAATCAGTTTCCAGGTAATGAGCTCGGCTCACATTTTCTGTTCAATATTGAATTTGTCCTTATTAGCTCTCTCCAGCTTGCATCAGTAATGAAGTTCGACAGCTTGACATGTTTTCCCATATTTATATTATTGAAACCTGAGAACATGTTGCACCTCAAACCCAGTTGTCTTGCAGCTTCGATTACCTGGCACGTGGAGCACATGCCTGAGTCCAGTTTGTATATCTGCTGTATGTATATGTCGTGCCATGGCTTTCGCTTTCTCATACTGGGCTTAAGAGCTGTAAGAGCGTAGATGTTGTGTAGCAGTTCTCATGTCCTTGAGCTCCGAATTTGTGTGCTGCTGGCTGCTTGCGGCTCTGATGACATTCCCTAAAATTATGTATAAGGCTGTTGCTGTGACTCATAATACACTGTTGGAATATGAATGAAGAAGGGCATATGTGATGTTAGGCTATTTCTATTTACTCAGTACTCAAGTTGTGATTGTTCGTCTAACTGGGCTCAACTGCTCGCTAAACTTTTCATAAACTACAAACAGAGTATTGCACTCAATTGCAATACGCTCTCGCCATCCCTCTCCCTCTGCCGTGCTCCGGTTGGGCTGTCTTGCTCTAATTAAAACAGCATATGCTATGTAGAAACCTAATGAACGAACCTTTGTCATTCCAAAATTAAATTTGAGACACTCCAACGAGGCGAATGCAAAAGTTCTTTTGCAACTAATTTCAACGTACGCTGCCCGCTTAGCCAAAAGTTTCATGGACCCAACACTCACACACACACACACACACACAGAGGTGAGGGCGCAATTAGATTATAAGTTGGCATAGTAAAGAACTTTTGCACACAAAAGTCCACGTGCAAATTTATGGAAATTTAGAAAATGTTCGCATGCCATTAATTTTTAAAAACGCAGCCAAAAACACATATGCCGCAAGGCGACCGAACCGACCGGGTCCAACAAAACTTTTTACTGGCAACGCATTGGGACCGGAGCACGACCAGAGCCTGAACCTGAGCCAGCCAGGGCCTGTGCCTCGGCCTGAGCTTGGGTCTGGGCAATGGCGATTCAGCTGCTTCGCTCTGCCTCGCACAATGGAATTCCAGGCATGCACAGCCCAAAAAGCAGAGCTGCCTTTATAAATTTTGAATACAAAGCAGCATTGCGAGCACAAAAAAATGAAAAAGACGAAAAAAAAAATAGAAAAGGAGAAACAATTCTCTTTTTTTCGCTCCGCTCTGTTATGCAATGCCGCCTGCACTTCGGCGTGGACATGGCGTTGGGGAGATGGCGCCACACACTTGGTGGGCTGACAGTGGCAGCCAATAAATGTGCTTTAATGATTTTAAAATGGTCCAAAAATTTCTTCAATTTCCGCTCATTCGAGTCAAGTAATCGCATCGTAATTGTAGTGCAAATCATCGAAGTTTGTGCTAAAATCGCCCCCCAACGGCGTGAGGCTGTTTGAAATATGGGCAAACATTTGTTGTTGTTTTTTCTTCCGTCTGCGGACCTTAAAGTCGGCAACTCACCAACCCACTCAGTCACTCACTCACCCACTCACTCAGTGGAGCTGTCTCCAGACCCCCCGACAAAACAGTTGACGTCAAATGGAAAAATTGCCAATTCTTGCCCTGCAAAAATGAGAAAAAAGAAGGAAAAAGAGTCGAGAAATATTTCAGCGCATAAAACTTTTATGAGGCGTACTATTAGTGGGTTAGCGGGCTGAGCTTCAGCTTCGCCTGAATTCATGGCAAATTGCACTTTGCGCTGCTGCTGCTGCTGCTGCCGCTGCTAGGGCCCAACAATGGCTGCATAAATTATTTGCAGCCAGGCACCTCGCAAGCAGCCCTCCGCCTGACCTGCTGCTGGGGCAGTGCATAAAATTTAATCAACGAATCGCTGCAACGGTCGTATGTTTGGGGTTCGATAGGCGGGGCGGAGTGTGGGTGCCACCTGCTGTGGCACCTTCTCTAAGCTCGTTCATAATCGCATGTAACGCCAATTGTAAGGACAACCTTCGCATTCTTCTAGCATCCTGCCTCCTGCGCCCTGCTCGTTTGGTTACACTGATCGATTGTCGTTGTTGAATGCGCCTCGCACATGTCAATAATCAAATACAATTTGCATACCAATCAACAATGCATATAGCTGCTGCTCGCCTCCCACGCATCACCGTATGTAGGCGCTCGAGGGGACCTTCAGCGCCGCCATCGCCACCTATGAGGAGGTGCTCATAGGTCGTCGTCGCAGCCTCAGGACTTACAGCTTCTTGTTACAAATCGAACTGCATTTGGAGCGACTTTGTACAAAAGCTGATTCATAAAATGTTTATAAGGGCATATAAATTCCACTTTATACCCTAGTAAATGCTGTTCAACTGAGTGAACTAGTTCAATTTGTGACAAGTGAACAATTAAATAACTCTTCATAGAACAACGTTTATAATTGATTTGCTTTAAAAACTGAAATAGCAAACTAGTGCATTTTAGTTCATTTGAACCGTTCATTTGAACTAGTTCACAGACATACAAGCATTTGCTATAACAAATCTCTGAGTACTTTTGACTGTGGACTGAATCACAATTTAAATTGATCCAGTTCATTTTCAAGGACTGTTCAACTGAACTAGTTCAAATGAATATGTCGCTAGTTAAAGCTTATCTTCATATATGAATTCCGTTTACCCAACTCTTCTGTCTTGTGCCATGCGCTGCTCATCAATCAAGCAGTAAATCAATCAATCAATCAGTAAATCAATCAATCAATCATTCAATCATGCCAAATACTTTCCCATAAAGAGTATTTCGAGTTCTACTTGCAACTTTTCTGTTACTTTTAACTATGCAACACGCGCAACGCGCATCGTGACGCTGCGTGGCTGCTGCAATATGGCAAATATTATGAATTTTCAATGTTCCGAAACCCTTTCGTTGCCCGCGGATGTGCCCCGACAGCCGCAGCGCTCCTTGGGGCGTCCTTGCGACACCAATTTGCACACAAGAGCCTTCACTTAAGGGTGACGCTGTCGACGGCGACAGATTCAAACAAAATATCTCGTATCTATTTTTCGAAGCACGAAACGCAGCGTAATATTGCTTGACAGCAGAGCGAGAGAGAGAAGCGCGCGAGAGAAGTTAACTGGAGTGCAGATAGTGAGGACAAATCTATATGAGGTGAACGTTAAGTAATGCATGTGGCATTGCTTGCATTAGGCAGACACAGAGCTCACCAGTTCGGGCGAAGTTAACTTTACATTTAAATTCAAATATTACTCGACAGCAGAGAGAAGCGCAAGAAGTTGACTGGCATTACGTATACGCAATGTGGAACAATATTATTTATCAATCAATAAAATAAAAGCAGACAAATGCTGCTCGATATATGCTTAATATATAATATTATATTTATTATATTTCTTATATTAAGTATACGTACTGTTAAACAAATCAAACAGCAGCCAGCAGTTAGCTATGCTCCACGTTGTATAGAATTGTGAGAATCGCATAGAGAGCTGGATAAGGGAAATTGAGTGCCGCAGGCAGACACAAGCTCACCACTACACACACACACACAGTCAAGTTCACGCCTCTTGTGTGTGTGTGTGTGTGTGTGTCTGTGTTTTTGTTGTGCGTCGCGGGATTTCGTGTTTGTATATTTGATTTGTGCATAATAATTTGATGCGCCCAAAGCCAGGCAAATAAAATTCACAAACAACGCGCGCAAGCCAGCCTCGAGGCAGCCAGGGCATCTCCGACCAGCGCGGAGGCTATCAAATGCAGAGAGCGAGGGCGCTGGCGAGCGCTCGACGCTTGGACGGACAGGGTGTTGATTTTATTTGGTAGCAACAAAAGCAATTACCTCGACATGGTGGCTTACACGGTGGCGGCAACGGTGGCCCAACTGCTTGCCACACACACTCATTTTGCATGCAACAACTTCTAGCAGCAGCAGCAGGCAACATATGTTGCACGTCAAATGCGCCCCAACTGCTCGGCTCCATACACATTTCACTTTAACTTCGGTGTGGCAGCATTTTCTTATGCTACGTCTCCTGCTGCAACACGGAGAAGACGCAATGGCTGCCTACTCCTTCAGGTGGCATTAAAATAATGCACACGTGCACTTAACTTTATCCACAATTGTTTGTTTGTTTGCTTGTGTGTGTTTGCTGCAGTGCCCCATTGTTAGACAGCCTCAGCTCGCACTCGCACTCTCTCTCTCTCTCTCTCCGTCTCTCTCTCTCTTGTTTGCACAAATATTGAGACTCATACTTGAGCACATTAACGGCGGGCGCTGCTGGCAGACGTCAGCCTGCAGGCCATCCACTACTTTGGCGGCCATTCAACCTGCGACTGCAACCGCCAGCAACAACAATCGTTGTCGTCTACAATGGCTGCCACGCCCACTTCCCACACACATTCACATATGCCCACACCCACCCACTTAGCTGGCCAACGTGCTGCATTGTGGCATAATGAGCGAGCATTGCCGCTGGTATCGCTCTGGTTGGCTTTGTCATTGTTTAGCTGAATGCCACGCCCACTTCCCACAGCTGTATGCATTATTTGCAACAGTTGTTGAAGGCAAGCATTTGAAATAACAGTCGTCTAATCACTTACACTATATATATATATCTCTCTCTCTCTCTATCTTTCTCTTTACAGCGCCACCCTCGTCGATCGAGATCAAAGGCTACAGCCACAACTCGAAGGTGGAAGTGCGTGAGAACCAGGATCTTACGCTCAAGTGCATCGTGGCCAATGCGAAGCCAGAGGCACAAATCGTTTGGTATCGCGGCAATGTTGAATATAAGCCAGGTTAGTAGAGAAGTTAATGGCATGAATAGTCCCTAAGCTGGCAGAGACTGCCTGGGCATAAACTTTGAAGAGTTAGAATGAGATTTTATAGCTTTAAGTCTCATATAATAATATATTTAATATTAATTTAAGGAATTCCATATCATTTAGTCAGTATCTCAGCCAGTCCATCAGCCAATTAAGCGTCAGTGCATCAGTTGATGGGTCTGTCAGTTAATCGATCAGTCTAGTTGGTACATCAATCAGTCAGTTCAGTAATCAGTCAAGTAATGAGCTGTCAATGAGTCTTTCCGTTAATCAGTCAATTAATCCAGCTCCTCAGTCTGTCAATCAGGCAGTTTGTCAATGATTTAGTCATGTATTCTCTATTGGGAACTCCTTCAATCTGTTCTTCAGTTAATCACCCTTTGGCAGTCACTCAATCAGTAATCATCACCACGTCAATCAGCTCCTCAGTCTGTCAATTAGACAGTTTGTCAATCATTCAGTCATGTATTCTCTATTAGGAAGTGCGTCAATCTGTCTGTCAGTTAATCACTCTTTGGCAGTCACTCAATCAGTAATCATCACCACGTCAATCAGCCCCTCAGTCTGTCAATCAATCAGTTGCAGTCAGTCATTCAGCCTTCGTCTCTGAGTCAGCCACCTATTCAGTCTGTCAATCAGGCAGTTTGTCAATCATTCAGTCAGGAATTCTCTATTAGAAACTCCGTCAATCTGTCTGTCAGTTAATCACTCATTGTCAGTCACTCAATCAGTCAATCAGCCCCTCAGTCTGTCCATCAATCAGTTGCAGTCAGTCATTCTGTCTACGTCTCTGAGTCAGTCTGTCATTCAGCCTGTCAATCAGTCATTTTGAGTCAATCACTCATTGTCAGTCACTCAATCACTCAGTCCCTCATCCAATCAGCTAATTTGTCACGACTAACACTTTTCTATATAGTAGATATTCACTTAAATTTTCTTATATGCACATTATATACTAATGTAATGGAAGGCTGGCGCAATCAACATCAAGACCATACACACACACACACACACACACAGACACACACACACTCTCATATATAAACACACACAGCTCGTGACAAGTGTCACAACACTAAGCCATCAAATTTAATGTCCACTTACACAGCAAAATTCCGTCCCGGATCACCGTATCCAACGCATGTGTCTTCTAATGGCAAGCCCAGACCTTATCCAACCTACCCTGGGCAGCCCCTCCTCGTCCATTAACCGTTGCTGTATCGAGCGTCGCCCCCGCGACCAGCTGATCCACTCCTGTCCACAAAAAATGAAAATGAGTGAACTGAAAAACAAAAAAAGTGTAAATGGATTTTAGCTGGCGGCGAGGCAGATCGGGCGCCTGGGCAGCCCTTTGACTGTCAACCAGTTTTTCGGGCCGAGCACATGTGTGCGTGGAGCAGGAGTCGCCCGTTGACTTTCTGCTTGATGACGGTGCTTAAATAATAATTTTATACCCTAACAAAACGGTTGCCGCTGCCGCTGCCGTTGCCGTTGCTGCTGACGTTTTGCCTTATCTCGTGGGGCTCTGTCTGTGCCTCTGTTTGTGCCTTGTCATTTCATTGCTGCCCAGCTAAATTGGAATGGTGGACGGACGATGGTTTTCGAAAATATGGAAAAATGCAAATGTAAAAGGCATCGCGACGTCCTGGCCAGGACATCAGGCCATGGCCATGGGCACCAGGCAGGAGCAGCAGCAGAAGCCGAGGCATCATACGGCGCTTAGTCGCTTAGTCGCCTTCACGACATTTAATTTTCATAATGATTATGATATGCAGCATACATATAGGTAGACTGGATGTGAGTGGTTGTGTGTGTGTGTGTGTGTGAGTGAGTGGGTGCTGTTTCCATCAGTTTCGTCTCCGGCTGTCATTTGGCGGCTAACGAAATCATTTTAACACAACTGGCGCGTTAAAAATGCTTAAAATGTGAAACGCACAGCGGCGATGATGATGATGATGATGGAAATTTTTGGCCAAACAACAACAAAAACAAGTAAGAATGCTCTAGTCGAGACGGCTCGACTAGGAGATACCCTGAGCCCTGCGAAGTGCCGATACTTCATATATTCTATACTTAGTTTACATACACATATATTGCAAGCAACACATACACACACAGACGCACGCTCAAGCACGCGCTCTGCCAACTGCGCAGTTGACGTAGCGACTGCGGTTAGGCTGCAAGACGCCTACGCTATGGGAAATTAAATGTTTAATAACTTTTTTTTTAGCAGGACTTTTTGATTCAAACTTTCAGGGCATGATTATGTTATTCATATGTGTGTATGTGCCGAAGCACAAGTCTCTAGTATTTGAAATGCGTTTTTTGCAAATTTAGGGCGAAGGGGGCGTGGCATCCAAAAACCAAAAATTATAAAATGTCCGCATTCACAACAGGAATCTATATAGTGAATTTCAGGTCTCTAGCTCTTACGGTACGTAAAAGAGACGAAAAGTTATCGAAATTTATCGATAAAAAGAGAACGGGAAGAGTTATCGAATTTTTGAAAAAAACTCGTATAGCGTATGGTATTCAGGAGTATACATGTCAAATTTCAGCTCTCTAGCTTCTGTGGTTTACGAGATCGCTGCGTTCACACAGACGGACGGACGGACGGACGGACGGACGGACGGACGGACGGACGGACGGACGGACGGACGGACGGACGGACGGACGGACAGACGGACAGGGCTATTTCAACTCAGCTCATCGAGCTGATCAAGAATATATATACTTTGTATGGTCTGCGACGTCTCCTTCTGCCTGTTACATACATTTTCACAAAAACATTATACCCTGATTTCCCATTTTCAATGGGCTCAGGGTATAAAAACAACAACATGAGCTGAGAGTGGGAGCAAAAGAAAATAAGAAAATTTCGCAAAACAGCGTAAAATGTTGGAAAATCCGCAAAGGAAATGCGGGCGGGCAGCGCTGAAGGAAGTGCTTGGACGTAGCTGTGCATGATGAATTATGTTTACGACACAATATGTTGCGGCTGGACATGGGCATGGGCATGGAGCCTGGTTACGCCGAGCCAAGCCAAGCCAGGCCAGCCCAAAAAAAAGAGCAACAAACAAGACTTTACGACAATGTGGTTAACGGCTCTGCAACATCATTTGCAAGCTGTCAGTGGAGCTTGCCACGAGTGTGGCTCAGCCTGCCGGCTCGGCGGCTCAGGGTCGTTTCGTCTACGTATGCAGCGCGGGGCCCAGCTCATATGTCTGCTCATTAGTGCTGAGGCAACAACGTTTTAAGCAATATTATCTGGTTAAACCAGTTAAAAGACAGCGGAGGGAAAGGAATAACCAGAGAGAGAGGGCAAGAGTGGGAGTGAGAGTGTAAATATTTCAACTACATCGAGCTATTGGCAATTTATGACTTGAAATTATGTCACAAAATGTGTCGCGCTTTGTTGCTGTTGCTGTTGTTGTCAGCAAATATTAGAGACAAAATATGCGCCTACAAATGAATTCCAAGGTCCATGAGAATCGCGCAGATGGGCGGGCGCAAGAGGTGCGCCAAAACTTCATAAAATATGCGTTAAACTTTATGACAAGGACTGCGGCGTGGGGCAGGATACTGGCTGCACGTACGCGAAAATGGCGTGCAAATTTTGCAATATCCAGTTAGAGAGAGTAACACCCTTCACACACACAAACACACACACACACGCGAGCACACATCCACGCACACCCGCCATTTTAATTTTCTTTGTATAGAGCGCGTTGCTGAGTGCTGCTGTTGATGCTTTGTTGTTGTTATTATGATAAATCGCAGACATTTAACGCAGCGCACAAGAATTTATAACACACACACACACGCAGCACACACACCCACACAGCTGCATTTTTGGAAGTTTGCTTGTTGCGTCATTATTTATGGCAATGCGTGTTTCTGGCCCTTTCGCATTCCGCATGCCCACAGTAACTGCAAAGGACAGGCAAATAAACTATACAATCTATGCATCTTCATATACAAAATAGTTTTTGTCGTGACTGACTGAATGACTGGCAGACTGACTGATTGACATGCGAGCGTACAAAGCTTGATAGCTGTGAAGCTAACTTTGCCTTTTACATAATTATAATAATAATAACAGGTGAAACATTGATTGTTCAGAGTTTGCAGTTGGCTTTTCAATTATATTTAATATATTTTTATTTATTTAATATATTATTATTTTTTTATATTGTTTTTAATTTTCATAAAATGTTATTAATTTTTTTTATTTATTTTATAAATTTGTATTAATTTTTTATATTTTTATTCAATTTATATATTTTTATTTTTATATATTTTTGTTTTATTCATTTTATATATTTTTATTTTTATATATTTTTGTTTTTATTCATTTTATATATCTTTTTTATTATTCATTTTATATATTTTTATTTTTATATATTTTTGTTTTTATTCATTTTATATATTTTTATTTTTATATATTTTTGTTTTTATTCATTTTATATATTTTTATTTTTATATATTTTTGTTTTTATTCATTTTATATATTTTTATTATATATATATATAAATATATATATATATATATATATATATATATATATATATATATATATATATATATATTTATTTTTTTTTTTTTTTTTTTATTTCATTTTATATATTTTTATTTTTATATATATTTTTTTTATTATTCATTTTATATATATATTTTTGTTTTTATATATTTTTGTTTGTAGTTTTCCTCTTCATTTCAAAGGGTATTGTCTCTTAATTAATTCCATTAGAATTGCAGATTTTCTTTGACTTTCAGCTCAGCCTTCTGTTAGACATAGCCGCAGAGCATTACCTGCTCGACTCCCTCACTCAGTTGAGTCCGCTTCATGCTCCACGAGGCGTCCGACTCGAGTGATTCTTTAATCGCTCAATCTTGTTCGCAGTTTATAGGCTTGAGATGTCGAAATATGTTAGAAACTTTTCGAAGAGTTTCTGACAATTTCATAAATAATTTAAGACTATTTTTAAATTTAAAAATTGTAGAAAATTAGTGAAAAATGCAAATTAATATTAATTTATGGCATATATTTATTTATATATTTATTCATATATTTTACACTAACTAATATGTAGTTTTGCTGCCTTCACACTCAACTTCTCAATTGTCTCTCCCTTGCTCTGCTCCCACAGATAAGCGTGACGATAAGGTAGAGGAATCCACACCTAAACGCTTTACAACCACCTCAAGTCTGAAACTGAAGCCCGGCGCGGATGACGACTACACGGAGTACACCTGCCAGGCGAAGCACAAGGCTCTATCCCCGGACATGCCCATGCGTTCGACCGTGCAACTGTCCGTGTTGTGTGAGTAATGATATATCTACGCAGGCACATATACATACATATATATATATATAGCTATGGATGCTGCTGCTCAATTGCAGCTGGTAGCTAGCAGGCTGGCTGCCTGGCTGGCTGGCTGGCTATGCCCGCCTTTTGTATGGCATGTCAAATATATGCGTACTGCGAAATGCCAAATGGCGACCTCATTAGCCGGCTCAAATGGCCAAGTTTGCAATACAATTGAAATGCTAGCCGCGCACACTTAGGACAAGTGCTCACCTCGCTGCCCAATATATGCCCGATGCCTGATGCCCGCTCCCGTGGCCATTTGTGGGCCGCAAAAACGTGGGCCTCCCTCGCCGCTAATTGCGCAATTGGCGCGCGTATTAATTAGTTTTTAAATTCTAATGCGACGACCAGCTGGCGCTGCCGCTGCTGCTGCCTCTGCTGCACAGGTTATTGTGTGTGTGATGTGTGTGAAATGCTGGAATGCCGTGGCACAAGAGGTCACAACAATTGCGTGCCCAGTGCGTAGCATTTCAAACTTCTGTTATTGATTGCCAGCTTTGGCGAGCGGTAACCAAAGTAGGCAAATGCCACAGCTGTCCAGCTCAGTGCACCTGTTCGCCCTCGCTCCTCCCCCTCTCCCACACGCATTACGTGCGCCATATTCAAATTAATTATGTTTGCTATTTATGCATTGCCTGGCCGCTCCAGGCTGCCTGGAGCTGTAGCTGTAGTTGACCACCAGGCTATTATTGGCGCTGCCATTCATTTAGCCATTTCGTGCTCTTTGGCCACTGCTGCCAATGTCTGTTGACAAAATAGATTGAATTCGAATTGCCCCAGCCGCCAGCGGGCATAGCTCTCCTTTTACTATGTATTTAACTAGCGCCGATTAATCTGTCGTAAGACTATTGAGTTAGAGCTGGACTGTCTCTCCCTCTCTCTATCTGCTGTGGTCTGTCAAAGAATTGAGTTGACTCATTATTGAGATTATTGCTAATCATAGCTGGCACAAACTTCTTACTCTAATACTCAGCTAGTCTTCAAGCGCAGTTCAAAGCGCACTAATTGCTTAATTGTTTATCAATTGGTAAGGCATAAAAATTGAAGCTAAAGCTATACGCACATGTGATAGATCTGTTTTAATCGCTATCATCACACGCACAAACACACGCATACTCGCCCTGTGTGTGTGTGTGTGTTGGTTATAAATATTTATACATCTTAATTGCGGCTACACTTACGCGTATCTGTGGGACATGCACATTGCCGTGCAGTTGGGCCATACATATTTGCTCGCCTCGGTGCTTAATTATGCGCTATTATTGCAGCCCAACCCCGAGCACGGCCCACCTCTGCGCCCTTCTCTCTCTCTCTCTCTCGCTCCTGGCTGTCAAGGACCAGTCCGGGGCTGTAATCGGATTCAGTTGGCCACATGCTGGGGCCATGTTCATGGGCAAATCCCCCACGCAAACGATACTCGTACACAATATTTTAAGTGATATTAATTTAATTGTGTGCCGCTACATATACTCTCTCCCTCGCTCTCTCTCTATCTGCGTGTGTGTGGTATAGATTATGGCTCAGGTCGCGGCCGCTCTTTAAAGCACACACATTGCGTATACGCACCTTTGGCAGCTGTTGCAGGGCTATTTTTTTGTTAAGGTCGCTTTTTTGCTTGCGGTATTTGCAATGTGATTAAAACGCCCACAAAACATGCAAAATTACAGACAGCAATGCAGATAGGCCACGCCCACTGGCGGCCCTCATTCCTGCAGCGCCCACAAAAACAAATAAAAAGTAAACAACATAAAAGGCAAAATAATGCATTTTGACCACATAAACGATTGGCGTGCAAACACTTCAATTAAAAACGGCGCACAAATTGTGTGTTGCATATGGTACGGCTACGGCTACGGCGATGGCTACGGCTATGGCTACGGCCGTGCCACATTTGTTTTAGTGTAAATTGAATTTATTTGTGGCAGACAGAGATACAATTAAACACGCACAACAATATATATGTATATAGTATATATATAGATTCATTATCCAGCTCTTTAACAACTTGCATTTTGTTATGGTTTCCACAGATCCGCCGGGTCCGCCGTATATTGAGGGCTATTCGCCTAAGGAAACGCTGCGTCGCGGCCAGACGGTGGAGCTCATTTGTCGCAGCCGCGGCGGCAATCCGCCCGCGCAGCTCATCTGGTACAAAAACAATTCACAAATACGCATGGCCTACAGGTAAGTGAAGGAGCTCAGCTGACATCGGCGTTGCCGTCATTATCTCCATCCCAACTTGCTTGCAGGACCTCGGGCCGGCTATCGGAGAATATATACACGTTCACAGCCGAGGCGGGCGACAACAAGGCGCGTTTCCGTTGCGAGGCGAGCAACGTGATGTCACAGACGCCGCTCAAGGCGGAAGTTGATTTGACAGTGCTATGTAAGTGCAAGCCAGAGAGCCACTCTGCCACCCACCTCCCACTCAACCACCATCAAAGTGAGAGCCAGCTGCCCTTAATGCTCTGCCGTCAGATAATTTGCGTGTCCTGCCCGAGTCGAGTCGAGTCGAGCCGAGTCTCGTTATGCAGATGGTGGCAATTGCCTGCTGCTGCTGCTGCAACTCCTTTGCATGTTTGCCTAATTGTATTTCGTTAATTTTCATATTTACACACTCTGACGCCCACACACACACACTCACACACACATCTACACTTATGCTTACACTCAGCTGCTGTCGCTGGTTTGTGTCAACAGTCGCCCTTTGCAGCGTGCCACTTGGCACGCGACTCAAAGCGAAAATAAGCCTGACTGAAACTCGCCCTCCCACTCCCACTCCCTCGCTGTATGCTTTCTTTTGCAATTAAGCTTAAGTTTGCACTCTCATCAAACACCCAGCACCACCCCAGCCCACCCCCCACTTGGCTTTGTCAAATCAAGCAATGCAAATTCTTTTCAAGTGCCAAATAGCATAAACCCCACGCCCAGCCTAGCCACGCCCCCCACTCACAACAATCGCAATCAGGCCGTGGGGGGACGCGACTTGTCTGTCCAAAAAACGTCGTTAGTCGACGTCATTTGCATGCAGTTGCTAAAGCATCCTCTGTCCTCTGTCCTCTGTCCTCTGTCTGCTCAGCCCTCATGCACTTGTGTGTGTCTAACATGCAAATGGGCTACTTGAGGGCATACGCTGCGTATGCGTGATATTCAAATTTGAAAGCGAGGCGAGTGGCCGTAGCTGAATTGTCGCTGTTTAGCGTTAGTTTACCTGCATAATGAAAGGCTGTCAGCACGTGCCCAGTGCCCGAGCTACTCGGACATGGCCAACTTGTCTGGCCAATCAAATTGGCGCTTGTTACTTAGCCCGCACAGGCTAAGCCTTTGTTTACCTTATTTTTTGTTGCCTCCAAATATGCCACATTGAGTGGCCAGCCACACACACACACACACACACACATGCACGCTCGGCCACTCCCACATTGACTCCAGCTGCGCTCGCTCTTCGCATTATTTATGTATAACGAAATGTGGCACAAAAATGAAGACGTCGCTGGCATACACGGAGAAATTCCTGACCCAACTGCGTGTGTGTGTCTGGAATGAAGACGTATGGCAAAAGATGCGAGAAGTTAAGAATTCATAATGTTTATTTATATGCGAAACATATCGAGAGGAAGTTTTCTTCTTTTTTTTTTTGCCCTCACGCTGCGCTGGTTAGGAATCGGTCCAGCATGGCGTATGCGTAATATATGCACAGCTGCTGCTGCTGTGGCTGCTGCTGCCTGCACTTATCCATCAAGAGAAAAGCAGCCAGAAGGCAGCTGCAGCTACTTTCGTTGCTGGCATTAGGTAATAGCTGCTCTGGCCTCACTCGCCTGTCACTCACTCACTCAGTCATCATTTGCATGCAGGCAGCTAAACGCTACGCAGGCTTATTAAATATTAATGCCTTGCGAAATTACTGCTGCTCTCGCCACACACCACACACACACACACACACAATATATTCATCTATGTATCTATCTATAACCTATATCTCCTACTCCCCACAGTTGCACCTGCGCAAGTCACAGTGACAGGCCCGACGGAGGCGCGCGTCGGCGACGTTGTGCCACTGATGTGCGCCACAGCGCCATCGAATCCGCCCGCCGAGATCAAATGGATGGTGGGCGGCCGTCAGATACGCAACGCCACCTCCAAGACCGAAGTCAGCCCAGAGGGTGAGTAACTACTCAAGCTATTGAGAAGAGTCTAAGCCCTTGCTAACACTCTTTAAATTTTCCCCCATTGCAGGCGGCTGGACCACCAGCTCGAACATCAGCACCACTGTGGAGCCCAACAAGCGCTCCCTGGTGGTCATCTGCCATGGCCTCAATATGCAGCTGACCGAGAATGTTGTCTCCACGCATACCATCAATGTGCTGTGTAAGTAAAGTAGAGATTTCTCTAGCATCGAATATCCTAAGTTCTCTCCTCTGTTGTATAACTGCCAAAAGTTCTCCGCTTCATCTGTCTGTTTTACGGAAACTCAAGTTATTATTGACACGATTACGTTCAGTTCGTTAACTTTCTTAGAATTTGCCAAATATTGAGTGTTTTTGAATATGAATTTTGAGATTCCGCGATGCCGGTCAGACTCTTCTTCGACCGAAGAGCCAGTTGAAGCCGGGCCAGAGTTAAATAAATCCGTCAGTTATAGGAAAAAAAAGTCCCCGCAAAAGGATGCGAACAAGAGGCCGTTGAGTGTGGCGGAGGTGGCGCGCTATGCGATGTGGCGCGAGCATCGCGAACGGCTGCAGACCATCGTGAGCGAGATAGATCAGGCGCCGCCCAGCATTCAAGCGGTGCGCCAGACACGTATGAACGCGCTGCGCGAGGAGGCCCAAAACTTTATGATGCGAACGAAGGAAAACATTCATATGCTGGTTAATCTGTCGCAGACGATACGCACCCACGGCGCCATCAATCCATTCCGCTACGAGCCGCCGTATGTGATGTCCCAGGTGCCGGCCATCATTGGCGGTCTGGAGCAAATGGAGCGGGATAATTACGATATAGGCAAGCGCCTGTTGGCTATCAACAGTGAGATTGACTCGGGCTTAAAGGGCGATGGGCCCGTCAGCAAACGCCTCTCGCAACCCTTCGTCATGCCCGACCGAGCCATGGCCAAGTACAAGCCGTTCAACATCAAGCTGCCCTCGACGGACAAGGAGTGCTGGGAGCTCTTCCGCCCGCGCCTCTACTTTGACATCTATTTGAAGGACGCGCGTCCACTCGGACGTTTCGTCGTTCAGCTCTACACGGAGGCAGCGCCCGTTGTGGTGCTCCAGCTGGTGCGCGCCTGCATGTGCAACATGCACAGCAAGTTTCAGATCAAACGTCTGTTCCCCCAGCTCTGGCTGGACGTCGAGCTGCCCACGGAGCAGAATCCCGCATTGCTGAGTGCCCAGGAGTACGATGGCAAGATCATTGATCACGGCGCCAGCAGCTACGTGCTCTCCTTTAGTAAAAGCCATCTAAAGGGCTTCGGCGACAGCATTCCCTTCTCCATCTCCTTCAAGCCACTGCAAGTGGTGAACGGTTCCAGAATCGGCTTCGGTCGCGTCGTCAAGGGCAGCAAGATCTTCGAGTGCCTGCAGAGCTATGGCAACAAGAATGGCACCCTCAGCCGCGCCATCACCTTCACCGACTGCGGCGTGCTCTGACCCCTTCCAGTTCCCATTCAGTTAAGCCAAATTTAATGTAGTCGATAAGTGTATGTGGTAGTTTGTAAATTGGAACAAGGTAAACCTAGACGCACGTATCAGATGTCAAATTTTCGTAGTTTTACTCAGAAATTTGTGATGAGTCCATTTTTAAAAGCTTACCACATAGGGTCATAGGGATACTTAATAACAAAAAAATATTTATTAAATTTATAGTACCGTTTTTTACCTTTATTGATAAACCGTTAAACATTCAACTTGATTATCGATGTCCCTGTACGAGTTTCCGCAATGTCACTCGGTCCAGTCGTTGGATTCAAACGAATTAAATATCCTGCCAGAAACTCCTCCGACTCCATCGGGTGCACAGGCAACGGTAAAGACAAAGGCAAAGCCAAAGCCAAAGGGAAAGCCATCGTCAAAAGGTGCGTCGAAAAAGACGAAGAAGCCCAAGGTGAAGAAGCACAATGCCGAACACATGGACGCATGGCGAGAGCATCGTCAGAGGGTGCTCACTATGACAAGTGAGCTCGATACGAAGCCTCCCGGCTTTCAGGCGATCCGGGTAACCGGTGTAATTGGATTGCGCCAGATGGCAATGCAGTATATGGAACGTTCCAGGAAGAACATTCAGATGCTCGTCGAACTGTCGAAGACGATGCGCACCCACGGAGAAATCAATCCGTTTCGCTATGAGCGCGTCTACACGATGTCCTCCTTACCACTAACTCTCAAGACTCTCGATCGCATCGATTTGGAAAATCGCGACATTGGCAAGCGCATCAAGGAGATAGTGAGCGAAATCGATTCGGGGCTCGAGAAGAAAGGACGATCAAACAAGAAGAAGCGCAAAGCGCCCGTACCCCCGTTTCAGATGCCCCAGAAGGGCTTGGCCAAATACAAGGGCTACAACATTACGATGCCCAAGACGGACAAGGATCGCTGGAATCTACTGCGTCCGACCATCTATTTCGATATCTTTCTGAAGGGTTCACGTCCGCTGGGTCGTGTCCTTGTCCAGCTATACACGGAGGCGGCTCCCGTTGTGGTGCTCCAGATGGTTCGAGCCTGCATTTGCAATATGCACCAGAAGCTCATCATCAAGCGACTATTTCCAAGTCTGTGGCTTGATGTGGACTTGCTGGAGCATGGCAACTCGGATTTAAACCAGCCACTGGAGTACGACGCCAAAATAATTGATCACGGCGCGTCCGCCTATGTCCTCTCCTTTAGCAAAGAATATTTACAAGGATTTCCCAAAAATCTCTCATTCTCCATATCGTTCAAGCCGCTCAGCGTTGCGAATGGTTCCCGCATAGGCTTTGGCCTCGTTGTCCAGGGCAGCAAGATACTCGATTGCCTCCAAAGCTATGGCACTAAGAATGGCAAGCTCAACCGTAGCATCATCTTCACGTCCTGCGGATTGCTCTAAATTGATAGAGATGTACGAAATTTCGCGTTATCACATAATAAGTAAATTCAGTTTGTGTTTGGTTTTAAAAAAAAAAAAAAAAACATAAGATAGGAATTTAAGAATGTAGTGTGGTCTGAGTGGATGCTCGATTGTAAATATCAGTTCAAAATCTTAATATATTTTAATACTTCTTTTGGTTGTAGTCAAAATTCAAAAACCAGAACAGCCCAACCAGAGTCGTCCATATTCAATAAATTCCAAGTAATTCCAAGCGGTGGCTTTGAAGGGGTTTCACGGGCATTAAGTAGCTGAAGCTATTGCTGCTTGAGCTCTAAAATACTTTTTCAGAGGGAACTTGGCTTGAAGATTAGTGTAAGTTGTAGGACAGCAGGGAGAGTGGAACAGTAGAGAGTGTAGAACAGAAGTGAGAGTAGAACAGTAGAGTGTATGACAGTAGAGAGTGTACCACAGCAGGGAAAGTATGACAGTAGAGAGTGTAGCACAGCAGGGAGAGTAGAACAGTAGAGAGTGTATGACAGTAAAGAGTGTAGAACAGCAGGGAGAGTAGAACAGTAGAGAGTGTAGAACAGTAGAGAGTGTATGACAGTAAAGAGTGTAGAACAGCAGGGAGAGTAGAACAGTAGAGAGTGTATGACAGTAAAGAGTGTAGAACAGCAGGGAGAGTAGAACAGTAGAGAGTGTAGAACAGTAGAGAGTGTATGACAGTAAAGAGTGTACCACAGCAGGGAAAGTAGAACAGTAGAGAGTGTATGACAGTAGAGAGTGTAGCACAGCAGGGAGAGTAGAACAGTAGAGAGTGTATGACAGTAAAGAGTGTAGAACAGCAGGGAGAGTAGAACAGTAGAGAGTGTATGACAGTAGAGAGTGTATGACAGTAGAGAGTGTAGCACAGCAGGGAGAGTAGAACAGTAGAGAGTGTATGACAGCAGTTTAGTGGAATTAATAGACTATATTCGAATAGATAAGTTAAGATAAGCTAATAGATAAATAGTATTTATTTGCATAACTATGGAATTAATAGCCAAGCAAATTGGCAGTCTCCTTTATTCTCATAATCAATCTCATTTCCTACCTCTTTGGGGACTGATCTGTTCTGCCGCTTGTTTGGCATCGGAGCGAACTGTCATTAGCAGCATTCAGAGTTTGAGTTCCAGTTAGTTGGCAGCGCAACGTCAACGCCTGTCAATTTGTTAACTAAACTAGTTGCTGCTGCTGCTGCTACCTCTGACTCTGCCTCAGTCTGTTGGCTCGTGTCCAGCCTCATCTCTATTTGCCACGTTGCAGACGGAGGTGTCTTAAACTCCATTATGCCATGTTCGACGTCACTCTTCATTTGCCCCAATTATAAGTGGAAAGAGTGAGGAAAAAGCGCAAAACACGAGTACAAGTCAAACAGAGCGGCAGCGAGGGAGAGAGCTCTGACAGTTCGCACTTCGGCATAACAAGATGGCAAACCAAGTTTTGGTTACAAGGCCCAGGACACAAGGCTTATTAATAATTGCGCTATTCGCTGGCCAATTTCTAGTTTCAGTCTTTGACTTATCCAGCGTGGCCGGCGGCAACAACTGGTAAACAAAGCCAGCTACCACTTGAAGGCCCTGCTGGTGGGCTGCCCGGCTGCCCGGCCGCCTGGCCGCCTGGCTGACTTATGTTGTTGTCGTCCACGCGTCCTTTATGTGCAGCGCTCCTGCAGCGCTAATTAATTTTTCTGACCAGCATTCACAAACAGCGGGGGCGGAGCCGCAACCCGACTGTGAGATTTACATTTATTACCCATACCCCCAGGCCTGGGGTCCACACTCTTCCCCTCTTCCCCTCTCCCCCTCTCTCCCTCTCTCTATCTCGCGCTCAGTGGTCGCTGACAAGCTGCAGCTGCCAGCTAGGGGCATAGAATGGGTCCCCTCTCTCCACTCCCTCCACAGCCTGCCAGCTGTTAGGGATTTTAGGCAAATTCAAGGCCGTTTTGTGCCTTATGTGACTATATATATATATATATATATATATATTATGCTATATATGCGTTAGGCCCTCGAGATGCTTGTACTTTATGCGCGGCAAATTAAATAATTTTAATTTTTATTGTTTGGGCCGCCGCTTCCTACCCTGCGCCGCGGTTGGTCCTTGGCTACGGATTCCTCTTTTAGTAGGCCATAATTTGCTGGCCAAGTTTCTTTTTTTTTCTGCTTTTTTTTTGGCCAACATTTGTTTTTCTTTGTCCTTTACGCTCTGCTCTATGCTGATGCTTTTTCGCCTCTCTATCTATTTTTTTTTCTCTCTCTTGCAGATCCGCCCGCTCCGCCATTAATTTCGGGCTATATGGAAGGACAAATTATACCAGCCGGGTCGGTGCAAAAACTCCTCTGTGTCTCATCGGGCGGCAATCCGTTGGCAACGTTAACGTGGTACAAAAACGACAAACGGGTGAGTTTTTCCATTGCTCCCTTTTCATTATATATATATATATATATATATATATATATATATATACGGGTTCAGGAAGAGATTTTAGAGTATATTGGTTTCTGTGCAGTGTATCTTTTCCTGTATGAAGTGAATGCATAATGCAGTTGAGAACTTAATTTGAGAGAGTTGAACTTGGATATAGAAATATCTAATAATATCTGAGACTATGGCTAGAACTAGGAGTAGACCTAGCATTGACAGCTAGAACTCAAGTATTTTATGAGTAAATCTCCACTAACTTGATCGGTAGATAGATAGATAAACTAAAGATTCATGGTTACTGAGTATTTATAGATCACTTACGCTGCTGGGCTCCTCCGTGGATTCATCAAAAGGTGGAAAACCCAATGTCTTTTAAACTATTGCAGCTAGCTTATGGTTGGCCTCGCTATAAATACGAAAAAATTAAAAATATTAAGAAATATTAAATCGAACGAGCATTAAACAGTCAGTCAAGCACGTCAGCTCTGCACTTTTTTTGTCATTTTGCATATGCACACAGACACCAGTGCAATAGAGATAGAAAATGTAAACACACTCACACACACACAAGGACGGACACAGTTGGAGTCGTTATGCTATCAACAGCAGACAAACAACAAACATGCGCCAAACAATAATGGCGCTATTGTTGACCATTTCCGCTTCCGGTTTATGGCCTGAAAGTGCTAATAAGGCTGAAAGCGCAGCTGGAGCTGGAGCTGGAGCTGGAGTTGAAAGTGGCATTTTATCTGCAGCTACTTTAATGTCAGCGCGTCCTGCATATCCTTTGGCACCTTTGCATAACTGATGCTGATGCTGCTATCGAGCAATTGTCGTTGCCAGGGCTAAGCTCCAAAATGAAATCTTTCGCTCAGTTCGGCTGCAGCGGAAGTGGCCGCAAATGCACAGCTGTCGAGCTGCCGCGCTGCCGTGCGGCACAGCTGCTGTTGCATACTTATGGCCGGGTGGCGCGCAGCGACTTCCTCCGGCTGTAAACTTGATATGCAACAAAACGGCAACTAGCCAGCGTCGGCTTCTGACTGCTGGTTCGCTGTCACAGCAACGGAAACAAGCAACTGCTACACGCCCAGCGCCCCTCCCCTCTCTTTCCTTCTCTCACTCCCTCTCTCTCTCTCTCTTGCCATCTTTATCACCATTGCGGTTTGCTTGCCATCTATCTCAGCCGTAAGGCGCTGCCTGCGGTGTCCTGTGCGGCTGCTCATCTGTGTGCGCGCAGATTAAATGATATTTTATCAACAAAATTAAAATGCGCTGTGTTTTATGCGCCCAGCCCTTAGCACTGCGCCCGCCAGCTGCTCCGCCAGCCATCCGCCTGTCTCTCCGTCCGTCTGTCCGTGTCACCCTCTTTGCATATGCAGCCCATGGCCTCGAGTTGTTTTGCTTTTAACACACTTCCTGGGCTGCTTTTAGCTCTTGCATACCCTGTCCTGCCTCCATAGGCACAAAGTAGTTTATATTGTTTAGCGCGCACAATAGCCTGAATTGGATAATATGAGCAAAAGCCTAACAAGATCTCAGCTCTTGCCTCAATTTCTGCATATATTCTTTATGTGTGACAGAGCTTTGATGGACTACATATTGTAGTTGAGCAAAGGAAAACCTATCCTTGGTCTTTGGAGGAGAAGAAGCTGAAGATATATCATATAGCTTAACAGACATTGCTTTTAGCTGACTTAAACTATATAGGAAATATCGTATATGTTTAAGGCTAGTCTAAATTATCAGTGATATAAATCAAGCAGAGTCTGACTTCGATAGTTCGCCTTGAAAGTTCATACCCCTCAGTCATATCTTTACTTCAAGTCTTCTGCTATATTCTATATATATTTTAACATCAGCTTTAACTTCAAGCTAAACTTTATCAAGACAACTATAGAGAGCATAAAAGTCAGCTGGGAAATTAGCATGTCACATGTCCAGGCAACTGGCAGCTAAGCTAATGTCTCCTTCTCGCTCCCTCTGGCACACATACCTCTCCTATATATACTCTGCCTAATTTATATATACCTATATATACCTATATATATATGCATGTAATTTGGCACTTTTTTACCTGTTTGCCATTTCCCTTTGCAGATCAACTCTATAATTCGGGCCGCAGACAAATCAGTTTCGGCCGAAATAACTATTTTGGCCAACGTCACCGACAACCAGGCGCAGTACCGTTGCGAGGCCGCGAACAGCGCCACCGAGATACCGCTCTTCGAGTCCACCACACTGAGTGTGCACTGTAAGTAGTTTTTGTTCTTGTTCTTGTTGTTTGCCCGAGAAAAAAAGTCGTTGAAGACAGCGCTCACGCCATTATTATCCGCTGGCTGTGCTTACAGTTGCGCCAGAGACGGTAAAAATACGCATTGAACCGGAAGAGCTGAGACCTGGCATGGAGGCAACCATCATTTGTGACTCCAGCTCAAGCAATCCACCGGCAAAGCTGTCCTGGTGGAAGGATGGCATATCCATTGAAGGTACGTACCATAAGCAGCGCAGATTTTGGAAGTTTGCCCAGCCGCCAGGGCAAGCCAGCGGCATGGACTTGGCGGCGCCGTTGTCAAAATGGGCAGCTGCTGCACAGGCCAAGCGCCCAGCTACCAAGCTGATGCTGATGCATTTTTTAAAGGCGTTTCCACGACAACATCCGGTCTGGTTGCCAGCCAGCCTGCCCAGCCCAGCCCAACGTCCAGTCAGTTCAGTCACTAAAGTAAAATCACGCCCATTTTGTCTCTTTCATTGGCTGCTGCTGCTGCTGCTGCTTTACAGGCATTAATAACACGTCCAAGCCAGGTCTCTGGGGCGGCACAGTCTCCACGCTCGAGTTCAGGCTAAACATCACCCAGGAAATGAACGGTGTGGTCTACACTTGCCAGAGCGCCAACGAGGCACTGCAGCGCAGCGTGCACGAGGCAATCAGCCTGAATGTCCTCTGTAAGTATATTTAGTTCATCGCCATGAACTAATTGAGCAATTAGACTCTGTCTGAGACTCAATGGAAATGAAATTGTAACTGTAAATGTATGCACAGATCGACCCAAGTTTGTGCCGCCACCGTCGTCCACATCGGTGGGGCTGGAGGGCGAGTCGTTGCAGGTGCCGTTGCAGGCGAATGCGAATCCTACGCTAATTAGCTACACCTGGACCAAGAATGGCACACCCATACCGCAGGACACCAGCGGCAGCCTCTCTGCCGGTGAGCATCGCATCTTCGCCGACGGCGCCGTCCTCAACTTCACGAAGCTGCATCGCGAGGACTCCGGCATTTACTCCTGCACGGCGAGCAACTCGCAAGGCAAGGCGAGCATTAATATCACGGTCGTCGTGGAATGTAAGTGACCTAATCCCGACTAGGAGTAAATTCTTTAGCCCCTCTCTCTCTCTCTCTCTGATACAGACGGCACCACCATCAAGTCTGTCTCGGAGAACATCATTGTGAGTCCCGGCGAGGATGCCATGTTGTCCTGCAGCGTTGAGGGCAAGCCGCTCGCCGACGAGCACGTCAAGTGGGAGCGTGTGGGCTACGATATGAAAGTAAAGACCACAACGACCTTTACCAACGGCACCGCCTATCTGCACATCAAGAACGCCCAGCGCGAGGACGTGGGCAACTTTCGGTGCGTGGCCGACAATCATGTGGCCAATCCGACCAATCGCGACGTCCTGCTCATAGTCAAATGTAGGTTGATTCGCAGCCCAGTAAATTATCTGTTATGCTCTAATTGTTGAGTTCCGTAATTGCAGTTGCGCCCGAGATCGCCAAGTCGCCGACGCTGCTGCGGGCCGCCAGTGGCACGGGCGAGCGCGGGCGTTTGCCCTGCCGGGCGCAGGCGTCGCCCAAGCCGCAGTTTATTTGGCGCCAGGATGGCAAGGATCTGCCCATCAATCATACGTTCAAGTACGAGCTGGAGGAGCGTAAAATTGACTCGCTCACCTACGAGTCCTCGCTGATTGTGGAGAAGGTGGCGCCCGCCGACTACGGCGCCTACGAGTGCGTCGCCCGCAATGAGCTGGGTGAGGATGTCGAAACAGTACGCCTGGATATAACCTCACAGCCGGAGCCACCGCTCAGCCTTAATATACTGAATGTGACCCACGACACGGTCACCGTGGCCTGGACGCCCGGCTTCGATGGCGGCCTGAAGGCCTCCTACCGGGTGCGCTATCGGTACGTACAGACGCCCCACCTCCACCTCCACCTCCACCTACTCATGTCGTGCTCGAAGTGCAATCCATTGCAATTACTGCAAATGTCACGTGCACTAATGAAATTGTCCCTCATGCGTTTGCCAACCCTGACTCCCCCTCTCCCTCTCTCTCTCTCTGTCTCTCATTGCAGGATGGCCGACCGCGAGCAGTATAAATATATTGACGGGCTGCCCAACAGTCACAAGCTGACCATCGGCGGGCTGCGTATGAATACGCTGTATCTGTTTTCGGTGATGTCCTGGAATGACTTGGGGCAGAGCTCCTACCTGCCGGATTTGACGCGTGCCCAGACCAAAGGTAAGCACCAAAGTATGCCCCGGCCAGCGCTCTGGCAGACGCCTGATTGATTGATTTATGCGCGCACGGCCATTTGGCATTTATGGTCATTCGCCCGACAATGAAGTGGCGCGGCTAGGTCTATTTCCTCTGTCAGTGCCGACCCCCCGGCGCGTTTTCTTCACTCAATCAATGATCTCTCTTTCCTTCAACGCTGCACTTAATTGGAATTGTATTATGGTGTACGACAACGTCGAAAACTCAACCTAAACATGAATACCCATTGGATACACCGCCACGCAACCCACAGAAGCGCCGCCACCCTCACAGCCAGCCTCCTCGCTGGGCGGTGGACCGCCAACCACCAGTCAGACGCCGCTGGGTGGCACATCGGGCATGCTGCTCGTTGGCGTCGCAGCGGGCATTACGGTGGTGCTGCTCAACGTATTTGTCATCGGCTGCTGCCTTCACAAGCGCCACGAGAAGCGTCTGAAGCGAGGTACATCAGCGACTATGAAATGGACGCGTTGTTGTTGCTTTTATATATGATTGACAGACTGAGTGATTGAAGCTCTAATCGTGTAATAACCTAATTGCTTTGGAGTGGATATGCATCTAATGATTGATTCATTGATGGCTGCATAGCTGCAAAATGTGGAGCTTTAAAGTAGCTCAACTGTTATGGTCTTAGCCATATAAACTGGCCAACTGATGGCAGTCATTGCATGGCAGTATATAGATAGATAGATGTATGAATCAAGCTAAGTGATTGACTGCTTAACTGTTTGACGACTATTGCCAGAGCTCTGGCTCCTTTATAGTTGCAAAATAGATATTGCAATTGAGTGAGCAGAGTACGCGATAGTTGTGGCCGCCCAACCGTGGACGACTATAATTTAATTCCCATTTTTGAATACAGTTGCGCCGTTGGCAGCGCCTACGTGCCGCTGCGGTCAGCATCGGACGGCGCTAATTTCATTTGGCCCCGTCACATGTTGGGACTGCGTTTCCGCGTGCGCGCCATTGTGACTCCATGGCTACGTGATTTGCGTCACTTTTGCACGGGTTCCTTAACCGTGGCCAGCGTCACAGGCTCTGGAAGTAGGACGCAACCACAGCTCGCAACCCACTCGCAACCCACTCGCACCACCCATTGTGCCCCCGAAGCGTTGCTGCGTCATTTTTATTACAATTTCTCATCTGATTCTCTTTTCGCATTTATTTATTGTTTTATTTTTACAAGCATATTTTCAGTTATTATTTTTTGTGTTTATGTTTTCATGGTTTCGTTTGGCTTTGGTTTATTTTGACTTGCTGTCGCGGCATTTTCATGGACCAGGAATTGAAATGATGCCAGCCGAGCTAACGGAGGACTCCAGCAATACGCCGAACCTGCTCATAATTGCCATCTCTCTGGCGGCATTCGGCTTCCTCCTGGTCAACGCGGCGCTCGTCGCCTGGTTCTTTGTGCATCAGCGGCGCAAAAAAGGTTCGTTGACATATTCCGTATTTTCATTTGCGATTTATATTTATATTTATTTTTATTTTTATTTTTACTTTAATTTTTACTGTTTATTCACTTATTTATATGCCTTTATTTTGTTTCTGTTTGCTTGATTCGCTTGCCAATGTAAATTGAGCTCTCTGAATTCATGAAAAGCCATATCTCTGGCTGGTTATCTTACGGGTTTTAAGTGTGGCATCCAGCAGCCACTTCCGCGACACCATAGGAAGCAAGCGCGTTGTGCAACATCCGCTGCTCCCAGTGGAACGTGGACGTGGCCTGTTCACTTTATGATGCTCACTAAACAATTTCCTGCATCTACATAGATGATATATATATATAGACAGGGAGAGACGGAGGGGCTGAGACAGAGACAGAGATAGATAGAGAGATAGTCAAAGGTGGCTGACGTATAAATAGGTCTGGATATCGTATATGCGCTTCTTGTAATTTCCGCGAGAAAACCAAAGCTCGAGCGTGGCCAGAGGAAGAAGCCAGCCAAGCCAAGCCAAGCCAGGCCAGCTAGCCAAGTCAAAGGGCACAAAAAGAAAATAAGGAAAGCGAAAAACAAACCGCTCTGAGCAGTCAACAAGAATATAATGATGACAGAAAATAATGATGCATCCTGGCAGCGGACAGCAGCCAGCGTACGACCCCGAGGTCCATGCCAAGTGCAACTGTTTATTGAACAACGACGTTGGCAGCCACCTCGTCCGGTTGCCCCCACTGCCCCCGATTGCCCCCTTTCCATTTGGCCGCTGGCGAAGACAAATGTGCATCGTTTTCTTAGCTGAACGCACAATCTTTCGGAAATCAGATTGCTCTACTCCATGGACATTAGAGCGGGCAGGGCAGGGCAGGGCAGGGCAGGGCAGGACAGGCAAGCAGTCCAGTCCAGGCCCGATAGAGCATAGAGCACGTGTTGGAAGTCCTGCGACGCCTGGGCTGCCTGCCGCTCAATTTGCAGCTAAAGCTGCAGATTGTTTATTAATATGGAATTATATTTCAACAGGCCAAGCGAACGAAATATAAATATGACTCCCGACAGACCCACAGACAAATAGACAGTCGACGGGGCGAACGAGCGACAGACAGACAGACAGACAGACAGACAGACAGACAGACCTAACGACCTATCGACCCAATCGACGAAAGAAATGCAGACATTTCTTGGCAAGTCAGGTCTCAAAGACAAACCAAGTCGGAACGTGCAGAAAGTGTTGAGCTGTGCGAGGCGAAACAGAAATTCTTTTCTGGCCAAAGCATCAGCCGAACGCTTGGCCCCGCGTGCTAACCAAATTATTTTTCATTGAGCCAAATTTAGTGGTTTGACACGCAGCAGCAGCAGCAGCAGCAGGAGCAGGAGCAGCAGGAGCAGCCGCAGCAGCAGCATCTTCTCAATCAGACTCAAGTCCCAATGCAACGTAGCCGAATTATGCATACGCATTTGTACGTGAGCTCCTTCTGTGGCATCCCCTAAGTCGGGGCATTCCAGCTGCCAGATGTCCTTTGTACAACTGCCTCTCCCTCTGCCTCTCTCTCTCTCTCTTTCTCTCTCTCTCTGTGTTGCTCGCTATTTGCAGTTGTAATGTATGCTCACATACTTTTGGCAAACATTTGACTTATGAGTCGACTTTTTGCCCGCCTTTTGACGGCTTAATGGCTCGCCCTGTGCAGTTGCGTATGAATGCAAAGGGCAAAAGCAGAGATGACAGCGATGACGACTTCTTTTGCAAAGTTAACAAGGCCTGAGCCGAGCTGTGTGCATGTCAAACTGTTAAAGGGTTGATTAAGTGATTAACTGATTGATGATCAATAACTCTCTCTCTCTCTCTCTCTCTTATCTCTTATCCAAGAAATTGCTAATAGTTATCCCCTTTGCTATCTCTATAGCTATGATTTCTCTCTAGCTTGTAAATTGGATTAAAGAAAGTTTAGAGCTCCGTGAAAAGGGAAAAAGAAAGGAAAAGCGCCGCCAGCTCTCGTTCAAGAGGATCTGCAGCTGTAGCTTTTGTTTGCGCCGAATCCTCGAATCCTTCGGTCTGTGTGAAATGTAGGCCAAGATTTTTGACATTATGAGCGCGCGGCACTCTCTAGCGGAGCATGAACTACAGCCGCAGGACATAAATAAGATATTTTTCTTAGAAATTCAACTTGCTTTATTATACGGATACGGAAACGGGTTGGCTTGGCTTGGCTTGGCTAGGCCAGGGCTTGGGTGGCTTGGGGTTGGGCTACCGTTACGAGTACTGGCAATTTCTCTCTTATTTCCAGTGCACAGTTATGTTTGAACAAATGACGCGCTTGCATATGGATGCCAGCGCCGCCCCCCGCCGTATACCCTGCACAAAAGAAATTCATATTTCAAGTCTTAACAGCCGCTTGTTACAAGAACTGTTAAGCGAGCCAGAAAGCTGCTTCTGCTGCTGCTGCTCCAGCTTTCCCAGCAAAGTAAAATATAAAAACTGTCTACCCCAACAACATTTTTATGACAATGTTCGGCTCCTCCGCCGCCGCCGCCCTCGCTCCCCTCCATAAGCCGATAACTGACAATGCCCAAAAGCATTTTTTCTTCTATTTCTTTCTTCTTCTTTTTTTGGCCATAAAGGAGTTGTCAGGGAAACTGGTGCGTCGGCCAGGATGACAGCGGTCGGCGGCAGTGGCGGGGCGGGGGTGGGCTCCAGTGGACAGCTTTTAGCCTGAAGATAACTCTGCATATTTCAATGTTTTCGCTAGCGAAACTTGACTTGTGGACTGCCTGCCTCACTGGCTCACTGGCTCACTGTCTCCCGCCTCCCGCCTGCCTCGACTGCTGTTTGTTTGTTGTGCTCGGCCCTTGGATATGCATTTTTAATGTGCATTTGCGCTTTTGTGTCCAAATGCCGCATGACGGAAAAGAAATTCATCCGCCTCAAACCAAAAAAGAGCCCCAAAAGCCCAAACTCCGAGAGGAAGTCATCCGCACGGAGATAGCTAAGAAGATTTCGCTGTTGCCCGATAAACTATGCCAAAAGTCTGCGGTTGGCAGCTGGTCGGCGGTTCGGCAGCAGTTCGGCTAGGTCATTGTACTCCAATGGACATTGGCAACGGCACACACACACACACACACACACATACAGAGAGACACACTCATATATCATTCTCATATGAGTTTTCTGCAGAAGGCCATTTCTAATGTTTATTGGCTTTCGACTGGCCCGTAGATATGAAGAGTGCGTAAGGCAAAGGACCAAAGCAAAGGGCTGTTGCCACAGAGTGCAAATTACAAGACTAGAAGACTGGGCTCACGTTAATTTGAGACCGGCAATGGCACAGTCAATGATGAAAATTCCAAAAACCAATGACAAATCGACAGAGAGCGAGGGAGAAGGCGAAGGGGCAGGGGGCGAGAGAGGTGAAAACTGATTGCGACACCAGTGGCACGTTTTATGCCAACGTTGCGTTCGTCAGTGGCGATAAGCGTGAACTCAGTGCTCGCCTCTTCAATGTGAACGAAAAAGCGCTTGACTTTGACACTCTTTAAACAATTGACTATGGACCCCGGACAGCGAACGGGCCATCGAATCTGTTGAGATAAGCGCACAGCCTGTCAAACAATTCGGCGCCATCGCCGTTGTCCAAAACTTTCAAACTTTCCTGCTTGCCACAGCTATCTGCCACATACTGCTACATGCCACATCTTTTTCGCAGAGACTTAAATACATTTTGCTATTTGCAATATTTTGTGCGAATTGGCAGGCGAGTGGAGACTGATAGATACCCTGTAAATAGGATAAGTCTATGATGCTATTTACAGTCTAAGTGAGGAGAGGAGCAGTGAGGGTAGGAAAGAAAGCAGAGAGAAGATAGAAATGAAGAGGAGAGAGAGGCAGAAAAGAGAAAGGAAATAAAGAGGAGAGAGAGGCAGAAAAGAAAAAGGAGAAGAAAAGGGATTAAAGGAGCGAAGAAGTCAAGGAGAGCATAAGAAGTGAAGAGCAGGGAGTTGCAGAGAAGAGAGAGAAGAAGATAAGCAAAGGGAAGAGTAGCCAAGGAAATATAAGAAAAGAAAAGGAAAAATAAAATAAATGAGAAAAAAAGCAGACGACAATAAGAAGAGGAGAGACGCAAAGAAGAGAAGATAAGAAAAGAAAAAGAAAAATAAAATAAATGAGAAAAAAGCAGATGACAATAAGAAGAGGAGAGACGCAGAGAAGAGAAGATAATGTATGTCATAAATGATCTAAAAACAGAGAGAAAACTTATGAAATACATTGTCTTCTCTTCACTGCTTCTCTCTTTTTACTGTCATAAATGATCTAAAAACAGAGAGAAACTTTATGACATACACTATCTTCTCTTCTCTTCGACTCTCCTCTAAAAACAGAGAGAAAAACTGACCAACCACCGCTCAAATATCTCAAGTCAAGTCAATTTGTCAATGTATTTGTTCAAGCTCCACTCCATCTGCTCTTTGCCTCGCTCAACTGCTGTCTGCCCTGCTCATACCTGCTGCTCCATCGATTGTAGGGTATGCAAACTGCACGCTTAGTCAATAAGTTTGCTCAACACTTGTGATTTCGAACAGAAGCTTTACTCACACACACAGAGAGAGAATGCTGTGAGAAGTCAAAGAATAACTGTCGCTTATTTTTTTATCTCCCTTTTTTTTGGTTCTGCTCTGCCAGCAGCTCGGCAGATTAAGAGAAAAACCTTCAAAGCAGACGTCCATGTCAACGGCCACGTCATTAACTGACCTGACGACCGCAAAAGCTGTCTAAGCCGTGTCATACTCGTGTCTGTATGTATATTTATATATATATATATACGTTCCGTATATATATCTTTGTACGTATTTGTATAGCAAGCAAAAAGCGTTCAGATTTTCCGGTCTGTCGTGGCATAAGTGCAAAATTTGTAATCTCTGTGTCGCTGCAGTCGGCGCTGTGTAGGTTGGCACCAGCACCGCCAGCACCACCACCGCCAGCACCACCATCCACAACAACGGCAGCAGCTGGCACTGGATTATTAGACGAGGCAAGGCTTTGTCAATGCTAAGCCCGCCAGCTAACCTTTAATTCCATCTGTCCACATACATGAGCCCAGTCGAGTCGCATGGAGAAATGTTCAGTTGAGCTTACCTTCGGCACTCGATGTGTATTTATGACTTGTGCATTGATTTCTAATGGAATCCATTAGATAAGTGTGTACCTGAGTTCCGAAATAGAGTTTATTTTCTCGTCCCACCTCTGCCCCACCCCCTCGCTCTCTGTGTGTTTCTATGCAAATTAGTTGCATAGTCGAGAATTAATTTCAATTAGGATTTGACATTGTTATACCCTGAGCCCATTGAAAATGGGAAATCAGGGTATAATGTTTTTGTGAAAATGTATGTAACAGGCAGAAGGAGACGTCGCAGACCATACAAAGTATATATATTCTTGATCAGCTCGATGAGCTGAGTTGAAATAGCCCTGTCCGTCTGTCCGTCCGTCCGTCCGTCCGTCCGTCCGTCCGTCCGTCCGTCCGTCCGTCCGTCCGTCCGTCCGTCCGTCCGTCTGTGTGAACGCAGCGATCTCGTAAACCACAGAAGCTAGAGAGCTGAAATTTGACATGTATACTCCTGAATACCATACGCTATACGAGTTTTTTTCAAAAATTCGATAACTCTTCCCGTTCTCTTTTTATCGATAAATTTCGATAACTTTTCGTCTCTTTTACGTACCGTAAGAGCTAGAGACCTGAAATTCACTATGTAGATTCCTGTTGTGAATGAAGACATTTTGTAATTTTTGGTTTTTGGATGCCACGCCCCCTTCGCCCTAAATTTGCAAAAAACGCATTTCAAATACTAGAGACTTGTGCTTCGGCACATACACACATATGAATAACATAATCATGCCCTGAAAGTTTGAATCAAAAAGTCCTGCTAGAAAAAAAGTTATTAAATATTTAATTTCCCATAGCGTAGGCGTCTTGCAGCCCAAGCGCTGTCGCTACGTCAACTGCGCAGTTGGCAGAGCGTGTGCTTGAGCGTGCGTCTGTGTGTGTGTATGTGTGGCTTGCAATATATGTATATGTAAACTAAGCATAGAATATTTAAAGTATCGGCACTTCGCAGGGCTCAGGGTATCTCCTAGTCGAGCCGTCTCGACTAGAGCATTCTTACTTGTTTTATAATGCACTTTTTGGATGTTTCAGTGGAGCAGTTAACAAAGCTGAGAGTTGTTAACTGCTCGTTAGCTATAGTGCATAGAACGTCTATAGTCTATAGCCTATAGTGAACTACAAGCGATTTCCAGGGTATATACTATTCAATCAGTCTAAAGTAAAGTAAAGTAAGGGGAGATATACTCCACTACACAATTTCCAGGGTATTTCTCACATCAACATCTGTTGGCCCCACAGTCAGTTCCTGTTAAAGTTAATTGTGGTCGTGTTGCACTGGCTTTACTATTGTTGTTGTTGTTGTTGTTTTTGCATTGTTGTTGCCGCCACGTGTCATCATAAATAAAGTATGTTAAAAGGGCTGGCAAAGCAAATATTTTTAATTCACTAAACTATAAATGCAATCGGATAGTTGGAGTGAAATGCGAGCGCCGATGCGTGAAGTCCAGTGTGGCGCCCTGACCTATGACCCCGGGCAACATGTTTTATTTACAATAAATACGTAAAGGTGTCGACACACAACAGTCAACTGCCATCTGCGCCGCAATTAAATGCAATTTGCATTTTGTCATTTGCTGTTGAAGGCGAAAGAGGCAGCAGAAGAAAAAAGTTGAAAAACCCCATGGAAAATCATATGAAAATCATATGAAAATGATAAATGATAAAATATGAAATAGGTAAAAAATGAGAGAATTAAAATCAAACTCTGAATAGAGGCTGGAAAACTAGCTGAAGGCGGCTCTAAAACTGTGGAAGGAGTTGCGAAAAAAAGGCAGAGGCAACAAGCAACGAGGAAAGAGAAGAGAAGAGAGGAAAAGATAAGTCTAAAAAAAATATATGACAAGAAAAGAGAAGAGCAGAAGAGAAATATACAAGTGAAAGTAAAGAGAGAAGATGAAAAGAGAAGATTATAGGAAGACAAGAAAAGAGAAGAGCTGAGGAAGAGCTCAGAAGAGCTGAGGTCCCATGAAAAGAGAAGTATAGAAGAAGTGAAGAAGAAGAGAGAAGCGTTACAGAGAAGACAGTACAAAAGAATAGCACAAACAAGAGAAAAGAGAGAAGCGCAAATAAAGAAGGACAGAGCAGAAGCAATAGCTCTAAAACTGTAGAAGAAAGAGCTGTGTCTGACCCATAGCAGAGAAAACAACTCCAGAGTTGCAGCTATGAAAGTTTTTTAAGCAAAATTTATTTATGTAAAAAAACAGCAAAGTTAAGCGTATATAAAAGCAACAACAATAATATATATACTATATATAGATAAATATAAATTATATAATTTGTATAAAACTACTCACTATATATATATAAATATTTGAATATATTCTTACTAAATTTTTCTCAATTTTTTACTTTTTTTTCGCCATGTAACCTGAACACCACCTGAACGAATGACGAATCACTCAACTTAATGCTGCTCTCGCATATGGATAACGCAACAACAAATGCACTCAACGCATTCACACACGCACACTTAACGTCTCTCTCTCTCTCTCTCTCTCACACACACACACACGCATTGACTTTGTGTACAACACGTGTTAACCATGTGGCGCGGTCATTTTGTCGTTGCCATTTGTGAAAATGTGCCATGAATCATTTAATGGCATTTTATATACAAATTTAATTGTATTTTCACTCTTGCCCCCCGCTGCTGCCTGCCCCCCCGCGCGCGTGCCTCGTCACGCATCGCCAAAAACTGGACATCGAATGCATTGATTTTAACCCTTGACCACGGCCAACAAAATGCGCGTTGGCGACTCTGCACCAAAATGTGAATAATTTAACGGAACGCCCGACCCACTGGCCATACCCAACAACCCACCCCGCTCCATTATCCTACCCACCCCCATCGTCCCACGCCACATTTATTTCGGCCGCCGCTGGCGCAACATTTGCTTGCGCTGCACTTTGACAATATTTGCTATTTGCATTTGATTTGCATTGCCTGAAACTATGCCCACTGCCACTGTCATTGCCCCAACCTCGACCACGACCACGCCCACGCCCACGCGCCTGACATTTACAACAAACACCCGCCATATCCGGATAACTCGCACTGCCTGCCTCTGCCACTTACTCTTTCTGTCTGCCCCACCCCGTGCGGTGTTCCAAATGACTGGCGCACTGCGCACCACCAACCGCCCCGCACCACCGCCCAATCAATTTTCGGCATGTCACTGCCAATTACACCTTTTCAATATTTGCGCCGCATACTTTCTACGTATACCTATACTCTGCTTTTTTACTGCGCCGACTGTCTGTGTCCTCTGTCATGCTGTGCCCGCCCCACTCCGCCCCCCTCTCTGTCTGGATGTGGCGCATCCAGTGGCGGAAACTACAAATCAACCAGGCAAAACGGCGACCATCGAAATGTACGCGCCCAGCTCGTACAATGACACCGTCACCGGCGAGACGCTGTCCAGCGTTTCGGAGAAGAGCGAGTCCTACTCCAATGAGGGCAGTCAACCGGAATATATTGTGAGTATGCCGCCGCCACTTTTTAGCCCGGCTATAATGCTTTTTTTCTGCCCTGCCCTGCCCTGCCCTCCGCCCTGCCCTGCACTGTTCTACATGAATATGCAATTTGTGAACGCGATTGAGTACAATGCTTCGAAAAAGTTGTCTGCTTGTCTGGCTGCTGGAACAGTTATCCAGGAAAAGCGTAAAAATGATACGGCTGTCTTAAGTTATTGCCAGGCGCTTGAAAATTACAACTCTCAAGGCCGGAACTGGGGAATTGGCTGGGGGTAGCCAATGTTGACATCGAGGTCGCCGGAACTGGTAGGCAGGCTGGCAGGCAGTCCGCCGGATGCTGCTGGCAACCGGCAGCCAGCTAAGACGTCGTGATTAATTACGCTCAGCCCACGATAATGATGAGCCGCGGCGCAGTCCGAACCGAACCGAACCGAATTCCGAGAGTCGCGAACCGCAGCGCAAACAAATCGCTTCAAATTATTAAAATCATTTATTACGCGCCTAATCTCACTTGCCGCAAAAACTGCCGCCTAATGTTGACTGTTAACTGCACAGCGCCATCTTGCCGCTGACTCTGGCCAGGGGCGTGCCATAAATCAAAGTTGCGTATACGCAGCGTGCGACGCCCTCGACGTAGGTGTCGCGCTGTCAATTCAACTTTCAACGCCTTCCGCCAAAAAACCAAAAAAAAAAAAAAAACAAAAGCTTAAGTGGAGAGTAATTACGAAAACACGAAGCACTTCACAAACAGACCAAGGCATGTGGGCGGGCAGCCTTTGCTCTTACATGCATTGCATTTATACTGAATGTTATCTCCCTCTCCCTCTCTCCCTCTCTCTTAGGACGAGGCACGCAAGAAGGCGGCATCGACATATCTGGTTGAGAGCACGGACATGCCACCGCCCAGATACCAAAAGGATGGCACGCTGCCAGCATTATATCCAAATAATATGGGTAAGTCAAGATCTAGCTGACCAGATAACAGATAATGAATGTGCAAACTGAAAAAAAAAAAAAATAAGAAGCAAACTGAGAGTGTTCCTAGTGGGCAGTGCTCGACTAGCAGATACCCGGTAGCTAAAGTTGGGTATTGCATAATCATGAGGAGCTTCTTTCCGCATATAGTGACCAAGAAGACATATAAACATGCAAACATACATCAAGAAGCATATATACCCATATTCCTAATGCAGTTATTCCCCCAGATTCTAGATTATAGATCTTTATAATAATTGCATACCTAAAATTCCTAATATATATAATCTTTTAAGCATATCAAGTCTCTCTCTACTAGATCTACAGACTAATAAGGCCAAACTGAATTAGGCCATCATTCTCTTAAACAATCTATTCAATTTGATAGGCGCTGACACGCCTCCCTCTGCCAGTTCACATAGCACAAACAATATACCCGCAATTGCCATTGCAAGAGCATAAAACCGAAACTGGAGCGAGCTAGAGCAGCGCATATAAAAAGCATTTTAGATAATTAACTTTTGGCCACGGCAGAAAAAAGAAGAAGCAAAATAGAATGGAGAGAAGAAGAGAACAAAAAGCAAACCAAGTTGAGAGTTGCACGCGCTGTCAGCACACGTCAAGGCAAAGTCCTTGCTGCAGCTGCCCCAGCCAGTGCAGCAACTGCAACTGCAGCTGCAACTGCAGTTGTTGCCTGATTTGATGGCAATGATTGCAATCAGAGCTAGAAATAAAAGCGATGTAAAAAGCGGATATCGGCCAGAGATGCACAGAGCAGCTAAGTGCGCGAGCGCCCGATGAAAATTCAATTTGAGTGTGCAACATCTCCATCTTAATTGTAATTGAGCAGCAAAGTTTTTGCCAGTCTTGATTTTCAATTGACTCATGAGGGAGATAGAGTGTGTGTGTGTGTGTGTGTGTGTGTCTATCTGGGTGTGTGTGTGTGCTTGACCACATCCTCATGCTGAGGCAGTTGCCAGCTAGCAGCACTACGAAACCAAATCACGTTTCGGTTCTGTGCTAATTTAAGAGTGCGTCGCAATTTAAGAATATCGTTTATCAAGCCGCATGAAAATGAAAAAATAATAAAGATATAGACAGAGACAGAGAAGGAGAGAGAGAGGGGGAGAGAGAGAGGGAGAGTGGGCGTAACAGAGCCAAAAGTAGAAGAAGCTAGCAAAAACAATGCTCGTATTATAATAACATTTCTGACTGAGAAGCAGGCTGGGCCGTAGACGGAGACGGAGACTGGGACTGGGACTGGGACTGAGACGGAGACTGGGAGACCGAGACATTGCTGAAAGCATCGCGCGCAACTGCATTTCAAATGCAAAGCGCAAAAATAATAAAAATACATTAGCTGCCAACTTTTGCTTTTGTTTCTTGCTGCCTGCCGCCTGCTGCCTGCTCGACTGTCGCGCTTCTCTGTTCGCTGCTGAATATCAAAAATACAATTACCTTATGTCAACGAATTTCGACAACTGAAGGCGCCAAGTGGAGCATACTTCAAAAGTGTCAGCAACAACAACAACAGCAACAGCAACAGCAATAGCAGCAGCAACAACATCAAGCAGAATAAGCAACAATTTAGTTAACACAAGTCAGACGAAGTCTAAATACACTTGAGGGGGCATAGAAGAGGCTTGGGTATTGGACAAAATTGTTGAAGGAGCCATAGATATAGATATAGATATATATATAGATATAGATATAGATATAGATATATAGCATATCTAAGATTTTTACTATTTGCGATAACTGTATTTCAGCTGCAGCTTAAGTTATCGATAACAGACAGGATGTGCCCTTGTCTATATAATCGTAAAAAATATAGAGAAATTTCAGCTTTGAAAATGTCGCCATGAAGTTGGTCTTCAACATGAGCTTAAGACTATAGCTTACATATAGGCCGCAGTTATATTATATTATATAGTCCTTAGGTTCAGTTTGAATTCAGTTCAATCAGCCCTATAGCAGTAGGAGTAAAGCACTCAAAAACTTTCTAGCCTCAGCTGTAGCTCAAAAATATCAGCTGTTAAATATAAAATATTTGATATAAAATATATTTCATGGCTCGCATGCCTTTTGCCAAAATAAATCCACCTTTTGGCAGTGTATGGAAAGAGCAAAAACATTTGATAGCATTTGACGCTGCGAGACAAGGACTTGCCACAGATAAACTCAGATGGAGACGGAGACGGAGACGGACACGGAGCCGGAGTCGGCTACAGTGCGCGTAATTATGTATGCGACTGCGTGGTATAAAAAAAAGGAAAGAAAGAAAACAAAAATGAAAGAAAATAAACGAAAGAACAACAAGAAAGACCACACAAAACACGAACACGAAGCGCGAGCACAAAAGGCGGGCGAGAGAAACGAATGAAAGAAAAAAAGAAGCTGGCGAAAAAAAAGATGTGAAACGAAAAATGGCTCGTGGCATAAAAATTAAAATGCTTGCCGGAAGCTGAAGCTCAAACAAGAGCCGCAAGCGTGAGGAGTGTGGGGGAGCAGGGGCTAGTGAGCATACATATACATGTGTACAAACACACACACGCAGACACATGCATGCACACACACACAAGCAGTTGTACAACTGTCTTGTTGTTAGTTGTTGCCACCTGCTGCTGCTGCTGCTGCTGCCGCCTCAATTGAGATCAAATAATAGATGAGCAGCAGCAGCAACAACAGCCCAGCACACGCCCAGCCCCATTTGATGGCCATTGCATTTAAGCCAAAAAGCAAACTGTGAAGCGCATTTTTAATGAGATACCATTGAAAGCGCCACCCTGTTAATGAGCACGGCATGGCACGGCACGGCACGGAGCGGAAGGCCCAGCGCGCGCCATCTGCGGGCGATTTGCCGAACTACAAATGTGCAAATATGCGACAGCAAACAGTAAATGAAGAAGCTGCGCAGCAGCAGCAGCAGCAACAAACATTTAATGAAAAGCCAAGTTCTGTGCAATTTCCATAGACTTGGCTAGGTCAGCAGCTAGAATTTGTATACCCTAGCTGTAGCAGTAGTGGGAGTATCGGCTGCTTTATAAGCTTGCTTTCTGTTTCTAGATAACTAAAAAAAAAAGCTTAAAAGAAAATGAGTTTTTCAATAGAAAATTTTAAGTCTTACTCAAGTACAACTTTAACTTAAAAAGACTTAAAGCAACTCTCGACTGCCCCAAGACATTACAGCTCCAACTATATAGAGTATAAACTCTATATATATATATATATATATATATATATATATATGTATATATATATATATAAAGGAGCAATCGCAATACCTTGTATTTTCTCATTAACTATGCACAATATACTTTCGACCAAATAATTGCCTTTCAGCAGGGCTTTTAATATGAAATGAGCGCTGCTTGCTGATATATGGCTGTATATGTATGTGTGTGTGGCATATGTGTTGCACGCGTGGCATGCATAGTTAGTTGGCTGCAAGTATCTGGCCAATTATGTGCATTACATATGCACAAAAGTGAAATTCTTCTCCTGCTTCTGCTTCTACTTCTTTTTGCTCTGATTTTGATTTAGCTGTAACTGGCAACTGGCAACTGGCAATTGGTTAGTGCGGTTTCAGCTGCTGCTGATCGAAAAATCAATAATTCATGAGGACACCCAATGCTGCGACCTCCTTTGAAGGTGCCACTGTTGCTACTACGCTCCGGCACACCACCCCCACCCCCACCCCGGCCTAGTAATACACTTTGTATTACACACGCATACACAATACGCATATGCAAAGTAAACAAGCCACAAAATGAACATGGGAGCCACGTAAGCAGCTCAGCTACAGCTACAGCCATGGCTACCACAGTTCAGCCCAGCCCTTGTCGCCCTCTCTCTCTCTCTCTCTCTCTCTCTCTCTCTCTTTCACACACACTTTTACGTTGGCTCTGTGGGGCGTCTTCGATTTGTCTGCTTGTTTGGCATTGCCACAGCCCGCAGCTAGCTGAAGTTTCTTAACAAAATTATTGTTGCCTACATTTGAGCGCACGCTGGAATTTCAGCCAAAATAGGTGTCAGGTTGTTGGTGTGGGTGTGCGTGTGTGTGTGTGTGTGTCTGACTCCTTGTCTAAGTCTATTTTACAAAATTACAAATTTGTTACGTTTGTGGCTTTCACGCCTTTACGAATGACAGCCAAATTTGAAGTGGTTAAAGCTTTGGCTTGTGTGGGTGTGCGTGGGTGTGCCTGTGTGTGTGTGTGTGTGTGTGTGTGCGTTAACAGCTAACTTGTCTTATCATAAGTAGATGCCATAAATAGCTGGCAATGACAGAGGCTTGTACTGGTGCTGGCCACTGATTTGCCCAGCTGGACTTATCAGAGCAACACCTGAGCCGCTTATCAGCTGCAGGTGCAGCGCGTGCGGCCTTCTTCACCTGCAATTAATGGCTCTCGTTTTATGCACTTCCAAACGTTTGCACAGCAAATGAACCAGAAAGCAGCAAAATGTTGCACCTACGTGAAAGCGCAAACGCATGTCTAACAGGACGAGCGGCACGAAGGGGAGCAGCAGCTGGAGCAGCAGCTGGGGCAGGAGGCAAATGCAATGCAATTCGCATGTTGAATGGAGGCTACGTGTGCATTTCCACAGCTCAATGTGTAGCGAGAGTGTGTGTGTGTGTGTGTGTGTGTGTCTCCTCTACCGAAAAGTCTTTGGCATTTGCTTGGCTTGCCTTGCCTCGCCTCGCCTTGACTGCTATTTTCTCCTCTTTCTTTCGCCCCTGTTGCCTGCCCGTTGCGAATGCGGCTATAAATGTGTCATTTGCAGCAAACAAATTGCATTTGTGCTGCAGTTCATCTGCGGCGGCGCCTCCGCTACGTGCAACAGCACGAACTAAATACATAATACTCGTTTATGGTCTCAAAAAAAAAGCGCTAAATTTATACAAATATCGATGGCTGCCAAGCCACAATTCATTGAATTTATAGCTGAATATCTACGCTGAGAGAGGCTAACATTGATTTACAGCTCTCGAGCTTGCTGAAGTTGGCGGGATATGCATAGAAAGTGAAGAAATTTGTATCTGTAGAAGAGATCAAGAATGAAAGCGAAGAAGAAACTATTTAAACTCTTTAGAAGTTGTATATACTCAAAGCTACAAGCGCCACAGCAAACTAATATGCCCTCAACACAAACTGAACGAGCATAAGCACTTGGCTCTTGGCTAGGCTAGAACCATAATCATAAATCGCAAGCGACCTCTGAACTACTCACACATGACTAATTAAAATTCCCCCTCTCTCTCTCTCTACCTCTCTCCCACTCTCCACAGTCAATGCCTGCACATTGCCACATCCCCGGCATAATAATGGGCATGCCGCTGCCATTGCCGCCGGCCACATGACGCGCGACGATCAGATGCTCATCAGCAAGGGCGTCTACATTCCGTCCCCATCGCCAGCACCGCCGCCGGACGGCTCCTACTACAACATGAACAGCGAGCGTTATCTATCGTATCCACCAATGGTAAGTGGCATGCAGAAGCATTTAGTATCTTATCTCCCTATAGTTTATCTCCAATTCGCTTGCCATATCACGCCTGGTCGCTTCTTTAAGACTCGACGGGATTAAATGTAGCTGCAGCTGCCACTGCCCTGCCACTGGCTGCTGCAATGTTAATTGCCCGCCCAAGTCCGTAATATCGTTCCTTTTTGCGCTTATGGCTAGTCACGGCCATGGATTAGTTCACGCAATTAGTTGCAGTTTTATGCACGTTCTCCAGCAAACACACACACACACACACACACACACCCGCCAGTCAGTCGCCTTAACAAATCCTACTCCATTTGCATCTCACTGCGAACGAGCGAGGGAGCGAGCACAGGCACAGACACACATGCACTTAGAGAAAAGGCAGATAGAGTGGAGTTAGAGCAGCTCATGAGGACTTAAAACTCCGCATGCTCCTGAACTACTTAAACGACTCAATGGAAAAGTAGAAAGTGGAGTGCAAGAATTAAAAAAAAAAAAAAAAAATATATATATATATATATATATATATATATATATATATATATATATATATATATCTTGATTCCTATTTAAAATATTTTATAATTAGTTATTTAATTAAATATAAAATATTTGATTATATTATTATATTAAATAGGAATCAAGATCTCTTAAGGCAGCATACACTCAGAGAAAAATGTTTATAAATAATCAGAATAATCATGAATAATCAGAAAAATCTTTTTAGAAAAGTTTCGCAATTATTTTTGATAAACTAAAAATAGTAGATTAGAAAGTACAGCAAAATTTCGTCAAGTGTACTTAAAGAACTTAAATATTTCAATATTCATATAGAAATATAGCAACAAGTATTTCCTCTCTCTTCCTCTCCCTCTCCCTCACCCTCTCTAATTACCAGTACACACACTCAATTTCTTGCAGTGCACATACTAATGCACTTGTAAGCCATATACATAGACATATACACAGCGATATATTCGATCAGGCTGCGGGGCTGGCGCAGCCGCATGGCATGTGGCATGTGGCATGTGGCAGCTGCCAATGTGCGCTGAGCAGCTTGGCTGCCAGTTAACTCGGTTCGACTTTTATAAGCCGGGTGCCGCATGCAACGCTCCAAAGACAAATGACAAACTCAAATGCATTAAGCTGCAAGGGCGGTTCTGTGAGCAGTGGGCGTGGCAACAGCACAGCAGATTGGCTGTTGCTTTGTTGCTTGCCACTGCTGCTGCTGCCGCTGCTGCGGCTGTTTGTGCTTGCGAAAGTAAACATTATTTCCTCAAGACAACAATTTAATATTACGCATACGCAGCGTGGCGCGTGCAACGTTTATGACGACAAGCTGCACTCGCGCTCCGCACTCCAGAGTCTCTAAGTAGATTCAGATTTTCATATCCCAAATATGCGCTTGGCATTCATTTGTTGCCTTTACCCGATCTCTGGCCAGGTCGGCAGCCAAAAACAGAAAGGGAAAATGCCATTGGCAATGCCCACATGACACATCTTTGGCATCTCGTTGTCGCATTAGGGTGAACCAATATAAATTCCACAAATTCACAATAAACAGGGCAAAATCAATTTTGGAAATTTATTACCCACGTTCCCCATTCGGAGGTATCACAACTGCTGCCACTGCTGCTGCTGTTAAAGGGGTGTAAATGTGACAAGTTAAGACGACACTCAATGCGTCTGACACGCCAGCCCCAGCCCCAACCAGGCCCCAACCCGGCTCTGACCCGAGCCCAGCCCAGTCGACTGTCAGCTGGCATTTTATGTCGCTGCGAGGCCAATAATTGTATAAATTAGATACGAACGAAATGCAGTTAGCAGACAGAGAGACAGACACACACTCTCTGTCCCTCTCTCTCTCTCTCTCTCTCTCTCTGTGTGTGTGGATCCCTAAAGGGCTGTCGCCAGCTGCATGGGCCACACAAACACTCGCTCGTTCGCCTGTCTAATGGCGGCTAATGTAATAATATTTATGCTAGCTGCTGACCATTTTTATGGGCTTTATGCTTTATGCGATTTGGCCAGTTACTCAATTTCAGCCAGGCCAGCGCTGGGCGCTCTTTTTTGTTTGCTCTGGATAACAGCTAAATGATGAAGAGTCCTGAGAGATAGAGGAACAGAGAGTAAGGGAGAGGCAGATATTATATCAGAGGACAGCTGCAAGGCTTTCTCAGCCACAATTCTCTATTGCATGCACACATGTTCATTCAGTCATTCAGCATGGGACGCAAAACCTTTTGTTTGCGGTTTTTAGTCAACGAGGGAGAAAAATTCAATTTCGGTTTAGTTGGCCAACAATGGCACTTTATACATGTGTGTGTGTGTGTGTGTGTGTGTGCCTACACACGCTCTGGGAGAAGGGTCTGCTACCCACACACACACACACACACACGAATAAGAAATGTTTTGTGGAGCCAAATTGAATTATTTGATAAACATCATTAGAAAAATTACAAAATATATAGAGCACTCAGCATGCGGCAACAAATCACGAGAGCCGACAGAGAGCGAGAGAGAGAGAGAGAGAGGGAGAGTGAGAGTGAGTGAGTGAGCTGCGGCTTGTTATTTTTTTTTTTTGTTATTTCTTAAACATTTGCCCAGCTCTAAATTACGTTTTCGGTGCACAGATGCCCAGTCGCCGCACGGCGCCACCGACAAACCTAAATGAATAAAAACAATTTTGTTGCAGTAAATCAAATTAAATTTCAATCGCATGCTTGACAGCTAACAAAAAGGATTCGTTCACAGTGGCCGATGACACTTCAGCCAGCCAAGCGAACCGAAACGAACAACAACCATTTCGGACACAAATGTGGCCACAGACCACGCACCCCGCCGCACACGCTGCGTATACGCAATGTTGCAAACGCGCCAACCAAACTCAGCTTATTTAACAATGCTAACAAGAGTTGTATTTCTATTATTTCTCTGTTGATAAGCTCTTCAGCTAACAATGGAGCTTGGAAGTGAGCGCTCTATGAATGTTAGTTCTAGCTACATTTTAAAGAAGCGAGCAGCTGCGCGGGGAGTGCTCGAGGGGCAGATACTGGGCATTTGCAAACGAAACTCGATGTTAATTGATGTAGCAGAAACAGACCTCTAACTGGACTAGGTCTAGGTCCTGGTCCACTAAGACAAGTCTCACTAAGCATCTGACCAAGTAAATGACATTTGGTACATTGTTAAGCTAAGGCAATTAAGGGCAAAGCAAATGCAATTATCGAGGCATTTTCGAAATTTCATTTAATTAGGCCTAGTCCAGGGTATATATAATCGAATATATATATATATATATATATATGAACTGGTATATATTGGCCAACGCCCAGTTTTCGTGTTGTGGACCCACATGTGTAACTATTTAAGCGGCAATTTGTATTTTATTGCCAATTGCGTTCTGCATGTCCGTTTAACAGCAGCAGCAGCAGCAGCAGCAGCAGCATCAGAGCAAAGTTTGTATGGCACAGACAAAACTCGGTTCGTCCCACCGCTCAACTGGTGTTTGATAAGTTAAATGCTGGCTGCTGTCCCATTTTAGATATGCGAGCTGTGTATGCCTGTGCTCGGCGCAGGCCGGGTCTATCTCTACGTGTGCATGTGCAGAGTGAACTCGTCCAACTTAACTATGGCTCACTTTGTTAGCGAGTTTAGCACAGTTTGAAATTCAATTAGTTTTTTGTGCGGGCATTGTCTCTATGGCTATCTCTCCGTCTCCCCTCTCCCCTCTCATGGACAGTTCGAAAGTCAGCTCTCAGCTAGTTGTAGTATGATATCGCGCATACGCACTGTGGCGCAGCAGAGGCTCGAGACGATTTGTGTTTAAAATTCAAGGCTCAGAGCAGCTGATGTCGATTAAATAAATAACCCAAATATATACTCGCTCGTGTAGTGTAGTGTAGTGTAGTGTCCATAATTTAATTTTAGCCGAGAACGCGGCGTCCTGGCGCCGCTTTCGCTGGATTTAATGTGTAAAGTTTGATGGCTCTTTGCTAAAGGAAAGTGCTCGGGGTAGGGGCAGGGGCAGAGGCTGGGACAGGCGCAGGGACAGGGGCTGGCTGCTAGTCATACATTTGATATTCTATTTACGCAAAATGAACTCCTTTGCCCTGCTGCTGCTGCTGCTGCTGGTGCTGCTTGGCAACTTTAACAATAACGACAATAATGAGCCGTGCCCCGCCCACAATTAGCGCCCACTTGGCAGAGCGAGAGCGGCACGCGAGCCACAGGACAACAAAGCAGACCTTTAAATGCCACACCAACCAAAAACTTTCTCAAGTGTGTCAGAAAGAGAGAGAGGAGAGAGGAGAGAGGAGGAAGGGACTCAGAGAGGGAGGGCAACCCCTTTACAGTCCATGCTGATTCTAGCTAGTGCAACAAATTGCTGCCGCACAAACTCAGCTCAAAAACTTTTCGTTAAAGACAATTTAACTTTGTAAACTGATACAAAATGTTCGCCTTGGTATACTTAAGTCCTTTTATCCTCCTTAGCTACCAATTCCCATGCCACCTCGTCCACTGTCTTTTACTGTTAATCAGTGCCAGCTAACGTGTGTCCGTGTGGGTGTGTGGGTGTACCACAATATACGAAATTACCGTTAGGAAATAAATTTATCAAAATAAGAGTACTTGGAATTATTTTTAATTCATATTTGGCTATGAAAGAGAAGAAGGAGGAGCAGGAGAACATTTCTTTAGAATTTAATTATTTAGGGATTTGCCACGCCTCAATGGAGTTGGCCTGACAACCTGCTTAGCACGGGCTCATCCTAAGACATATCTCACATCTTATGCTAGTAACAGCTGTTAGTTTACATACACATAACAGATATGTGTTATATGCCCTGCTCTTAAATTTTTATAAATTGATGGAGAATAATAGAATATATTTCCAGCAGTTTGCAGCCTAAGTTGCTCAATATTCCAATTAGGCAGAGCAGTTGAGTGTGCTCCTCTTCTTAAAAAAAGTTGAAACTTGCTGCAACTATGGCAAATGCTATTGCGCGAGCTGGACCTGGCCTGGCTGCGGCCCTCACTCTGCCTCTCTCTCTCTCTCTCTCTGGTTCGAAACAATTTTCAAACTGACACAAAGTGTCATGTCAATCGAAGTAGAAGATAATATTTCCAACTAAGGCAACTTCCAAGCGGCAGCAACAGCAGCAAACACGAAAAATTCAGCACATTTTTAGCAAGTTGCAGCGCGCAACTTGCGACTTGTCCACAACTTTTCGTGCAGGCAGCGGCCCAAAGACGTTTGCAATTCTCTCGCATTGCGACGACATTTCAAGCGAGGCAACGCACAATTTACAATTATCGCCTTGTTAGTCGCTTTCTACCCCAACAGCGTCGCTCCTCCAGCGCTTAGATCAATTCACAATTTAAGTAGCAAAAGTTAGCGCAGAATATATAATAAAATAAGGTATATAGGGTGAGTGAATGGGAGTGAAAGGAAAAGGAAGAGGGAGGGAGAGAGAGATGGAGAGAGAGAGAGAGAGAGAAAGAGAGAGAGAGAGAGAGAGAGAGAGAGAGAGATAGAGAGATAGAGAGACAATGAGATAGAGAGACAAAGAGATAGAGAGACAAAGAGATTTTTAGTTGTTTTTGTTTATAGAATCAATCTCCAATCAAATGGCTGAAGTAGTATATACAGAAATAGTAGTATATATAGAAGTAGTAGTATATACAGAAATAGTAGTATATACAGAAATAGTAGTATATAAAGAAATAGTAGTATATACAGAAATGGTAGTATATACAGAAATAGTAGTATATAAATAAATAGTAGTATATATACTAGTAGCAGCATATGCAAAAATGGTAGTATATACAGAAATAGTAGTATATACAAAAATAGTAGTATATACAGAAATGGTAGTATATACAGAAATAGTAGTATATAAATAAATAGTAGTATATACAGAAATAGTAGTATATATAGAAGTAGTAGTATATACAGAAATAGTAGCATATACAAAATGGTAGTATATACAGAAATAGAAGTATATAAATAAATAGTAGTATATACAGAAATAGTAGCAGCATATACAAAAATGGTAGTATATACAGAAATAGTAGTATATAAATAAATAGTAGTATATACAGAAATGGTAGTATATACAGAAATAGTAGCAGCATATACAAAAATGGTAGTATATACAGAAATAGTAGTATATAAATAAATAGTAGTATATATAGAAGTAGTAGTATATAAAAGTAGTAGTATAAACAGAAATAGTAGTATATACAGGAATAGTAGTATATACAGAAATAGTAGCATATACAAAATGGCAGTATATACAGAAATAGTAGTATATAAATAAATAGTAGTATATATAGAAGTAGTAGTATATAAAAGTAGTAGTATAATCAGAAATAGTAGTATATACAGGAATAGTACTATATATAGAAGTAGTAGTATATATAGTAGTAGTAGAAGCATATACAGAAATGGTAGTATATACAGAAATAGTAGTATATACACAAATTGTAGTATATACAGAAATAGTAGTATATCCAGAAATGGTAGTATATATAGAAATGGTAGTTTATATACTAGTATCCAGTTATCTTCTGCCTGCCGTTACAATTCTTTATAGACACCTCTGCTCTCTCAGCATTAGGCGTAGTAGCTTCATGAAAAGCTAGCTTAGCATCAAGCGGAAGGCCATTTCCATCTCTATCAGCCTAGCCTGAAGAGCTTTTCGAATTGCTTTTTGGATCGTCTGCAAAGTTTCACTAAGCCCAGACCAAGTCAGATGTGCATATAATCAATTAATGCCCCTCAATGTGCTCCGCTCTGACAGGTGTGCTCCCCCCCTTCAGTGCCCATTCAGCTCCCAGCCTGCCTTGGCAATTCATCAATTGAAATTCACTTCAATTTACCTTGAAATTCTCTTTCAAAAATTTATAAATATGCGTAATCCACAGCTGCAGCTAGAATTTCTCCGTCTCCCTGAAAGCTGAGCAGAAAAAATGGTTTGCCCGAAGTGGAGAGGAAGGCGTCAGAAAGGCAGAACTTGAGCCGCTCACAGCTCGCTTTCTGTGCTTTGGCTAAATGAGAAAACTTTTGCATTCCAGGCTGAAATCGAACCGGAGCAGGCAGCAGGCAGCTCCACACTGCACCCTCATGAGTCCGGCCTAACTGATAGATACTCTAACATTATGTGTTTCCTCTTCTTCTTACAGGAATATCCGACGGCGCTGGACTTTAGTACGCCGCCGTTGCCGCTGGCGCACCTGCAGCCCATGCAGCCCATGACGGTCACGTCGCAGGCGGCGCTGCTGGCGGCGAGCAATGGCGGCGCCACGCTGGTGGGCAATGGCAGTGCCACCGGTGGCACGCTGCGTCGCGGCATCTTGCGTGGCGTGGTGGGCGTGGGCGTGCCACCACCAGATGTCACGCATCACACTTCCGCCGGCGGCGCAGCCATGCAAATGCTGCACGATCTGCATCCGGTGAATCTCAGCGCGACGACGCTCACCACGAGCACCACGCTCAATGGCAGCATGACGACGGCCCTGCCACTGGCCACATCCACGCTGCCCCGCCAGCCGCACGGCATTCTCAAGGACCCCAATCGCAATAAGCAACAGCAGCATCAGCAGCAGAAGCAGCAGCAACAGCTGCTCAATGCTAGTTTAGTGGGCGTGCCCGTTTCTGGGCCCGTGGGCAGTTTGCAGATTCTGAATCTGAATCCGGTGAGCAGCGCCGGGCTGGGCAACAATTTGCTAATGACCACGAGCGCCACCTACGACCCAGCCACGCTGAGCAGCTTCAATGCAAGCGGCTCAGCTGGAGTTGGAGTCGGAGTCGGAGCTGGCGTCCAGGTGGCCTATACAGATGCCGACGGGCATCTCGTATAGCTGTAGGCCGAGACTGGGGCCAGCTCCGAGTCCCGGTACTGAGGATGGCACTCTGTCCGTGTCCATACAACGAGGTAACTACTTGCATCTACACATATACATACACATACAGGATATATATATACCTTATATATAACTAACTGTACTCTACACTCGACTCGTAGCTAGTTTAGAAGCTTTTCCTCTCTTTAACATTTGAGTGTGTGTGTGTGTGGGTGTGTGTGTGTGTGCAAAAATATATCCTAGACGTTTGTTAGGCAGTGAGAAAAGAAGTTAACAGCAGCACTGGCTGATACCCTGTAAACATGTGAGCACACTCGAGCTCAGTAGTAGATAAAGAGCTAAAAGGCGTAGCGAAGAAAACTGATAGACTATAACATACCTGCTACTATCCACAGCATACACCGGAGCCCAAATTAAATACAGAGTATATATATAATACGCATTAGCTTAATCAGGCGACAGATACCATGTAAAAAGTAAACAGCTTTCATACCCCATTCGATAAACTAAATTACAGGGTACAACACATACTTTAATTATCTTATACAAAGAGTGGAGTCGGAGTGTAGCTGGGGTAGCTTAGGCCCAGCTCAAGCAACCTCTTTTGCTCTCGCCTTTATATACCCCACTGGCCCCATTGGAATACAGAGTATGGCGAGTGCCCATTACCTTATTCAAATCAGCTACAGAATTAGTTTATGTAAATTTTTAAAACGATTCTCACTTCCCCATAAGACACTGCACGCTGTTTATTCAGATAAACAAGGCCCAAAGACGATCTCAGGGCTGCTGACCAGTTCGTCTCCTCGTGTCTCCATCTGCTCGTTCTCCGTCCGTTTGTCAGTCCGCTTGAGGATTTGCGTTTTGCTAATTAGCTTTCGCAGGCAGCAATAACAACAGCCATAACGAAAAACTTTGAGCGGGACGACAGCAGCGGCAGCGGCAGCGGCAGTGGCAACGGCAGCAGGAAGCGGTCAAAATTTTTGGGAAATTAGTTCAGTGGAACGAACGACACAAAGAGCCGCGCAGCCGTTTGACAGCTCCCTGGGGCGTGCTCAGGCCTCAAGTCGATGGGCACGTGATTGCGCTAGAGGAGCGCTCACTGGGCGTGGCCGGAAAAAAAAGAACAGAAAAAGCAGGGTGTAGTACTGCGCGGCTAAGAGATACCCTCAACTGAGACTGAGACTGAGACTGAGACTGAGACTGAGACTGAGACTGAGACTGAGACTGAGACTGAGACTGAGACTGAGACTGAGACTGAGACTGAGACTGAGACTGAGACTGAGACTGAGACTGAGACTGAGACTGAGACTGAGACTGAGACTGAGACTGAGACTGAGACTGAGACTGAGACTGAGACTGAGACTGAGACTGAGACTGAGACTGAGACTGAGACTGAGAGGAGACCCAAAGATAGCGGGGTCGACTCAGCCACCTCTTGGCATCTGCCACGCCCCCCTCTGCGTGTTACATACATTAGCACAGAACGATTATGCCCCGAAATCGCATTTGCCATTAGTTCAGGGTATAAGCAAACGCAAACAGTTGACAGCAGCTGCAGGAGCAGCTGGAGTAGCGTTGAGCGTTCAGCAAAAGTGCTTGAACTGTTGCTGGAAGTTAGAGCGCCAACTTGGCAGGGGCAGGGGCAGGGGGAGTAGCTAGTGAAGGCAGCTGCTGCCACGCCCAGTTGAGATTCACATTATGTGCAGGCAGGCAGCGCAGTTGTTTTGGCATATTCAAAGGATTCATTCGCCCTTCGGTCCTTGCGATCTATGTCTGCTTATAGGTATCATTATTGTCTTAACCCCACCCAAGCGCCAGCAAGCGCCACTTTTTGGATGGAGTCTTAAGTGCTTGCCGCACATTTGCTGCTCGTCGCAGCTCAGCGAGCGTGACATGCTCATCTTGGGGACGCCATTAACTTCTGCTAGCCGCGCTGGAGCACATCATGACAATTCTATTATGTGGAGCATCAATGCAATGCGAGCACCCACTGGCAGCCACTGGCATCCTTTGCCCAAGGGCAAACCTAGATGGCAGTATCTGTGTGATGTGTGTGTGTGTGTGTTAATTAATATTCATCGAGCTGTAATTACCAAGTCTCACACTAATGCAGTCGCAGATAAACGCAGCTGCAGGCAAAGCGAAAAACTGTGCAGCAGCTGCGTCTGCTCGATTGACTGGCTGAGCTGAGTGAAAGTAATTAAAAACGAAATGAAATATATTTCGAAAGGCGCGCATAAGAAGAGAGACAAAGAAATTGGCAGAAAGCACAACTAAAAAGTGGAAAATTAAGCATTGAGCAGAGCAGTCAAAGAGGCCAACAGCACAGCCATGGACTATACATATCTCTGAGCTGATGAGTGTCTGAGTGTGTGTGACTGAGTGTGTGTGTGTGTGTGTGTGTGTGTGTGTGTGTGTGTTTATCAATTCGAAAAGGCCTCGTATGCTCTTTTGCTGCCCGCACATTGTCACGCCTGGCGTGTGCCGGCGTTCGCCTTTCGCTGGGATTTCCGCTATTGAATAATTGTGATTGCCGTTCGCAGATAAAAGTTAAATGAGCAGGAAAATAAGTAAAATTATAATGGAGCTTAATGCCACATGGGGGCACGGGGTGCTAGAGAGCCAGCAGCACGCACTATATACTTCGCTTGAAACACACACTTAGAGAAAAAGCTTAGCATGATTCTCAAAGACTTTCACTTTATAAACTTTATGTTTTTCTCTGAGTGCAGCAGACTGCTACCCTTTTCTCTGAGTGTACTTAAGTGTGAGTACTCATCTTTACGTTTTCAGGCTAATTATTTCATACCTCTCCATAGTATCCCATATCTTCCAGCCACAGACAGACAATAAAAGGAAATACTTTTGCATAAAGTTCAAGAACCAACAACTTGCGGTTAAGATATATATGATATAGATTCAGAAGCATAACGTCTAGGATGAACAACTCTCACCCACACACACTCCACACACACACAGCTAAACATATGTAAAGCTTATACTCACATAGGTCTGCCAAAATTGCATTAAAAACGAAAAAGAAAACGAAAACGAAAAGAAAAAGCATTTAAAATAAATTCTAGACATAAGTAGCTAAGCGAACTAATTAATTAAAGAGAGAGAGAGAGCAAAACACAGAGAGAGAAAAATCAATAAACTGGTATAAGAAAAAAAAACTAAACAAAAACACAAAGTTAGAGCAGGAATTTCGAACTACTCAATCAATATGCCAAAATTTAATTTGTACAATAAAAAGACGAAAACTAAACTAAGAGCGAAATAAAATCTATGTAAAAGGACAAATGCAGGTACACACACACACACAACCATATATATAGTAAAACAGTCATACAAGCATAATTAATATAAATATCTTAAAGAAAGTAGCATAAATTTCGCATCTCGTACATGTAGAACTGTGTGTTGTTGGACTAATTGTCTCAGCTAAACCCTTGAACAAGCTGTTGCCCCAATACTTAAATAATGTGTGAATTAACATTAGAACTTAAGAGCATTTAATCACCACCAAGCGATAGAGATTGAGAGAGAGGGAGAGAGAGGAGAGAGAAGGAAATGCAAAAATTCCAAATACTCAAAGTCTATCAGTGTGTCTCACGCATATACTAACTAAATATATATATACAGACTATATATAGATTATCTTGCTGGTTTTTTAAACGTATAACTATCGCACTTTATGAATATATCTCGATTATAATGGCATGTAAAGCATATGAGCATAGATTTTTATACAGCGAATTAGGAAAAGAGAAGGAAAGAAGAGAAAAACAATTAACAACATTGCAGTCGGCTGAGATCGACTGCATAATGCTCGTTCACGCTTGGAATGTTAGCTAGAAGTATTACTGAATCCATTATTTCCGATTATCATGCATATCTATCTGAAACTATCCATAGATACAATCAGCAACTGCATTAACCAATCAACCTGACAAATCTATACTATTTAAAAGACAGAGGAAACAGATCTTGACCATAATGAACGTAGATCAATCAACGTTTATCAATCAAATCAATCCATATTATCCCAACAATCTCAACAGTAACTCTCATGTCAAATCTTGGGCGCTCTAGCTCTATCTTCCACAAGATCCTTATGAGCCAAAGATCCCCGAGAATCTCTATGCAAAATTTCAAGATTCTAGCTGCAACATATATGCCCATTTGGCGCTTCGTGAACGAGTATTGAAAACTGAAATGTCTTCCCCGCATAATAGAGAATACTTATTTCTGTGTGTGTTTTAAGATGGCTAATTAAATTAATTATAATTTGTAAACTTAATGTATATTCTTTTACACACACACACACACACACACACACACGCACACGCACAGTGGCAGCTATGGTACGAGCATATATTTATTTAGTTTGTAACGCTAACATATGAAAATGGGGGAAAACTAAATAAGACTTAAGCATTAATTATGTTAAATTATTAGCAGTAAACGTATCGATAAGTTTTATTATTATTATAATTATTATTATTGTGCTTATATTGTAGTTAAAGCAAGGCCAAAGAGATTTGTTAACAAAGCAAAATAATTATTTACCAATTTAAACAAATGTTTTTACTTCTTAATGCGGGCCGAAATCACAGTTAAAACAATGAAATTTCTCTTGTTAATACGCATATGAAATATGTTTAAAATGTAGTTTAATGGAACCGAAAGGACAAAGACTTGAAATACTGAATTTAGTTTAATTGTAATTCAAAACTCAAGCAACGTAACTAGCATACAGAACAGAGAACCGAGAAGAGAAGAAAGAACGGAGATGCTACTCATAGACAGAGAAAAGATATAACCAAAAACGATTTGACTATTGTGAATGTTTTTTTGAATGGTGATCATAATGATTTCGATTACATTTATGTAGCATCTATGCAAAGTAATATATAAATATATATATATAGCTAAGCTGTTGTACAGAAGCCAGAGATTAAAGCAAAAACAATAAGAAAAAAACAAACAAAAAAAACGAAAGTTAAGTATAAGTTTATTTGCTAAAAAAAAAAACGAGAAAAACACGAAAAAACGCAGTCAAAAATTGTAAAAAAAATATATAAATTAATTTGATGGAATGGGGTTAATGCATATGAAATTTATTGCATTTTTAAGAAATCTGTTAATATATGAATAAAAGAAAAACGTAAAAAATACAAAGAATAAAACAATATTCAATGCATTCACGTTTTTGTGCGTCGAGGACAACTTAATGGTGAAAACTTTCGCATCAATTTTCATCGAGCGGAAATAGCACTAACACGCGCTGTGAAACAAAAGGACATGGGAGAGGTGGGCAGGCTGCCAGGACGTTGAGAGACTGAGGCAAACGTGTGTGCGCGCTCGGCTGCTGGCAAGCGGAGGTGTGGAGGTGGGCGTGTGGGCGTGGCGCAGCGACGCCCTCAAGAAAGTATCCACTATTCGTCTTACTTGGTGTGGCGCAAAAAAAATTGAATTCCTTGTTAAACTTACGAGCTGGCATTAATTTAACAGCAGCCCACAGCAGCCCCCAGCCGCCTAGCCCCAGTTTCAGATTGCGTATACGGCCCATTGGACATGTGATGTGTGCGTGCATTATTTTTACTCTCGCTGCTGACTTTATGATGCTCGTTCGACGTCTGGCCAAATCGCAGCTCGTATTTCATTTAAATTGAACTTAATTAGTTCCGCCAAGCTGCCAAAGAATGCTTTAATACACACACCCACCCACCCACCCACGCACACTCTTGGCTCTGCGCTGCCGTCGATAAAGCACTTTGAGGTAAGATAATTCGCTTTTGGGCTGCTCGTTCAATAAATAGCTGACGAAGTACTCGCAGCCGTCGCGCAGTTCTAAAAGGATTAACGCAAAGGAAAACTCGCCTGCGAGCGCGCGGGCAGTTCATCTGTTTGAGTAAATGGAAAAGTTTTGTTAGTACGCCACCTTGGCCAAAACTTTACCCAGCAACTAGACACACACACAGAAAGAAGAGAGCGACGCTGCAGCTGGTCAAAATCAGAGCAGGCAGCGAGGCAAGAAAAGCCAAAAAGGCCATTTGCCGTGGCTGTGCAAAAGTTTTTGTTGGCATAATCATTGTCACGGCCATTGTCGAGGAAATTTACAAATTATCATGTCCAAAAAAAATTGAACTCGGCCAAGAGACAGTGCCAAATGGAGGAGCGCACATTAACATTAACAAAGGTAGGTAAATAACAAAGAAAAAGTGCATTAAAACAAATTTGTTGCATACTTCTGAGCAGGTGAACAAATGAAGCGCGTTGGCTGAATATAAATGTTTTTCAGACTATTTAAGTTATTAAATTTTCATAATACAATATATACAAATATTATATACATATAGATATATATTGTATAGAAAAAATATTTTTTTAATATATAAACAATCTAAATAAGGTAAACAGCAAAAAAGTGTTTATACAATGCAATAAAAAGGTTGCTTAAAACATTAAATAAGCTCAGCTATTTACAATTCAATGGCAATTTTTTTAAGAGCCATGAAAAAAAGTAAAAAAAACAAATAAAAAACATATTCAATGAAACACGAGGCGACGGCTGGCGACCCGAAGCACCAGGTGAACAGAAATGGCTGGACGGCAATACGAATGTTATTTAAGAGAGCTTTGACAGCATAATGTTAGTTGACATGGCATTAACAGTGCGTGTGCAGAATAATGTTAGCTCATGTAATTATGTTATGTTAACAGCGAGTTAACATTAAACATAACAGAATAGAAAGAGAAGCAGAACTCGTCTATATCTTTGCTGATTAATAACTGAAAACTCTCAAGAATATTAGCAAATGTTATAAGGACTATAATTATTCCATATAAATACTCTGCTAAACTGCCATTTGGATAAATGTTTATTGCCACATTTATTTATTAAACAAGTTTCGAGCAAATAGTCTTGAATAGATATGGATTAGGCCACGCAGCCACATATATGCAGTCATATGGAATGAAATCACGTTTCACTTGCATAAACAATTTGTTATACTTAGATGGGATGTAGCTGGGCATTAGCCAACTGGAAACTGGAAGCTCAAATCTGAAATCTGGAGTTACGCATTCATTCCGGCAGCCAGGGCAAACCAAAACAAAGTGCGCCAAGCACCAAACACGCATCGCAAAATCCTTCATTGTGGCTAAGCATTCTAGAGATATATATGCATAGCATAGCAGAGCGGAGCAGAGCAGAGCGGAGCGGAGCTGAGCGTATCCTTATACGCAGCGCAAGTCGAGCTTTTGTTTGGTATTTTCGCAAAATTCATTTCGAGGCATAGAAAGATTTTAATATGCAGCACTTTATCGCTACATTGCAGTGGTGGGCACCAGCCAGCCACACGACCACCCACCCAACCCAGCAACCGCTCACACACATGGCTAATTTATGCTCAAAGTTGGCTCAATGTTTATTCTCGACGGGCTGAAGTGGAGGCTAAGGAGGCAAAAAGGATTTGCAATGCACAATAATTTACATTACGCATCCTGCGAGTTGGAGATTGAAACTTTTCAACTTGAAAGAAACTTATATCAAGCGCTTCCAATTGAATACATCTCCCAGTCTATCCCTCCCTCTCTCTCCATTTCTCTCTCTCTCTTACATGAGAGTGTTGAGTAACGTTTTCTTGGCTGCGATTTCATTCATTAAAACATGATTTTTGGCAAGTTCAAGTTGAATGAAATGAATGTCTGGGCAGGCATTGGGTATATGCATATAAATACATATATTAAGATCTTATGTTATTTTTATCAAGACTATTACACACTTCCCATATTCTATATGTGCATGTATGCAAATGCTTTGGGCACTTTGCGAGCCACTACTTAAAAATAAGTTTATACAAGAAACAATTTGCTGCTGAGATGTTTATGTTATTTCTGTTTAATCTATACGAAGTCAGCTAGCAAAACAGCTGTTCCAAATACTTGGCTAAGCAGAGGCCTCTGGGCGAAGACAGTGAGAGTGAAAGAGACAGAGTGTAGGCGAGGGAGAGAGAGTGAGAGCGAAACCAACAAGCAACAGGCAATAAGCTGCCAGCCGACAGTCGCCCACTCTACCCACTTGCACACTGAGAGCAGTTCTTATTGCCTTCGTGCAACAGTGTGTCCAAATGATGAGAAAAAGGTATGAAAAGTGAAATAGAGCGAAGAGGCAGAGCAGGCTGAATAGGCAAATAAAGATGGATGTTCGAGTACCAACAATAATTGCAAATATAATAAGAACAATCAGAATTGGCAAAAATATTAAAAATAATAGAATATGGGAATTATTCTAAACTAAACAAAAAGTTTGAATCGAGTCCTAGCCAAGAGTGTTTATATATATAAGAATAGTAATAATAATAGTATTGATGGATAGTCAGCATCTACTGTCGCTCAATATAGTAATAATTATAATATAAATAATAAATTCAAAGCTTACATGAACCACTGTGCAGCTAAATACAATTTCGCAGCATTACTGATTAGTTGATAACTGAAAACACCTGTGATAAAAATAATTAAAGAAAGTTAAATACATTGTTCCACTCTACACATCTGCAGTTGAAGCTTACTTGAACCACTGTGCAGCGAGATAGATTTACCGTTGCCGCATGCTGTGTGCCGCAATATTTGGCGCTGGGCGCTCGGCCGCTCGTTCGCTCGGCACTCGGCTCTTCGGGACTTTCGTAGCCGCCGTTGCCGACTAGCCGACTCTGCTCGTCAGTCTAGAGAGTAATATCGACACGAAAAGTAAGTTGGCCTGTGGGTCCGTTGGCCCACAGCAGCTGTATCGAGTATAGAATTTATAAGTATGTGCACATATACACACGCATGTAATGCTGTTCGTGGAAATCCGTGGAAAATCCATGCGTGCGAGCGTTGAGTTCCAGCGCGTGTGACATTCCAAATAAATCAATTGCATAAGAAATTGCAATTCGAATGAAAAGTGCTTGAGGAAAATATGAAAAAGTGTGAAAAACGCTTCACCAAAATTCAAATTCAAATTCTGTGCTAGTTTTTTGTGGCTGCCCAGGTCTTTGCGTGTGATATTTTTGGACATGTGTGCGCTCGTCGCTGCTTCGGTTGGCGCGTTCGGGCGCCGATGAAACCCAAAAATAAACACACGACTGTGCTGCGAACCCGATTGAAGATTGAAAGAAGTAGCTGAGATACAGCTACACTCATATATATGTATATGAGTATACATATATGCGAATATATCTATCGGAATCGTTAATAGATATATTATGGTCCGCGCTAGTGCCGGGTATACAAACTTCGTATACGGATGCTGTGCTGCCTGCGTGCCATCGGACCCTGGATTACCGATGCTCGCAGTGCACAGTGTCCCAGTGACGCGTTCTCAATCTAAAATATAAACAATATATATACCAACATGTAATATAGATATATAATAGATCTATAACCATATATATCTACAGTTTGAATATCATATTCAATCTAAATTAATTTCCCATACATACACACACTCTTCATGCCATGATCTTTCAAAAGAATGCCTAATTCTATCTATCTGCTCGGATACATATGTTCTGTCTACGTAACATTCGCATATTTGCGGCTAAGAGTCCACAGTAATTTTTGGCAAGGCACCAAAAGGCGAGCAGCGAATCTCAAATCTAATCTGCCTATTTATACAATTAACAAACATCTGAGCCAATTGAAGAAAGACGCGAAGGCGCAGAGCAAAGCAAACGGACAAATGACAAATGACACAGAAAACGCAACAAGGAAATGTGGGGGAAAAACAAAAGTGAAAAGCGAGAGAAGCCGGCAAGAAAAACAGCTGAGCGAACTTGGCAAGCATATGACAGACTATGAAAAGACCCGACGAGCCCTCCACGAGCGCGTGAGAGTAAGCAAAGAGAACGAGAGAGAGGGAAGGGGGGAGAGAGAAAGAGAGAGAGAGACAGTGTAAATCTATTTTTACAAAACCCAAACATGACAGAATTTTGTAATATATTTTTTTTTATTTTCTTGGCAATTTCTTAATCAGGCATGAAAAAGGAATGTGTTTGTATGCGTGTTTCGTAAGCACAATATTGAGTTCGAACCTCTTTTAATCCATTTAGAGACCAGTTTGAGTTACCCGGTCACACAGACAACATTAATCGAAATACTACACAAATAATTGCATCAAACTCTGTTTGGACGCTGCAGTCGTTGCGTTAACCGGCAAAATGGCTGAAGCGGAAGGTGGCTCCGAACAGGATGATGTTTCATTCCTGCGTACGGTAAGTAAACAAAGCAAATATTAAAATATAAATAAGACTTTCTAGTCAGGAGTGTCCGACTTGGAGATACCCTGAACCTGACAAATATAGATATTCTCTGAATAGGCTATGCTAACTTGAAGAGGGCTAACCCCATTCCGCTTTTCATCTTTATGAACTTCATAGTATCCACAGTGTATCCTTTAGCCTGTTACATGCGTTGGCCCAAATCATGCCACCCCGCTCAGTCATATTCAAGGGATACAAGAAATCACATTGTATGAACAATATCGGAAAGCATCTCAAATCAATTACGTTCAGTCAATAAAATATTAGCGAGGATTTCACACAATTGATGTCATAAAGCAAACACACACACACACACACACCCACACACATGTTAGGCAGGACTCCATAAAGGATGTTGGATATTTATGGGCGCCGACCTTACAGACAGCCAGCGCCAACTTTCTTTATGGCTGCCAATAAATACGAAAGTCAGGTCCACACTTTTCAATCACAGCCAAATTTTTAAGCGCTAGCCAGATTTGTTTGGTTCACTTTACATAAGCGAAAGATAAACACAACAGAAGAGATGGATAGCTGCGCACACCTTTATATATATGTCTGTCGATATGGATAGATATATCAATGACTACACCTGACGCCGAAAATGACAGTCATTATGTGTAAATGTGTATGAAGCTGCGTCTGTTATAAATAAATAGCATCAGTGACCAGCGACTTGGGCTTGGGCACTCGTTCGCTGGTCCTTTGGTAAGCCTTGGCTTGCTTGGCTTGGCTCGCCTGCCTGCCCCTTGGGGCTAGGTCAGCGCCGAGCACCTGGCTGCAATAAATAAACACATTCTGCTATGCTTTGTATCCGTATCTATTTCCTTCTGCTGTCTCTGCCCGCCGGCACTCGCTCGATGCTCGAATTCAATAAATATGCTCCGCATATATAGGCTCTGGAAGGACTGTAAGTGTTTTTTCACTTTGACCATTTTGATACGTTCGAGCGGTTGGTCGGGTCGGGTTGGAGGATTCGATTTGCTGTTTTCCCCGGACAGCTACGCCGGGGGAGCAATTTTCCTTATGCTCGCTTTTTTTAGTTGTTTGCCGTTAAATTAGACTTAACGATAATTCTTTCGAATTTATAGCAATGCCTGTATTTACAGTGTTCCATGACCCAAATAGGTCAGAATAGGAATGTAATGGAATATTCCAGATAAAGTTATGCCTTACGGAGATCTTAAGTTACACTTGAGTTGTGACTTTAAATAAATACATATGTTCTTTTCCCTTTCTAAATTATGGCTGAGGAGTATAAAAGGGTGTTACAGGGTATAGAATATTAGAGATTTTTTTAGCTCTACATATATGTCTAGTTATACTATATATTCAATCCACCCCAAGAACTTGTTAGCCAGCCCCAATGCTCATTCATTCTATGTAATCGAATGGATTATTCTTATAACCATAGAGTAAAGATTTATACAGGCAAGATCCATACAGGAAATACTTATTGGGCAAACAATATTTGATAAAAATGAAGTAAAGGAGAACCAATAGACTTCCGAAACTTGTAGGTTTGCAGTCTCTGTATATACACTCTATATATACTCCAATGCTAATACAATTCGACATACCTAAAATCCTTTTAAACTTAGATCAGTTGAGCATACTCTTCATAGTAAGGTAACCACAACTCTACAATCAAGCATTAATTAATTGCGAATTACAATGAAAAACAGTAACAAAAGGAAGCCAAACATACAACTTGTCTCCGAACAGTTGACCAGAGTTAACTATTGCAAAGGGGCGATTCGTTTCCATTTAAATTATGTAAATTGTTCGATTCGAAATCCATTACCGTTCATTTAACTTGGACACCAGACACACTCTCCACACACACACAAACACACACGCAGAGTCGACAACAATTCTGGTTACACATCCCACTTAGCTGACTTTGGGAACGTGTGCCTGGGCGTTGAGGTCTGGTTCGTGTGGCTGTTGCCTCTGTTGCCTCAATTTTGGCAACATCCACGTAAGCGTTCCATTTCGCATCGATTCATCGGCCTCGTTTTGCGTGTGGCATAGCTTCTGGTTGAATGGACGCTTGGGTAAACCAATTGGAATTTGATATTTTGCATGACATGCCGGTGCCTGCTGACTAGGCCTAGGCTGGGCACAATCAATAAACACTGTGATTAAAAATTTGATCTCTCAATTTACAGGAAGATATGGTCACGCTCTCCTGCACAGCAACTGGCGAACGTGTCTGTCTGGCCGCCGAGGGATTTGGTAACCGGCATTGTTTCCTCGAAAATATTGCCGATAAGAATGTGCCGCCCGACTTGTCGCAATGCGTTTTCGTCATCGAGCAGGCGCTGTCGGTGCGTGCGCTCCAGGAGCTGGTGACAGCAGCTGGATCAGAGACCGTAAGTCCTCGCCACAATCAACAGATAATCAAAAGTCACTTGGCATGTGTTGAAACCGTCTTCAAATCAAAAAGAACAACACGAAAACTTATTGATAAATCAAGTCTTCCTCTTCCTTACTTTAAGTCGTCTGCTACTTTCGTCTCTTCCCCTATCCTAATCCTAGTCCATATGTTGGACTACTCAATTATCACATTTCCTTGACTACACATATGTATACCTACTGCATGATGATCTACAATTTCCATTTCTGTTTTTACACAAATTGTAACCTATAAATTTTTCGTTATTTTTCAAAATTTTTCTAAATACCCAACAGGATAGTCAAGTTGTAAGTATACAGAACGTTCTTTTGACTTTAAAATCGCGCTTCTTTCTCTATACTTTCTGTATCTATAACTATAACTATTCTATCTCTATCTCACTCTGCCGGTCTAATGTAGTACTTGTACTTATTATTATTACTATTACTATTACTATTACTATTATTATTGCTATTATTGCTACTTTGCTTCACTGTCTCGTCCAGCGGGCTTCAGCTAGTCTAAATCTATGTGTAACTCTCGCTCTTTATCTTACTCTCTCTCTCTTTATCTGTCTATTTGTATATGTTTTCCTACGATTTGTGAGAAATCAGACCGTGGAATCGAATGCTCTTTACCGCATTTAACAAACTCATTGACTCACTCATTAAGGGTGATTTGCTAGCATCGCATTCTCAATTAACTTCAAGTGCAACACTCTCAGCTACACAAATGCTATTGCTACACTCAGAGAAATTCTAAGCAGCAATGTATATACAGTTAATCTATGAATTCCTCTGAATGAGCTCTAAATGTTCAACTCTTTTAGTTCTCTCCACACACACACACACACACAAACACTTATTGTAGTAGCGTAGAGTACCAAGCATCCACCTTCTCTTAATCCGATTAAGTATCATCTCTCGCTTGCGTTTGCTAATTACTATTCAAATCTACAGGGCAAGGGCACAGGATCTGGCCATAGAACTCTGCTCTATGGCAATGCCATACTCCTGAGGCATCACAACAGCGATATGGTGAGCACAATGGATAATCCCTAATGAATTGAATTATATTGTAACCCACGCAACAGTATCTGGCCTGTTTGTCAACATCGTCGTCGAATGATAAGCTTTCGTTCGATGTGGGTCTGCAGGAGCACAGCCAGGGTGAGGCCTGTTGGTGGACCGTTCATCCGGCGAGCAAGCAGCGTTCGGAGGGTGAAAAGGTTCGTGTGGGCGATGATTTGATTTTGGTGTCCGTTGCCACCGAACGGTATCTGCACACAACCAAGGAGAACGAGCAGTCCATTGTGAATGCCAGCTTCCATGTGACCCACTGGTCCGTACAGCCCTACGGCACCGGCATCTCACGCATGAAATATGTTGGCTATGTGTTCGGTGGCGACGTCTTGCGTTTCTTCCATGGCGGCGACGAGTGTCTGACCATACCCAGCACCTGGGGCCGTGAGGCAGGTCAAAAGTAAGCCGCATCTTAAGTCCGTACTGATTACATTACACTACTAATGCGAGTCCTCAACAGCATTGTCATATACGAAGGAGGCGTGGTCATGGCTCAGGCACGCTCCCTGTGGCGCTTGGAACTGGCGCGAACCAAATGGACGGGCGGCTTCATAAACTGGTATCATCCCATGCGTATACGTCATATAACGACGGGACGCTATCTGGGCGTCAACGATAGCAACGAGCTAATCCTCGTTAAGAAGGAGGAGGCATCGATTGCAACGACGACTTTCTGCCTGAGGCAAGAAAAGGACGACGAAAAGAAAGTACTCGAGGACAAAGACTTAGAAATAATCGGTTCGCCGATCATCAAATACGGTGACACCACCGTCATTGTGCAGCACTGCGAATCTAGCCTGTGGCTCAGCTACAAGAGCTACGAGACGAAAAAGAAGGGCGTCGGCAAGGTGGAAGAGAAACAGGCCATACTCCACGAGGAGGGCAAAATGGACGATTGCCTCGACTTTTCGCGCTCACAGGAGGAGGAGTCAAAGACGGCACGCGTCATTCGAAAATGCAGCAGCCTCTTCACACAGTTTATAACGTAAGAGCTAAGAATAATTCCCGAATCTTATATAAAACAAAACTTTCTGACTTGCAGCGCCTTAGAAACCCTACAATCCAATCGTCGACATTCAATATTTTTCCAGAAAGTTAATCTCAACGAAATGGTCATGTGCCTGGAAGATTTGATCAATTACTTTTCACAGCCCGAAGATGATATGGGTAAGCAAACTAAATAATATATAAATGATAATATATATAAACTATCTTTTTCTTCTTCTTCGTCATAGAACATGAGGAGAAGCAAAACCGTTTTCGTGCCTTGCGCAATCGCCAAGATCTGTTCCAGGAGGAAGGCGTGCTCAATCTCATTTTGGAGGCCATTGACAAGATTAATATAATCACTTCTCAAGGCTTTTTGGCCAGTTTTCTGGCCGGCGACGAGACTGGTCAGAGCTGGGATCTAATCTCTACTTATCTGTACCAGCTACTGGCCGCCATCATCAAGGGCAATCACACCAATTGTGCCCAATTTGCGAACAGCAATCGCCTGAACTGGCTCTTCTCCCGCCTGGGCTCGCAGGCATCCAGCGAAGGCTCTGGCATGCTGGATGTGTTGCACTGTGTGCTCATTGACTCGCCCGAAGCGCTGAACATGATGAGGGACGAGCATATCAAAGTAATTATATCGCTGCTGGAGAAACACGGCCGGGATCCCAAAGTTCTCGATGTCCTCTGCTCCCTTTGCGTGGGTAACGGAGTCGCTGTACGCTCCTCACAGAATAACATTTGTGATTTCCTGCTGCCCGGCAAGAACTTGCTGCTGCAGACACTCCTTGTGGACCACGTGGCGAGCATACGGCCCAATATCTTCGTCGGACGCGTCGATGGCTCGTCCATGTACCAGAAATGGTACTTTGAGGTGACCATGGATCACATCGAGCAAACCACTCACATAATGCCACATCTACGCATTGGCTGGGCCAACACCTCCGGCTATGTGCCCTATCCGGGCGGCGGCAAGAAGTGGGGCGGCAATGGCGTTGGCGACGATCTCTACTCCTTTGGCTTCGATGGCGCCCATTTGTGGACTGGCGGACGTAAGACACTTGTAGTGGACGCCCTGCCCGAAGAGCCGTATATTCGCAAGGGCGACGTCATTGGCGTGGCCATAGATCTTTCCGTGCCGGTCATAACGTTCACATTCAATGGCGGCAAGGTGCGCGGCTGCTTCAGGGATTTCAATCTGGACGGCATGTTCTTCCCAGTGATGAGTTGCTCGTCCAAGCTCAGCTGTCGCTTTTTGTTCGGCGGCGACCACGGTCGCCTGAAGTATGCCCCACCCATGGGCTTCTCGGCGCTCGTCCAGTGCCTGATGCCCCATCAGATTTTAAGCTTGGATCCCTGCTTTTACTTTGGTAATCTGAGCAAAAATGTGCTGGCCGGTCCCTGGCTCATCGAGGACGATACCCCGTTTGTGCCCAAGCCTGTGGATACGACAGGCGTATCCCTGCCCAGCTCTGTGGATCAGATTAAGGAGAAGCTAGCAGAGAATATACACGAAATGTGGGCTCTAAACAAGATCGACGCTGGCTGGACCTGGGGCGAGCAGCGAGAGGATTATCATCGCATACATCCCTGCCTCACACAGTTCGAGAAGCTGCCAGCTGCTGAGAAGCGCTATGACAATCAATTAGCGGTCCAAACATTGAAGTAAGTAGTAGAAATATATTAAAATATATTTCAGACTTAACTTCTTTCAATTTGCAGAACAATCATTTCCTTGGGTTACTATATAACCATGGACAAGCCTCCAGCACGCATACGACCCGTGCGCCTGCCCAATGAGATATTTATGCAGGCCAATGGCTACAAGCCGGCACCGCTCGACCTGAGCGCCGTGACCCTAACGCCTAAGCTGGAGGAGCTCGTGGACCAGTTGGCCGAGAACACACACAATCTGTGGGCACGCGAGCGCATTCAACAGGGTTGGACCTACGGCCTGAACGAGGACTCCGAAAATCATCGCAGCCCCCACCTGGTGCCCTATGCCAAAGTAGACGAGGCCATCAAGAAAGCGAACCGCGACACGGCCTCTGAGACAGTGCGCACCCTGTTGGTCTATGGCTATGTCCTAGATCCACCCACCGGCGAGGGCACCGAAGCTCTGCTCGCCGAGGCGCAACGCCTGAAGTTTGCAGCTTTTAGAACGTATCGAGTGGAGCGCAACTATGCCGTCACCTCCGGCAAATGGTACTTCGAGTTCGAGGTGCTGACAGCGGGTCCAATGCGCGTTGGCTGGGCACGCGCCGATTGCTATCCGGGCGCCATGTTGGGCAGCGAAGACACCAGCTGGGCATTCGATGGGCACAATGTGAGTATGCAAGGTTCTAGCTTTTCAAATTATAGGACATGTCTACCAATGATTGGTATGTCGTGATGAGCAAAGGTTCCATTGTGGGTAAATGCGATGTGAAGTCTGGTTCACAACGTTTGGTTAGACTTTAATGCAAGTTCAAAAACAAACTGATTATAGGTAACGAAAATGCATGCCGGATCGATCGAGCACTTTGGTGTTCGCTATGAGGCTGGCGATGTCATTGGTTGTTTCATCGACGTCAAGGAGCAAACCATCAGTAAGGATCCTAGCTGCACTGTCAACGTTAGCAACGTTGCATTACTTATTGAAATTTCGTTATGATCGAACGCATTTTGTTTAACTCTATTCTATTCTACTCAACTCAATTATTATTCAATTATTTGTTTTCTAATCAATACTTTTCCGTTATATATATAATTTAGCGAATACTCTCATATCTGATCATTAACCAAAATACCAAACAAACAATACGTTTAATTGGGGCTTTGATAGATCATGCGATCAATTGATACATTTTAAACATCAAATTACAACTTTTTAGGAAGAGAAAGTCTACGGTGGCAACAGTGAATCGTTTGGTAAACAATGTGGACCCGGGGATATAGTCGGAGTCTTTTTAGATCTAGCCGACCATACAATTAGTAAGAATTGCTTCTGAATGCTCGTTTGTTGTAATGTAAAACAAAAACAAAAACAAACCCCCAAAATACAAGATTTGTACATCCGTGCTTTTGATATCTACTAAATGTCCAGGTCCCTGCTATACGACAGCTAAGTACATATCCAGTATGTCACACAAAACCATCTCAGCAAGATCCAACGACAACCCGACAGCAATTCAACCACAAACAACTAGAAAATATATTATAATTACATAGACGACACTCGAACAGGGCATCATATATCGAACTACATACCAATCCGATAATGTTATATACAACAAAAACTCAAATTTGCATTTTTAGAAATATTTTCTAGTCCATTTTTGATCACACTCAATTTTGTTTTTTTGAAGTCCAACAATGTCCCATGCCCTAACACCTGATTTTTATTACTCTGATCACAAAAGCCTAACTATTGCATAGTATATCGAAGGACTACCTGAGCAAAAGGTGACACATCAGCTCATCTAAAAAAAAGCTTATTACTTAGTTCGATTTGCCTGTAAATTTACACCCTTAAATTTTGACTAATCAATGATTGAAAACGAAATCGAATTCATGCCAATAGAATTTCGTTCTCAATCCAGCTACTAATACTAATACATATACAAGAATTTGGCATGATATCTCTAACAGCTGAATCTGCTTCTTCTTTTTTGCCAACTAATCTGATGAACTGCAAACAGAGAATTGCAAGCAATCTAACAAGCACGCATTTTGCATAGGATTTTATTGTTTTCCTTTCTAGTGCGATGCGACTTTTTGATGAATTTTGATTTCTATTTAGAAAGACCAAGCATCGTAAGGATCGATTAACTAGTACGCACAAATTTCATGATCCTGCGCAGATTTCGGCCTGACTAGAACTCTTAATTTATTTAAAAGCAGCTTCGTTTAGATCTATTAATATCTATATAACAAGTCGACCCGAAACATCCAATGCGAGGCTAATCAAAAATTGCTATCTGCTTAGGCTTCTCATTGAATGGAGAACTTCTTATGGATGCCTTGGGTGGCGAGACAACTTTTGCCGATGTAACCGCTGAGGGCGTGGGCTTTGTGCCCGCCTGCACCTTGGGTGTGGGCCAAAAGGCGCGCTTAATTTATGGTCAAGATGTGGACTCCCTAAAGTTCTTTACCACATGTGGTCTGCAGGAGGGCTACGAGCCATTCTGTGTGTAAGTATAGGGAAAAGGATATACGTTTTAAAAACAACTACAACTAAATTCAATATTCCTATCACAGCAATATGCGACGCCCTGTCACGCATTGGTATACCAAGGATCAGCCCATTTTTGAGAATACCGAGGAAATGCCCGATTGTCGCATCGATGTGACGCGCATACCGGGTGGAGCTGATACTCCGCCCCATTTGAAAATCTCGCACAATACGTTCGAGACAATGGAGAAGGCGAATTGGGAATTCCTGCGTCTCTCCCTGCCTGTCACCTGCATGAGCGACTTCATCAGTGAGCAGGAAAAGGCGAGACGCTGGGAGGAGATCAAACTACGCCAATATCGCCTAATGCGCGAGGCCCAAGAGGCAGCTATTCAAATGCAGACCCAAACTGCAGCCCATATGGATCACATGCTCAAGAGCGGCTTCAATATGAACGACATTAAGGGCTTGACTCGCAATTTCGATGATCACACCGAGGCAGAAGCCGAGCACATGATGCGTGGACCCTCAAGGCCACCACGCAAAGGTTCCCTGACCCGCAATATTACATTCGAAACCGATATGACGGCTGCATTGGATGAGATGCAGCGCTCGTCGTCCGTATTGGACATGAATGGACTGGGCGATGATCTGGATGACAAAAAGAAACGTGGCCGCAGCCCGTTCAAGTTCTTTTCGAAAAAATCACGCGATCAGAGCCGTGAGAAAAATGGCTCCAGAACTGCAGACACATCGCTGGAGCGCAGAAATACGGTTGCCCATGGGAGAAATGTGGTTAACCAGCAGATGACAACACGAACACCAACCTTGCGTCTAAACAATGTAAGTAGGGAACAATATCTATTTATATACCTATATATAATTATGTATTCTCCCACTTTAGGCTGACATACCGCCCAGTCCAGTGCCTCAGGGTCCAAAACAGTTGAGCGCCACGAACTTGGGCCAGCCACCAGTCGAATCGTCTGGCAATGAGATGTTCGACGCCGAGTGCCTTAAGTTGATCAACGAATATTTCTATGGTGTGCGCATCTTCCCCGGTCAGGATCCCACCCACGTGTACGTTGGCTGGGTTACCACTCAGTACCATTTGCACAGTCGGGAATTCAATAAGAATAAGGTGCGACGCGGCTCAGTTTACATTGAGGATTATTACGAAGTGCCCATTGAACGCATCGACCGTCAGAGCTGTTACGTGGTGCGTGCCGATGAACTGTTCAATGAGGTAACCCAAGACGCCTCCGGCAAAGGTGCATCGCAGGGCATGTTTGTCGGTTGCTTTGTGGATACAGCGACTGGCATAATACGCTTCACCTGTGAGGGCAAGGAAACCTCGCATCGCTGGATGATGGAGCCAGATACCAAACTGTTTCCAGCTATTTTTGTTGAAGCCACCAGCAAAGAGATTCTGCAAATTGAGTTGGGCCGCACCCCAACCACGCTGCCATTGTCAGCAGCTGTGCTGCCCACCAGTGACAAGCACATCAATCCGCAGTCGCCACCCCGTTTGAAGGTGCAATGTCTGCGACCGCATCAGTGGGCACGTGTGCCGAACACTTCCCTGCAGGTGCATGCGCTGAAACTATCCGATATACGCGGCTGGTCAATGCTCTGCGAAGATCCAGTGTCAATGCTGGCCCTGCACATACCCGAAGAGGATCGCTGCATCGATATATTGGAGCTGATTGAGATGGACAAACTACTCTCCTTCCATGCTCACACTCTCACACTGTATGCTGCGCTGTGCTATCAATCAAATTATCGCGCCGCACATGCGCTCTGCCAGCACGTCGATCAGAAGCAGCTACTCTATGCCATACGCTCTGAGTATATGAGTGGGCCGCTGCGTCAGGGATTCTATGATCTGCTGATAGCGCTGCATCTCGAGTCGCATGCCACCACAATGGAGGTATGCAAAAATGAGTATATTACGCCGTTGGGCGCGGAATTGAAGGAGCTTTACGCTGAGGATGAGATGCGTCACTCACTCCGTTCGCTTGTCACGGAGTCTGTGCGACCGCAGTTGCGTATGACGGAAATCACGTAAGTGCAGTCGATCTAAGCTTAGCTCCTTGGTTAACCACACTGTCGTAGTATATCACATTTACATACTTGTCCATTTCAACGACAAGAATTAAGTACGAATGGCTAGTCCGTTCGCTGTCTGGTTTTTGTCATAATGCACCTGTGATTTCCTCATAACTCATCTTATTTCCAATACTTTCAATCCAAATCAAAAACAAATAAACACCTGCACTGATCCAACACTCTATGCACCACCAATCGAACCGATTACCGATTACCGATTACCGATCACAACAACAACAACAACAACAACTCCACCCGTTCAGTCCCCCTGTGATTGCAACATCTAGTATGCCAAGTGTTTCCAGCGAACCGATACCCAACATCGATCAGTTGTATTCCCCGAAGTTCCCATTAGAAGTAGTCAGAGAATTTGTAATGGAAGCACTTAAGGATGCTGTGGAAATAAATCAAGTGCATAACCGCGATCCCATCGGTTGGACCAATGAGAATCTATTCTTGTAAGTATATATCGTCAGTTAATATACCTCATTTATAACTGATTAATATCTTTATCAACTCTTATAGGCCACTTATTAAGCTAACGGATCGCCTACTGTTAGTTGGCGTCCTTACTGATGAGGACGTTCAAAAACTGTTAGTAATGGTGGATCCAGAGACTTGGGATGCCACTTTCGCCAGAGGTGGGAGAGAAGCAAAAGAAATTACTTCATATATAATCTATCCAATACATGTGACATATCTAATTGGTTTGTTTCACTATTTGCAGAGGGCAAAGATGAACATCGCAAGGGTTTGCTCACCATGAAAATGGCCGAAGGAGCCAAGTTGCAAATGTGCTACCTATTGCATCATCTGTACGACACTCAGCTACGACATAGGGTGGAGAGCATTATAGCATTCTCTCACGATTTTGTGGGCGATCTACAAACCGATCAGTTGCGCCGTTATATCGAGATTAAGCAATCCGATTTGCCAAGTGCTGTTGCGGCCAAAAAGACTAAGGAATTCCGTTGTCCACCCAGAGAACAAATGAACCAGATTCTTTGCTTTAAGAATCTTGAGTCTGACGACCAGGATAATTGCACCTGTGGTCTTGAGTTGCGCAGTCGCTTAAGCGAATTCCACGACTGTCTAATGCAAAAGGTATCGCTAAATGCGCTGCAGGAGCCGGATGGTACTGAGACTAATGCAATCGAAGAGATCAAAACGGGACCTATAACCAAAATCTACAATTTCATCAATACCGTCAAGGAGCTAGAGGAGGGACCCAAAGAAGTGGAGGAGCCTGAGAAAAAGACACCTGAAGAGGTTTTCCGCAAGGTCCTAATCAAAACCATCGTCAGCTGGGCTGAAGAATCACAGATCGAGAACCCAAAATTAGTTCGCGAAATGTTCAGCCTACTGGTACGGCAATACGATACGGTCGGTGAGCTGGTACGTGCTCTAGAAAAGACCTATGTGATCAACAATCGCGCACGAGATGATGTTGCTGAGATGTGGGTTGGCTTAAGCCAGATACGTGCATTGCTGCCTGTGCAAATGAGTCAGGAAGAAGAGGAGCTGATGCGTAAGCGTCTGTGGAAACTGGTCAACAACGCCACATTCTTCCAGCATCCAGATTTGATACGCATCTTACGCATACACGAAAACGTAATGGCCGTCATGATGAATACTCTAGGCCGTCGTGCTCAGGCACAAAGCGATGCCCCCGCCCAAACGGAGGGAGCCGAAGGTGTGCCCTCAAAGGAGAAAGACACCTCGCACGAAATGGTTGTGGCTTGCTGTCGCTTTCTATGTTACTTTTGCCGTACCGGACGCCAGAATCAGAAGGCCATGTTCGATCACTTTGACTTTTTGCTGGACAATGCGAACATATTGTTAGCCAGGCCCAGTCTGCGTGGTTCCACCCCATTGGATGTGGCATATTCGAGTTTAATGGAGAACACAGAATTAGCTCTGGCACTTAGGGAACACTATTTGGAGAAGATTGCAGTTTATCTGTCTAGATGTGGATTGCAAAGCAATTCGGAGCTTGTTGAAAAGGGATACCCCGATTTGGGCTGGGACCCGGTCGAGGGTGAACGATATCTGGACTTTTTGCGCTATTGCGTTTGGGTCAATGGCGAGAGTGTCGAGGAGAATGCCAACCTTGTCATTCGTCTTCTTATCCGTCGTCCAGAATGTTTGGGACCGGCTCTAAGAGGAGAAGGGGAAGGTCTCTTCCGTGCAATCGTCGAGGCCAATCGTATGTCGGAGCGCATATCGGATCGTTGTAAGATGCAAGACGAAGCCGAAGGCACCATAGCTGGACTCAATTTTACACATCCCCTACCAGAAGGCGACGAAGATGAGGACTATATCGATACAGGTGCCGCCATATTGAATTTCTATTGTACACTTGTTGACCTGCTGGGCAGATGCGCCCCCGACGTGTCCGTAATCGAGCAAGGCAAGAACGAATCACTGAGAGCTAGAGCTATTTTGAGATCTCTTGTGCCACTGGAAGACCTTCAAGGTGTGCTTAGCCTTAAGTTTACGCTAACACAGACTGCTCCCGGTGAGGAGAAACCGAAATCGGATATGCCATCTGGCCTCTTACCCAATAACAAGCAGAGTATTGTCCTATTTTTGGAACGTGTTTACGGTATTGAGACACAAGATCTCTTCTATCGGCTGCTCGAAGACGCTTTTCTGCCAGATCTGCGCACAGCCACAATATTGGATAAGAGTGATGGCTCAGAGAGCGACATGGCTTTAGCCATGAATCGCTACATTGGCAACTCCATTTTGCCACTGCTTATCAAGCACTCAAAGTTCTATAACGAGGCTGAGAACTATGCAAGTCTCTTGGATGCCACACTGCACACGGTCTATAGGTTATCCAAGAACCGTATGCTAACCAAGGGGCAGCGAGAGGCAGTATCCGATTTTCTAGTAGCGTTGACATCACAAATGCAACCTGCCATGCTCCTAAAGCTATTGCGCAAGTTGACTGTTGATGTATCCAAGCTATCCGAATACACGACGGTCGCACTCAGGGTAAGTTAATAATGCCCTACCACATTCATTAACTAATAAACTCTTTCCGATTTCTAGCTACTCACACTACACTTCGATCGCTGCGCTAAGTACTATGGCTCGACTCAAGGCCAGGGCTCGTATGGAGCTTCGTCAGATGAGGAGAAGCGTCTCACGATGCTTCTGTTCTCAAACATTTTTGACTCGCTGAGCAACATGGACTATGACCCGGAACTGTTCGGTAAAGCATTGCCCTGTCTAATTGCCATCGGCTGTGCCCTGCCACCAGACTATAGTTTATCGAAGAATACCGATGAGGACTATTATGGCAGACAAATGGGCGCACCAGATCAACCGCAATATGTGCCAAATCCAATTGATACGAACAATGTACATTTGGACAATGATTTGAATTCGTTGGTTCAAAAGTTCAGCGAACACTATCACGATGCTTGGGCCAGCCGCCGTTTGGAGGGCAGTTGGACATACGGCGAAATTCGATCCGATAACGATCGCAAGCACCCACGTCTAAAGCCCTACAATATGCTCAGTGAATATGTACGTAGTATATATATGTCAAAATCAATCAACTCGACTTTTAACGTTCTAATGGGCATACTCATCGCTAATCTCCACCATCTGTCTAAATATATCTCTGTATATCTATATCAATCTAATATTTATTTACACATCTTCACAGGAGCGTGAGCGCTACCGAGATCCGGTGCGTGAATGCCTCAAAGGTCTCCTGGCCATTGGCTGGACCGTTGAGCACTCTGAAATAGATTTGCCACTCAATCACCGTGGCTCGACGCGCCGTCAGTCGAAGCCCCAAATTGTATGTATTATGCCATTATTAGACTAACACACATATATATCCCAAAATTGATTTCATTAACGCCTCTTCAAAAATTTCTTACGCTCACAATTACGGAATATACCTATCGCACAATTGGCCACTTCTACACCTTCGCTTTTACTTGAAAACACTTTGGTGCTTACGCAAATAGCATGATTTTCAGAATGAGGGCAGTCCCTTCAACTATAATCCACATCCAGTGGACATGAGCAACCTGACGCTCAGCAGAGAAATGCAAAATATGGCCGAACGTCTGGCCGAGAACTCCCACGATATATGGGCGAAGAAGAAGAACGAAGAGTTGAATGGATGCGGCGGTGTTATACACCCGCAGTTGGTGCCCTACGACTTGCTCACGGACAAGGAGAAGAAGAAGGATCGTGAGCGTTCTCAGGAATTCCTCAAATACATGCAGTATCAGGGATACAAATTGCACAAGTAAGCCGGATAAGCCTAGGATCCTATAAAAGCTCATTCGATATAAAACTCTATTTATATATTATATTATTTATAGACCCTCGAAGGGTGGCGCTGTTGAGGAAGGGGGTGCCACACAAGCCGCCGTTGAGCTGCGCTTCTCCTATTCACTGCTAGAGAAGCTTATCCAATATCTGGATCGTGCCACCATCAACATGAAGCTACTGAAGCCATCGACCACGTTCAGTCGCCGCACCTCATTTAAGACGGCTTCGCGTGACATTAAGTTCTTCTCGAAGGTGGTGTTGCCTCTAATGGAGAAATACTTCTCCACACATCGCAATTACTTTATTGCCATTGCCACGGCAACGAACAACATAGGCGCCGCTTCGCTGAAGGAAAAGGAAATGGTTGCCTCCATATTCTGCAAATTGGCAGCTCTGTTGCGCAATCGCCTGAGCGCTTTTGGCCCTGATGTGCGCATCACAGTGCGCTGCCTGCAAGTGCTTGTCAAGGGCATTGATGCCAAGACTCTGACCAAGAACTGCCCCGAGTTCATACGCACATCTATGCTAACGTTCTTCAATCAAACGTCTGATGATCTGGGCAACACGATAATGAATCTACAGGATGGCAAGTACAGCCATTTGCGTGGCACACACCTAAAGACCTCCACGTCATTGGGCTATGTGAATCAGGTGGTGCTGCCAGTGCTGACTGCGATGTTTGATCACCTGGCGGCCTGCGATTACGGCAGTGATCTGCTACTCGACGAGATTCAAGTGGCCTCTTATAAGATTTTAGCTGCCCTGTACCACTTGGGCACCGATGCGACACTGACACATGACCGCAAATACCTGAAAACGGAAATTGAAAGACATCGCCCTGCTTTGGGCTCTTGCCTGGGCGCCTACAGCTCGTGCTTCCCAGTCGCCTATCTGGAACCGCATCTCAATAAGCACAACCAGTACTCTTTGCTAAATCGCATTGCGGATCATTCGCTGGAGGCCCAGGACATTATGGTCAAAATGGAAAGCTGTATGCCCAACTTGGAAGCGATCCTAACAGAAGTGGATCAGTTCGTTGAGTCGGATAAGACCTATGCCGATGCACCGCACATCATTGATGTTATATTGCCACTGCTATGCGCCTATTTGCCTTTCTGGTGGTCTCAGGGCCCCGATAATGTGAGTCCGACCAGTGGCAATCATGTGACCATGGTCACAGCGGATCACATGAATTCGCTGCTAAGGAATGTGCTTAAGATGATCAAGAAAAATATCGGCAATGATAATGCGCCCTGGATGACACGCATTGCAGCCTACACTCAGCAGATCATCATCAATACATCAGAGGAGTTGCTCAAGGATCCATTCCTGCCATTGGCGGAGCGGGTCAAGAAGCGCACCGAGAATATGCTACACAAGGAGGACAGTATGAGGGGATTCATAAAATCTGCCACAGATGATACTTCGCAAGTGGAAACGCAACTGCAAGAGGATTGGAACCTGCTTGTGCGAGATATATACTCATTCTATCCACTTCTCATCAAATACGTGGATCTGCAGCGCAATCATTGGCTAAAGGATAACATCCCAGAGGCCGAAGAGCTTTACAATCATGTCGCTGAGATCTTTAATATCTGGTCAAAGAGTCAATACTTCTTGAAGGAGGAACAGAACTTTATATCCGCCAACGAAATTGATAATATGGCTCTGATAATGCCAACGGCCACACGACGATCGGCCATATCCGAGGGCGTGCCGGCAGTGGGTGGCAAGGTAAAGAAGAAGAAGAAGAACAGGGACAAGAAACGAGACAAGGACAAGGAAGTGCAGGCCAGTTTAATGGTTGCCTGTTTGAAGCGTCTACTGCCCGTTGGCCTAAATCTATTCGCGGGTCGCGAACAGGAGCTGGTACAGCATTGCAAGGATAGATACCTAAAGAAGATGAACGAATACGATGTCATAGAATTTGCACGCAATCAGTTGACATTGCCCGACAAACTGGATCCATCGGACGAGATGTCGTGGCAGCATTATCTCTATTCGAAACTGGGCAAAACCGAAGAGCCAGTCGATGAGCAGGCTCTGGAGAAGGTGAATGCCAATTCGAATGAGAAGGGTAAAGACAAGACGACGGAGACCGTTGATCGGATTGTGGCCATGGCTAAGGTTCTGTTTGGCCTGCATATGGTAAGTAGACGGGGAGAGGGGGGTGACGTTCTATACCCACATATGGTATTGCAAATACATATACTCTTATACAAGATCTCTCTCTCTCTCTCTGTTTCTCTTGTATTTTATATATATATTTATTTCTCAATACCAACTGATATTACTTAAATACTTTTATACTTATATATACTTTTTCAACTCGGCACTTTTAACTTTTCTTTTCAACACGATATGCCCCAATTAAATATATAACGTACATTTCAACGACATATAATTTCCAACTGCTGACCAAATCGTGAACGAAACAATTACAGATCGACCATCCACAACAGCAGAGCAAAAATGTCTACAGGAGCGTTGTGTCAATACAAAGGAAGCGTGCCGTTATCGCATGTTTCCGTCAGACATCGCTACATTCTCTACCCAGGTTATTACCGATATATTCACTGCATTACTAATACACATGCGTACGCACATTTCTACAGCGGCTAACAGCATGTGTGTGTATGTATGTAAAGTAACGGAACTTTATATGAAGATCAGCATTTACATAGATATTTAGAAGCGGGCTCTATTTACTTACATGCACATATACATAGCTTTAGCTAAAACATGGGACCAAGTGTTAGGCTTTTACACTGAATTGAATTAATATAATTTATAATTTACATCACATTTCGCACTTTGTTTTTTCTTTTTTTGTATTTCGTTCACCCACTGATTTCAACTAACTAAAATTGTACTAAAACGCAATACCACTTAGTGTGACCGTAGTGCTGTAACTCATTTTTGTCTTTTAATATGTATGTATGTATTTTTATGCTCTTGCTTGCTATTGTACGCTCCATATAGGCATCCGGCGCCAAGAACAAAACAAAACGTTGGAGTTCCAAAATTTCGGTCGCCCGACGCCAGGCAGTTATTTCAAGCTTACGCGCCAAGCATCTATATCGTATGAGCAGGTGGTAGCCACAAAAATACTAATATCTTATACATCAACCTATACATATGCATATAAGTATGCAATTGATTGCGATTATTTCCTTGTTTTTAGTATTTAAGCCCTTGCAGATTGCAGTATTTAATAACTACTATATCCATGGTCACTCTGTCCGCTGTCTTCAATTCTTTTTCGAACAGATCTGCAAGGGCTTTAATTAACGTTCGGCGTACCGAAGGCTTTTATTTCGTAGCGTTTTTAGCTGTTTAACTGGAAAACTAAAAGCATGCCAATTAAGTTAGCGTTTGTCATATTCAAATTGGTATTAATAACGATCTCTTACTGCCCACAGACATCGTGCATGCAATATCTTCGCGCGCACCTACTACGAGCAATGGCTGCAGGAGGAGAACGTCGGTCAGGAGGTGATGATCGAGGATCTGACTCAGACATTTGAGGAGTCAGAGAAATCGAAGAAGGACGAGGAGGAAACCGATGGCAAGCCGGATCCATTGACCCAGCTGGTGACCACCTTCTGCCGCGGTGCCATGACCGAGCGCAGTGGCGCACTGCAAGAGGATTTATTGTACATGTCCTATGCCCAAATAGCGGCCAAGTCTTGCGGCGAAGAGGAAGAGGAAGGCGGCGAGGATGGCGAAGCCGGCGAGGGCGGCGAAGAGGGCGAGGGCACTAGTATTCATGTGAGTTAATGAAATTTATAGAGAATGAGTTAAATACTAAATTAATAATTAATAACTAATCTATACTAACCCCAATTATGCTTGCAAATTAATCTAATTTGATTGAAAAGTGTCGCATGGCACAGCTAATGGTAAATATTGTAATATAAACTCCAATCCTCAAAGGTCATTATTAGACCTAACCGACTGCTTGATTGATTGATGGAGTTAGGATAACATAAATCTCTAACTCTACCACAGCTAATACCTCCACTCAGATTCCACATATATTCTAAACTTCTAATCCTCAACTCTCGACAGGAACAAGAAATGGAGAAGCAGAAGCTGCTGTTCCACCAGGCGCGACTGTCGAATCGTGGCGTTGCCGAAATGGTGCTGTTGCACATATCCGCCTCCAAAGGTATACCTTCGGAGATGGTCATGACGACACTCAATTTGGGCATCGCCATCCTGCGCGGCGGCAACATCGACATCCAAATGGGTATGTTGAATCACTTGAAGGAGAAGAAGGACGTGGGTTTCTTCACCTCCATAGCCGGGCTGATGAACTCGTGCAGCGTGCTCGATCTGGATGCATTCGAGCGCAACACAAAGGCCGAGGGTAAGCTCACCTTAGTAACTATCCTCGCTGTGTGAACCTGCTTCAAATTTTGCTGAGCTCTTAACGTATAATTGATTATTATTATAATTATTATTAGTGCTATTATTATTACGATTATTATTGTGATTCTGGCATCATCGCGTCTCATGCTGCATTCTTCTAAGTTCAATTATTGATTTCGTCTCTCCTTCCAACTACTTTCCCCCCAAATCATCCAACATATACACACGCATGCCGTTTATATCCCGTATCCCGTATATGTATATGTACCTGATCCCCGCTATCGTTGTAAAAACCACAAAAACAAAGAGTATATTCCAAGTGCGGGTGCAGGTCTTGGTGTTGGCTCCGAGGGCGCGGCGGGTGAGAAGAATATGCACGATGCGGAGTTCACGTGTGCTCTATTCCGTTTCATTCAACTGACCTGCGAGGGTCACAATTTGGGTAAGTCTCTCATCAAATATGTAGCATATATATCTGCTATATACTACCCTAATCCCTTCTAGAATGGCAAAACTATTTACGCACCCAGGCTGGCAATACAACCACTGTTAACGTGGTCATCTGTACGGTGGATTATCTGCTGCGTCTGCAGGAATCGATTATGGACTTCTATTGGCACTACTCCAGCAAGGAGATCATTGACCCGGCTGGCAAGGCGAACTTCTTTAAGGCCATCGGCGTGGCTAGTCAAGTGTTCAATACGCTCACTGAGGTCATCCAGGGTCCCTGTACTCTGAATCAGCAAGCCTTGGCCCATTCCAGGCTGTGGGATGCGGTCGGCGGTTTTCTGTTTCTGTTTTCGCATATGCAGGACAAACTCTCGAAGCATTCGAGTCAGGTGGACCTGTTGAAGGAGCTGCTCAATCTGCAAAAGGATATGATCACCATGATGTTGTCCATGCTGGAAGGCAATGTTGTGAATGGTAGGTCTGACTGAAGCTGAGCCAAGCAACAATACAAATATTCTTCTACTCTTTCTAGGCACTATTGGCAAGCAGATGGTGGACACCCTTGTTGAGTCGGCTAGCAATGTTGAGCTGATTCTCAAGTATTTCGATATGTTCCTGAAATTGGCTGACTTGATCGAGTCGCCCAGTTTCCATGAGATCGATATGAAAAACGAGGGCTGGGTAATACCCAAGGATTTCAGAGAGAAAATGGAGCAGTCCAAGAACTACACACCGTAAGGCAACCGCGAGTCCTTATGCCAAGAAAACTTCTAACGATTTCATATTCCCCTTTTCAGGGAGGAAATGGATTTCCTTTTGGCCTGCTGTGAACGCAATCACGAAGGCAAAATTGATTATAGAGCCTTTGTCGAACGTTTCCACGAGCCATCAAAGGAGATCGGTTTCAACCTGGCTGTGCTGCTGACCAATCTGAGTGAACACATGCCCAACGAGCCGCGTCTGGCGCGTTTCCTGGAGACAGCCGGCTCTGTGCTGAACTATTTTGAGCCGTTCCTGGGTCGCATCGAAATCTTGGGCAGCTCAAAGCGTATTGAGCGTGTTTACTTCGAGATCAAGGACTCGAACATCGAACAGTGGGAGAAGCCGCAGATTCGCGAATCGAAACGTGCCTTCTTCTACTCGATTGTCACGGAGGGCGGCGACAAGGAGAAACTGGAAGCATTTGTTAACTTCTGTGAGGATGCCATCTTTGAAATGACCCATGCCTCTGGCCTGATGGCCACGGACGATGGCGGCGGCAATGTGAAGCGGGATACGGCCTACAGTTCCTACATGAGCGAAGAGGAGGAAGAGCGCGCAGCTCGGGATCCGATTAGGCGCACAATAACCGCTGTAAAGGACGGTCTGAAGTTCGGAGTTCATATGTTGAGTCCGGCGAACATCAAGCACCAAATCGGAGTTATGCAAACGAAATCGATACCTGAACTAATTGTTGGATTCTTTAAGATAATATTCTATATGTTCTACTACACGGGCTACGCACACTACTGTGTGGTGCGCTACATCTTTGGCATTCTGTTGAATCTGATGCGTGGCCCAGCACCCGAGCAGGAGGAGGAAGAAGCTCTTGTTGAGGAGGAAACATTTGGACGAGCGCTGCCGCCGTTGCCACTGGAAGAGCCGCCGGGTCCGGTTCAAGCATTTGGGCTGGACATAAACAAAGAAGAAAACGGCATGTATAAGGTGGTGGTGCACGAGTCGCCAGCGAGCTCATCTGTGGAGGAGGGCGGTGAATCCAGCCCAGAAGATGGCGCAGCTGTGCCTGGAGAACTACTCGAGGGCGAACTGCATCAGGAACCCATTTCAATAGTTGATATGCTGGGCGGCGAGGCGGCTAAGAAGGCAGCTCAAGAACGTCAAGAGGCGCAGAAGGCTCAAGAGGCTGCCATGGCATCCATTGAGGCGGAGGCTAAGAAGTCATCGGCGGCACCACAAGAGACACCAGCGGTGCACCAGATCGACTTCTCGCAGTACACGCACCGCGCCGTCAGCTTCTTGGCTCGCAACTTCTACAATTTGAAATATGTGGCGCTCGTGTTGGCATTCAGCATTAACTTTATGTTGCTCTTCTACAAGGTAACCTCATTCAACGAGGAATCCGAAGGATCGGCCGAGGAGGAACTAATTCTGGGCTCCGGGTCGGGTGCCGGTGCGGATATCGGCTCTGGTCTGGGTGGTTCAGGTGATGGGTCGGGCGATGGCGACTTCGAAGACGATGATATACCGGAACTCGTGCACGTGGATGAGGACTTCTTCTATATGGAGCATGTGCTGCGCATAGCTGCTCTACTCCACTCCCTGGTGTCGTTGGCCATGCTGATCGCGTACTATCATCTGAAGGTGCCACTGGCCATATTCAAGCGGGAAAAGGAAATCGCACGTCGCCTGGAGTTCGATGGTCTGTTCATAGCCGAGCAGCCAGAGGATGATGACTTTAAGTCCCATTGGGATAAGCTGGTCATATCGGCCAAGAGCTTCCCTGTCAACTATTGGGACAAGTTCGTCAAGAAGAAGGTCAGGCAAAAGTACAGCGAGACCTACGACTTCGACTCAATCTCGAACCTGTTGGGCATGGAGAAGAGCGCATTTACGGCACAGGAGAGCGAAGAGACGGGCATTCTGCGTTACATCATGAACATCGATTGGCGCTACCAGGTGTGGAAGGCCGGAGTCACCTTTACGGACAACGCCTTCCTCTACTCCCTGTGGTACTTCAGCTTCTCGGTGATGGGCAACTTTAACAACTTCTTCTTTGCCGCCCATTTGCTGGATGTGGCTGTTGGCTTTAAGACACTGCGCACGATCCTGCAATCCGTAACCCACAATGGCAAACAACTCGTGCTGACCGTGATGCTGCTTACGATTATCGTCTATATATACACGGTGATTGCGTTCAACTTCTTCCGCAAGTTCTACATTCAGGAGGAGGACGAGGAAGTGGACAAGAAGTGCCACGACATGTTGACCTGTTTCGTCTTCCACTTGTACAAGGGCGTTAGAGCAGGCGGTGGCATAGGTGACGAGATTGGAGATCCCGATGGAGATGATTATGAGGTCTATCGCATCATCTTCGACATCACATTCTTCTTCTTCGTCATTGTCATCCTGTTGGCCATCATCCAGGGTTTGATTATCGACGCCTTTGGCGAGCTGCGTGATCAGTTGGAGTCGGTCAAGGATAACATGGAATCGAATTGCTTTATTTGTGGCATGGGCAAGGACTTCTTCGACATAGTCCCGCATGGCTTCGATACGCACGTGCAGAAGGAGCACAATCTGGCCAACTATATGTTCTTCCTGATGCATTTGATCAACAAACCGGATACGGAGTATACCGGCCAGGAGACCTACGTATGGAATATGTACCAACAGCGCAGCTGGGACTTCTTCCCGGTGGGCGACTGCTTCCGCAAGCAATACGAGGACGAACTCTCTGGCGGCGGCGGTGGCGGAGGCTGAGTCTCGTTTTTACTACAATTTATATGACGATGGTTAATATCTCTATGATAATATTGATATATGTTCGAATTCTCTCAATAATAAATAATATTCTAATTAATTTAAGTATATTTTACATAAATTACGGCTGCTCGACCAAATAAATCGATTCATTTTTACCGAAGTTGAAAGCAAACTCAGTTTTCATTGTTATATACCTTTTTTTTTTTAAATACACATTGATAACATCAATAAATATAAAATATGTTAACTTATTCATAAAAACAAATCACATAATTAATGTTGTTAATTTCCTTAAAACTCTCTTTAAAAATCACAGCTACTCATCCATGTTTAACATCTAAATCTGGCCTAAGTTAAAGCAAGTTAGGCCTCAATTGCTTGGTGGACATATTGTTCATATCTGTGCGATATATATATATAGTATATATACTATATCAGTGCCATTTCTATAACGTATTTCATATTCAATTCGATTTGCCTCACAGGCCAACTTGACTAGCGAAAATTGTACAGTTGAAAATAATATAGAATGAATACAACGAAAATCGCAACAAAATATCAGCAATCGAGTCGCTTCTTCAAGCGAAATAACTCGGCATCGCCAATGCCATTCATGTTGTCCATGTGCAAGTTGCGCAGTGTGTGCACGCCGGACAACCGATCCTCAATGTCCATGTACATGCGACGGCAGCGATAGATGGACAGCGTCTCCAGACACTCGCAATTCACGATGATGGCATCAATGGTGTGATCCGTCAACTGGCTGCAGCCGCTGATGTCCAGGGAGCGCAGCCGCTGCAGCTTCTCCGTGATTATCTTAATGCCCTGATCACTGATGTTGTAGCAGTCGGATAGATCGAGCACCTCGATGGCTGGGCAGTTGTTAACTAAGGCCTCCATGCCCAACAGCGATATCTGCTGGCAGTTCGAGAGCAACAGCTTGTTCAGCTCGATGTGCTTGAGGCCGTATTTGAGGGAGACATCGCTGATTTTGTTGCAGCCACGCAGATTGAGGGATCGCAGTCCACGCAGCTCTTGTATATTGTGGCCCTCGAAATCCTCCTCGTTGATCAGATTCATTTCGTAGGCGGCGAACATGGCCTGCTTGCGTTTCGCGTCCCGCACAATTTCCTCCTCCGCCTTGCTGCGCAACGATATCTTGATCGACTGCAATGAGCCGCTGAATCCATCGGACGGTGGGTAGACATTACCTATAGCTGAGCTGCGATTCAGTTCCAGCTTAGCTATATTGATGCCAGTCAAGGCGGCGTCTGTTAGCTAAAGAAATGAATAATAAGTCGAATAAATAAAGCCTCAATAGATTCATTCACTTACCCGACAACAGCTCTCGAGCGAGAGCTCTCTCAGCCAGCATAGTTGATTGATGATGTGCTGCATGACCTCGTCTGTGACGGCGTTGACGCAGTGATTGAGATGCAGCGAGCGTAGAGCATGCAGATTCCTCGCTATCGACTTGATGGACTCCTCACAGATGGTCAGAAAAGAGACGTTTAGCTCCTGGAGCACATTATTCTCTTCACGCGCGATGCCCTCTATGATGCCGCTGCTGTTGATGCCATCACAATTCGATATATCGAGCAGGCGCAGTCGAGGCAAATTACGTAAGCTTACAGCGCCTGTATTCGAGATGCCGGAGCAGGCATTGATCTTGAGCTCCTCCAGCAGAGGATTTGCCTGAACAATGACCGCGAGGCAATCATCATTCAGACACATCGTCGACGAGAGATCCAGCGCTCGCAACTGAGACTGAGTGCAGAGAAAGCTGCGGATGGTCGAAGCATTCAGTTGCCTGCAACCTGCTAGATAGAGACGTCGCAACTGCAACCCGGGCTGAGCGTGTTCGTCGGCCTTGCTCAGCTCGCAGAGCGCCATCAGCGAGTGGCCGATGAGAGTGTAGCTGAAGTCGAGTGTGTGGAGAACTCTGCGCTGCTGGCTGAGCACATTTTGTATGTATTTGAAGGTCAGCACCGATTCACTGGGCGTGCTGGGCTCATTCGGATAGAAGCGTCGATGGATGGCGTTGTGAAAGGAGATCTGGCAGCCGGACATATTCAGCAACTCCAAGTTGGGCATCAGAGCTGTTAGCCTCAGGAGTATGGCATCGGTGAGATATTGATTTCTGCAGATGGTCAGCTCTCTGATAGTAGCCAAATGTGCCGAGATCTCATCCAAGTCACACGAATTGCTATCCAGGAACGTGGCGGACATGAACAAGGGCAAACAGCGCGTTACGGAGAGGGTTTGCAGATGGGGCAACAGGCTCAAGATGCCATAGAATTGCTTATCATTCAAGTCGACGTTGTCCAGGGTCAGGGAGTGCGCCGACTCGCCGATGAATGTCATCAGCTCCTGCACCTGGCCCAGCGTCACATCCTCGAACAGAAAGTGACGAAACCGTCGCTCACATCGCTTCAAGTCGACTGCGGGACTGTGTTGATCCGATAAAACGACTTTCGAGAAGCGGACACGGGTGCGTGCTATGAATTCGGTGTGATAGAGAGCGCTTCTCCAACGTTGACAGGTGGTGCCAGCTGCCAACAGATCCGAATAGCCCAGATATTTATATACATGCAGCACAATCTGTATCAAATATCAAAATCATTCATTTCGTCAGCTGACTTTGGGTCACGAGTAACAGAAAACTGAAAATAACATACTTCTAGGGGCAGATCACTATAGCTGTAGAGACAATAGTCCATGGACGACATTCTATATATATTTTTATATAAATATATAAATAACCTTTTATGCCAAAATTCCTAGCCCCAACAAACCAACTTTTAGTTCAACTGCCCCAACACTAATCCATCTATAACTATCAGGCAGTGTGACCGCTTAGTACTTTGCAAAAAAATACCACCCGTTGGAATAGGGGTATTCCTATAATTAAATTTAGTATTTTAAGCGGAGGTATGTACAATGCTTTTCATGCGTTTCACACATTGAGTATATGAGTAAAAGTAGATCGGAATTATTTATTTGTGGTGCTTAAGGCTGATTTGAGGTGTTGTAAATATAAAATAACTGTCTTCTGACTTACAGTGTAATTAATTATTATGTAAGTCAAAAAATTGCAAGCAGTTAACTAAATAAGTAAGTAATAAGTAAAATATATGCGCTAAAGTTCATGCATAGCCAAATCAGTATTTTTTTCAGCTCAGCTGTTTTGCTGCTCTTGTGGTATATATCCCCATTTGGTAGCGGCCACACTTTGTCTATGACATCAGTTTCAGCTTTGCTGTCCAATTTTGTTTCGCAAAACTTTTTGCAAACTTGCGCAAAATAGCAAGTAGTTGATAAACTGTCGAGGAAAACAAATCGCAGTGCCCAACATAATGGCCGATCCAAAATTTCAGAACCTGCCCGGCATTGTAAGCTACCAGCCTGATGAATTACTCACCGAAAGCAGCTTTTACATACATACATATGTACATATTTTATATATATATATTCAATTTAGGCTTATGACCAGCCGGATGTTTTTGAGACTCCTGACGATCCTGAGGTCGATACATCCGACTATTATGAAGAGGAGCCGGAAAACGAGGCAATTGAGCGCTTGCACATTTCACCAAGCATCGCCCACAAACGCTTTAGCAATGCAACGCTCGAGGGCAGCGTCGACTTCACTGATCGCATTGGACGTCGCTTGTGCCGTGGCTACGATGTGCGAGGCGGAGAATATGAGCTCGTTGGCCAAGGGGAAAAGGAGACACCGGTGCAAAAGTGTCAGCGGTTGCAAATTGAAATGAACGAACTGCTCAATGAGGTGGCCGCCTTGCAGGTGGACCGCAAGATTGCCGATGAGGAAAAACAATCCTATGATGCGGTGGCGACTGTGATAAGCACAGCCAAGCGAGTATTGGATACATTGAAGCTGGAGCAAGTGCTGGGTAAGGAGCAAATGCCCAACGATAAGCAGGTGAAAGCACTCGTGGCCCAAGTCGAAGAATTTAAGCAATCCGGCGTGCTAACAGCTCTGCCCACACCCGGCACTGATTTGGCAGCAACTGCACGTATAGCGAATCTCGAACAGCGTTTGCATCAGCTGGAAAAGGCTGTGGGCGCACAGCCAGAGAAACTGAGTCGCCTAACAGCCGTCACGAACACCTCCAATGTGCTTGAGGCTGTGCGACATCTGAGCACCAAGGCGGCTCTGCTCCAGCCGGACAAACTGGATGCCATCGAGCAACGTCTGACCACATTAACTGGCAAAATGGATGCCATTGCTGAGAAGTCCAGTGGCAGTTCCCAGGATGCCAAGCGGGATCAGAAGGTCTCCGAGCTCTACGACCTGGCGAAGCGTACTGAACCCGTTGTGGAAATGTTACCACATGTTATTGAGAGAATGCAAGCACTGGAAGCTCTGCATAAATATGGTATTCCAAATATATATATAAATATTCATTTCAATTTCATTTTTAACCAATTCTCTCTTTGCAGCTAACAACTTTGCTAAAATAATAGCTGAAATTGAACAGAAACAGGGCACTATTACCACCAGTTTGGTTAATAACAAAGAACTCTTACATTCTGTGCAGGAAACATTTGCCCAAAACTTGGAAACAATCAACTTAAAAGTCGCTAAAGTTGAGCAAAGAGTTGCTGCTATAACTAACGCTAAATAAATATGCTCAGCATAATAAACATATGTAACAGACATCTAGCATTATAAAAGTTATACATGAAATAGATATTTATTTGTATCAATAAAGCAAATGCTTCATATTTCCATAAATAAATAACCATAAGATTGTCCCAGACTCTTTAGGGCTGCGACAAACTAGATCAACTAGTCAAAAAAGCCAGAAATAACTAGCACCAATTTGGACTTCCAGCAAACATCGACGGGAAAATAGCTAAAATTGACAACACTGTTGCATACACAAACACTTATCGAAAAGAAAGAATCGATTCATCGTGATTTATATTTGTTTGCATATCGTGATATCGCCCACGAAGTACCTGCTTTCGATAGCAGCATTATCGATTGTGCCACAGCTTGTAGTTCTTGAAACGAATTAGAAAGACCTATTTATATAAAATTATAAATCTTTTATATATATTGTTTATTTTTTATTTAACAATAAATATATAAAAAGAGCTGCGTAAGTTGACATTTATACATTACTTCAAATTTACATAATGCAGCTTGCGGCATTTGTTGGCCACGCCAATGTTTTTTTTTTGAAGAAGAAAAAAAGTGATGACGAGGCGCGCTCCAATTGGACGTTCCATTACAATTCGCTTTAAATTCGATTTAGTTACTGCGAATACAACTTTTATTTTCAGAGCGCAACTACAATGAAAATCAAAGAGCTGCAAAAGACGGTGAACATTGCCTGGTCGCCAGCGCAGCAACAACAAATTTTGCTAGCTGCCGGCACAGCGGCTCAGCAATTCGATTCAAACGCAAATGCCACATTAGAGATCTACTCGCCGAGCATCGGGGATGCCAGCTATGATTTGGAGCTGAAAGCCAGCGTGCCCAGCGACTACAAGTAAGCATCTGGATATATAAATATATCTGAATCAGTAAACATAATTATCTTTTCTTAGATTTCAGAAGCTGATTTGGAGTCCTCATGCAACGCATGCAAATGGATTGATAGTTGGTGGCTGCGAGGCAGGCCATATCAATGTCTATTCGGCAGCTAAGATGTTGGCCAATGAAGAATCATTGGTCGCCAGGCAGGACAAGCATACGGGCGCCGTCAGCGGCTTGGATTTTAATCCATTTTTAAACAATTTGCTTGCTTCGTGTGCTTCGGAATCGGAGATTTACATTTGGGACTTGAATAACCCAGTGACTCCACTCAATCCTGGTGCTAAGACGCAGCCGCTTGAGGATGTGAAGAATGTCGCTTGGAACCGGCAAGTGCAACATATCTTGGCATCAGTGTTCAGCACTCGCTGCGTCATCTGGGACTTGCGCAAGAGTCAGCAGATTATCAAGCTGTCCGATACTCAGTCGAGGGTTAGATGGCATGCCATTGAATGGCACCCGGAGGTGGCCACTCAAGTCTGGCTGGCCTCGGAGGATGATCAGGCACCGGTTGTGCAGCTGTGGGATTTGCGTTATGCCACCGCGCCGGCAAAAACTTATCAGATTCACGATCGTGGAGTTCTGGGCATGTCCTGGTGCTTGCAGGACACCGATTTGATGGTCTCGTGTGGCAAGGATAATCGCATCTACTGCTGGAATCCAAATACTAAAATACCTGAAGGCGAAATCCTCTCAGAGGTAGCCACCACAGCCTCCTGGTATTCAGATGTGCAATTCTGTCCACGCAACCCAGCGTTAATAGCCAGCGCCAGCTTGGAAGGAGCTGTATCTATATACTCCCTAAATGGTGGCACACACCAGTTGGTGCAAACATCAGAGAAGATTGCCGACTCTTTCCCAGGCATGGACCAATTTGCTCAGGCTCCACTGCCCCAGCAGGCCACGCAAGTGGTTTATCACGACTTGACGCACGCTCCCAAGTGGATGAAGCGCCCATGTGGCGTGGCCTTTGGTGTTAGTATAAGAAAGCACTTTCGTTATTGTAGCCAACTAATTCGTGTTTCGTTCACAGTTTGGTGGAAAATTGGTTAGCTTCAACAACACATCGAAGACGGTGACGGTATCCCAGTTGACCACAGAACCCGAGCTCGTGGAACGTGCCAATGCCTTGGAAGTCTCCCTGGCGGAGGCGGATTATGCCGAGTATTGCAGGCAGCGAGCTGACAAGTCCACCGATCAGCATGGTCGTTACATTTGGTATTTCATCAAAGCGAACTTTGAAATGAATCCAAAGGAAGAAATGCTCAACCTTTTAGGTAAGCAAACCATTCAGATATAACTGATGTAATTCTTATAATTATTTAAATACCCGCTTTAGGCTACAACAAGGAGGACATCGATGGCAAATTCACAAAGTACGTCAAGGAGACTGAGGAGAGCAACTCGCAGTCTGACGTGGACACGCTCACAACTCGCATATCAACCCTAACACATGTGAGTTTCCGTTCTCTGCATTCAGCTCTTATCTCTATGAGCATATAAACATATACTTGTCCCACATTGCGTTATCAATATTTGGGCATTGCTTCAGTTCTGTTCATCTTGTTCGTCTTGTATATTCCACTGATAAACATTTGTTTTTTTGTCATGCTTGCCCAACATTCGGTTGCTTTGTAGAGCGATTCATCTGAGGTTGAATGCGATCAAAGCACCAACTCAAGCACCGATAATTCGGTAAGAAATTCGATGCGCAAGAAACTCATTTACTCAATGATCACTCAATTATTGCTAAGAGCAATTAAAATGAAATTTATATCAGAGTGAATTCATAAACAATCTATATCTTTAGCAAACGAACGACATTAAAACTCCATTTGACGGCTCGATCGATCAGCAAACTCTGAATGATTATGCAGCTGCAGCCAGGCCACAATTTAAGATACCCAGCGGCGATCGTAAGTGAATATGCTACATATTATATATAACTCGACTCTCTAAATAATTTGCTTTGCTTCCAAGATACCGACAGCTTGATTACGGAAGCCATACTGACGGGCAATGTGGAGGCTGCTGTCGAGCTCTGTCTGGAGGCACAGCGCGTACCAGAGGCTCTGATCATCGCCTCGACAGCGGGCATAGAGACGCTTACGCGCACCCAGACACGTTATTTGCTGCAGCAAAAGAACGAATTGTCGAATGTCATCTCGGCCTTGGTTACGCGCGATTGGCTGGACTTCGTCAATCGCTGCACCGTGGACTCCTGGAAGGAGGCTCTAGTAGCTGCCCTTAAGCATAGCGAGCGCAAGTTGGTGGACATATGCGAGAGGCTCGGCGATCGGTTGCTGAACGAGTCTAGCAACAGCAGCATCGAGCTGACACGCAATGCTATGCTGTGCTATATCTGTGCCGGCAGCATTGACAAGCTGGTCACTGCCTGGTATCAGCTGAAGCAACTGGAGCAGCAGAATCAGAACTACAAATTGAATACAAATGAGTTGCAGGAGCTGGCCGAGGTGGTGATGTTGCTGACTAAGTCATTGGAACAGCAGGGCATTGCTGTGGACCTAGCCGGTAGATTTGCTGGCTTTATCTCAGAATATAGTGGACTACTTGCCTCCCAGGGCGCCCTGACCGCTGCTCTGCAGTATATAACCACATTAAGCAGATCTAATGCGGACAGCGAAGATTTAAAAGAGCTGCGTGAGCGCATCAGCAAAGCGGTAAATGTGGATCATGTGCAACCTACAACAGGAGCAGCAACTGCAGCACCTATGGGCTACATGCGACCAATGGAACCGCGTGGGTCCTTCTCACATCCGGCGAATCCTATACCGTATAATCCATACAACCCAAATGCTACTGTGACAAATGGCAGCTGGCAACAGCCAGCAGCGCCGCCGGCTGCGCCCTTCCAGCCAGCTCAGCCACCTACACAAATCTTCAATCCGCCACAAATGAAAGCTGAACCGCTCACCCATCCGCCACGACCTCTCAGCAATGCCAGCTCCTCAAGTGGCGCCCCACAGCCGGCAGGAGCACCAGCAACTGGTCTTCACTCGCGATCCAAATATGTTTTGGATCCTTCGGTGGCTGCGTCCAACTCTCCCTATGGCATGGCCTACAATCCAGTGCCAGCTCCAGCAGCTGTTCCTTTCACTGGTGTTCCTGTCTCACAGCTGGCCAGTGTGCCGCTAATGAATAATAGCAGCGCCTTCAACACCAATCCTTTATCTTCGGCTCAGCAATATAATCCAACGCCTTTTACTGGAGCCCCTCAAAACAACTACCTACCAGGTGTAGCACCCATTGAGACAATGCAGCCTGCAGCTGCACCAGCACCACTTCTCCAGAATATACAACGTAATCCAACTCCTCCACCAGGCTGGAATGATCCACCAGCCTTGAAGTCTTCTCGAGTGGTAAGTACTGTAAGCCATAGACTCTATAACTTCATAATGAACTCGTTGATTTAATAGCCCAAGGCAAGACCAGCACCGGAAGCTACTGCAGCACCTATATTGCATCCACTATACGCCACTGATCCCAATCAAAATCAGAGCAACTATATGGATCCTAATCAATATCAGGTATATAATGCAGGATATCTCTCAGTCGTCTATATTTTTATTTAAATCAATCTTTCTATTCGTAGCAGGGTGCTCCACCTTCTGGTACATCTTTCTACAATCCCGCTGCCAATAATAATCCACAGGGTTTTCCGCCACAACAGCAACAGCAAATGAGTTTCCAAGCAGCAGCTGTGCCTAACCAACAACAGCAACAACAACAACAGCAGCAGCAACAATTCTGGCCTGGGCAGCCACAACAACAGCAATCCTTCGGCTATGCCGAACAGCCAGCTCCGGTGCAGGAGCAGCGTCAGCCAGAGCCTGTTAAGGAGAAGCCTCCTCTGCCAGAGGAATATATTTATTTGCAAACCGTTTTAGAGGAGCTGAAAAATCTATGCCTGAGCGCAACTAATGATCCGGTAGGTCGACAAAAAATGCTTGAAGAGACGTTTGCTTAATCGAATTTTTACTTGACAGCGCACCAAACGGAAATTTGTGGATGTGGTCAAACGGCTAGAAAATCTCTATGATTGCTTGCGCTACGAACGGGTAAGCAAGCAAATACTTTAAAATATCATGCAGATAGAATAATTTAATAGAAAATAGAATTTCAAATTCAAAAAGTCATTCCTAATCACAATTTTTTTTATATTTTGCAACAGCTCACAACGGCAACTGTGGAACATCTGAACCAAATTGTGCAGTTCATACAAATAGCCGATTATAATAATGCTCTTTCGGTGCACCAGCGCATCGCCTTCGGCACGGACTTCGCTCAGTGTGCGGGCTTCATGCAGGGCCTGAAAGTCTTGCTGCAGTCGGCAGCGGAAATGCAACTGGTTCTACGCTAGTTGAATCGATAATTGCATGATTTAATGTGTGTCTAAATCAAAGTTTCCCATATATATGTTTTGTTTTCTAATTTCATTTTGTGTGTACTCCTCGACCTTCAGTTGTTGCACTTATAACTATAATGTGGTACTAAAAACAGTTACAAAACAAATTTAAAAAATATACCTACATATTATAATTATAATAAAAAAACTCAGTTTTTTTTACAAGAGCTTCGGCTGATTGCGAATGTTATCTAAGTCCAGCATGGGGTCCTGCATTCTGGCCTGCGGCGATGATAGCAGATGCTTATGATGATCGCATGCCATTTGCTCTTCGGGCAGCAGACGATATTTCTTGAGATATTTGTAGGAAGCATTTGACATATTACTCGGACTCTGCGTGAAATTGTCAACAATCGGACGCAATGGAGTTCCATTTGAGACCACATTGTTTCCTGTCTTTGGCGAGACATGCAAATCATCCATCAATTCGTTGATTTGTCGTTGCGGCAAATACTTCAGAGCCAACTCGTTCATGACCAGAGTTTTATCCGTGTTGGATTTGACGGGCAATGCGGGCGATGGTTTGCTCTGCGGCGTATTGCTGCGATATCCCGTAGATTGGGCTATGGGCGGCGCGCCACGCGGCGATTGAAATTGTGGCAAAGTCCGAGCAGGCAGCTCATCCTCTTCAACTATATAATCCTGCACAATGGGCGTAGTGCGCTTAACCGTTGCAACATTGCCTAAAACTCGTTATATATTATAGATATCTGGGCTATGATCCAGAGTGATCAAAACTTACTTTTAGCTGTAGCGAGAAGCACGCACTGCGAAGCAGTTTCCTTGTAGGTCTTCGTGCTTGGCTGCTGCTGCTGCAGCTGTTGCTGCTGAACGAGGGATTCGCAGAGGCGTCTTAGTTGCTGCTGCTCCTGGCGCATAGTTTCCAATAGTGTCAGAACTTCTCTAATATCGTTCTTATCTATTAAATTGCCAGGCTCTGGTCTGTAATCCTTGACAGCTGCTATAGTCTCCGGATCCGTTTGGGTGCTGGCGCAAATTGTGAGCACATCTGCTGGAGGAGCATTGGAATTGGACAAGCGGGGAGTGGACACTAGCCCTCCATCATCTGAGGCATACGTTTCGCGTGGATAGTGTGAGGGGGCAGACCCTGCATATCCTCGATTCAGATTGGCAATAGCCGATTCTGCATCGAAGGCGCGACTGCGCGGTAGAAAGTTATACTCATTTCCTCCAACAACGCCACTGATTGCGACTGCTGCAGAAGCTGGTGGAGTGGCTGGGCCCAATTCAGTTGACAGCACTGGGGAAAAGTTGACACGAGGCAACACTTGCTTCTTCCATGAAGCGAAAGAACTTGCTGGCCGCTGTTGTTGTTGTAGCTGAGTTTGCTGCTGTTGTTGTTGCTGCTGAAGTTGACCTTGTTGCTGAGGCGGCGTTTGCCCGAACAATATCGAAACTTCAGGCACCGTCGGCTTAACCATCCCATCTGCATGTCCTAAAGGTATGGCTGCACTTGGCCTGGGAGCCGCACGCGGCAGCATATCCTCAGTTTCAAACATTTTTAACTCTTATTGAAATTGAATTCGAGCGCGACAGAAATTGCGCTGCCCAAGCGAACAGGGTTGCTATTAACCAGGGCTGGCGAATACAATAAATTGAATTCTGGCGCAAAAAATGCACTACAAGCAGAGTTTCTACTTACCAGGGCTAACGAACTATAAAATTCATCGAATAATTTATTATGTTAATGTTGCAGCCCTAGCAGCTGTGTCATAGAAGAGAAAAAATACAGAGAAAAACAAACATTCAGAAACAGACCATTTCAATAATTAAATAATATATCTAGTATGCCATTATTGGAGAACATAGATGCCATGCCTGTGAATACGCCACCAGCGCCAACGACAGAAACAAATGACGAACAACAGGAACCGCCCGTACGGGAGCTAACACAAACGGATCACCTAAATAAACGCTTGTTGAAGTCTTTGTTGGACTCGATGAAAAAGACAATTGAATCGGAGAAGGAGTCAACAGAAACGGAGTCCAGCAACAGTGATTTTGATGATTGAAGCTTATATATATACATTTTATTATTAAGTCAAAGTTTGGTCATGAATTAACTAAAACTAATAAAAAGAATTCTATTTGATATTTCAAATACGACGACGCTTGCTACTCTGCATGGGTGGAGGTGTGGTCGAAGGGCTGATGGATTCATTTGACAGGGAGCCACGGGTGCGTTTAGCTGGTCTCTTTGGTAAATCCGACAATTTCGCCGGTATCTTCTTTTCACTATCTTTCGCTTGAATCACTGCAAGTTTAGTGCCTATAATTATACAGAATTATAATAAATTGAACATAGATTTTGTTTGTTTAACTCACTTTTACTGTTGCTATCAGTAGCTGCAGCAGGGACCGGAGCCACAATGGAAGCCGGTAAATCTGTGTTTTCTTCAACAGCATTAGCTCCAACCGTCTTTTTATTGACAAAAGTGGCATAGTCCTGTTCCGGCAAACAAAACTCACGCTCTTCATTCGGAAAAGGCAAGCCTTCAAGATCATCGAGTTCTTTTAGTTTGTACATTGTACTTAAATGTCGCCAAATTATGTCGCTCGGCATTTCGCGATTTAGCGATTTTGAGAGGCGTTCAGCGATGCAAGACATGTAGAAATGTTTGTTTATACCCACGGGTCGCAGCCCTTCCATTGCGTGGAAGAGCTGTAATTCCTCCTCAGCAGACCATTCGTCCTTCGCCATCATCATTGCACTAAAGTCGGCCAACCAGGGATGGACAGTCATAGCCACCCACATGAAAAATATCGATATTTCGTTCAAGCGCAAATATCGATTACCGTCTATAAGCAGCCAACTTCACGTTTAATTGGTTTGGGTGTGTATCTTTTTGTTCAAGTCGAAGCGAGCTTGGACTTATTTTTCGGAAATTTTTGGCAAAATAATTAACATAAAGCTGGTAAATGTTGTAAATATTACGCTAATAATATGTAGTTGTGCTTGTGTGTGTTCTATTAACCCAAATTGATTAGTGTGAAGTAAAGATGGACGTGTATGCCTAGTCATATGTATGCATGTATGTGTGCCTATAAATTTTGCATATCAGAAATAAAATCAATTGGAAAGAAACGAGAAAAAAATAGCAAAATATATTATATTTAAAGGTGAAGCCCTATATATGCAATCAGTAGTGTTTTTTATGATGAAAATGATTCATTTAAGAGTATTTAATTTATATATAAATTGTATTGTATTTACATTCGCACACATACATACATACATACATATATACGTACGTGTGCACTTGAATATGAACGTGAACTTGGAACAAAAGAACCTATTTAAAGAACAAATCTAACTTCTTTAAAGCTACCTAACATAATTTTCTCTAGACCTCAAACTTCTTTTCTAGCTGTCCTAACTTTCTGTGTATATGTACTCAATGTCGTGTCCACTGTCCGTGCCAATTCTGACAATTTAAAAACATATTTTAAAACTATTTTTTTGGCATTTGCTCTGTTTTTTCTTACTACATTTACAGCGCGCTCCCTCCACTCAGATTCACCAAAAAAAAAAAAAAAAAACACAAATAATAAAAAAATCAAGACAATTTTGAAAGCCTTTTAAGCAACTAAATAATAAGCACACAATCACCAACTACACTTACTGTATTGTATTTGCATATCGTATCTGAGAACATTTTCAACCATAGGCCTATCCGAGACAGCCGTAATGGACGTAATGTCATCTTCCCTACAACAGCAGCGCATTGTCGTTGACCAGCTGCGCCGGGAGGCTGCGATCGACAGGCAATCCGTATCGGTCTCGTGCGATAAGATGAAGAAATATATATCGGAGCACGAGCAGGAGGATTATCTGTTGACTGGCTTCACCAGTCAGAAGGTAAACCCATTCCGTGAGAAGTCCTCGTGCACTGCTCTTTAAGCAGGTGTTTTATGGTCGGATCGATGGATGATTTATGATGTATTTCGTTTTTAAGTTCTTTATAAAAACACAAGCACCCAAAATTAAATCAGTTAAATAAACTTGAACAATAACAAAAGTCGACACCACCAGCTAAATATGAATCTATATAGAAAACAATAGCAACAAATACATATTACAAAAAGCAATATTATAGCGAAACGGAAAAAATATAGGGGGCTATTAAATAATTATATAAAAGAGCAAAACTAAGCAACAAAATAGCAGCAATTAAATTTGAAATTCTTTAAAGTATATAACACTTGGCATTTATTCGGAAAATATCAGCAAAACTGTTTACCTATATAACACAAGATATAGAAATATATATAGCAAAGCATCCAGTGTACACGAATATCCCAACTCGAAGGACAATTAAAGTGCGGACTATATAGCAACAACTACCTATGAAACCTATATCTAAATAATATATATACAAATATATATATCAATACAAATATAATTATTGAAACACAAGAAAATAAAAATCACAAACAAACCAACAATTCGTAACACAAATTTTTTTCGCCTACTTTTTTAAAATGCAAAATTACTCTGTTCACATTGTTAAGCATACTCGAATTATGTAGTATGTTATTATCAAGCAAATGAATATTATAATTAACCTTTTAAAAGTCCCAGATAAGCGGATTCAACAAACTATATGATTACTTTACAAGCTTTAATATCCGGCAGGCAAGCTAGATCAGCTTTAGTGAGTTTAATTATCAAACGTTTTTCTTAGCAACAAATATTACAAAACAAAATCGTTGCAGTAACGCAACAAAACCATATATATATAAATATATATCTAAAACGTAGTCTTTCGTCTTTTTGATTAATAACAAGGCAACTCATGCCAATATTTTATAATGCAATAATGAACGATAATTTATTTTAAACATTTTTGATCTCTATGAAACTCGGAAATGAAATCGAAAATTGTTTATTCAATATTCAATATTCTAAATAAAATTTAAATATATGTGATTCTGTTCCAAAAGTGAGCCAAAAAGAAAGCAATTCACTCATAATACTTGCATACATTTTTGTTTTTTAAATAATATAGTTTGTCGACTTTGCGAATTCGAATATTATCGAATAAAACTATCAAACGATTTGCGCGCGGTTGAGCCTATATTTTTGTAAAGGATTAACGTCTCGAAATGTAATTGGAATGAGTGGCAAAGTATATATATGAGCAAAGTATATATATAGCTGAGTTATTTTTCTACACTCTGATATGGTAATGGGCATATTTGTAGGGTATTGGAATGTGAAAAACGGTTCTTCCCCATAGAAGAGAAGCATACAAATTTCCACATTCACCATAGGAGCAGCAACTTAAAATTCACCACAGCCACGCTCCTATCTGCATCATGCATCATTTCTCCATTGGAGCTACATTTAAAGTTCCATATTCACCAGAGAAAACATTTGAAATCCAAAGATGTCTTATAATAAATGCAATGTTAAGATAATACGAATTTGCTTTGTCGGCGAAGATATTACAAATTAATAATTAATCAGTTCTTCCATTATTGTATTTAAGGAAATTATTCCAAGACAAGAATCACATGTTTTTCAAAAAGAAAGAGATAACTTTCTCGATCGCTTCAAATAAATTTTGAACTCTGTTCTGCTGTCGTGAGCATTCAGCAGAAAATTGTTCAAAATTGAATTTTATATGCCCCACTCGAAGAGTGGACGATATTCAAAGCTTTTAATACCAAAACTGCAGTTGGATTAAAGGTAAATTTCAAAAATAATAATAATGAATAAACAATCTTCGAGTCATTATCTGTTTCATATGAAAATCGCCTTTCTTAATTCTCGATTTTATTTAATTTGTTCAGAAATAAATAAGAGTTCGGGTTTGCTGGGAAACCAAGCAAAAAATATCCAATGGAGCACGGATAGTTTTTGTTTGGTTTTCCATTCTGCAAACTTTGAATCTGAAAATAAATATTTACAACTGTTAAAAAAAAAAACAATTAAAAGTTACACGATACTTATATATATTATAGCACGGAATACCCTCGAAAAATGAGAAAACACTTTAAAAACTTTATTAACTTCAAACTTTGAAAACGACAACGATATCGTATTTTATTCGAACCAAACAAATATTCAATTGTATCTGAAATAAGTATGTAATGTACTCCAAAAAACATCAACAAATAATCGTTTGCTTGAATTCCAAAAATAAAAAGCTTAGATGAGTTATCTAGCGGAGTCGAAAAAAATCTAAACTGTCTTTGATTCCAATGGAAAAATATCTTTAAAAATATATACAAATTTTAATTTTGTTTTAAATTTTTATATAATATAAATTTATTCAGTTTATTCAAATATTTCTATATATAAAAAAGCTTTCTTAGATTTCTCTTTATATAAAAACACAAATTATTTCAGTTTTTTTAAGTTTTAGTTTATTAATACAAAGAAGCTGTGTGAGTGTGTTGTATTTTCTTCTTTTTTTTTTTTTTTTTTTTTGTATGTGTGTGTGTTAATGAAATTTATAATTTCCAATGTGTGCCTACAAAAATACATGCAAGAGCATTTGTTGTTTGCAACTAAAATAATGAAGTTATAGATTTTAGCGAAACTTGAAATTTGTTTATGGATTGGATTTAACTCTCATCATCGCTGCCAGCGGGCTGTCTTGGCTTTGGTCCACCGGCCCGCTTGGCCATAATGATCTGATCCACTTTCAAAATGGTTGTAGCAGCACCTACGGCATATTTGAGACCCCAGAATTTGGCTTGATACAGATCGAAGAGTTTCGCTTCGACAGCGTCGATGGTTGTTGGTTTCTCTGCTTCGATGTCGAAGCCAATGTTCTTGCCCTTCTCGGAATTGTGCGCCAGGTACAGTTGGTTGACAATATCTGTGCCATTGGAGCCGGAGTTTTCGGCCAGAGCCTTGGGGAAGACTTCCAAGGCGTTGGCAAACTTACGCACGGCATACTGATCGAGTCCGGGCAAAGTGTCCGCATAGGCAGCCAGCTGTGTGGCCAACTCTATTTCAGTGGCGCCCGCGCCTGGCAGGTAGCGTCCATCACGCGTCAGACATTTGAAGTTATTGACGCCATCATCCATGGCCCGCTCGATGTCATCCATGAAGTTATCTGTGGCGCCGCGAATGACAATGGTAGCAACGCGTGAATCCTTGCCTTCATTTCTACAAAATATATAAGATTACATTAAAATATAGGTTTCATTTCATAATTGGCATATTTAGTGGTTACCTGAATGCCACAATTGTGGTATCGCCCAGCTCCTCAATGCACACCTTATCGCAATAGCCCAGCTCTTCCTGGCTGGGTGTTGTAATCCTTGGCAACACTGTGGCGTTCACGGTGCGGCTCAAGCGACGTAAATCGAATTTGGAATTTAAACGAACGGCCATCAAGCCGTATTTGTTTAGGAAATGCAAAGCCATATCTCCAACTTTGCCGCCAGAAACGACAACCTTTACACCAGTTTCGGCAATGGCTTTGATTTGGTTCTCCAGCAAACCCTCCTCGCCGGATGAGAAGTTCATGAGTTCATCGGCTGATTTGATCAGCACGGTGCCCTTTGTCTCGGTTTGAATGATATCGACGGGACAGGAGAATATGACAACTTTTGCCTTTTCAGCATAAGTGACATCGCCTTCAACGAAACGCTTGAATACCATGCCGCGCACAACCTCTGATTTGGCCAATCCACTGCCTAAAATCTTACAGATCCGAATGTTGTCCACATTGAAGGTGCCCTCATCGGGTAATATGGAGACGCAGGCCTTACTAACCAGATCATTGAGGAAATCCTCCTGGCCGTATTGCTTGGACATGATTGCCGAACGAATCACCTCCTTAACTTTTTCAACATTACGATAGTCTTCGACCTTGTGGCAGACCAGAGTTGGCAGTATCTCTAGAGATTTGTTCAATGCCTTCTCATAGCCATCGGCTATTTCGGCTGTGGTGATGCCCAAGCGGAGCAGTTCCTCTGCCGACTCGAGCAGCGCACCAGCCAGCACAACAACAAAGTTTGTGCCATCGCCCACCTCGGCGTCCTGCATTTGACTGGCCATTACGATCAGCTTGGCAGCCGGATGCTCAACATCCAGTTCACGGATTATAGTGCCCGCATCGCTAGTCACGAATTGCTTCTCAATGTGATTGATGATCATTTTGTTCATGCCATTGGGGCCGTAGGCGGAGCGCATTGTCTGTGAGAACTCCTTGCAGGCGGTGATGTTGCGATAGACTGCCTCCTCCAAACCACTGTACATCTGCAAAAATTGGATTCATCATGGAATATAATCATTCTAAATGAACATCTGCGATGACTAATCACGCGCTTCGAAAAAACACACCGGCGGTTTTTCTTTTTGGCAATTTCAATTAAATCGTTTGTAATTTTTTTATTTTCTTATGTATTTCACTTACCCGGGCGCCATCCTTTAGCATTTGCGCCACTCCGGGTGCTTTTGGTACAGATAAAGCCATTTTTATGCACAGATATTCAACAAAACGCGAAGAGCAGCTAAAGCAAGTCAATCAGTCGGTAGTGCGCTTAACCTCAAAGTGTAGTCAACGAAGTTTCTCGATTGCACACTGGTTCTTACAAAAAAAAAATACTGAATTTGTGCACTCAATAATACTGAAAAGGTATTTTCGTTGAGTTAATCGACGAGACTTCACAAATAAAAGTCAATAATATTGAAGTACTTATATGACATATAAATAACATAAAGACTTGTTTAATTTATGTTTTTAAATAAACTGAATTAAAATATGATGTCAATGCTAATGTAATCATAATGATATTAATCCCACTCGCTTTTATGCTAAAATAAAAAGTATTTATTATGTATATTTCTATGGGAAATTTATATACTAACACACTTGCTCCTTTTTAATGTTTTGTTAACCAACACTGGAACTGGTGTTTTCTGTTCCAAACGATTTGAAGCGATGTCGCTGGTCAAGAAGCACGTGTTGGGATTCTCATCAAATGGTGGGAAACTCTTTGCAGTAATTGATGAACAGGGCACCCTACGAATATGGGACACCGAGTCGAATGCATTGAAGCAGGAATTCACACCGAACATTCAATTATCTGGCCATTGCACTGCCCTCACATGGATAACAATTAGTGCGCCGCGTACAAAGAAGTCTCGGAAATCACAGCAACTAGACGATTCCACATCAAGTGGTAAACAGTATATAGCACTCGGCACATCTAAGGGATCAGTTGTGCTCTATTCGGTGGTAGAGGGAAAGGTATGTGCTTTACGATTCGTAATTTTAAAGAGTTTTAAGAGTTCCAAGTTTCTTGTAGATTGACCGGGTTTTGAAAGGCGATAAACATGATGGGACAATCACAGCCATTGCATACGACAATGAAGGGCATTTATATACTGTGGGCTCAGACTGTCGCGCCCTGGTGTGGTCCTTAACCGAAGAGCTCTGCATTAGCCAGTGGCCGGTTGGACCAGAGAAGCCATTGAATATCGCATTTTTACCAAAAAGTCGAACGCTGGCCGTTGCTTCGCGCCAATTGAAGATCTATGATGTAGACAAGAAAGAGCTGGTGGAAACATGCACCGGACATTCGGGCGAAATTAATGCAATCAACAGTTTTCAATGCAACAATAAGGAGTATGTTATAACAACAGCGAAAATGGAGCGCGTTATTTCGTTCTGGAGAATTGATAGAAAGGGCAGAAACAAAGCTTCAGTATGCACGCTGCTAATGGAGGACGTGGCTCACAGTTTGGCGTGCGAGGTGCGCGACGATGGACAATTGCGTGTGGCAAGTGTGACACGTAATGGCAACATACACATCTACTTGCTCAATGCGGAGAAGTAAGCAATTGTCCTATAAAATATCTTATATTTATCTAATATTTAATATATACATTTCCTTTAGCATCTCTGCAGACAAATACATTAAGCCGAAGGTTTCGCTGCAAATTGCTTCGGATGGTGCTGAGACCGTTGAACCGATTCATGCAATCGCTGCTCATTTCGTTGAAGACGTCCAACGCTCTCACGAGATACTCTTTGGCTATGGCAGTCGCCGCTTGCTGCAGTTCGAACGCTACTCTCCAAACTATGCGGAGAAACTGAATGTTATTGTACGTACCGATCCGAAGAAATTGTATGCCAAGAACAAGCGCAATGAGCAGGGCACAGAGGCTGCTCTGAAGACTCAGACACCCATTGTTCGCACTAATGAGGTTGAGTACAATAGCGCCTTGCCCATGTCCAAGAAGAAGGTGCAGAACGAGGTGCCCATGGAGGCACGACTGCAGAACTTGTCGATCCAGGCAATGAAGCTGCCGGGAGGCAAACTGCAGAGCCAGAGCAAGACGCAGCTGTTGATGCAAGCGCTACACAGCCAGGATCAATCGTAAGTTACTGACCTTTAGCCTAATAGTTAACTCTAATATCTTTTCTTTACAGCATGTTGCAATCCGTATTGACCTCAAACGATGAGAAAACTGTGCAATTAACACTCGATCGTTTGCCCCTTGAGTATATAGGCCCTCTAATCAATGAGCTGTCTACTCTGCTTCAAGGCAAAGCGGCCAAGTGAGTAAAATACATCTTTATAAATAAAGTAATGTATAAATATATATAAATAAATAATTACTTTTAGTGTAATTTGTGCTCTACGCTGGCTGAAAACATTGGCTACAACTCACACAAGCGTCATGATGTCTGAGGATAAGGAGGAATTGCGCGATAAGCTGGGCATTTGCCTAGGCATTGCGGAGCAACGTCTACATTGCATAACAGAGGCTCTCCAGTAAGTTAAACAATTGGAAATATTCCAATATTATGTTCGTTTTTGCGAGAAGCCGGCTTCTCATTTAATGAATACACTGTGCAGTGGATATTCAACATTCTTTTTTGTCGCTCACCTTCCTTGGCTTTTCGGTGGTGCCGTGACGACACTCGCAGATCTCTGCATAGAAACTTAGCTTGTTATGCAGGATGGTATCAATATAAAATCTTTGAAATGTATTCGATAGCATCGCTCGCTCGCCCACAGCATAATATAGCGTGCGAAATCCTTCGAAACGGTATGTAATCATCACTGGATAATGTCTCTGCATAATGTCCGACACAGTGATGATGAATCGAAGCTTGGCCACGGCCAACGGATTGGGACAACGTTGAGTAGGTCGCGAGAAGTGAGCATCGACAAAGTAAATGCTGCCCTTTAATGGCACATGGTGGTGTCGACTATTTGTGAGGACCACACATTTCGTATTGGGCGATAAATGCCATTTGCCAATAAAGTCCCGGATGACAGCCAACACGTTGTTATACTCGAATTCACCGATCTTTAACCATTGCTGTACAAAATCACTGGAAGCCTCACTCAACATATTTTGAGGTGTAGTCACTCCAAGGATGCTATCCAAAAAACTAAAAATAGTCATTGGGTACTTGTAACAGAAGAGCCCGCGCGGATCTGACTCAATTATTTTGACTGCTGCACAGATGGTTGCGTCAACCACATCGTAAACGTCTTGCAGATCCGCATCATCGGCCAACGGCATATTGCATTGGGCAATGGATTCGCACAGCCTATCTGTATACGTCCTGCTTTCGAGCGTACCACGGCTAATTGTCGACATATTGGCAGTTTGCTAAAAACAGATTTTCTAGAATTGAATTAGAATTGCAAAAGAAATTATAATGGATATAGATAATTTGGAGTTTTAAATAAAATATATTTATGTTCCTTAAGAGTAGTTTATTATGATTTGTTTGCTATCTGATGAATTTTGTTATATTTTGTATTTTAGAGTTTCTGGTCGAGTTAACTTGATTATTAATCAAATGAAGCGTAATGCGAACCGTGACTTGAATGCGCGAAACGTTTTAGTTATAGATGAGGACCCAGGTAATATGATTTTATTTTTGTATTTATATAAATTATATCATTCATTCTAAATCTTAATAATTTAGTGGAAGATGCCACGGAAGCGGGCGAAAACAATTGGAGCGATTTGGAGGAGGACACCAATGCACACTACGTCTTGGATGATGATAAAATGGAGGCCGATGACGATTTGGCAGCCGATGAGGAGGATCTTATAGAGACTCAGAATTCCTCAGAAGGTGAAGATGATGATGAACAGGATACAGATACAGATGCCTCTGCGGGATAAATAATCACCCTTTCCCTCTCTCTCCTGCCCATAAATAAATAAACTACAATAGCTTTTGTTTCAAATACATTTTATGCTTTAAATTTCATGCACTCCTTTTTTTTCAACTGTTTTACATGTAATTTAGCTACATTCAACAACAACAAATATACCTGTGTAATATAGTGTAACTACCGATAGTGAGATTTTTTGCCAATTCGCAAACAAATGCTTTATGTATATAATTCCAATATGCATGCAAATATAGTATAGTTTGAATTTTGTGCCAAAGAACAGAATTTCGTAGCGCGAATATATAAATAATTAAAAGACGTAACTGCCAATTTAGGGATGCGCGCAATTTACTTCCAGTTGGCTTTGATGAAATTGATCAAGCCATTTGTGGAGCTATCATGGCTGGAAACCATTTCGCAGCTGTCCAGCTCTGGCTCAATGGCCTTGGCCAGCTGTTTGCCCAACTCAACGCCCCATTGATCGAACGAGTTGATGTCCCAAATGATACCCTGCACAAAGATCTTGTGCTCATAGAGAGCTAAAAATTGAATTAGATCGAAGTAATTATAAAGTTCGTTTAGATTTAACTTCAGTTAACTTACCAATCAATGCTCCTAGAGTGAAGGGAGAGACTTTCTTGACCACAATCGAGTTGGTCGGGCGGTTGCCCACAAACACCTTGTGTGGCAACAAGTTTTCTAGCTCGTTGCCGCACAGACCCGCCTTGGAGAGCTCACCTTTAGCCTCGTCAGCGGTCTTGCCCATCATTAGGGCCTCCGTTTGAGCTAGGAAATTCGAGAGTAATATCTTATGATGTTTGCCACCGGCGATAGGATTGTGCGTCTGCGCTGGTGCGATAAAATCGCAAGGGATCAAACGCGTGCCCTGATGTATCAGCTGATAGAAGGCATGTTGGCCATTTGTTCCTGGCTCGCCCCAAACAATGGGGCCTGTATTATAGCTAACTTTCTTGCCCGATTTGCTGACAAATTTGCCGTTGCTCTCCATATCGCCCTGTTGGAAATATGCAGCAAATCGGTGCATATACTGATCGTATGGCAGTAGAGCGTGCGTGTCGGCATTATAGAAATTGGAATACCAAACGCCAAGCAAAGCCAGAATAATGGGTGCCTATGTGGAATGTAGAGAATTCATTATGTAAATTTCTATTGAATTATTAAAGAATTTGTTTACTTACATTTTTCGCCAGAGGTGCGGTGCGGAAATGATTATCCATATAGTGTGCACCCTCGAGCAGCTGTTCAAAGTTCTCAAAGCCAATCGACAAGCAAATGGATAAGCCAATGGCAGACCAGAGGGAGTAGCGTCCGCCCACCCAATCCCAGAAGCCGAACATGTTGGCGCTGTCGATACCGAACGCTGTTACCTTTTCTTTGTTTGTGGACAGAGCGACAAAATGTTTGGCTACCGAATCCTCCTAGAAACGAACGACATTAATTAAATATTGACTCAAGGATTATACAGCACTCACATCCTTGGCATGCTCCAGCAACCAAGTCTTGGCCGAAGTGGCATTTGTGATCGTCTCTTGTGTGGTAAAGGTCTTGGACGCAATGATGAACAGCGTCGTCTCATAGCAGACCTTTTTCAGTACCTCAGCCATGTGGGTGCCATCGATGTTCGACACGAAATGCGAGTGCAAGCCCTTGCCATAGGGTTTCAGCGCTTCGGTGACCATGAGTGGACCCAAGTCGGAGCCACCGATGCCAATGTTAACCACATCGGTAATTTGTTTGCCGGTGCAGCCGCGCCAAACACCAGAGATGACCTTGTTGGTGAACTCCTTCATATGGGCCAGCTCAGCGCGTACATCAGGCATCACATCCTTGCCATCAAGAAGCACAGGCTCCACGCCGCGATTACGCAACGCCGTATGCAAAACAGCACGATTTTCAGTTATATTGATGTGCTGTCCTCCGAACATGGCATCACGCGCCACCTCAACGCGTCGTGCCTTCGCTAGCTCCAGCAGCAAAGGCCACACTTCCTCATTCACGCGATTCTTTGAGTAATCCAACAGAATTTCACCATCGTTGGGCGTTGACAAACGCAAACTAAGTTGAAGAACAAGAAATAACAGAAATTAAACAAACATTGATTATTAATTGATCAAAAGTAATTTGTTTGACCTTAACCAAGTTTAAATTGATATTGAATATGTGGCAATGAAAAAAGCGAAAGTTGAATATGAAATACGCTAGAAAAAAGTTAAATGTATATCCTATAATTTAAATCGGACCTAAGTATGAAATACTGTATGTGAATTGAGTAATGAGTATCTAAGATATTTAATTGGAATATATTACATAAAATATTAAGAGTTCTTCAAAAGAAAACACCAGAAATTAGTAACAAATAAATTTAATAGTGGCCATATTGCGCCTTCTGGTTATATCAATCAGCTATATACATATACACACATATACTATCACAAATATTCGTGCTATCCATGTGTGACATATTTCATGACAATATCATAATACTCCTGCAAAGGGTATCAAAGTCATTGCTTTGACCTTACGCAAGGACAAAGATAATCAGATAATTTGACGTAAACAAAAATATTCAATAGTCGATTATCAAAAAATGTTACAACATTATTTCTTATCAATTCTTAATTTCGTATAATTAACCAACACTTTTTGTCAGTCCAATACCCAAAGCTCAGCGATTTGACCGCCCAATTTATACATTCAAATATATATGTATGTGTCTATATGAAATACGCACACATGCGTAGGAAATGTGAAATGTAACTGTATCGGCATTCATTCATATGCGCATGTGTGTGTGTGTGTGTGTGTGTGTGTGTGTGTGTGTGTGTGTGTGTGTGTGTACGAGTATAGATAAGCGTATATTCACCTGTATTTGCAGAAGCGTTTAGGATCGTTGATAAACAGATCCTTAATGACTAGATCCTTGTTGTGGATGTCATAGAACTCCTGGAGCTTCTTGAAGATTGGCTCTTGATTTAGCGGAGGAAGGGTACCAGCCATTTTCCTTTCGAAGGTTTTGTTAACACAAGTTGACACAAACAAAGACAAAATTCAACTGCACAAGCAAAAGAGATGACACTTTACTTAAATTTGATTAAAACTATGTCGATTTCACTACAGCACAATTTCTTTGATAATCGGTATTGGGCGGCACGGCCCACAGCGTAGCTCCACAAAAGCGCCGTTGTTATACTAATTGCCGATATGGTACCGCAATGGTAGTCCTTTTCACCCACCCGCCAGCTGGAAATGTGTGCAACTTCAATGTCAAATGAAAAACAAGTTGCGGTGTTGCCACGTTGTGAATATGTGTCCGAACCAAAGTAAAAGAGCCAATTGTATTTGTGAAACTGTTAAAATTTGAATTTTATTATTTCAACATATATCAAAAGTATGAAAAAATACAGTTTATTTTTATATAAAGTACAAAATAGAAAATATTTGATGTTTCTGTGCTGTAAAAAAGTGGCAGCTCCGTTAACAGTCGAAACATACAAAATATTACTATAAAGTTGAGAAAATTTTAAAAATAGTTACTAAACTATAGATATATTATAGCTATTATCATAATAAGTAATTTGCTTTTATGTTGTATATATCTGCAAGCATTTATTTTACTGGGATCGTATTCAAACAGGTGTCATGCACGTCGTAACGTGTGTGAACCCCTGCTACACTTGTTGGCCATGCATGTCGTAACGTCTCTGTGTTGGCACTGCACCAGCATATGAACAACCCAACACTACAAAAAGATGGCGACGCGCTCGCTACTTGTTAATTAACAGTGCCAGTTGTTATTTTTTTTTTTGTATATTGCTCCGAAACTTAAATCGAATAAAATAAATAAAATGTAAACAACAAGCACGCGAGAACAAAAAACCATAATGCACTGCACCTGGTACAACGAGAGTGAAGTGAAACTAATACAAAACACTACAAAGGTAAATTGAGCAACAAGTAGCCAAAAATGTTTAAATTAATGTGAGTCCACGAAATGATAAATAATGGCATTCGAAATGCTCAATTGCATGTTGCAAGTCGCTAATATACAAAATAAATGTGCAAGCTGCGCTGAAAACTCAATGCACACGTAACCTTGTGAATACGCGTAATTCGGTGGCACTTGCAAAGGCTTTGGCTGTGGCTTGGCTTGCCTTCGAGTTTTTTTTTTTATTAAAAAAAAAGAAAAGAAAATTAAATGATCGTTTATTTGCAGTGCACGATTTAACAATTGAAAAAGACGTCGGGTACGTCAGCTATAATAAACCACACACATCATGGACACGGAAACGGGCAGCACCAGCAGCAGCAGCAGCAGTAATTCAAGTAGCAGCAGCAGCAGCAGCAATGGGAACATTGTGTATGCCAGCACAGATGTATCCACGAACCATCTCAACGAACAGCCGCAAACGAAGCGACAGAAAATAGAGAAACAAATACATTTGGTGGCTGCCAAGTCGCCGCCGGATATATTGGCGGCTGCGGCAGCGGATGTCATGGATGCCAATGGCAACAATCGGAGTCATCTCTTGTCCTCATCGCTATCCTCGTCCTGTTCCACACACTCGCTGTCCAGCAGCACAAACAACTCGCCGACAACGACGCCAAGTAACTCGCGCGCCGCCTCCTATGCGCAGCTGCTGGGCGGCGTACAGCACTTAGTCAACAATATCTTGCCACAAAAGGGTAGCGAAAACGTTGCCAAGGACGAAGTGGATCGAGCAGCGCAGCTAACTGAACTGCTTATGGCCACCAAGGAGCTCACACAGACAACGACCAGCAGCAGTAGCAATAGCAGCAGTAGCAACAACATATGCTCCTCCTCCTCATCCGCCTCGACCATCGATGATATGCTGGAATTTGAGCAATCGCTGACGCGCCAATGCCTGTGCGGTGTCTCGGAGCGTACGCTGAGGAAACCCTTTCAATCCCACTACTCACACGACTCGAATGGCCAGAAGCGCATCGCCTATTTGCGCGAATGGCCAACCAACAAGCTGCTGCAGTTCCTCTCCAATCTGCAGCTACTCTTCGACATTTACCTGAAGCAGAATGCGAAGGGCTTTATTTGCACGCGGATAATGGATGTGTGCGATGCTTTAATTCGCAACGATCACAAGCTGATCGATGAGATTATCGTACTGGCTGGATACAACAATTCCTATGTGCAATTTTTGGCAGCGCGTGTCCTGGCCGCCTTTCTGGTTATAGCCAAACAGGAGCTGAACGATGAGTGGCTGCAGAAGATTGTCGATCAATTGTTCAACTATGATCTGCTCGATCAGACAGCCGTGCAGAAGATACACTTTAGCTTAGATATAATCAAACGAATCGTGGAGTGGAAGGATGTGGAGCTGCATCCGCTGGATGATGAATATACAACGACGACGACGAGCAGCGCAGCAGCCAGCAGCACAGCGCCAGATACTTCCATTAGTTATATGCATTTCCCGGTGCAGGATCAGCCGCTGGCGAATAACTATTTTGCGTTACAGTTTCGCGATACAGTCGAGGCGGACGTTGATCATTTCGAGAATAGCCAGAGTACAACAACAACTAGCAGTAATCCTTCACCCGCTAACTACATACCTGCGAATGGTTGTCATGTCGTTGCCCTAACCGACTCGGAGAGCTTCGATACAACGCATCTGAAGTGCGTGACCATACAGAAGCTGGAGCACAAATGGCCAATGCTGGTGAAGCATATGTCGGAGCTGATGGCGCCCGTGCATCAGGACAACGCCGAGCATTGTGTGCTCAACTTTCTGCAGCTGTGGGAGAACATAATTTCGGTTAAGGCGAATCTCTCAATAGATGAGACGCGTCCGTTCTATGCGCAGCTGGATAAATTCGAGCTGCTGCTCAATCACAATCTATCGTGCACGGTTTACAAGCAGATGCTGTGTCTGTTCAATGAGGCGCTCTGCTATGGCTCCACGCTGGCGCTGCAGGACATGCTGCCGGAGGAGACATGCAGGCTGGCCCACCAGATTGTCTGCCATGTGCGTAGCTTACGCATACTCGAATCCTTGCCACGGCGTCAGCCCGAAAATATTGTGGGCCTGATTGGTTACAATGGTGCGCCCATTAACTACGTCCCGGGCACGCTACTCGTTCACAACTCTCTGCCGGCACAGGAAGATGCGGAAGCGACAGCAGCAGCAGCAGGTGGAGTGGGCCTCATCGAAATGGACAAGACTTTGCTGCAAAAGATGGTGCTACTGGTGCTAAAGTCGATAGCGGTTACTGTTAAGGAAATACGCAGCGATTCATCGGATTCATCGATTGATTCAACAGATTATGATGCATTTCAGGATATACAGCTGATCGAGCGATCAATACGGGATGTCCTAAGCAAACTGGAAGCATTCATCAAGCAAACATTGGAGTTTCATCCGGAATGCCATTTTAGTAAAATTCTAATACATCTCTTTGATGACCAGGACGATCACTTGATAGAGGCGATGGTCTGCACCCTGGACGTCACGTCGGGCATCTCGTTTCGTAACAATGCCTTTCCCGAGCTGGTCGCCATGCTGAATCCTGTATATACATTCCTTGAGTTTCTCAAAATGGCATCGAATAACTCCGATCTGCTGCTCGATCTGCTTGTCAGCAATGAGACGTGCTTCCTGTTATATTTGCTGCGATTGCTAAAATATATACGGATGAATTGGACGATGTTTGTGCACAGCTGCCATAGCTTTGGCATGGGCAATGCCATGCTGGACGAGGCGATGGGCGTGCTCATCCGTTTGCGTCTGCAAATATCGCGGCTCGTCTCGCGACAACTATATCCCTATGATATATCGCCCGTGCTGCGTTTGCTGGAGAGCTGCGAGAGCCTGTACGAAGGCAACGAGCTTAGCTAAAGATTAATCCTTAATCACACTTCCACAATTGCAATTAAAATACGTAATTTATTATTTTGTATTTAAATGAATAGCTGAAGAAGATGAAAAACAAAAAACTAGCACAAAATTCCAGAAAGTGTTTGTAGATTTGTCACATAATTCTTAAACTAAGTTAAACTTTATGCTCTTCTTTTACTCGTACTCTAAAAACAACGCATAGACTTTCTTTACGTTTCCCATCTCACTCTAAGTTAATCAAAAATAGAATACTTGATATATATATATATATATTTATATAAATATATATATGTATGTAAATCAATTAGATTTGAATACTTTGATATTTGATTCCAAGAGAAAAACAGAAAACGAGAACAGAAAACACAAAAATGTTAGCCTAAGATTGTTTTAAATCTTGCCCTTAAGTAGATTATTATATAGATCTATATGTTCTGGTAATACGGCTCATCTGTGCAATTGATTAAATGTGTGTATATTTGTATATCTTAATAATTGCATGGGCGTAGTTATAATGTAATTTCTATGTTTCAAAATGCCTTAATAATACTACACTTATTGATTAAAAGCAAAAACAAAAAACTGACAAAAATGGAAACGATTATTTATTTGAGTTTGAAAACAGATCAGAGACTGCAATATATGCATGATATATTTAAAAATGTTTGAATCTGGAACTTCAATAAATTTGTTTATATATATATAAATCAAATCAAATATTTATTTATATTTAGCAAGTTTCAAACATTTAGAGTGGAATCTTTGGATGAGAGACTTGACTATAAAAACTACTATATATATATAAATGTCATATAGATTAAAAATGTTTTTAAAATTAGTTTGACACTCGAAGAAGTGTGGTTCTATGAGAAAACCAGAAACTTCAATACTTTTGATATATATTTCGATCAGGCAATATTAAACTAAAATACTTCCTTTATATATATTTTTTAGTCATCTATTAGATGAAGCTGTAGAGCTATAGAGCTGTATTGGGCGGTGTTTAAATTATGTCTAAATTCGTTTTGAAGTTATAAAATTTCAAAAAGGTTATGGGATGTAGACTTGACCATAAACTATTAAAAAGTTTATTGAATTTGGCATATTTTTGGCTATAAATATTTTTAAAAATTTATCTATAGCTGTAGAGCTGTCTAAATCGTTTGGGTGGGTCTCAAGTAACTCTGAAGTATTTCATAAATTCGTTGAATACGTAATTCGATTCGTTTTTTAAACTTTCAAAAGCGAGGGTAGTTTGAAAAATTACCCAAATTATGAGATATTAAAATAATGTTTAAATTTATATTTAATCTGCCCTAATCTTCACGTGCTACTGAAAAATTGTTCAAGCTACCCTCGCATATATGTATTTTTTGTGTAGTAACATGATCTTAGTGTCGGTTTATCATCCGCACCCGCCGCTTCAGATCCGGTGTCTGCAGACTTGGAGCTGTCGCGGGCAGACTCATCTCGGCTATGGAGCCGCGTCTGACCAGTTCGGGATTCACTAACGGCGAGACTTGCACCGTTTGATAGTTAATGCTGATGGGCACCGAGAGGCGACGACTCATGCGCGGCTCTAGAGTTGGGTGGGGGAAAAGATAAACTTAGCTGGGTATACACAATGGAATTTATCCATTACCCAAGTGGACATCGCCGGGTAGATGTTTGCCTATGGCTGGATGGATGGGTTTGCTTGGATAGGTTCTCTTCACCAGATCCCTGGATGTCTGCTCTTTGGCCTTATAACGATCCAACGATATGGAACGTCCCTCTATAAACACGTTGTGTCTCGTTTGCAATGGAAAAACATCTTGTAAGAGAAGAGTTCGTATATAGTATATATAGATGATATATATGTATGTATAATAGATTTTGGTAATTGAAAGAGAAGAATTGGGAAAGTGTAGAATAAATAAAACACAAATGTTGTGGCTAGATAATACTTTGTAAAATCATCACAGGAGTGCGGAAAAGAGTTTTATTTCACACAGTATATAGGATATATATACACATACATATACATATACATATAGGCACATAAACATACAAAGTCATTAACACTTAAAATTATATATCTATATATTTATAGGAATCGAAGTACACATACAAATAGAAATTGCAGTAAAGTTCAAGTGTAAAGGTATATAGCTTTTGAGACAGGATATGTTTGACATCGATAGTTCACAACATTAATTACAATAAAAACTATTTTGTATTTTGTTTAGTTTTGTTCCCTAGTTATATAATGAATATAACATATATTTATGTAGATCCTCTTTAAAATTTTGGCAAACTTTTTGTTGAAATACCTTTTGAGGCGCGTCTGTCTTGATGATTGTGCCTTTGCTCCTTCTGCGCATAGGATTGAAGCGAACAGCGACGAAGTCGTTTGTCTCCTTTGCTCTGCTGTTGACAAAATATATATTAATAGGGAACAATTTAAGACGGGATTTGGTGGGTGCGATTACCGTTTTATAATGCTGATTGATATCGGATGCCGCTTTTAACAGTAAATATATAAACACCAAGGCGAACAGATATATAATGGGCTCAGCTGTGTTTGGTTTTTTATCCTTTTTTCTTTGCAATTCTGTTTTTGATTGTTTGCCAGCTGATTTAATTGATTTGATTTGTTGTTTGCGTCTTTTAATATTGGTTAACTGCTGCCCTTTGGTTTCCTTGACTTCCTTCAAGGTAAACTCTTCCTTGCCGAATACTTCAATTCCCCTGCATACGGGCGGCTCCTCCTTTTCAGGTGCGAGTAAATGCTGCAATTGGTCGTTAGCATTTTCATCTTGGTTTAGCTTTAAGGCAGCTACTCCAGGCTTTAGGTAATAATTGTAGTTGTTTTGGACGCCCGCAAGCATCAGGTAGACAGTGCAAATAACTATAAGTATGCCTAGAGGAACCACATGATGATTGTTATTGAAATCAGTTGGTTTTACATTATGATATATAATCATATCATCTCTTGAAGTATCCTTCGATTGCATTGCTCCTTAATTTAAAAGCTATAAATAATAAATCTGTGCCTTTATGTATCTACAAGTGCAACTGGCTTTCGCTTGGATAAATCGATATTCCAACTGTGAGCATAGTACAATTTTCCGCTTTCTCTTGCTGTTTTTATAGAGCAATTTCTATTGGACGTTATTTTATGTAATTTTACATTTAATAATTGAAATTGTTTTGAGTTTTGTATTTTTTATGCTTCTGAAGCTACGCAAAATAACAAACACTGCGTACTATCACTACGAATCCGAGTATGAATACGAGCACGAACTAGAAATACGAATGCGATAAACGAATAGAGTTTACGATGCTTGAAAAAAATCTCCCTACTTCGCCTGCAGAGTCTGGTTGAAGCTGGACGTGAGGCATGTGAGTTGATTGAGTATTTCTGTAAGTTCAATTATGAATATTATTAAATTAATTTTATTAAATTATATATTTGTTATACCACTAATTTCCAGGCTGGCCGATTGACTCTCGTTGTTTGTCTGCAGCTTAACGCTTCCGAAAACATTCTGACGCTTGAACATCGTAGTGCGTAGGCTCTCCTCTGTAATAGAGAAGGTTATATTTCATAAAAACATCTCCTTCAATAACTTACTCCTACGTATACAGTTCTGAGCCTTCAGCTTAAGACACTCGGATTGCATTTGATCCACATGTACTTGTTCCCGCTTCCAGCTATGCACTTTAGTTCGTTGCTTCTCAGTATTGTAAAGGATGCTGCGTGAAGGAGAAGCTACTATCCCTTGTAGACTGTCTGTTGCTCCTGTGCTGTGTAGCTCCACGGTCTGTTCCACATTCTCCCTAAAACCAGTTGGTTTATTTTGCTCGTCTAAGATATTCGCGTATAGCTTACGCAGAATATTGCGTAATATCTTGAATCTCTTAGTAATGCGCTCGGGTTCTACTTGTGCGGCGCACATTAGAATCGCCTTGCATTCGCGTAGAATTTTCACAAAATTCTGAATCTCTTCATGCCCTGGCGGCAGCACAACCTTTCGATTGACATCCAGTTGAAAGTGTTCCAGTATCGAAAAACCCATTTGCAACAGATCCTCGAGTTGCGCCTTATCGAATTGTTTCTCAATTAAAATTAGAGCATTCGTTAGCATTTGCAGATAGCAAGCGACAAAGGCGCGGCTATTTATAATCTCTTGCAGAGCTTGCTTAAACTTGGACATTTCCTCCTTGAAGTGCTGCTCTAATAGTTCCGAATGTAAATCAGATGCATTCGACTGCAGCGAAGGTATTAAACTGGTATCCAAATACTCGAAGGAGGCCAAACAGCTGCGAACGACAGTTTTAACTGAAAAGAACAGAATATATGGATAAAGAGATTATATGATATAGATATTATAACTCTACAGTATCTCTGAAAGTTGTCCAATTCAACTACCTTTTAAATTAGGAGCAAATGCTATGGCATATATACCAATCTGTGTAGCACGATCCAAATTGACATCGAAATCGGCTATAAATTCATCTGCCATTGCCTCTGTCTTTGGGCTCCTCAATAAATTGCGTATTTTATCCACGGAGACTCTTTGAAAGTCCAAAAAGCAAGTGAAAACCAATCGCAATAGAGCCTCGTTGAGATGTTCCTCGAGCTGATAAAGCGCCTGCTCCAAGGTTAAGGCTCTCAATTTTTGATTGGAATAATTTTTAGCGAGCAGGCAATCCTCTTGGAAGGCGCTGCAATCGCGCATGACCTGAAGATGTACCATATTTGATATACCATAGAATTGATAGTTTATATATAAATAAATACCTTTTGACACAGCGCACTAAGTGCTCTTTTGTCCTGCTGCAAAGCCACATTGGCAAAGGACAACGTTTGACCTAGCAGCAAATCCACTTGGCACTTGATTTGTTTGCTGAAGAGGCGCACATCTAAGAAGCTTTTATCCACATGCTCGCTTGTGAAATCTGCTAGCAAATCAAGCAGGGAATCAAGGAGCTTGAGGAAAGAAACGCCTTCTGTGGCATTATCTTGCCCAGCTCCATTTACAGTGGGCAGCAGACAAATTCTTAGTCGATTAAGGCAAACTGTGATGCGATCCGTGAAATGTAAATGACTGGCCTAAAATAAAAGAAATGTTAAAGCTTGTAGATACTTTATTCCAGTTGAACTTACGTGAATCCTTTGGTCGCTCGCCTGCTCCGTTTGAATAGTGCACTCCAATTGTCTAATACAGACAAGTATTTGCGTTAAACACAGGCTGATTACTTCCACTGAATCATGTTCCTGCTGTTTACTTATAAAAACTTGCAAACCATTAGCAAATGTTAAAAAGCTTGCGCAGAAGTCCTAAAGAAAAAAAAATACAATCAACTGCAAGATGCCGGTAATTGCAATTACTTACATTTAGCCAGTTGATATCGCCCTTATTAGTAGCTCTAGTACAATCTAGCATGCGCAAGCATGCATTCAATTGCTCTTTTAGCGATTCCATACTTTTAAAAATTCAATAAGAACTTCACTTGTTGCACATGCAAATAAAGGAAAACACAAAGCCTTGTTTTTTTGTGTGTTTTGAAAAAAGTGGCTTGCCATTTGAATGTCTGGCAACACTGTTTGATGTTTCGCATTTTGACATTATTGTGGCCAGACTTCCGAAATGAGTGTGACGTACAGACGCAGACGTACACTATTTTCGATAGCAAAAATTGTAGTATTCTTAAACTATTAAAAAAGCCATTTACACCTATGCGAAAAACAGTAAACAGCGGCTAATAACTTAAAGTAGCAACACACACAGCACGCAATCAACTTAACATATTATTAACACAGATATTACAGACACTTTAGAGCAGCGCAGCCCACAACGACAAGTGCAAGAAAATGAGCACGTCAAATGCAAGCCGTAAGGAAACGGAGCGCACGAAATTGATGCAGGAAAAATGTCAAACCCTATTAACCCAAATGCTGCGTGATGATGACAATAAATATTGTGTGGATTGTGATGCCAAGGGTAAGTCCAACACAAGATATGCACATACATACGTATGTATGTATACACACCATAAGAATTAGTTGTATGTAAACATATGCATGTATTCATACATATATTCATTATATTTATCCTCTTCAGTTGTTACTCAGGACACATTGCTAAAGGATTCTAACTCACACATAGCTCGCATTACGCACTTCATTTTCATTTTGTTAATGGCGCCGCACGCAAAAGCTAAATATTTTAAGTGTACTCCTCCCCTTTCTTGCAAAGGGTCAGGGACGATTTGGCTGTACAGTGAACTCCCTACATATAAGAGAGTTCTCTAAAGGCAAATCAGTGAGCCAAAATAGGTCCATAACTTACTTTGAGTGGTATGTGTATAAAGCATATATAAATTATGGCTACATCCGCTTATTGGAGTTTTCACTGTAACGGAATAATGCTGTCAGTAACTGTAGCTGCTGATAGTATGAGATATATAACATATGCAATATTTTATAAAGCATATACATCACATTTGGAATAATGCTGTCAGTAAATGTAGCTGCTGATAGTATGAGATATGGACTCTTGTCCACTCACTTGAGCTTTCACTGTTGCTGATAATATTACCACTCAGCTATAGCTGATACTTCATATATAACTTCTACATGCATATTTTTAGCATCATATGTGTCTAGATAAGCATAAAACCGATTCTCGCCAACTATTGCTCATTTATTTTTAAATAATAAATAATTTATTTCAGGTCCCCGCTGGGCATCATGGAATCTGGGCGTATTTCTGTGCATTCGATGCGCTGGCATCCATCGTAATCTGGGCGTGCACATATCACGTGTGAAGAGCGTCAATCTGGATGCCTGGACGCCGGAGCAGGTGATCTCCTTGCAATTGATGGGCAATTCGCGTGCTCGAGCTGTTTACGAGGCCCAGCTGCCGGATGGTTTTCGACGACCACAAACAGATACGGCCCTGGAGAATTTCATACGTGCGAAATATGAGCATAAAAAGTATTTGGCCAGAGAATGGGTGCCGCCCTCGCCGCCAAAAGTCGATTGGGCCAAGGAGATAGACGAAGAGCTGGAAAGGCAAAAGCGTAAAAAGAAAGCGGGACAAACTGGCTTGGGCATTAGCAATATATCGAGCAGCAGCAGCAGCGACAAACGTATTTCGGCAACAACAGCGAAAAGTGCCCCACTGCCAGCGCCACTGCCCAAGCCAAAGCCCAATCAGGTGGGTGGATGCAGCCCAAAGACTTCGCATCGTGTGCAAAACACCAATAGCGTAAATAGTGGTACTGCCGAGAGTGATCTACTAGGTCTGTCCTCGCCGACAAAGCCAATAGCAGCGAGTGCGGTCCAAGATCTGCAGAATGATAGTTTCACTAGCTTCCTGAGTGCCAGCAGCAGTAATGTGACACCAGAGAAAACGAATGGCAATGGAAATGGAATTTGTGGGGATGCCCCGCTAACCATGCCAAACAGTCAGCCTAATTCGTTGGCTCAGCAGGAGCAGGACTTCTTCAGTCAAGGCACGCTCGCGGCCAGCGACAAGGATCAGTCAGGCAAGATGTCCAAGGACAGCATATTGGCATTATATGGCAATGCTCCAACCACACATAATCCACAATTGAGCTTCGGTAATTTTACGGGCATGGCACCGGGCGGCTACATGCACCATCACCAGCAGCAGCAGGTGCCCCAGCAGACGCATCATCATCACCAGTTCATGACGCCCCCCAACTCAGTGAGCATGTACAATGCACCCGTTATGGCCGCACCAAATGCATTCAGCAATGCACCCACCGCTGGGGCAATGAATCTGGTTGGCAATGTCGCCTTTGGCGGTGGCCAATTTCCAAATGCCCCACCAGCCAGCTCCTTTATGGTGGGCAACAATCAACAATCAGCCAACAATTTGATGCAAACCAACCAGAGTTTGCTGAGTGGCATGCAACTGTTTGGCAACGCAGCGGTGCAGGCGACACCACAATCACAGCCACAGCTGCAGCAACAGCAACCACAACTGGGTATTGGCATGAATCTGATGCAGCCGCTGTCAAGCGGTTTGCCTTCGACGGGCTATCCGGCTGCGACGGGCACTACGGCCACGTCTGTGACATCCAATCTAAATCAGCAATTTGGGAATTTAAATATCGGTAATGTTTGGCAATAAATGAGGGGAAGAGAGACTCTTGTGCTGCATTCCTTTATTGAAGAAACGTTCACATATGCTGAATATAAGTTATAAATTGTTAATGTATAACTTTTTGTACCTACACTTGCCTAAGTTGTCGTCGAATCTTCAGTTGTATTAATAGATGAATTTTGTATTTTTTGTTCTGTTCTGTTCTGATCTGCCACTCTCCTGTTTATTTGTTTATAAGATGTTGTCAGCAACTAGAACTGCATATACAAACATATATATATATATATATATATATATATATATATATATATATATATATATATATATATATATATATATATATATTGGCCCATTTGTACATCCATACATCAAATATCGTACATATATATGTAATTAAAGATAACATAAGAAGAATACAGCAATTGGCATATAAATTATCTGTATGTGCACTTATATACATATATATATATACATATATATATATATATATATATATATATATATATATATATATATATACTATACTATACTATATTCATCCAGCCATACGTATGTACGTTCCAACAATACTGGGTAATGTAAGTGAGATTTTTGTGGCTTTTGGCAAGCGTACTTGTAAGTTATATTTTATCCTTAGTGCGAACTACATGTGTATGTATATGTCCTTCAATACCTAATTGAGAATCCGCAGTGTGAAATACGTATGTACTTCTATTTAATAAGTGGATACAATTTTAATAAATAAATATTCATTAAATATATAATAAAGTAATTGTATTTTATGCTTATTGTTAATGGGAAGGTATTCAAATTCACTTAAACTTGGTAAAGCTTATCAATTGAAAAACAAAGTTCTCTTCATTAAAATTAGTATCTTTGATATAGTCTAAATTTCACAAAAGTATTACTATGAATTTGAAGTTGTCTAATTTTGGCAAAAAAAAATTACATTTTTGGGTCATGTCTAATATTGGTATATATATTGATAATATATTAGTTTTCCCTTGATATTTAAGTTGATGCTTACATTTTCATAGAAAAAGCAGGAGTGCGAGCACTGTGTGTTGTCCCACTGGGTATTTCAATGCAACCCTGCAACGATTTTAAATACCTCCCCGTACTTTTCACACCCCGCCGCCTATTGTTTAACACGTCAACTGCAACAACAAAACCTAAAACCAAAAATAAATAAGTTTTGTGGAAATTTAAAATAATACATAAATTGATTGAAATTGGCATGGCGAGCGCCGAGCAGGCACCTGAGAACAATGAGCTGCGAGAGCGGAAATCGACGAGCATTAGCCAGGAGATGTCAACAAAGGAAGCATATTTCGCCAGCCTTGCCGAGTGGGCCAAACAGGCTGCACTCATGCAAATGTTTCCTAATTATCTGATGGCCAGCTATAACTATCCACAATTATTGCAAACGCCATTGCCATACGGAGCGCCAGGCATTGACCTAAGTCATCAGCAGCAAGTTCCATTGCCGCAGCCGCTGCCACAGCAGGCTACGGCTCAGGCTCAGGCTCAGGTTCAGGCTCAAGCAGCAGCGGCTGCAGCTGCAGCTGCTCCTCGACCAGCGTTCAATCGCTTTCGTGTATTGGACGAGGCACAACAACAGGAGCTCATTCAGAGATTGGGTGGCACAGAGCTGGTTGTGGCGCCCTTTTGGAAACGCGCCGTTGCCGAGGCAATCGATGTCGTCATATTATTCATATTGAAAATTATTGTAACTTTTTCGCTGTTTCATGTTTTCGATCTGGACTTTGATAAGGATGTGATGCGTAAAACTCTGGAGGACGAAGATATTTTTTTGAATTTCCTAGACATTTCTATGGACTTTATCACTCTGTCGTCGGACTTGATACTCATTGAGTTGCTGACTAAGCTTTTGGTCTGTTGCTATGAATGCATGTGGACGGTATTCTACAATGGAGCTACACCAGGAAAATCGCTGATGAAAATTCGTATACTATATGTGGAAGCTGTGCTGCCGCTGCAGGCGCCTGTAATGCCACAATTCGTATTCCAGGCACAGCGCGAACCGCTGCGAGCCCTAGTCTATCCCGCTGAGACTCCAAGCTTCTTGAGAGCCTTAATGCGCGCCTTTGCCAAGAACCTGGTGATGACTCTACTGTTTCCCATTTGCGTTGTAATGGTCTTTTTCAAGAACAATCGCACGGCTTACGACATTTTGACAAAGACCATTGTGGTTGAGGCAAACCGGAATCCAACTCCAGCCGCGGTGCCTCCTGGCCAACGGCCCCATCAACAGTAGTCAAATTTGATCTATGCCAAATCTTGTATGAAATATGACTAAAAACTAATTTATGTAATTTTTGTTAACGCTGACGAAAACTGATTTCCACTATACTGTAAATAGATGAAATGTAAAGACAAATGTTATCCAAGCAAATGCATAGTTCTTACTTATTCCTGTGAAGTTAGTCCGATTCCTCAAATTAACTTACTATAATAATATCAAATTGAGAAACTGATCCTAAGCATCGTTATATTATTGATTCCTAGTGCAAATAAATCGGGAAGTTAAATGGAATTAAATCCAAATGCTTTAAATTAGATTTATTCTTAGTCTTCCAAGTTCTATATAATCAAGTTGCAATATCAATAAATTAAACGGGATAAGATATCGAAATGAATGATAAGCTTCGCACCATTTATTCACAATAAAGAAAGCATTATTTAACATGAACATTTTTCAAAGATTGTGCTACAACAGTTCCTTTGCCTGGCACATGGAGAGGCGCTCCTTTATAGCACGCCACCAGATCCGCATTGGTCATTAAATCCGGCGCACACGTCTCAAACACCTTCTTCTTGGGATTGAGTTGCGCATCAGGTTGGCGTTCGTAGCCCTCGCAATGAACCAGATCGCCAGGCACGGCACCAGCAGGTGGGCTTAGCACTTCAACCTTGTCCGGCGTAGAAGCACACATGACCATTGCTTCGGAGGTAACGCCACGCATCTTAGCGGGCTTTAAATTACAGAGAACAACAACCATACGATTTTGCATTTCCTCAAGTGGCACAAATTTTACTAATCCGGAGACTACAGTACGCGGAGCTGCTTCTCCGCAATCAATCTTCTCCAGATACAAGCTGTCCGCGTCAGGATGACGACCGACTTCAACAATTTTGCCCACACGCATATCTAGGCGACCAACATCAACAGGAGCTTCGGGAGTGGCATTTGGCTTTTCAGCTGGAGGTTTCTTTTCTTTAACCTTTTTCTCTTTAGGAGCAGAAAGTGGAGCTGGCGCTGGAGCTTTTGATTCAGTTGCAGCTGGAGCAGTTGGAGCTGGCGTTGAGGTTGCTGAGGATTGGGTGCAGTATCCTCGGTTACCGGGTACCGGTATCTGTGTCCTGCCATTGCATCTTTCCAGAGATACGAGTTGTCCCAAAGCAGCTTCAATGTCCTTCATTAAAACTTCGTTCTCCACGATAAGCTCTTGTTTCTTACGCTGCACGAGTTCGGTTTGTATGGCCGCCATCTGAAATCGGAAAGAATTAAGTCATTTGTACATTAGTTATCATTTATGTTATGTTTATGTTACCTCTTGATTTATTGAATCAACAAGACTTGCGGCACGGCGATTGTTTTCAATAATTTTTTGTAAATCATTCATTTTCAAAGTTTTTCTAAACTGATCTCTAGCTAAGTTTACAGTAAATCTGCATGTGGCACGAAACATTGTTATTAGACCACCAGGGCTGCAAAAATTATTCGATGATTTGACATTTACATTAAGAAATTAGATTAAATATTGATATTCAACAAAATGAAAGTAATTACTCGATTTTTGTCAATTACATTAGTCTTAATTTTATTTCAAAATTCATTCAATGCGCTCAATATTAAATTCATGTCTTAAAATTCATATATATCGATAATTTACTCGGCGTTCATTTAATATCTTTAGTACAACTTATCGATACAATTTTGGATACTAAACGATGATGATTCGTGAGCATATATACATATATATACGCAACAACAATTGATGCAAATAAAACTTCATAAATATAAATAAGCGTAAACAGTAAATAAAAAGTATTCTTGGCTGCCAAAATGGATTACGTTTATTGCGGCGGCGCCGATCAAATCGGCGCGTCAGAAGACATTTTAAGTACGTCAACCAATACACATATATACAGCTTATATGTATGAGTGTTGTATATTTTTGTTGAAACTTTCTCCATTTTTATTTAGATATATACATATATGTATATATATATATATATATATATTCATTATAAACTGTATTTATACATATAGGTGTCTACGATACTGGTCCCGCGCGTAACTCAGATCATTATTCACCCAGCTTCAATGGATTTAATATTGGCTCCAGCGATGCGGACTACGTCGCTAGCCCAATTCCGATTCTTGCTGACGGTGGAGAAAATTTCGGTGTTTCAACTGTGGCCTTCGATGACTACGAAGAACTACTCTGGATGGGCAACCAAGGCGTGAGGCATCCATTAGTTTAACTTCCAGTTCAATTTGCTATACAAATATGATCTCTTCATTGGCAGGGTCATGTCACGTCGTACTATACTAGCTCCTTGCAGAAATACACATCATTCCAGGTGCATGCCAGCGATATAGTCAGACAAATCATAACAATTGATTCAGGAGTTCTGGTATTAACGCAAACATCGCTTCGACATCAGATACGCCGGGGATTACCAAAGTTTACGCATAAGTAATTAATTTTCTTTTTTATGCGTCTTGTATTTATGTCCACCTTTTGTTCGAAACAGATCCAACAACATGGTTGAAATGGTCTGCATGCTGCAGCTGTCGCCACACCGCCTGGTCATGGCTGGTCTGCAGGAGGAGCTCATCGACTTTGATATGCGCAGCTTGAAGGAGACGCGACTGGAGCACGTAGGATCTGCTGGTTGCACGGTGCTTCGCAAGAATTCTCGCTATCTCTTTGCAGGCGATCAGTTTGGCACAGTCACTCTGAGAGATTTGAACACACTCAGCGTTGAGCATACCATCAAAACGCATACGAATAGTCTTTCCGATTTCGATGTGCAGGGCAATTATCTCATATCGTGTGGCTATAGTGGCAGGCAAAACAATCTGGCAATCGATCGTTTCTTAATGGTTTACGATCTACGCATGCTGCGACTGATCTCTCCCATTCAAGTGCTAATTGATCCGCAAATGTTAAAGTTCTTGCCGTCGCTTACCTCCCGTCTAGCAGTTGTTTCAAGCTATGGCCAATTCCAATTGGTTGATACTGTGGAACTGAGTGAGCCGCGCGTTTCTATGTATCAAATCAATACGAATGGTAGTCAATGCCTAAGTTTTGACATCAGTTCGTCATCGCAAGCGATGGCATTTGGCGATCAATCGGGTCATATTAATACAATTGCCTCAGTACAGACGCCACAGCCGCAGTTTAATGCTTTTTCGAGAAATACAGAGTTCGCAGACGTGGTGCCACAATTGCCGATGGTTCCCTTTGCGGACACCAATTTCCCACTGTCCTCAGTTATGTTGCCCCATCTGACAACGGGCACGCGTTGGTTCTCCGACTGGCCGGAGGAGCTCTTGCATTATGGCTATCATCGTCCAAAGACCATTGATGCAGATGTGCTGAATAATATGAAGATGCAGGGACCCATTGGCTATTCACCCAATCCAAGAACTGCCCGACGTAATCAAATACCCTATTGCCTGATTGAACAAGGCCAAGGCGGTGCAGGCAATCCGAATGCAAATGGCAATACGGCAGCTACGAAAACGGAGAGCGGTGTGAAGATCATTCCGAGGCGCTATCGTAAAGTGGAACTCAAATATACGAAACTGGGCACGCAGGATTTTGATTTCGAGCAACATAATCAGACGTGTTTTGCCGGACTAGAAGCCACCTTGCCAAACTCCTATTGCAATGCCATGCTGCAGGTTAAAAACTGAATTGTAAAATTTAAATTATATATCTAATCAAGCTATTCTTGTATATATAGATCCTTTACTTCACGGAACCCTTGCGCATAAAGCTAATTGGTCACACCTGCTCGAAGGAGTTCTGCTTATCCTGCGAATTGGGCTTCCTCTTTCACATGCTGGACAAAAGCACTGGTTGGTTTTTTGTACGCATACAAGTATACGGCTATTAGATGATGTACGCAAAAAAACACTTATTTATAGCTTCAACCCCTTGCCAAGCGAGCAACTTCTTGCGCTCATTTCGCACAGTGCCTGAAGCATCCGCTTTGGGTTTGATTTTGTCCGATCGGTCGTCCAATGTGAATCTGATTACTTTGATTCAGGCAAGTAATGGATGTATTCTATATGATATTTAAATATCATATTTAATGTGTATCTTACAGAACTGGAATCGCTTTATATTGCATCAAATGCATTATGAAATTCTGGATTCAGGCAAAAACTCGGGTTTAAATGGTCCTCAAAATGCAATGTTTGTTGGTAAATATAAATAGTGTACTTAAATATTTTTATATATTTTCTAAATAATCATTTTAGCTGAAAGCATGTGCACAGATAGCAACTCGTCGTCTGAAGTATATGAAACAATTGCTGGTATGAATATATTATATGTAAGAAATTATATGAAATATAATATATTCAACAATTTATAATCTACAGACGATAATGCGAAAGAGGAGGAAAGGGAACGCTGTAAAATAAATGCTGAAACGGATATAAGTAAAATATTTGGTACCAAACAAATATGCATAAACAGATGTATCAAATGCCAGGCAGAGGTAAATTATTAATCATTTAAAATTGGCAGAAGCAAGTATGACCAAACCCCAACAGTGTATAGATTCATCTTGTATTATATATTTTGAACTCATTTCCTTTTAGAAATCAAAAGAGAACATATTGTTGGCCTGCAATTTATCATATCCAACGCATCTCAAGGACAATGAGCAGCATTTTGATTTCGGCAACATTTTGAAACGTTCTTTGAGCTCGGAGAAAAATATTCAAGCATTTTGTGAGAGCTGCAAAAAGTTTTCGCCCACCAATCAGAGCGTTAAGGTAAAGTTATCTATGCATTTGGTATTCTATTTATTTATTCTTTAATTGTGTCTCATTTAGGTAACATCCTTGCCACAAATGCTGGCGATTAACTGCGGTCTGAATAATGAAAAAGATATAAGTTTCCTGAAACGTCAATTAAATCGCACGAGTGAGCGACCTGTTGCTGAGGCAACCTCTTTGAGCACCAGCAAACCTTGTCGCTATGGAGTCAATTGCTCTCGCAGTGATTGCCATTTTATGCATCCAGACAGGAAGTCCCCATCGCACACCAATCAAACATCCAATGTCAATAGTTCACCGAGTGCACGTCAAAAGTCCTGGTTTCCTTTGGCTTTCACTATGGGTATCAGTGACACGGGCGAGCTGAACGTGCTCTCGCCTACGCATGCCTCGAAAACTGAACAAGAATCGGAGGACGAAGAGCAACAGCAACAACTGCAGCAGCAAGAACAGCAACAGGTGAACCAGATCCAAAGCACATATGCACTGCATGCAGTTGTCTGCCAGGTGGACGATGGCACACAGAAGAACTTGGTGTCCCTGATCAATGTGCGACAAAAGTATCATTCAATGAAAACGACGACCTCAGATGCAGCTGATGAAACCCAGCAGCAATGGTATATATTTAATGACTTTAGCATTTCACCTGTTGCACCACAAGAATCCGTGTGGTTCACATTGGATTGGAAGGTGCCGTGTGTGCTCTTCTATCGCAGTCTTGACGATGAAGCCGATGGTGCACCAAGTGTAGAGGATCTTATCTCCACGAAAAGCAACGATTCAATCAATATTCCAGCTAATCCATTCTTGCACGTAAGTGAACATTGTGTATATATGAAGCTGGAAACATATTTTAAATATCCAATTTTGGTTTTAAGGAAATTTTAAATCCGTTGCCCAACAACCTGGCCACAGATGCCACTTTACGGCCTTTGCAACCGGATGAGATGCCAAAAGCTGGCGATTTAATTGCCATGGATGCGGAGTTTGTAACATTGAATCCAGAAGAAAATGAAATTCGTCCGGATGGCAAAACGGCAACAATTAAACCTTGCCATATGAGCGTCGCTCGCATCTCCTGTATACGAGGGCAAGTTTATATATATACATACTTAAGTATAATGATTTGCTAACTGAAAAAACCTTTTCTATATTACAGTCAAGGGCGAGATGAGGGTGTGCCTTTTATAGACGATTATATATCGACACAGGAAAAGGTTGTTGATTATCTAACACAGTTTTCGGGCATTAAACCCGGCGATTTGGATGCCAATTTCAGCAATAAGCGTTTGACTGCCTTAAAGTATTCGTATCAGAAGTTAAAGTTTCTTGTCGACGTGGGCGTTATATTTGTTGGTCATGGTTTAAAGAATGACTTTAGGTAACCTAAGAGACTTATGACATTCATATATATTTGACTAACCATATTCTATATTGCAGAGTCATTAATATTTATGTACCTTCCGACCAAATTATTGACACTGTACATCTATTTCATCTGCCGCACCATCGCATGGTTTCATTGCGTTTCTTGGCGTGGCACTTCTTGGGTAAGTTACAAATATACAATATGTATATTTATATATATGTAATGCATATCCATTTTGCTTAGGCACCAAGATTCAATCGGAAACACATGACTCTATCGAGGATGCTCGCACAACCCTTCAGCTCTACAAACATTATTTGCAGCTGCAGGCGGAGAAGAAATTTACGCTCGCCTTGAAAAATTTATATGATCGAGGCAAGCAGCTACAATGGAAGGTGCCAGAGGACTAGATGGACAGATAAGCAATTCACAATGGAAGAGACGCAGAGAAAGAGAGAGAGAGAGAGAGAGAGAGAGAGAGAGAAATAGATCTAAGCCAGTACAAAATTTTCGACCGGCCAGCAAGAATGCAAGTTTTTAAAATGTTTTTTTTTTTTTAACAGATTAAAAAAAGAAGAAATTCCAATTATTTTTAAGTTGAATAACTGTTTACAAAGACACATGCCCACAATTAAATCAAACTTAATATATTTTCAATAACTCTTTGTGTTAGATCTTAAGTTAATCAATAATTGATTATGTATACCCTGTAATTGGGACGGCTATGTATAGAGAGCTGTAGAGTCTTACTGCTTAAGCTCAAATTTGCCTACAAAATACGGCTAATGTTGCGGTTAACTTTATCTATCATAGATATGTACATATATAGATAACAAATATGTATATATGAAGGAATGTTACGATCTTTTAAAGCTTATATTTATTTATAGAGTATTTTCTAGTTAGACTCTGAAGTCGTTCAGTTCACCATTGGAACTCCCAGAAACATCTCGTGATGGCTGATAACCAGTTTGCAGTGCTCATATTAATAAATGTAGTTATCTAGGAAAACATCTCTAAGAAAAGATCTGCACCAGAGCTGATTGTAAAACTTGTTAGCATTTCTCCATTAACTGAAGGTTGTGCGAGTACTTATAGTTGATTTAACGAGCATGATTTGTATGTCATTATCAGTAATATTTACATATGTATGTGCTTGTATATATACATATACACATATGCATATATGTGCATTGAAACGAACTTGATCTAAGACTGATTATTGAAACTTGTTCGTTCGCTGGGTAATGCCCGATTCATAATTTTGTGTAATCGGACTGCAAACAAGCAATATGAATCTTTTATAAACATATACCATATATATAATATAATATAATATATATAATATATATATATATATATATATATATATATACATAAATGTGTATTTGTTATATATATATTATATAGTCAGTTTACAGTTTTCTACGATTTGTCAGATAAAATCGCGTCAAGTTGATAGATCTATCAGTTTAATAAGACGATGTCAATTTTAGCGTATAGAGATCAAATGTATATATACAAGTTCTCATATAGCTAGCCAGAGCTTCTGAATTTCCCAAGTTGGACTCGCTTGCTTATCAAATCGAATGTCATCGTGCTCGTCGTAGCTGGGGAAATTTCTGCCGATTGGGATTGTGTATAAATACGGGAGCTGCTCCATGTTGAGGGCATTCGATTAAAAGCGGTTGTGCTAGAGGCAACATGGGCTCACACGGAATACTCGGATTGAGCTGCGCTCTCCTGCTGTGTGCAGGTGAAGTGATTAAAATAATCAACATCAAGTTGAAATCTTAAAATTCTGTATAATTCGCTTCGACTTGCAGTGATTAACGCACAGCAGACATACGATGGACGCAATGGGCCGCATGTGTTCGGCTCGCCTGGTGAGCAGGTGTATATACGTGGTCAGAACGAAGGTGCCTACCAGGTGCCTGGGGTACCCGGCAAATTCGAGAACTCGCCTGGGGGAACGCACAGCTACACGGATGAGAACGGCAATACGTATGTGAATAACAGGAATGGACCAGGCCAAAAACGTGGGTAGCAATCAGCTCCTATTCCCTACATTACGCTTATTCGCCTCGTTTTATAGCCACACACAGCATAGCTGGCCCGGATCTGGTGGCTCAGCGTGGACCTGCACAGCGTCGTGTTAGCGATCCGTCGGTCAATGCTTATCGTGGCCGACGAGATATTACAATTACTCGTCCGGATCGTGTTGTTAGCATCACTAGGAGTGGCCCAACTGTTATCAGTCGCAGCCGTCGAGACTTCCATGTCGGTCGTCCCGATCGCACCGTCGACTACAGCACCGGCTCCGGTGATTTTGTCATACAGCGCGGCCGTCGCAGTCCCGAGTCCGTGTACGTTAGCCGTCCGGATGGCCGTTCAGTAAGCTATGGCGATGGCGGCTTCATTGCCAATGGCCGTGATGGACGCATTGTTGCTCACTCTCGCCACAGGCGCGCACGTGTCCAGGGCGACAACTTTGTGGCACGCGATGACCAGGCGGGCATCTGGAATGACAACGTGTCCGTTTGGAAGCGTCCCGATGGACGCACCGTTAGCGTTGATAGGAACGGCAACGTCATCACCTCCGGCAGTCCCAATGGACGTGGTCCACAGCACGTAAGTGACAGTAGATCTTAGGGAATATTTATGTGAGTCTAATATTTATCTTCTTTATTTTTGTAGTATTCCGGCTAAGCCAGAAAGGACGGACGGAAGAGGAAACAATTATTGTAGTACGAAGTAAATCTTAAATCAAATAAATTAACTTTCACTGTTGTGAATATAGTATATATGTATATAAAAGTGATTATTGGCTAAAATTGAAACTGTTAACAGGCAGAGACTTGTTCTCTTTTAACCTGTCCGGCTTTATGGCATCCGCAGCAGATGCTTGCCTGAGCCTTCTCTCTTGTTTAAATATTAATTAATTAAAATTTATCTTTTCTTTTGCCTATTATATTATATCATAAGAGATCGCGTGAGAAGAGTATATCATAATATCGCTAACATAGAGTTGATAATTGAATTTCTTTTAAATCGACTTCGAATACTCTATAATTCCAATTACCCATAAGCAAATTCATGCTGCTATGATATCAACACAAGCTTCGAACTGCTCTCTAGGAGTTTCCTTGTAGTCTACTTCTATCTACTGCATCATTAAATTCCTTAGATTTTCCAATTCTGATTGAAAAAGAGTATTTAGTTTTCATTGCCATTGAATATGTATGATTTCAATTTGGCGAGCAGCGAAATAGTTAAATTTAGAAACCCAGAACCAGGCCAGAAGGTTTCTACAGTATATAAACTATACGTGGGCATATGTTGCCATATACCTAAACGACTATACAAAGGAATGTATGTATTGACTATATATTTGTCTCGTTGTCACTGATGCTGTGAAAAAGTTGTATATATTTGGAAAATATTCGTTTTAAATCGTGAAACTGTCAGAGACTTGTTATTATAACTGTTTCAAGTACAAAATAGATACGCCAATTGGTATTGCCAGGTAATGGAGGCTGTTTGCCATTTCTTTCGGACCAATTACATATTGGCCAATTGCGAGGATGTGATACAGAAGAAAGGTTTCTCGCTAAATCTATCCCATTACCAAATGGAGCAATTGCCGGACATAATTAAGCACTGTGAATCGCTGATGAAGCTCTTTCTCAATCAGAATAAACTAACAAAGGTAGTAGAGTGGCCTCGCTCTCTCTCTCTCTCTCTCTCTCTCTCTCTCTATTTATATATATATATATATATATATATATATATATATAAATGTATTATATATACTCTCTTCAGGTACCCTCCAGTCTGGGCAACTTAATGCGCCTACAGGTCCTCGCACTGGACTATAATAAGCTAGATGAGTTTCCCGTTTGTGTTTGTCTGTTGGTTCGACTGAAATTCCTGAATGTCAGCTGTAATAATATCGTAAGCCTGCCCCCGCAATTGGGGCAACTCACGGCACTGGAGACCTTCTGGTGCAATAATACGGGTCTACGTGCGCTGCCAGTTGAACTGTCGAATTGCGAGCGCCTCGAAACGCTGGGAGTGCGAGGCAATCGCTTGTGCAAGCTGCCCGAGGAACTGGGCAAGTTAACGGAGCTACGTTGGTTTACGGCGGAGAACAATGATATAGCAGAAGTGCCGAATACTCTGGGTGTGTTGCAGAATCTGGTGCATCTGAATCTGCGGAAGAATCGCCTGAGTCGGCTGCCACGCATGCTGAGTGTCATGTCGAAACTGAGATTCGTTTTCCTCAATGACAATCACATTGACCAAATGCCAAATCGCGCAGACCTCGAACAGCTCAAGTATCTGCGCATGCTGAACTTATCCATGAATCCAATCAGCACCAATCCGGAGATGCGGGAGCTGGCAAGAGTAAGTCCAACTCTATCAAATCTCTGAGAATCGTTTAAGTTCTCTGATATTTGCAGCATTTAATGAACATTTATGTGGAGGCCATGGATGATTCGCACCTGGAAGCTGCCCCCGGCAACATTCTCAGTGCCAACAGCGACGCACTGCCAAATTTACAGCAGGAGGCGGACAACGATTCATCATCGGATTGGGGCAACAGCGCCAGGACCAGCCAATTGGACAGTTCGGATGAGAGCACACTGGAGAATACCATCGAAGATTTAAGCGTCATGTTGCCCGAAATGTCTCGCTTTGTAACAACATTTTAAGATGATTAATCAAAATATATAAATCTGTTGCGTACCGTTTATTCGTATCTGTCTCTGTGTATATGTGTGTGTGTGTAAAACGTAACAATTGAAATGCGCTTTGGCTTGGCAGCTGGCTAACAGCTACACAAAATGTACAGGGGTCAATATGACCAAAAACCTAGAAACTTGATATTTAACTAGACATTTTCTTGATCAGCTCCTCATCCTGCATGGACATGGCGGTCAGCTTCTTGCCAATTTTTTCGTGTATGTCCAAATACTTAGCAACACATCTGTCGATGCAGACCATTTCGCCTTTGCCTATAAGAAAATCATATTTCTATTTTTTCATGAATCAAACTCAATATATTAAAATTTACCCAATTCCGATTCGCCGTAACGCGGCGGAATGCACTTTTTGTGGCAGGCATTGGTCATGCGGTTATATAAATCCGACATCATTTCTATCTCCATTTCTTGCATCAGCTGCAATTTTGCCTGGTCGGCTACGCTTATTTGCGGCATTGCCATGTTTTTAATTGTAGTGTTATGAATTGATTATATATTTTTTTCGTGCTTTTTTGTACAATTGTACTTTTGGTTTCTAGTCAAAACGCCTGTCGGAAATAGTGTGATCGTATTCGCCGTGGTTTGCCTTTCTCATACGCTCTCGCACACGTAAGGTCTCGGTCCTTCGGCCTTCCACTGATCTTTTGGACAAGACAAAAGCATACACACCACCAACGGTTAAAAATGCCCTAATGAACACACAATTTTAATTTAAATCAACGTGTTTCATTTATTTCACATGTGTTACGAACCAAGAAACAGCAATTCGCCCAGCGTTTCCAAGCGGCATTGTCAATAGACACAGTGTGACTGTGATGGCATGAATACGAAAATACTAAAATACCGAGTGAACGTAAAGTTTTTATTCTGACATTCATGAACGATAACAAGCTGTCGATATGTCGATTATACTATTGTGAATTCACTACAAATTAATTTGAAGCAAATAAATAAAATTTGTTCGTTATATTTTAGAACTCATAAAAATTGCATTAGGTATAGATCTTTTATTGACAGTGCATCACAAACCGTTTTATATGAATGTTTATAAGTATGAAAATGAATACACTGGAAATATGTTAGATTTAACAGAAAAAAATCAGACTATTAAATTAACAATGTAAGAAAAATTAAAAAGGTAAAATGAGAACCATGAATCGTCATGTTCGTAGTAACAGAAAATAGTGTATAAATATTTAACAATAAATAATTTTGTTATTAGTAAATCAGATTTTAACAGAAAAAAATATTCAATCACAATATAATGCAAATGTATTATGTACATAGTACAAATGACTCTTAATGAAAAACTAATATACATAGAAATATGATGTATATATACGTAGGTAGGAATGTATGAAATTCATGAATATATGTACATATGGTATGTACTTAATTATTGCACATTTAATTTAATGCATTTATCACTGAGCTGTGATAAAGTTTAACTCGGCTTCACGCCAAACCAACTCATTTTCCAATTAAGCGTATCATGCAACAGTTTTTCCTCCTCCGGTGAAAGCTGCAACAGAGTGGAAACTGCCCGCACTAGATGACGGGCTTCGACCTATAAAAATGAGAGTATTTAGGTATTCTATTTAGCTAAATTCAAATGCAAATACCTCTCTGCTAGTCAAGAATTTGACAATGACATGTTTTAAATACTTAAAATTTACTTCATCCATTATAATGCAATTTGGTTTGTTGTCTGATTGAAAGTTCTCAATTGGTGCATTGGTTACTACTCTAAAGGCGGGAATTACTTGTTCCGTATCCACATCGATGGTTGCCGTTTGTGAGCTGCGAAACTCCTTTTGCAGCGTCTTCTTCAGATCCCCCAAACGTTGATTTAAAGTCTTAATTGTCTGGAGGAAAATAAAAATTATATTAATTTATATTGAATAATACAATTTAAGGTAAGCCCCACCTTATTCTTCTCTGCAATTTCGCGCTGGCTCAACTCGTATTTGGCCTGATCACTTGCACTCTGCTCCGCTGCATCTTTGAGCAAATGCAATGCCTGTTTCGTCTCCTGCAGATCCTGCTCCAGTTGCTTATTCTTGTCATGCAGTTCATTCGATTCCGTTTGCTCCAAGCGCAGCTCCTTCTTCAGCAGCTCTTCGCTCTGAGAAATCTCCGCATTTCTTAAAAGGGCAGTCAACTTCTCCTCTCGCTCCACTTCCAATTTCAGTTGCGTGTCACCTAGAATTTCTTGTTTCTCCGTCACTTGCGTACGCAACTTTTGAGCAATTTGCTCAGCATTTTTCACATATTCACTAAATCTTTCGTCAGCGGTTGTGAGGCGAATTTTCAACTCTTTCGTTTCAGCTGCCAGCGTTTCCTAAGTTTTTAAATTTTTTATTTTGGAATAAGTAAAATATGCTTTTTTCTCTCTCTCTCTCTATTTTTGTAAAACAAAAGCAATTTTAATAGAAAATAGATACTTGGAAAATGGTTAAATAAGAAAATTTGTTTCCCTTTAGTAAAACATTAAAGCAATTTAATAGATAATAGGATTAGATTATAATACAAATTTTGTTAAATTAGAAATTGCAAAACAAGGTAAATTAATTATATATTTTCATTGCGACGAGGGTAATGTACGTGCTAAGTTTTTTTTGTTGGTTAGTTATACAATTAGTCATGCCATTTAACTAGGTAAAGGTAGGTATAGGTATGTGTGTGCGTGGGTATGGAAAGTATGCTTGTGTGCGTGTTATTGATGCCACTGCTAAACGCCAACGTCTGAAGAAAGGATACTCACAGATTTGTTGCGCTCGAATAGAATTTGCTGTTCGTTCTCTTCGCGACATTCCTTCAAGGCAACATTTAGCTCATCCAGTTCGTCCTCCAACAATTTAATCTATATACAAAAAACGATTCAGTCTCGAACTCCCTTTACTAAATCATGCGACTTACCTTATCATCCCTTTGCTTGACCTCATTCTTTGCTTTCTCGAGCTCAAATGCAACTTGCTTACTGCTTTCTATGGCATCATCTCTGGTTTTTAAAGCTTTTCGTTTTTCGGTGGTCTCCTCGGCCACCTGTTGGGAGAGGCGACTCACTTGTTTCTCGAGCGCAAAGTTTTGGCCACTCCATGAGCTCTTTATGTCCGATAGCTGCAAGTGCGCTTCTTCGAGGTGCTGCTCCAGCAGTTTGTGCTCCTGTACAAGTGCCTGCACTTGTTGTTCTGTACTCAATTGAGGCAGTGCATCCAAACGAAGGTCCTCCACAATTCGCATGCGCATTTTCATATTACGATTGTCTTCCTGTACGGCAGCTAGGGTTGTGGTCAATAGGCTCTTCTCCTGTTGTGTGGCATGACGCAGCTGCTCCAATTCATCGCGCAGATCCTCAGCAATGGGTTCTATTGTGCGCAAACGTTCCAGCTCCTGGTTAAAATTATCAATTTGTTGTTGATACTGGCGTATGGAATTCATATGATCGAAGGCTTCCTGTTCGCGAAAGCCGAGCAAGCTTTTCAGCTTATCAATTTCGATTTGCTGCAATGTTTGTATCTTCTCCTGTTCCTCGCAATATATGTCCTTTTGAGTTTGAGCTACTCGAACCGTTTCCAATAGGATTTCATTCGTTTTATCCACTCGCGTCTTCTCCTCCTGTAGCTGTTGCAGACTTTGGTTCAGGCTGGCCACCCTAGAGGATAGCTCATTGCATTGGCTGCGTAGCTGGCACAACTGTTCAGACTGAATGTAAACAGTTTGTATTTTCTTTTAGGTATATAAATAAATAAATTTTGTGTTTACTCACTTCGCTGTAGACTCCGCCCGTGTCGTCAGCGACATTCGAATTGATGCTCACACGACGGCTACGTATACGATAATTGTTAATGTTGTTATTATTGTGGCGCTGATGGGTCTGGCTTGCCGACGTGGACACATCTTCGCCAGTTTCCTCCTTAATTTTGTTTTTTAGCGTAGCAAACATATTTATTTGCTTGCCTGCTCTTTGCCTTTTATACGGTCGACTCTGTTAAACGTTATTTGGTATGAAATGGATTGCGTAGCGGCACAACAGCGATACGGCTGCCTTATTTTTTATATCATTGCTCCAATTAATATGTTTTGTGTTTAGGCTTATCAAAGAAATGTAAATCTATTTAAATTTGCAGTCTATATATGTTGCTGCTTCTTATTAGAAGCAATACGTGCAGTGCCCAGCTTGCCACTAAGTTCAATTTTGATATCTGGCAGCACAGCTGTAGGGTTGCAATTCCGATTATCGATAAGAAGCCAAAATATAGACGCCAAAAACATCTGAGGAGCGCGCTAAATTTTTATAATTGTTAAATGTAATATTTGACTAACTAACTCTAAACCAATACTTTCAACGTATAGTTTACAAATATAAAGCCGAAATAAGGAAAATGGATCAGGACTACTCGAAGCAAACAACTCGAGACATTTGCGACAGTGATGCAATGGGTACGTCGTCCTTAAAGGAAATCTCCTTAATAGAAACTGTAACAAGTTTTCTGGAGGAGAACGGCGCTGGAGAGGTGGATCCGCGGATTTTGAAAAACTTGGCAGAGGCTCTGTCCAAACGCATAAGCGCAGATGAGTGAGTACTAATTTGATTTCTTATTGTGCACGCACGCCGTGTCGCATAGGTAGATGTGTTTGTGCGCCTTTGAAGTTTTGTTTGACAGTGCAACATTGCAAGTGCAACGCGCACTTTGGCTGTCATCCAAAACTAAATTTGGATTCATTAAAATGAAAAATTGAAACACATAAACGTATCTATTTCTAATGCCAATGCTCACCCAACCGCAACTGAGTACTCAGTGGAAAGAACTGTATGATCGAAGATCATAAGCATTGGTGCTCAGCTGCAGGTTCCTATATGCTCTCCCCTCACTAGCTGGTGAGTAAATGATGTACATGCGTATGGGTGTGTGTACATAACCCACCCCATTTGCGTGAGAGCAAATCCAACACACAGCCAGTCACCGTATGTGGTGGGTGAGAAAAAGAGCGCACGCCACGGAAAACACGAGCGCAACATCTGTCGTGCGTTTGAGCTGAGCGCGTTTTCCTTGCAGAGCAAACGAACGAACTCTCCTATGGGATGAGCAGTGGATGATGCTGCCGCTGCTGCTGCTGCCCACTGTGGTGGGGTTTTTCTCTCGTTATCGCGATGCGCATTTTCAGTAATATTCTGGCATTCGGTTCAATTAGACATACTCTATATGTAAAATATATGAAGGGAACTGTAATCTAGTATATTTCAATTGTATTTTTGTTCGTTTGTTGTGATTGTGCTTCTTCGTTTAATGCCTATCAGTCGTTCATTTTGCGCAATACATACAAACATACGTACGAACGTATATACAAATAAATATTTACATACATATATATAAACGCTGCGCGGTTCGCGGTTAAGTAAATAAAGACTGTGTATATACACATATATACATACATATATACAAATATATGCGCGTGTGTGTGTAAATATGCAACAAAAGTGAGAATAAGATAGTTTGTTTTTGTTTTTATCATTGTGTGTTTTATGTAGATAAAAAGCGTTGACGAATGCTCTCCTATGGTGTAAAAAGACACAATATTCTTATATAAATTAAATAACGTATCTACATATATATGTGTGTGATATGAGTGTGCCTGTGTGTGTGTGTGCATGAGAGTGCATGTGTGTGCGTACATAAATACGGCTACGCGCGCCTCATCTTGTTGATTTCCTTTGTCGCTGTTGTTGTTGTTATTGCTGCGGCTGCATCTAAATTTAGTTATGGAAAAATATAACACATCTTTTGTATATATCTATATATACGTATAGCATATATAACTGCGTATTATTGTGCTCCATTAATCGAGCAAATGAAAGCAGACAAAAAGTCAGATAATATAAGACTGTATAAGACTTGTTAGTCTTCTAGTATAAGACATCTGTAAGAGACTTTTCTTTAACAAGTCTTCTCAAAGCGGATATATGCACTCGGTGTTCAAGTGGCAAGTTGCTTGGGCTTATATACACACGTTTCTAGTTGCCTTTGACTTTTGTTATGAACCCCCTAAAAACCCTGCACTGCATTGTTACAAGACCCGCAACCTTCCCTTCGCACCACCACAAGTTCGCTTGTTTGTTTGGTACAGTTTGTTTTATTAATGCTAGTTTTTATACGTTTTATCCTTTGTATGGTTTTATCTACTATTACGGCTGCCTCTGCGTTTTTTGCAGTGTATGATATATTTTTCTCAAATGAGTTCAACAATTCATTTATGGTCAAGCAAAACAATCGAGTGTCTTGTCTAACGTTCTAGATCGGGGGAAAACTGTGTGTGAGGGAAAAACTGCATTTCGAATGCATTTTCATCGTCGTCGTGCTTTTTGGCGCCAATTGTTGTTAATTATTCTCAATGACCATTTATATTTAGATAATTATTATCTCGAATGCAATTAAGTTAGTTCAGGTAGTCAGCCCGACAGAGACCGAGGCACAGAGAGAGAGAGAGAGAGGGGATATACAGGACACATATGTTGGCGTGTGCAACAGCTGTTACAATTACAGTGCGCACTAGTTAAGTGGAAATTGCAGTGTGTATCCGGTAGAAAGGAAAATCTATAATAGACAAACTTATGCTTACCTAAAACACATATGGGATATCTGAAAACGAACAAACTATAAAATTAAAAATAGAAGAGTTTATGAATATATATTTAGGCATCTTCAGCTATGATATATACAGCACTCTAGAGTATTCTATAAAATAATAAAATTGTATATTACTATATTGTTTTCAAATCTGAAAGTCTTTGTATCTCAACTAAATCTCACTTTAGCTTAAATTTATCTTATCCACTTCCCATATTTTTTCTACGTTGACAGATTAGACAAGTTCATAATATAAACCCAGTCGCTTCGAAAGCTTTACTAGTCAAATTTATTCTCAATTTTCACACATAAAAATGATGTGCCTTATATAAAGTTTTAAAAACTTATTTTTTTATTAATTAATTAACACATGCAATAATTTATTAAAAGTAAAATTTCAGGCTTCCAAATTTAAAACACTAAAGAGTTCTTTCGAATCATTCAAAGAGTAAAATCTTCAAGCATTGTTTAAACAACTTTAATTATTGATTCACTTTAATATAAGAGAAGAAATCATGCAGAGAATGAGAAGAAGTCGATCGAGAGTCGATAAAGTTAAGTAAGTTTTTGCTGAATTGTTAGAAATGTATATCTGTATAACGTATAGCACTTTACTGCTGGTCAGGGTGTGTCCCAGTTGAGAACTCCCCTCTCCTTTACTTACTTCGTTAATTGAGTATGAAATTCAATTGACGAATTGTATATGGAGCCAACATATATGGGTCACACTGTAGCTCACCTGTTGTTTGTCCAGCAACACATGGACTTTTCCATAGGCGCAATCCTTCATAATTGTATATACACCATTTGATTGCCCAGCTGGTTGTAACCATAGCTATGGCCAAATAGTCAGCGGGTCAAAACAAACCCTAACGACAACAATAGCAACAAATTGTGGTCAATAAATTGTAGCTGTTTAGCGGCTCATAAGTTTTGGTATTTGTGTTTTTGCTCAATTCCCAAAATAATTCATAGAGGAGACACGCACGTGAAAACGTGAAAATTGTGCAAATGTGAAAATGTGTGGCCCACATGTGTCGCCGGGTCTGCAAGTTGCGAATCGCGCGTAGAAAATACGAGATGCGCAGCCAAAATAAACGAAAACGAAAAGTAAAGCAGATATATGCCTATGCCTATGCCTATGCTGCCGCTGCCCAGATAACGAAAGCATAAAACATCTCCTGTGATGTGATGTGATGCTTTGGGGACATTTGCCCAAGCAATGCAAGCGCCTTGGCTGGCTGCCTTAGCTGCCAATGACTCATAGAAGGCGCACGCACACGCAGACATATATATATCTATGTGTTTGTGGTATAGAGTACTTATACCTGCACTGAAGTTGCTTTTATTTAGACTCGGTGTGCCGCAAAGCTATTTAGGATAAGCACAATAACAAATTAAACAACAACCACAAAGGGATGACGCATTCGTTTGACTTTAAATAAAATCAAAGTCAGGTTTCTTATATGCATATATGTTTCTAAAATCGTTTCGTTCAGTATATTGAGTGACCTGGAGTGAACCATACCTAAGGAAAATATACCAAAACTCTGCTCTTTTAATGCCAAACCAATTAAAGTCTTATCATAATGGCGGGCATATTTCGTACGAACTCTATGATCGGCACAAATGAATCCCCCAAAAGATCACCATTTAAACGATTTTCTGTGTGCTCTGGAACGCCGAGTACTATTTGGTAAGTTTCCACACGATATGTTACGAAAACTTTTGATGGAATACTTTTTAGTATTCTCTTGTATTGCATATAAAAGTTATAATATAACTTTTTGGATAGCATTCCTTGTATTATAGTATTACATACTTTTGAATAGAACTTCTTCGCCAGAACTTTATCAAGTTTTTCATAGTTATAGACAACAATCTCGATAGAACTTCTTGTATATTTCCTCCTTGTATCTCATATAGTTATATATAGAATCTCTAGAATTTCCTAACTATACATAGTTTTAATATTTCTTCTTGTAAAGTTTCTAGAGAATTCTAAGTATTTCATACTTTAATAATTCAAAGTTTTGATAGGATTTCTCTAGTAACTTCTGCTAACTTTTGTGTCTTTAAGTATATCTGCTATAAATCATATCTGCTATCTCATATAGTTATATAGAATCTCTAGAATTTCCTAACTATACATAGTTTTAATATTTCTTCTTGTAAAGTTTCTAGAGAATTCTAAGTATTTCATACTTTAATAATTCAAACTTTTGATAGGATTTCTCTAGTAACTTCTGCTAACTTTTGTGTCTTTAAGTATATCTGCTATAAAGTTGACTTACTTTTATTATTGCCATTCACATATATGGCTTGAATTTATTTGAAATGAAAAGTTTCACTGATTTGGCAATAAAAGAGTAATCAAGGTGTGCCATTTCTATGCTACCGAAACAATTTATACGCTTCACTTAGCGCGACTACAAATTTTTTGGCTGTCGATTCTATATATGTAGCTCTATATATAGATATAGGTAGATATATATATTCATATGTATGTCATGTGCAATTAAAATGATTTGTCGCTGAGCTTTTGATCAGATAACTAAATGAGACATCAGTTTGCAAGCTTTAGAATTTGTTTAGATGTCAACATCTGTTGGCTAATTGAAACTGAATAATAAACTTAATTATGTCTATGCTCAATCGGTAATTAACTTTTGAGAATTACCTAGAGAGGCAGAAATTTAAATTACTGAACATGACCTTTAATACAATTAGCTTTAAAGCTGTATATCATTGCATGAGACTTGCATAGAGCGACGCAAACTAATTGATTGTTGCAATTCAAATTGGTTTTCTTCACTTCCTTCATTAGATCCACTTACTGATTAGTGTACGGTATCATTTAGTCGTCGTGTCTTATTACTATTTGATTTATTGATAGATTTATCAGTTGTTTTCATATATGTTTGCATGTCGATAGAAGTTAATTATACTTGCTTGAAGCAGCATTAAAACAATTCAAACCCGTTTTAAATTGACCTCCAGCCTAGCGATGGCAGCGTGTATGTAAATATCTATTTAGTTTTTATTGATGAGTGAGAGAAACTATAAAAAATATATTTAATATAATACGAACTTAGGGATTGACTGTGCTTCGCGATATTTTATGAATATGACGATGACTGCAAGTCCATCTCTGGGCCATTGAGCTACAGGTGTCTTGATTCACAGAGTTTGTTTCGTAGTTAAATGTTAGTTTAGTATAATGAATGAGTTTGTGCTGGCCAGCTGGATATGCCTGCTAGGCTTTAGTTCTATGTTCGCTCTACGTTTGGAGCCTTGCGAGTTAGCTGGCCAGCTATATATATTGGACGTACCCAAAGTGGAGCTGCCCTTGTGGCTGTGCATAGCTGAATTCGAGAGTCGCTTCAATACGCATGTTATCGGACGTGCGAATTCCGATGGCAGTCTGGATTATGGACTGTTTCAGATCAGCGATCTATATTGGTGCGCTCCGCCGGAGGAAACGCCTTACCACGCCTTCAACGGATGCAGCGTGAACTGCACCGAGCTCTTGAGCGATAATATTACAGCGGCCGTTCGATGTGCTCGACTTATCAAGAAGCAACAAGGCTGGACGGCTTGGTCTGTTTATGCGGAATTCTGCAATGGAACTTTAACGGATACGGACGAGTGTTTTCAGCCAGCGGAGACCACAACCGAACAGATTCCGGAAATAGAAACCACGACTGTTGACCCGGAAGTGGATTAGGATGTTTTTTAGTGTTTTTCATTCAGCTCTTATCACTGCCTATAGAAATAAATTAATTTATAGTATTAGAATATATATTAAACTGCCCGGCGTTGCCCGATGACAATTGAATTATGTTAATGTTTGTGAATAAGTGGAGCTATACAATGGAGGAAAGGGTCTTTCCACGTAACTAGGTTTTAAATTTGATTTGAATATTAAATAAATATATATAATATTAAAACTAAATATTGGTTGTTCTAGCTGAATCCAGTTTTCTCAAGTTTACTCTAACGAAAAGTAAAAGTAAAATTGATTTTCTTCTCTTTTCAGTTTGTAACATAAAAGCGAAATTTATTTTGAGATTTTTATGGCATCTGGTACAAAAGTTTTCAAGTTCTAATCAAGTTTTATGGCTTTTCTTTTTCATTTGCAGCACAAGTCCCGGGGGTATTCAAGATGTAACCATGGAAAACTCATGTAAGTGTAAAACAAGAAAACAAGTTTAACAAAAACACTGCAAGAAATTCTAGATATATTGTAGGTATCAGCTCGGGCTGTTGACATGGAAAGATGTAGAACTAAAAATAAATGAAAATAATATACTATATGAATATGATTAGCTTATGATTTTCTGCCTTACACCCGCTGCTTGGGTATAACAGTTGTTAGGCATTTGCTGTCAGCTTTTCCGGTTTGCTAACATTTATTCTTACGAGTTTGTCGCAGCTAATTATCCGTGTGTATTATGTCAACACATACAACTATTTTATTCGAGTTTAGTTTGGAAACACACCCGTAAATACTATATGCAAGTCAATCACGTAGTTTCCTTTTATATATATATATTTTTTTTATTAATTGGCCAAAATGGGCAAAAATGGCATTCTATCAGCGGTCCCGCCACGGACACACAGGACAAGTAGCTTACGCGTGTTTGATGGTTGTATATAGATGGCATTATCTTTAGACTTAACTAATAATATATTTTCTGGATTGTTTCCACAGATACCAGCTTCGATGCGGCGCGTGCACCGGGCGGTATCCATTCCCCGATGCAGGGTCGATCCGTAAGGGAGCTGGAGGAGCAGATGTCGACATTGCGCAAGGAGAACTTCAATTTAAAGCTTCGAATTTACTTTATGGAGGAAGGTCAACATAACTCGCGTGGTAGCAAAGCTGCCGCCGAATCGCCAGCCAAACAGTTGATCGACTCTAAAATTGAGATTGAAATACTGCGTAAGCGAGTCGATGAGAAGACGGAGCTTTTAAAGGATGCCGCACGTGCCATATCACAGCACGAGGAGATGCAAAAGAAGGCCGACATTGAAAGTCAAGCTCTGATTGAACAAATGCAGCAGTACATTCAACAGTTAGAGGTAAGCCCCTGATATATATATGAACATACATCTATATTTATTATTAAATTGTAAAACAATTTCTGTTTTCTTCTCTCGCCCACAGAGCTCCGCCAAGCAGAAAGCAATTAAAAATTCTGAATCTGAGAAGTTAAAAGCTCTCGAAGCTGAGGTTAGTTAATTAACATAATTCCAGGACAGCATTTACTATAGAATTATATTTATATTGGATAACTGCTGAAGTTTTAAATAAGTTCAATAGAACTGGCTATGTGTGTATCGTTTCTTTTGTTCATTGAGGAACGATTATTATTTTTAGTTCAAAACGAACAATATGTTCTATCGAACTGTTATTGAACAACGATCAATACGAATTGGTGAACTATGCTATCGAACGAATCACCCGTTATAGTTCACAATGGAACTCATTTACCATCTCTAATATTTGTTTAATTTCTTTATTTACCATTCAAAAAACAGGTTCTTAATCTAGAAAGCGCCTTGCACGAAGCGGATTTGAGGGAGTCAGAGACTAAGCGGCATCAGGAGCTGTTGTCAACAGAGTTAGCTGAAAAGCAGGAGACGCTTATAGCTTGCGAGGCGAAGATCGAGGAGTTGGCCATCAAAAATGCCAATCTGCTCGAACAGCTGGCGACGCAAAACGTTAACAATCAGGAATCAAATGTAAGTATAAATTATAGTGTATATAGAAATCGTAGTACGTTGTGTGAGCACTGGCCCGATGGTTTAAAACATACTTAGCAAACTATAAAGAGGCAGAAACTCGAAGTTAGCGCCAGCGCATATGAGAATGAACGCCTGCGCAGCGAGCTAAGCTTAGCGGAGCATGAGATCGAGCGACAAAATAAATGGATAGGGGATGCAGTGAACGTCCTAGATGTACAGCGGAAGACCATAAATCTAATGGAAGTAAGTAGCATGTAGGAGAGAGGATCGAACGCTAATCCTAAACAACCTCCACAACAAGGACATGAACAATGAGAAGGATCGCGCCCAACGGAGTCTATTTATACGACTGATCGAGTATGAGGGCTTGATTAGGAAGCAGAGCTGCGAGGTTAATATTGTGCGACGCGAAAAGCAATTCTTCCAGGATCTCAGCAATAAGTTGCAGCACACGGATCGAATGCATTGCCTGGAACGAGTCGCCTTCGTACAGCCGATCCGGTTTTATAAGTTTCGAGAGAATCCGAATCGACCGTCGAACTTCTCAGCGATAAGCATATTGTTTAATTATCAAGATCAATTGACGGCGAAGCAAGTGAGGCGCTTGTATTACTCCATGCCAGAGGTGAAGCAATAACCATATTGTTTTACTCATATATGTGTATATATTTGTATTCATTTAAAATCCGATTCGTTTCGCAGCATTGCAGACCAGTCACAATGCCCATGTCGGTGGCAGCTCCTAGTACGGCATTTTATAATTATTCCTTGCCGCCTTTCAACGGATTACGCGAGCTGCTGTGCCGCTGGTGCTGGTGCTCGATGCAGGCGCCTAACTGAGGAATATAACCAAGTCAATCAATCAATTAATCATGTTCAAAACTCGTTAGTTAGCTGTGGCTATTCTGTGTGCCTTAGGCAGAACAGCTGAACCCTTTTGCCACAGTATCCACTCTTGATGTCTTTCCCATTGTCTTCAGTATGCATAGTGACGCTTCAAACTGGACCAGACTACAGCAAAATATAGATATATATATATATATGTGTATATGTATATATTTTATATATATACATATGTATATATATGTATACAGATATCTATATATATATATATATTCAATTACTCTGCTGATGATTTGATGGTATACTACTTTCTTTATATATGTATCCCAGATATATATATGTTTATATATATCTCATACATATATATATTTGAGTGTGTGTGTCCGGCCGTCGCATTTTCGTAGTTTCAATTAATTCAGAGTTCCAAAAACAATTTCGTTAGCATAGTGGGTCGATACATCATTCGCTGGTAGTTATGCAAAAATTTCTCGTTATCAAATACTTACAAAATGCAAATAAAATTTAACAAAAACTTCGTGGCGATATTATTTACACTCAGTTAAGCTATCAATCATCAATATACATATAATGAATGTGAAATGCACAGATAAAGCCCAGTAAGCTGTCCATGCCAATCGCTCATCAGTCAATCATCGATACAGCCTGTGATATGCTTTAATCAAGCACTGCTCAGCTGCTCATCAATCCCTCAAGCAAGAAAACCAGGATTCAATCAATCTAACTTCAATGAGTTTATGAATTATAAATAAATAATATTTTAAAATCATATAAACTAATAAAGCTGGCCAGTTGTTCATCAATCATAGTATTATACTTTCCACTTACATCCATTTGCTTCTGTTCTATATATTTTAGGCCCAGCCAGAGCTGCGCGCACAACTGGCCGATAAAATCTGCGAACTGCAGGACGCCGAAGAGAAGCTGCAGGAACGGGAGCGAGTGCACGAGCAGGCGTGTCGCACCATACAAAAGCTAATGCAAAAACTGAGCAGTCAGGAGAAGGAAATCAATCGATATAAAGAAAAGCAGCAACAGGTGATATTCTATATACTATCTCGATATATGCCCATATCTAAAACTCTTTCCCTTTTAGAACAAATCCTTAACGGAGAGTGCTTCACCTGGCAAACAGTTGCACTCACTCAGCGATACCGAGGCCTGTTCCGTGGACATTTCACGCAGCCTTAAGCAGCGCTATGAGAAACAAATTGAGGAGCAGGATGATCTAATCAAGCAGCTGCAGTCGGAGGTCAAGAAGAAGACCGCCAACTTGCAGAATCTCGTGAACAAGGAGCTGTGGGAGAAGAATCGTGAAGTGGAGCGTTTGACCAAGTTGGTCAGCGATAAACAGCATTCGCAGCAATCCGTGGAGCACTCTGGCGACGATTCCACAGTTGGCACAGACTTGCAACAATCCTTCACAGAGGCTGACTTCGTTAAGGCTGTCAAGCGCAATCAGTTGCTGCAGCGCAAGGTGGATGTGCTGCTGCAACGATTGGATGGTGCGCAAGAGGACAGCAAGTTGGTCTCTCAGCTAAGGCAAGAGTTGCAAACGGTGCACCTAAATGTGGAAAATGCCAACAAGTGGCGTCTGGAGTGTGCCGATGTGTGCAGTGTATTAACGAATCGATTGGAGGAACTGGCGGGCTTCCTCAACTCCCTGCTTAAGCACAAAGACGTGCTTGGTGTTCTGGCGGCGGATCGTCGACATGCTATGCGACGTGCTGTGGATCGCAGTCTGGACCTGTCGAAGAGTCTCAATATGACGTTGTCCATCACAGGCGTCTCGCTGGCTGACCAGAGTCTGGCGCAGCTGAGCAAGCTCTCCGAAATGCTCTACAACGAGGCAGATGAATGCAATCATACATACAATTCTCATGAGGATCTGCAGGCTGCCAAGACATCCAAATCTGAACGCAAGGAGCGCCGCTCGCTGCCGCTGCCCCAGCAACTAGACAATCAAAGCGAATCGGAAGCCTGGTCGGAGCCCGATCGCAAAGTATCCTTAGCGCGCATTGGACTGGAGGATACCTCAAATAGCATGGCTGGCGAGAAGCATCACAGCGAATCCGATAGCGAAGGCCATGCCTGTGCCAATAATACGCTGAAACAGGAGCGCAGAAGCGAACGCATTGGCCAGCTGGAGACATTGATAGCGCAACGTGATGAGCGCCTGCTGCAAGCTCAATGCCAGCTGGTCGAGGCTGACAATCGCTACAAGCAGGAGCAGCTGCGCGTCCTAGAGTTGACTAAGCAGTTGGAGCAGCTGCGTGAGCAAAACGAGGCGCTGCATGCTGATCTGCGTGCGATTGGCTGCCAAGAGGAGCAGCAAATGGAAGAACTTCAGACTCTTATTGTGCAGAAGACTCAGCAGTTGGAGCAGCTGCAGGCGGAGCACAAGACGCTACAGGCAGATGCACAAATCACAGAGCTGGAGCTACATGAAGCGCATCAACAAATCTTGGAAATTCAAAAAGAAAATCAAACAAAGATCGCAGAGTTCCAGCTGGAAATTTCGCAGCGCTTGGAGGAACAACAGCTCCTGCACCAGCAGGAATTGGAGCACAATTGGATAGCTTTAGCCCAGCACGAGGAGCTCAAGGCTCAGTTGATCCAATTGCAAAGCACTTTGGAGTTTTACCAAGACAATGAGAAGGAGCTGAAGCAAACCCTCGTGGAGAACGAGCTGTCCGCACGTGCGCTCAAAAAGGAACTGGACGAGAGCACGCTGCAAGCCTCAAAGGCCATCTTGGAGCGCACCAAAGCCTATAATGACAAACTCCAGCTGGAGCAGAGGCTGGAGGAGATGAAGCAGCAGCTGGTGCAGCTGCAGGAGGAGCAAAAGCAAAAGCAAAGGCAACGGGAGCCCAGCGATGTCTCACAATCTGGCTATACATCGGAGGAGCTGCCACAGCGTCTAAGACCGGGACGTCTTAGCAATCCGTCGCCAGATCTGGGCATCGAGAGTGATACGGGTCGGGTGCACAGCGTGGAGCTGTCGAATGCACAGCATCCCATGCTGAAGACTGTGGAGCTGGTCAATGATGCTGTACTTGACGAAAATGATGGTAAGTCGAGAGAAGGTTTTTATATTATGAAATCATATTGTAATAGATTGCTCTTCTACAGATTTATCTCCGGATACGGAACTACCAGCCGGAGATCGGCCCATGGCCGTCCACGATTGCCTAAAGGTAGAGCAAGAAAATGCCGAATTACGGCGTAAACTAATACGCACAAAGCGCGCATTCGAAGACACCTATGAAAAGTTGCGTGTGGTTAACAAAGCAAAAGCACAAGTTGAAAAGGATATTAAAAATCAAATACTCAAGACGCACAATGTCCTGCGCAATGTGCGCTCGAATATGGAAAATGTTTTATAACAACAATTGATTTGATTGCAAATTTCATGCGGTTCCACAATTCTCTTTTGTTTCTCAGAACTTTCGCATTTTTCATTTATTACTAATTTCGAATTTCTAATTTCTTTTTTCAATGTTATCTTGTAAATGTCCTGTACATAAGGCACGCAACGCAACGAGTTATATAGCACTTGCATTTTTTAAAGACTGTATAATAATAATAAAACATAAATGAATATATAATTTTAAATGTAACAAAATGCAAGACAGCCAATCACAATCGTTCATATTGAATGACTAATATATACATATACATATTTATATACAATACTTATGCTGTAGATAAGTGCACAACTAACCGATTTTGAAAACAGTATCATAATCACATATAGATCCTACATATATATATATAACTCTTGAATAACTGATGCCATCTCTTGCCATATCGGATCATTTATTTATCTATAACAAAATAAACTAATTAATCTATGCTTGATTTCCTATTAATTTGAATGCTATGAATTTTCGTTTTCAGTTAAAAATCGGCATGGATATTGAAGTTAAATTATGATTTATCTTTTTTTTTTTTAAGTGTTTAATATGTAAAAACAATTTCAACTCGACAAGTTTATAGGACGTAAGACTTACGGCGTTTTGTACCAATAATGTTATAGAATAAATAAAATACATTTGTAGTTCGTTTTAAAAACTCGTGTTTTCATATATTTGTATCCCAGTCAATGTATTTAAATCATAACGAATATTTGTGTATTTTGTCTTTTGAAATGGTAAAGTATATGTTTGCTTTTTGGCGTTGCCAGATATTTAAAAGACTATGCAGCCCTGGTCTAATCAGATTCTCACTTGTAGCTCTTCTCTTAAGTGGCTTAATCAATAATGTTAGAAACAGCTGTTCGCTGTTAGACAGCAGTAATCTATAAATAAAGTAAACACTTTCGAATTTTTAAATTAAAAACCAAAACTATTGGCAAAAGATGCAATTTAAAAAATAAACTGATAACCTTTTTTAAAAAAAAAAAAACGTTCATAGTTATATGACTTTACGGAGCGTAACGGCAGCTGCTCACTGTTATTAACAGTCTCGAAATATGTTAACTTACGCTGTGTATTAATCAGTCTGCCTGCGCGTCTCACGGCTTCAAGCGTGTATTTGTTTTTATTTGCTTGGTTTCCTTATCAACAAATATATTAAACAATAACAACATATGTGTATGTGTTTGTGCGGTAGATAATACCAATAGCTAAACATGCATTAGTTATAAAGACATAGTGCAATTGTTATTCATATTTGTGTTCGCGCCAGTTTGTGAGTGCTTTTTTTGTTGGTGCTCGTTCACACCAGTTGCTCAAATATCTGCACCTATCTGAAGCCCCATACTCACATGGTGTCCCGTTACCACATACAAGAAGATGCCGATGCACAGACAACTGCACCAAGGCAAAGTCGTCGTCGTCGTTCACGCCCCGAATCTGCCGGCCTCTTGCAAACACGTAAGTAAACATTAGAAAAAAGTATTCGCAATCACGTAAGTAAACATCAGGTATAACGAAATCAATTAACGTGAATCATAACTTAGAATGAATCGAGTCTCAATTTAGAGAAACTGTTTCCATTTTGCTATATACTAGCTATATGACAATGATAAGATTTGGTGAGTGGTGTGTGCTGTATGTATAAGATAGTCATGTGTGACATATACTGTTTAGTTTTAGTACGGTTTTTGTTTTAAATTCTTTATATACACAAAAATAAAATAAAAAGTTCAGTTGGCCCATGGGGGGATCGAACCCGCGACCTTCGCGTTATTAGCACGACGCTCTAACCAGCTGAGCTAATGGGCCATGTTGATGCCTTGTGTCTAAAAGTAGCATATGTAATGAGTGCTTGGCGTTAGTTTATATGCTTTTCTTTTATCGACTTAACATTGCAATGGAAATCAATAAATAATTATTATTTAATTATTTTTATTATTATATAATACAATATATAGCTCTGTTTGATTTTGCTTTGATTTTCTAAATAGTTTTATTGCTTAACTTCCGCTCCGGCTGCGCTGTAGTTGATAACTTTCACTTCGGCTTGCGTTCGTGGGCAACGAAGGACATTTTATTGAATGTCCTTTTATTTTTTGCGTATAGTTTAGCTTCGCTTCGCTTGGCTTGACTTTGCTTTGGCAGTTGGCTTTCGGCTCTCGCACGTTATGGACGCGCATTTCGTGGTACGGCGGCTCGGCTACGGCGAATAGAAATTATTTAGGCGAAAATCAGAACAGCGCATCTGAAGTTAAGTAGATATAGAGATACTAGATACGCGCATATATCCTCAACTCTATAATTGGCCTTTACTATAATTAATGAATGTATTTAATTGTGCGATAATTGAAAAAAAAAAACTGTGCATTTACCTGATGAAAACTTAGCAGCTGCATAGCTAATGGAAATTTGTGCCTTTAGGAAAATCAACAAATCTGATTCTTGATGCATATATACTTACTATATAACTGTACTATGTATAAACTGTTTAGTATATTTGCTGTCAGCGAGAACTGCATATGCGTGACGGCCAAATAACTATGTGTGTTTTAAGTGCTATAAATTTTTGATGTACAACTTGCAATGGTTAGAGAGACGGAACAAGTGGAAGTATTAGGGACGGCCACAGTTGTGGCTGGTTGTCAGTTGTTTGGGTTCTCAGAGACCACTAAGTTCAGGGTTAAAGACCTTATATAACTGTGAATATGCTCTTATTAAATTAATAACTATCACATAGCTAACTGCTTTAAAAGGTGCCTTGATCTATACGCTATAATACTATCCAAATATATATATACCGACTATAAGTGCCTTGGCTTTCTAAGCCCTCACTCTAACGAACATGTCTGGCTGTTATCAGCGCCAGAGCTTGGAGCTGCAAGCCAAGAACTCGCCCAGCATTTCCGTGGAGCTAAGTAGGACCAATACCACAGCCAGCTGTAATCCCAGCCAGCGACGCAGGCAGCAGCGCGCTTCACTGCATCGGCAGGAGTCCTGGTTTCGACACTCTATGCCGCCGGCTATCAACAGAGATTTCGAGTCGCTGGAGCATCTGCAGACGCAGGACACGAGCAACGGGCTCGATGAGCAGCTGGCCGCCTCGCTGAGCGGCAAGCTGCCCGTGCTCAGCCATACGAGCATCCATCTGAACAGTGCCAACAGCAATCTGGGCTTCATCGACTCCGACACACTCAACACGCCCATCACGCCGCAGTCCAGCTCCGTGGCGGGCACACACTCCTCCTGTCAGCCGCCAGTCGAGCCTGGCGCCTCGCGGCGCAGATCTTCGCGCCATCGCAAGGACTCACGTGCCTCCATCCTGTCCAATGCGGCACGCGGCCTACGCATGACCACTTCATTCCTACGCCGCAAACGCAAGGAATACGAAGGTGAGTGCGGAGCTTGGATTAGCAATAAGAAATGCCCATCGATCGATCTAGGAATTGTAACTATATATCTCATTGATCAGCCCGAACTATAGATATAACTATATGGTTCCAAGTTTTTGATGTTTGTTTTTTTATTTTGAGAGGAATCTTAGTCAAATTATACTTTGGGTTTCTAAATATTCAAGCTCAGGCAAAATGATTCAATCGAATTTGAGTCACAGTTGGTATAAGAATTTGTTGATAAGCATGTGGTTAGGAAATCTTAGCTTGAAGGCAGACTTTGTTTATACGATAATGAGAATGATTCACTAAATGAAAGTAAAATGAGCATATTAACTTGCTTGGGTAAGCTGAAGGCGAGGAGGAGAACTTGAGCCGGACTATGCGGTTCAAGAATATATATACTTTCTGTGATTCTCGCTGCCTTCCTATTATAATAGAAACCTAAAATAAAATAAAAAATCCATAAATTCTGTGTGTTTTTGATGAGCATTATCCGACTAGCAGCTACCGCGCATGCCACACTTAAGATACTTCCTTACCATATGCCAGAATGACTTTCCATTCATATACAAATTGAATCACTCTATCAGCCAACCCATGTTTCTCTCCTCTTGCCCCCACTGTTCTCCGCACTGTTTTGCATTGCTCTCTTATATTTATTTGTTAATTGCAAGTCTAGGATATAGTTATAACCTATAAGCCGACAACAAGCACTGGTTTACAATATCATCCAGCTAAAGAGGCCCGGCCGTGAGCGCTGTGACCACTTAAATGCCGAATATTTCATGACTTAATCTAACATCAGCTTTGTTCAGCTAAATTGTCAGCTGCGTTTGGGAGATCCAATCGCGGAGCTCCGCCACATTGGCAAAGACGCCCGGATATTGGGCTTGGGCGCAATTGGTGCCCCACGAAACGATGCCAACCAGCTTGCCGCCGGATACGAGGGGTCCGCCGGAGTCGCCCTGACAGGCGTCCTTGTTCTGCATGGTGGCACAGATCATAGTCTGCTTGATCTTGGAGCCGTAGCCATAGCTGGAACTGGCGCACTCCGAGCGACCCACTATAATCGTATTGATGTAGAGCAGAATCGACGAATTGCTGCCCAGGTAAGCGGTTGCGCCCCAGCCGGAGCACTTGGCAGTGGTGCCATGTGGGGGCGTGCTGCTGGCCAGCGCAATCGTATTGATGGTGCTGCTCAACGGGAGCTTCGTCTTCAGTCTGATCAGCCCGATGTCATTAGTTTTGTCACTCGTGTTGTATCCACTGTGTGCCTTGTAGGCCGCGACGGAGGCGAGAACTCCACCAGAGTATTTGCTCGTGGAGCCAGCGCGGACGCGCAGATTGGCCACAGTGAGGCCCTCCTTGATCAGGCAGTGGGCGGCGGTCACAACCAGATCCGGGCCAATTAGGCTGCCGCCACAGTAGTGGCCGCCGGCTCGCTGCAGCGAAACTTGCCAAGGAAACGCGCCGAGTGGAGCCGGTGAGCCACCCACAATGCGTCCTTCGTGGTCTGGCACTAGGCCCAAGGGGCGTACAGCTCCATTGGCCAAGGCCAGCAGGGAACTGAGCACTACTATAGAGGTCTGCACAAGCATTTTGATTAGTGTGTTCCAGTCTTTGGTCTAGCTCCGCTTTATATAGACCCAACAGCTACAGCTGCAGCTCCGTTATCGACACCTATCGATGCACGCTCCGTTATTAATATATATGATAGGATCATAAATTGTCATTGTTGTAAAGCGAGTAAGCCTTCTACTTGAGACCGCCATGTTTATTTATACTCGTGGTCATGGCTGAAACCACGATTCGCAAATTTCCCTGCGTCATTTGGACCCCATGGAAAAGCTGCCCTAATTGTATTATACGATGTTGCGATCTTACTTCTATTTGCTTTCTCCTATCAGCAAACATTAGATTTTATCGCTAATCCAGATTGACATGCCTTCATCCTGTTGCGCTTGGGGTTTTGCCTATTGTAAATATCAACGGAATACATAAACAAACCTTTGCGCAAAACTATTTCAAAGTCAGATCCCAAGTGGCTTCACCCATATTCAAAAGCAAATTACATGAATGAGAGTTCTTATCAATATAGAACTTTACTGCCTTCCTTGACAGACAGACAGACAGACATATGCAGTATATAGTTAATTATAGTCCAAATAAAGTCTAGACACATAAACAAGCAACACTTTGCAAATCTTAAATATATATATCTTAAAAATCTCAATAGATATCTAAATGAATTCCTAATATTATAGTAAACTTATATTAGATAAGCTCTTTAAGGCAGAGCCCATCACTTCAAGTAGATATAAAAAGCTTTGGCCAGAAAAAGCTTGACCTACGATATGATATAGTATTCTGATGTTAGATAAACAAAAAAGCTCAACCAAGATATATCTCTGATACGATATAGTATTCTACTATTAGATAAGCGGTATCATGTAGTACCCAGATCTTGACTTTCTTTAAATAAGCTTTTAGAAGCGTAATCGATATCTAAGTAAGTCCACAAACCTATTACACGAACAACTTTTAGAACCTGAGAACGATAGTTTATTTATTATTGAGACCCGTAGACTGTCACGTCGCTTCCATTAAAACGTTTTCAGCTTCCGGCCATGGTTTATCGTCCGTTTGCCTACTCCCGTATATTACGTAAGCAAGTCATATAAAATAGGTAGATATATATATATTTTGCGAACTTTACGAGTTTGCTCTTATTGCCTATGGAAAGACATTTCGCTTAGTTGCTCGTCACTTAGACCCTGAAAGCAAGTAAATTGAAAATGAAATTGCATAAAAAGAGGTAAAGGTTAGAGCTACCCATTCAGCATCGTCATAATCGTCTGAGTAAGAGGGCATTTCTTCCATTTGTGGATTCTCTGTATAAATATGATAGTCGACAAATCGATTGAAAGTTACTTGTTTTTTGGTTGCCTTCAGTCCATTTCCTTTGATATCTTTCTTGACCGCATCCTTGAACGTCAGTATGGACTTAAGGCAGATACCTTTATCCGATTGCGATGCGGCTGTATTCATTTTCGTTGTATCTTTCCAACTCGAATCAAAAAGGAATTTTAATTTAACATAAAATACAACTCGTTACTATGAGAGAAAAAAAAAGTTTGACATATTGACATATAGATAAATGTAGTCATACCTTGACTTCAAAACTAATTAAAAGCATTAGCTTTTAGGCTCAGCCATCTTTGATAGATAAGAAATTAAATGGCACTTGGCCTACTCCAGCTCTGAGATCATCGAATGTCTCAACATAAGCGCACTTGCTTGGATTTCTCTTACTTTAAGCCGCAATGACATCATCCACATGGGGGTTGGGACCTTATATCCTAATGTGTATTACTTGGTTGTGATTGTGCCAGCGGATACGTGGACATTTTCCATTCATTGCGAGAAAGCTTTTCACTCTAAATTGTTTCATGTCCAGCATATAATATCTTTCCGTAGTCTTAACGACTCGGTTTCCCGGGGATTAGGGTCGTTTTAAAAATCAATGAAAATAGCTTCACGTGTGAGGCCGCGTGAGTGTCCTCCTCCTGTCTCTCTTTATGTTCAGTACATTCGCGATAAAAAAAACTTTTATACACTCCTTCAAATACCTTGAAAAGGTTGTAGAAAAATTAAAAAAGAAAATATTGCCTGGCCCATGAGGGGATCGAACCCGCGACCTTCGCGTTATTAGCACGACGCTCTAACCAGCTGAGCTAATGGGCCAATGTGTGTTTGTGGGCAAATTAACCATAAAAGTGATTTAGCACATATAAATAAGTTATACTTGCTTTGCTGCGGCTAGATAAATATGCAAACATGTAATTTATTTCATATAATAATATAAACAAACAAATATTTTAAAATAAAATTATTAATAACAAAAAACCAATTAGAGATTTAGTTAAAATATAAAAATAAAATATAGTAATAATATAAAATAATAGTAAAACTATTTTAATAATATATAAAATTTACTATAATAATTTAATTATAAAATTCATATACATATGACGTTATATGACAAGTATATTTGTGCTTGAAGGTTTTTCGTATGATAATATTTCTCTGCTATTACATTTGGTTCCATCGTATAAGTTTAGTTTACGACATGTTGCTACCAAGTGTCAGGATGGCCGAGCGGTCTAAGGCGCCAGACTCAAGATTGTGAATCTTGCCTCTCAAACAGAGGTTCGTATGAGCGTTCTGGTCCTCTCTGAGGGCGTGGGTTCGAATCCCACTTCTGACAAAGTTTTTTTTTATTTTTTATAAATTTAATTCTAAAATAAATAGGTTTTACAACAATAACGTTATTTAGTAATTTTTTTTTGACTATTGTAAAATATTTTGGCAAAATGAATTTAAATAATACAATGGGTGCCTCATTGCAGCACACATATTAAATAGAGTTGATTCTGGCAGTTCAACAAGTGCCTCCGTGGCGCAATCGGTTAGCGCGTTCGGCTGTTAACCGAAAGGTTGGTGGTTCGAGTCCACCCGGGGGCGATTACAATTTTTTTTTTTATATATATATTTTTTTAAATTTTTAATAAATATGTGAGACGCAACATATTTATTGTTACATAAAGAGCTGAACCATTGGCAATACTCTAAAACATATTTATAAATTAACAGTATGATTTGGGCTTAACAGTTGAATAACAGCGACAAGCAATAAATTTCAAATGTACAAAATGTATGTGGTGGGTTCGTGAGGTTGATATTTTTGCGCCACTTTTGTTAGTGGTGAAATCAGAGTTCAGGTGGGAACATCTGCTATGTTTTAGCGCTCTTCAACACACGCATATGTGAAAAACTCTCTCGCTCACGCACGTATAGCTTAGTCGCTGGCGGCTTTTGTTCAGTTGCTTTCGAAACCCACGCGCGCACACAACATACGTGGATCGACTGAGTTGTTCAAAAGAAACTCGGCGCGCTAAATTGCTGTGAATAATATACATATCGCTTTAGTAGAACGACATATTTGGAATAGCACATATGATATTGTTGAGGAACAGTGCCCGGAAGCATATCCGTCTTTAAATATATTTTGAATTTAAATGCAAAGTGAATGGTGATTGTAAAAGTAAAAAACCGCAAACCCTGGATAATAGAAGATAATAGAAGTGAACGAAAACAGTTATTCACACATCACATATACAACATGAACATGTGCATTAGTATTGGCAAATGTATAAAGTAGTTGCGGCTTAACGGGGGTTTCTTATGCGCCACGTCTTATATATCCAAGTGTGAGTGTGTGTGTGTGAATGAGTGTCTGCTTAAATAAGTTAAATCCATGACCAATCTAATGTTGATTTAATAGAATATATTCACTCACACTTGCGTGCATGCCTAATACATGTGTGTTTACATATATTTAAGATGGTGTGGGGTGGCGCCTTCTCTATTAATTCTGTTGAATTCTACCCAACACCTTCTGCGCTCTCGCTCTGTGTGTGAGTGTGGCTCTCGCTCTTCCTCTCTCTCTCTCTCATTTGTCAACGGCAATTGTCTTGCCTTTTTTTTTAGTGTGGTTAGTATTTCTCGCGGTTATTTCTTTGCCATTGTTGCATTATTGTAATTGTAGTTTTTCTCACACACACATGTATATACTAGTTTTCCCATGGGTGTGTGTATGTGTGCGTGTGTGTACACAAATGTTGTTCAAACTAGTTTCCCAGTGTTTTTGTTATTTTTCGGACTCTGTTTTAAATATTTGCTTCCCCCCTTTTATCAAGTGTTTCGCTTTCCATCTCTATTTGTAAATTGTTTTTGTTATTGTTTTCTTTTTCCTGCAATTTCATTGCAAACCTTTGGCTGCACATTTCAGTTGATATTTGATCAATTTTGAAAGAAGTGAAACTTATTGCGCGCAGTTGTTAATAATAAAATAATATAAAAATATGTTTAATATTTACTATGCAGAAAGTAAACACAAATTACGCTCAGAAGGTAAAATAAAGCTAGAATTTAGTTTAATGTAAATAATATGCGACAAGTAAATTCATGGAATATATTTAGATAAATATAATATATATATGTATATATCCGTTGCTTGCCAAATTCATATATATATATATATATATATATATATATATATATATATATATATATATATATATATATATATATATATATATATATATATATATATATCTATTTGGAAAATACATACATATATGTCTTTCAATTTATTTATACATCGGTTACGTACGAATTTCAAAATAAATACAAAAATAAATAAAACGTCATTAATTTTATATTACATGCAAAAAGGCGAAAAACAAATATAAATAAATACATTTTCGTTTCATTTTTATGTAAGCAAACGAAAGTATTTCTCATTAAATCGAGTCATTTGTTTTCTATTTACTAAATTTAGAGGATATTTCACAATTCTTATATATCCTATTTTGTATCATCGTCTTCTGAGCGCTTTATATGTTTGCCTGTAGAGACCTTAGTTCCTTAATCTTTAGATCTTGCTCTACATTTTTTGTTATCTTAGATCTTTAGATCTACCTCAAGAGATTTTAGACACTTGAGTATAAGTAATTAGCTACTTTTATATTACATTTGATTACTCAAAAATACCACAAATATGCATATATTTATAGCTCCTTTTCATGTTCTATATCGACTTTCAGAGCAGCAAAAAGTTTTGTAGCTTGAGATCTTTAGAACAACCTCTAGGCATGTTAGATCTTCTAAAGGACACTTCAGCATCGTGCTTTTTGATCTGGTTGGATATATTTTTCTACATTTATAATTTTGCATTGCATAAGAGTTTTGTAGCTTCAATTTTAGCTTGATCTCTTTATATATTCAGTTTTAATGATGTTTCAATAGTACATTATAGATCTAAAATATTCGATATCATTTCCAATAGGCCATTTCCGTCCACTGTGCAAATAGCGTGGCAGTCTTTGCCCACGACTGGTCAATTATTGTTCGCTGGACAATAATTTTGTATTGATTCGTTTTTTACAATTACTCTGTGTGCGATTGTTGTGGGTATTGAGATATACATACATACATATATACGCATGTGTGTATGCATGTTAGGGGACCTTGCAGCCAGTCAATGTTTTGTCGCACACACACACTTTTATATGCAAATTATATCATTTTAAAATGATGACAAATTTACTTTATTTACCTCAAGTGTTTCGACTTGAAAGGCCTTAAAAATTGCTGTTGGCTTGTCGAGATATTTTACGCTTCGGTTCTTGATTGGATATGCATATAGTATACAATATATATATATATATATTCCTATTGTACCTAAGTAAATAAAATCCAGGTGAATATTTACATAAGAGTTCAATTGCACCGTTAATTCAGAAAAAGTGGTAAATAGTTCCAATAAATCACACTAGTTCATATACAAAATATGAATATATTTCAGATGGAACTGATATTGAAAAAGAACAAGTGAAATTATTCAAACCGTTCACAGAGGATGGTCATAGTTCATATTAACTAGTTCATTAAGTTGTTCATCTGGTTTTGCCAATATATCTGAATCTGAAACAGCAAATGATTCATTTGCGAACTAATTCATGAACTTGTTCATTCTGAACTTGCAACTTGCATTTGCATATAAATTTGTTGAACCAGTCAACGAACTGCGTCACTCGTAGCCAACTGATAATGTGGAACAGTAAATAATATGATTCATTTGTGAACTTGTTCACTGTGAACTGTAAACAATATGAATTTTGCTATAGGCTGGCATTTGTTGTGCCTCTCCTTACGCTGGCGTGCTAAGTGTTTGCGCAAGTGTTGACTGTACAGGTATACAAATATACTATATCTGCTAGCTATACTATATACGATATGCAATGTATGTATACACTGAGTTGTGCTGCTGTGAAATATGTCATTTAGTGTTAACTGATTGAGTGAGTCAACTTGAAAGTATTTTCGCTTTGAGCCAGTTGTTATTAAGCTTAAATTAGCTACTTGTAAATCCCATTATAAACAAGAATTTTAAATAATTTTAACTGTTTTTGTTTTGTGCAATGCAAATAGAATCCACAAGTAAAAATGTTTGGAATGAATCCAAAATATATATTATTTGATGCTGTTATTTATAGAAGCTGAATGAAAACATGAAGCCAATTTTATTTTGTCTGTCTATACACTTTGGTCTGCCATCTGGATAGAGCTCAATATATTATAAATAAATATTTCGGTATTTTTGGGTTTCTTTTCAAGTTAACAAAGCAAAGAAAATGACTTGTAATTGTTCTTGCTTTCCTGATATATATACTATATGTATTTATACAGGTGTATACACGCTTGGCCCTCCACTTGGACAAATGTCATCCCGTAATTACGGAAATCCACGACGTTGAGCGCCTGCTTTAATATTTATGATCAATTTTCGACAAGCAGTCGAATTAGTTAGGGCAAAACGCTTAGCTACTCTGCTATTGATGAATTCTCTGTAATTTAGCTGAAGAACTGCAGCAAACTTTCTCTGTATGGAGTATATATTACACTGTACTACAAAGATTTTGGCAAGGGTTCTATAATAAATATTAGATTCGAAATCTACGGAAATAATGAACAATTATAACTTACCGCTTGACATTGCTGAAGCTTTTATTAAAACTTTGATTTTGTTGCATAGTGTTATTAATACTTGACTTTGTTTAGACAATATTGTTTGAATTCCATGTAATGTGTTAAGCATACAATTTTAGAGCTTCATACGAAATTAAATATACATGTGAAAATATGTATATCTGATAAATCTTTAACTAAGACTATGATCTAAACTATGAAGTCATAGTTAAATGCATAAACAAATAAACACTTGTTTAGTGTATGATGCAAGCCAAATGTAACATTTGTTTTGAACACATTAAGATTTAATTGATAAAAAATGTATGTGTCATAATTAATCAAAGTTTTATTGTATATGAAAACAGCTTTGCTAGTTGAGCTAACAATATGTTCTAAAAATAGAAGAACAAGCGGAGCTTAGTTATTGCAGTTGATACAGTTCAAAAACTGAACTTTGTTTCATAAACTTTCCAAAACTATATTCAATTTAAGCATTTGCATTAAAGTTCGGGTAGCTCTGAATGCGCTTAATTATACCTGAGCATTTGTGTACCTTGAGTGTTTACTGTTGTCAAGGTGCACACGCTAAAGGGCAGATCCTAACGCCAGCTAATATAGCATAGACCAAACTGTTTTCTACATACCTGTCGTGGACACACGCAAATTAAGGTGTTTACTTATGATTTGTGAATGACAGATAGACAGGTGAACATTCTGTGTGTGTGTGTGTGTGTGTAGGTGTTTGTTTGTTTGTTGTTTATTTCCTTGTTATATTCTATGTAGAAGGTCGTTGACTTGGTAAGGCGTCGCCAACGGTCCTTTTTTTATCATATCTAATGAATTTCCATTCATAAAATCAATATTCGATGTGTGAATAATTAGTTGGGCACTTGAGTAAGACGGATTAATTGAAGGCAGCTCCGCAAGGACACTCAAAATGTTAAATCGAATTGAGTCTTAAATCGAAAGTATAATCCAAATTGGTTTCAACTACAAAGAACTACAAAGTGATACTCTTTGAAGAATCATGTCAACATGACAGATCCCAATAGGAATAATAGTCCAAATCGCAATCCGAACTCAAATAATACCAATGGCAATCGCAAGTCAACAAATGGTGCATCACAGACGGAGCCCGCTAGCTGCTCTACGGGCGTCGATCCCGCCCACAATTCCGGTTCCGGCTCCAACAGAATTCAGATGCCTCCGGGCTGGCGAACGGGGCCGGAGAAGCTACAGTTGTGGTGCCAGGAGTGCCTGCGCCGGCTGAGAGGTGAAGCCTTGAGGCATACGGCGACGACAGGACCAACGAGTTTGGCACCGGATGCCCAAACCAATACTAGCTACGCAGTCAACTATGTGTCTAGCAGCAGTGATAGTGCCACCGTTGTGGATGGCCACATTGCACTACGGCAACGAAGACAGTCAAAGAAAAAAAAGTATAAAGAATTTTTGTCCAATGCCAAAAGGATTATCGCGGAGAAATTATGCCGGAAGCAGCGCAAGTGTAAAGGTGTTTATCTCTTTAACTTATCATATATATCATATATATCATATATACATATAAGACTACAATCTGACCTTTGCAAACTTCCCTTCTGGAGCTATTTATTTTTACTGTTATCTGGTTTATCACTATATACTATCACTTTAAAGTTGTATATCTATATCTAGAGATATCCAGCTTTATTTATTCTGGATTGTAATCTTATCTTAAACAGGGAGAGAACAATTCGTTTAGCTCAAAATGATACTTAATGCATATTGCACATTGTCTATATACTATATATTGTACATGTAGACATTATATATATATATATATATACGAGGTTAGTTTGAAAAGTTAACAATGTTAATATGAAGATAAAAGGAGTAAGAGGGCTTTAGTTTCCACTGTTTGAATACGAGGAAAAGCGAAAGAGTCACGCCTACTTCAGCTCCATTCCATAAACTTTTAATCTACCCTCGCATGGATACACTATATGACAATGCAACTATATCTCTATATATTTGTCCAGCTGTCTATAAATCTATATCTCTTGTTGACAAGGTAATTTTTTTATCTCTGCCAATCTTATCTTTAAGATCAAAGACAATTTCCACACAGCATTTAGCATGCGGACTGCCCCAGCTATAAAATGTTCTATGAATGTACTTGTATTTGAGTATATATAATTATTTAGCTGATATATATAGTATATGACAACTGCTAGTCGAGTACTTCCTTCTATTGCCCATCTCTATTCTCTATTTAAATCGTTATTGCTCCCTTGCGGTTGTAAAATGCACTCAAGGGAAGTTACTTTAGACAGATATCCCAATACCCAAAGAGTTCCGAGTTGCAGTGCTCGACTTGTGAGATACCCTGTAAAATTTGGTTAGCTTATAGCTGGCAATATACAAAATATGATATACCTTTAAAGAGTGTTTAGTATATAAACTAGCTTGTCTTATAATATACCAGAAGTAGTTTGTGATACATCATATTTTTAATATACCATAAGTTGGGCAACTAGCTCTCCCGTATACCCCATTTGCCATATGTCTTTTCGCTATTGATGTTCGCGCTTAGCGTAAGCCATATTTCAATGGGTCTGCGACACTCTGCCCAAAGGACACAAATCAGAGCGTTGAAATCGCCGTTAGGCCTGCCTCTGCCTCTGTCGCTGTCGCTGTCCCAGCCATTGCACCCCTTTCCCTATATCTGCTGGCTCTGCGGTGGATTTGCTGTGCGTTATGCTTCGACCCTGAGTGCCTGGCTGACAATATTTGCTCATTATGGCCCACCTGGGCCAGTTCGAGCGGCAGCTGAAGTTTGGGGGCGCCACCCCGTGGCAAGCGACGCTCTCTCGCAATGTATTCAGTCGCACAGTCAAGCTGCAAGAGCGAACAACACGCAGCACGCAACAAACAAACAAAACGATAGAAAAACCAGAAAAAACTGGGCCAACAAATTGTTGAAGTGTTCGAAAATGTGTTAAAAAGTGTTTGGGACAAAACTTTTATTTGTTTTTTGTTTTCGGCAAGTGCTAAGCTGTTAAGTGCAACAAATTGTGGCACAATCGTTGTTCACTATCGTGTGCATCACGTGGCATTCAACTGCGTTCAATGTGTGACAAATCGATAATGCGCACTTTTTGACGCACTTTGATAAAGAAAAGATTCGAATTTGCCCGAAATTTATGTACCTTAAAGCTGATTAGTGGCAGATCAAAGATATATATAGTATAAAGCGAATAGTATGTATATATAAACTATTCATGTCGCTGGCAAAATGTCAGAGTTGAGGCGAGCTGAGCAAATTATTCGGGCATTTGTACGAAATGTGGCCAAAATTAAGAGCGCAAGCGCTGGCTCCGGCTTCGTGAAGCTATTGCAACGCCTACTGGCCACGCCCACTTGTGGCTTACCAACAGCAGCAGTAGCAGTGGCAGCAGAGTAGAACCACAGACAACCTGGAGGGCATATTGAGAGCAAAGTCAGCCAGCAGCAGGGAGAGCATCGCCTTCCAGGCGGTCGGCTCGGGCATCGAGGAGCGCTACGTGACAGATGGAACGGATCAGGAATCAATAGAGACGGCGGCAACGGAATTGATTGGCGACCTCAACGACGACTCGAATCGCATTCTAAATTTGACAAAACGTCCATTACGACGCCGCAGACTATCGAGCAGGCCGTGCAGCAGACGCTGGAGCAGAATGAACTTTCGCAATGTCTATAGAGCGCTGCGAATACGTTGGAGTCGTAAGTTGGGCTCGAGATCTTTTCTAAAACCATTTCCAAGGGTGATAAAAGGAATAACTAATCAAAAACATTAAAAGAGCGTATTGTAGACGGTTATCTATAGTTCATGGAGACTCAAATCCACTGAAGAGGGCGGAAAATGGGTGGAAATGTGGATTTTCAACATTATTCACAATAAATTGTATATAAGTAGCCTTATGGAGCTAGTTCAGATTAGCTCAATAGTCCGGTAACAGGATAGTCAAAATTCCAAAATCAGAATGTATGTCACCTGCCCCGAAGTACTGCCGATCATTGCGCTGGGCATGCAGATGAAGAAGCATGGGATCATACCAGACGTTGTCACCTGCAGGCCCGAGTATCTCATCGACATTTTATATCATTGCAGGGTCAAAGTAAACGCTGGCTGCCATCTGACCCCATATCAGGTGAGATTTGAGCCAATCATTCGATGGATGGCCGATCCAAATAAGTTCTACACGCTGGCCATGGTCGATCCCGATGCGCCGAGCCGTGCCAAGCCCGCCTACCGCGAATGGCTCCATTGGCTCGTTGGCAATATACCCGGCTGCAATGTGGCCGTTGGCCAGAAGTTGGTGGAATACATTGGCAGTCGTCCGCCCCCGCATACGGGCAAGCATCGTTACGTGTTCGTGGCCTTCAAGCAGTTCTGCGAACTGGACTTTGACGAGAGTTGCATATCGAAGGACACGTACGAGGGCAGGCCGTGCTTTAGCCTGCAGCGATTTGCCAAAAAATATGCCCTGGGCAATCCCGTCGCACTCAATTTTTTCTTTGCCAATTACGAAAATGATTTGGACTGAGTTCGTTTCTATTCAGTGTTTGCGCAGGTGACAATAAAAGTGGGATTGAAAATAAAAGCTGAGAGATTGATTGAGCTGTGAACTATGATGTAAAGCATTCAATGAATATGATTGATTGGGTATATTGAATGATAATCGATGTTTTTAGGCCTGCTTGATAAAGAACGCACAGCAAAGGCTAACACAGTTAGGAGCAACATTTATCTGATGAATATATATGCATTAACTAATCGAACTGTTGATTGATTGACTGATAAGTAATACTGATAGACTAAGTAGTCTCTATATGTATGCACCCTCCAGTCCTTTATCTGATATTGATATTGTGGTACTCTTCTTACAGATGATGATGAGGAGCCCCCAACCTTTGGCAGCTACGTCTCCAGTGACGAGGACAAGCGCATCATAACGCTGAACGGGGCGCAGCCAACCAAATATTGCAACAACCGAATATCAACGGCTAAATATAAGTGAGTAAATAGAATGGGCATCGATTATCAGTGGTAATGCCCATACGAGGCATTCATTTGCCTCTGAGCTATTTAAATGTCATGGCACACTCTGATAAGATACGATCTAAATAGGTATTTGGTAGTCTAATTGATTAATAAATGCTTCCTTTTCTGTTTGTTTCGTGCACAGTGTCCTCACCTTTATACCGTCGTTTCTCTTTGAGCAATTTCGACGATATTCCAATATATTTTTCCTACTAATTGCATTATTACAACAAATTCCGGATGTATCGCCAACGGGTCGCTACACCACACTGGTGCCGCTCGTATTTATACTCTCAGTCAGCGCCATTAAGGAAATTATTGAGGATGTGGTAAGTAATTAAATATAGTAATCGATATGATATACATATATGACAAATATTTATAATTCTCACAGAAACGACATCGCGCAGATAACGAAATCAATCATCGTTTGATAGAACGGCTAGAAAATGGCACTTGGACCACTGTGCGCTGGTCCGAGCTGACAGTTGGTGATATTATAAAGGTGGTCATCGACACATTCTTTCCTGCCGACCTAATATTGCTGTCGTCTAGGTGAGCAGCGCGTTGATAACATGCTCAGCTTTCGATACTCAATCAATTTATCGCATCTGTTACAGTGAACCGCAGGCTATGTGCTTCATTGAAACTGCAAATCTGGATGGCGAGACAAATCTGAAGATTCGCCAGGGTATGAACTCGACGGCCAAATTATTGGACACAAAAGACTTGATGCAACTACAGGGAAGAATCGAATGTGAACTGCCGAATCGGCTTCTTTACGAGTTCAATGGTGTCCTCAAGGAGTATGGAAAAGCGTAAGTAAAACGAACTACTTAGAAATTGTACTATAAACTCTATTTAATATTAAAAACATTTTGCAGATCGGTTCCATTGGGCAACGATCAGGTGCTGCAGCGCGGTGCCATGCTCAGGAATACGGCTTGGATATTTGGCGTCGTCATCTACTCCGGACATGAAACGAAACTGATGAAGAACTCAACGTCGGCGCCGCTCAAGCGCTCCACTGTTGATAAGCTGACCAATACACAGATCTTAATGCTGTTCATGATATTGATCTCACTCTGCATAACGAGTGGATTGTGCAATTTGTTTTGGACGCAAAGACATTCCCGCACGGACTGGTATCTGGGCATTGGAGACTTCAAGAGCCTGAGCCTCGGCTACAATCTGCTAACCTTCTTTATTTTGTACAACAATTTGATACCGATTTCATTGCAAGTGACATTGGAGCTGGTGCGTTTTCTGCAGGCCATCTTCATTAACTATGATATCGAGATGTACCACGAGGAGTCGAATATGCCAGCTAGTGCACGCACTTCGAATCTGAATGAGGAGTTGGGCCTGATCAAGTACATTTTCTCGGATAAGACGGGCACACTGACCCGGAATGTAATGGAGTTCAAGAAATGTTCCATAGCTAAGCGCATTTATCAAACGGAACGCACGCCCGAGGAATCAGAGCTGGTGCAGAACATACTGCGAAGACACGAGTCCGCTAGGGACATTGAGGAGTTTCTAGTCCTGCTATCCGTGTGCCATACGGTTATACCGGAGAAGAAGGAGGATGGCACCATTATCTACCATGCCGCCAGTCCAGATGAACGGGCTCTAGTCGATGGAGCCCGCAAGTTTGGTTATATATTCGATACACGCACGCCGGAATATGTGGAGATAAATGCATTGGGCAAGCGACTGCGTTACGAAGTCCTGAATGTCCTTGAATTTACATCGCAAAGGAAACGTATGTCGGTGATTGTGCGTACGCCCGAGGGAAAAATTAAGCTCTTTACCAAAGGTGCCGATTCGGTCATATACGAGCGTCTGTCTCCCAGACATCAATCGTATCGAGAGTCCACGTTGCAGCATTTAGAGGAGTTTGCCTCGGAAGGTTTGCGTACGCTCTGTCTGGCCGTGGCTGATATCGACGATGAAGTCTATGAGGAATGGACCCACACACATCACAAGGCATCAATCGCCTTGCAGTATAGGGAAAGCAAGCTGGAGGACTCATCTAATCTGATTGAGACCAACTTACGCCTGCTGGGTGCAACGGCTATTGAGGATAAGTTACAGGACGGCGTCCCAGAGACAATTGCCGCTCTACTCGAGGCTGGAATATACATTTGGGTGCTGACGGGTGACAAGCAGGAGACGGCCATCAACATTGGCTACTCCTGCAAGCTAATCTCACACAGCATGGACATCCTTATACTTAATGAGGAAAGCTTGGATGTAAGTTACAGACCTGATACCCTATACATATATTCTCTAAAATATGAACTTTCCTTTGCAGGCCACACGCGATGCTGTGCTGCGGCATATGGGCGAGTTCAAGAGCTCCTCCACCAAGGATGCAAATGTGGCGCTCGTCATCGATGGTAAAACGTTGAAGTATGCTTTGACCTGCGATCTGCGAGGCGATTTTCAGGAGCTTTGCCTCGTGTGTCGCGTCGTCATTTGTTGCCGCGTTTCGCCCATCCAAAAGGCCGAAGTCGTTGACATGGTGACCCAGAGCACCAAGGCTGTAACCTTGGCCATTGGTGACGGAGCCAACGATGTGGCTATGATTCAGAAGGCCAGCGTGGGCATTGGCATATCGGGCGTTGAGGGTTTGCAAGCGGCCTGCGCCTCCGACTATTCAATTGCCCAGTTTCGCTTTTTGCGTCGGCTCATTCTCGTTCACGGCGCCTGGAATTATGCACGAATCAGCAAGCTGATCCTCTACAGCTTCTATAAAAATGTCTGCTTGTATGTGATTGAGCTCTGGTTCGCCGTTTACTCTGGCTGGTCTGGTCAAATCCTGTTCGAACGCTGGACCATTGGCCTCTACAACGTTGTCTTCACGGCCATGCCCCCCTTCGCAATTGGACTGTTTGAAAAGTTCTGTACGGCAGAAACCATGCTTAAGTATCCGCTGCTCTATAAGCCCTCACAGAATGCCAAACTCTTCAATGTACGCGTCTTTTGGATATGGATTTTCAATGCCCTGCTGCACTCGGTGTTTCTCTTCTGGCTGCCACTCTGTGCCTTCAAGGCGGAAGCCATTTGGCCTGACGGCAAGACGAGCGACTATCTGCTGCTGGGCAATATGGTTTATACGGTGAGTTACTTCGGAATAGAAGGAGAGTACAGAGGAGAGAGCAGAGGGTATGGATAATATAGATTAAATATATATATGTGAGCTATAACTATAAAGTAATTGAATCAGAGAGTCAGGATAGTTTAGCCATATCCTAAGCTAAGGTCTAACTATCTTTTTATATACATATCCTATTTTAATTAATTTTATGCTTTTCTTTTGCAGTATGTAATTGTAACTGTTTGCTTGAAAGCCGGCCTCATTACCAGCTCGTGGACTTGGCTAACGCATGCCGCCATTTGGGGATCGATACTGCTCTGGTTCTTGTTCGTGCTGATCTATAGTCATATCTGGCCAGCGCTGAGCTTCGCGAGCAACTTTGCTGGCATGGACAGTCAGCTGCTGTCGACGCCCGTCTTTTGGTTGGCTTTAATTCTAGTGCCCATTACCAGTCTGCTGATCGATGTCATCTGCAAGCTGTACGTATGAAGAGTTCTATGAATAGATCAGCCTAATTGACATATATATATATATTTACATTTGCTTCTAGCGTACATAATACCGTATTCAAAACCCTGACGGATGCTGTGCGTGAGTCGGAGATACAGCGTCACGATCCCTCGCAGGTGATGGAAGAGTCGCGCTCCTCGTAAGTATTCCGTTGAAAGACAGAGCGAGCCTATCTCCTCTACATATATATATATATATATATCTATATCTATATCTACACTATGTATTTTGCATTATTTCTGGGTTTATTTTCCTATACAATTGGTTGAACTATTTATCTGGCAAAAAGACAAAAAAGAAAAGCGAAAACAAAAAAATGCTACTACATTTTCAATTTGAATTGTTGCGCATCTTAAGTAGAGTTAATTTTGTTTTTAATTAATTATTTTTTCTGTTAAGCACGGATCGCTTATATAGTGGTCTATATAGTTGCCAATTCGTTGCGATCCGTGCTTGATTTTTGCATTTTCGTTTCGTATTTGTATTTGTATTTTGCACCATCTTGTGAGACGTCCTCTTATTATAAAGCTAATCAGCAATTAGTTAATTTTGCATTTAATTAGTCACCCGATTTAATTAATCTATTAGTCACCTATTGTCTAACTGTTTATCTCTTAGTTTGAACGAAACCCCAATTAACTCTTAGCTAGTTCTATATTTGCTTTACTTAACAAACCACACGAAAGTTCTGGCAACCAGTTAGGTCTAACTAAACTAATTTAAAACATAAACATAACGGCAAATAAAACAGGCTTACATACAATATATTATTGGAAACACTAAATGGTTATATATATAATCAAGAACAATTCTGAAGAGTTTTTTGTTACTTTTCGCAAAGTAAACTCAAATTGAAATTGAAGCATTTGTTCTAGTCAGAACACCTTTTGCACCTGTTTACAGGGTATACGGCAATACGTTTCTATACTTAAGCATTAGTTCTTATACACGAGGAAACAACAACACAGCACAGGGTATTCAATAGTCGAGCAGTTTCTTGTTAGCAACGAAACACACCAAAACATATTTGCATATTTGTATTATTGAATATATATCTATATATATTTATTCATACATGTGTATATACATATATATTGTAGCGAAAACTGTTTGAAATTGAAATTACGTATTTTATTTAGTCATGAATTAAAATTGTGTGTATTTTAATTTAGTAGCAAAATATGCATTAAATCAAAAACAAACAAAAGCAACTAAGAATAGTGCAGTCGGGCATTATCGACTGCACAATACGCGTTCACGCCATGGAAACTGTTCTCTTTCTTTTTGATATAAATTGTTTTCTGATTCGCTATATTATTGAGAGAGAAACTCAGACCTAAAGCTAAGTGTGGAGTACATAAGATTGATTAAAGGATTCCAATCTCAACTTTATTATCGGTGGTCATCTCTGGGCTTAGCCTTTAATTTAACCAAACTTCTTCCCATGAGTATATATTCCACTTTTCAAGTTTGCAGAGACAAAACCTATATACTCTCTTTTCTCAGCGTGAACGTGTATGACATATCCAAACACAATTCCAATTAATTAGCGGGCAAAATTGCAAATATTAATATAGATATCGAGTTAACTATTGTAATATTATTTTTCTTATTAGCAACAATCAAATTTGAAATTAAAAACCAAAAAAGAAAAGACAACAAATGTAATTCTCTCTATCCTCTATCCTTTATTAACACACACACACACACTCACCCACATATAATAATGCAAATAATGTTCGATCTATAACAAACATGTGAATTTATGCATATTCATTGTTAACAAATCCCAAATTCCCTCATGCCAAATCCACAAAAATTGTTCGACTACGATTAAAAAACAAAAAAGGGATATTCGTTTTAAGCATGATTTGGACAAGAGAGCGGACGTCAAAAAGGATAAATTCCGGATGCGAGCCTTCCATTCAAGACAGAGTTTAGAGTTTTCGGGTCGTCGTCTCCGAGTCGAGCATTTGGATTTCGATGAAGATCTGGATCAGGAGCGGGAATACTATAGACGCCGACGCTGGCAGGGCAGCGAGATCCTGCACATGTAGCTAGAGCAAGCTGGGAAGAGAGCAAGTGCTTTTGTCTCTATTTACCATTTTTGTATATAATATTTATGATTCCTTTAATGTCGTCAATTGAAATAAAATATTTATGTAAATGTTGTAGAGTAAGTGCTCATCACATTGATATAGATATCTATGTGTATATACATGTGCTCAGGGCATGCCAAGCCATATCCATTATATATCAATCAGTCAATAATAAAGAAACTGTAGTATTCATACGTATATACATATATATAGAGGATCATCTCTGTACAGATGCAAGTCTTAAAATTGATCCAACTGTGATACTGATTACTCTAGTTAAATGAATATTTTCAAAGAGTCGCAATTTTATTTCATATTACATGCTGTTAATATCTTAAATCAATTGTACTACGCTAGGGAACGGAGAAATCATTCCATAAACTAAAACTAAAACTAAACCAACGTCTAAATGAATGTACAAAAGAAGTAGGAAACTTTGTATGTAAACCAGTTAACAAGAACTTAAGTTTAAGCTCAACTCTATTCCAGTCTCAATTGTTGTTGTTATACCCTGAACCCTGATTTTGTGAAGCTATATGTAGCGACAATGCCTGCTACATTAGCTTCACAAAATCTAAGTCTACAAAGTATATATAATATATGTATTATTGATCAAGATAAACTGATGAGCTGAGCTGACTAAGTGTGTCTGCCCGTCTGTCAATCTTTATAGCAATTAGAGCTTTAAGAAACTCTGTTTTAGTATAACTTTACTTATATATATATTACATTTCCTTCTGTTAGATAATTTCTTATTTGCCTAAACTAATTATAAATGATTGAAACTAAAGTATAGATATAAACTTCAAATACCGAAGTTATTTTCAGCTCGTCAGCTGGTTCAGGGTATTTGCTAGTCGAGCACTGCCGACTAGAGCAATCATATTTGTTTTTCAATATTGTTAATTTGTGAAATTGTTAAATATATAAAACAATATATATATACTGTTTTAAAAATACTATAATCTTAAGTAAATCTGTATGCCATCCCTTCTAACCTACCTATGCAATTAATAACTGTCTAAAACCCAAAGATATTCCAATCAGAACATCTATTATATAGAATAAAGTTAAAGTTAACAAAAAGCCAAGTTTCGAAATTGTCTTCGAGCCTGTCTGTGTGTTAAATATTAGCTAAATAAAATATATAATACTTATTTATATACGTTTGTGTATGTCAAATATATGTTGATGTAAACCGAAATAGCAACTGATGTATTAGTTTTCATCAACTTGCATGCAACTTAATAAATAACCCACGACATTTTTGAGTCCCACTAACAGAAACAGTTTGGCACCAAATTTGACAACAAAAAAAAGATGAAAATTGTTGGAAATGTTTTGCACAATTTTTTGTTGAATTTTCTATATTTTTCACAAATGCAATTATTTATGTTTTATTTTATAAAATATAATATCTATGCAATCTATATAAATATGTATTCTAAAGAAACTTTCATCAATATACTATATATATATATTTTCTTGTGTGTGTGTTTGTATCTGTGTGTGTGAGCAGTACTATGTATGCCTTGGGATCAATTATTCGGTGTAAGTAATACATGAATCAAATGTAAATTACAAAAAATAACAAATATATAAATATAACTGTACACATACCTACATGGCGAGGGTAGTCCCAAAAGTTGCAGAATTTAACATAAACTTAACCGAAATTGGAAAAAATATTTAATAAAGTTTTATTTAAATTTAAATTCTATTTAGTTTAGTTTGCAAACTTGTCAGACTACCCTCGCATAGCTACGATATCATTGAAATCCAAACTCATAAGTCATATACAGTCACAACACACCCACTCATGTGAACAGGCCACGAAAACAACTGTTGCAATTAGAGGGTATCTACTAGTCAGTGTTAGGCAAATGGTAAAAACAAAAAGAGCACAGATTTTGTAAAATATATCAAATAACTTAACAAAAACATATTTTAAGGTTGCTTTCGCATTGCATGTTTCTGTTCTCAAACATATTTCTTCAGTTTAACTAATATTCAAAAGAAAATAATTATTTTCAAAAAAAAATGTTGCATGCTCCATAAAAATTTGTCACCCTTGTAGATTTTTTATTGCTCCCCAACAGCCGCTCACTTATATTTTCTTTAAACTGTCTGTAGATGCTAACAATTCAAAATGAAAATTGAAAAATTAATGTTGTGCCTTAAAAAAATTAATAAATGGGTGAAAAGGCAAAAAAAAATCCCAAAAATAAATTCTAACTTTTAAATATTAATAAATATATTTTTGGTTCTTCAACGAAAATTTCTAAATTTGCAAAATAAAAATGAAAAGGAATTTTTTAATTTGCTTAAATTAAAAATAATTTTGGAAAAGCAAAAAAATTATCCCATTTCAAAACCAACTAAAAATCCAAATCCCAAAAAAAAATTAATTCTACAGATTTACTGAAACGGCGAGATTGCTACGAAATGTTTTCACCCGTCGTGCCAACACAAGAGTCGAAACGGAACTAGAATTATCGCGTGAGTACAAACCATATACTGAAAACTGAGAATCAGAGTCAGCGAAATGTCCCCGGCGAGCTATTAGTGCAGGCCGAAACAGGGTTTGGGCAGTACTTCATTTTTTAATGGGCTAGTTAAAGGCATTCATATATATACAGACAGGTATATAGTTTATGCCATGGTTATCAGCTGTAGTGGATCGGTTAATACAAGAAATTACATTGATTTGATACTACATTTCATCCACACGTTCATTCAAAGCAAAATACCCCCTCCCCATCCCATACATGAATAACATATAATTACCGTCTCTGATATCTATATAACGTATTTTTCTACATATACATATTTTTCCATCCAGATGGCTATGCATTTTCGCAAGAGGAAGGCGGTGCTGTTCCGCAATCTATAGTCATACGGGCATATGACACGAATTTGCCCAAGCCGGAGGGCAATTGAAGAGCGGAAAACGAAGATCGGTATATATATGTATGAATATATATGCATATATGCGGCAGCTATTGTATTTATGGCTATGAAACACCTTAAATTTACAGCAGCTAATGTGTGTTAAAAGGGCCAAAGAATTAAATCATTTAGAATAATTAATACAAAAAAAAAAAAAAAAAAAAAATGTATAAAAAAAACAACAACATTAATATGAAATACAATTTTAAAGGAAATACTTTTGTGAAACACACACATACACACACATTTTTTCTGATATTTATTCATCAAAGATATTCTAAATGTGTCTTACATAAATAATATTTTTATTTATATATGTGCTGCATATGGTAACTTCAATGTGTATTTGTATCCTAACTGTTAATTATTTTATAAGTCACTTAAATAAAGCCGTTAGAAGCATTTTGATTCTTTGTACATATGAAAAAGAGCTGTTCGAATTGATTTTTTACTTCAGAGTTTTAAATTTGATATTCGGTTTAAATCTAAATGTTCCGATTATTTGCTGGTAAATGGACCTTTCGCTGCAAGCGATATGTGAAACCATCGATAACATGCCTTAAAAAAGTGGCCATTAATGAGAAAGTGAATCTGAATATTAGTTTGCACCAGCTAATCGGTATTTATTTTAAAAGTAAAATAAGTAAATATTTAATATATTATTAAACTCATGTTTATTATTTGTGCTAATGGCAAACTGTTGAATTACTGTATTATATTTAACTATCGCCGCGAATAATGTATATATCGATAACATGTGGAAGTTCAAATGAACCAGTGTCGTAGAAACAGCTAATTAGGTGTTATTTGATACATGCAAATAATTTTAGTTTTTATTGCAGCCCTGAGGAGCGACGCGGCTTTCCATTTACGCTCGCATATTCTTGTTGCATTTTCACTAGTTTTCGCTTTAGTATAACAAAGAAGAATAAGTCGAAACATCACAATGGATGATATATTGAGTCCGGGGTTTTCAATACCCAGCATTGGCCATGCGCCGACACCGCTGCATCACAGTCTAGACGCGGATCAGCAAATCGAAGCATTACCACATCAAGTTTATCATCCACCCGCAGCAGAGCCAACAACAACGGGGGCCGCAGTGCAACAACAACAGACAGACAACAATGGATCGGGTGTGCCCGATGGGAGCAGCGGCAGCGGTTTGTTTGGACACGAACCCTCCATACCCCTTGCCCACAAACAAATGCAAAGCTACCAGCCCTCCGGCTCTTACCAGCAGCAGAGCAGCAACACGGGGGGCAGCACTCCTCAATCTCTAATGCAGCCACAGACTCCTCAGAGCATGATGTCCCACATGATGCCAATGACAGAGCGAAGCGCTCCTGGAGATTCATCTCTCAGCAACATTCATCAGACTATGGGTCCATCAACACCAATGACGCCTGCGACACCTGGTTCCGCCGATCCGGGAATCGTTCCGCAGCTGCAGAATATCGTGTCCACTGTTAATCTATGTTGTAAATTGGATTTAAAGAGAATAGCTCTGCATGCACGTAATGCCGAGTACAATCCAAAGCGTTTTGCGGCCGTGATTATGCGTATCCGTGAGCCACGGACCACAGCCCTGATATTCAGCTCTGGCAAAATGGTTTGCACAGGGGCCAAGAGTGAGGATGACTCGCGGCTAGCGGCGCGCAAGTATGCGCGCATCATTCAAAAGCTGGGCTTCCCGGTAAGTGTCGATTACTCGATAAACATACCCAGTAAGAGACGGGTACACAGTTTGCAAGGAAAGCACAATCAATTCTTATTAATGTTAACTATCTTTCACTTGCAGGCTAAATTCCTTGATTTTAAGATACAAAATATGGTGGGATCGTGCGATGTCAAGTTTCCCATCCGACTGGAGGGCCTCGTTCTCACACATTGTAACTTCAGCAGCTACGAACCGGAGCTATTTCCGGGTCTCATTTACCGCATGGTGCGTCCTCGTATCGTTCTACTGATCTTCGTTTCGGGGAAGGTGGTGCTAACTGGCGCCAAAGTGCGACAGGAGATCTACGATGCCTTCGACAAGATTTTTCCAATATTGAAGAAGTTCAAGAAGCAGTCATAAATTTTCTTTTAGGTTAAAGGACCCTTTAAGTTGACTAATTATAGGAGTGAATTAGTTTAAAAATAAATAAATACTGTATTTAGTTGATAAATGTCGTTGCCTGGATTTTATTGGCATGTAGAGCATTACTTAACCGCTGTAAACCTTAATTAGCTTAGATACATTGTGCCATCAGAGCACCCACATTCTCAAACTCGATCTTTTCCGTAATGTTCTTCGTCTTAATCTTATCGTCCTGGGTGGCGACGACCACAAGATCGTGTCCCTGATGCTTCCAGCCGTTACGCTTGATCCATGTCTCCAATGTGGAATCCTCAATGCCGCCCAACAGGTCCTTCAGCAAATCCTTCTTGATCGTCTGGAACGTGGTGCCCACCACATGCGATACAAATTTGCGTATGGAATCATGGAAGCCGCTAATATGACGGAACATGGTGCGATTCACTTCAGCGCGTTGCCAGAACAGAGTGAAATCGGCACGCTCCAATATGTCGGCCAAGTCAATGATTGTCTGCACGTTTTCATCCTTCATCTGCTGCGGCAGCAGCAAACATTTCGCCATCACGAAGTCCGTGTGCGGCAAGTTGGTCAGGCACTTCAACAGAATCGTGTAGGTGATTTCGAAGTTGAGCATATGTGGATTGAACTGGTACAGCTTGAGTACGGCCAGATTTGCTTCCAAGTCATAGGTATTATTCTTGGCCTGGTCCTGAACATACGATTCGAGTATCTTTAAATGGTCCGGATTGTAGCTGCAAACAAATGAAAGCGAGGTTATGTTTAGTATGTGTATTTGTTTATGAATAGCGTAAAACCACCGCGTACCGCTCAATGCAGCCCAGCATTTCCTGTATGGTCTGGCTCTGACCATTCTCCATTTTCACCAAATGTGCCATTTTGTAATTTATTTGCGAAGGAAATAGAGAAAATTATATTCGCGTGGCGATGCTAAAATTTATTTTTTATAAAGGGCTGTATTGAATCACTGCGAACAAGTTCAATAGAACATCTGACTCACATGAGCTAACGAAACTTATCATTGCTGCCCTGGTACGACAGTTTAAGAAACAGCCACTATAAGCAAGCAGTGTTTAGTTTTCTAGAAGCGCCGCTAGGTGTGTGCTGCTCTAAATAAAATTGCAATGCATTTGATAATGAAATTGTGAATAGTGAATAAGTCAAAAGTTTGCTTTTGAATCTGTGCGTACATTAGTGTTTCCAAATGCAAAGCATATATTTATGGGAATAGTGAATCAACAATAGAAAATTTGCCCCATATGAGCACACACAATAAAGTAAAATGCAGCGGGAAGCAGCGTTCATCGTGATTGAAAATTACGAAGTTGTTTAGCAGTGGTGTTCAGATGGCGCTCTAACAATACTTAACAGTGTGCAGGTATTTAACAGAAGTAGATTACAGCTTTCCATCCAAATAAATTTAAGGCTTCTTTATTAGTAAATAAAATTATTTTTTTTTAATCCCAATTTGATATTGGTCTATGTTTAAGGTCACTTATTTGCAAAAGTTTATATAAATACTTATTTATACATATATGTATGTATATATATGTACATGTGGAAGTGAATTTCTTTTGATCTCTGTACGTTGCGCCACTTTAAATGGAAGTTTGACTTGATCTTTGTTTGTTTTCAATTTGATTATCCACTGCCATCTCCCTTTCTTTTGTTTTATTGTTTTATTGGAAGTGTATGGGTATGCAATATGTGGAAGCTTAATTTCTTAGTTGCATCATAATGGATACATTGTATATTTAGAGACGTTTAAGTCTTTGCGGCCTCTGCTTCGGCTCGCCCCGCAGCGGCCGCCAATTCGGCTTGGCGCTGTTCTTCCTCCAGTTCCAGACGTTCCACCTTTTTGATTTTGCTCAGTTTCTCTGAAAATATATGATAAATAGATATATGCTTATCAAAATAGGTTCTTCTATTATTCCAACTTACTTGCACACTTTAACATAATCGTGCCCCACCAAATGGACCAGCCCCAGCCCACAAAGCAAAAGAGCACACAGAAAAACTGAGAGACTGCCACAATTATATTGATGATGAAGGATCCAATGCGAGCGCGCGCGCTGTCAAACTGCGAGAAACGTGGAATGCCCACGCAAAGGCAGAATAGACCAGAGAGCAGAGTGCCTATAGAAAAATGTGCACATAAAATAATTACAGTGTATAGTTTATAGTTGTGTACACCCACCCAAGCCCGGAAAGACAACGTTGCAAAAGGCGCAAAACCAGGCGAGGTAAAGCGGCAACACAGGTATGGCACCCTTCATCTTGGATGAGTACTCCACCAGGTCGTTATGGAGTTTGCGACGCGTTTCCTAAGGATTAAAATAAATTAGATCTTAAGCTCGTTTAGGTCACTCAATATATCAATAAGCGCTTACCTCACTTGTTGGTGGTGCTACAATACTTTGGCGGCGTGCTTCGGAGTTGCGGCGTGGTTTCTTGCGACAGCAAAAGAGCATCAGCCAAAAACGTTTGCAGCAACTCCTGAAAGAGGATGTCGATTTATTTGAAGTTTGTAATCGATTACCAACAGATATTTGTAAACGATTCGCATTGCACAGTGATCCTTTCGTTCATGAACGATTAGTTCCTTTTCAATTGTCGATCATAGGCGAATTGAATTACTGAGCAATGCGGATCGTAAATAATCGGAAGCTGTTGAGCTAAATATCGATTTGAACAAACTCAGATTCAAATTCCACAAATCCAACTAGATCCAACCCATCTCTAAAATACACAGTTTCTCGACTTACATTTTGGTCAGGTCTTCTGTTGCCGTCGCTGCTGATGGCGCCATTGAGGAGCCCTCCAGTACGGCAGCATCTGTGGCTGAAATGCCTAGCTCTGGATCCTGATCTCGCCAAGCGACCTTAGGTTCGGTGGCCGCTGGAACAGCCGCATGCTTGCGCCTACAGGGTATACAGAAGCAGCATTTCTTCAGCTCCGTCTCGTCGCCCGTTATGGGATCGACTTTATTTACTGATCGACAGCAGAAAACCTTGCGCCAGCACATGCCACAGCTACTCTGCTGCTTTGCTTGATTGTTTGCTGTGGATTGTTGCATTGGCTCCACGCTCATTTTGGTCTGTTTCTCCTCGGCGATCTCAGTTGACTTTGGCTTTTTGCGACAGCTCTTGCAGCAGTTGGATGTGGGCCAACAGCGTGACTTTTTCTTAGAGTTTTTCACCTCATCGACTATCTCCAGTTGGGTTGTGGTTGAGGCGCTGCTCCGGCCACTGGCGAGCACAGGCTGCTGCTCATCAGCGGCATCTTGCAGTCGCTCCTTGCGCAGTCCACAGCAGCGCATGCAGCGCGAGCGACGGAAACGCATGCAAAGCGTGGTGCAGCAGCGGCAGCAGCCAGCCTTGCCCACATCGTCCTTAAGGAACTCTTGACTGTTGGTTCTGAAAGGGAGGAATCAGTATAAGAACAAAGAATATCGATTTCCAATTACTGCCAATCAGATTCGAGCTGCCTATCGGAAATTGGCTGTTAAGTTAGAAAAGGTTAAAAGTCAATTCAAGTACGTAAAGAAGGCAATCTCAATCAGCCTTGATTCCTTTTATGACTATCGGAAATTTGCAAAGCTGAAAACTCCCAATTATAAAATTGTGTTTTCCACGTTGCAAATCAATCAACTCTGTGACTTTTATAATAGCTATAATTTGTTGTCCAGCTAAACCAGCCTTCATTTGCAGCCTTGATTCCTCGACATAATTGCTATAAAAGCTGTCTATCGGAAACTGTGGGTAATAACCGCAGCGCCAGAGAGACCTTGTCCTTTCTGCGATATCATGGTAATAATTTGCACTCAATTTGCATGGCTCACATTTATTATGCAAATCGATTTCGTGTTGCACTGCTGCCACACAGCTGCATTAGCATATTTAACGACTTTTGCATTCGATACGATAAAGATGAAATGCACGAGAGCATTTGCATTAGCATGCACATATTTGTGCTTATAGGTCAAAAGTTGAAACACATCATAAATATAATATACACTATATTGTATACTATATAAATATATGTGGTTCATTCACAGATTGAATTTGGTTTGCGCTACGCACACGCATTCGCCTGGGGGGTTATTAAACCCACTGTAAGTTCAAGGTTAGCAATTCGTTTGGGGCAACTGTAATGGGCACTTTAACTAAACATAAATTAGCCCTCACTTACACAATTTTCCACTCGACCACGTGCCGAAAGGCGAAAAAAACAAGAAGTAAAAATATCCCACACGCTAATAAATATGATTTCAACAACTGCCAACCGCACGAGCCAACGACCAAACTTCTTTTGGAGGTCGAGAACTTGACGCCAGTCGAAAGAAACTACAAGTTTCTTCGTACTTTTGTCGCATTAACTACTCAATTAACATCGGTCTGCACATATATAATATATATGTGGAAAATAAACAAAACTTTCCTTTCGGAGTTTTCGGAGCTTGCAACTATTTCCGCATTGCTCAATGACTATTACTTAATTACCAGAGTATATCCTACATAGCATGGAAACTAAGTTTTTTATTACGAAGTAAGTCTAGCTAATCTTTGGATCAAGTAAAAAAATATATTTTGGTTTCGGAATTCTTATTATTCCGCATTGAATAACTTTAGCTTAATAGTTTTTAGGTAATTTTTAGGTAAACAATCTTTGGGAGTTTCCTAAGTTCAAATTAAAAGAAACTTGACTTTCTGTCGAACTATATTCCAGACTTTAGAAGTTAATACAGTTTTTAGTTAAATAAAATATATATCATTGCTCAAAAAGTAGATAAAAATGTAATAAATAAACTTTTTGTTATGAAGTTGATCTTTAGATAAATATTGATAAAAATGAAAATAAATAAACAAAATCTTCGAAACTTTAGGACTTTGCCCTGTGTCCAAAGCAAATCAAATACATACATTTAATATAATACAAATTTCAGTTTGTTTACCTAAATAGATATTTGTCCGGTTCGATTAACGAATTCTGCGGCAGATCAATGTGAAAGATAACCGAGTTCTTTTTCTTCTTGGTCAGCATGCTTAGGCAGCGCAGTAATCACAGGTATCACTAGTTAAAATCTAAGTATTTTTCATCAGGTTTAGTTTTTTATATTTTCTTGAATTCGAATTTGAATCCTAGTTGTGGTTGGCGCGATTGTCCGGCTGAAACTGATTTGTTATTGCGGCATGAAACTTTGGACATGCCACGAAAACTAACTAGCTAGGCAGATTGTTATGTATGTGCACACCTCTCGACTGGTCGACCTGCAATATACCACACACACACACACATACACAACACGTACATGTCTGTATATATGCATACTTCGAAGGACGTCGGCGCTTGAGGACGACAAGGCAAGCGAACGGATATCCTTAAAGGCGTTTCGTATGGTCGCCCTAAAGTTGGCTACCGCCTCAAACCCGAGTGGCTCGTAAATTTATTGACGCATTTATGAGTGGCCTGGTGGCCCAAAGCCCAAAGCCCACTACAACTACAACTATATAAATATATATATATGTATATATGTGTTCCTATATACATATATTTGTATATATAGGTATGTATGTGTGTATGCGTGTGTGTGTGCTACGTGGTTTGGCGGTCTAAAGTTTCGCCCGTACGTTTCTTGTTCGTGCAGTTTCCGGCTATGTAAATTTACTGGCCAAGGGGTATATGCCTGGCAATTGTTTTTACTTGGAGAGTTTAGGAACGACGCAAAAAGTTAGTAGACTTAAAAAAAAAAAATCTGGCAAATTGGCTGAGATTTGTTTGTGTTTTGTTTATGCCTGGGAAACTTGTTTAGCAGACAGTGTCCACAGTCAGTCTACAGACGGCTTTGTTTAGCTCTTTTTATGGAGCTTATGGGTAAACAGGTCCCATAACATAATATATATAGTTTTCAATCAGAATTCAACCCATCGATCAAGATGATCTTGATCAGTTTAGCTGTTTGCCTATTTTACTTACTTGGCAATTCCGCCGCTGCCCACAGTCGAGCCCTGTCCATCGGGCGAGAGTCGTTTGTCGTCTACTGGAAAATCGTCACCAAGTCCCGCTGCTGGATGCTCCAAGTTCGCAGCGTGATCCTCTGGCAAGTTGGCTCTCTCGCTGTCGGCTTCGGGCACCGCACTAAGCTGAGCGCTGGCTGCATCTGCCTCGGCTGCGTTCAGCACAGATATCGCTGCCTCAATGGGCTGAGTGGGTGGCAGCGGGGACTTCTGTAACTCGGCGGGGGAGCTGCGCTGCGCATTGCTGCCATCGGCAGTGTCCAGCCGGGGGGCATTATCGTGGGCCTTGGCCAGCATTGTGACACCGCTGGGTGTGGGCGAGGCAGTCGTAATTGGGGCAAGTCCTGATTCACTTTCATGGCTTTTCTGGTCAATTAAATGTTCATTAACCGTTTTCTGTGCCTCGGTGGTGCCGTCCATAGCATCAGAACTTGTTGCAGTGGGGTCTAAGCTGTCGCCGGACTGTGGCGTAGACTGCCCGTTGGATACTGTGAATACAGAAAGATTGAAAGAGTTAAGTTAGGAAAAACATATCCGTATCCTTACCTTCAGTTTCTAGCGCCAATTCTGGCACCGTTGCCACTTTGCGATTCTGCGCGGAATCCGCTCGCTTCTTGTTGCTCATTAAGCTGAGGCGTGAGCTCATGCGTACCAAGTTGGACATATTGGAGGATTGTCGCTTAACAGCTCCTGCTTTAGCTGGAGTTGCATTCACCTCGTTACGAACTGCGGGCAAAGCTTCTGCAGCTGCATTCACCGCATTGCCCACGTGCATGGCCAAGGGCTTTATGCTATCCGGCGTAGTATCCTTAGAGCCAGCAGCATCAGCAGCAGCAGCAGCAGCCGCAGTAGTTTCCGACTTTTCCGGCGATTCCTTTTGCTTGGTTTTTGTGGGTGGACTCTCGTTTGGTTTGTTATTGCTCTTCTGTTGAGGCTTGGGTATACCACTAGCACCATTAGCTTTGCTAGCTGTCTTATCTGTTTTACCATTCTTCTGTCCAGTTTCCTGTTTCTGCTGCTTCGCTGGAGTTTTATTTGGCTTATTTGCTTGGCCGATTTTAGGCGTGGCTTTCCCTAAGTTCTTACTTCCATTCCGCTTCAGATTCAACTCAGGTTTGGTTATTGCTGTGTTCTTCTTTTTGGCACTTTCTGCTTTGCTGGATTTCTCCTTGGGGCTGGGCTTGGACAGGATTTGTGTAGGCTTTTTGCTCTTGGGCGCTGCAGACTTATCTGGGGACTTGTCCGTCTTCCTCTTGGCTGGAGAACTGGATTTGGAGACAGATCTGCGCACACTTGTACTTGTTGGTATAAGGGAGCGAGAGCTCCTACGCTGACTGCTGAGAGGACTTTCCTTGCGCTCGGGCTTTGGCGTCGGCTTACCCTGCTTGGCCGCAGGACTCAGTGACATCCTACGTCCCAGCATGCCCTTTGCGGGCAGACCTTTGGGACTTGGGGAAACAGATTTTCTGCGATTGGGCGTAGTTTTAGTTTGACGACCATTGCGCGATGCGCTTGATGGTGAAATGCTCGTCGAACGTATTGAGGAACGCACGCTCAAGCGAGAGTTTGCTCGAGAGTTTGCCAGCGAATCTGCCCTGGAGTTGGCTCTTGAATCTGCCCTGGAGTTGGCTCTTGAATCGGCCCTGGAGTTTGCACGAGAGTTGGCTCGGGAGTCGGCTCTCGAATTGGCCCTCGAGTTGGCTTGTGAGCTATCCTTCGCTTGGGCTAGGCGTGAGCTAGGTCTGGAGGGCGGACCCCTAGAGACGGGACGGCTGCTATTAAAGCGAGCGGGCGACAGTCTGCTGTCGAGCAGAGCCTGCGTGTCGAAGCTGCTGCGGATCGTGGTCTGCGACGGCGAACGACTATTGCTGGCGCGCGAATTTCTGCCGGACAAGTTGGCGAAATCCTTTAGTGGCGAGTTGGAACGACTATTCGGATACGAGTCCTGGCGACTGCGTACAGGTATACGGGATATCGAATCACGGCGCATCGACAAGTCGGATGGCGTATCTCTGTGCGCGGCTTCGTAGGCATCGCCGTGCAGCGGACTGTCCTTGCCGCTATCCTTGTTCGGTGTGCCTATAATAGGCGACAGCGTACTTGGCTTGACTATCTTGGCGCGCTTCGTATCCTTGCTGGGAAAGGGTTGTCTGCGAGGACTCTTCAGCTTGCTTGGCGGCTGATAAATGGATTTGCGCCGTTGCATTCCTGTTTTCATTGTTGCTGGCAGTGTTGAGAGTGTCGAGGGTCGGCGGAAACTAAAATCGGAGGTTGTGATGCTGCTCAGATTCGAGCTGCGGCGATCCGAAGCAGTTTGCGTGGAGCTGCGACGCTCTGGTGAAGTAGAACTCGAGCGTCGCCTTGCCTGGATGCGCATTGGATCAAACGTGGACTTGGCCAGCTGTGTGCCCATTGTGAGGTCATCCAAACTTAGCCAATTGGACCGGGCTGGCTGGCTAGGGGAGTCTTCATCAGCCGACTTGTTGACCACTCCAAGCAGTCCACGCTGCTTACGTGTAGGATTTGGGTTTGGCTTTAAAGGACGCGGCAATGTGCCCGGTGGTATTATTGTTGTCTCCTTATCCAGTTCCATCGAGGATCTCCGGAAACGGCTTGTCTCCTTATCCAGTTCCATGGAGGAGCTATGCAGACGAGGTATGGCGCTGCGATAGGGCGTGATGAGGGGCAGCGATTCCAGACTCTTGATGCGCTGGCCAAACGGAGATGTGGCCATGCCCATGGACTCGCGCCGCTGAAAACGTGGCGTATACGTATCCACCGAGGAGGTCAGTGAGTCCCTCTGCTGCAATATGCCCTTTGTGGGCATGGCCAGTTTGCTCGGACTATAACGACCGCTCATATTGAACTGGACCGAGGGCCGTGGCGAATCATCATTAGCCGGCTGGCTGCTGGGCGGTAATAGGGGCAGGCGCGAAGCTGTCAGCGACTTGCGACGCGGCCTCAGCTGCTGCTGTGGCTGAGCTGCATTCGACGAGGTAGTGGTTGACTGTAGCGAGGGATGCCTGTTAACTGCTGCTTGCCGCTGAGTCAGTGGCGTGGCACTTGGACTGTGGCCCAGCGAGGATTTGGGCGAGCGCACTGAGAGTATGGTGAAAGCAGACTTCTTGTGCAGCCGCGTGTCACCAACCCTGACAGATGAAAGAAGATTTAGTTGGCTATAACTGATGCCGGTTAAAGTATCACTACTTACCGGTAATCTCCGCCCGTTGCGATCGACTCCTTCATAACGACGGGCGACAAAATCTGTGATTGCGCCTGCTCCTCCATATCGGTGCTCGACTCCGGCAACTGGCTTTGCTGCAGGCTGGGTGTTTGTGGCTTCTCCAGGCCATAAGCCCGCATGCTCTCAAGCAGCTGTCGCTCACTGAGTAGCAACTCCCTTTGCTGTTGCTGCAGATATTGCTTTGGCGAGAGTATGAGATTTCTGTCCATCGTGGGCGTCGTGCTCCTCACTGGCACTTGCTGCGCTTCACTGTTCAGCAATTGGTCCTCGCCACTGCTGCTCGAACCGTTTGAGTCTTGTAGCATAGTGGCAAGCGGAGATAGTGGCATCTCCTCGTGCTTCATGGACATCACCATCTTCGAGCTGGGTCGCAGCTTGGGTATGCGGCTAAACTCTGCAAAGTGTTGTGGCGTTGGACGATACCAATCCAAGTCCGATAGAGGCCTGTGGAAATGGAGAAAAATTTAGCTACATTTTCCTCTGGCCAAATGGCTTCCTCACCTATTTCCAGTCTGCGCTTCCTGCTCCTCGAAAGTGTGCTCCGTAGCCTGTGTGGCCTGGTCGTACTCACTTTCGTAAACATCTGGCTTATTGACTATGTCCTGCGGCGTAAGAAGCATAAAATTCGGTGAATCGAGCTGCTCGGAGCTGGAGCCTCCACTCGAATTGGGCAGTATTTGTATATCAGGCGGCTGCAGCCGTGGTATGGATTGAGACTGAGCTCTTAGCGCGCTGTAGGGCACATTGGAGAAGAGTCTGCGCCGACTCTCCAGGCCCATCAGCGTGTTGAGGGCAACGGCAGCTACAAGGGTATCCTCCTCGGAGCTGGGTATTTCTAAGGATCCTGCTCGAATCGTCTCGAAGGCTGCAGTGCCAAAGTAATCCTCTGGCTGCGGTGGGGGCACAGGATCGCCAAACAAACTGCTGTAGGGCTGAATATTCGCGGAGCTCTTTTCCATGTACAGCGTCTCCGAGGCAATCTCTGACCCGCGCCGCTCCCGCTTAGCCGTATAGCTGACATTGCTATGAGCCGATGGAGACATCAGGCGATTCGGCCCGTAGCTATAGTCGACAGATATTATAGCAGGTGCGGCTATAGTCGTAGCAGTAGCTGTGGCGGTGTCTGTGTCCGTGGGCGATCTGATGATGGGCTGAGCTATTGTCGAGATGAGGGTTGGTGAGGGTGATGATGAATATGATAATGTTTGCTGCATGATTAATCATTGGTGCTGTTCTCTCTTCAAGAACTCCTTGAGGGTAAACGGTAAGGTGGCACGGGAAGCACGCCGTTTTCTTTCAATGTAAGCTGCAATTGTTGTAGCCTGGAAGATGTGCCATAGTTGTTAAATCTGCAAGAGAAAGCAAAAATGTATTATAAATTTATATATATATGAATATTATAATTATATATTAAGTCTGCTGCATATTAAATAAAACAAAATATAAATAGTTGTATAACACAAATAATATAATAAATAAATTTAAAATAATTTAATTTTTAAATATTTTTTAGCTTAATATGCAGCAGACTTTTCCGTTTTGCTTTCGCAACATTTATCATGATAGCTGTTTAAATTCAAAAATGATCCTTGGACTTTTAATTTCCCTCACATTCTGTCTTAAATTGGCTTCTTTTCATATTGCTATCTTTCTCTTTCTGCCTCTCTTTGAAAGAAGGGAAATTCAACTTGCTTTGGGCTTTTTTACTGCTCTCACTCGCTCTCTCCTCATACTTGTTTTATGAAGAGGGAATTGTTGAGTTAATAAATTCAGCACTTGTTAAACGGGAGACTGCGGTTCGAATCCCGCATGAACCAAATTATTTATTATTTGACGCCTCTATTCTTTTTTATATAATTTTTGGTATTATTTATTTTATAATTCTTGCATATTTTATTATTATAAATACGTTCAGCTTAGTTTAACGAAATAGGCCATCTCTTAGCAAATTTGTATATCAAGCCCCAACTTTTGGGCTTTTGGTATTTAGGCGTGAAGTTATTTATAATTATTTCGATTAAAGCTTGACTAAAATACTCAAGTCCTTCGGCTGCACATATAAAGTAAGTGACACGAAGCAACTAAAATTATATCGCCACACTTACTCCGTACGTATCCAATTTTATGGCCATAGACGACTGTCAGTAAGACCTTCTAAGGCAATGGGCAATGCAATGTCAGTGCACCAAACACGCGAAGCTCCATAGGCCGACTGAATAAAGAAAGGCCCAAGCCCGGGCAAATGTGCAGCGGAAAAGCCGATATACGATGTGCGATGTGCGATGTCTGAGAGAAGTTGCGAAAATAGTAATTATTTTTTACTACTATATAATATATTAAATACAAATATATCTACGGGCATTTCTAATATCTAGTATTTCACTGCCATTGCCATTGAGCGCTGCTGCTCGAACTGATAAAGCAACAGACAGCTCAATGTATCCACAGTTAACAGTTCCGCGAATGCATATACCCTGTACTAGAAATGAGTGGTGTGTGCATGACTATGAGGTGTAGTTCACATGTTGCTCAAACTGTTAAAAATATTTAAATGTATCTAAAAGACTCAATCAAAGATACTCTGAGTTCTTATACCGTGTCCTAATGCTAAAGTGGGCTAATAACAGTCAGTTTAATGTGTATACCGTGTAATATAGATGTGCTACAGTTGTATAGGTCTATGATATACGTAGCTATAATTTATATAAGCTGTTGCATGCTTACAGGGTATTCAAATCGTATCAGCTCTCTACCCTGTACCAGAGATTCGTTCGTTGTGCACTAACTCGACAGCAACTAACTAGGTTAAACTTGAAACATTGAGTTATTACAGGTGTTGCAGGATTACAGGGTATTCAAGTAACGTGAGCTCTGCCACTTGATTCGCCTACGATTGATGTTCGCTAACGAGAGCATAACTTGTGCGTGTCTAGATTGTGGCTATGCCTCGCGTTGCATGTGGCAAATTGCCGCTTTATGTTGCACTTTAAAGCTGCACAAAATAACATTCACAGCAGTGACTTTAGCTGCTCGCTTGTACGCAAGTAATTAGTGAAAGTGTTTTTATGAACTTCGATTTATCTTCAATTGATGTTGAGATTTATTTTAGAAATTCAATAAGATATAAATTCATGTTTTGCTAGCAACAACAAAAATTCACTTAACCGTAAAGTTTTGAATTTCGCGGCTGTCAACAGTCAAGGCGAAATCAAGGCAAAAGTTGTAATTGCTTTGAAAGATACTTAAAAGTTGGCAAATATTCCCACGTCAAGTAGCGCACGTGAATTCGCCCTTGCCAATTCGCCGCAAAGAGTAAGCGAACTAAGAGCCGCCGGCGCCATTGCCTGCAAGCATTGCTTGTGTGTGTGTGTTTGTCTGCAGGTTCTATCTCTGTGTGTGTGCTTGAGTTTGTGTTTGTTCACTTGCCGCGTGGCACCTGTTGTTATGACACGCGATTTACTTAGTGTATGTGTGTATATATCTATAAATATATGCCTATGTGTGGGTGTATGCCACAATTTTCGCATGCGTTCTAAGCCTGAAAACAATTTGATTAACCTATATTGAAAAGGGCCGTGCGTAAACCGAAACCAAAGTTTTGGCTTAAAAAGTGACGTGAAATCTATTTTCAATTCCCACACACATATATATATATAGCTGTGTATATGTGAGTGTGTTACACTCGCGCTCACATCGTTGGGCCTAGGCTTCGTTTGGCTTTTGCCTTCTCCTTGGCTTTGGGCTTAAGGGGGTCAAATAGCAACAATTTTACACAAGTCAACAACCAGGCAGCACTTGAATGACCAACGGCACTTGCCACGCTCCTTGGCGTCCGTCTAGTTGCAACACAACACAGTCTGCCACCAGCAACAGCAACAGCAACAACAACGTCTATTAATGTGCCACACACACACACACGCAGAGCACACCGCAAGCAAAAGAGAAAAAAAAGGAAAAATCCTTGGTTAGTGTCGTGATGGCAAATTTCCATTCAGCTTAACACTTTGCAATTTTCTTTCGCTTTAAGGATTTGTATTTCTTTATTTTTTGGGTTTTCCCATTAAACAGATTTCAACAGATTGTTTGGTGCTACAAACCGTGATTTAAGTTGAGAAGTCTTCTTTGGTTTTCCATTCTTAAACAAAAATCAATTTTTGACTTATGTTTTAAGTTTTTGTAAGTTATAAAAAATGGTTATTATAGTTTTGGTTTTTATAATAATATATTTAGTTTATACTTTTGTTTTGCCTCGTCTGATAAAGCGCAAATATTACTTTCGATAAGCCAACTGGCCGCGACATAAATCTAGAAAAGCTATATCTTCCAGAGTTTCCGAACTAGGATACCCCTATACCCCTTTTGTGGGTAAGCGCTTATATATGTATATAGTGATGGAAAATAGAATATACATATATAGTTATATTCCGATCCCTTTGAGGCGTGGAAAATCGAGAAACTCATAAGGCAGTTTTGAATATATGAACGAGTATTATGCGGTCGGTTTCACTGTTGATTCAAGATTTAACATAGCTTTTTGATTTTTGTTTCAAGTTTTAGTCTTCTATGAGTTGGAACACATCTGTTTTAGCTTTTATGAAAATTTCTTTAAATTTTCTTTTTAGTTTTTCACTTTGGATATTGGATTTATTTCTTAGAACATGAATTAATGTTTGATTCGCTTTTAATATATTCTGATTATATTTTATATTTGATTATATATATTTTTTTTTAATTTTATTGTTTTTTACTTAAACATTTTTTTGGTATTTCACATTATATTAATATCTATTTTCATGTTCATGGTTCATTAATAAATATATATTAAAGCTTTAAAAAACTTGAAATATATTTTAGTAATCAAGCAATCGAATACCCTTTCTTTACACATTATTAACTAATTTGTAGTATTATTATCTCCGGCATTAAATAAACATTTGATATGCGCGCAAGCTCTTATTAGCTGAGCTGAGCTGGGCCTCAAATTGTATACACTTAAAATGAGTTGTGTTTGACTTCGTTTAAGTACCACAGTCCATAGGCAACACTTAAGTGTGTGTTTGGGTGTGTTTAGGTGTGTGTACATACAATTATTTAAATCGAATTAAGGAGTCAGCACAACGCGCTTTTCGCATCGATCCGATGCACTTGCCGTTCGTTGGAAAACTGAAACGTCGAAAGCAAATGCCTTCTTATACTACGAGTTGACGTTGTCGTTGTTCGTCGTCTTCGTATGCCACCTGGACAGGCAGCCAGGCCAGGCTAAGCTAGGGCTAAGGCAGCAGGTCTCTGATATGTCCAGCAGTAGTCGCCTCCATTGGGCAGCCGAAGTGTGCTTCAACGGACGAAGTCTTCGGCTGCCCGTCGTTCTGAAACGTATACGTGGGTCAGTAAACCTACTTCCGGTTGACATAAATACGCCTTGGACATGAAAACTTGCCACTGTTTGTTGTTTTTGTTGTTGTTAGACTGACATTCTATGGCTATAGATTTGAATTTAGTTTTTTTTCTGTTTTGTTTTTCCTTTTTTCGGCTTTTCAATTGCAACTGCGTGCTTCTGCAGAGCAAGCCGGCAGAGTGCAGAGTGCAGAGGCCTGAGCTTGGAGAGTTCTTCTTGCAGCCTGGCCAAGGTCGCTTGATTTCTTCAGCTAACGAGAATCTTGAGAGTGTGAATAGTCAAATTTTGAAATAATAATAATTATGTGAATATTTCATATTACTCGTTTTTCGTATTTGATATTCAATATTTTAACTCTAATGAATATTCAAGGTATAAGTATTAATATAAACTTGAATATAGGTCTGCTTCTAAATCCATTTCAAAGATGATTCTCTTACAAATTGGGCCTGGGCCTTGCAATGCCCAAGTAGCTGAAGTTGTTGGGCGCTCATTACGGGCTGAAAGGTTTTGCTGGGCTGGGTTTCCTTGCGCGAACCAATGTAATCGCTTCGCTGACCTTAATCAGCAGGATACCAAACCCAGAATCATATTTGGCATGGCCCAGAGCTTAGCCTGGCCGGGCTTTCAATCTAATTTCTATTATTTGGAACTGCACCTTGCACTGGGTGCAGTCCAACCGCTGCAGCAGCAACAGCAAAGCAACTGGAAAAGCAACAGCAACAGCAACTGCAACAGCAACAGCAACAAGCTGTGTGGCTTATTCATGGTAATTTCTGGGCGCACAAATGTTTTTCACGCGATGCCGATTTAAAAAGCACAGCCAATAAATTAATATCAATTGCCGAGAAGCGAACAATAGACCAAGCCCAAATCTGTGAAATATCCAATTACCGGCACAAGCGCGCCCCATATATGCAATATAGTTATGTATACGTAATTGTCAAAAGGGGAATTCCAGGCCGCAGTTCTAACTCCCTTTTAATTTGTTTGCAATTTAACTTAACCTCCTTTTCAGCCAGTCAGCCAGCCAGCCGGGTCAAAGCAAATGCCTAAGTCACATTTAATTTAGTAACCAAAAATACTACGCTATTTTTCTTTTCCGATTTCTCACCTGCTTGTGGCATGCATATCCTTGACCTCAATGCTCGTATTTTTTGCTTACGCATTGAAGAACGTTTTTGGCAAACGTTCTGACCATGGTGCGTATGATTTCTGCCATTTGCCAAACAATGCTTTTTCACGCTCGTTCGCAGAGTGAAAAGAGAGTCGATTGGTTTTCTGTCTGTATGGAAGCAAAGTCATGAAATTTGTATGTAATCGTCAAAGCTCACGCGACACATAAAAGTTTCTAGTTAATAGCTTATAGTAAATCATGTTTTCACATGTCGGTTAATGTTGAGTTGGTTTTTAGATTGGCTTCATGTTATATATATATTTTTAGGGTGCCGCTAAGCGATAACAAAAAGCTATAGCTATAGTTTGGGATTATCCATTGATATGACATATACTATATTGTTACACATTTTTAGACTGTAGGCGAGTATTATGAAGTCGGTTATGCCTGATTTACACACTTTACTGAGCTATATTGATTACACAGAGCGGGGGCAAAATAAATAGGACTAGGGAACCTTTGCTAGAGCTGTTTAAAAACAGTTATAAGAAATGCATATTTTAAAATACTTTAATTGGGCCTTGAATATTAAATTCATATACAATCTAATAAAATGAGTTGATAACATGATTGAGATTTAAAAATAAAAATAAATAAATTGTATGTGGTACAAATTAGATAATTTTAATATTTAACTGAATGCTATCAAATCCAAAACCAAAAATCTTATAGTTTTGACAGGGTATCTACTTTCGACTTGTGTGTTAGGTACTGCGTACGAAAGTTATTTGTGCATACGAAAAAAGCTCCTTGCCCAAGAAACTGCCTAAAGCTTTTCAGCTGGTTTGTGTCTTTGTTACCAGCTGTTAGTAATATTTCATTTGCTTGCTTGCTATTCAAACAGTAGAAAAATACACAATTATTTCTATATTAGCAATTTAGTAAAACAGTTTTTGAAAACCAGGGACGTTAACAAATTCACAGATATCGATAACATATACTTATACTTCAATAGCCTGAAAAGCAAAATATCGGCTTGATTGTAGCAAAAAGTGATATCGATAGTTTCGTATACTTGCACAATAATCTGTAATCAACCAGCTGTTGCTTAAAAAGCAAAACAAAAATATTAGACAAAATTTTTAAATTGCTGTCAGTCAAATATGTTGAAACTGTAAGTATGGAAGAAAATTAAATGAACGTATGATCTACGAATATCGCTGTTGCTCATTTTAGTAGTCGTCGTATAGAAGAATACAAAAAAATCATCAATTCGCCAAAATGCCATCGTTTGAATAGCAAAAATTGCTCATCTAAGCCGGCACAAGCATTTCCCACCAGCTGGCGAAAACCATGCGGCGAGTATACCGGCATACACATTTACAATCACAAAGTGCGTGGCAAAGTGCCGTTGGTGCTCCGCAATCCACATATGGTCACCTGGTACACCTGTGGACCCACAGTATATGATAAGACACATGTGGGACACGCGAGTACCTACGTAAAGGTGGACATAATACAGCGCATACTACGAGACCACTTCAAATACAATCTAATAACAGCCATGAATATCACCGATGTGGATGACAAGATCATCAACCGTAGCAAGGAAAAGGGCTGCAATTGGCAGGAGTTGGCGCGCGTCTACGATGCGGAATTCAAGGAGGACATGTTGCGGTTGAATGTAAAGCCTCCCAATATGCGAGCGCATGTGTCGGCCAATATACCTGTGATCCAGCGCTTTATAGAGAAACTGATCGAAAACCAGCAAGCGTACGTAGCTGAGGATAAATCCGTTTATTTCGACATCAGCAAATGTCAAAATTATGGGAAATTGCAGAACATCAGTAGAGACGAATGGAACGTACAAGAGAACGACCAAGGGAAACGAATTGCTGCAGATTTTGCGCTCTGGAAGGCGAGAAAACTGCAGCACGAACCCAGCTGGAGCCCGAAATGGGGTGGCGAAGGACGTCCAGGCTGGCACATAGAATGCAGTGCAATAGCTGGCATGTTTTTTGGCAATGAATTGGATTTCCATGCGGGTGGCCTGGATTTGCGCTTTCCCCATCATGAAAATGAGGAAGCCCAATGCTGTGCGCACTACAAAACGAATCAGTGGGTCAACTATTGGCTTCACACTGGCCAACTGCATTTGGTGGGAGATGAGCAGAAGATGTCCAAGTCGTTGGGAAATACAATTACCGTAGAGGAAATGCTGAAGAGCTATACGGCGGATGAGTTCCGCATGGCGTGCCTCCTATCAAATTACAATAATGCCATGCCATATAGCGATCAACTGATGTTGACTGCACGACAAACGTTAAAAAAGTTCCGAAATTTCCACGCTGATCTTAACGCTTATATGCAATTCCAGAAGGCACCCAAGTTTCTGGACAAGGGCGCTCTGCAGGCGCAGCTAAATCATATGGTGTTGGAGTTTGATAGTAGTCTGCGCGATGACTTCGATACGTCACGTGCCATTGGCGTCCTAATGGATCAGATGAGCAGCATCAGTCGCTGCATCAACGAACAACAAGCTGAAGCGCAACAGGACCCTGCTCACTGTCTTGATTTGCTGCTGGCAGCGGGCAATTTTATAGGCTCCTCCATGCTTAACTTAGGCATCACCTCGCTAGTAGATTCGACGAATCTGAGTCAACAGCAAGAAGTAAATAGCTCAGCCCAAGTGGATGTTAATTTGCTAGTTGCTGATCTGCTGGCCGTTCGAAGCCAACTGCGAGAGCAGGCAGCCAAAGCAACAAATGTAAAGAAAATGGAGCTACTCGAACTTTCTGATAAACTCCGAAACGTTCTGCAGGAACATGGCATCAATGTGCGGGACCACAAACAGGGTAGCTCCTGGGTGTACAATGAGCACAAGAGCGTTACCAGAAGAGCCTAGATTAGTTTGGTAAAGTTTTTTAATTTTAAATTTGTTTCTAGGTGTATAATATATTAAAATTGATATATAAATGATGACAGATTTGGCTAACCGAAATGAAGAATTTATGTTGATGTTAGTCTTTAATTTATTATGCATTTATAGACTGTTAATCTATTTTATCTGCTATTTAATTTTATATTTATCATTGGCTTAAGATAAAAGATCTTCATATTTAACTTAAATTAGTAATTTTTAGCTGATTTAAAAATCTTGGCATAGCTATGAATCCGCTCTTAGCTAACTCAGTTGTAAATGGTGGAGCATTCTGCTTTATACAAATGCTTGGTAATCAAATAATCTCGTACCAGCTTAAAGAACGCGACCATGCTAGTAAATGCTACAAAGCTAATGGATAGCACAAAGTGCCATTCAATGCTGGCAGCGCTCAATGAGGCAATCTCCACTAGGAGCACTGCTGCCTGCAGACTAGCTAATGTGGAGTAAATGACAGTGGGATTGTGGAACAGTTTCTGTGAATAGATGGAGATAGAAAGATATATAAGTAGCTGAATAGCAAATACAAAAGATAGTTTTACTCACATAGAAACGAAGATGGCTGGCATTGCCGGGCGTGGCAACTGTCACCAGGCCGTGGCTTCGGTAGAGCGCTCCATTGTGCTTTATCACCGTACCATGTCCGTACACAGTATACTTTGACCAGCTCTGAGCGTTGGCTGCCACAATGAGCTGCGAGGGTGCTGCCTGGGGGTCGCGATCCATGCGATGCCAGCTGCCCAAGTGTAAAGTGGCACGATGCAGCGTATCGCTGTACTTGGCCGGATACTGAAAGACAGCTGACAAGCTAAATGCGCCCAGGCAAACGATAATACAATGCTGCGCAGCACGCATCACATTATACTGCACACTCAACGACAAGAGACAGGGTATAAGCACGAGATAGGCATTCAGCATGCAGGTGAAAATCAATTGCTTGAAACGCTTGTTGAAATCATGGCGCAGCGTTTCAATTTCATCGCGTATTTGAGCAGCATTTGTGGTGCAGCTATGTACGGGCATATCGTTGATATAGACGCCGGGTACCTCGAAACGTGTGCGTAGAAACGGTTCCAATTGAAAGCCAAAGATGATGAGATATACCACCACACTAAAAGAATAGCAAATATGTAGTTGAAGAAGGATCCATTATTGAACTGCTTACGGATAACTTAGGTAGAAGAGCAGCATGTAGGTGTGTGTCTGATAGAGCCTGAAGGCGCAGTAACACAGACCCAGTTGGACAACCCCGCCGAAGCCGTATTTAATGCTCATGCGGACTATGCGACACTCATTGTGCTTCCATTTGGTCAAGAGCATGCAATAAAGGAATCGTCGCGTATTCAGTATGAGTATAAGATAACGTAAATACGGATCGATCAGCTCAATGTTCTGCAAATGGAAAATAATATTAATTCGGATTTCTTTTGACACACAATTAGTACTTACCACCATGTGACGAGCTTGGAACTGCGGCAGCCACCAGTTGGTGCGATAAATGTTTATGAATTGTACAATAGCTGCGCCCATTGTAAAGGCGCACATTATAAGCTCACTCAGCCATTCGGATGTGGTTGCGTGCTCCGGAAAGGGAATATGCTTTGGCATTGTGACTTGCTGTGTGCCCATTTTCGTTGACATGCTGCGCTGAAAACAATCCTGTGCATCGCTCGAGCTGCTGCCATCGCTGCGTTCGTCATAACCCATTCTATCTGAGAGGTTTTTAAACCAATTGGAGCTACATTTAAACAAATTGCCGGAATCGCTTGCACGAAAAAACAATAAATGATGCAGAAAATATCGATAGTTATTGGCCAGCTGTTTTTTGCTTTTCTAACTGAGATAACGATTGATTATTGATAACGCACGAGTCGTTATCGTGCGAAAAGTGCTCTATTGTCAGTTTTAAATTGTGCTTATCTTTTCTAACAGGTCTAAGATAATATTTTACTAAAATTAATATTAGTATTATACTTAATATTAATATTATACATTTTCATTAAAACTCGCTGCGTTGTTTTAATACAATTATTTGAATGTGGCAACGAGTATGAAGCAAGTGCTGCCAGACTTGTTGGAGCTCGATTGCAAATCTTATCGATACACTATGACACCTCTGCTGGCAACCAACAACAACACACTTGCTACTCTATTTTCTTAGTCGTGCGTAGGCGAATTTCTTAATTTTCTTATTGAAAACGAAGCAAAATTTATGTAAAACTCCAACTCTGCAATTGTATTCACTTTGCTTGAGGCAATAGAAAAGAGAGTAGCTGCAACAAAGGCGTTTTAGCACACTAACAACCACACAATATGGGAAACACCGATTCAAAGCTAAACTTTCGCAAAGCAATCGTGCAGCTAACGCAGAAGAACCAGAAGATTGACAACAACGATGACCAGTTCTGGGATCAATTCTGGCAGGCGCACCAGACAACGTTAGAGGATGTCTTTGCGCTGGTCACCGCAAGTGAAATACGTCAAATTCGAAATGATAATCCCGCAAATTTGGCTACACTCTGCTACAAGGCTGTGGAAAAGTTGGCACAGGCTGTCGACAGCAGCTGTCGAACTCAGGCGGAGCAGCAATGTGTGCTAAATTGTGTAAGACTACTCGTACGGCTGTTGCCTTACATTTTCGAGGATGACAAGTGGCGTGATTTCTTTTGGAGCAATCTGCCCGCACAGGAGCAGGCGAATCATGGTCAAACCGTCCCCCTGGCCCAATCCCTTATCAATGCCATATGTGATTTACTGTTTTGTCCCGATTTCACGGTGACGGCAACAAGGCGCGCTGGCCCAGAGAAGGCCGAAGAACTGGCCAACATTGATAGCTGCGAATACATTTGGGAGGCGGGCGTAGGATTTGCCCAATCCCCGCCACGCAATGCGCACATGGAACGCAGGCGGACGGAGCTATTGAAGCTGCTGCTCACATGCTTCTCAGAGCCGATGTATCGCACACCTCAGCAATCTGAGGAGCCCAACAAGTGGATTGCCTACTTCACATCCGCAGACAACAGACATGCGTTGCCTCTGTTCACCTCCTTCTTAAATACGGTTTGCTCCTACGATCCAGTTGGCTTCGGTGTGCCCTACAATCATTTAATATTCGCGGATACGACCGAGCCTCTGGTAGAGGCCTGCCTGCAGCTGCTAATAGTTACGCTCGATCACGACATGGTTGTGCAGCACCAACAGCTGCAACAGCAACAGCAGCAGCAACACCAACTAGCTCATGCTGGAGGCGTGCTGGTCACGCCCTACGACGAGGGCGGCTGTGGGGATAATCTGTTCATCAATTACTTATCACGTGTGCATCGCGATGAGGATTTCCACTTTGTGCTGCGTGGCATAACGAGGCTGCTTAACAATCCGCTGGTCCAAAACTACTTACCCAATTCAACGAAACGCCTGCATTGCCATCAGGAGCTGCTTATCCTGTTCTGGAAGATCTGCGACTATAACAAAAAGTTCTTGTACTTTGTACTGAAGAGCTCGGATGTGCTCGATATACTCATACCAATACTATATCATTTGAATTATTCGCGTGCGGATCAATCGCGCGTTGGGCTCATGCACATTGGCGTCTTTATACTGCTGCTGCTATCGGGTAGGACTTACATGTAAATATGTATACAGAGAGATACGTTTAATATATTTTCTCTTTGCGCAGGGGAGCGTAACTTTGGCGTGCGCCTGAATAAGGCCTACTCGGCCACGGTGCCCATGGACATACCGGTCTTTACTGGCACCCATGCGGATCTGCTTATCACAGTGTTTCACAAGATTATAGCCACGGGTCATCAGCGCTTGCAGCCGCTGTTTGATTGCCTGTTGACCATCTTGGTGAATGTTTCACCATATCTAAAGACCCTGTCGATGGTGGCCAGCGTGAAGCTACTGCATTTGCTGGAGGCTTTTAGTACGCCTTGGTTTCTTCTCTCGGCGCCAAGCAATCACCACTTGGTCTTCTTCTTGCTGGAGATCTTCAACAACATTATACAGTATCAATTTGATGGAAATTCGAATTTAGTTTATACGATTATACGCAAACGTCATGTGTTTCATGCCATGGCCAATTTGCCTACGGATATGGCGGGCATAGCCAAGTGTCTGAGTGGGCGAAAGACGGGTGGCAAATTTAATTTGCCACGCGTGCCGCAGAGGAAGCAGGCAGCCGCTATGACTAGCCAGGAACTGCCCTCGGCCCAGGTGCCGGACGATGATTATATTGAGGAGGAGGAAGAAGACGAGGACGAAGATGTTGAAGATGTTATGGCGGACAAGAAGACTGCTGCGGCTGTAGCTGCTTCTGGTACTGCCGAAGAGGATCTCGAATCGGAAACGGAATCGCATGAACGCTCACAAATGGGCGACCCACAGCTGGACTCACCGGCACCAGTAGCACAGCCCGCAGAGCCAGGCACACTGAAAACCTCGCTGCTGGACACTCCAAACATTGGTCAAATGACTGAAAGCGAGCATCCGCATCCAAATGATAAAGCTAACGACCTGTCGCCCGCCAAATCCGCATCGCCTACGCTGGATCAGACGCGGCTCTCAGTCGCACATCGAGCCAGCATACGTATGGTGCCAGCTGACAACGATCGCTGGACGCCCACACCCGAATGGATTGTCTCGTGGCGCTCGAAGCTGCCACTGCAAACGATAATGCGTTTGCTGCAGGTGCTCGTGCCGCAGGTGGAAAAGATTTGCATTGACAAGGGCCTCACTGACGAATCGGAAATACTGAAATTCTTGCAGCATGGCACTTTGGTGGGCCTGCTGCCTGTGCCGCATCCCATCTTAATACGCAAATACCAAGCGAACTCTGGAACTACGGCCTGGTTCCGCACCTACATTTGGGGCGTTATATATTTGCGGAATGTGGAGCCTGCCATTTGGTACGATACGGAGGTCAAGCTCTTCGAAATACAGCGCGTCTAAAACTCTTAATATAATAGTAAGTGGAACCAACAACAACAACAAATACAATGAAAAGAAAACAGAAAACAGCAACAGCAACAAGAACGTAGCTTATCCAAAAAACAACACGCTTTTGCATTTACTGTAGTTAATTTATTTAGTTTCTAATCCATTCCGAAAAAAAAAATCTAAACAAAATGATGAAAATTAAAGTGTCAAGGTTTTTATTTAAAAAAATATAATAACTTAAATAACTCATGAGTTAGTCGGAGGTTTTATCAGTCTATACTTTGTAACTGGTTTTCAAATTGTTTTTGTCCGCAAATCTTTATTTAAAGTTCTTATTTATAAATAGCAAAAGTTCCTTGTGCCGTATTTGTAAAACTTTGTCTAAGTAATTTATTTGTTTTGTCTTAGTATCTATTTATGTTATATAGTGTCAATACTTGTTTTGGAACTAGTTGATTCAGCAGGTCTAACTCTGCCTGCCTTGCACTGCTTATATTCATTGTATTTCCTAAAATAAAAAATCAATTAATATTCCACTTGATGAACATCCAAATTTATTTATTTTCTAATTATGAAACAAATAAGCTTTATATTCCTTTATTGTAATTAGCCTATTTTATGTGCAATATCCGCTTTAAACACCAAATTCCATTTATATATACACATATTTATTCATAATAAAATTGTACTTCAGCCGTTTGGATATGTTATTAAAAATTGATTTATGTTCCATAATCAAACACACAAAAAATATAACCTCATAAATAAATAGAAAACAATTAAAATAAAATATTAAATGTATATGAAAACATATATTGCACTATATTATGAAGTGCTTATAAATAAAGTAAACAAATAAAACATATTTAAAGAAATGTAGAGAAAGACTTTTATTTATTATAAATTTGCTGCAAAAGTAAATGGAAATAGAGGAAGACCTTTATCCACCCACCCTTGTCATAGGAACAATCAAATGCTTTTGTTAGACCATCTTATTTGTTAGACAAACTGTTTTGGCCTGCTGCTGAAAGCCTTGTTTATAAAGAATATAGAATATATCATATCGAAATTTAAAGCTAAGCAAATGTAAATGTATTTGATTAAATAAATGACAAAGCAATAAAAAAAATGAAAAATTACGTACTGGAGTCATGCTCACAATATCCATTAAAAATTTACAGTATCAGACTCATTGAATTTAAATTTAATTTCTATCTACCCTAGTCACTCGCTCTTCATTAATGTGCGTAACCAAAAGAAGTACTTTAAGACGATCATGAATAAGACTGAGGCAACGGCAGCTACTATCGACTTCTCAGTATCTGATTCGTCCTCTGAAGGCTTACTGTTTCGCCTGGAGCAGTGCTTTCGCCTCGTCTGAAGTATTTCCAGATAACCCAGTAGCGGAGATGACTTTAATTGTGGCTTTTCCATTCGGATGGGCGCAAATAGTCCCATTGGTTGTCACAATTGCTTCGGTGTGGTGGCCTCCTTTTCCGCTGCAGTTTCCACTGGGATTATTGAGAATTTGATGAAGCCTCCTTTTTGCCGCTTCTGGACAATTTTGCCAATGACTTGAGGCTCCTTTATGGTTGTCTCAATAGATTTGATAATGCGCTCTGTATTACCCTCATCGGCGCCACTCGCATTGCCCTGGATGAGAATGCGTACCTCGTGTCGTTTATTCAGCCACTTGACTATATTCTTTAGTCTGGAAGACAAATCATGGTCGGCCATTCGAGCGCCAATGGTTAAGGATTTTTCCGATTTTTTGAGGCCTTGCTTATCAGTTGATTTGGCAGCGCCTTTGCCAAGCGTGTCATCGGCCAACATTTCCGCAGCTGTGACCAATCTACATAGAGACAACACAGTAGTGATTATAGGGTACATATTTTACTTCGACTGCACCTACTTGAACACCACTCGCCCGGTTTTCGCGTCCGGCTGTTGCAGTCGTAGCAAATGCAAATCACGACGCTTGGCCAACTTTTGCGCCTCTTCCAAAGTGGTAATGCTAATGGCATCATTCTGTGCAATAAGCGTTATTTTCTGCTTTAGTTGATTTGTTTTTTGTTCATCAGATTTTGTTTTTGTTGTTATTGCTTGTGTAAGATGTCGATGAAATGATAGTTGCAGTGGCCTGGGAGAAGCATCAATTGCAGCAGGATATTTAGGTATCTGCAGTGTTAGTGAACGCAACGCCAACAAAGTACGTATAACATTTAAACGATTTTGCTGCATTTTTTTTTTAAGATTTTTTCTAGTTAAACTACACTTCCAAAATTTTGCTGTTCAATACTGGTAGAGTTGCCAATACATGGGAATGCTTATCATTATTGCATTTGATCACCTAAATAATAATTCAATATTTAATTATATATTTATTATGTATTTCTATCAATTACTTTATTATCTGTACGCAAATACTTAATAATAACAATAATTTAAAAATATTTTGTTTTTACACGTTGAGTAAGTATCGAGTACATTTTAGTTGTTATCGAATTTGGGACGATAACTTTTCATTGTTTTCAACTATAACGGTAGTTCATAATAATTGAAAAGCACATGTCTGATTATTTGTTTATTAAACTAAGGATAAAAGTGAAATTCATGCAACTAATTAAAATTATCTTAGACTACAATCTCACACCTAACCCCATTGTCGATTGCCATTATTTCGCCTTCTGCTGCTAGAGTAGTTGTTGCGCTGTTCCTCGCGATTTCGTTGCTGCGCCCGCTGCGAGGCTAAAATCATTTCGCACTCTTCTGAGATGGACCGCTGTTCTTGCAGGGTTTGAAATTCCGATCGACGACACTCTTCACACTCCTCCCATCTGCTGAACTTGTTTACATTGCGATCGCACGGATCCGCCGCAAATAACATGCACTCATCTACGCAGAAATTGTAGAACCAAAAGTGCCCGACAATCGTCTGGTTTCTGCAGCGTGGCTGATTGGTTCGCAGCATTTGAAAACAGCGCTTGGCCAGGTTCGTATCCTCATCTGCATCATCTTCAACATTTTCCTGATTAAATTTTCTGTTGTAGTGGTTGCTGTTCATTCTATTATAGAGCTTGCGCTTCTGATCATCTTCTTCCTGTTCTGGAGGTACTTGAATATCAGTCATCTCTCTGTTGACATAGCGTGTTCGCTGCTCATTCTCTCTGTAGTTGTCGCTGGGTTGTCTACGGCTCCAAGGCGCGCGTTCCACATCCTCCAGTCGTGGCGATTGTCCATAATTTGTTCTTGCTTCGGTGCCTTTCAAGTTACCCACATTAAAGCCGCCTAAGCGACGTCCCTCATCCGTTTGCTCTGCATCGTAATCTCTATTGAAGTTATTGTCAAAGGCTACCGGCTCCTGCTCATTTTCCTGCTCTGGCTGCGGCTCTCGCTCGTCATACGGAGCTTCAATGTCGCCACCATTTAAGTTGCCCAGACAAGCTCTGCCCGCACATGGACGCATCTCCTGCAGCTCTAGCCGTCGTACGCTCTGGCATTTCAGCTCGGCACTAGGATTTAGATATTGCCTTTGACGTACTTGATACCCCTCACCGCAGGTCACGCTGCACCCGCTCCATCCACCCCAACCAGACAGTTGGCATTCAGCACGTCTCTGATATGCATTGTCCTGTGGCTGATACTGGGGACCCATGTTAAATTCATCGTGATCGTCAAAATTCCGCATTATTTCGCCGTTAATACCACAGTCCTGACCGTCGCACGCGCGCTCCTCATACTGCGCCACATTGCAGTTGTAAATCCTGGCCAGCTCTGGCTGCTTGTAGACTCGTCTTCTGTACTGCATGCCCTCGCCGCATTTTGTAGAGCAATCGCTCCAACTGGACCACGGATGCGTGAGACATTCACGTGGCACATCCGCATCATTGTTAGCTAAGGTAGGTATTTATTTAATATATATTTTATTTATTTCATATATGTTGAATGTTCCTTACAATCTTCATCTGCACAGCGTCGCTCGTAGATGCGTTGACGCCTCACTGTTAATATGGCCATGGGCTTCATTGGCGCTCCTGACTCATCGTAGAAAGGTGAACGCGGATCGTTGAGAAAGTCGGAGCGTATGCGCCTAATAACATCTGGCGGCACTTGTGGCTGATCGGGTGACTGGAAAAGAGACAAAAGCATTCAATATTTAAATGCGCCGCCGTTTTTTACTTACCGTATAAGTGGGTCCGGCGTCGGTGCCCATATCCCAGGGATATAAATTGATCACCTTTGCCTCCATCCACGTGCAGTTGCGTAGGCATAATTCTAGCCCACTTACGCCCACTATCCAATCTGGCGAGGGTTCAATTTTGGAGGCAAACGATATCATATGATGCACGGGATCTACACGCACCGATGCCATCGATTTGCTGTTTAGATTGGGAAAAGCGGGTCCACGTGCTTTAATTATGGTACGTATCTTTTGATCCTGCAAATAAGACTTAAATTATTTAATGTTTATGATGAATTTGTCAGACTCACCCGAAAATTAGCGCTAAATTCACGCTCAAGCAGGCGGGAAGTGCAGTGCTCAGCGTATTGCTTGACTCCTTCGCTGGCCAATTCACCGGACTCCCAAAAGCGATAGTCGGAGCTATGAGCGGCGCCCACCAGCTCGCAGAAGCGCGTCTCCCAACCACGCGCCGGAAAATTCCTCGGATGCAAATTACGTGACCAGACGCCTTCAAATGTTAGCTAGAAAAGAAGTTTGATCGGGTGAGCTATAAGTTAAAAGTAATTTACTTAAGCTAAGGACTAAAGGAGATTTTTATAGACAGTTGAACATCTAGTAGACGAAGACAACAATAATAATACTCCTTTAGTTATTTACTTCACTTTCTCACCTCATATCTCGCCTCGTCGCAGGCACAGCAGGGACTGTTTAGAGCAATACCTGTAGGTTGACTTTCGACATCGTCCACAACTTCCTCGCATATGCGACGCGTTAATCCGCCATCGTCCATGTGCCAGACGTCACGATGCTGCAGCACTGTGGCACGTATCAAAATGCAACCGTTGCCCGGCTCACTGGGCGCTATCCACGTTAAATGCATATGGGTCTTGGGATTGGTATTCGTGTTCTCCACCATGTTAATGCAGTTGGGATTAAAACGTGTCTCAATCAAATTGCTGAGCTCGAAGCGTCCCAGATCGTTTATATAGCTGAAGTCGCCGTTCTCATTCTCCAGCGCCAAGATGTAGCTAATGAAGCGATGTCCATTGAATGCATTCAGCGAGACTGTCGAAAAAGAAAACGCCAATGAAATAACAAATCACATTTTGTATATAGACGGGGACTTATCGGGGGAACCGACCTTGAAAATCGTGAGACCTTTCAAATTCGCAATATCCTGATAAGACAGAAACGAATGCCTCTATTTTGTTTACAAAGCAAAGCGTAAGTTTTGCGAAACGTTTGTTTTTGTTTTCTTTTTTGTATACCCTGTACACACAGAATGGAATGGGTATAATGAAGTTGAGGAAATTTAGATTAGAATTTGTGAATCACTTGGTAAATGGGAATATAAATGTAGAATTAATCTGTATACAGGGTAGCAGCTAGTCAGTTACGCTTAACTGCGTTTTCATTGAGTAAACCAGAGTCTACATAAAGGGTATAATGAACTTGTGGGAGCGTATGCCCCAGGCAGATTGCAATTAGAATTTGCAAGTCACCAAGTAAATATGAATTTAGTTTAGAATTCCGTGCACAGGGTATCGTCGAGTCGATTACTCTTACACACTTCTGTTTTTTACACACTTAAACAATTCGAGAGCAATCGGAAACAGATTTTTGAAGTTCAAGCGCAAGGTCAATGAACTCACGCGCTCACCGTTGTACTCCTGTCCGAGTATATAGGTTTCCGGATTGCCTGTTATGCTTATCACATAGTTCTCATCCACCGGAGATTTGGGCGTGTGCGTGTTGGCCGGATGACGTGTGCAGATCAATGCCCAGCTAGAATAGGGCAGCAGCACGTACACCATCAACAAATGCCACATTCTGTAAATCCTCCAAGTCTGACTCGTCGTCGTGAGCTACTGTTTGAAACTGAGCGTTAAGTTTTGTGTTGGCTCGCAAAAAGCCAACTGCTGGGAGACGCTGATAAGCCCTGCCCGGCAAGAGAACTTTATTCTTCTGACCCACTGATACAAATACAAAAACCTGACTTATCAGCAGACGCTGCCCACAAAAGCCGGAAAAACAAATTATATAGAGTAATAATTTCATGTTGAGAGACGAAGAGAAGAGAAGCGAAACAGTTCAGATTGAGCTCTTAACAGAAAGAGACTTCAACTGATGGAGAACAGCTGCTTAAAGTCTTTAGAAAACAGAGAACATAAGTTCTATAAGACCATGGGAAGAACTTATAGTATTTGAAGTTAGAAAACAGATGTGGAAAATATTATTATGCAAAGGAAACGATTAAATACGAAAATATGGCCCGAATTATATATAAATTGATTGACTATATCGAATTGGACGTAGATCTGTTGAAAATGACTCAGCCAGCGGCCCTAATTAGCCATTCAGAATGCCTTCCTATCTGTATATCTTCTGCTTTAAGCTTTATTGAATGTCTTAACTGCCATATCTGCCATGTCTGGCATTGTAATATTTCTTTCGTGTCTGTGACATGGGCTGCCCGAAGCCTTCGTCTCCTCTGAAGCCGCCGCTTGTCTGGTACGTATCAGCGCCATAGGAGTTGTCGCCTGCATATGGGTTCTCTTCGGGATCGTCGGTACGCGCCAAGTTGATTTGGGGCAGCAGACAGGTGCCCTCGCAGGCCATCAGAGTGCGAAAGCGATTATTGTTCTCGTCGCAATTGTCGGTGGTAAAGATTTTGCACTCGTGATCGTCGTGATCGTAGAACCAATAGTTGCGCACAATCACCGGATTGGCCAGACAGGGTACGGTAGAGGCGAAGGGCTTCTCATAGCAGTAGTCCTGCATCACATTGTAGTTGCTGCCGCCCGTATCCTGTTGACCCTGGCGATCCGGATAGCGTGGAGCAAATGGCGCAAATGGAGCACGCGTGCTAAAGCCCCCTCTATATAGGGAATTACTATAGTCGTTGTTATTGTTGTTGCCAGAGACTGATTCATAATTGTTGGTGTTGTAGTTGTTGCCTCGATTTTCGTGTTTGTAGTCGCTGAAGGTCTCTTCTCGATTGTCCTGTCTGTAGTCATTCTCGCTGTCTGCTCTGTTGCTCTGCTTGTAGTCGTTGTAGCCATCGCTCCGCTGCTCATTACTATAGCTATTGCCTGTGGGTCGCTCCATTTCGTAGGGCGGTCGTCGATTGCCCCTGCTTTGATCTGGATAGTTGGGCGTTGCCAAAGTGTTTCCACTCCAGCCTTGATTACTTTTATCCATAGCTGGCCTTCTGTTGTAGTTGCTGTTCAAGTTCCAAGCGGGTCGATTATTCTCAAAGCCAGCTTCATTGGTCTCGCCAAACGGATCCGACTCCGGCTGTAGGCCATCCATGTCACCATTGTCGGCTATTGTGCCGCCACAGTCGGTGCCCGTGCATTGCCTGGTCTCTTCCAGCGGCATTCGCACCACGGTCTGGCAACGTGGCCTTGCTTGGGGGTTGTGATAGTCGCGTCTGCGTGTCGATATGCCACGCCCACAAGTCTTCGAGCATGGCGACCACTCACTCCACATGCTCATCTCACACTCGGCCATGGTAGCTGGGCCATTGCCATCTTCATTATATTCCCCATTGCCCGGTTCTTCTTCGTCAGCGCCGCACTGCATGCCCTGGCATTGACGCACTTCCTCCATGCGATTGTCGCAGCTGTAGCTGGCCGCAAGGGCTGGATTCTTGTAGCTGCGATAGCGTTGCGAGTAGCCAGGTCCACAGCGCGTGCTGCAGTTGCTCCACTCGTTCCACGGGTGAGTTGCGCACTCCAGAGGACCGTCTTGCGGCACTAGAATACCCATATCTATAGGTTAGGAGCAGCTTTTAATTATAACTATTTGTCTATCCTCACCCTCCTCACACTCGCGTATGTATAGCTTTTTTCGGGTTACGTAGAGCGTGGCCAGCGGCTTCATTGGTGCTCCAGAATCGTCAAAGAAGGGCGAACGATAATCGCTCGGATACGAGGAGGTAATGCGACGTATAACATCCGGTGGCACTTGTGGTTGATCGGGTGACTGTTTAAAGAAATCGGCTAAGCTATGGATCGATTCGACAGAGTTTGAGCTGCTCTCACCATATACGAAGGGCCCGAGTCGGTGCCTATGTCCCAGGGATACAGATTGAGTACCTTCCGCTCCAGCCAGGTGCAATTGCTCAAGCACAACTCCAAGCCAGCTACGCCCACTATCCAGTCTGGAGACGGATCAATTTTGGCCGCCAGAGATATTTGATGATGCTGTGGATCGACGCGCGCATTCGCCAAGGTGGTGCCATAGACGTTCTGACGGTGTCCGATGCCAGGCGCCTTGATTATGGTGCGCACCTCGCCATTCTGGAGAATGTGGATGAAAATGAGAACAAGCAGACCAATTAAAATGAAAAAGCTAAAGCTGTGTCACCTGTGTATTGTCCCTAATCTCCTGCTCCAATGTACGCGTGGATCCGTGCTCCGCCATCTCAGTCATGCCTTGACTGGCCCTGCCGCCGTATGCCCAATAGCGATAGCTGTAGCTGTGCGAGGCGCCAATTATTTCGCCCAAACGGGTGCGCCAAGCCTCAGCTGGAAAATGTTTGGCGTGCGTGTTCCTGGCCCATTTGCGCTCCAAAATGATCTATATACAAATCGTTAAATATATATTAAAGATCGAGTCCTGCTGATGCTCCATCCTCATACCTCGTACTTGGCCTCATCACAGGCGCAGCAATGCTGCAGCGAGGGCGTGAGGCTGTTCAGCTCATCGATTTCCTCCGGACAGATGCGCTTTGTGAGGAAGCCATCATCGATGAACCACACGTCACGATGCTGCACCACACCTGCTCTGATCAGCACGCAACCGCTATCTGGTTGCTTTGGCGATATCCAGGAGACGTCGATGCGGGTCTTGGCATTCGTATTGGTGCTCTCGATCATGTTCTCGCAGCCAGTGCTGAAGCGCGTCTCTGCGTTGTCAAACAGCTCAAAGTGTCCTGTCATGTCCTGTGCGCTGTAGGCCAACGACTGATCCTCGCTTTCGACAATCAGCGTGAAGCTAATGAACTTCAGGTTGATGGGACAGGAGAGGGAGACTAAGAAGTGGAAGATGTATGGCTCTCTTCAGCTCCAGCTACTGCCCTTGACTCACCATTGTACTGATGATCGGGTATATAGGTCGTCGGATTGCCATCGATTAATATTTTAAAGTTGTCATCGACTGCCGAGCGCTCGCCCGATGCGCCCTGCGGTATGCGACTGCAGCCGCCTGCCGTGAGCTGAAGCCAACTCAGACTCAGACCCAGCATAAATAATAGGAGAATTCCTCGTCTCATTTCCCAGCACTTCTAATCGCTGTGACGGCCCAATGGTAACTGCCCGAATTGCTTTGAGTTTCGCTTTTCGTTCAGTTGACGTAACGTTTCAATTATATATCTCAGACTGCGTCGCGACGCTTCAACCCATCTTAATTGGCTCGCTCGTCATTTGGAATATGTATTCTGAGCTGAGCTGCTGAGCAAGCCGCCAACAATTTGTGCTTGGCTTTTGCATCGCTTGGGCGCCAATTAATTTATTTTGCGTAGGTTCTTTGAACTTTTGCGAGAACTGAAGCTAAATAGTTTATAGCCTAGCTATCCAGCAATTTATGTGGGTCAATGATAAACAGCAGCCAGCGAAAAACAATAATATAGAAAACGTGCCATAAATTTAATAAATATGTGGGCTAATGGAAAGTGGTTTCACTATTTGCTAAGGAATTTGTTTTGGCTGAAGAATTTTGGAAGACTTTCAAACTTGGCCAGTGGCAGATGTTGTAGGCTTAGGTTTCTGGGTTTATCTGTGTACAGTGAAGGTAAGTAGGAAGCAGAATGAAAGCATCTCCCACATACTCCTTTTTTCTGCTTTCATTCTTCTATTCCAGTCAAAAATTCATTTATATATGTATATAGTTATTTATTAATACGAGTACATAATTGGTTCGATAGCCAGTGCCTCAACTTGGGAGCTGCTAATACTTGTAGCTAAAATAATTTGGTATAGAGCATGCAGACAGAATAGCTTGTCAACCACTTGTTCACCACTTGTCGGCGTCGTCGTTGCTGCTGAGCATGCAGGGCATCATGACGCACTTCTCGATGCGCACTCTGTCCTTGCACTTGTAGCTCAGGTCTGTGTTGAGGAGCGTGCGCGTGCGCTGCCGGACGGAGTTCTCGCCGCAGCTCGCTGTGCAGGGCGTCCAGGCGGACCACTCGGAGTAGCGGCATTCGTCGCGTGGCTCCAGCTGGGGCTGCAGCTTGGCGGGCATGTGTCGCCGCTCGCCGAAGGCTCCACTCACCGAATACATGTCATCGCAGCGCTGATAGCAGCGATCCATACGCACCAAGTGCTTGGGACACTGCTTGCCGCCGTACTTGGGCGTGCGGAGTACTCGACGCGTCCTCAACTGTACGCCATCGCCGCAGCTGGCGTTGCAGCTATGTGCAATCCACTCGGAGACCATGCAGTCCACGGGTTGCGGCTTCTCGGAGCTGAGGCGTTCGAGCTGCAGCTCCTGCTTGTGTCGGGGCAGGCGGCAGGTCTCATCGCACTCTTCCTTCGATTTGAATTTGTTCTGATTCTTATCACAACGATCCGACCAGTAAATGGCGCACTGATCGCTCACGTGGTCGTAGTACCAGAAGTTGGCCACATCGCTGTCTCGGCAGTGGCTCACGCGGAGCGAATCGTAGCAATAGGAGGGCACAATCGTGTCGCAACTGGGATTCGTGCAGTTGACCTCTTCCATGAGTTTTATGTGACTACAGGGATCGGTGCCATCATCTGTGGGATCGTGTACGCCGTAGACCTCATTGTTGTTCCACACCTTGCGCATGCGACGACGCTGACCGCTGCCACCGCAGGGTCCCAGGCAGGGCGAGAAGTCCGACCAGGGAGAGACGCCGCACACCGGCGGGATGTAGTCCTCGCTGCGTTGACTGAAGCTCTGAAAGTTGCGGAAGAGCGAACGCTTCTCTGTAGAGCCCGCTTCGCCATCATCTCCCCCGCCTTCGGCTTGAGCTTCCTCCGGCTCACCTTCGCCGCCCGCCTCGTTGCCTATGTCGCCGCCACAGTCGATAGCCTCACATATTTTGGTCTCTTGCAGTCGCGCCTTGCTCGCCTTCTGGCACTTCTTCTTGGCCCGCCTGTTGAGGTAGTGGCGCGTGCGCACCAGCTCGCCTGTGCCGCAGGTCACGGTGCAGGAGGACCACTCGCTCCACTCGGATAGACCGCACTCGGGATCGGTGCTGGGCTGCTCCGCCTCGGGTTGCGCACCCTCCGACGCCTCCTCGTTGAATGTGGCGCACTTGCGACCCATGCAATTCTTCTCCTCACGCAACGCATTGTTGCATCTGTGGCGCTGTGAAAGCATTTGTTGAACAGTGTGAGGAGGAGAAGTTATTCATTGTGGGATAGGCTCTTACCATGGCTAACGTTGGATTCCTAAACTCACGCGTTCTGTACTGTTTGCCCGCTCCACACTTGGTGCTGCATTCATCCCAACGCGTCCAGGCAGTTGTGCCGCATTCCATGGGCAATTGCTCCGCTGAGGAAGAGTGGGATGTATAGGACATTATATTTGCTAGTCATAAATGTTTCCGTAACTTACCATCAGGCGCTTCGCAATTCTTCTCATAGAGCCGACGCCTGTTTATATGTAAAGTCGCCAAGGGCTTCATTTCAGCTCCCGTCGGATCATAGAAAGGAGAGCGCGGATCATTGGGAAAATTGGACTTGATGCGGCGCACAACATCGGGCGGCACTTGCGGCTGATCGGCAGACTATGAATCAAATAGCTTGAAGTGAATAAATTGTGGATAAGATAACAGACAGCTGACTGACCATGTAGGAGGGACCGCTGTCGGTGCCTGCATCCCATGGGTACAGATTGTGCACCTTGTTCTCCGCCCAGGAGCAATTGGCTAAGCATAGCTCAAGTCCAGACACGCCCACAATCCAGTCGGGCGATGGATCAACCATGGAAACCAATGAAATCAAATGATGATTGGAGTCGACGCGAAAGACCGCAAAGGTTTTGCCCGTCACATTGGGATAGGCAATGCCACGCGCCTTGATAATCGTGCGAATGTGCTCGCTCTGATCCTTCAGCTCGCTCTCCAGCGTGCGCGTCGATCCATGCTCAGCGACCTCGCGCAAGCCTTCGCTAGCCATCTCACCATACTGCCAGAAGCGATAGTCGATGGTGTGTGAGGCGCCGATGATGTCGCTGAATCTTGTGCGCCAGCTGTTGGCCGGAAAGTCCTTGGGATGTGTGTGGCGCGACCATTTGCCCTCGAAGGTTAGCTGGGAAGGAAGCCTGTTAAATGTTTGATAGATTACTCATTGCTGCTGCTCACCTCATATTTGGCCTCGTCACAGGCACAGCATGGATCCACAATGCTGGGCTGCGTATTGATGTCGTCCACTTCCTCCTCGCACATGCGCTTGGTGAGCAATCCATCGTCCATGAACCAAACATCGCGGTGCTGCATCACTGTCGCACGGATCAGCACACAGCCCTGACCCGCCATGGTGGGAGCTGCCCAGACGACCTCCACATGCGTTTTCAGATTCGTGTTTGTGTTCTCCACGACATTGGGACACCGTGGACTAAACCGTGTCTCCGACAAGTCGCTTATCTCAAAGGCGCCCATAGCGTTCGGATCGCTATCCGCATCGCCCGTCTCCAGTTCCAGGGCGAGCATAAAGCTCACAAACGACAGACCCGAATAGGCGCTCAGCGTAACTATGATGAAGAGGAGAAACTAAAATTCTAAGCAGTTTAAATAGGTATTAGCGCACTCACCATTGTATTTCTGGCCGGGCACATAGCTCTGTGCATGGCCCGCCACGGACACAACGAAATTCTCGTCCACTGGCGATTTCGCTGCGGTGGCTCCCTGCGGCACACGACTGCACGCCTCGCTGGGTGGCAAGCGGCAGGTGGTTGCCAACAAAATTATGATGCATACGATTCTCATCTCTATAAAATACTTTTGCTGCCTCTCTCTGTGATTCTCCGACTCTGCCTTTCTCTTGCTGGCTGCCTGCAATTAAAACGCCATTAATTATGTGTTCTAAATTTAGCTAAAATTCATTTGTCAACTGAGGGGTTGTTGTATATATAACCTGTTCGAAAAGTTAAGAAAAGGGTATATTAGCTTTGCAGTGGAACGGACATATGCAAGGGTTGATGCTTCCGTATCTGATCTTATCTAGAAAAGTATTCCGATCTAAGCTAGATTAATGTTTAGTTTAACCATCTATTTTTAGAATTTGCACTATATTATTATTGTTTATTTTGTAGATATGCGGAACCTATAATATCTGTTTCCATAGCTCGTTTACATCATTAATTGCCTTGCACTTCTAATCATTGGTATCCAATGTCAGTGACTCACATACAGCATTCGCCATTCGCAATTGCTCTTGACATTGCAAGAATAATCTATAGAAAATTACATAAATACTGAAATTTCAACTGGCATTCATAGATACAGATAAAATGGAAGATGGAAAGTGAAAACTTACAGGAAATGTCTTTCAGATGGAGATATCTTTAAAAGCAAACCCCAAACAGGAGAAAGGCCCCTTCAGAACTTCAGCGCTTTAGTAAGAAAACCTTTTCACTTTCAAACTTTTACATTTTTCAAATAATTTTTATCTATACTATAATCCGTTTGCTAGTTAACACCCCAAGCACTTGGCAGGGCGCAAAAGAGAATCCCTCCCGGAATAAATGATGGGCTACATTAGCGGCTACGTCACTGATTAAACTCAATTGAAAAATTGCAAAAATCAAGAGAACGAGCCCAGCGCGTAGCAGGCAAATCAATTGCAATAGAAAAACGTATGATTAAAATCACTTTTAGGGTTTCGGCTGTGGCATTACGACCTCTCTAGATCCAAGCACTTGGTAACTCACATGCACAAATAGAAATCCCAAATATATGTATTTACTGTAGTGTATTATGTGACGACACGTTTTGCATTCATCAACAAATTGGATTTGTTTTTAATATGAGCACATATCAGCTAGCAACTGTGATTAGCTTTTCTTATTATTCACATTTATTCACTTTGCACTCACATTCACATTCACATTCACATTCACATTCCCGTCTGTTCGGTCGGGCGCTCGAAACGCAACTGAAATGCAAATTGCACGAGCCGCTTTCAGCGACTCAATTTTCAATTATTTTCACGACCTGCAGCTGCTCGTGAGGGGCGGAGCTCCACTGAGTGGGTGGCCAAAGAGCAGCGTTTCTCTTGCTGCTGTCCCCCACTTGTCATGCTCCTGCCTCGCGTTTGTTTACGTTTGCATTTTTGTTTTGATCGCGCTATTCTAGACAAACCCGGGCAGAAGGCCAGGAATTGGGGCAGTTGCAGTTGGCACTGTGGCTCGGAGCCAGCAAATTATGGTATGTTTAGAAAATTCATATTTCATTTTAATTATTTAAATATTAATGCGAGGCCCTACTTTAGTAAACGAAGCAGGCTTTCCAGTTAGTCAGCTGTCAGTTAACTGTGTTAGGGATTCAAAAATATTGGAGTTCTATTTAAATCATTCCACATCAAACAGTACACCGCTGCGTTTCTTATTTCGAAATTGTATATTTTTTTATTTCTAGATTTTGAGGACTTATGCAGTCAGTCTGTAATTTTTTTGGAACAATACAACATAGTGAAGCCTAAGGAGCGTCACCTTTATAGCCAATATGCAAAATTCCGCTGTTTTATCGCGCGGTAAGCCAGAAGCGTCAGTTGACTCTGTTGGGTGTAAACGCAAATTGATTTTCTACAGCAACACAAAAGACAAACGGGAAGAATGCTGTAGCTAAAGCTACCGATACCAAAAAGAATGAAACAACTAAAGGCCAGAGTGAGGCAGCAAAAGGCCAGAGTGAGGCAGCAAAAGGCCAGAATGAAGCAGCAAAAGGCCAGAATGAAGCAGCAAAAGGCCAGCCCGTAAGTGGTATTTGAGCATAAGCAAAACCAAGATTAATCTGAATTTTTCTTTTAGAATAAACCGCCAATAAAGCGCACACCAATTGCCAAAAAGTCATCTGGCGGTCTGGCCAACAATAAAAATAATACAAATAACAATAATACTAATAATACTAGTAATACTGCCACTGATACTACTACTACTAATAATACCACTGCTACTACTAATATTAATGACACAAATAATAATTCGACCAATAACAATAATAATAATAACAACACGGAAACTAAACCTACTCCTTTGCCGCAACCTGAATCGCCGCAGTTGGGTCTGGAGCCTGTCACATCTGGAACAAGTTTCGCATCGCGTCGCACAGATGCCGACTCGGAGGATGTTTCGCTCAAGACGAAGGGCAAATTTACCAGGCCGCGCTTGAACCAGCTGACAGCGCAGCGCATCAGTCGCTTACGCGCGTCTGCGGCAGACGGAGCCAATGGTGAGAAGGCACACTAATTTCACTGATTCAGTTAATTTGCCATATTCTCCTTTTGGCAGTGCTGCCCATGAGATCGACTTCGGAAGCACCCGCGTCGCGTATTAAAAAGAAATGTGGTAAATCTGCCAGCCAAACATCGATTTGTGCTCAGCTGCAGCGGGAGGGTATTGAGCCAATACCATGTCCACAGCCCCTGGAGGCGCTTCAAAGGCGATTGGAGGACACGCAGTCGGAGTTTATGAAGAAAGTGGCGGCCTTTCCACAAGGCCATGGATACGCCTACAAGCTGGTCGCCATCGTGCACAACGACAATTGCACGGTGCTCGTGCACAGTGATGACATGCTGGCCTTGCCCAAAAATCTGCGTGAGCTTCAATCGGCTATCTTAATCCATTATCTTGAGTTATATAAATTTGAATACATCCTCAGCCGCTCGTTCGTTGAATGATTTCAGAAACATGTATCATGACACACTCAAGAGCAGCTATATGTTCGTTTACGAGCAGTTCACATCGGTGCAGGCGGATGGCAACACTCAGACCATTTGTCGTGAAGAAATACGCACCAAGGTGTACACTGAGTTGGTAAGTAACATCTATAAAGGTGTATCTAAAACACAACTCAATTTGCCCAACTGCAGAATAACAAATTGGCTGCCTTTGACAATGAGCTGATGCAAATGTGTAAAATTGCTGAACAGAACGACCCCGCTAAACTAACACGTCAGATATGCGAGCTAAGCGAGGCGAACACTCTTCTAAAGTGCGCCAATACGAAATTGGACTTGGATATTGCGGACATCCGCAGTAGTCGAGACCAGCTGCAAAAGATGCTCGATTCAACGCAGAAGCGCAGCAAAGAGGTCGCATTAGAGCTGGCAGATAAGAATATTATGCTGGTGGAGCAAGCAGGTGCCCTTGAAGACATGCGCATCGAAATGAAGCATTTAAAGAAAACGTAAGCCATGGCCATCTCGAAAGCTGACATTTACTAACTTTATAATCAGCAACACCAACAGCAATAAGGTATTAGAGCAGCGCCTGAAAGAAAACGACAGCAGCATGGAATGCTTTCGGGTATCGAATGACAAGATGTTGAAACGCATCGAGGAACTGGAGACGGAACTGCTTCAGGCACAGAGTGAATGCTTACTATTCCAAAATCAAATGGAGGAGCTGCGGCAAGATCTAGCCGACAAGGAGAAACTCATTGACGAGCAGAGGTCACAGTTGCAGGAGCTGGAGCAGACCAAGACGATGCTATCGGATACAACGACTTTGGACGCGGACTCGGAACAGATAAGGTAACGGAAAATATATTTGATGCGCTTTATAGTAACATCGCTTTTCATATGATAGTGAGCTGCAGGCAGAAGTGGAACGTCTTCAGATGCGTCTGGCACAGCAGGACCAGACAGAGAAAGTGCTGCGCACGGAGTTGGAACATAAGCAGGACGAGCTGAGCAAAGCGGAGCTTAAGCTGAGTCGACTAGAGGAACAGAACGAACATCATCGCCAGGTGCTGGCCGTGCGCGGTGAGCGCATCAATTATCTGGATCAAGAGATGAAGCAACGTGAACAGGAGAGCAATCGCAAGATAAATGAAATGATGGCTCAAACCAGTGAGAAAAATACGCTCATTACACAGGCAAAAGACGTATAACGAGTACAGCTTGATTCAACTCTTAAAAGAGCTTCTTTTTCACCCACAGATATCCAACGAGCTGGCATCTACAAATGAACAGTTCCAGGATCTTTGCACAACGCTCAGTAGCAAGCAGACGAAGCTGCACAGTCAGGAGCATGTCATAAAGCTGCTGGAAGAGAGCAACGCACGCAGCGTCAAGCTTCACACGAAACTGGGCGAAAAGAATGCACTGCTTAAGGACGAACTCGATCATTTACGGCGCACTGTGTAAGTCATTAAACGTATATGTATATGTATGTATGTATATAGCGTGAAAACTCGTAACAAGTACGCTAGATACAAAAGTGTTTTATTAACTATATTCATAAAACCAGATATCTATTTTATTCAAATCAAACTACATTATGTATATATTTCTATATATAGTTCTGAATTATTAAGACATCTACATAACAACCATCTCTTTTGACACATTGGCAGCTCTTGTAGTAGTTCTAGCTTCCGGTTTGCCCTGTTCTATCTAGCTTTGTTTTTTTTTCTATTTTAAGACATTTTGATGAACCAAAAACCGGTTCGCTTTGATAACGCCATGTCAAATAGAAAGAATCTTGTTATAAAATTATATTTCTTTTATTTTCTTCTTTTTTATTAGTAAACAATATTTGCATATGAAACAAACAAAATTTGAATCATAAATTCTGCCTAAGAACTTGTTACCTGTCATTTCGGATTACTGTTTCGGTGTCATATTGATTTTGTAAATTGGTTTAAACGGGTTCGAATTTGTGCAGTTTACCTGCAGCCTCTTGCCTTGATTATAACAATTTTAATTCACAGTTATTCAATACTGTCTCGTCGCAGAAATAACCTTATGTTAGGCAGTGGTGTGAACGATGCGGATGTTGCAGACATTCTGCTGGAATAAACCAAAATAAAACAATGTAATTAGCAAAATTGAGAAAGTATTATATGGTAAGCGGCACTTGTTACGAGCACTGAAAACTGAACATCGCCGAAAGCTAATCCATTTCATCTCTCTTTCCCCTTTGCAGTAACATTTATATCAAAATTATAGTTGGCAACAATGGGCAGACTTTCTTCGAGCCAGTGCCAGCTCATGAGGTGCTACGTCTTCGATCTAAGCGCAAAAAAAAGGAACAGCAGTCAAAGCAACATCATTAACAACAACAAACAATATAACTATTTACAAAATACTATATATATAAATACATATTTATATATATATATATATATGTACATCTCCTTAGAGCTTAGCGATTATTATTTAGCTTAGTACTTTGCGCATCTATACGCACAATCCAATATATAGATACATATGTATTTAATACTGTATAATATATATGTGTATTCAGCTAAATTGTAAATTGTAAACCTTGAATAGTAGTAGAACACCGACTTTTGTAATTACCAATCGATCGCTTTTATATTTTGTGTATGTATACAAGTAAAGATTCTTAAATGCATCGGCGGCGGCGCATTAAAGAAAAGTCTCAATTAAACGATTTTGCATTTTGAGAGCAGAGTCCCCTCTCTCAACTAGATCCAACTGGATAGATGTGTGTGCCATACACATAAGCAAACAAAATCGTAGCATAATCTCGAACAGACCGGCCCCCGCCGACATTCTGCGAAGATTTCTTTTTGGATTGTCAGTTAGATTTCGGATTAGTCGCTTCGCGTTGCTCGTCCCAGTTGGTGGTGGCTGAATTGCTCATCACAAGTGAATTCAATTCAATTCAATTCAAGGTATTAAAATATTGACTTCAGTGTTGAACTAATATTTTATTTTATTTAAATGAGAAGTCCTTTAGTCCTTTCAATTTCGTAAATTCTAATTTTGCTGATTTTTTAAAATAATTTGAATGTGAAACTTTTTAAAACTCTTTAATTGTGTTTCGTATGTCTTTAAAAATACGCTAAAGTCAATTTGATATGAAATGAAGGTGTTAGCTTTTATGTACTTCGATCAGCTTCGGCCAGCTTTATGTGTGATTAAAATTAGTTGTTTAGTTCCGTTGCTTTTAATATTTGTAATTGTTACACACATTTGAAATTTCAAACTTTGGATTGGTATTACCAGTTTATAATCAGCCCTTTGATAAAACTCAGAATTCTCGCAGCTGTGGCTGCCAAAAATTTTTCAAAAACGTGTACTCTTATCTAACATTAGCCGAGACATATTGTCTAGATAAGTGAGAGGGATTTAAAAAGTAATAAAATAGTACAGCTTATAGCAGTATTAGATTTGGTCTTAATAACCCCGTCTTAGCATAAATTTGATTTAGTAACCTAATCTTTATTTCAAATATCTTGTTTGCTTTTTGATTAGAAGTGTCTGGTACCAAGAATGTTTTGGAAATTCTTTAGTCTGGAGATAATTAAATAACATTAAGCACCTAATTCGTACTACTACGTTTCCGAGTCAGGCCGCCTCAATGAATGTACATTGAACTTACACAATATTTCCGATAATGGTTTGTTGCCCAAAACACTGAAAAGCTGTTGCACCCAATCAATCAGACAATCCTATCAGCAATATGACGAAATGATTGGGGATGCGTATAGACGTATTATGTCAACAATTGTCTAGGAGATAATACATACTATATAGGCTAAATAATGTTCTATTATATAGGTTAGGTCTCAGGAACATTGGAATAAAAGATCAGCTAAGTCAGCTACCTCAGAAAATACACGTTTTTTTATTTGTAGCTAGCCCGTGGATGCAATATTTCCCTCCCGCTCATGGCAGCCGTCATTAAATTGCGAGCTCTAAGCAGCACACATTTTATTTTCAACTTGCCCTCTGTTCGTTTCTGCTCGCCTGGTATTTTAGCAGAGTCTTTACCTAAATTTGCTGCTTACGTCTTCGTTAATTTTTAAATTTAACAAAAACAGCAGCCCTGTTTGTGTATACATGTATGCATATGTATATTTCGAAAAATATCCCAAATATGTGTGAACAGTTGATTACCGCTGTTATACTACATTAATATCAGACCCGAAAGTATGTTTTATAATTTCGCATTACCTAATTTGTTTACCAGCACAAAAGTATGCAACTCACTTTTTCATGAAAATAATTTTTGTCGTTTGATTTTTTAGTTCGCCTCTGCGCATTTCTGCTCGCCTGGTATTTTAGCAGAGTCTGTACTTAAATTTCCAGGTTTCTTCTTTGTCAATTTTTAAATTTAACAAAAACAGCAACCGATATATATGTATATATACACACACATGTGCGTATATAATATCCCGAATATGTATGTATTATTGTCGCTGTTTACTACATTATCCGCAGCCCCGAAAGTATGCAATGCATTTTTGCATACAAATAATTTTTGTCTGATTTTTAGTTACCTTCTGCTGATTTCTGTTCGCCTGGTATTTTAGCAGAATTTTACTCAGATTTCGTCGAATTTCAATTAATGGCTGCGTGTGTGTGTGTGTATGAGCGTCTGTATGTATGAGAGCTTATATGTATGTATGAGTATGAGCCTCTGTATGTATGAGGGTTTGTATGTATGTATGAATGTGTGTTTTTGTATGTATGTGTGTGTATGCGCGTCTGTATGTATGAGAGTTTATATGTATGTATGTGTGTTTCTGTTTGTATATGTATGTGTGTTTCTGTTTGTATATATTTCTGTATATATGCAAGCAGTTTGATTAATAAAGAAATCCCCAAAAGTATACTACCTAATTTCGGCATATAACATTTTTTGGTCCGCGTAAAAGTATGCAAAGGTTTTGCCCAAAAATAGTAATTTGATAACAAGTAAAAGTATGCAATGTATTTTTGGATTAGTGCTGCCAATAATCAAATTATTTCTCAATGTTTACCTTCATCTTGTATTTACATTTTTAGTACAAGAATTTATAATATTCTCTTTCGAGGTATTTTAAAACTTTTTATGTTTATTAATTGTTTATCAGCAAATCTGAATCTTCTGTTAGCTTTAATTACAGGCTTATCAACTTGCAGCAAATCTCGTACGATATTAGAGAGCAAAAAGACAATGTATCTCTTATCGTAGACCCTATATAATAATTGATAGGCGTGTGTGCCGTATAAAAGACCCCTTCATTCCAGCAGATGCACTGTAGTTCCTGCATCGCTCGACGCTCATACATAAATATGGATAGCAAACAATTTGCAAAGCTTAAACGAATGGATGATAGTATAAAGTTGACGAAGGAGAAGGATTGTGTGGTCTACACCACTGAATTGGTGAGTCAGTCTTAAGGTGCATCAAGTGCTATGTTCATAATCACAATTGCGCTGCACAGTTGGAAATGGACAACAGCGAGGAGGGACCTGAGCAGCCAGTGGCAGCCGAGCGTGATACTTGGGGCAAGGGCATTGAGTTTCTGTTCTCGTGCATTGCGTTGAGCGTCGGGCTGGGCAACGTTTGGCGTTTTCCATTTATAGCTCTAGAGAATGGTGGCGGTGCATTCCTGATACCCTATCTCGTCGTCTTGCTGCTGGTGGGTCGTCCTATTTACTATCTGGAGGTGATCATGGGACAGTTCAGCAGTCGCGGCTGCATTGGCGCTTTTGATATGGTGCCAATTTTTAAAGGTACACTGGAAAAAACAGAAATAAATAGTGTTAAATATATAAAGCTGTTCTGACTGCGAAACTTACCGACTTACAGGTGTTGCCTATGGTCAGGTGTATTCAACTGCCTTGGCTACCACATACTATGCCTGCATAATGGCTCTGACTATACGCTATTTGGTCGCCTCCTTCTCTGAGGTGTTACCCTGGACGTACTGCCTCGCCGAGTGGGGCTCTCAGTGTGTAGCTACCGGTGCATCTGGCATGAATAACAGCAATATCACCACTTCTCTGCAGGGCAAATCCTCAGCTGAGCTCTATTTCACGTACGTGTGAATTATTTTGTATAATAATCTTGCTCGTGCAAGTCACTGTTTCTTCTCTCCATTTGCAGCCAGACAGTGCTACGTGAACCGGATAGTTTGGACGAGGGTCTCGGCATGCCCAGCTGGGAGATGGTCTTGTGTCTGCTGGTCACTTGGATCATCATAGCCCTCACGCTGTTCAAGGGCATACGCAGCTCGGGCAAGGCATCCTACTTTCTGGCGCTCTTTCCCTATGTGATTATGCTGATCCTATTGATCCGAGCGGTGACATTGCCAGGCGCCTGGAACGGCATAGTCTACTTCATAAAGCCGCAGTGGAGCCAGCTGCTCAATCCGCATGTCTGGTATGCGGCCATAACCCAAATGTTCTTCTCCCTGGCCATCTGCTTCGGCACCCTGGTCATGTACGCTTCCTTCAATGACTTCACCAAGCGCGTGCACAAGTGAGTTCTGCAACTGATTGAGTATAAGAAATCACGAATATTAATTAACTCCATGACTTACCTTCGTTCCACGAACCACCTCAGAGATGTCATCATTGTGACCACAATAGATTCCTTTACGTCCATTTTGGCTGGCTGCATCATCTTTGGCATTCTCGGCAACTTGGCCTACGAGACCAATGTGACGGACATATCGAAGGTGGTGAAGGGAGGCGCGGGCTTGGCCTTCATCTCGTATCCGGAGGCCATAGCCAAGTTTAGGTATTTGCCACAGTTGTTCGCTGTGCTCTTCTTCTTTATGCTGTTGGTGCTGGGCATTGGCAGTAACATTGGCATGGCCTCCTGCGTGATCACTGTGATCAAGGATCGCTTTCCCCATCTGCAGCACTGGCAGCTAGCTATCGGCGCCTCTATAGTTGGCTTTCTTTGCGGGCTGGTCTACATGACGCCCGGCGGACAGTTCGTACTGAACCTGGTGGACTTCTATGGCTGCACCTTCATTGCCCTGGTGATGGCCATTGCCGAGCTGTTTGCCATCTCCTGGGTCTATGGCGTCAAGCGTGTGTGCAGCGACATCGAGTTCATGCTGAATGCCAAGACCAGCTTCTATTGGCGCATCTGCTGGGCCATTATCGCGCCGGGCTTGATGTTCCTGGTGCTCGTCTACATGCTGGTCAGCTATGAGCCGCTCACCTATAAGGGCGTCGAGTATCCAGAGGCAGCCTACATGGCAGGCTGGCTCATCTGGGGCCTGGGCGTGGCTCAGCTGCCCTTCTGGGCGCTCTACACAATCTACAAGCAACCGGGTCGCAGTTTTCTCAGCGTAAGTCATATGATTCTCAGTCAACTTTCTCTTATCTGTAAAGATTCTCTCCTGCAGAAATTTCGACTTGCTCTGCAGCCCACCAAGGATTGGGGACCACGCCACCCACAGAAGCTGCAGGCGTATCTGATGCACCGCCAGAAAGTCATGGACTCCAAGCAGCGGCGCGGCGGCTTCTTCTTCGACAACATTTTTGCTTAGTTCCGGAACTAGAGCGCAACTACAGGGTATCAAGGCCAAGGCGGGATCAAAGCAATGCGAAACTAATCTTGTACGCTTTATTCTGTTGTGGAAAGATTTAACAACTAGCATTTGTATGCATATAGAGTTTTATTATATTTTAATTATATATTATTATTATTATTGTTAGGCTTTAGCATTTAGCAGCAATCTTTTAACTATATATTTCTTCTTACTTATGCTAAGTAAGGAAACTAAATTTAACTTAAGATACTTATGATTAAATGTTCAAATGATCAAGAGAAATAAAAACCTGTAAACTTTGCTTAAGCTAAATAAATATGAATTTAAATAAAAAGCAGAAAAAATGGTTGAAAATAAAAATAAATTATAAAATTATAAAATTTTTTGTTTGATATATTTCATTTTAATGATTTTTTGGCTAATTTATGGATAACAAAAAAATAAATAAAAGAATGTATAAGAGAAAGTAAAGTGTTTTTTTTTTATAATATAAATTTGAGTTACGCTCGATAAAAGATATATGAACCAAAGGACTTTATGAATTTGAGAATAATAATAACCTGAAGAGCTCTAATTTGCAACCTAGTTTAAAACTTAATTATAGAAATTACTGTTATTTATTATGCATGATTCTGCTGCAATTCGAATGCATTCGAATAACTCACATAGTACATTAAATCTCTGGTTAATTATCACAGCACTTTTTGATTTCTTGTATTATTATTGTGCAAAATTAGAATTATGCCGAAACGAAAATTGAAAAGGTCTCGAACTCAGGTATTTACAGCTCCTGGCTTACGCATAAGAACTAAGCTAATTATTATTGTTTCTTATTTTTCTCTTTTTCTATTTTTAATTAATTATTTTTTAATGTTCAGCTGCAGCTAAGCAATTTGCTTAAATTATTGAATAAAATTATTTCAGAAAGATTTTTATTTAATTTATTACTTTTTTGGCTTGCGTTTTAAGATATTCTTGAACTGGCTAAAATGTGGCTTTAATAGAGCTGTTTATTCATTATATTTTATTTACTTATTAAATTTGTTTTTAATATTTTTGTTGGCAGATTTTTGTTAGATTTGGGCAATGTATTCACATTATGTTGTAGCACTTGATTTGGTTTTTTGATTAGTTGTTGAAACCCATTAAAATGTGATTTCCATTTACCACACACATATATACAGATATATATGTATGGGTGTGTGTATGTGTGTATATCTAATCGGTATACAAACTAATCAACACTAACGAATTAAGAATTGACTTGTAATTTTCATAGCCTACATTTCAGCGCAAAGTTTTAATAAAAATTCAGCGTAACTTGGCTATATATATTATATATATATATATATATATATATATATATATATATATATATATATATATATATATATATATATATATATATATATATATATATATGTATATATAGAGTACATTCTTAAGTAGAATTGAAAATCTATATGCACTGGCTAAAAAATGGAAGTTGTTTTTGTTTAGCTTAAACGTTTTCTTCTTTTCACACTAGATATGGTCCTATTTGTGTTGCGTCTATATATATAGAAAAAGTTAACATATATACGATATGAGTTACCTTGAGTATATTGTCTACTTGCTAATGATATTGCCTGTTGTGTGTAGGTGTGTGTGTGTGCCTATTAGAATTTAAAAGTTGCGTGTGTTGCCTCCATATATATATATATATATAGATATATATATGAGTATATCCCGTTAATAATTAGTTAAAAATCGATTCACTTAACATTTGCCTTTCTCTGTTATCAGTTGTCAGTTTCAGTTTCCCATCTCTATTTACAGCATAGAAAAATAGTAGATATTCAGTAGATATTTGCTCTAGAAAGTCTGTATTGGTCGATAGAGTCCCGTGTAGCCGCACAGGCGGGCACGCAGTGCGGGTATCAAAAATGCGGCCAATGAGATATCCTTCAAAAGTTCCGCACACTCACACACCAGCAGATACATTTTGTCCCCCTTCTGTGAGGTGCTCTTGTGCAGGGCGATGCGACGCAGGCCCGCTGCGCGAGGTAAATATCTGCGAAACAAGCAAAGATATAGATATATGCATTCATGAATACAGAGTGTGGCTATAGCTAAAGATACAGGTACAGATAGACATAGATTCACATATATACACATAAGCCCAAGCTCTGCTCACCTGTACAGCATGCGCGCACCTGTCCAGTACAGCCAATTCTTTTCGAAGCGCTCGCCATCGTCGCCCTCGAAAACCTGAAATTAAATTTTGCATTTTATATTGACATGCAATGCACATACATATGTATGTATATATATATATATATATATTTTATATGATTCTTGGACTTGCCTTGAATACGCTGATTATGTAGCCAGTGGCCGCTGTCTGGGACTTCTTGAAGCTGCCCGCCTCGTTGGAGGGCAGCACAAGAGGCGGTCGGCAAATGGCAGCCACCTCGCTGTACAGGTCCAACGTGTGGGCGGCAGTGTATCTGTGGGGGAGGGGTTAACAGCTTAATTGAATGACAAAACATGTGAGCTGATGGAATATGAAATATCCTGGAATTGGCTACGAAATGATTTTCCTTAATTCAAATCTAAGAATATTTATGAAAAGAACGTGGGAATGATACCCTGTAACTTGCAATTGAAATAGCTTGCAATTTAATTAAGTTGATCGAATATGATATACCCAGCAATATGATTTACAGCAATATATGACTTTTTATATAACTAAACAAGAATGCCCAGCACTAGGCATTACCTGTCTTTACAATCTCAGATTACAGGGTGTAATAAGTGCATGATTATTGTTGATTGGCTTACTTGAGTGCTTTCGGCTCGAATTTAGTTAGCGAAGAGACGCGCAGGTTGGCATAGAAGTTCGATGGATCCGTTTGCATCGTGTTTATCAGGTAATACGAAATGAACGGAAATTCGGCTACAATAAAGGGAAAACGAAATGAGAACGCGTAGATCATTAGTATTGCATTTGGGATCAACTTACAGCTCTTCTCCATGTTGACTAGTATCATGCCCCCGACAGCTGTGTTTGCCTGCTGCACCTCCGTCAGTAGCTCTGAGGCGATGGCGCGTTGCTTCAGCAGCGGATGGGAGAGCGGTGATTCCATGACGGGATCTATGGCCTCCAGTGGACTCATGAGATGTACAAGTATGCACAGCTTGGGATCAGAGACCTCTAAAACGCTCAACGGACTGCAGGCCTTGCCATCGGTACTCAGAGCGGGCAGCTAAAGTGCGAAAGAGAGGGAGAGTAAAGCTTCAAGGATATTTGAAACAGATTTTAAAGCTTTTCTTACCGGTATGCCCGCTGGCAGAAAGCGATCTACGCTGTGCACCGGAATGATGAAGCAATCGCGATCCAAGGTAGCCAGGGATATGGGCTCTGCCCGAGTGGTTCCCGCGGTGCCACCACTGCCAAAGTTGCCTGGAAAGTAAAATGAAAGCTTTGTATTTGAGGAGCTTTAAAGTAAGTTGACTACCATAGGTTAAATAGAAACAAAAAGTTTACGACAGATATAATTAGGAAATCGCTTTAATCAAGCTTAAAATGTGTTCAGCTTTGTTAAGCTTTTCCGATCACAAAGATCCCGCAGCTTAAAGCTTTAAGCAGCAAGCTTGCATTAGAAGTAATTTATTATTTGTTTAAAAGCAAAAGCTTCGAAAGCAACGAAGGCTAAGCTACAGTTCCTCTTGTTCAAAGTGTCAAAGAGCTTAAAGCTTCGAGGGAAAGGCTTAGAATTAATTGATAATCATCGCTTGATAAGCTTTTGTTAGACTGTTTAAGCCTTCGTTAGTCAAATACTGAAAGCTTAATGCTCTCAAAGCTTCCATCAAACTTAATATTAAACAAAGCGCAAAAGCTTTCAAGCGAGTACAAAAAACATGTCTAGCTTTCAGTATTCAATCAACACAACAAAAACTTGCACCAACAACAACAAGATGAGAAACAACAAGAAGGAGCAAGGATCAAACCAAGAAACAGATTCCTTTTTCTCTTTGAGGTTAGGAGTGGAGTATAACTGTATTAACTTTGTTTGAGTGTGTCTGTGTGCGTGCGCGTGTGTGTTTGTGTTTAGGGAATCAGTGCACAACAGATGCTGGTTGTGAGCTTTTAGACTTGAGATTAGTTCGATAGTTCTTGCAGTGTATTTAGTTATGCAGTGAAATCTCCATTGACGGACAGCTCTCTTTCGCTCATGGGAGACTTCACTGTATTCATTTTCTTTTTCTTCTTATTTTTATTTTTATTTTTTGTGGCAGCAACAACAACAACAAGTTGACAAGATGTGGGGCTCAAACCTTGCCGCGTCGCCGCAGCGGCTGCCGTTAAGTAAGTGTTCGTCGCACTGAGAGTCTGTGGCAGTTGCTGCTGCTGATACGAGTAGGTTGAGAGGAGTTGCTGCTGCTGTAGCTGTTGCTGCTGCTGCTGTAGCTGCTGCTGCTGCTGCGGCTGCAGCCGGATGAGACTGTTATTTGTGCCGGCGCTGTTGCCGCTGCTGTTCCAACGCATCAGCGAGACGGATCTATCGACCAGCGGCTGCGGTACGTCCACCTCATAGGGATTGCTTGGCTGTGTAAAGGACGTGGACGTGGTCGGGGTACTGGGTATGCCCGATAGTGCGCTACATCGTTCTGCAATGGATTCTGTCGATATTTTATATTGGACACACAACACAAAAACAAACGAAAAATCAAACAAACAAATCATAATTGAGAGAGTGAATTCACAAAATTGAATCTGGGTTGGATTCGGATTGCATTTGGATTGGATAGGTGGTGGATAGAGTGGATAGAGTTTTATTTGTGTTGGGTGAAAGTTTTATTTTTGGTTCAGTTTTCTGTTGTTGCAGTTAGGCACATTGACATAGAGAGTATGCATATTTATTTACACAAAACTAGACATATTCATCATCTTTCCTTCACAGAGTGTTAGTAGGCATTGCATTGCTACAATTAACGGTTAGCTGGATATATCTATATATATATAGAGAGAGAGATGTCGCATATACATACGCTAAACACAAGTTCCATTCGCTTGACCTTCGTCTAATTTTGCTCTTTTCTTTTCTTTTTTAATAATGCACATTCAAGGCCATTACCATTGCCAAAAACAAAGTAAAAATATGGAATCGCAGCTTACATACGTCTTGTGCCCTAGAAGCCAAGCCAACTGGAAGTTCGTTGATAAGCAAAATATTTGGGCATTCCGATAAGGCTGGAGCTTAAGTTTTTACCAAATGCTAATACTACAATATATAAATATATATGGACAGATATATATATATATATATATATATATATATATATGCAAAGGTGTTTTTAAGCAAATAGGTTTAGATTGTGAAAGTCTGATATATTAGAGACATAACAAGTTATATAAAGAGATGGTAAAGCAAGATATAGATGCCTATGTCTGTCTAAAATCGAAGTAGATATTCATATATATCTCTATCTACAGTAAACCATGACAGCACTTACAACTCATATTTCCTATACTCTAAATCCAAGTACTTACACTATACTATAGAACAGGAAAGATATAGTTATTATACAGTTTAGAGATATATAAATTCAGAAACTAATAGCAACAGTTGGAATTCATATGATCTCTGGTGTGACATTCTTATACAACTATCTATAAAATATATCATTTATATCTGTTGCATATTATAAAATATATAAAAATTGTATAAAGCAACATCAATTTTAATATATATTATTAGAATTATCTAAATATAATTTTTCTGACTTAACAATTTAATTAAATATCAATTTATTTAAAAAACACACTTTCATTTGGTCTTGACCCTGTCACAAACACTTTAACATAATCATAATCATCACATGCACAATAAAAATCCCGAACAATTTCATTCAACGATTGCTCCACTCTGCCTACGCTGCGTATGCGTGCTATGCACACATATTACGTATACGCCGCAGATGCTGCGTCCTAATTGAATATTCTCAATGATTGTCGCCTATTTGTGCTTAATTGAGCCTGCATAACAATTGCCAGCTCGCAAGAGAGCTCGTTGCCAGCCATTTGTAAAATTGATGAAAACATTTGAATGCGAATGCGAATGAGAATGGAAATGGGTTAAAATGTAAAAGTAAATGAAGTAGGGCGTTAATGGGTTAATGGTGCGCAAATAACTGAGCTGAGAACACAGAAGAGCCAGAGAAGGAGGCAAGAAAGAAGTATATATAGAAAGAGAGTGAGAGAGATATAGATAGATAGAAAGAAAGAGAGAGAGAGAGAGAGAGAGAGAGAGAGAGAGAGAAAGTGTGTGGGTGTGTTTGTGTGTGCTATGGCTGTCATGTTGCTTTGCTCGTGTGCTTTGGCTACAATTTACCTTCGCCCACATCATAGCCGGGCCGATTGGGCGAGAAGAAGAGATGCGTGCGATAGTGTATCTCCTCCGGCTGCTGCACCATGCCCATGTCACGCGAACGCTTCGTACGATTCGCTTTCGATTGGAGTTTCCCGCCGCCGCCGCCTGATTTGCTCGCGCCCTCGCGAAAATTCTTGCGAAACATTAAATTCATGTTGTTGTTGTTGTTGTTGTAATGGTGGTTATGAATGTGGTCCTGTGTGGTGCTACTGAATGTGTTGCTGAATATGCTGGTGGTGGTGTTGGTGGTGCTGGTGCCGCTGTTGCCGCCGTTGTCCGCACTTGATTAATAACAATTTTGTTGTTTTCTGTAGCTGCTTGGCTGGAATGAGCAGTGTTTGACGAATTGCAGGGCATACAATCGTCTATGTATTTTTATTTACTCTCTTTTTGTTTGAGTGTGCCTGCCTGTGTGTGTGTGGGTTTGCTTAACGTTTTATTTACTTTGCTATTGAGTTGAAATTAATTTGCCTGCTCTGCGGTCAGGCAATTTATTTTATTTACCTTTCACCTGCCCGCACCTAATGAAATGCTTTATTTTAAAGCCAAATGAGAAACTTTCGGGCAGCCAAACAAAATTCTCCCCTTGCAACAGGTCGAAACCAGTTTTGGTCACATTTTTGTGTCAAATGTTTTCCGCGCATTGCGAATTTTCGAAGCATTTTTGTTCTTCTTATATATTTTCTTGATTCTATTTATAGTTGATTGCGTATTTTCATAGCATTTGCGTTTTTTTTTTGGTTTTTAGCATTTCTAATTGGTAGGCAAAAAATCAAAGATTTAATTAGTTGGCCAAACTGCTGACATGAGAAATGGGAACGCAGCTCTGCTTATAGATAAGACAATATTATGTAATAAAATAAATAATGGAATATATAGCAGATAATATGTATATACAGCTGATTAAAGTCAAATTTGATAAATCAAAGAGCATATAACTTCAGTTATTAGCTTATGAAACTGAGTTTCTTGCGTACTGGATATTTACAGGGTATACACAGGGCGTCTTCTAGTCAGTCACTCCTTTTAGCCCTTATAAAAGCCTTAGCCTAATGCCTAACACGTCTCAAATCTGGCAGCTACTTCCTTATTATTCTTTTTAGCTGTCTCGACTGCAACAAAAAGCCAATCAAAAAGTCAAAACTTACTAAACTCATGTCTGCGTGTGTGTGTGTGTGTGTGTGTGTGTGTTGCTTTTGTTTCTTTTGTTATTGTTGTTGTTGTTTCGTTTCTTTTTTGTTTTGTGGCAGCAGCTGCGGAAATTACCCATTTCCGCTGCTAAGCAGTTGAAAATTACTCAACACACGCCCAGCGGAAACGGGAGCATGAGCCATCGAGTTCCTCGTGTGTAAGTAGTTCACTTCTTGGCTCAACGCATACCCTGTAAGTGTGCAAATGGTGGGTATATATAGTGCACGCGTGTCTAATATGTGCATAAATATCGGGGTATATTTAATTATGATTTCCATTCCCAAATAAACTCTACCCCCTTTTATATTCAAATCTGAATCTTCTCCAGCCTTAGGGTATCTCCAAGTCGATTACTCTAGACTACTGCCCTGAATGTGCTTTCTTCTGGCACGCGAGCGGCCGAAACGGAAAGTCAAGCTGTAAAGGGCCCGCAATTAGCTCATGCTGCCAAAAAAGGGGTTTCCCCAAGAGCAAGAGAGAGACAGGGATAGAGATCAAGAGATTTGTATAACTGTGTGAGTTTAATTAGTTCAAGACACGACGCAATTAGTTTTACTGCGGCTTATTGATTGCCAATGGGCGATAAATTTGAGAAGCGGCAGCAACTGGAGCATCGCCGTCGCTCGGCATAGCCAAATTGAAAAGTTCTTGGAAAGTCATTTATAACAATCGCCGAAGCTGTTCGGCATTATAAAATGAATTAATGGCCAAGTGTACAGAGAAAACAAACGCTCAAAAGCGCCAGCGAAAGTTATAAAGGAACGGAAATTAAGAGGAAGTTTCGCCAAAAAGTTGCGTATTGAAAAAGATTTAATGAACATTTGTGTATTTATTATATTAGGCAGGCGGCTGCTCCGGGCAGGCAGCAGAAGCGATTTGTAAAAGTTACTTTTTATTCTTAATCGCCATTCACATAAAGCCAGGCACACAAAGTCAGCTAAGTGAGTTTGGAAAGGGAATGAGGAAGTCAATCTGCGATTTAGGTTTTCAATTAGGGCCACTTGTGAGGAAATTGTTAAGAAGTTTAAGGCTTTCAGATGTGATGGGGCCAAGTCAAGCCTTGGCATTTACTTGAAATCTACGTTGCTGACTTTTGAGCTTCCAAGTCCACTTAGGCAATCTCTAATCTTATGCAAACTGAGAAAGTCAAACATCTACTCAAAGATATCACAGCCATATACTTAAATGACCTTACGCTTTCTAATCTCACATAAGCCAAACTACCATAACTAACTATCATAACTATTGCGGTATAAGGAAACCTTGGTTTCTGCACAGTTGATAGTCAAATATAATAAAAACAAAGCATTATCATGACAAATCCACATAAGCCTAAGCCTAAACTCCTCTTAGCATTTCCCATTATATCTTTAGCTATTCCTCTAAATGCATGAGTAATTAAGATTTCATCTTTATCCCATGTAAATTTCTATATATTACATATATACCAGAGCTCTTTCTGCACTTAATCCCACATCTTATTAGATTCTTAGTTTCATTGAGCGCCTCAGCCCATGCATTAATATCTAAAAGTAATCACGAGTCGCTCTCGCCTCTCCGAATGGGCCATAAAATGCGTATGAGTGATATTGTGAGATTGCACATGCAAAATCAACAGCTAGACGCGCCCTGTCAGCACACACTTAAGCTGTCCGCACACCCACGCACACCCACTCTGTGGGCGCACAACCCCAACGATCTAATAGGCAATGGGTCATAAAGTTTTTACAGCATTTCATTTTCGAGTGCTTGAAGTGCGATGAAAATTGCCTTTGGCCAAACGACGGTGGCCATAATTAATTGTATTTACGACACAAGTTACAGCAATAATACTCATCGTTAACTCACACACACACACACTCACACACACGCACACTCTTGCACAATCGCGCAATCAAAACAAACAACAATGAAACAATCAAGCGCCGAAGTAGAAAACACTTGAAGACCGAGAGATAATAAACGTAAAAATCAAAATTCCGCTCGTTCTTCAATTCCTCATTTCGTGGCGGCGTCTAAAAATAAAAACAGCCAAATAATATATAGCCGATATATACGTATGTGCGTGTATATCACAGTTTCTAGCTGTAAAACGGGGCTGTGAGAGAGGCATTGACTAGACGATGCCCTGTACCAGATAAGTTGAAAGTCTAACAAATATCGTAGACTCAATAGTAAAGCTTTCTCACTATGCAGAGAGTATTTATATATTTGCACAAAATACCCCACTCGCTCGCATACACCACAGGGTATATCAAGTAAATTTGAATATTCGTGAGGGTTGCATTTAAGTTGTACTCGCACATGACCTAGGCAGAGGCAGACGGCCCTTGACCTTGTGGGCGTGTTCTATCAAACGAGTGTGCGTGTGTGAGTGTGTGTGTGTGTTTGGTTGCGTGTATGCCAGTGTGCGTGTGTGTCTGTGACTAATTGTAGCTGTGGGCATGCTCGTATGTTAATCTCGCTGAATGATTCGGCAGGTTAGCATTTAAATCGTTGACACAATGCACACACAGAGGGAGAAAGCATTTTGTGTAGTTTGTTCTGATTTGGCGTGTGATTCGTAAATATTTGTCGAAGATATACAGCTATATTCATACACTTATATATGATACATACATATAGATACATAGGTTTAGCTTTTGATTAAAGCCAGATTAGTAGCTGGAAAAAAAGTAAATTGTTTATATTTTCTGATTGTTTGGCAATTTATTTGAATGTTTCTATATATTTTTTTTAATAAATTGTGATTAATTCTAAATTCATTTATTAGTTAATAATTATTATATTTTTCCATTTTATTTATATTTAAATACCATTTTTAAAATATTATATATTATATTAATTATTTTTTAGCACATTTTTATATTATTTCTTTGTATAGTTAATTATTAATATTTTTTTTCATTTTTATTTAAGTTAAATTTATACTTTTTCACTTTTATCTATATTATTTTTCATCCCCTCAACTCTGTTGTTTTCTCAGAAATTGTTTTCCAGCTGTAAATATTTAATTTCAAAGCTTTTATTCCCACACACAATATTCGGAGTTGCTTCGCACGTGTCACCCGTCGTATACTTAATTCTGCAACACTTTCATCTCGGCGCGCAGTTTAAATGTTGCACAGTTTTTGGGTATGTGAAAAGTATTTCTATATAAAGGACGAGTTTTCTGTTTTGGTTTTCGCTCATCCTTTTAATGCCGCCGCAGGACACGAGAGTCGTTGCTTTACGCGCGACCTTAATGCGAAATTCAGTGTCAGCCGGGTCGGCTACGTAATATTTATGTGTTTGTCGGATGCGCACAGTAATTAGACAAACAACAGTGGAGCACAAAAGAAATCAATAGTCCTATAGATGGGCAAAAGCGAGTCGCCCAAAAAACAAAGGCAACAAAAACTCGTTCAAATTGTAGACGAAATTTGTGTAGAAAAAACACCTTTATAAATAAAACGCACACGCGTCAAGCTCGCCACACACACACACAAACAGAAGCACAAACACAGCACAGAGCACAATTTGTCGCATAGATAGGCGGGCCATGCCCCCTTTCTCTGCATACATATTTTATTTATGTATTTATAAATTAAATTCTCCTTTGCTTAATGCTGCTCTATCTTTTTCTTGCGCTTTGCTTACAACTCGAGCGAGAAGCGTGGACAAATGCGAGCGGGAATACGAATTTCGCTTCGACTGCGTCGCGTTGCGTTTAATATTCAACTGACAGTTGGGGCAAGCTTTTCGCAATGTTTTTGGGAAACGTTCGAAACGCTTTTCATTAGCTCAAATATATATGACGGCATCAAAAATATTCAAAAAGAAAAAAGACAGCAACAAAACTTGCACTCAGCCGAAATGAAAAATGATGGGAAAAGCTCTTCGTCACTTGTTGCGCATACGCCGTGTGGGCCACAACGCACTTCGACATTTGTCGTCTGCTGCTGCTGCCTTTATTGTGCGTTATTAATTATTTAACATACAATTTTTATTATGGATTTTTCATTCGCACCGTCAATGTAGTCACATCGCGGCAAATTAACGTCAAATGAATTGGATTCGTATTCGGCCCACTAATATATATGGCACGTGTATAAAGCTGTTCGGAAGCGTAGGATACACACGCCCACAGCAGCAACAACAGCGACCGATAGCAACAAAGCGTAATAAAAACAAACGAATGTAAATGCTAGCCTGGGCACGACTGGAATATACCTGGACTGCTTGAAAAGTTGATTAGGTAATATGCTCTTTGAGGTATATTGATGGGCGAACTGATTTTAAGGAGTGAAATGAGTACGAATGCATGAATATAGAATAAAGTGAAATATAATATATGCTAGATGTCACTTCAGTTCACAGATACCTAAGCCCAACTCACCTTCCAGCCGAGCATACCCGTTCTTAATGCCTCACATAGGGGTATGCTGGCACACAACATTTTGTTGTATTTCATTTATTTCTTTTTTCACTCTGCGTTTATCCTGCGTGCTTTTTCCTAGCGTTTTATTGATTATGTGCCGCCGCCGCCTTCGCCGCCGCCTGGCCAACTGACAATTCCCGTAGCTCCTGACCTCTCCACGGCAAGCACAAGTTCGGGAGGCTCATAACTAGCGCGGAAGTCGTTCGCCTTTAATCGGCTTTTTTGCCCGTACTATTTTTTGGCGATTTTTCTGTGTTGCTTATTCAGCTTTGTGTTGTTTTGTTTTGTTTGGTTTTGCGGTCTCTGACTAATTTGCAGCCATAAAACCGCTGAACTTAGTTTTCGCCATTTTCCTAGCTAATTTGGCCACGCGCCGTGAGGCGAAACTTTTCAGCCGCAACTCCACGAACTGCGATGACAATTACAAATGCCCGAAAATCTGCACAAAACTGATGAGGCTGACATTAAAGCTCATTGTTTATGCATACAATTACAGATAATGGTTAGAAAGCACTTGGATTAATGGCTGAGATACCCTGTAATTGCTGGAATACTGAATGTACTTTAATGTTGATTCTGTTTATGCTTTCCTACAGCTCGTATCTATGATAGTCTCAGACTGAAATCAACTTTAAATAACTATACCTCATCCCTATCTTTGTCTGCACCAATCTGAGTCTTAACTAAAATTTGAGATAAATACTCATTTATGCAAGGCTTAGCTCTGATTTACTTTATGTTGTCTCTGTTTGCCATAAAGCAGCATAACAAGACTTTTCTCGTCTGCTTAAATTATTCAGAATCGCTCTGCTTAGCATTTTGTCTTGTCTGCGACTAAGCCCCCTTAACACATGTGCTTTAAAATATTCAAATGCAGCTTTAGCCACAGGGAGGGGGAGTGAGAGAGAGCACGTGATTTACAAGTGTCTAGCAGCAGCTGCAACTGCAGCTGAGCATTAAGTGCTTGCAGCTTCTAAGTTAAGCCCGCTGCAGTTGCAGGCGGCAGCTCAGTGGCTAAAATTAAAGCTAAATCAATTTTATGCTGCCTGGCACAAAGCCACTGCATTATTCTATTCCTGCCTTTCCTTTGGCTGTTTCAACAAAAGTTTTGCAGTCGGAAAAGACAACTGGCAACTGGCAACACGCAGCTGCAACATGCAACAACGATTGTCCATGTTGAGAGTAGCAAGAGGAGCCCAATTATCATGGGCGACTCTAAAAATACGCTTTAAAAACCTTGAGCTCTTTTCAGAGTATAGACATACCTGCAACAATAGTCAAAATAAACTTTGATTATGATAATCCTTTTACATTCCCTGCTATTTGCCAGCATCATGATCCCATTTTCATGCCGTTCAACTGCAGCTGAATACTCATTATCTACATTAGGGTACAAAGAACATACTCTAACTACTTAGCCAAGTTGCCCGGGCAACCGAGTCTAAGCGACTTCTGGCCATAAACAATGTGGCAAAGCGACTTTTAGCTGCTTCTCGCTGAGCTGAGCTGAGCTGTGGCTTGAATGCACGTTATGATCTAAATGGAATTCCTCGGCTCATGAATTTTAAATGAATTAGTTTTCATGGCCCAGCTAAAGTGTCGCCTGGCAGTTCAACTCGACTTGGCCTCTTGCATACTCTTCAGCCATTATGAGCTGCTTAACGTGTGCATAAATTTTCATCTAAAGCAGCTAGGCGAATGGGTACGGTAACAGTTTACGGCTTTCAGTTGGTGCTTGGCACTAGTTTCTCTAAAGAGTTCGGCTTTAATTTTTTTATGGCTCAACTTTCAGATTGTTTGTTTGGCATTAACTAGAGCGAACTGCCTCGGGCTCCCCTCGTTGGCGACACCACTGCGCTTGTCAAGCACTTGTCAACACAGTTTCGTTCCCAATAATCATGATAATCATCATAATCATGATTGATTTATATTCCGAGCAGCTGCTACCAAACCAAATGTAACAATCTATAGTTCTTGCATTCGGCTGGGGAATTAGTTTCATAATTGTTATCTATCGCAGGCACACTCCCACTTGTCACTGGGGCTTATCGAGCCCTTATTCTGGCCTCGATCGAACAGCTTCAAACTTGGCCTTTCGGACATTTTCTGCAATGTTTTCAATTCCATCAAACGAAATATAAACTCCTCTTAAATGCTTTACGTAAGAACAAAAAAACGTGCAGAAATTTGCAATTTTACGACCAAAGAGCAAAGTGAGAAAACAATATAATTGAGAGAGTATTTGTGACTGACTGACTGAATTTTAAATACCCTGCAATTTATATTATTTTGTTTTCTTGCTCTTAAATAATTAAACTGGGCAGATCGGCAAAATCAGGTGTTTGAATGTGAGAGAAATATGCTTCAAATATATTTCAATCGACTTGAAATGTAAATAAGAAATAAATAATAAATAATAATAATAAAATAATATTAATATAAATGTTGACATTAAATAGATATTATATATATTTATTTATATTTATTATTCTGTATTTAAAAGTTTTTATTATTTATTTATATTTTGTATAATTTATATATTTATATTTTTATTAATTTGTGTTATTAATTTATTTATTATTCTTTGTTATTAATTATTTTTAATATTTTATTTTAATATTTTATTTATATTTATTATCTTATATTTATTCTTCTGTCTCTCTCTTTCTGTCTCCCGCATACCCCCTTTGACGGCCCATGCCCGTGCACAAGATATCTAAAAAATGCGGGAGCAGCTGTCGAAGCTGCGAGCAAATCTGTTAATGTCCGCTTTTTGGTTTCGCCTTGGCCAGTTTGTTGCTTTGGCCCACGCCCGGCATAAAGGACGTGCCCCACTCTCGCATCCCGCCACTCCCACGCCCCTTTCAACAACATAAATTACAACGTCATTCATTTCCGTCATAAAATTGAAAAATGTTGTGCAAATTACGCGTAAATACCAAAGAACCAACAAGAAAAGCGCCGAAAAAGAAAAGCGAAAACGCATTGAAAATTCGCGGCCGGAAAACTACATACAGAGCGAGAGAGCCAGTGTAGATATGTTGATACATTATAATATATGTTACGTGTGTTGGTGACCTTTTTATGGCTGCAGTGGAAATTGCTATGGCGCTGCCACAAATAACAGACGCCATTTGTGGCAGTCTCCCTCTGCCACTACCTCTGCATCTGCCTCTGTCGCTGTTGCATGCCACATTAAAATGCATGGGAAAAACTTCAGTTGACTTTCAATTGATGCAGCTGCTGAAAGTTTTTAATCATGGCATAAGCCAACTTTTATTTTTGGCCCGCAAACTAATGACAGTCATGATGGCGAGGTGAAAGTATTAAGAGGCAATATCAATAAGCAAGAAGAGAGTACAGAGCAACAGGAATATGTGAAATCTAAGTTTAAAATGTATTTTATACAATACAAAATTAATTGGAATATTTAGCATTATTTGTATTCATTATATTACATTATTATCTTCATTTAATTTCAAAATAAACAAAATGTATGGATTTCAGTCTACGTCTGCACATTCATATATCTAACTCGAATAAAATGCAATTAGCAGCTAATATAAATAGAATGTATCTGCATAATCCCTGCCCTCCCTTGTTAAGGCAAATTCATATTTGTCATGGCAGTCAAGATGTTTGCACTGACAAAAGCTGACGCATACGAAACTGCAGAGTGTTTGGAGAATCTCAAATATGCAATCAAAGCCGACAGTTTCTGATTGCATATTTGCATAACTGTACGCACAGCCAGTGCTCAGCATATGCAATTACCACACCAACACACGCACAGAGTCATAAAAGCCAATTGAGGGAGGTGGAGCTGGAGCAAATGTGCTGATATCTAAATAATTTGTTGCCTGCTGACCAAAAGCTTTCATAAATGTCAGAGCTATAGAAAAGACACTCCCACGCTCTCCCCCTCCCGTCTAAGCTATACGGCCCAAAGGTCAACCGCAGCAAATGGACAAACAATGACATGCCACCCACACTAGCTCTCTCCCTCCCCCCTGCTGCTCCTGCTCCTGTGTGCTTCTCTTGCAGCATTTGGAAAGTTTTGCCCAAAAGGCATACGCAAAAATCTAGGCTCAATTGCCGTGTGTGGATTTTGCTTTTGAATTTGGATTTGCGCCATGGAAATATTTTCGACTCAAATGGGAGCAGCAATTTTTCAACTATTCTCACACAGAGCAAAATGTGTGCATCAAAAATGAGAGGATTAACATGCAATGAGTTAAAGAGGTGTTTCAAAACTGGAATTCATCTAAAAGTGCATTTTGGATTGGAATTCTCATGAACACAGCATAACTACTATACAGCATTTCTCTGCCTCGTTCATCAATGACTCAATCATTTCACCACTTTCCACTTCCGAGTGGAAAACCCACAGTTAATCAGCGTGCAGTTGTCTTCACGGAATCATTGAGTCACTCAATCAGTCAAAAATCAATTGATTGCCGTTGCCTAGCTTCTACTTACCCATGTAGTCGCATTGCAGTGGCTCCGGCGGCTTCTCGTGCAGCTTCCTCAGCCAGTGCATCAGCTGGGCCAATTTGCCGCGAGCCGTGTTCGTGCGCTCGCAGTTGAGTATGCTTGGCTCAAACTCGAAGCTGACGTCTAATTTGGTTAACTCCAATGCTCGTTGCATGGCGCTGCGATACATTTATGCGTATTGTTTATAAACTTTTTAATGTTTCTTTCTTCCTTCTTTTTCTTTGCTATTGATATTAACTGCCAGACACTTAATGTCCAACTGCGCGTCGGAGTCTAAGATACCACAAACTCATACTCAGTTGTGGATTCTTTATGTTTTGACTTTCGATAAGTTTCACCTCGTGTCTGTCGTAAATTTGTGTTTCTAAAATCAACGTATTGTTCGATAAGCCCCACAATGCCTGCCCTGTCAATCAAAATTGTCATTTTGGGTATCTGGGCGACAGCTCTTCAATTACTCATCAAAAAGTGGCGAAGAAACAGCACGAAATTTAAAGGGCACAACAAAAATCACAATAATTCACATAATTCAGTCAGGAAAAAATCCCCCTTTAATTTTCGCTGTCATTATTCATTCGTCCGGGCATCCATTGTGAACTTTTCGTGCAATAAATCAGCCATATAATTCATGCCCAGACTTTTCTACACAATAAATATATACCCAACGCAAGTTGCGGCTCTCATCATGCTAAATGCAAATGTCATATATTAATGCATATTTTCAGGCGCTGCCAATGACGTATTTTTAAACTCATATCATACACTATTAATACCCTGTAAGTGTATAGGGTATAGAAAGAGTAGTATGTTGCTGTGGCTCATCAATTGACCTAGTAAATATTTTTAAAATATTTCTTTATATTTGTAATATTTTACATATACAAATTCCCATTAAATATACGTTTTAAATCTCTTCAAGCACCTAACATACCCTATTCTAAATATTTACTCCCTATTTATCTCATTTCATTTGTTCTCTCAATTTTCTGCTTAGTTTATAAATATTTCATTCAAACCAAAGCCCTCGAGGTGCATTTCGAAAACTATTTATCGCTAATCATATATTATATATAAATATGGTTTATGTGTGCCCATTTCATGCTGCTAATTATGTTGGTTATTTATGCGCACATATTGATTGCAGTTGACCAAATTATTTGTGGTCGATCGGAAATTGCTGGCAATTATGACCTAAGGTTCCATTTGCCATCTGACCCATTATTAGAGGTCTGCAAATAATTTGCGTCCAGACAAATTTCGCACTCGATTTACGCTTTTGCGTTTGCCGTGCGAGCTCAAATCGGAAAAACAAATTTGCAACGGAAGTGCAATGCAGCAAATAGAAAATAAATAACAAACTCGATTTGCTCCAAATAAAATACAGAAAATAGAAATTGATTTTCTGTTGTTTTTTATACAAATATTTGCAGTAGTAGTTATATATAAGGAAATAAAGTGTAAAAACAATTCTTAACATAGCTCATACATATATATATATATTATATTTTAGATATATAAACACATTATATACTTTTCAGTGTTGTACACTGCCAAAACAGTGCCAGAAAGCTTTGAAAATATACTTTTCCATAACCAATCATTTCGATATTTAAATAATTTAATTATATATATTTTTTTTAAATTATAAATAATATAAAAAGAGCAATTTCAGGAAGCAGCTTTGAAAAATGCAAGTTTAAAGGTTGTAAAATACTAAAATACTCAAATAATATTCCAGACTCTGCTTAGATAAGATCCAAGTTTCTGTTTCGTAAACATAACCTAAGTTAACATTTTACTATCTCTAGGCAGGCACACTCAATTTAAATGCTATGCCCAGCAAAAGCAACAGTTCAAAAACCAACTGTTCTATATTTGTGAATGGCATAATCGAGTTTATCAGACCGCAACACATGACATGCAGAAACCCCCCCAAGTCGGGGCGCCAGTCAATAACAAAATTCCCAATCAAGTCGCACGTTCACAGTCAACCTAATTATAATTCCTAAACATCTGATAATGAGTACTACTTTTTACTAGCTGCATGAGTATACAGTCTAGGCATTTCGTATTCCTCGCTTTCGGGTGCAAACATGAAAACTCAATTTGCAGGCAATGCAACAAATTTTCAGTATGCAAATATTTTATTAATAATTAATTATTTGGGCGGGGCAGGCAACTAACAACTGCCAGTTGCCACGCCAAGTGTGGCAAGTACTACTTGCCACATATGTACGTACATACGTGACTGCGAAAGGGTTTGCAACGTGTTCTAGACGCAATTCGGATCTCTCTCTCTCTCTCTTCTATTTTTTTTATTTCTTTGCAATATTTTCACGTCAACGTCTTTGGCATTTATTTTATTTGCGCATTTCTTCATTTTCTTCAGCCTCTAACAAACTCTCCTCACGTTGGGCAGTAAAAAGTACTAAAGAATGGGTGTGATTGACTGCAAAATACTCTGTTTGTAGATACTACACACTAGATACTAGATACTCATTGCAGAATACCAAATACTAGATACTAACAGGTACTAGATACTATATACTAATAGATACTAGAAAGAGATAGCAATACGAGTAATACTTAAAGCCAATATACTCCTTCTCTCCACTTCCTGACAGGGTATGATAATGTCGCGGACTGCGGATAAGCAGCGCTGCCAACATAAAAAGCCAGTCGAGCAGCTGTAACAGCAGTAGCAGCAGTGTGGGCGTGGCAACTGCAAGCCCATAAATTTTACGTATGTGAAGGCACACACATACACCCACACACACCCACACACACACCAAAAGGGCTAAATTCTGCAGGTAAGAAGGGTTTTACGAGCCATTCTGGTATTTGTATTGTTACCAGGGGGGCGTGGCTCGGCGTAACGCCCACTTCGTGCAGCATCAACAATGACATTCGCGCATGCATTAAATATTTTTTATTGTTTCGACTTTTGGGGGCATAACGAACAAAAATTGTATGTAATTCATTTCATAAGCATATTTTTCAACACATTTAATGGCCATTTGGCGCTTGAGGCATAAATAAATCAGGACCTTAAAAAGGACATGGCTTATATACTCTTTAAAGTGGGTCTTAAAGAGGGGGCTTGCAATAGAGTATATAAAACAGTTCAATTAGGCAATTTAAATTATAAATTTCAAAATAAAGTAAAAAGTTGTGATTAGAGAAAGCCTGTCTTAGCCAGGCTGCACTGCACAAAGAAAATCAATTTTCCTTTTGACTTGCTGCCATTCCAGCACAGAAATCTTAGTTCCTTTGATATGTGTAGAAATATTATTTGATGTAGGTCAAGCAAAACCTTTTTCTAAAAATAACCTCATAGCATATGCTTAAGTAAATATCCAAGTATATATATGTAGTACATACATCAAAAGATATGACCATTTCCCGTTGCGACTGCAAAGCATAGCCACCGGCAACAAAGGAACACACACACATAGAGGAAGCATATATTGTTGCATCCCTCTCTCTCTTTCGCTGCCTCTCTCTCCCTCTCCCAAGAGAGCATTTAATTTGCAATTCCGCTGTGTGCTGAATTCGTAAACGTTAACGTAACGCACGCAGTTTTAGCTGCATTGGGGAATAAAGCCATTTGCTGTATGAATCAGATTTAAGATTTCGAATTTTATAACAATAAGGAGATAATTATATTATACAGAGCAGCATACAAAAGGCGTTTGCCAAACACGACTTGCAAGCCACATTGACTAAGCCAACGACAAAAGAGTAATCATTGTGTATATAGACATATATATATAGCGCACTCTTTTAATAAACCCCTGAGCCTTTGAGCTGTCAGTTAACAGACTTAAACTGATTTAGTTGGCCAGATGAAAGCCAACCACAGGACTAAGATGCACACAGAAAGATTAAATGAGAGCAAATGCCAGCAACTGATGCAGCAGTTCAGCATCTGCTACTCGTTCATAAAGCAAAGAAGAGTATATTCATTTGAGACTTATATTAAAAATCTTATTACTGTTGAGCTCTTCTTTTTATTATATTATGAATCGATTCGCCTACTCAGTTCAATTTTTGTTTGAGCGAGCATTATGCAGTCAATGGCGCTCGACTCTGACGCCCTTTGCTGACTCGGCTGGGCTGACTTTTTGGCTGGACCTTGGCTGACAACTCCATTCGGTAGACAATCTTTGGCAGCGCATCAAATCAATTGCCTGCGGCGCGCTCAAGGCCAAGTGCAAGTCCAAACAAATTACCCACTGATGCAGCAAAGCGAAACAAAGTGAGCAAGTTGCCAGTTAGTCGGCGAAGGCAGCTGATGAAGAGGAAACAGAAGGGGCAGAATCATAGCGTGCAAAAGGACACCTGCAGCTTCCAATTGGCATGTCCGCACGGCCATAAATTGTGATAAATGAAGTGAGCTGCCATGTTGCCGGGCTACTTATCAATGGCTGCCCGCACTATAATTTAAACATTTTGGCCGAGAGCCAACGAAGGTTACCCAGATACCCAAAACAGAGCAGCAAAAACTGTGGAGGGGGAGAAAAACAATTGTGAGTCGTGACTGTTGCTACTTGGCTTTGCCATTTAGTGTCACTCTGAGATCGTCTCTAAGGGCAAAAGTCAGCGAGAATATATTGAATTAGGTGTATTTTATGTAAAAGCAATGTTAAACTGACAATCAACAGTGCTATGTTAAATGTATGTATGAGAATGTTGATGTAAATTTTACTTTATAGCATATTTCAGAACTAGGTCTGTAAAGCAAATTCAAATAGTAAAGTCAAGTTCAGTCAGTCTAGCTGTAAGATAACAAAATATTCCTATTCATATTCACCATACTCCTTCAAATATATAACAATTAACTAAGAGAAGGAAAATATATGCAATTACTGTTAAGAGTAGCCCATATAAAAGTCTCATTCACAGTTTCATTAACTTAACAGCACCTTTTAAAAAATAACCCAATATTTATCATCACACAAATTACCTAACAGAAAGCCGCTTAAGAAGATGAACTCAGCAGAAAAAATGTGGAAAAAGAATGGGTAAAGTTATTCTCGCTTTTTTGCGTTTGCTTTCTTTACTTTCCCTTTACTTTCATGCATATGCAACAGCATCAAAGGCAGCTGCATAAATTATACGCCGCGTGGCACGCTGCATGTTGCACATTGAGCGCTGCACGTTGCGCGTTGCTGGCTGCAGCTTAGCTCAGCGGGTTGCAAGCGCCGCCCACTTTATTGACATTTTTGCCTCTTGTATATATGTGTGTGTGTGTTGCATGAATATTAATTAGGCAGCTCCTTAAATTGCTTGCCACACGCTTTGTGATATGCTCCTTCGATCAGTGGGTCAGAATTGCAGCTTGGCCCAGTCTAGGGTCCGTCTCTCTTTTCATTATTATTATTTTTGTAGGTCAACAGCAGCTGCTGCTGCAGCCATAAATTTCAAAAATTATAATTTGTATCTGTTGGCGTCACATAAAACATGGCTAATTACGAATGATGAGCAGTCGGCCGTTTATGCCACAATTTGTTAACAGTGGCCAACTGGCGACCGCAAGCAAAATGAAATGCCTGAACAGTGGGCAATTAGTCAACTCAATTTCTGTATGCGGAGCTTTATTTTATTTATCTATATAATGGGGGGAAATTATTCAAGTAAATTTGTTCTAATATATGCCAGTTATGCCTATATGATGGCTAGGTTTACTTACTAGGGATATATCTTTAATGTTGGGAAATTATTTAAGTAATTCGTCCTAATACATATGTATGCCTATATTCTCTATATATATATATACATATATATCTCTCTCGCTCTCTCAAAACTCTCTCAAAACTAAATCAAATCCTTTACGATTTTCTTGTATTAATTCAAGCGTAAAGAAGTATCTGATTTGCTTTGCATTTCTACCAAAAATTTCTATTAGCGACATAGGGAAATGCTGCAGCAATAAAATATACCATAAAACCATAATAAATGTTGAAGAAATGTCTTAAATGCCATTAAACTCAACCCATTAAATACATACAATATTCAACGGAAGCAATTATAGAAAATCTCTTAAGGGAAATTCCAAGTGATACAAATTAAGAAATTCATGCGAACGCACAATTAAGAGAGTTTGTGCCGATCTACCTAAAAGAGAGCTCACGTTCGCTCACACTCCATCTCGCTCATTCGCCTACGCTCGCAATTGGTTTATGTTGCAGTTCTTGCCTTTGTCTCTTTGCCTACTCTCCCTCTCCCTTTCTCTCTGCCCCTTGGCAGACATTGAATTGATTTGCGATTTGTATTTCGCATTGACAATGAATTCGCCATCAAAGTCACGTGTTGGCAGCGGCAGCTGTTAAATTCGCATGCAAATTGCCACTTGAAAAGAGCAAACGGAAGACAAAATACAGATGAAGATATGTGTGTAAAGATGAAAGACGAATGGGCGAAGAAGAGGGCAAAACTCATCAAACAGCGCACGAAACATGTCAAGGCAAATGTGAAAATAAAACAGAAAGACAAAACAGAGCAACAACATTATCTATAGCGAATATCTGTAAGTCTGATTGCCAGGCACAAATGCAGGCGGCTGCGGCGGCCCTTTTTAGCTGATTTATGAGCAGAACAAATAGACAAAACAATTGCATGTCAAGACATGTTGCGAGTGCAAACGGAGAGTGACCGACCAAATAAATACTTTACAAATATGAAATTCTAAAACAATACATGTGTGTACCTTTAATAGTTGATAATAATGTAGAAATTCTAGGGTATTATTGTCTGATCAAAAGAATATTTATACAAAGTACCATAACACATAATTCTAATCGTTGCATCTTCAAAGAAATATACGCATAACATATGTATATACGCATACCCTTTACACACTTTTCTATAAATACAGGGTATACAACACTCATAAATACATATGTGCAAGACTGAGCACTGCTTTTACGTAATTATAGGCTAGATCACGCAATTTCAATATGCCATACAAATTAGCTAGAGCACAAATATACCCCTTGCCTAAGTTTCCATAATTACAGAGTATACCATAAATATATATGTATGTATATCTGCACTGCAATCTGCACACTAATTAGCCGCACTTACCTTTGCTATTGGGTCCATTGGCCGTCTGCAGCGAGGACATCGGTATGGCCAGACAGTTGCGGGCCGTGGCAGCCAGCTCCAGATCCTGCGGCGGCTCAGAGCGTGGACACGGCGTGTACGCGATTTTGCTGCCGCGTCCCGGCGTCGGGCTGACGCGTGCATGACGGCCGCCGCTGGCTAAACGTTCGCTGGCCATGCCGCGGCAGCTGGTCAACAACTTAAGCCTGAAGCAGCATTCGCGACGCGGCCACTATCCGGACAGCCAGGAGCATGTCAATAAAGCTATATGTAAACGGGCGCTTTTATGGCTGCATTTGCCATGCACACACTTTGGGGAATCGCTTCAATTGAAGTAGCAGAAGAAGTGGCTGAAGAGGAAGAAGAACACAACCGGCAAGGACACGCTCGCGCTTGTTACTTTAACTGCAACGAGAAAGGCAGCAGCAGCACAGTCACAAGCAACAACAACGCATAAAAACTAACAACAAACTCGAGACGCACGCGCCCGCTACCGACGTCTTGCACTGTCAAAGTCCTGCCAGCAACTGAGCTCGCTCAGCAGCAGAAGCAGCAGCAGCCGACTGAGCAGCAACATCAGCCGACGTCGCAGTCGACGTTGCCGTTGCCAGCCTCTCATCTCACAGTCGAACAAATACCAAAGCAAGCAAGGCATAAACAATGCTCGCTCCATCCAGGGCTACCAATAGACAAATTTTAAATTGCAATATATAATATATATATTCAAATATATTATATTTATAATATATTTATTTACTTATTAATGCTTAGCTGAACTATTTACTACTTTTTAAATAATAATAAAATATTTCTTACATATGCAATTCTAAAGAAGTGCAGCAGTTTTTGTCTTTCAAACGGCAGCTCTGGCAGCCCTGGTTCACTCGTTGCTCTGCTCTCACACTCATCTACTGCCCTCCCATTCACCGCCTCTTAACAGCAACTGCCTCGTCGGCTCGAGCATCTCCCTACCCGCTCTCTCTATTTACTCAACACATGGTATCCGAGTAGACGCTGCACAACTGCATTGAGTGAGCTTTCGCTTTGTTTTTGTTTTGCTTTTGTTTAGTAGCTGTGTAAAAGCTGCCAGCTGCTGTTGATTGTTTGTGCTTAATTCATTCATTAAACGGCGTTTGCCTGACTCCCTGTATTTAACAGCTGTAAAAGCTATACTTGAGCTCTTTGAGTGTAAAGTATGCAGAGTGCTAACAGCTAACTCAAGAGATTTTCCAAACACTCTTAAATGAGCTGAAATGAGCTGCTTTATTTAGCTGCAGTTTTACTACTTAAACATATGCATATGTGCATAAATACTAACAAGAGTTTTTAAAAATGTATGTATTTGTCAACTTATAAGCGCCCTCTATTGTGAAACATATAAACTAATAATTTTAAGGCTTTACAAGCAGAGCTCGTTGTACTATAAGAAAAGCGATTTGTAGAACATGAAACATAGGTGGCGCGACAAAGTCCACACAATTTTCGGTATAGCTGCATTGGCTTAAACCTAGATGGCGCTAGTAAAATTACGCATACGCACTGTGCAACTGTAGTACTGTTTATATACCTACTTTGGAAATGAAAATGAAACATTGAAAGTAAACAACTTTGTTATCTTATTTGTATATTCTGTTTTTATTGGTTTTTCAGTTGCCTGTTAAATAGAATAGAATTGTCATTAAAATTGTTTTTAATTTTTCTATTTTCTGTTTTCAGTTTTTTCTTTATATTTATATTTATTCTTGTTGTTGGTTTATGAATTTGATTTCGTTTACGTTGATGCTTAACTGATTTGTTGTTTTATTAGGTATGCACCTTAATATTTGATATAATGGAAAACGGTTCTATTTACCTGCTGTTACAATGTGGTATAAATAGTATTCAGCTAGATTCGGTTTTGGAAATTTCTTCAGTAATTACAAAAGAAAAGGTTGTTTTTGGGTTTCTTCTATATTGTTTCTGAAATTTGTTAAGACTTTTCGTTTACAGCACTTAGAAGTTACAGTTTACATAAGTTCAGTTGTTTAGGGATTCGATTTGGGATTTCTTCCTTTCTATTTTCTGATCTTTAAATCTTTTTTCGTCTTGCCAAAAATTTTGATTACTATATAAGTGTGTGTTTGTTTGTGTGTGTGTCCAGTGTTGTTAAGTGCTGTCTAAAGCAATTCTGTTTTTGTTTTTTGTAGACTAAATATATATCCATATACTCGTTATATATATTTGCTCAACATTTAGGATCTTTATAATCGGTATATGCTTAAAATAAACAGCTTATGCGCTGTGTTTCCTTCATTTTCATATTTTCAATTTTAATATATATATATTTTTGTTGTTGTTTATTTTTCTTCTTAAAATTCGATGCCGTTGTTGTTGTTGTTGTTGTTGTAGCTGTTTGAAGAAAATTCAAACAATTTCGCAGTCCACAAAATGTTGCAAAAACCCAGAAATTTTCAAGTGTGTGTGTGTGTGTGTGGTACTGTATGTGTTTGTGTGTGTTATGCAACAAGCTGGCAATAAATATACAGTTAAATATGTATATGTGGAGTTTGGACTATGACAAGGCAAAAGCTTACAAACAAAAATGTGTTGCCTGCTCTTAGGCTGAACTTAATTACAAATGTGTTGCCTACTTTCAGGCTGAACCAAAATGTAATTTACTGAAGTATTAAATGTAAGTAATGTATTTCAACGCTACTTAAACATTAAGTTAACCTTTAAAATAATTTTAATAAATTAATAAAAATCTAATTTTGTTAGCTGTTCCACAAAATTTGTCTAAAATATTTGAAATTTTCGCTACATTTTTGCAATTTTTTTTTTTAGCTTTTCTTTAAGTTTATTAATAACACACATACACACGCACACATTCATACACACATACACGCATACTCACACAGTCGCACACACACAGAGTTTGTATTTTGCTAACGAAAAATTTATCGAAGTCGATTTCGAAAAGCTAAGAACGTAACGATTTCGCGCGTGATTCTAAACACCAAAACCAAATGGTGGAACGTGCGCAATTGAAACGCTAATGACTCTTACGAAATGCGCAGATGGAACAGGCTAATAACTAATACAAAACAATATCTATAAACATAAAGCATAACTATAACTAAATATTACTTGAGCTATTCAAAGAAATTTGCTAGCAATGTATGATTCGATTGACTATATGTGTATATATATAGATATATATCTGTTCTATTTCATATATAATTTGCTTTAAGTTTGAAGGCCTACAATTGCTTTTAATTCCAATTATATATTTTGGTTTTCTTTAAATATTCTTTGCACACTTAGAAGTTTGGCTGAAACTTTACGAACTATGCACAACATCAATATCTGTATCTGGGATGTGTATATATATGTCAGATATATTATCGATTATGTTTAGACACCAATGTTTTTCTCTATGTACAACAATCGAAAAATATGTTTAAAAATTTCGAAAATCCCTTTCGAATTAAGTTTTTGAGAAATGGAAACAGTATTTTGTTCAGTGCATACTAAATATTGTGTTATTACGAGGGCTGTTTAAGCTTTTGGTATAGGTACATATGGTTATTTGTATTATTATAGTGTTAGACGCATATATTTAGACATTAAAAATATGTTTTTATATTTTATATATATATATTTGATTTACTTCTTGCAACGTTACACTGAAAACATTTTTATAGGTGGTTGTTGAGTTTTTGTTTTAGTTTGAGTTTGAGTTTTGGTTACTAAATTCATGGATAGAATGCGGTTCCTCTCGGGATCATCCAGCGCGCGTGGAAATTGTTTTTGGGATCTGTGAGCTCGTCGGCCGTTAGTTGGAAGAAGAAGACGTTGTTTGTGAGAAATGTTTGCTTTTCTGTAGTGTGACCAGATTCGTTAGCGAGTGTGTTGTCTGTAAAAGCCAATCCCAACAGAAAATACCAAAAGTTATGAAAGTTAAACCGAAAAAATACCAACAAAAAAAAACGAGAGAAAACACAATTTGTTATTTGTTGTTTCGAGGTTTTTAAAATGTTTGTGTATTTTTTAAAGAAGTTTCTGTTTAGCATACATGATGTTGACATATACATATGTATATATATATATATATGCATATATATATGTGCGTGTATATGCCTGCAAATATTGTAATATTTAACGTTTGCCATTGCAAAAACAGAATTTATAAATATTTAAGACATTCGCTTTTGTTGTTGTTGTTGTTGTTCTTGTTACTTGTTGTTCTCCTCTTCTTTATTTTAATATTTATTTTTGCTTTGGTTTTGTTAGGCAAATTAGCTACAAATTTGTTTCAAATGGTTTATTCAATTCTTTCCTTTGCTTTTGTTAACGTTTTCCGCCGCATTTGCAAGGGAAATGCATGAGCCAGAGTTGCCAGATCGTTGCGAAGCTTAACAAAAATCTCTTGGCTCAAGTGTTGTAAAGTGTTTTCATTTTTTGTTTGTTTAGATAGAAAAATTCGTGTTTTGTTTTGTTTGTTTTTAAAGTTAAATTTTGTTTAAGTTTTAAGTTTTGCTTTCTGTTCATATAGAGACCATCCGATCGCATTTACATATATAACTTGCATTAGTTTAAATTTTGGTTTTAAAACTTGCACAAATTTTCACTACAAAATTTTAGTTTTTTTCTCATTTTTGTTTTGTTTAAAAAAAGTTATAGAAAAGTTGATTTTTGAGTTTTTTTTCTCTTTGCTTGCGGAACTCAAAGATTTCGTTCCAAAGATCAAGCAAACCAAAGCTTTCATTATATATATAATCATATTATAGCCGAATATTTATAGTATTATATATATATATATAGGTTTTTATATATATTATACTCACAGTTGGTTTAATGCAGTGGGAGAAGAGAAAATAAAATATGTATGAAGAGGCGCAGTTTTGTAGTAGAGTGTAGTGGATAGTTACATACATATATAGATATATGGAGAAGTGATAGCAGAGTTCGTTCAGCAAGAGCAACAATATATAGCTGGAGGAGAGACGTGGGAAGAGATAGTACAAGAGTTCAAAAGAAAAACTTAAGCAGAGGTTTGCAGAGAAAGGAAACAAGGAAAACGCTTTTTTTCGATATGAAACTAAATTAAAGTACAGTTGTGTTCATTTTGCTTATCAACTTGTTGGTGGCAACATTTTCATATATAATTTGCTTTTCGCTTTCGTTTTTGAGGTTAGCTTTATAAGTTAGGTTAGGTCTGGCTAATGCGCGCCGACGTTGGGTACAGTTGTGTTTGGTTTTTCATTTTGTTTCTTTTCTTTATCAATTGCGTGCATTGTTTCAGGATTCATTTATCATAAGCTCACTTAACTTAACAGAAAACCCCATACATATATAGACATATTATTATATAGGCACATATATAATAATATATGATATATATATATATAACTATGTATTTTTACTATATTTATAAATATTTTTAAGTTTCTTTATGCTGCTGTTGTTGCTTCTTCTCCTTCTTCGTCGTCTAGTTTGCTATTAAGAGTTGGCTTCTTCTCCTTCTGCTGATTCTTCTTCTTCTACTTGCTGTTCCTCCTTTATATATATATATATAATTTTTTATGTGTGTGTTTGATGAAATCTTCTTCTTGCTCTGCTTCTGCTCGGTCTTCGCATATAAATATTTAATTTGTATATTCTTTATAATAAAATTATGTTAATTTATATATATAAATATATATATATATATATATAGGTATATATACATATATATATATATATATATATATATATATATATATATATATATATATATATATATATTTATAGGTTAGTTTTAACTTGTTTTTGCTTTGCTGCCACTTAATTTGCTAGAGAAATGTGTTTAGTTGCTGCGATTTGCTTGTTAAATAACTTTATGCTGCCTTTATCAGATATCTCAGATATATATATATATAGATACACATACATATATGCATATAGGAATAATATATATATATATATATATATATATATATATATATATATAACGCTGTCAATCCGTTCAAACCTGCTAAATCAACCCAAACTCAGCGCGCTAAGCTGCAACTCTGACCAGCCAGTTAGCATATATATATATATATATATATATATATATATATATATATATATATATATATATATATATATATATATTATATAGTTATACACATATATATATATATATATCTATACACATATTGCATAATTTTAATTTAATTTTATATCGAAAATGTATTCTTTAGTTGGTTTTTTGTTTTTTGTTTTTTTGGTAATTTTTATTTGTTTTCTTTTTTGTTGTTGTTTGTTTCTTTATATTTATTAATTTTAAATTTAAATATAATTTAATAAGAAGAATTTGTTGTTGTTTGATTTTACATTATTTATAATATATATATGTTGTATTTATAATATATTTTATTTCTGTATGTGTGTTTGTGTGTGTGTGTGTGTGTGTCTGTGTGTGTTTATGTGTGTTTGTGTGCAGAGCTGTTGTTGGTGTTTTTCATTTTCTCATTTTGCAAAAATTACAAATTTCATTTTCTTTTTCTTTCATTTTTTATTATTATTTTTGCAACGAATTTCGACAAATGTTGTTTATATTTGAAACAATTGAATTTTTGTTCTTTTAACAGTTCTCTCTTGCCTACAAAGGTCGCCGCCGCCAGTGGGCGCTGCTGTCGCCGCAGAGAGCGGGCTGGCTGCGCCGCCGACCCACAGAGGGCGCTGCTCTGCGCGCGGCTTACACAAAAGTTCTGATTGTTTGCTTGTTTGTTATAGTGTGGTATGCCTGTAGTTTAAGTGTAGTAGTTTAATTCTTTTCTTATAACATGCTTTTGCTGTTTGTTGTTCAAACGGTGACTTCTTTAAGTTTTGCTGTTTGTTGTTGTTGTTGGTTTCTCGCTTTTCTTTTTGCATTAAAATTAAGTGTGTTTTGTTGTTGTTCTTGTTGTTTGTTTTTTATATAAATTTTTATGTAATTTTTTCTGGGTTTTTCTCATTTTTTGCTTTGTTTAAATTTTCTTGCGTTTTGCGATTTTTTGCTTCGTTTAGTTTAAGTGTAAAGTTTTTTTGCTTTTATAAGTTTCTTAAATGTTTTTGTTTTTTATGTTTTTCTTCTTCATCTTCTTCTTCTTCTGTTGTTGATGTTTTTTGCTTAACTCTTTGTTGTTTTTTTAAGATCTTTTATTGGGGTCCATAGCAACAGCGCGGCGCGATGTTCTTGCGCACAGCTACAGTCTTCGTCAACATCTTAAAAAAATAGAAAGGCTTAAAAAGAAATAATTTAACGCTTCACTTCGATGTCATCATAGTCACGAATTCTGCAAAGAAGAGGAGAGAAGGAGAATGCGATTAGTTGGGGGGATAATTGGATAAGAACTCTTACAACTAATGCCCTGATTCACAGTTCTTTGCCATGAACCTGTGCAGTCTACAATGAAGTCTAATTTATTACTGCAAACTTATAGATCTTATTTATGGGTTAACATAACTGAAATATTTACAGCCAACATTTACCCTGAACTTGTTCAGTTCACAATGAACAACAAAGTTTACCGTTGCACCAAAATAGCTAATCATTACACAGAGCTCGCCATGAGGGGGCTGCGCCCGCCCGCAAATAGATGTGTCGTACGCCAAGAGCACCTCCCCAGCCGAACCAGAAGCCAACTACTCAATAAGACAAATGAGCTAAGTCACAAGATGCGCTGCGACGCGCTGAGTGACTGACGAAAAGCTGTTCGCGCGAACAAGAGCGAGAGCAGAAATCAGGGGGAAATTTATTAAGTGCGCTGCCAGACGCGCCAGATTAAAAGACCATATAGATATAGAGGGGGGAAAACAGGAGATAAAGCAATAAATTCGAATTTCGAATACGCTGCGGAAATGAAATTTGGAATATATGCTACTGCTGGAAACAAGGAATTGAAACATGTGCTATTCCAAGTGTTCCCAAAAGATATTTTCAACCAATTTTATAGTTAACTAAATCTGATTTAGTGAGTCTTATCTCATTAAATTACAGAATAAATAAGACTGCTGCCCGCTGCTCCATTCAATTCTATTGCATTCAAAGTATATCGAATCTGGAAACAATATGAAAAGTGTATGGACCCTCACCACATACCCTATTCCATTTACTGTGCTGAGTGTGTGTGCCAAAAATAGCAACTGCAATCAGAGCAGAAGGTGGAGAAAAACGAGACAAAGAGCAGGCGAGATAAAGATGAAAAGTGATCCAAGCGGCATGGTGCAGCATTGTTCGATTTGAACTGTCCGTTTTTCTTTTCCTGATAAAGCCGGCAATCAGTATAAACTTGGCTGTAGCACTTCATTAAGGGGCTCTGGTGGGTGGCGCGGGAGGAGGGCACTCAAATTGGCAAACGTTGGCTGATGAAACGATTCCGGGGCTGTTCGTTCGTGTCCCCGATTTATCAGGTGTTTGCATGCAGCTCCTAAATATAGACAAGTGACTGCCTCCACACACACTCTCGCACCGCCCCCTCCTGCATTTGCGGCGTTGGGGCTATTGTTGTGACTATCTCTCTCTCCCTCTCTGCTTCTAGCGCTTGTGGTCGCGCGCATTTTTGACATATTTGTAGCATGTGAAAAACGTTTGGCCTCTCGACCACAACAAATACGTAAGTCACAACATCGCAACGGACCACGTCACATGGCACCTGATTGTTCTCAAGATGATGCTGTAATTCATCTACTCACGGGTTCAACAGATAATTGGGTTTATATCAGAGCGGGTGAGGCGGTTGGAGAGCTCTATGTTTACTTAATGTTCCTATTGTAGTATATAAGCTAATTACAATTGTGTGTAGACTTATGCTCAAGCAGTTCCAGAGAATGTGGAACAAAGAAGCTTGATTTTGGTCCCTCATATTGTATCTATTCTACGTATTGACTTATGTCTAACTGCTTATATTTTCATGTTTCCACACGCTTCTTCAGATTTTTCTGCTTCTCATATCTGTTTCATTTCCAAACTGTTCCATTTGCATTATTTAATTATCCACAGTGCTCTTCATTCACACTCCACACGTTCCGCAACATTGCCAATTCATTTTATAGATTGATAAGAAACAGTTCACTCCATTTTCCCGTTATTAGTTCACAATCTCTAAAACTGTATCATAAATTCTATTCTCCATACTGTCTTTATATAACCCATTAAGATTCCGCGCCTTTCGCTCGTTAAATACTAAACAGTTTTAAAAATAAAACGTTATTCGCGGCACAAACGCAACATTCGCCAAAAGTTCAGGGGCCACGCCCCGCACAACCTTTGAGGCCTTTCCATTTTATTATCTTTCACAATATGCAAATGTTCTTTTGCTGGAACCCAGCCCAAATCGAATCAGAAATTGACTTTTCGTGTTGGGCCTTGACATTTCGCACCCTTTTTTCCAACTGAATTTTCTTAATGTGGTTTTTTGGGCTTGGGCTTTTCGTTTCTTCTTCTTCTTTCATTTGGCAATTAAATTAAAATTAAAACTCTATTTAATAGTGTTATAAAACGCGGAAAACTTTTGATTTTCCTACGATCGCTGCTGGGCCTCTTGGCTTCTGTGGCTCTGCTGTTTATCTTTCGTCGTTTTGTTTACATTCGCCAAAGCTAACAATTTTCCCTCGTTCCTTTTTCATTTGCCATATTTTATTTTGCCGCGCTTCTGTGCTATTGCTGAATTTGTTTTTCTTTTGTATTTTGCTTAACATTTTATTTGATTTTCATTTCGGTTTTTATTTTTCTCCTTTTATTTTGCTGTTCGCCTATTTTCTGACAACATTTTTATATTTGGCCGTGGGCCAAAGTTAGTCTCATCTTTGTGTGTGCATATAGCCATTATACAGGGAGAAGTCGGGGTCCGGCCCCATTGTTTGCGCCATATAATTTTCAGTTGCCGTACACCCACCGTCGTTACCAACAAGACAACAATAAAGACTTTCGTTAATTGGCAATAAGCAAATGGCAACAACTCGCATTTATTTATGTTATGCTCATTCTGCCATCTAGTATATAGAACACCGATATGTGCATATATATATATATATATATATGTATATATGTATATATATATATATGTATATGTATATATATATATATATATATCTATTTGTTCGGCTTCTTGTCGGTCAATGTTCAAACAGCTCGCCAAATTGCCTGCGAGCTGCCCTCTCGCTCGCTCCGCTTCCTACTGCTCGTTCTATTCGCATTTCTTTTGTTCTTCAGATTATTGCACAATATTTATATTCGATTTTAATTGTTGTTGTCTCGCTTAAACATTAAACATTAAACATTTCACTCTGCGTAGGCAGCGGAAAAGCCCAACAAGAAATTATCACCCAGCGTCGAAGAAGAAAACAGCTGACAAGTGTGCAAAGCGACCATGTGAGTGCGTTGCATAGCAATCAGCTTTGTGTAGTGCAGGGTACAGTAGGAGAGAGGGAGAGAGACTTGCAGAGCCAGCTTGAAGGTGGAGAGAGGACAGAGTGAGAGCAGTGAGTGAGTGAGTTGATCAGAAGACAGAAGGGAGAGGGAGAGAGAGAGAGGATATTGCGCTATTGCACTCACTTTATGTCTGTGAAAGAAAGAGATAGAGAGATGACACGAAAGTAATCACACTAGATTTATGCAAAATCGTTGATGGAATAAGAGAGAAAGTTGAATTAGAGTAGAGCGAAAGAGAGGAGAGGAAGCTATTGAAGTAGCATATTATATGAAAAAGAAATTAGAAAGAAAAGAAAGTGGGAGAGAGAAGGATGCAGACTATACAAGTGCACAATAAAATTTAGCTTCTAATAAGCCTTCAAACCCTAAAAAGAACGAGGCCAATTAACTGCCAGCAATCAGCAAAAAGTCCAATGACTTGTTAGCATTTTGAGCACTTGTAAATCAATAGTCTCATATGACAATTATGACCCTATTTCAGATAAGATTTCAAGGGAAATAAAAGCCACAATTTACAGTCAATAAACCCAAAAAAAAAAAAACCAGACTATTATAGATTATAGTCTCAAAGTAGTTTTCGCGCTTTCCAACACCTAAAAGTGATTGATTCACTGACCCAATCGATTGTCAGTGCTATTTAGGCTCTATAATCTGATAATTTGTAGCTTTTTTCAGCTCCCTTTACTTTTCATCTTTGGGCTAGCAAATAGGTGTTGTAGCGCCTATTTTTATATTGTTTCACTTGGTTATTTTTATGTTCAGTTCATAAATTGTTTGTGATTAATCTATTTGATCCGCCAAAGATTTTTGCGCCAAACGATTTTTATTTGAACTTGAGGCAGAAAACAGCTCTCGATAACTATATACATATATATATATATATATATGCGTGCATATATATGTATCTGTGTATTTGGCCGACATCAGAGAGAGAGAGAGAGAGAGAGAGAGAGAGAGATCGCATTATTTCGGTATTTGTTGTTTTTCTAAGTACAATCAAAGCAGACGAGCCGCAAATCTGGGCAGCGCAGGTGCCGAGGGGCGGGAACACCTATGCGAGACGCAGCATGAACAATATCTTAACACCTTGTTTCTATATTTTATATATTCCTCCTAATTGTTGTTGTATTCGTATTCGTATTTGTTTTTTTTCTGCTTGGGGCTCTTGCTCAATTGAAAATTCAATTTTCAAGCAATTAAATTAAATTTCGAAGAATACACTAAAAGAATACAAAATTGGCTTACAAAGTAGCCGGCTCTGATTGACTGATTGATGCCCTAGACCAAAGAATTTTTATTTTAAATTATATATCAGAGATCATTTAAAAAGGGAGTATAGATTAAGAAATGTGATATAAATATATTTAGATCCTTTTTGTTAATTTTTATAATATTTTTTAGATCATTTTTGTGATCTTTTATGGAACTCTAAATAATTTTCAACTTTTTAAAAGAAACTTACATAAAAATCATGACGGAAATTAGCTATAAATGCATTAATAAGATTTTTCTAATAGAATTTAACTATAACTGTACATAGGGCCCGTATGAATTCATTTCTAGAGAAACCTTTTAAGTTGATTAATTATATCAAAGAAATTCTGTAGAAAAGAGATTCTCGAGAAGAGAAACAATTTGTGAAGTAATCAGAAACATCAACAATTACAGGGTATCTGTGCTAGAGGCCATCTGCTGCTGCAAGTGCAGTGTCTATAGAGACTTCGTAGCACGCACTAATGAATCAGTTTATAGCAAATATCATGAGTAAAAAGTAACGAATGACAAAACATGTGCCAAAGTGTGACTCAAATATATATAGTGTGACTGTGTATGCGTATGTGTATACTATATATATATATATGTGACAGCTATCTACAGCTATGCGATTGTTTTGGCAGCGCAAAACGCATAACCCCAGCCATAAGTCAATTGCCTAACAACAGCAAATGTTGTGCGAATATCCAATTAGTGGCCTGACATGACATGACAATAACAACAACAGCAACAACTGCAACACGACACGCGACAACGCCGCTTAGGCGTCCTTAGTTCAGCTCATAATCTCGGGCCTTTGCTTACCTTCGTAATTGACCTGACCATCACCGTCGATATCAGCCTCACGGATCATCTCATCGACCTCCTCGTCTGTTAATTTCTCGCCCAAATTTGTCATCACGTGACGCAACTCGGCCGCTGAAATGAAGCCGTTGCCATCCTTGTCGAACACTCTGAACGCTTCCCGAATCTCCTCTTCGCTATCGGTGTCCTTCATTTTGCGTGCCATCATGGTAAGGAATTCTGGGAAGTCAATTGTACCGTTGCCTGGCGAAAAGGGAAATTTAACATCAAATTAGTTTAGTTTTCATTTAGAAATTTAGCTTAGCAATGGAATTATTAGCAATGCAATTCGTATTCATTTACCTTTCTCTCACCTGTCCCCACACACTCTCTAGCAAAGTTCAGCCCACACACACACGCCCACATTTGGTGTACCTGTCGGCTATATCAACTCAGGCAAATCCCTTTTGCGTTCGCACACAACCGAAATCCTTTCACAGCAGATTTCATATTTGACCTATGTCTCTAGTCCTGCTAGCTGAAAGGATTTGCCTTTTATTTGCTTTTTTTCCGCTGCACACGTGGCGTATGTGCAACATTTGTGACTTTAGTGCTGAGCCCGTCGCTGGATAAGATAAGCCCAGCAGCAGCAAAAACTTTTCGGAGCGGCTCACAAATGAAGTGACCTCCGCCGCTGACTGCCTACGAAATGCCAGTTAGACTAATTGAAAAAGTTTCGCTTCACATTCTCTATTTAAAGTTTTTGTTATTTTCCCCCCTCGCTCCTTGTTCTGCTCATCGTTTTTATGTCTCTCCATTGGCCAAAAATGTGAAACTTTTGCTCGTGCCCAACCAGCAAAACTTTTGTGTCGAACTCTTGAGGCCTTAATTGTTATTGACTTCGGCAAACAGGGCGTGGCCGGGTCGAAAAGGTTCCCTCGTTTGAGCCATGAACTGTGTGGCTAGTGTATCCAACTAATGTCTGCTCCTTTAATGGTGCGTTCACATTAATATTTACACACAAACTTGTGATTATACAACTGTCTCGAGGGGTTGGAAAAGTTTAAGAGCTTTGAGGAATTTGAGGAGCAAACTTTCTCTAAATCACTTTTCTTCGCATGTAAAAGACGTGTGAATGTTAGAATTTAACTAGCAGATAAATCATGCGCAAAATCTTATCATTTATGTATTATTTTATATTACATTTTTTATATTTTATATTCTATTCCATATTTCTCTATCTGTCTCATAAATATATTCACAATTTCACATTCTAGCAAACTCCCTTCGCAATCGTAAACGTTTTACTGGCTGGTCAGCCTTGTAACTTAACTTTCCATATCAAATTAGTGTTGTTTAACCGTTATAATTCACCAATTCAGTGTTAACAATTGTCAACATCTGAACCCACTCGCCTCTAGCTGCGGTATTAACCCCATTTTGTGCTTTTTCGCGAACAATCACTCATTACAATCAATGCTACCCACATCGTTTAGAAAACATTCCACAATTCACACCAAATGTAAAATTAATGTTTAGCTATCGTATTTAATGGCCCCACACACACACACACACACACACACACACACGCATAGGCAGTCAATTATTTCAAGTTCAAATACAAATACAAATCAATTCACAAGTGTTACCTTCCAGAGACTCCCGAGCACAGCCGAAAAACAACTACATTAAAAGCAAAATAAATAATGAAATCTTAAAAAAAAAAATCGAGCAATTAAAAGCGAGAAAAAAATACAGAGGCGAAAATGTGCTTTCAATTAAAGCACACACAAGTATTATTATGATTATTGAATGGAACATTTAGAAATAATAAGCAAGGCGCAAGAGTATCGGCTAAAGCACATAAATCGGCCAATAAAGAGGCGCCAAAAGAAAATACAGCAAAAGTGCTGCAGCGTTGGCAATACACGACTTGCAAATACCCGTCCAACCCTCATATATAGTACATATATATATATTACATCTAATTATTTATATTCATTATATATAGCTTATATCATTAACAATTCAAATCTGGCCCGACAGCCCCATATACTCTGCCCACTTAACGTGGCGAGTATAACAACAAATATTATATGGAAATATTTCTATTTAAAAACATTTCGCTTTTGACGCGAACTATGTCGCTGATTTTGGCTAAGGATTTCCCCAACAAAATCAAAATACAAGAAACGAGCTAAATGCAAATTTGGGGCCATTTTTGTGTATAGGCCAGATATAGCTTGTGTAGCTTATATATAGCTATAGATATATATCTATATGGCTGATCGACTTTTAGACGCGCCTTAGACAGAAACACTTTTTGACAAGGCTCATATGATTTTGTTGCTGATGATGATGATGATGATGATGACGCGCCTCTTGCCAATTTGTGTTGCCAATGTCTGGTTGCCTGCTTGGTTTTTGGTTTCCATTACCTCTAGAGAGACGAGTCACACTTCCTCTATAATAATTCTATATATATATATGTGTGCATATATGTATATATATATACATATATCTGTGATTCCCGCCCGCCTTGTCGTTTCGCAACGTTGCGCAAAATTTTTTCTTGCAGACAATTTAAAATTTTAATAAGATTTGTTTTTTCTCAACGCTAAATTTAGTTGGGCAGACGACTGAGGGGGGCATGCGAACTCTTTATAAATAACACATTGGGATTCCTTATATATCTATGTATATGTCTCTGCTCAACTCTCATTTGCATAAAGCTGGACAATTGCTAAAACTTCCAAAGACAACTCTCTCTCTCTCTCTCTTTCTCTCTCTCTCTCTCCTGCTATCTCTCTCTAATGGCGTCGTTTGTATGCAGGCGTGCAGTTCTTTTTTGGACGTCGCCAACAAAATTTTAAGTAATGAATGTTCAATGTTTCCGTCTGCTGTGCACAGACTGCAAAAGTTGCACACACGAACACGTACATAGGTGCATATATATATATATATATTTTATATAATTTGATGCACGAAATGCCAGATCGTAAAATAGGCGAGATAATCGCTATGTAAACCACAGTAACTATATAGGAAAAACAGACATGTGAATAAGCTGAATGAGTGCAAAAGCAAATATAAATGACTAAACTAAACACTCTATATAGTATATAGTATATATATATCTACAATATTTAAGCAAATTACTATAATTAAGATGGCTTTTTAATGACTGTGTCAGACAGTGTGACCAGCCTCGTATATAATATGAATTTTTATCTTTTTCGCAAGTGCAGTGAAGCAGAAATTTTATTTTTCAAACGAATAAAAATAATTTTTTTTTTAGTTTTGAGAAAAGTAAATAAAAGTGACTAGAGATGACATATGACTAGATAATATAATATACTATATATAATTTTTAATTATTTCCAGCAGATAAAGTGCGAATTAGTTTAATAAAATTCAAACACTTAACACAGCTATAAAAATATAAATAAAATAAAAAATCCATAAAAAACTGAAATATTTCCCAGAATTTAGTGAGGAAACAATCAATAGTTTTGGAATTCCAGCAACTATAAACATTTAAATTTGCAGCCCAAATATTTACTATATAAAAATCAGCAAAAATAATTGATATTTATATACTATCATTCACGTTTGAATAGCTTTAAAAAACACACGTCAATCATTCCCATTTGCAAACACGCCCATACATATGCACACACACATGCACCTACTCCAGCGTTCGCAACTTCTTTTTAACAGTAGCTCCACACGCTCTTTCTCTCTCCCACAGCTAACTTGTGCTTGCAAAAGCCACTCTCTTCTCATTTGCCTTGAGCCAAGCAACAATCTATTTTTAACTGAGAACGATAAGCATCAGTCAGTCAGTCAGTCAGTCAAACCGTCATTCACGTGCTCCTTGTGCCTCCTATCCTCTTTGCTCAGCTATCTGTTTGGCGCATGCGCTGCTCAGCGCGCCTTCTGTGCAGACTTTGCCCTGGATTTTTCATCACATGCGCATTCTGCACGTGCAAGAACAATTACTATTGTGAAGTAACGACGCCAGCAGCACTGTCTCTGCAGACGAAAGCAAAGAGTGGGTGAGTAATAGCTAACGGCAGCCTCCGCCTCTGCCGGCGAATGTGTGTAGCTTTACTTCGGTTTTGTTGCCTTCCACGACAGCAGCGCAACGCTGTCAGAGTAGCGGTAAAGAGCAGAGAGAGTGCTGGCTATTATTGTTGTTGCTTCTGCCGAAGTGGGTAACTTCAGCTCTGTTCTGGAATTCTTGTCGCCTTGCACTTTGGCACAGCAGCTGTAGAGAGTAAATTAACAGCTGAGAGAGGGAGAGCGCTGGCAGCTTTAGCTATTGTTGTTGTCTGTCGAAGTAACTTCAGTGCTGCTCTAGAATTTGTGTCGCCTTGCACTTTGGCACAGCAGGCAGAGCAGCTGTAAAGAGCAAATGCATAGCAGAGAGAGGGAGAGTGCTGATAGAAGAGAGTGTTCGTTGTTGTTGTTGCCGCCAGCTAGCGGATGTGGGTGACTTGATTTCGGTTTCTTGCATTTCTATCTCCTTACACTTTTTACTTGTTACGCTTTGCAGTTATCGCGCTGCTTCTATGTGCATGTGTGTGTTTGCGTGTTTGCTGCTGTTGCTTGGGTGGGGCCTGTTTATTTTTAAGCTAATTGTCGAGCTTTGAGCACATTATGCAAAAGGCAAATGTGCACACACAGACATGTGTGTGTGTGCGCCATGCATAAAAAAGTGATTTATAATTTGTGAAAATTTATATAGCCCGCAAGAGCAAAAACAAATTATTCTCGACACATTTCACAATTGCTAAAAATACATATAAAAAGCCACACGAGCGGCCGCACCACCACTCTCACACTCACTCACTCTCTCTCTCTCTCTCTCTCTCTCTCTCCCACTCGCACTGGTTGGAAATTGTGCAGTTGTTGAGCAAGTTTTTCGTGCAAAAGGTGAAAAACCTCAACGGTCGACACATTTGGCGGCGTCTATCGCTCAATTTCTTTTTGAAAAAGAAACAAATTCTAAATATTCTTATTTTCTTATATTTTTATACCCTGAGCCCATTGAAAATGGGAAATCAGGGTATAATGTTTTTGTGAAAATGTATGTAACAGGCAGAAGGAGACGTCGCAGACCATACAAAGTATATATATTCTTGATCAGCTCGATGAGCTGAGTTGAAATAGCCCTGTCCGTCTGTCCGTCCGTCCGTCCGTCCGTCCGTCCGTCCGTCCGTCCGTCCGTCCGTCCGTCCGTCCGTCCGTCCGTCCGTCTGTGTGAACGCAGCGATCTCGTAAACCACAGAAGCTAGAGAGCTGAAATTTGACATGTATACTCCTGAATACCATACGCTATACGAGTTTTTTTCAAAAATTCGATAACTCTTCCCGTTCTCTTTTTATCGATAAATTTCGATAACTTTTCGTCTCTTTTACGTACCGTAAGAGCTAGAGACCTGAAATTCACTATATAGATTCCTGTTGTGAATGCAGACATTTTGTAATTTTTGGTTTTTGGATGCCACGCCCCCTTCGCCCTAAATTTGCAAAAAACGCATTTCAAATACTAGAGACTTGTGCTTCGGCACATACACACATATGAATAACATAATCATGCCCTGAAAGTTTGAATCAAAAAGTCCTGCTAGAAAAAAAGTAATTAAACATTTAATTTCCCATAGCGTAGGCGTCTTGCAGCCTAACCGCAGTCGCTACGTCAACTGCGCAGTTGGCAGAGCGCGTGCTTGAGCGTGCGTCTGTGTGTGTATGTATGTGTTGCTTGCAATATATATGTATGTAAACTAAGCATAGAATATTTGAAGTATCGGCACTTCGCAGGGCTCAGGGTATCTCTTAGTCGAGCCGTCTCGACTAGAGCATTCTTACTTGTTTTTTTTTAGTTTTTCCCAAAATTTTCTTTTAGATTCTTTCCCAGTTTTCGGGTATCTCTCAACCACCTTTTGTCAAGAATCCTGTGTGTGCATTTCTGACAACAACAACCAGAATATGAACATTAGCCAGGCAAAACAACAGGCCAAATATTTTCTAATCTATTTTTAATGGCTATGACGTGTTTTTGTTGCATATTTTTAGCCGATCGCAAAAAGAACGAAAAAAGCTGAAGGAAAACACAAAGAATTTCTTCGCCGTTGTCCGTCTTTCGTGTGTCTCGAGATCTATTCACAATTTGGTTGTCTGTCGATCTCGTTCAAGAATAGATCCATAGTTGAGTATATAATTAGCCTCAGAGAGGGCAACAAAAAAAGAAAAAAGGGTTCAAAGCAATTAGCATACAAGAACTGCTGAACCAGAGCTAGTTCAAGAATTTGCCCAATTGAACATTGATTTACCAATTGAACTATTAGGAAATCGAAATAAGTGAATAATAGATTCAGTTCTTATCTTATTGTTCTGTTGTTAAAGTTCCTATATAGATCTATTATTTAAGCCTGTAAAACCCTATGAATTCGTTATAGAACGCAGCACAAAGAGGAATTGCAATACACTAAACATTTAACCTTTTTTAACCCCTATATAATATTATTTTGAACTCACCATCGGCATCGACCTCGTTTATCATATCCTGGAGCTCAGCCTCTGTGGGGTTCTGTCCCAAGGATCGCATGACTGTGCCCAATTCCTTTGTTGTGATGGTGCCATCGCCGTCTTTGTCGAATAGCGAGAACGCCTCTTTGAACTCAGCAATTTGTTCCTCTGTCAGCTGATCGGCCTGCAAAATGAAAATATGAAATATTTGCTCAGTTTTCACTTTTCTTTTGGTTTTTCGTTTTTTTAAATACCATAATTTAGCTTTCGATTGAACAGACTTAGACTTGCTTCAATGTATTTTTGATAATTAATTGCTGTCAAGTTTATGAACTGTTTATGAATGATGACACAGACGACGACTACTTGATGTTGTTTCAATGCCAACATATGGGTAGACAACACGATTCCATTTGTACATATCGTGTATATATATATATCGTGTATATTTCATATATATATAGCAAGTATTTCTGGGCCTTTTCATATGTGTAACGAAAGGCTACTTTCCCAAAAATTCATAGGAATTATTAAAAACTCAAAAATAAATTTTCCAAGTAATTTTTCATAATGCCCCATTCAAACTTTCACAAAATTTTGTAAAAAATAAAAAAATGTTTATATAAGATTTGTTTTTTTTATATTTCTAATAATATCCAGCATTTCGGATGAAGGGGTTGGAGTAAGATTTAAGAAACTAAACTTGTAAAATGATCGGAAAAGAAATTTTCAGAAAAATCTCAAAATATTCCAAAAATTGAGCTTCTTTGCAATTAAAAGCGACTAAAAAATTTTCTAGGAATTGTTTTCATTATATATATTATTATATTTATATTTAACAATTCCCAAACCTAATCCATACTTATTAACTGTCTACAATTTAGGCCATGTGCGTCAATCATCAGTCAATCATGGCTTTATACACTTATGCCAGCCATATCTGTAGGCATATGCGTATCGAGTCCGACAGTCATGACAATTGTATCTATAAGAAAAACTATTTGCAATTATAATACTAAGCGCGTTTCTCTCCACCGACCGTCCAACCCCACCCCAACGAAACCATAAAAAGAAACAAAAGAGAACAATAAAAATGTTTAGAGGCAAATATGTCGAAACATTCAGTCGAGAAGAGACGTCAAAGAAAAAGTGGGCTTTGAATAATTTCGCATATTGTTTGCACTCAACAAAAAGGCGCCAGATACGCCAGATATATGCATATATATATATACAGTATATAAGTATGTGTATATAGAGATACAGTTGTTCTCATATCTCAGCAATGGTATCTCGAGAAAAAAAGGTGTTGGGTTCCGCTGACGTCAATTTACTTTTATTTTTTAAGGGGCCTCAACTTTTGTTTGAATATATATATACCTAACTGTAGCAATTTCAAGGTGTTTTCGGATATATTACATTATAGTAAAGCCCTTGCACCAAAGCTCGTTTCCGACTCTAATTTGTTTTGACAGACATCAATTCAAATATTTATATATGTGTAAAGCAAAGCGATAAGGTCGGCGCCCCTATAAATATATATATTAGTGCTACGACTCGCATATCAATAATATTTATGATTACTTTTATAGCCTACGTCAGCGACAAATTGTTTCAAAATCATTTTTATATTTATTTCTATTCATATTCATCATATTTATTTATTTTTTATTATATATTTGGCATTGATTGATTTCGGAAACTAAGCTCGTAATGCAGGTAATGCTCCTAACTTCCCTTTTTAGATAAAACGCGAAAACGTAATACTTTGCTAGCTCTATTAAGTCTCACTCCCATTTCAATATAATATGAGATCATATGGGGTAATCGATGAGCTAATCTAAAGATCTAAAGCAACTGAATTCATTCAAGTAGTATAATTTATATTATTATTATAAAAATTCTGGATCCTGTCATTTATAAATTAATAGTTATTGCTAATATTCAGTAAATATACGTTTTCATAACATTTGTTCGATGACGAAACCCTTGAAATTAGCTATATTTGTATCTAGAGATACATCGAATTTTAACTTCTATGAGTTCATTGCGCATTGCTCATTGTGACTCAATCCAAATTCAATTCTAGATGAAATCAATCTCAAAAATAAAGCCTCATTTCAGAGCAATTTAATGTAGATTAAAGCATTTCTTAGATTTTAGATAAGGTACATTATATAAGACTATATCAACTGACATATCGCAACATTGTTTTACAGTTAACCGAACTATCTCAAGTGCAAAGTGCTCATGGCTGGGGCAGGCAGGTTGACTCCATCAATAAACCTCAATATTTACTATCTAATCAATTTACGGGCTAAAAACATATGAAAAGTCACCCAATAAGTAGACACACTTCTAATTCAAGGAGAGTGTTATATAAGCAAATGTTTGCCGACTATATATATCTGTACTATAGCAGGGTATGGGCAACTTCCGCTGAGCTTAGCCCATAAGCTAACGTTTTCAATTTTATCTAATCGTTGACGATTACGATTTAAGAGCGCCAGTTCCATATAAATTTATATGTATATATAATCTTTAACGATCAGAAATTAAAATACTTTTAACTGATTGATAAGCAATTTTTATGGAATTTTAATACAAATGAATAGATTATGTGGAAAGCTATTGCCAACAAATTGTTGAAAAATGGTTCTTAAAGATTTATAATATGTATAATATATTCATTTAATTTATTGTATTTTTATATTTATATTTTAGTATTTTAATATTATCTTTAATCATTAATTTAATTTGATTTAGCTTTTTATATAATATATATTTTTATATCTTATACAAAAGTACTCTTTTAAATTGACTTTGTCCCACTGTATCTACTGCTATATGTGTAATGTTGGGCGTCAATTGAATTTGGGCTTTATCGCTCACCTAGATAAAAACACTTTTTTCTACTCTATTTTTACATATAGATTATTTAGTTTTTGTGTGCCCAGTAGTAAATGTTGTTATTGTTGTTGATTATGTCATAAAACTGTGAGTCAAAGCGCCAAAGACAGATCAAAGCTCAGTCATGTTGCCTTATTAACAATATGGCAACGCCACCCACGCGTGCAGCGTAACCAGATCGCGGCCGCTGCCTAATTGTCAAGCCTTAAATTGCGCGTCCAGCTGACGCCCACCTAACGGCACCTGGCAGTGCATATGTGTGTGTGGGTGTACACGAATGTGTGAGGCATTGCACATGTGATCCAAATGAAGCATAAACAATACTTTTAATGGCTTTCTCTAGCTACCTATCTCGCTCTCTCCCCATCCGTCTAACTGTTTATTTCTCTCGCTTGCATTTGGCGCAGCCAAAAACCGGCAAATTGTGGTTTTTATATTAATGAGTTTTAGCAACAATTTTTGCTTTTCGCAACTTCTTTTGACAAGTCGAAAAGAGAGTTGCCGGCTCGAACCGGTTAACAGTGGTCTTATGATGTGTACATGCATGTAGAGTGTGCTTGTGTGTGTGCGCAAGAATTGCTGTGCTAATGTCAATGTTTTTTTTTTCTTTTGTTAGCGCTTTTGATGAACTCAGCCAAATGACTCATAAAAATAAAAGAAAAGAAAACAACAGCCGACATTGAGCTCAACTTTATCCAGAGGAAATGAAATAACAACAAACCAACTCCAGAGATCAGCCCCAACTCCCGAATGAATCACATTTAATGCAAAACAAAATATTGAGCACGTAAAACGATTTGTTTTAATTAAAAGCTGTTTGCATTGTAAAACAGCAAAGGGAAAAGCAACGCTAATTAAATTAGCTGTGGGCGGGGGGTGGTGGGATCTGTGTTGACTGCGTGTGTCTTCTCTTATCAGAAAGCAAACGCAGCAAGCGCTAAAACCAAATAAAATAAAATTAAAAAAAAAAAAAAAAAGAAAAGACATCAGTAAAAAATGGGATTATGTGCGGTTAGTATGGCGGCGTCGCCACGTTTGGCGTCTGCGGCGAAACAAAAAATGTAAAAGAAAGGAAAATAATTCTTTTTTCTCTTCATTATGCTGCACGCTGCACACGTTTGGCCCGTTACAATGAAATTCTTGTGCGAATGGCAAAGTAGAACAAGCAGCAACAGCAACAACGACAACATGGCCATACAGCAGCAGCAACAGAAGCCAAAGCGAAACAGCAAAATAACCGCAATGCGGCAAATGAAACGGTTATGGAAGAAAACAACAAAACGTAGGCGCCGCAACCGACCAACACGAGCGACCGCCAGAGAGTGTGAGAGAAAGAGAGCGAGAGCGAGAGCGTAAGCCACTGCGAAAACGCAAAAGAAAGCGCACGCAGATAAAAGTGCGCGGCCAGAGAGCCAAAAGCGACGCAGTGCGAAATACGATTGATAACAAACGAGAGAAACGACACGAAACGAAGCGCAACGCAGCGAGGCGCAAAACTGTGTGAAACGGTTATGGCCGAGCGAGAGAGTGGGGAGAGCAAAGGCTAGCAGATGCGCGCATACGAAACGGTTAAACTGAGTAAGACAACGCGAAACGCGACAAAGCAACGGCCAGTAAGAATTCCAAAAGCCCAAGAATTTTTGCCGTTTGCCTTTGCTCATTTTTGCTTATATTTTTGTTGTTGTTACTGATACACGTCAAGCGTGTCTAACCTCAATTTTTGCGGTAAATAATGCGAAACGAAATACAATAAGAAACAAGTAAAGAAAAAATGCCGGTGGCGCTGCTGCTGCTGGAAGCGTTGCTACAGTTTGTTGTTGTTGCCGTTGCTGATGATCAGTGCTCTCTCGCTCTCTTACAATTCGTCTGAGTGTGCAAATAAATGCTGATAGTGCCGATTGGCAACACATTTTTTTTTCGGCTGCTGCACAAGGCAATGCACACGTCTATAAGTATTTGTATATTCTTATATATATGTATATGTATATATATATATATGTATGTGTGTGTGATACAGCTGGAAGTAGAGCCGCTGCGACGCCTTTTGAATGGCGCAAGGGGCGCGCCGGTGATAACGAGTTTTTTTTCTGCTCGCCTTAAAGTTTGATTAATATGGGGTGGGGCGGTGCTAAATGAGCGAAACTTGTTTTTTCAGTTGCACCCTTTCAATAATACTGGAATAATTGCCCAGGGTAGACCTACTTTAGTTGCGTGTCAATTATTAACCTTGAATATTAATATACATATTTCTATACACATTTCCCATTATTTTGACGTATTTTACAGTATTTGTTGAACTAATACAAGGAAATAAAATGATTTATCTATAGTTATAGAAAAAACAATAGGCAATAAAAATAAAATTAAATAACAAATAATGACCACATTTTTTGTAGATTTTATATGATGGAAAAATTCTGTTTGTTTATATATTAAGAAAACAAATTAAAAAAAAAACAATGCTATACCTTTTTTAATTTTTCATATTTTAGATAATTATTTAATATGCAAAAACTATTTGTTATATTATATTAGTATATATTTTCTAATTTTTGATTTAAAAAATATGTAAAAACAAATTTCTGTTTTTTACTTTACTTTTTTTATAAATTGAAGAACATACTTTTTTTAAAGCATATATTTGACTTTTATAATGCAAATAAAATTTATATTTTATTATTATTATTTATTTTTATTATTTTGCGCCTAGATAATTATTTAGAAGCAAATATTATTTTGTATATTTATATTATTTATTGAAAATAATATAAATTTTAAAAGTTTGTTGTTTTTTATTTTTGATTTCTTTTAACATGTCTCTTTTTTATAATAATAATTTTTTAAAGAAATTTTCCTGTTATTTGCGTGCTATAAACATATTTGTATAAGTCAACAAATTCAGCTGTTTATGCAAAATTAAGTTACACATAATGTTTATCTGGCTTATTTAGACAATTGTAAATTTTAAAAAATAATAACGTTATCTAAATATGATAAAGAAAATTATATTCTCTGCTGACGCTACGCAAAGGTGAGTCATTAAAAAACTAACCCTCAGTGTCTTTTTTTTTTAAATTAAAAATAAAAACATTTAGGGCAGTAAAATAAACGAGTTTAAGCCCAGGGGTTGCTTCGAGCACGGCAGCTGCTGCAGTGTTAAGGATCAAATGTAATCCAATTGGACAAGCGCAAGTAATTCGCGCTGACACACACAGTCACACGGACACACACACACTCATAAGCGAGAACACATGTTCAATTTGAGCTTTGTGTCTTTGAGATTTCGCCAATTTGTTGAAATTTCAATGGAAATATTCGTGTAAACAATGAGTGAAAGGTGGAGAAGAAGAAGGGGCACAAATTGATGAACTTACCATTTTTGTTGTTGGGTTTTTGTAGTTGTGTTTGGAAAGAAATGTAGCTAAAGGTTAATCCGCTGCTGCAGCTGGCGGCGACTTTTTTGCTATTTGTTGGTATGTGTGAGTGGAATTAACGTGGACGACGCGCGTTCAACGTTTAACTTGTAAATTGATTTGCGTTTTAAGCAAATTTACTTTAATAACACACTGTAAAGAGCGAGAAGAAGAAGATGGTGTTGAGAGTAATGCACATTGGAACGGGAGCAACAACAGTAGCAAAAAAATTCACACACACATACGCGCGCACGAAGAACGCGAAGAACGAAAGCAGCGTCGTTGCCGGCGGCGAACACAAATGAAATGAAGGAAATCAAAGAGGCAAAAAAATAAAAGAGGCGACAAAAATGTTAACGTTGACGTCGCCGCTGGCAGCGACGCTGCTTATTTTCTTCTTTTTTATATTTTATTTTATTCTTTCGCCGTGGCAAATTTCTTGTTGCTATTTGTTGCTCTGCCGAATTTTTGTACAAATTTTTTTTCTTGCGTATTTTTGTTTTTCTATTGTGCGATATAATTGGCGAAACACACGCGCGCACACTCGTTTAAATACATATGTATGCAAATTGCCCGATTTCGGTTTATACAAATATTTATATTTGTTTAATACATTTGATTTTTCGTGAATTTTGTGTGGGCTTGTTGCTTAGCCTGACTAGAAGTCCCCTCTGCAACTTTGTTGGTTTTTTGTATTTTTACAATTTATAAATTTTTTTATTTTTATTTTTTTTTTTGTTTGTTTGATAATTTTTCTATTGTGGGTAACTCACGATCTTAATCAGAACTTGCGTCCGTAACGGTTGACAACTCAATTGTAACTGTACCGTTTAAAAACCGTTAGCGTACTACAATAAATTCGTGGTGTTCAGCTGTTGTTCGGCTGCAAAGACAATGTTAACTGCTGGCTGTTAGCTGCTCAAATGAGCTGCATTCGCTCTCGGTGCTGCTCAAGTGAGCTGCTAGCCCGCTGTTGTGCTCACTGGTACTGCTAACTAACATTACTGCTGTTAATTTACGCTCGCACAGCTGCAAAGCAAGCAGTTGAGCGAAACGGTTGTGGAGCGAAACGGTTTAGTCGTGCTCACCATTGCGTTTTCTCGTCTTCGTCGCGTTTGCTGCTTGGCGTAAACGCATTAAATAAAAAAAGGGGCAATGCGAAAAGAAATTTTGAGGACAATTTTTGCAAACAGTCGCGCCGGCGCCTTTGTGTGCAAAAAAATTAAGTACATTGCAGTTGGAATTGTTTATATTTTTGTTAGTTGAGCGGGAGCATTCATAGCTTATAACATAGCTATGTTGTTAACGGTTATTTTGACTGTGATCTTTGCTCCACACATGCTAGCATGCATATGTACAGTGGCTCACAGCTTATTTCGTGCAGGGGTGCAAAAAAACTTCAACAGCGTGTACCTCTTAAACTATTGAAGATATCAAAAAAATTTAAATGTAGTTTTATTTAGTGGTCATTTATAATATATTTAGGCACTTCATTGTTTTTCTTACTTATAAAATAACTATTATAACTAAAAAAAAGGAACATCAGTGTCTTTTTCTATGTCACAGCTTATTTCGTGCACTGCACTTAACTCTAAAAATAATTCTAAACAAATTAAACTAGTATTTGGTGTGACCTCCCTTTTGTTTAATCACCTCTTTCATGCGTGTTTCCATCGAGGAAACCAATTTTTTGGTGACTTCAGTAGAACCTTTTCCCCATTCTTCCAGTAGTGCATTTTTAAGGTAATTTTTATTGGAAATTTACATTTTCCGGATGGCCATGTCCAATATTGCCCACAAGTTTTTTAACACGTTAAGGTCAGGAGACTGGGCAGGAGAATTGACCACATGTGGGCAATTCCAGATCAACCAGGACTGGACAATGCCGGATTTGTGTTTTGGGTCATTGTCTTGATAAAAACGGAATCGACCCTCTAGACCCAATTTCTCAGCACTTTGAAGCAAATTCTCTTTGAAAACTGATAGATACATATGTCTGTCCATTGTTCCTTCGATGAAAACCAGGTTTCCAACTCCAGAAGCCGCCATGCATGCCCAAACCATGACACTGCCACCGCCATGCTTTATAGTGGGCTTTGAGTTCTTATTATGAAGCTCGATATGTGGTTGGCGCCCAACATATTGCATCCCATCCGACCCAAAGATATTGAATTTGGATTCATCAGCATATATTATCTCGTTCCAGAAAGAAATTGGGCGGGAAACATGATCCTTGGCAAATTTAAGTCGACACTTCTGCTTTTTCCCATTTATGAATGGCTTTTTTCGAGCAACCTGGCCATTAATTCCTGATCCCGTAACACACGACGAACTTTCTCTGCCGAACATTGTTTTCCCAGTTCTTTCTCAACATCCGATGCCAATTTTGGTGCCGACAATTTTGGATTGGCTTTTATTTTTCTCATAATAAGTCTCTCCTCGGCGTCAGTGAAAATTTTGTTCGGTGCTTTTCGTCCTTTATCTGCCACCCGATTTTCTCGAACAAAGCGCTGGATGATATATTTCACTGTACTGGGATTCAACTGAACAATTTCGGCAATATTTCGCTGGGATTTGCCATTTTTGAAATGAGATAGGACTAATTCCCGCATCTCAACCGGTGTACGTGGACTCATTTTTGTAATTCCCAATAAAACAATGTACCCAAGTGTCACCAGATCCATTATATCGAAAAAACTTTGAATAAACATGTAGTTAATGGATAGAACTTAAAACCGTGACAAAATCACGGAAATTTTGGCAATAAAGTCATTGAAAGTGCAGTGCACGAAATAAGCTGTGACATAGAAAAAGACACTGATGTTCCTTTTTTTTAGTTATAATAGTTATTTTATAAGTAAGAAAAACAATGAAGTGCCTAAATATATTATAAATGACCACTAAATAAAACTACATTTAAATTTTTTTGATATCTTCAATAGTTTAAGAGGTACACGCTGTTGAAGTTTTTTTGCACCCCTGCACGAAATAAGCTGTGAGCCACTGTATGTGTGTATGATCTTGGTCGCACGATTGAGTGTTTTTTAACAGTGTCTTGGACCTACGCAAAGCTTTGCATACACATTTCTATGTTATGTTATGCCATTCACACACATGCATTTACAAGCATGTATTAGTTTTTTGCATTGGTTCGATTTTTGGGCTCTTCTTTTGGTCAATTTCTACCCCTCGTTTTTGCACTCGCCTTGCTGCTGTTTTTTTTTGCCGCAGCAAATTGTCGCAATGTGTTTTTTCTTTCTTTTGGCGCAGTTGTCGTCCAATTCAACGCATGCCAACAAGTTAAGTATGTTAACCTCTGTAAATTAGAGAAGCAGGGGGTGGAGGAGAGAGGGAGAGGGCACAGAAATGAAGTAACAATGCAGCAACTGCGACGGCGACTGCGACGCTGACGTCGTCATTGGCTATGGCGACAGCGACGGCGACGACAGCAATGCGCCATTTTTCGCCATGAAATTCGGTTAGGGACGTCTTTCGCTCTACGTCCGTCAGTCAGCGCATGCATGTGTATGTGTGTGTGTGTGTTGGGTAAACATTTTGCAAGCCAGCGAAGCCCCACAAGCCGCAGCCAAAAACCATTTTCTCTGCCTCCTTTCGGCGACTTGTCAAAGCTTTCGTCGCAATGCGTTCAAACTTGCTGAAAATTCATTTGTTTGCCTCTTCATTTACAGTTTTTTTTTTATGATGGAAGTTAAGCATAAACATAAATCCGTTATAATTTCAAAAGCTCAAACAACTTTGGCGTGTAAAATTGGTTTAAAGGCAGTTGAAGATTTTTGAATAGGTTTTTTTTTAAATATATGTTTATAGAGCATATATATAGAACAGTTTTCTACCGCGTACCCCCATTGAACTTGGCTTCTATGAGGCTTACAGTCTTCTTATTTGCTTTTTATATATAAATTTGTATGCCAACTGTGAATTTACTTAGTTCAGCCTCTAACTTTTGAGAGTTCTGCAAATATTGAGTTAGGCTGCTGATTTAATGCCTACTTATCTATTATCTTAGCTTACTATATCATAACTTTGAGAGCTTATACATTTCTTCAAGTTCTTAAGCCATTAAATTGCACCACAGGCCATTAAACATTAACATTTTACTTCCATCTCCTTCATCTGCTTTGTGTGAAGGAAAATAAAAGCTAATTACGAGGGCACATCTAGCCATAAAACAGCCAGAAAATTCTCTGTGTGAGCTCGCTAATTGTCAGCGAAATAAACGTTCGCAATTACGCTGGGTATATGGCCGAAATGGTCTTTTAATAGAGCCACTAAAAGGTGATTTCCTCAGTTCGTTTCGGTGCCTTCCATAAGTACCACCAGAAGTTGACAAAAAAGCCCATTAAAGCCGCTTTTATGGATGGCTAAGCGTTTAGAGTGAAAAATTAGCGAAATATGTGAGGAATGTGAAAGGAATATATATAACATATATATATATATATGGGCATATATGACATTTAAATATTGTAATATATACTGAAAGTCATGTTGCTAAAAGCTGATGCTATTTAAGATCCTTAAACGGAATAAAATGTATAATTATGTTTCCCAATTCTCGAGATTTTAAAGTAAATGAAAAATCACAATTCGGAGTTTCACCTGATACTTCGCTCTCAGAATATCATTGAGATTAGTTTATTAAGTCGTATGTAAAGTGAAAAACAGTCTATATCTTGCCAGATGCTTCAAACCTAACCTTAAAACATGTACAAATATTTCCCATCTATGCTCAGTTTACTTCTTCTTGCTCTTCCTGGCCTTGCGGGCCCGCTTGGCCTGATCCTTGCGCCACTTCTGCCAGTATCTCTGGATCTTGCGGGCGGCGCGATTCATCATGTAGAGCATAATGCGCTGTTGCTGCTTGCGCTGCTCCTCCTTCTCGTATTTGACGACAATGTTCTTGTAGATGGCCTCCTCCTTGCGATAGAGCGCCATGAAGTCATCCAGTTCCTTTTTAGCTACTTTGTACTGATCCTCCAGTTCGAGATTCTCGCGCAGCTTCTCCGTCACACTCGAATCGTATTTGTGCAGGATGTTCTCCAGCTGAATCAGCAGTTTGCTTCTGCATGATGGAAGTTGGTATTAGATAAGGATTTAACTTATCTGAAGTTTTTTTTAACAGAGTTATCTCAAGCATCTCTCATATATTCAAGTAGCTCTCAGCATATTCAAATATATAAACTTCAGCCTTGGGCATGAATTCTTTAAAGACACTTATCTTAAGTTCTAAGTTCAAACTAGTATAGCTATCCGATTATTTCTTCTTTGATTTTCCCTGGTATAAAGCTTCTCGTTTTTACTTACTTTTCACCGCGTATTTCCTTTTCCTTGGCCGCATTATTTTTGATCAGCGTTTCGAATCTGACTTTAGCTTGCTCCAGCTCCTCCTCCAGCTCTTTCTGCCTTTGCAGGCTGAGCTTGTGATTCTCGCGCAAAATGCGACTGCGTTTTTCACTGCGGGGCGTGAGAGAGGGGTGGAAAGTGAGGTGTGAAATCTGTAGGTGGCATTGTGAGGTGACTCACATCTCGTTTTGGATCCGCACATTGTTCTTCCACTTTCTGTTGGCCAGATCGCTCTCGTGCTTCTCGAGTATTACGAACTGGGCGCCCTGCTTCCAGCGCAGAGCCGCATACTTCGACTTGAGCTTCTTCTTGAACTTCTCGTTGCGCGCCTTGGTCTCCTCGCGCTCCTGGTACATCACGTACAGCTGTCGTTCCATGTTTATCTCGGCCTTCGAGGTGCGCTCCAGATGTCGCTTGGCCACGGACACAATCTTCTCGAAGGCGAACAAGATGGTCTTGTCGTAGACGGACAGGTTGTTGAGGAAACGTGGAAAGAGTTCGTTCATTTTGTAATTTAGGTGGAAGTAATCGATAGTCTGCAGTATATCGTAATCGAACAACTGCTTATGGATCGTATCAAATTTCTTCACATTCCGCAAGTGCTCAATCGCCGGCTGATAGAGAGTGCCGCGCAACTGCTCCTCCACAATGTCCAGATCGGCGACCATTCGTGGCAAGATCAGCGATATCTTGATCCGGCCAAGCGAAGTCTCCAGAATACGCAAGACATTATCGATCTGCACCTCACGTATACGCGCGAAATCTGCGTGGAATCGAAACCGGAATTGAAATCGAAATCTCGAATCCGAATCTCTCCTTCTCCAAACTCACCTTCTGCCTCAACTGGCTCAAGATGTAGCATCCTTGAGTCTAGTTTTTACCTATTTGTATAATATATATGTCTGTAATCCTACTCCTATATCTTTTTGTATATATTTATGTATATTTGTATATATCTGTGTACTTATTTTAAAGTGTGTATGTTTGTGTTTCCGTTTGAGTACTGAATTGTTTTTCCCCATTCTGGCTGTTGGGCAAACAAACTCTGTTGCCTGGCTAACTTGACGAATGTTGCTAGGTAACAGCAACTATTATATTTGTATAACTTTATTTTTATACCCATTTCCGAATCTGAAATTGATATATTGGTTTTGTCCAATGTCTCATCTGCTGCTGATCTCTAGCTCTGCCTGTGGCTCTGCTTCTGGCTCTGCCTGTGGCTCTGCTTCTGGCTCTGCCTGTGGCTCTGCTTCTGGCTCTGCCTGTCGCTCTGCTTCTGCCTCAACTGGTGCTCAACTGTATATTCTCTACCTCTAACCTGACTCAACTGTTGCTGATCTCTTGCTCTGCCTGTGGCTTTGCTTTGTCTGAGTTCTGTCTCTGCCTATGGCTCTGTTTCTGGCTCTGCCATTGGCTTTGCTTCTGTCTTAACTGTATATTCTCTGCCTCTGTTCTGACTCAACTGTTGCTGATCTCTTGCTCTGCCTGTGGCTTTGCTTTGTCTGAGTTCTGTCTCTGCTATTTGCTCTGTCTATGGCTTTGCTTGTGGTTCTGCTGCTGGCTCTGCTCTGGCTCAGTTCTGGTTCTTTCTATGGCTCTTCCTTTGGCTCTGCTCTGGCTCTGCTTCTGCCTCAACTGTATATTCTCTACCTCTAACCTGACTCAACTGTTGCTGATCTCTTGCTCTGCCTGTGGCTTTGCTTTGTCTGAGTTCTGTCTCTGCCTATGGCTCTGTTTCTGGCTCTGCCATTGGCTTTGCTTCTGTCTTAACTGTATATTCTCTGCCTCTGTTCTGACTCAACTGTTGCTGATCTCTTGCTCTGCCTGTGGCTTTGCTTTGTCTGAGTTCTGTCTCTGCTATTTGCTCTGTCTATGGCTTTGCTTGTGGTTCTGCTGCTGGCTCTGCTCTGGCTCAGTTCTGGTTCTTTCTATGGCTCTTCCTTTGGCTCTGCTCTGGCTCTGCTTCTGCCTCAACTGTATATTCTCTACCTCTAACCTGACTCAACTGTTGCTGATCTCTTGCTCTGCCTGTGGCTTTGCTTTGTCTGAGTTCTGTCTCTGCCTATGGCTCTGTTTCTGGCTCTGCCATTGGCTTTGCTTCTGTCTTAACTGTATATTCTCTGCCTCTGTTCTGACTCAACTGTTGCTGATCTCTTGCTCTGCCTGTGGCTTTGCTTTGTCTGAGTTCTGTCTCTGCTATTTGCTCTGTCTATGGCTTTGCTTGTGGTTCTGCTGCTGGCTCTGCTCTGGCTCAGTTCTGGCTCTTTCTATGGCTCTTCCTTTGGCTCTGCCTGTGGCTCTGCTTCTGCCTCAACTATTACTAACTATAAAGGGTCTGCCTCTGATCTGACTCAACTGTTGCTGATCTCTTGCTCTGCCTGTGGCTCTGCTCTGTCTGAGTTCTGTCCCTGCCATTTGATCTGCCTATGGCTCTGCTTGTTCTGCTGCTGCTGCTGGCTCTGCTCTGGCTCAGTTCTGGCTCTTTCTATGGCTCTTCCTTTGGCTCTGCTTCTGCCTCAACTGTATATTCTCTGCCTCTGACCTGACTCTTGCTCTGCCTGTGGCTCTGATTTGTCTGAGTTCTGTCTCTGCCTATGGCTCTGTTTCTGGCTCTGCCATTGGCTCTGCTTCTGTCTTAACTGTATATTCTCTGCCTCTGTTCTGACTCAACTGTTGCTGATCTCTTGCTCTGCCTGTGGCTCTGCTTTGTCTGAGTTCTGTCTCTGCCTATGGCTCTGTTTCTGGCTCTGCCATTGGCTCTGCTTCTGCCTTAACTGTATATTCTCTGCCTCTGATCTGACTCAACTGTTGCTGATCTCTTGCTCTGCCTGTGGCTGTGGCTCTGGCTGTGTTCTGTCTCTGCCTGTGCCTCTGCTTCTAGCTCTGCTCTGGCTGAGTTCTAGCTCAATTTTGGCTCTGCTGCTGGCTGTGCCTGATTATGTGTTGCTCTTTGATATATGATCACTTAGTTGACAAAAACTCACTCTGGAAATTTCTGCCTCCAACTTAGACTTGAGTCGAGTGTACCCCATTTCACGCTGCTTTCGCAAAGGGTATAAAATCGCAGTCTGTGAGCTAAATATAGCATTGCGTATGCCGCCTTTGGGCGTGGGTGTGGCGCACTCGCGTGGGCGTTTGGCTGTGCTATGCAAAATTGTGCAAAGGGGCGTGGACTGGGAAGGGCAACAGCGAGGAGTATGTATGTATATGTTTGGCAGTTGGCTTCAGTTGTATTTGGGACCTTGGCTCTAGCTGGCTGGCTGCCTGCAAAAAAGTTGTTGCAAAGGGATCACACAGAGTGTGGGGCCAGAGGGGGATGGGCTGCTTGCCTAGGGTGTGGGGTAGCTGGGGGGATGGCGTGTGTCGCATTATGTCAACTGGCGTGGCATGAATGATAGCTGCGACAGGCAACGACAACTACAACTGCAAAGCGTTGCGGAGGGGCATTTCCGTTGCCTGAATGTTTGTTTGCCAGGCGAACAGGCCTTTCAAGAAATGGAAATGGAAATGGAAAATGGAATCGAGGCACCAGCACCAGCAGCAGCAGGAGCAGGGCGTGTCCTCACAAAAGGCAAAGCGTAAACTTTCATACAAAGCGCTGACAACAAACAAAATTACTAGAAAAGAGGTGTACGGAATTATAGGCCTCAGGTGCGAAAAGTTTTGTTTGTTTGTGTGTGCGTGAGTGTGTGTGTGGGAAAGTTGAGAAAATGTGGAGAAAACTTAAAGAATAGATTGCCATAGTCGGTTTGCTGTTAGCTTTATGATGAGGCAACTGAAGATAAGGGTATTTTAGCCATGAAATCTTTAATATGGCAACTACTACTAATGCTAATACATGTACCTATAACAATACTAAAACTAATATTAGTATTATATATAGATTTATGCTTGTATTCATGCACATATTTGTGCTAATGTTAATACTAATGCTAAAGATAATGCTAATGCTATTGCTAGTGAAAATTTTTATACTAATACTTATATCAATATTCTTATATACTCGCATTAATTGTTCCCATTAGTACTCATGCTTTTACTAATAGTATTAGTCTAATACTCATCCTGCACTCACAGCTCAACAGATATGCCCACATATACCCTCTATGCCTATAACCATATTCAGCTTTGATGTTTCCATTTCGGTAAAGTCCTCTCTTCAATTTGTCAGTTTACAGTTATTTTCCAAATGATATGTTACCCAAATAGCTGCAATCCAACCCACTATCCCCTTTTCTCTTTTGTTCTATTCTTTTTCCTTTTAAACGTACGCCTATTTCCCCTGCCATGTGACGCACAATTTGCAGGTAACATGAAAGACCTCCAAAAAGCACACAGACACGCGCACACACATGCACCCTTGCGCACCAACACACACGCACACACATACTCATACAGACAGATTTACAGTGTTCAAACATAGCGCAGCAATAGCTGCTAAAAGTCAACTCGCATAGAATGAGAGAGACTGAGAGAGAGAGAGAGAGTAAGTGTGAGTGTGGGAGCTGGCGAGGACAGGCAACCGCAGTGTCAGCTGCGTCAGCGTCAGTGCAACAAGTAAGAAGAAGCAATAGGTGAAGAGGTTGAAGCAAAACGTACAATAATATGGCAGTCAAAGAGCAAGACAAGCAACAACAACAGCGTCGTAAGCCAAGCAAAAGTCGAAATAACATTTTTTTGTATAAAATGCTGCAATGCTGACGAACAACAAGAACAACCAGGTTGTTGTTGTTCGTGTTGTTTGCTGGCAGCGAAAGCGAATGCGTGATAAAGATGGTAAGAAAAAGCAATAGCAATGGGACAAGCATGAAAAAATGACGCATAAGCAGCGGTAGGAGCAGCACGCAGATAGAGAGAGAGTCTAACAGAGAGATAGAGAGAGAGAGAGAGAGAGAGAGAGCTCGCGCCCAGATGTATGCAGCTGGCCTCGCCTCGCCTAACGCTCGTCTGCGTGTGTGTTCGTAGCAAATGGCCATGTAAAGCGGCACCGCAGAACAACGTTAACGGTACTGCAAAGAATGTGCAGCGCAAAGCAAAAGCTAACCAATAGCAGCGACTCGCTCTCGCCACGCTCTCTCTCTTTAGCTCTCCCAGTTGCTAGCTCTCGGCTGTTGCTTGGCCCACATTTGCCAGGCTCAGCTGTGGCTGATTTTTACCGTTTCGGCTGCTCATTATGTCGCTGGCGTTGACGTCGGCATCGGCATCGGCGGCGGCGTTGGCGTCGCCTTGGCAGCATTCCTGCTTAATGTTATATATTTTTATTGTCTTTACTTTATTTTCACGACTAGCTAAAAATTCTTGCTCTGCTACGCTTCGCCTGGCCGCATTGCAGTTATAAATCTGCGGTTTTTCCCTTCTTTTTTGTATTTTGCATTCGCCTTGGTGAATTACTTCAGGGGGCAATGAGTGCCTGCGGCCAGGGTTGCCAGCGCATAAAAAAAGAGGTTAGCTGTGCGCCTTCCAAAGGGCATGAACAGTTCATTTTTAATATGTTTTCTCTTCACTCATGAATAATTTCTGATCTATCTGTGGGTTTCTCTTCGTAAATTCATGCATTCGGTACCTCTTAAAATTTTTATTTTAAAATTGAAAATGATCTATTAAGATTATTTACATTTTCAATATTTTTTTCTTCATATATATATTATTTGTAAAATATTTGTATCTTAATATATTTTATCTTTCAACATTGTTTAAAAATACTTTTCTCTATTTATTTCCCACTTCTACACTACAGATCCCACATACTTGATAATTCAGCTCGAGTATAAAACTTAACGACAATTTTCAACATTTCTATTTCCACTTGCTTGACTTTTGCACCCCCTGCCCCTCGCCTATTTAAAAGTTTTCATTTGAAAGCGTTCGCTTTGCAATTCTCTCATAGGTTCCACTTGGGTTTTCTTTCAGGACTCGAACTTTTGGTCTTTTGGCCTTTGACAGCGTCTCAGCCATTTGGTTGTTGCTGCTTTTTATTTTATTTTTTGTCTCAACCTTTTGGCTTGTAATTTGAATTTTTTCAACTGTGAAGCTACGCCGCCCGGCCTCCCCCACTTGGGCTTGATTATGGGCCACAAACTTTGCAGAGTAGAAGAGTTTCTGTTATCTAATAAACTGCTTGCAAGGCAATTTGTGTGTTGAGTCAATGTGTGTGTGTAAGAATCTTAGATTTGATTGTATTATAAAAGTTGTGTGCTCTTTGTGCTTTGAGTAAAGCTGTTATACTTACATTATGTTCCTTAACATGCGGGCAGAGCAGGCATAACATGCGAGGGCATTACTGGCTAAAATTGTTGTAATAGTTATAGTTTTACTGTAACTTTTTAAAGTAAAGACTCTTTGGAATTTTAATTCAGACATTTCAGTGCAGTGCTAAGTTGCCTGCAAAGAGTTTTAACTGTAGCATAAACGTTCAATGCTGTTAACTAACATTTTGAGCATGCCTCTTCGATCTCTCTGTTGTCGTAATATCAACACAACTCTTCAACGCTGTTAACTAACATCACTCAGTGGCCATTCTGTTAGGCTAACATAGCCACAACTCTTCAACTCTGTTAACTAACATCACTCAGTTGCCTCTTCGATCTACTTTGCTAGCCACGCTCTCAACACGATCCGTTTGCTTGCTCTGATTAAACACGCTCTCTCTCTCTCTCTCTCTCTCCCTCTCCTTTCCGCTCTCTTGATGCTGCACTCTGCCTTTTGCTTCTTTCGCCGCGCTTAACTTTTGCTGCTATTAAAAAAGTTTTCGCTTTGTCGTCTTCTCTTTCCTTCGCTCTGTTTCTCTTTTGTGGATAATTTAATAAGCAACGCAGAGCAACAGAAATAAAGAAAGAAAAAAAAACTTGGCCCAGATTTAATTTATGAAAACGTGCGAAACTTTTTTTTCACAATTAAATTGAGTTTTTCGCCCGCGCAGAATAAATGAAAAATGTTCTTTGATTGACAAACGGCACAAAATGAAACGAAGCGAAATGAAAAATGGCGAAAACTTTGATGTGTGAGCGAGACGGCGCGATGTCATATGCGCCATCTGCTCGCTTATTGAGCAGCTCGTTAATTTATTTTCGTCCGTTTAACACATGTTTTGGGGCGGGTAGGGGCGACGGGTAGGTGCGTTGCGACGCAATTGAAGAGGAGCATAAAAACGAAACAGAAACAGCCATAAAATTCCTTTTGTGTTGTATTTTCGTTACGATTTTTGGGGCTCTTCAGCACGCGCCGAAAAGTATGCAATAAAATTGAAGTCGCCTTTAGTTTTTAGTTTTATCAATAAACGCATTTGGCATGACCTTTTTCCCGCTGCCTTTTATAGGCCTGTAAAAACTAGTTGGGATAATAGTGGATAGCTGATAGCTGTGGGGCTTCCAAAAAGGTTCGATTGATGCGTGAATCATTTATGGACTATTTTTTGCTTATACATGTTGGCTTAAATGCGCATATATATAGAAAATACTGCCGGCTATGGAAATTGTAGTTCATAGTGGAATGTTTCTAAATAGCGTTAATGTAAATACGAGTAACATTGCTGTTATGCCAGCTTTAACATAGGTATGTTAAAGTGTATATATGAAAGTATATATGAAAGTATAGATGCAGCTGCTGTTAAGTGAGCTACTATTAATGTAAGCTTTAATACTGGTAATAACATTTCTGTTAGATTAACTTTTACTGTACAAATAAGAGCTGTAGGCTCTTCCTATACCTTTAGTGTATGTTAACATTAGCTGCTGCTGTTAACATTAGCATTACTGTTGAATAGCCTTAGGTAACGTCTTCTGCATTACGTTTGCTCCTTGAAACGCTCTTTTTGCCCACATTTGTTTGTCCTTGGCAAATATATCAAATGCTGATGATTGCCTGATATAATGCTTGGGCGTAAGTAGACGGATCTATTTGGTAAGCCAAAATCAACAGTAGAATGACCAAAATGCTGGCACGTGCGATGCCTGAGGACGAGGTCAGCTAATATATATATATATATAAATACATATATATCTATATATATGTATGTCGAGTGATTGATGAGCTCAAATTTATAAGAAGTGAAGAGAAATTCAGTTGTCAACACGTTGCAATTGCCTAAACCACAAAGTCTATTAGAAAGCCGTAACTCTTGGGCGTTCGCCAGGCTGTTTATAGAGAAGTTGCGGAAGCCCCATACAAATCCTGTACGAAAACATATTCCATGTAAATGAAGTTGCTGGAAAGTGTGTGGAAAAGCCTCGGTTGGCTTTTCTTTTCGCCCGGACTGCTTGTGCATGCGCGGCACGCAAATTTGTTGCCAATAAGCAACCGAAAACAATTTTTATATGTGCGGACTGAATGTAAGTCGGGCGACAGGACGCGGGACTGAGAGAGGCAGCGTGTGAGAGGGGCTGGGAGTTGGGGGCAATGTGGGGGTTGCTGGCATACTTGCCTATGCGTGCCGCGTGCTCTGGTCCGCTTTTCTTTATATTTCATTTTCGTATATACCCTGTAAAGTGCCTTAGCTATAGGGCATGATGACGTTGTGCAGAAGAGATGAGATATTTAAATAAAGAAAATCTATTTTAAAGGATATAAAACTTTATTATGAAACACATAACAATATTTAATAAAAAATAATATAAAATATATTATAATGCCCCGATTTATGTTCATCTACAGGGTATACGTTAGCCTGTCACTTAATATTCCTTTCATTTTTTTTTTGTGCCTTGTTGGGGTGTTGCTGCCAGGCCCTCAAACTGGGGTTGCTTAGCTACGCGGCCCAGGCCAAAATGTAGGTCATGTTGGGCTGGGCAAAAGTCGAGCTAAAGCAGAGGCACAGCAGCAGGAGTTGAAGTAGGAGCAGAAGCAGATGGAGTTCCATTTGCGCGCTGCACAAAGCGAGGGAGAGAGAGACAGAGAGAGAGAGAAAAGGGGCGCTGGTGTCATGAATACTTTACCATATTCTGCAAGGGGCGTGGTAGTGTAGCGCCAAAATTACAAAAACCAGACTCCAATGCCTGGCACATCTCCTCTCTCATCTCCCATCCCCACTCCCATTCTCTTTCAGATTCTCACTCCGTTTCACATTCTCAATCGCGTTCATCAACTGCCTGATGCTCATTATAATGAAAATTTCATTACAAAATTGAATGTTGACGTGTCGCATATGTTGAGCACTGGAGTGGCCCTCAAAACACCCCTGTCAGAAAATGTAGAAGGCGGGGTAGCTTGTTTCATGGGCTTCAAGTACTTGTCAAATTTTTATAGCATACTTATTTGCGCATAGCTGAAATCGTGTACAGTTCAGGCTTCTGCAGTCTGTTGAAGATCAGATTTAACAGAGCAGTGTTAGAAGAGCTCTGCTCAATGATGCTATCTTTCTGTTATGCGTCTGTTAAATGAATTCCTCGGCTAAACTTAGGCTCTGTTAAGTGTTGGATATCTCTATAGTCTGAGTACAGTTTCTCCCTTTCTCGCTCCCTCTCCCTCTCCCTTTACTCTGCTCACACCCTAAGACGTGTTTAAAGTTCAAGTCGAGTGGGCTTTTTAGTGCACTTAGTCGAAGCATTTTATGCTGACCCAATTCGATAGAGCAAAAACTGTGCACAAAATAGATAAAAGTAAATTTCTGGCTGCATTTCGTTGACCAGCGCACTTTATTTATTTGGCATGCCGCAAATATAACTCAAAGCACATTTGCCCCCATGGAGCGACATCGGCTACATGGAAGCATCTTTTGCCAGCCTTCAGCTTCCAGCTCCTAGTCGCCGGCCCATTGACAATAATTCGCAATCAAGCTAAGTGACATTGCACATTCTGAGCTGGAGTACTACAACTGGCTAACCAGACGGAACTTAAGTGCCTGCCGCTGATGCTGCTACTGCTGCTGCTGCTCTTTGCTGCCAAAAAATAAAATAATATAAAGGAACAAATAAAGAGGTTAAAGTGGGGCATAACTGACTGGGGAATACTTGCTTTCGGCTAAGAAAAATATGTTTCATAGGCTGAACAGTGCAGAAGGTCCTTACCTTTACTCTGATTCTGAGACTATGAAATATTTACATTCAACATATATTTCTAAGCTTACGTAAACCAATATACTCTTTCTTCCTCTCAACCCGAACGAGCATCGAAATACTTTTGAATTGTCTTTGCCAATTTGCCAGCTCAGAGCGAACGAAGTCTTAAATGAGCTGAGCACTTCACAAAGTTTCATAAAGTTGGCTGATGCGTTCCAAACTGAGTTTCTTAATTGGAATAAAGCTTGTTATTCTAATGAAATCCAATTCGAAATCATAAATTAGCTAAATGGGAGTTTTCGATTAGACAAAAATAAAATAATATATATAATATATGTAACAATTTATGTAACAGAAGTAACATAACATATGTTAATAGCAGATATAGCTGCTAACAGTTACACTGCTTTAAGAGCAACTTTAACATAGTTATGTTAAGCAGCTGCATAGCTAACATATACTGTAAAGACTAACAGCTGTTGTAGCTAATAACAGCAACAGCTGTTAACTATCTACATCTATTAACAATAATGCCTTAACATAAGTGTAAATAGCTAACATTTGCTCCTACTGTTAGTAACATACATATGTTAACAGCAGCTAACAGTTACACTGCTTTAATAGCAACTTTAACATAGTTATGTTAAGCAGCTGCAGAGCTAACATATACTGTAAAGACTAACAGCTGTTGTAGCTAATAAACGCAACAGCTGTTAACTACATCTATTAGCAATAATGCCTTAACATAAATGTAAATAGCTAACATTTGCTCCTACTGTTAACAGCATTAGCATGCTTTGAGAAAAGTTCTCTAAATTGATTGCCTCTATTAATGCTCTGTCTTGTAACGAACAACTCATGTTAAATTTAAGAGCTAACATTATGTATGCAACTTAGGAATCACTTTTATATAGTATGTAAACATTTTTATGTACAAACACTTCTCAGCTAAGGCAACTACTTTGCGCGTAATGCATTGCGTATGCGCAATATTTGAAGGAAAAACGCCTTGGAGTCTAGACAAATGTTTATTGATGTTGGGGCGATGTTGTTTGTTGTTGTTTCACTCTATATTAGGCACTAGAGTCGTAAAGCACATGTCAAAATGACTAATAGCTCATCAAAGTTTCATTTCGAGCCATTTTTCCAGCTTTGGCTGCGCACAACTTTCGACAGGCCTTTATGAAGAAAAACGTTTTCGGGCCAATTGACTAGCTGCTGTGAGCTGGGTCTGATATCTTGCCATTTAGCGCAGTTTTTCCATTTCGAGCTTCAGCTCTTAGCACCCGCTCAAATTGGAATTGGTGGCACATGCAATAATTTGATTTCGCAAACAAAACAACCCAGAAACATATTTGCGAGTGTAAACAAAATGTTGACGGTTACGTTTACGTTTTCTTTAGTTTTCTGCTTCTTTTTGGGTTTTCAATTTCCTGGCCTCCAAAACACACTTTTGTCGTGGGCGTAATGAGACGCTTAACGCTGCGCTAGGCGCATGTTTTATCGATAAATCGTGAGCTACACACGATACGTATACTTATATACGATATATATAACAAACAACAAATTTTATAACTGGCAGGCGCCGCATATTCCATTCCATTCCCTACCATTCACTCGCTCTCTATAGCCGGCCATACCCTGTAGCCATAGAGCTGCAGTGCGGGCGTGTCTTACAGTAGTTTTCTTACAGCGGAAGCATTTTAAATCTTTTTTAGTATTTAACGTTATGTTTTTTAAAATATATTGAGATTTGAATAATATTTTATATTTGTGGATAAATATTTTTACAATTTTTATTTATATATTTATTTATTTTTCTTTTCTTTAATAAATTAATATTTATTTTAAAATCTAGTTCTAGTCTAACAATACCCAAAAATAAACTTAATTTTACCTCTACGTTCCAGTCAGGGTATCTCCAAGTCAGTCCAACTCTCTGCCACACACATTGACATGTTCTCAATTTTCTTTTGTTTGCCATCCAAAAAAAAATTTTTTTTTTTGCTCTGCCGACACGAAAGCCTGTTCCGAACAGGAGTCATATCTATGTTGTGTGTGTGTGTGTGTGTGTGTGGGGCGGGGGCGGTGGCGGCGTTTATGAGTATTGACAGGAAATTGGGACCGGCAGACAGGCAGACATTAGTTTTGTCAACTCGGCCACAAACCACAAACTTTTGATTGCCGTTGACGCGCCGCGTGTCGAGTCGCCAAAATATAATGAAGAAGCAGAAGGAGAGCGAGCGGCCAACAGCAATAGAAATGGGCATAGAAAAGGCTGGAAAAAAGTTGTCGTGTTATTAACAAATATTGTGCATGATAATGTATGGGATCTATATATACATAACATATTCCCTTTCAGGTTGGCTTGCGTGCGCCCGGCCTCTGCTGTTCTAGTCCGAAGTAAAGCTAAAAATAATTTGAATTTTATTGCTGCGAATGACAAAAACTTGATTTATTTGTTTAACGGGCAAACGCTTTGCGGGCCTCTGCTTGAAGACCTTTCGGGCTGGAGGTGTTATAGAGTAGGTGCAAGATTCGAATGGGCGCATGGAAACGATTATTGATAAAGAAAGCCATAAATAAAATACAACTTGGGAGATGTTTGATTTGCCAAAAAGCAAAATATATTTATATATATATATAATACTTATATATTAGTAGTTTATAAATATGAGAATATTCAAATATTTTGTTTTTTTTTATCTTTCTAGCAAAAATTTCTTCTAAAATTAAAAAACAAAATGGTGGAAGGTAAACACAAAAAACTGGATTTGCTTCATTATATAAATGAAACTAAGGTAAGTTTTGTAAGATGTCTCTCTAATACGATTTTTACATTATTTTTAATTCCTATATAAAATATTTAAAAATAAAAAAATTAAATACTGACTTTAAAATTTTATATAAATAAATATATATATATATATATATATATATATATATATATATATATATATATATATATATATATATATATATATATATTATTTTAAGCCATAATAATTTTTTCATTCATTAAATTGCAGATAAAAATCAAATTTAAAATTCCTTTAAATCAACCATAACAAAAGAACTTGATCGATGTAATATACTGGAGCTATTACGAGTACAGTCGTGTTCGTCAGTATGTGAACGCATGAAACGAAGGGCTATTATTCAATTAGTGTCTCATGCATAATGCACAGTTCAAAGAGAAAGAGAAAGAGAGAGGGATAGAGGGGGAGTGAGGGAGAAAGGAATATAAGCAAACAGAGAAAGCCACAGTGCATTCAGCATTTACAGCTGAGGTTGTTGCTGTAATTGAGCTAACCAAAAGCTAAAAGTGAAATGAATTACAAAATAATGAAGCGGTTGACAACTGAATACCCTTAGAAATATTCAAATAACAGATAAATTTAAGGGAAAACTGGGAGGCATCAATTGGTCTCTAATGGGAAATGGGAAATAATGGGAATTATAATAGATATCGATAAAATATCATATATATTCTATGAGTTAAGAGAGTTATAATAGATAATCGATATAATATCATATATATTCTATGAGTTAAGAGAGTTATAATAGATATCGATATAATATCATGTATATTCTGTGAGTTAAGAGAGTTATAATAGATAATCGATATAATATCATATATATTCTGTGAGTTAAGAGACTTCCATTCCTATAACTCAAATATTACTAAATTTAATATAATTCTACAGCATTTTCCCTTGGAATACTGGAATAATTATGTAATCTTTAGCAATGACATAAGTGCTGAAATGCTGAAATGCTGAAATGCTCATTGTCTTTTCCGTTTTTGTGTTGTTAGCGCACAGCTGTAAACAGGGAAAGTGCATTTAAGCCTATTAATAAAAGCAAGCAAATGTCAACGGAATGCTTGAAAGCGCATTACAAAGAGAAAGAGACCAAGAGACTGAGGCAGAGAGAGAGAGAGAGAGAAAAGCAAGTCGAGTCCAGCAAAACCAAAAGGCTAAAATGAAAATGGAAAATAATTAGCCATGTTGACAATGCAAACAAGTTAGTTAGCGAAACCAGCAAACAACATTTTATGTTGTATATGAGACTTGACAAATATCCTGTACTAAATAACTCAGTTACTATATGAAAAGGAGATATATACTCTATTATTAGAGCAGTGTTTGAGCTATGAGGCTGACAAGTCAAGATTGAGGCACAAATTTGGTGTTTATTATATACTTTATTCATAGCGCTAGAACATGATCTAAATAGTACTAAATGAGGCTAGGCTTGAGTAGTAGTTTTTTCGCTTAAAGAAATAAAGTTCATTGACTAACTTATTTATTTATTTATAAGAGAAAGCTCAAATTGTTATTAGTATTTTTTTTTAAATAAATTTATTTTATTATTGTTATTTATTTTTATAAAACTAAAAACTGTCTTATAACAACCATATACAGAATTGCAAAGCTTGTCTGAATTCTCTTTTTTTATATTTTGCTTTAATCCTTATGACATTTTTTTATTATCGCTGCTTGACCTTGGCAACAAGTTGTAAGAACTGCAAGAGAACTGTACACAAAAATACAAAACAAAAAATATACTTAAAAAATACTGAAAAACAGTAGTAAAATAACGATAAGCCCTTGGTAATTTATATGGCATGCAACTGTGCAACCGTGCGACTAATTAAAGCCAAGTTGTTATTATTTTCAGTTTGTGCCTTTCCATTTATTATTTATTATTTATGATTGCTGTACGAAAATACTTCGCTGGCTGAGCCTGTCGCTCGGCGTTGTGGGCATTGTTAATCATTTTCTGCATTGCATGCAAGTGCGCGTGGCTGGAGGGAAAAGTGGGGCGAAAAACGCAGGCGAAAATGCTGCAAAGCATAAGAAAAGCTCGGTGTTCGCCTCTGGCCTCCTGTCGAGCCCTGGAGGTGCGATAAAATAAAAACATTAAAGCCCAAAAAGCCTTAACAACAAATGCAGCACAAATAACAGCAGCAAGGGAAATTGGATAGAAGAAATGAAAATGGGAAAAAGTGAATGGAGAGTCGACTCATGGCATACCCTATTGAAAGAGGGCTGTTGGGGTGTGTTGCAAAGCGCACTAAGCAGTGTTGTAGAATGCTGTTAGCTAGAGCGAAGTCAGGCCTAAAGTTTCTTTTATACCTATCTTGATCAGACTTCAACTTTTACTTTCAGCAGGAAGCTTGATCCTCTATTTCTAGCCAAGAGCTAAGCTAAGACTCTTAATTGTCTTCAAATAAAGTTTGCTTCGGCCTAATATAAACTTTAATTCATACAACTGCTACTAGCCAAGAGCTTAGCACTGCAAGTTGCTGAAAGCTCATGCGTAAGCTTCTGCAAGTTATTTGTAGGTATTCCCCGGTTGTGAGCTGCTTATTTATATATAAGAGTATGGCAAGTATATCAGAGTATGCTAAGACGCATTTAGGTAACACACACACCTGGTGGCTAGGCAGGCAGACAGCTGGGCTGACGGGCAGGTGGGCTGGTGGGCGGTGTACATTTACAGTTGAACATGCAACGAAATGAGCGCCTGACATGACATGCCAACGGTTCTGACATGAAATGTGCAAAGCTCTCAGGAGAATGCGAGTGTGTGGAGGTGTGCGCAGGTGTGAGTGAGTGTGATGTGTGTGAATTTGCATGATGAAAAAATAAAAACTGTTGGCTCTGAGTGAGTGACATAGCCACGAAAACCCTTCCGAGCTGTACTTGAGCTTGTACACAGCCCGCTAATTACTGGGAGGGGGCGGAGTAATTATTGTTATACACGGTATTTTACTATATATACATGTGTTATACGTTTATACATATGTAGTTTATATATGTGGAAAGTAGAGTTATTTCGTTAGCGGCACTTTTTGAATTTATAATAAGCCTAAAAGCCAAATAATGATGAGAACCCAACGGGACTGAACAGTTATGGCCACTTAAACTTACTTAAATAATAGCTGGGCGTTTCCACGAAACGGTTTAATGGGAACTAAATATATATAAATATATATGGGTTCTTGTACAATCAATAAAGGGATATTTGGGAGCTGGATTGTCGAGCTTAAAAGTAAAATTAAAAGAGAGCTTTATGAAGGACTGATATGATTGATAGATACTACCATTTAAACTCTGTTAAAAATAGTACTAAATAATACTAAGAGTAGTACTAAATAATACGCAAAGTAGTACTATTTGATAAATACTACTATTTAAATATACTACTATTTTCAAAGTGGTACTAAATGAAACTAAAAGTAGTACTAAATACTACCAAAAGTAGTACTATTTGATAAATACTACTATTTAAATATACTACTATTTTCACAGTAGTACTAAATACAACTAAAAGTAGTACTAAATACTACCAAAAGTAGTACTATTTGATAAATACTACTATTTAAATATACTACTATTTAAATATACTACTATTTTCAAAGTAGTACTAAGTACAACTAAAAGCACTACTATTTGAAAGATACTACATTTTATATATACTACTATATACCATAACATAACTGTGTATGATTACTCTACTAATTTATCATAGTTTCTAATAGGCGCTACTACTACAATATACTACTTTATTAATAATAGTACTTTGCCTTACTACTATTTTGAAATGTGTTCTTCTAATACGCTCTACTACTATTATATACTCCACATATTTCATTTATCTACTTATCTATATGTTCCCCATCATCATCATCATATTGTTTACCTTACATACATAAATCTCTAATAATTTAGGCCTTTTTAAAGCCATTAGGTTCCCGTTATATTTGCACAGTCTGCGCTATTGACATTTTCGCTTTTGCTCAAGATTTGGCAAACAATTTAGTCTGAATCGCTTTCAGTCCGCAAATATTTGCAGTCGAAGCGCTCGAGTTCGGACTTAGCGATTCGAGCATAAAAAGCGTGAGAATATTTGGAGTGTGGATCAGTCGCAGTTCAATTAGCTCAAGATGCAGACTCTCACTCGCCTCATTGTCTACTGCTGCGTGCTGCTCCAGCTGCTTGGGGCCCTTCAGGCTGGACTTTTCCTCAGCCAAAACGGATATATCTACTGCAAATGGTCGAATCGGCGATTGTGCGACAAATTCGGGCCCAGATGTGTGCAGTACACAGATAATGCGATGAACCTCTGCAAGCACTACAAAAACGAGTGCCAATTCCTAATTGACAATTGTCTGTCTAAGACAGGTAAGCCGAGCGGGTAGATCGGGGTACTTCTATATAGACTGTATACATAACAAAAACGGTTTGCTTTCCTTAGAGTTTGGTCGCCAAGGGACCATTGTGCCATTCACTCCAGGCTGCAGGAATATTGGCCTCAATCAAATGGGCGTCTGTGGCACATAATTTATTTTTGAAAAATACAAAATAATAACATTATTTATTGAAAAATATTATTTATCAAAATTAAATTCAATCAAATGTGTAACGTAACGTAAAATATGTGTTTACTGGTAAAAGAAATTTGAAACTGTAATAAAAGATTTTTAAATGAGTTTAAAAAAATTTGAATAATTTTATTAAAAATATTACAATATTTATTTATTTTATTTTTTTCTATTCAAATATATTTTTGTTATGTAATTTAAGCTGAGCTGTGAGGGCAAGCGAAATGCATTTGCAAATTGAACTGATTGCGGTAAATTTGAGTTTTTTTTTTTTATATTTTGAGTGCTGCAAATGGCGCGCAAGTGTTGCGTAACGCGTGCAGCTAAGCGTTCGATGGGCGTTTGTCAAACCGGAAACAGCAGTTCGTCCATTTTGATGATTGCATTTCCGTTGTGCCAGCGCAAAGCTGAACAATTATTCATTTTATCATTTGGCGCTGGAGTGTGGCACACACACACACACACACACACACACACACACACACACATCCTGCCATGATATATGCTGCAGTTTTTGTGTGCTCTGCTTTTTAATTGCTATCGCATAACATGAAAGCGAATTTACCATAAATTGCACATTTTCTAGGCAAAACTACAGAAAAACGAGCAAAGAAAATTACACACACTCACACACACACACACGCACACACACACTCATACACGCAATTTATAAAAGCACGTTTTTCATTTTTTATGTTTTATTTTTCGTTTTGCTCTGCGTCCTTTTTTTGTGTTGCGGATTACAAAAACCGCCTGCGGATGCAATTAAAAATTTCAGCAATAAAACTAAATCTTGTACATATATAATTGTCACAATATATGTATAGCGATTATGAGAGAGAGAGAGAGAGAGAGAGAGAGAGAGAAAAAGTGTGAGATAGAGAGACAATGAAATACGAGCAGACCAACTGAACTAAGCGCACAGCGCTTTATTTCAAGCTTATATAACAACTTTAACATATTAACATTACATAACATTTTTTATTAAATATAATTTATAAAATTTATTTAAATTTTTTATAAATAAAATAGTACAAATATATATTAATAATTTAAATTAATAACTATTTAACATATTTCAACAATAATAATTTTTGCAATCGAACTCGTTTTAGTTACCAACCAATCTGTTAAATAACATTGGCATACTCAATAGGGAACTGTTATTAACATATTCCATGTTAAGTCAACTATGCTACATACTGTTAACTTAACATTGCAGCAGTTCAGTACTAATGTAAACAAGGGCAAGCTTTTACTAAAAGTATCAGGAATGTTACATTTGTTATATTTGATAGCATAAATTATTCAAGATGCGAGTCAATCAACTTTGCCACTTCTCGCACATGCAAATGGGAAGCATATAGAATATGAAATTCCCCTCTGCACACATTTCATGCATATATTATTGGAGTGTTCGAGCTGCTGTTGCTGTTGGTGCTCGCACAGGGCAAACTTTGATTGATGTGGCTGCTCGAGCACAGTTTTCTGTTGACTCTTCGATAAACTGGAAGCGGGGGCACGAGGGTCAACAATTGAGAGAGTGTTATATATGTAGCGGGCATAACTCACGTGCTTGGGTCAGCGAATTATTGTTGCTGGCTGCTGCTCTGCAGCTGGCCAGCCTTTGTTTGCAGCTGTAACTCCTCAGTTGACACAGATTGCTGCGGGAGATGCGCACACATATTTGGGCGCTCGGCTTACAATTCGCTCTCACTTTGCGCTGACAGCGCTGCAACTTGCTGCCGTTTGCCCTCGGCTCGGCGGAGCTGCTTAGGTCTAGCAATGCGAGCAGCGCGACTGACAATAGAACAGCTTTCATTGTGGCCGGGATCGAGTATAATATTGTTAAATAACTTTTGGCATTTATATTGTGTTTCAGCCAAATGCCAAATGCTTGCCAATTAACTGTCGTCTGTGTTTACTTAGCCAAGTCAAAGCATTAAAGAAGGCTACCCGAGATGCCTGACGAAATGTGAGACTTTCAAGCAATTGCTCAAATATTTACTCCAATTTGCTTATGTATTTATGCATAATCTAGTTTATGATTATAAATGAATTAGAATAGCTGTTAAGTAAAGCTAAGTCACGCAATGGGGAAATGGGAATTGCCATAAAAAAATATGGTTTGTGCTGTTTGGTTTCATACGAAAGCTTAATCTATGCCATGGCTCAATTTTGGTTGGCTTGACCTTGCCCAATTCAGCTTATCGCAGTAGACCCGATTTCTTCAGTTCATATCAATCTCCATCTATCCTTAGCGCTTAAAGAGTATTGCCATATCCTTCTTCACTTTATAGTAGTATTTAGTCTATATATTTATTTGAAATTCCATAACAATATTTAACCGACTTCACTTAACCACGACGTCTGTTTATGTATATGGGCTGAATGTTCGATGTGGAGCCCGTGGAGCCTGTGCCGGCGCACTGTCTGCGCGTGCCCACCGAAATGCCCGAGCACAGGGAGAGGGAGACAGATGTGTAGGCCACGGAGTTGACGCACGCCTCGTAGCGCATCATGCAATTGTTGCTGAAACGTGTGCAGAGGTTCGAGCGTCCGTAGCGACCGCAGACTTCTCGAGCGGCAAAGTAATTGCAATTGTTAAGGACACAGATCCTAGGTGTATTGCTGCTGCTGCTGCCGCTGCCTAAGATATTGCTGCCTAAGAGGTTGCTGCCGCTTCCGGTGTTCAAGACTTGTCCATGGACCAAAGCGACGCTGGACAGGATTGCCAAGAGCGCACAGCACAGAACTAGAGTGGCTTTCATGTTCTTGATCTGAATTTGGTTTCCGAATGCTGCTCGACAGTATTTATAGCTGATTCTAAGGCTATTTCATGCCAATTGGTTCAATGTTGAACGACATTGAAAAATGTGTTAGCAAACAATTATAATTTTGCCAAAACACTTGCGCAAACAAATATTTTTTGCCAATTTTATTTTCATATATTTTTAAAAGAAAGCCTAAAATAACACAGAGTGTGCATTGAATATTTTATATAAATATAAATTAATTTATGGCAAATTTATTAAATATGCACCGCTTAAAAGTAGGCAACACTTTTTATGAAATGAGTTTAAATCAATTAATGATTTTCGAAAATGTATAATGGACATTCAGCAAGCATTTGACAGAGTATGGCATGATGGCCTTCTTTCCAAGATAAAAAGCATTTTACCGCCGCAGCTTTTCCAACTTGTGAGAAGCTTCCTCAAGGACAGGAGCTTTAGAGTTGTGGTAGATGGAGCAACATCGTCGAAGCGTCCAATCTGCGCAGGCGTACCTCAGGGAAGCGTCCTTGGCCCTACGCTATACTCGCTTTATACAGCTGATATGCCTTCGTCAACAGCAATAACTAGTCTGGACGAGGAAGATGTACTGATAGCAACTTATGCTGATGACACGGCAGTCCTGACCCGAAGTCCGGACATAAATATAGCTACGGAAGCACTACAGCAATACATATGCAGCTTTGAGGAATGGTCCCAAAGGTGGAACGTCGGGATTAACTGCAGCAAGTGTGCAAATGTAACTTTTGCAGCCAGGACACTTTCTTGTAGAGGCATTTCCTTGCTTGGATCTACATTGACGCACAAGACTTCGCACAAGTATTTGGGTGTTGTCCTTGACAGGAAACTAAACTTTAAGGTTCACACTACAATGGTGCAGAAGTCTGTGATGGCAAAAGCTGCGAAGATGGCGTGGCTCCTTGCTCCTAGGAACAAGCTGTCTCTTTACAGCAAAGTGACAATTTATAAATCAATCCTAAGCCCCATATGGAAGTATGCGCTACAGATATATGGCATAGCGGCAAAGAGCAACCTAAATAAAATAAGAATAGTACAAGCTAAAATACTAAGACGGATAACCAATGCTCCCTGGTACATACGAACTAGAAACATCGAAAGGGACTTAAGGGTTCCTAAAGTAGGCGATGTTTTAAATAGTCACTCTCATAAATATTTGCTACGCCTGGGCAGTCACCCCAATGCACTAGCCAGACGGCTAATTAACAACCCGATCCGAAGAAGAAGACTCAAAAGATACCATCCACTGGATCTCCCAACTAGGAAAATTAGTTAATTAATTTAAGCTTATTTTTATATCTTTAAAATAATAATTAAATAATAATAATAAATAGTTAAGTAATAGTTAAGTAACAGTTAAGAATCACATATGTGAGCTGTCATAGTTTTTCCCCCCTAGATATAACTAGATTAAGTTGCCATATTAGGTAATAGAAAAATAGTTTAAATAAAATATACACATTTTTAATAAAAAAAAAAAAAAAAAAAAAAAAAAAAAAAGAAAATGTATAAAATTTGTTTTTGTGTATTTCTTGCATTAATATTGAATTGAGATTAAAGAAGAATTGTTTGTTGAGTTTCTAATGAATAGTGTGAGTCTGTTGTTTTTGGGCTGAATCAGAGCTTGATATGTACATTTCTGAGGGTATTAAAACAATTATATTAAATCATGCCTAAAAGTAGGCAACATAAATTTTAATTTGTATTTAAAAATACAATAAGAGTTTTTAAATATAAAAAATTAGTTGAGAAATAATATATTTAAAGTTTAATAAATGTTATATTAAATAAACAAATGCTGACAGAAATTTCGAAGTCAATTCTTCATTGAAAAAACACTAAAATCAATTAAAAATTACAAAAACAAATAGAATCAAGCCCAATTCACTTATGGCTCTATGATAGCATTACATAATCTTATTGAATTACAATCTATAATGGTCTTAAGATGGGCTAAACAACTTTTTCAAATTCCAATTCGGTTGCAGATCGGAAGATCAGATAAGAAGGTTATTTGCTAATGGCCTTTCAATAACCAACATCGGCCACTTAAAGTCCGATCCACACTTGACTATCTAGTGCACTCGCCTGAGTATTTACATCAACACACAGCTCAAGCCGAACAACAACAACAACTACACTCAGCAGTTGAAATTATTTGACTGACAACGTCATTTGCGCTACTCGACCCTGTCAGCGTTCGGGCCACACATCAAATTAAATTTCATAGCGATGCGTTCAAATGAACATAAAACAAACAAGAAGACAAAAAAGAGAGAAATAAATAAAACAGTAAGGCGAAAAAAATAATAAATAAACGCGCAAAACAAACAGCGCATAAACATTTGAAGCCCGAACGCGTAAAGTTTTTTTTTTCATTATTTTTTTTGTGTTTTTTTTTATTTTTGATTGCATTTCTTGTGCGAATACCCTAAACTTGGGGTTGTTATGATGCTGCATTAAGAATTACTATATTTAATAAATATAAAAAATATAAATACAAATTATTATTTTTATACTCACTCAAATTTTTATATATTTCTTATATAAATATATTTTAATTGGAATATTTTGTATATAATTTATGTAAATATTATGTATATTTAAAAAAATTAAATTCTTTTATTTCTTATATATATTTTAAGCTCCTGTATGTTTTATAAATTTATATATTATAAGCGAAAGGGTATGCCCACGTCGACTTAATCCAATTATTTGTAGCCTGCATTGTGTTTTTTATGTTTTGTTTAAGCATTCCATAAACGCACTACAATAAAATGCCGTTGCGGATTGGTCAAGGCTGCAAAGTCTGCTGAGTTAATTGGCCTTAAATAGTTTGGCTCGAATCCATCTCGATGTATGGCTAAAGTGATGCATTGGCCAAATCAGAACAGAATATTAACACAAACATTGTGCGTGCGTTTTAATTACTATTTTCTGCTGCATAAATTTGAATCGATTTGAAAAAGTTGTGAAACTGGGTCACAAATGGGCACGTAGGTGCGTGTGGGCGTGGCAGTTGGCGCCTCAGGCAAAAGCCTCATCAATAACAGCCAGTTCAGTTCAGTTTCAACTTTCAAAAGACTCGCAATCGATAGTTTGTGGCTTGGAGTCGCTGACCTTATAAAGTCTCTATATGCTCGAGCAGGGTATCTAGTTAGTGGCGCACTCCCACAGAGCTTTCTATGTCCACTAAAATCTGGCCGAAACACTTTACCAATCTTGCGCACTTGTAGAACCAATTTAACCGCCAATAAAAACTAATTGCCGCCCATTAAGTATTTAACAAGAGCAATTTAATTGTCATAAGCGACAAAGCTGAATAAATATGCAAAGAGTCATGAATTTCGTAGCGAGCGCATGCATCATGCAACACGCTTATGTCACTTTCGTCGCCACGAATCGATGGGGAATTTCATTTGCCACAAACTTGTTCAAAGAATTCGGAGAAAATTCAATTAATTTTAATTGCAGGCAAATGTATCTATAAGATACAAATGTATATATTGGTAAAATAGTTATTCTAATAGAGAGGGCCTTTAAAGTTTACTAAAAGTCTAACAATGGAGTTTACTTGACTAGCAGATACTCTTTATATAGTTGCCATGACCCATTCGTGCCACATTCAGATTTACAGGGTATCATTGGTGTTATCTTCGCTTTTGACATTGTCGTAACTTTTAGCATTAATTAGTGTCTCGCCGCTGCTTAAGATTAATTTGTGTGTGCGGCAAATTAAAAAACAATCATTTATTATATTTAGCTCTTTGTCTTTATGAACAAAACAATAAAGCTTAAACGATTACCTAATCTTATAAACATGGCCCTAATCAATATTATAAAACAGTTTAGCTGAGGGAAATCTGGTTGATTTCTAATGTAAATTAGTTCGCAGAGAGTTGAAAAGGCAAGAGGCCGCTGGAAAGGTGAGAAAGGTGTAGAAATTGGCGATAAAAACAAAGGGGAAAAAACGAAACAATGCGAATGGGAAAGTAAAGCGAAATAGGAAAACAAAATACAAGCGAATGTGGTTAAACTTGAAAACGGGCGCGTGGATGAAGAGGAAGAAGAAGCAGGCAGCCAGCCAGATAGCCAGATAGCCAGTTAGCCAGGTAACCAGGCAGGCATCTGCCTCATTTGCTGGCCTTAACTGCAAAACACTTAACGGGTTTTTCGGTAGCAGGAGAGCTTCCTGCTACCAAAGTTGATCTTATCAACTGGTTTATTGCATCTTACTTTGGTCAACGCAATGCAATTGATTGCAGCGCTCCATTTTTCTGTGTGTGCAATAAAATTGTTTAATTTACGCGCTGGATGAGGCTTATTCATTTGCCAATTGAAATTCGCGTGATGCTGCCAATGCGGCAGCGCCCCCTAGCTGAGAAAAGGCTAAAGGGGGGTCTATGACTGCTCAATACTCTGTTTATGGTGACAGCATAGCTGAGAGCTGATTGAAGGAATGGGATATCTGATAGGAGATCTCTTTAGCTGAAAGGGGCGAGTATAGGGAATCGACAATCAAATATTTCAGCTTAACCCACCTCAGACTGGCCGTCCACTAAACACACCGTCTAAATCCAATATCCAAAAGTATATTTCAACAGTTTCAAAGTGCACATATATACCCTTCTCACATTACAAACAGTGTATGCCAGAGACTTTCACTTTCGACCGCCTGCATTTCGTTTGATTCAGTCTCTTTGTTTTTCTATTTTCTTAGTTTTTGTTTTTGTGCTTTTTGGGCAGGTCAGTTTTGTTGTAGACGTGGCTTAAAGCACAAATCGCCGCCTGCAAAAGAGTTGGCAATGCTTGAGCGCATTTGCGATTTGGGCCGCTTTAGATATCGGGCTGATATAATTATTGTGCTTTAGACATACCCTGCACTTAAGAGATTGACTGAAAGTGGGCATTATCAAACTCATTGCATTTAGACAGCTTACATAAGGAAAGCTGGGCAGCGACAGCTCTAAAAAAATAATAAAAATAATATTTAGTATGTCTTAAACTATATACACCCTCCACTACCCAAGTCCAGGCTATCTCCTCGTCAAGCACTCTCGATCCCAGCATTCTTGCCTGTTTGTTTTGGGTTAGTTGACTGATATACGCGTCTAATGCCCAGGCCAAGTAGCTCTGGTTGCATTGCGCTCGGACTCTGGCCTAAGCAAATGTTGTAATATAATTTTAATTTGTACCAGAAATGATTGCCAATTGCCGCCGTTTTCTGTTGATTATACAATGTTTGTAGCCTCATTGTTGTTGTTGTCGATGTTGCTTTGCCCCTTTTCTGTTGTCGAGGCGTTCGCCGTGTTGGCTCTCAATGAAAGTGCTCCGAGCACTTAAAGTTTTGAGTGCTAGTTTAACTAAAATTGAACACACAATTTGGATAATTATTTTGCTGGCTGGCCTCTTGGCCCGTGGGGGCAGCTAAGCTAAAGACGCGAAGCTGATGGAGCTTAAAACTATAAATTATGTAAAATGGGAATTGGATAAAGCAGATGACAGAAGCGAGGAGAATTGAACTGACAATTATATAGACTGTGAAGTGAATGAGGAAGCTGTTGGAGTAGATGATGGAGAGAGAGAAAGAGAGAGAGGGAGAGGGAGATGGACAGAGAGAAGGAGAGACTGTGCCTGTAATATCATTAATGCTTGTGTTATCGATTAGTGAAAGTTGTTTATCGATAGCTATACTTTAGAATTTACTTCTTGATTTAATCATCATTTATCGAAGATTTATCAATCAATAATATATATAATATATATATATATATTATTCAATAGATCTACGAGTAAGCCTTGAAATAATTCTTATCGATCAAATTAATCTTTTAAGGGTCATTTCACCATATCTTGAGCAGTCTCTATAATTAAATCTTAACAGCCAACACTTTGAATTATTGCAACTCTCGTGTTATAGATATACATTTAACACCTGACCCCTTCATAGCACTAATTTTAAGGTCATATTTAAACATAGCCAGCCTAAGCTAGCCTTCCTGGGATTGTCCATTACGTGTTATCGATTGTTCACTGTAGCCAAAAGCGTTACCCGTTAAAGCATTAGCCCAAAAGCGAAAAGTCAATAGGCCAAGCCGTGAAGGTCTCAGGGTCTGACACTTCAGTCGATAACCATATATAACATAAGATAGGCCTGCAGATCGCCGCCAGTCGCCGCTTTAGGGCTGCCTGGCCATATGGGGCGCATGCGTGAGGTCGTCGCACTAAAAATGTCAAATGGTTCAGTGCACTAATGAGAGCGGCTATAATCAGCTGCGGCCCCTTCTCGTTAACTTGGCCAGCGGAGCTCTGCAGATTGGGCAATGGGTAACGTAGCCAATCTTTAATTGTCCAGCGGCTGCTTGGCCAAAAGCTGAGTGTGTGTCGCGCTTGTCGCAATCGCTGCGAATGCCAATTGGTAATCTGTGGGGCATGTGGCAAGAATGACCATAAAACAATTTGAGCCTGTCTAATTTATACAAACAACAACAACAACAACAACATCTCCGTCTGCGTCGCCAGTTGGTTAATTAATGTTATTTTCGGTTTGGTGCTAATTAAAGTTATGGCCAACTAAAACTGACCAGGTTTACAGCTGCTTGTGCGCAGGCGTGGCGTTTGTGCAGCTGCCAACCGCAACATGTTCGCCTCGAACATGTTCGAACGCACTTACATGATGGCCTTAGCGTCTGCGTAGCGTCTGCTGTCCATGCAAATGAGCCCAAACTGTTTATGAGTACCCTATAAGCAGAGAAACTTTAAGAGAGCGGGGCATATTAGCTGTGAGCGTATGTAAGACTTGAGTGCATTAAATACATTGTCAAGCAGTGGCCAATCGTAGTCCAATCTTTCAGCTCGAGCCTGAAGAGTCTGTATTCGCTCATGAGCTGATGTCAATTGAGCATATACAGGCAGATCAGCAGTAGTACTCTATTTGATCTACTCTTTGCAGGGTATTTTACAGTCTCTCACTTAGGTCTCTTCCAGTTCCAATTGCTTTTTTTTCGACTGCCACTGCCACTGCCAAAATCGTGTATGTGCTTAACGGTTTCTCCCCGCTTCCAACCATATAACCGACAAATATCGCCATATATAGCCTCCAAATGCCATTGCGGCTGGGCCCCAGAACCTCAAAGTGTTGAATTGTTTTTGTGCGTCTACGTGCCGCCCAAGCTAATTATCATACCAATTTGTTTGTAAAGGCCTCTCTACTGCTGCTGCTTCTTCTTCTTCCTTTTTTTGTGATTTTAGCATTGCGAAATATCCAATGTTTTATGCTGTTGTTTTTGTTGATTATGTATATATATATATATATATTTTCTCTGACAATACACAGAATACTAATATTGAGCTGTAAATAACAAATGTCATTGGACAGTTATTTAAGACATACAACTGTACAGTTATTGCTTGTTTTTCTCTCTTTCTCATGAACGTTTGAATCGAAAGCAACTCAATATTTATTATAGCTGCCAATAATTATATCATTTTAATGTATAAAGTTGGCCTGGAATTGCGTTTTGAATATCTTAACAGAAAGAAAGCAGCAGAAAGCAGAACCGAAAACTTATCTTGATATATTTTGGTTTATTATTCAAATATTCCTAAATTACTATCTTACAATAATAAACCTTAGAGCAAGTAAATGTGATCTGTCTAGAGTAAACTTCCTAGGAGATGCCCTGCAAACAGCTAGTCAAGCATATGCAGCTCAGCTGCCGCTGCTTATCTAGCTTCTTTTAGTATTTTAATTAAAATTTATAGCTGAATGGCTTTGAAATTGTCAGCGCTTAAACATGACATTCAAATGTGTTTAAGTATTAAATATATAATTTATTTGCTTCTAAGTCTTTTGGCTTTTAATTGTGTTAAATATGCTTTGGAGGCAATTATATTATGCAATCTTCTTAAGGCTTCACTCTTGAGCAGGGCCTCGTTGTCGTTCAGTTTGAGTTAATATTTTCATGTAGTTGAACAATTTGTCGACTGTTAAAAGTTGCAATCGCATTCGAGTGGTGAGTGGCGAGTGGCGCGACTCGCATTTTGGCGTCATAATTAACACAATCGCAGGAAAAAAACTGACGATGCTTAAAATTCGCACAAGGCCAACGGATTTGGTAAGCGACACGACGGAGATGCCTCCACAGCGGCCGATAATAAGCTGTAATCATTGTAATCATAACGATTATAATAACATAAAGAAAATCAAGTTAATTGCCAAGTTGGCTTGATTTATTGATTTATATATTGGCTGATTCATATATATATATCCGTCTATATCACTCTCCAGTCAGCAGCCACAGCCCGCTGTAATGAGCGTTTTTAATGCGATTTTATTTGCTTTGCCGCGAGACCATGAAAATCACACAGATAAATAGCCAAAAAAAAAAAACAAGAAAAAAACAATAAAAAATAATAATAAACAACAAAATGTTTGTCAAAGCTTCGAGCCAACTTTATGCATTATCATCATCATTATTGGTTTTATAACTCTCATTATCATTATCATCATCATGAGTTTGATCTTGACGCAAAACATTTGCGACAATTTTAACACCTTTGGCTGATTTATAGCCTCACATCAATTTTTATGCAGAGAGAGACAGAGAGAGAGAGAGAGAGAGAGAGAGAGAGAGTGAGAGAGAGGACACCAGTTAATTGCTGCCATAAGGAAATCGTTTGTTCGACTTCTTTATTATTGCAACTGTTTATGCAAATTTTGAGCCCAGCACTTTATAGTTGATTTGGTATTTGCTGCTCGCAAGTGTGATTTGACAGGTGTGTGTGCTACCGGGGCGATTAGATTAATCGCTCGCCATTTATACTGTTTGGACTTGCTAAGAATCTGAAATTGGTTTTGTTTGGCATGACAGCAGATAAGCAACGCGACTTCCGCAGCTTTTAAGAGCAGCTGGCTTAGGCTATTGGAGTGAGTGAAAATATTAAATAAATAAACATAAATAAATAATAAATTAATATTAAATATATAATAAATAATTAATAATATTAATAAAAAATTATTATATATATTTTATTTATTTTTTTTATATTTTATTTGCTATGAATTTATATATATTTAAATACTGTGCACTTGTTCTAGAGATGCAGCAGAAAATTGTAGCTAAAACTATACAAATTTAAATAAAAGAATATGTATATAGAATAAAATCTGAATCTATTTCCCATATTATTATATAAATAATATAGTTAACTAAATAACATTTCACTCCAAAGTCGTCGCTAGTAAACCCATTTAGACTATATCTCACTTGATTTTCTCCACATACCCAAACTGATTTAATATTTTCCATCCACTATAATAGCCAGCAAATGAAATTGAAACACTTAATGAAGTGCATGTTCATCGATAATATTCAGCTAACCGAAGCTTCAGTATCAATTAAATTGGAAAAGTTTTCAACACTGGCTGCACAAACTGTTTCAGCAGCAGCCGCAGCAGCAGCAGCAACTGCCAATTAAAGACTTAATTAAGTTAATCTTAATTATACGCGCATGTATGTTCGCATTGATGCTGACAGGTGCAGCCTGGCGTATGCGTAATTATTGCCACTAATTAAAAGCACAATGCAAATTGCGCATACGCCGTGTTCGCCGCAGCCATTGAACTTGTCATCCACTCGCCGTGGATTTCTCCCATTTACACGACTCTTTGCTTTAATTAATAATTAAAGGAATTGGCGTGAAGCCATTCAAGCAACTCGCCCGCAAACCGCCTCATCGATTTGCTGTTTCCACATGCACTTTTCAACGAATTCATATTTCATATTTTGACTTTAATCATTTCCGCGCAACCAGCTGAATTATGTGCGCTATTCGCGCAGTTACAAGTCGATCGGATGTAGATGCTAAACGGAACATGACTTAAATGGGCTGCAAATAATGAGGAAAAATTTTAAATATTTTTTAGTTTAAACATTTAATGAATTGGAATTAAGCTTACAATATAATTGGAGCTAATATGTATAAGGTTGAGTTGAGGATATAATTGCATTTTATTTATTTATTATTTTAAAATATTTTTTAAAAAATATATTAAATATATTTTAAAAATATTCGAAATAAATTTTTTAAATATTTTAAATATATATTTTTTTTTAATTCTAATTTATTTTTTTAAATATTAAAAAAATAATATTTTGTAAAATGTATATGTATGTAAATACATATATTTAATGATTTCTCAAGACTCTACTTAATAAATTTCCCATTAAATATATTTTTATAAAATGATATCAGAACTTATGCTTAAATATGACTCAAATATACTGGAAATTACATATATTACGATTCATATCTAAGAGATAATAGAAATTAGCTAACCACAAAACCCAGGCAAAGCTTAATAAGACTAAAAAATTCTTGAAATTCAGCAACTGCACAGATAATTATCCCACTTACTTGTCTATGCCTGCCGCAGACATATATATGTTGCGAAACAAACACGGAATAGAGATGCTTAACTGGCTTGAAAATTATCCACTAATTGTTGGAGTGCCTCGAGTGTTCTTGAAACAAAAAGTAAACAAAGACTTGACATACGACTAGCACGCCTCAGCACAAGCCCAACTCATGTACAACATGACACCCACCCACGCCCACACACACACACACACACACACACATTGCTCAATGATGCCTCAAGTTCAAGATACAAATGTGTAGAAACAATTCGGCGCTGTCTGTCTGTGTACAATGTGCATTGTTTTGGCCACAAATTTCAGCTTCTCTTGGTTTTTTCAACTTCCGCGTGCCGCACACAGAAATATCTCAGCGAGATGCAAAGCTAAAGATACTTGTTAATCAACAACAACAACAACTGCAAATTGTGGTGCTTTTTGTGCATTGTTGTGGCTGCTGTGCGTGTGTGGGTGTGTTGCTTGTGTGGGTTGCGTTTTTCACAGCGCTTATCACACACTTCATTAATTTTGTTTCGCTTTTCATTTTGCATGCCGCACTGAGCCGTAATTATGGCTGCAGCTACATGTTCGTGTATCTGTCAGATACACACCACGTCAAGTTTCACTTTTTCTACTTCTTTCGGTTGCCACATTGCATGCTGCACTTGAAACCGAAACCGAAGCTGGAGCTGAAGCTGAAATTGAAAATTTGCCACGCGTGAAGCAGCGCAACTGCTCACATTTTGTATCTGCAAGATACATTAGTATCTTTTTTTGGCATGTGTTAAACAGGCAACAGTTTGTTGCCATTTAGCCACTGCTGCTGCTGCTGCTGCCTTTAACGCTTCGTTAACACTAAATAACAAAAGTTATTAAACATCTACAAAAATATAACCTTTGCTTTAATATTTGCTGATATCATTAACTCAATTAATGTACCACGACTCGCATTAACTGATTTCTAAACTAGATTCGACGGATATCACAATTTAGATTATGGCTTCAACTGGCCATAACTCATTATTAACTAGAACGTGCTAATGAGTGTTACTTAGCCAACTCTATGTTTTGAGAGAGATTTCAGATTTACAAAATTAAAGCTGAACAATACAGTAATAAATTCTAGATTTTACGCTAGTTTTACCTTTGTCGATATTTGATTTCTATAATTTTATAAATATTATATACATTTCAGTGCAATTATAGCTATAGGAGCAGCTTCTGCTATCAATCACATTTCATGTTATACTTATCCTAATTCTATCTTCGCCCCAACTCATATCTCTCTCTCTCTTTCTCTCTCTCTCTCTCTATGTAAGCTCTTGCAGCCTCTCAACGCTTCACAGCCAAAAGATATTAACATAATATTTCAATTTTGGGCAAATCCTAAAGCTTGCACAATGCAATTTATTTATTTAGTTTTTTGAGTGTTTGTCAAACGCTTTGAATTAACGTAATGAAAGAAAAACAAATGAGCATTTCCGCACCACACCCCAAATAAAGGCAAAACTTTTGATTTACAACGGCAAAGCGACGATTAAGCAACAACAACAACAACAATGAGACGCACTAAGACAAACAGCAATCAACAGAAGAAAAAAACAAATTAAAACTCGTCAAAGATAAACAAAAACAAAAACAAACAAAAAAACAGACGACCTCCTAAACGAAAACTAAAGAAAAAACAAATAAGCTCCAGCTCCAGCAAGCGCTGGAGTGGACGGTGCTTGACTAGGAGATACCCTGTGAGGCATTTGAGCCTTTGAGCCATTGAGCCATTCAGCTAGATCATCTATATCAACTATACTTTATAGATGATGATTTGAAAGAACCTTGATCCTCATATCCTATAAGAAGATCTGAGTTGAAGTCTCTTATATATATATATATATTTCTTATATATATATATCGTATACTCCAGGTAGACCGAAGCACCTGGCTAGATTCCCTAGACTCTAGATACTGCTAAAGGCTACTCATAGAATCGCCCTCTTCGCCCACTTCGCCCTCTTCGCCCACTTCGCCCACTGTCCACTGTCCAAACCGCTTAGCGAAACCAATATACCCTCTCTACGCAGCTTTCGCATCGCAAACCCAAACTCAGCTCGACAGATCTGACCAAATTATGCCAAAGTTGGAGTTTGGCGTTGCATCTTTCATTGTTGCTCTTTGTTGATGTATTTGTGATGCTGATGATTTGTGCCAGTGCCACTTGAACTCGGCGTCATCTGTAGCCCGATGTGGACTTCAGATTTGCGCTGAAGCTGCTGGCGATTTGTTGGCCCTCAGCAAGTTGTTCAAGTTGTCCAAGTCGTGTTGTTGCTGTTGTCTGTTGTCTTGTAATACAGCTTACTTACAAGCATATTATATTGTGGCTATCTGGTTGCATCATCTGCGTTCAATTGTGCAATAAATGGCTTAAAATATGATTGTGCATGCGAACGCCCATTAAATAAGTAAACCATCGATCAGCTGTGCGAAAGTTCACATTGCGAATTGTAATTGCAAAAGGAAGGGAAATGTTATATAAAACAGAGTAGTCTTGAAGCTATCAACTTGGGCTTGAGCTTATCATTGAGTCATCTGGACAGATGGACACCTTGTCAATTTCTTGTCTGTAAGTTGGGCTAAAGACATAAAGTCTCCAGGCTTGAACACATGTTAAAGCTTAGTTGAAGTCTTAAAAATTAATATTATAATTAAATATATATATATTATATATTTTTTAAATATTTTTCAAATAATTATTCTCTCAAATATCACAGCCAGATATGCCTGCTCTAGCCCTAACGGGTATTTAATTCATATATGTAGTTCTGCCTCAGGATATTTAACTTTATTTATTTTATTTCCCATTTGTGCACGTTTCAAAATTACTGTAAATCTTTGGGCAAAACATTTTTGCTTTTAGCCAAGTTCAGGCAGCAACAAACAAAGATTTAAGTTGATTTTATTTGGGAGCGAAAAGTTTGCTTAATTTAATTACTAAATAAAATATGTGATTTTCTACTTCTGCCCGATTTTATTTATTTGATTTTTTCCTTTTTTGAAAAAACGCTCGCCGCCTTAACGGCACATAGAGTCCATGTATTGTTTCCTTGTTGGAGCAGCCCACTTGGCGCTGGGCATTGCAAAAGTTTTTGCTGACGCGGCACAATAAATGGGAAGCACACACACACACACACACAATAAGAAGACAAATTTCTTAGCCATTTCTTTAGCTGGTTTGTGTGTGTGTGTGTGAGGCACACGTGCAAAGCGAACAATGAGCGCAGAAGGTGGGCACGAGGGCAACTCGCCATGAGCAAAAGGAAAAGGCCATAAAGGTGCAGGTCCAATTCCAGCAACTGCAAGAGGAAGAAAAAACATATATATAATCGAAACGTGTTGCAATCAAACGCATAAAGCGATAAATGCGCCGATAGAGCGACACATGGCAAATCGAAAGGTGAGGCAAAGGCATTGAGTAGGGTAAGGGGCAGCAGGGGAGGAGGGCAAATCTTGGCAAATCTGCATCAGCTGCCTTGCAGCTGCCTCTAACAACGCGTGGCAGCTAGCATATGTAGCGCTGCCCGCATGTTGCACAATGCCAAAGTTGCCGCGCATAAAAATTGGAGCAGAGATCAACGAGCCGCCGAGTCGACACTTTAAAGGCAACCAGCAGCTGCCTGCCGGTCGCCTGAGGGGCGAGGCGTGTGGAGCCGACTGGAGCAGGTTTTTTTTTTTGCTGCCACACTCATAAATGCATGCAATAAGCCCCGTTGGCCATATGGGCGCCGTTTACCTGGTTCTTTTATTTGAGGCACGTTCAAGGAATCAAAGGAGCTTATTAGTTTTGCAGTAAGAAATTTGAAATATATAGATAAATGAGTGTTGTCGATATTTATCGATACTAATTTTATGGCAAATTGATTCAAATGATATCCTTTTGTAAGGACTTTATTAAAGGACCTATCGACTGACCAACTGAATTCAGCGAGTATTGTGCAGTCGGCTATGCTCTGCTGCAACTTGCCTTTGTTACTTGTTCAGGTATTTGGCACAGGCTCAGCTTTGCTTCCAAATGGGTGCAAATATTTATTGAATTACCAAAGTAGAACGATTTTCACGGGCTATCTATAAGGAATTCTCTTCGTTGCAATGGCCGAGATTTGCATGTATAAAATCTGGATTGCATTCATTTGGGCATGACTATGCCTACTATTTGAACTGTTTGTGTGGAGTTCACCTGTAGGTAGTCTGACTCTAAAAGTCTCTCAGTTCTGTTTCTTAATGATTATAATAACTGATAATCAACTGATCAGATCTTTGCAGATCATTTTAGTCTTGCATAATATTTATCATTATTTTTTATAGCCATAAATTATCTTCATATATTTTTAATAAATATCTAAAAATACATTTGAAACTCTTAAAAACTTTATTTATTTATAAATTTATAATTTATATATACTTAAATTTATTTATATATATTCCAACTCGCCCATTCCTGCCCACTTCATAACATCAAAACGTAAATTCGAATTTGATTTCGCTTTGGCCACCGCAGAGCGACCTCAAAACCCCTCTAAATGTTAATTAAATTGTTTGCCATGATTAATTGACATCAATAGCCGCTTTTTATTGGCTCTCAACTGGGCTCGGAGCGCATAAACCGCAAGCGAAATTACTGACCTGCCCCATGAAAGCGATATGTGAGCGACTCAATGACAAAGCCGCCAACGCACTGAAAGTGAAAGTTTTTTGTTTATTTTTTACAGTTTTATTCCAACATTTCTGCGGCTTGGCAATTATTTGTTTTTATAAATAAGCGAAAAATTTTCAAACTGAAAGCCACAAATAGAAAAAAAATAAAATGTTGTGCATAAATTTAATATTTACATTTGAAAAAGTCAACTCAACTCTCAAAGAGAAAGAGAGGGAGAGTGAGAGTGAGACAGATAATATTACAGACCTCAAATGCCAGCGAAGTGTTGAGTTGACCACGTTCAGCTTGGCGGGCGGTGACAGCCGACTTGACTCTGACAACAACAACTTGAAAGCCGGTTCAAGTTTAAAGGCTACACGTTGTTATGTAATTGCTGGCCATTTCTTCTCTTTGAACTTGGCAACTAGTTTAACTGCATGCCAGCGTTACGAATTCGGCAAGAAAAGCAAATTTACATATCAATGCGCATTCAAAGCTCAGCTCTGGCTGTGATATAATCAGTTCACAGTGGCTTAAATAGGTTGTTAATTAATTACAGCCCGAGCACTGGGTGGGTTCAAAGTGGTTAAATTGGGGCTTAAGCAAGATCGAACCAGCGCAAGTTCGAGAGCCAACATCGAAAAGTCGCAACAAGTGCGTCAAACCAGATGTTTGAGCATGTTTGACGGCAGAAGACAGAAGTGCTAGGTTGCAGTTGTTAGTTAGTTGGATCAATACAACACTATAGCACAAGAATCGTCGAGCTCACAGATAATCGAAATATTCAACAAGTTTTATTGCATTTATGTGTCTGTCAAAGCACATGTTAGTTGACATGTTGCTGCTGTCAACATGTTGCAAAAATTGTCATTTACTGCGACAAAGCCACGTATTTAATTGGCAACAGTTCAGTGACAACTTGACAGAGAGAAAGAAGAAATTGTTCAATTGCTGATGTCAATTGTAAGCTATTCAAAATCAAGTGAAAAGCTAGCCAAGTAATTAGCATGTATTAACAAGCAACAGCATTTTGGCAGTCAGATATCAACAGAAAAAGATCAACGATAAAATACTCAAGAGGCTCGATTGGCTTGCAGCTGCAGCTTGCATATCGAACCTGGTTGCCAGTTGGCTCTGTATAAGTTCGATCAGCATGCAGCCACAAAGTTCAATTCGAACCTGTTCAGTTTGAATGGCTGCGTGTTGGTTGGCTCTGCACTGCAGAGTCTAAGTAAGTTCGATCGGCATGCAGACGCAACATATAGTTCGAAGCAAGGGTAAGCTTGTCAGTGTCAGTATGTTAGCGTGCATGTTCGATCAGTCGCTAGCACGTTCGAACCAAATTACGCTCACACGCCGAGTCTGTTCGTTGGCTTACAAGTTCGATCGGCGTTCGACGAGCAGCCTCTTTTGAACTTGGTTGTATGTCGGCAGTTTGTGCACACGCGCATCGAGTCGCAACCGTCTCACGAAGTTCGATCAGCGCTCGAACTTTGGTGTGAGTTGCAGCCTTCGGTTTGAAAGTCTGCGCAGCAGTGAAGACAAATCAAGTTGTCAGTCAAGACGCGAGCGCCTCGTCAAGCGCATGCCTCGGCGGGAGAATTTTTCTATGCGGCGATCTTCTATACGATTTGTGGCTTGCCATGCCAGCCAAGCGCATTAATGGATTCTATGTGCCGCGACTGAAACGTGTTTGAAATTCGCAAACAGAAAAGCAAATTCGAAAACATAAAAAGAACTGTGAAAACTGTTTTTGGCCCAAGCCAAAAAGTGTGAACAAATAAAGAATAAAAGGTCCAAAATCAATACAATAAAAGGTGAATGAATATCCAGAAATGGCAAACTATGTCAAATGCAAAGAAAGTCACTAAGCCGAAGAGCTAAGCGTGGGCAGCTGAACAGCATATAGAATAAAATATGATTTACGATATATGATTATAGCTATGGGAACGACAGCTGGTAGGTAGTCTGAGGCTTGTCTCGGGCACTGCTGCGGCGTGGGCAATTGCAATTCCAATGTAAAGAAGACCATTTTGGGGTAACTCATTGCTGGTGATCGTCATCATCATCAGGTGTTGGCAATTGTCATACGCCCAGGCATGCGAGTTCCCAAGGCAGAAGATTTATTGAGAAGATTTGCAAAAGTTCTCTCTGGCTTGCTGACTCATTTGGCTAAACACTTGTTGCTGGCTGTTTATTTGAGGGCGCGGTTGCTGCGTGCTGGGAATGTGATAAGCAAATAAATAAGATTCTGGCTTTCAGGCTGGTAGAACGCATTCCAGAAGAAAGCAGCGCCAAAAGTGGAGCCATAAATTGAAATGGCAAATATCTTTAATCTGTGCTCAAAAGCGGGAACTGTTGGATTGGAAATGGGATCACGTTGGGCTTGGGCAGACAAAAGAAAGTATTCTAATGATGCAGGCTATGAATAAATAATAGAGGAATAGACGTGAGATATTTTCTTTAAGATTATTTATATATATAGGTGTAAGAGGTTTTTGACATTGATCGAATTTATTGTATTTCAAATACTTGAAGTCTTCTTATATATATATAAATATTTAAATATTATGATCTTAGACATGCTAAATATCCATACAGACTCTAAAGACTTCATAAAATGTTTCTTTATCAAATTTTAAATCAGTCTGCACTAAGATCTGCCCAAAACTCCCCCTACTTAGGCATTTCAATGTCATATTATTATCCGACCTATCCAGCATTGGCCCATAGCTCCCTCCCTGCCTCATCTCGCTCGATGATATCACAGCTAGTTAAACTATTTATTTATAGAAATTTGTATTTGATTTAAGCTAATCATTTCGCATAATTCGCAAGGTCGCCAGACATCAAAATAAAACCTGTTTCGACTTAACTGCCAAAGAGTTTGACGCACTGCCAAAAAATTCCAAAAAAAAAAGAAGATTCATTTAGCTTAAATCAAATCATTGGCATGACAATCAATTGTCGTTTTGAAAACTAAATTTGAATACTTTAAATATATTTCACTGATAAGTCAGGAAATAATTTCGATGATCTGCTTTTTGTAAGCAAGTCCAGTTAGTCGGTTAACAATGCAGATTAAATTTGTTTATGATGCTGACACAGAAACTGAAATATCAATAAAACATTCAAGATTTGTGTATGAAATATAAGTAAACCTTAATTTAATGCCTTAATCAGATATTTTTTTTATATTGCAAGCGAATTTTGGATTTTATTGTTAATTTTTAAAGATTATTCTTAACATGCTAAAAGACTTGTTTAAGGATTAACATTTTTCTTCTTCATTTAGATGAAAGCCAAAGGCAAAACAACTTTAGTTTAGTCAAGTTTAGTTGGTCTATTTGCCAGCGAACTTCAACTAGATGAACTTCATAGCCAACTCAACAGATGAAATGTTTTTGATAAAACTGAAATTGAAATTAAAATCTGTTTCAACTCCACAGCTGCCCCGTTTTATGGCGCTTGCCTCAGTTTATGTTGGCTCGTTTTTAATCAATTTATGCGCTGCGTTGGCCGTAAAAGTGCACTTGAAAATGATTACACAAATTTCACTCAGCCACGTTAAAAACTCATAATAAGCTTCAAATGCGTTTTCTGCTTTGCTTTTATAATGCCACATAAAATGAAGCTTATGAAGCCAAAGCATTTGAATATTGATTGGCTTAGGAGACAACTTTATAGAGGGGGAAATTAATTACGGCAGGAACTTCACACATTTGGTATGCAAATGGCCAATTGATGGCTTCTAGCGCCGCGTCCAATCAAACAAATGGCCAACTAACCTCGGACCGCGACCACATATCTGCAAAGCGGGCAATTAATTAAACAACGGCCAATACAAACAGATATAGATAGATATAAATATATAGACACATTTGTGTGTATATCTTGCGGCTAATGCTAATTGCATTGTCTTGCGGGAGTTGCTCGCTTGTACCCCATGACGTATACGTAATATGCATTTATGCAACTACACACAGCTGCATGCCAAAGGGTGTGCGTGTGTGTGTGTGTGAGAGTCTCTCTGTATGCGTGCGCATTCCATGCCTCACTAAGCGTTGCAAAAACTGTAATAAATCAAAATATTGTAACCATCGCCCGATCTATTTGCGTGCATAGAAATATGGTAAAACATGGGCAGACAACTCAGCATAGCAACCTATGGGCATTGGCGCAATACCCTGTACATTGTAGCGGAGGGGGGTATATTGCTTAGCAGGCAGAACAGCCAAATGAAAGAAATGCTTAAAGATGAAAAGTCAAATTATAAAGCTTAGTTCAAAAATATATAAATAAATATAAATATATATATATAGAATAGGTCTTGATTTCTTAAAATATATATATAAAATATATAAAAATATCTACAAATATTCAACTTATTCTAAAATAAATAAAAACTTGTTAATTTATATAAATATATATATATATCAACAATTATTTCTGTAAAAGAAAACAAAAACCAGCTCAAGAAACTTCCCAACATCAACTTGCCCACAGAGTATCTCTCAGTCGTGCACGCCTACCTGCTTCATTTTGTTTAAATATATATGTGCGCCCAGGCAAATAGTTGCTGGCAGCCAATTTGATTTGCGTGCCAAAGCAAAGTCACGTTGCATTGTTTATATTGCAATTTATTTTGTGTATTTTATCAATTTTTGTTGTTGTTTTCACCAAGAAAACAAAAGAAACGTTAAGGAAAATATTGAATAGAGGCGCGCGACATTGTCTCAATGTCTTGTGAGAGCCGGAGGAATTAAGCGAAGGAGTGACAGAGGGCGAGGGCGAGGGCGAGGGGCAGCAACCCATAGAAATGTAAATCGATCGCCCAAGAAATTAAAACAAAAAACTATGCAAATTAGCAAATTGCAAATGCCTGGAAAATAGTTGCATAAGCCGCAGCGGCCTGCAAATGGGCGTAAAACAAAATGCGGCTAACAAAAGCGAAAAACCCAAATAATCAATAGTCAATATATATGGCCATATCTCAAGCAGCATATTGCCAAACAAACAGATGAATGAGCACGGGCTATAATGGATCGCTGCACTTGCTGTGCCTGAGGCAATATGCGAAATATCTGCTCAAATATATATGGGTATATATGTGGGCCTAATGTGTGGATGGGTGGGGTCGAGACGCTCTAATCAGATAGCAAAATATACGCTTTAGTATAGTGACATCATTTAAATAGTTGGCGAAATATTTGGATAAGATATTGCGGATGTTTAAGCTTGCTCATTTGGAACAAACGAACGAATTCTTATTATACTCTTGCCTAAACTGATAAGAGTATATTAGCTTTGAGCTTATAATTATTGGGAAGAAAGCAGCTGTAGCTAAATATATTTTTGACTCTATTAACCAGCAACTTAATAGATATTTAACAGCTATTTAATTTAATTAATTTAATTTATTTGGCTTGGGCAAGATTTCTGAAATGTTCACAAATATTTTATATATTTTAAAAATTATTTCAATTTTTTCTATAAGCTTTAACAGTCCATATATATGTATAAAAAAGTATACATAAAAATTATCTGATGCACTTATCTTTATATAATTTATAGCTTAGCCTTCAAGTTTTGGGTTTTGAGACGTCTCTTGCCCCATCTCAGCGTGCGTAGCTTAGCCTCACCATTTGCCTCATTCAAAAACAAAAATTTTTAATTTATATGCCAAAAGTCTTTTGTTATACTTAAATCACCTTAATCTATAGACCTTTGAAGACAAATAAATTATAAATAATTTATGTTGGGGAATTCTGTTTTGTTAATATAAAAAACAAATTGATTTCGACTATAAATGCGACATGAAATAAATGCAAATCTATATAATTATATTATGCGAATCACAATTCCTGTTAATTTCAATTAGGCAGCTGTCGGCCAATACAATATGTTATTAAATGAAAAGTCAGTTCCCCCTTAGGGGAGCTTATCAACAACTATTTGATTTTCCAACTCAGCGAATTGGATTTTATCCCAATTAATTTTTCGCCCGGCCATGCTAAGGTTTTGTGTCAGTTGCATTTCATTTACTTTATATAATATATTTATTCATGGCATACAAATATTTTCCGCTGCGGAAGAGCCAACAGATTTTTAATTAAAAACTTTGCGACTTTGTCAGGCGGCCAGCTGACCGAACAAGCCAATTATGTTTGATGCTCGGCTTATGCAGATAAAAGTATAGAGAAACTGGTTAAAGTTCGCAAAATTGCTATGCAGAAAAAAGAAAATTATGGCTGCGAGAAATGTTGTAAATTCATTTAAGAATTGCAGTAAAAATTTAATTTAATTTATTTTTAATCAGAAAAAATATATAAAATATATATTTTATTACTGAATATAATCTAGAAGGTGGATTACTATTTTAATAAAATATTTAAAAGAAAATTGTATTAAATTATTTAATATTTAGTCTGCCCTGCCCTATGCTTAATAATATCAAGTATACGCCCTGGCGAAGAACTTTATTATTTATAAATGATATATACTAAATATTAATTATATTACATATTCCAGTTCTTTAAAAGAGATATCTATGCGATACTTAATAGATCTTCCAATCTCTAATATCACATATATAGTCTCAAGAACTTTATCTAATAGATCTGCTTTTGCTCTCCAAGCTGAACTAAAGCGAATTTCCATAAATGACTAAATGTTGTTAATACAAATAAAAGCCAACTAGTTTGACCGCAAATAAGAGGGAAAAAAAGTCGCTGCAGATGTTAAAATATGCCATTAATTGTAACACCTGCTCGATGAAGGTGAGCTAGTGGCTTTTGAGCGCACCTAATGGCCGCGACAATTTATGAATGTGTGGCATATTGATGGGGCATGCAACAGATTTGCTGATGGTTGGCGGAAGAGTTTCTGTTGTCGCATAATGTGGAGTTGCCCGATTGCATAAGCGAGCCATTGAAAACTCAACCAGCTACGCACACTCACTCACTCTCCCTCTCACTCTCTCTGCAGTATGCGGGAACGCAGTCAAACCACGCCGCGTCGTCGCCGCACTGGTCCCAAGCAGGCGCTGCCCATGGAGTCCAACTACCAGTTAGAGCAGACCGAGGCCATTTATGGCTCCACGCTGCTGCCGTCGCAGCGACGCTTTATGGATCCGTGGGATCTGGAGAATTACGATTATGTGCGCAAGAAAATGGACATCGACAACATCTTGCCGGACTACGAAACGGCGCTGGACTATGAGCTGGAGTCCTCGCAGTCGCCCAGTCCAGTCTATGGCCAGGGCAATCGCTTGGTCATGGCCTCCACCATGCCACGCCCACACACCAGACGCCTGTCGCGCAGCCAGTGCCAGCTGGAGTGCTGTCGCCTACCCAATCTCAACGGCAGTCGCAATCGCAGTCGCAGCCGCAAGGAGCTGCTCTACGCAGCACGCAGCGAAGTCTATGGCCAAGCGCCGAGTCGATATGATGACTACATGGCCACCATGACCAGGCAGCTGCATCTGGATGACGACGACGTCGAGCAGCAGGAGCTCTATGGCGAGCAGCCACAGATATACAATGGCTATGGAGGTATGTGTGGGCATACCCAAACGAGATCAGCTTCACTCTCTGCCTCTCTCTCTCTATCTTCTCTTCTCTTGTCAGGTTTCTCCAGTGCCAGCTCCTCGGAGCCACACTCTTCCATCGGTGATGAGCTGCCGTCGATGACGACGCTGCCTCGCCGTGCCGCCACGCTGCAGCGTCCTCCCCAACCGAGTCAGAGCAGAGAGCGCACCAGCTACAACAACTCCAACTACAGTTCGGGCTATGGCACAGCGCCTCATCCGCGACGCAAGCGCAGCTCGGCCACGCACACAGGCAAATCGTTGGCCCTGGCCCAGACCAAGGCTACGCCACAGATTGATTTTCCAGCGCCGCCTCCGCTCTCGCCCGCGTACGACTACTGCAATCCGTATGCTACAATGCCGTATTGCAGCCTACCGGATTGCGCCGAGTGCCAGCAGCAGGCGACGTCCCTCATCTATGCGGCGCCATCCACGCTCTACGGACGGACGGGTGGGACGCAGAGCGATTCGCCTAGCGACTCGTCGCTCTACGCCGGAATTTATTCGCGTAAATTTGGCTTGAGCAAGAAGGGTCTGCTGCAGATCGATTATTCCTGCAGTTGGAATGATTTGGATCGTGTTATGGGTCGTCAGTACTGAGTGCCCGCCGTGCGGCACTTGGGTCATGGGTGTTTGGTTTTAGTCTCTAGTTAAACTATTTACAATAAGAAGCATCGATCAAAAAAGCAAAAACCATTTGTACGTAACTCACTCCACATGCTTATATATATTTACTGGAACAGAAGAAGATGAATCAACCCGTACCAAATAATTTAAATTGTGTTTAGCATCGTTCTTAGTCGCTCTCCAAGTCACGCATCTATCGTGCAACAAGTCTTTGAGATCTAACGAATAAAATTGATATTAAAGAAACTATAATTATATTTATTTTATTTTCAATAAAAATATAAAAATAAATATATTTATTTACTACTATATATCGACAATTAAAACTTTGAATAAAATGTTTGCGCAGCCAATAAATTATTCATGCGCTCGAAAGTATGCTGCATATTTTTGCTAATTGTGAATTTATGCTCAGCGCAAAAGTAGGCAATGATTTGTTTACCACAGCCAGTGAAGAGCAAAAGTTTGTTTTAACGTTTTTTATTCCTTGCAATTGTAGCCGTGCTGCTACTCTGCATTCTAGCTTAGCCAAGTTAAATTGCATTAAATATTCCAGGTGGTTGGGCTACCAACTGCATTACATATTCACCCAGCTTGCTACAAAATAAAAGCTGATGATCGAAAATTACTTTCTGCTTAAGTTATTTATTTCATTTTCATTTGAGTACACTCACAAGCCATTAAGAAATAATTTCAAATGAGTTTAGAACGGAGCACTCCCTAAGCTGGCATTTGGAAATTGATTGCGGGCATTAGGCAACGCCCAATACCCAAATTTCCAAATTTCCATATTGCACTTAATTTTCTGTTGTGTTCCATGGCCCAACTATTAGTAAGAAAATGTGCTTTGGGGTTAAATGGTGCCCGAAATGCTGAGGGAATTCATCAAAGTCAGCGCAAACATGTTTTCCATGTTATTTGAAAATTGTCAAAGCCAATGACGTCGTCAGCCAGGCGATGACTTTGCCTAATTGACCACCACGTGGGCTAAAAAAGAAAATTGTGGAAATAGAAAACAGAACAGAGCCTTGATGACGTCATAATTAATTAAAGTGAAGCGATGGAAATTCTGCTGAAAGGACTTCTGATACTCTGAACGATAAGGTATTACGCTAGGTTGGCTAAAACTAAAACTGCGTCTACTATGAAGTAGATTCTAGGTTGAGCGAAGGGAAAGTCTTTCGTTGTAAAAAATTAAACAAAAAGTAGTTTATTTAAATATTGCAAAAAAAAATTAATAAAATTATATATTTGTCATGGATTAAAAATAATATTATACATTTATAGTAACAGTATTATCACTATTCTCTCTAAAGAGTATTGAAAGTTCGCTTTGGACTTTAATCCTCTATTCCAGTTTTTTCTGCTACGTTGCAGTGGGGGCATAAATTAGTCAGAAGCGAAGCTCTGGGCCCATGAACGCTGTAATTTGTTAAAAAGCAGCTGCAAATTGGACACATCTTACGAAGTTAATTAGCTGCTACCGGGCAGCCGCTGAATAATGTATGAAGGGCCTGAAACGAACGTTAAGTGAATAAATTCACAATGGTGAATATGGAATTTAATGGTTGGCTAGATGACACAGGGGAATGCTTAGAATCGAGGCTCTATATCAGAGGGCTCTATGTTTAGGGCGTTGCCACTTTAATAAGAGTTGCCCATAAGCTTAAAGAAAATATAAGCAACTCTCTCTCTCTCGCTGACAAAAGCATCCTTTCGGGCTTTAAGGACTTTCCACTTCATAAAGAGTTGCCCATAATGAAATAAAAACAATTTCCTTGGAGCTTATCTCTCCCAAAGAGTCCTCTCCATAAACTTTAAATGTTCTTTATTAAATCAATTTCTTGACTATTTTTCCTGCCCATAATCCAAAGTTTACCAATTCACTTTCGGCAAACAAACAAAGAAAAGCCATTCAGGTACTTTAGCCACAATCTAATATTACATGTTTATATCTCGGGTCAAAACTGTGCTTCAGCCATCTTTTGGGCAAACTCATTAAAGTTTATGGCTCGAATGTAACTTTGGCTTGATTATCTGCTACATCAGTTAGACAAACAGAAGAGCACACACACACAAACACGCAGACATGCTCTATTTAGTCTATACATATATATATAAAATCGATAGGGCAAATAAGACAAGAAAATTTCAATTGCTGGCGAACTGTTTCACAGTTGCTGGCATTCTTTTTTCTTATTTTCCCTACGCTTTTCCAATGCTCTGAATGCGATTTCAATTTCTCAATCCAATTTACCTTTGCAATACCCAATACTCAATACCAATACCAATCCGTATACCCTATATATATACGTATGTATGCGTCGTATACCCTATTCAGCTGGCAGAATACAAATACAAATACCAATACGAATGAGAAGACAAACACAAAGCGCAAGTAAATCATACAAAAAGAAAAAAACGTAAGGGAAATCAGCATGCATAAAAAGCAAGAGTATAATATGCATAAAGCATGACTAAGAGATACCCTGTAGTCAAACAGATGGATCAAACATAGAGATAGAGAGAGAATTTGAAAAGAATTTATTTAAAAATTTTAAGATATATAGTAAACGTTGCAAAATACCCTATAATATTTAATATATCTCGTAAATTATATATACCGTATAAATCATAAGGTTAAGGTGATAAATAATATCAGCAAAATCTATTTAAGCCTCAATCTTCAGTAAACATACACATATATATATAACTACCAACTATTCTGACTAGAAATACCCTATAAAAATAAATATATCCTAATCTTAAACATAAGTTTTACCTTTCACCTATATGAAATACTTGTAGATATACCCTAGAAAGCTAGCTGTGATGTAATACTCTCTCTCTCATAAGTTTTGGCTGCTCTAATACCCTGTATTCTCATAGTAAGCCTGTCTAAGCCTGTTATCAGTTCCCCACACATCTCCAGGGTATCTAGAGTAAAAGGAATATTCAGTTCGCTGAAGCCGTGAAAGCTTTAGATGAGGGAGATTGCGCTGGGGCTGGCTGGGGTGGAGCCGCGGTACCTTCGTTTGGGAAGTGCACATAAAAGCGCAAATATTTGCGCAACAATTTCAAATATCGTCGCAGACGTTGCGATAAAAATCGAACAAGCTGCAAAAAAATATGCAAAATGAAACGCATAAAAAATATAAAAGGGGCAGAAACACACGCAAACTGAAATAAAGAAAGATGAAAATATCTTTTCGCTTGCTTTATATGTGCATATAGACGAGTACAAATATATACTTTTTTCTGCTCTTGCATTTTCTGTTTACTTTGTGTGCTCGGATTTGCTTTTATTATCGCATAACGTCAAACATTTGCATGCGGCGGCGCCTAACTGTATGCCACAGTTTCTGCTCGAATGCGCCTAAGCAGTTGCTGCCCTTCTCCACTCCCCACTCTGCCCTCTTTCTTTTGGCACCCAGAACCCATTAGCATTTGCATTTATGTGCGGCGCCAGCACGAACCTACCGACGCCGCCCGCCACCCGCCACCCTCTCCCCTTTCAAACTTTATGTGGACATGCAAATCGAGGCGCGAATATTTCGCACTTCACTGAATCGAACCAAACGAAAGGTCCTGGACGCGCAACGTGTGCTACATTTTTGTGTCCTGCCTGCCTGCCATCGAAAAAGGTGTTCAATTGCCACTGCCAGGTGGACAAGCCGTAAAAAACGTTAAAGCAGAATGCATTCCAAATAACAGTTTCAACTCCATTTAGCCTATTCAGAATTTTATTGACGTGAATGCAAATAAAGTTTTAAACCTTTTTTAAAAGTCTTAATATTGAAGCAACAAAAGCATCCATTAAAATAAATTTTCATATTGAAATCCATTCGGTATCCTTAGCAAACAAAAAAGGTTTTCCGGAATATCCAGAAATATTTCTGCTTGCACATTGTAACCGGATTTGTCACAGCAGCTTTTGATTGTAGCGGAAAACTTAAAATGCGAGCTGGTTTTTCACATTTTTCTTTCTTCTTTGGGCCATGGTCTTCTATTTTTCATAGAAATATCTGTAGGAAAGTGGAAAATTGTCAATTCCTGTGCGCAAATTGCATTTTAAGTGTTGCTTGCAGTTGAAGCTGTCCTACGTTTGCTAAACTTTTGAAATAAATGCATTTGCAATGAAGACAAACGAGCTAAGGCGGACATATGCAAATTCTTATCATTTAAATACAGTTAAGTTGAAGTTTAAGCGAACAATAATGCTAATGACAATAGCAATGGCAATGATAATAAGAAGATCAATGAAAATGACAATGATAATGGGAAAAGAAATTGAGAATGACAATAAAAATAGCAATAAAGTGATAATGATAATGATAATGATAATGATAATGATAATGATAATAATAAGGCCAATGACTCTGATAACGGAAAAAGAAATTGACAATGACAATATGAAGAGCAATGACATTCATGATTATGATAATGACAATGACCATGGCCATGAAAATGTTATTCAAAATGATAATAATTATTAATGAGATTCATGGGACTCATAGATATAATATTCATAATAATCATACTAATGACAATGACAAAATGATGCTCATAAATCATAATATTAATATTAATGAAGGAAAAAATGAAAATGAAGGCAATTATAAATTTTTGAACAAAATCCCTTGTTAACTTTCAATCATGATAAGCTTCGCATTTTTCCTTTGCTGCCGTATACTAAATTTTCATGATAAGCATTTCAATTTGGGCTTTGTGCATATATACAGATACTATATATATATATATATATATATAGCAGCTTTTCGCTGGGCCATTGTGTGTGCGCTGTTCATTGTTTTAAATGCCCGTCATACATCACGGCGTAAAAGTTTTTGGTTTAAGCCGCATGGAACAATTTTGATGGCGCTCGCTGCAGCATGTCAAAAATCTGCAACTAAATGCCGTCATAAATTACAGCCAGCTGTCAAAAATCACAAGTGTTGTTGCTGCTGTTGTTGTTGTTGTTGTTAGCCAGGCAACGCATGCAAACAATGAGAGTGAGAGAATGCTAAAAATAAACTTGAAAACTTAATTAAACTTTTCTCTTTTTTGTTGTTATACAGAACAATAACGTCAGAGCGAGATGCCAGGCAGAGCTAACGGTAAACATATATATATATATATATATATATGTGTGTATAAAGAAGGCAGCCACGTAGTTAGTCTGGAGTTGGGGTTGGTGCTGAGGCTTAGTACCTGGCATTTACCGTTTATGCAATTTGCCAGCTATTTTGCACCTTGCAATGTGAGAATGTTTTTTAATTAACACACAGCGTGGAGCGTAGCTTATACAAGGATACTCCTGTACACACATATATATGTATGTATGCAGAGTATGCCCTCCACCCGTTTGCCATTTGCTAATGAATAAGTTAATTTTATCCTGCCCTCGCAAGTGTTGTTTATGTGGCCAATGCCTGTCACGCGTTTTAAACCCTCAAAGTGGTCATTAGAGACTTTGCTTCACTTTGTACATACTGTAATTTAAAAACACGCACACACACACACAACACCCATTTAGTGTGTGTGCTGCACTGCGTATACTTAATATTTATATATAGGCAAAAGCTTCTCAGTCACGTACCACAATAGTTGAGCGCTAACTATATACACCTATATATAAACACACACACACACACAGTGTAAATGCAAATTAAGTACAAAAAGAGGCGGATGGGCGTGTCAGGGGGCGTAACTGGGGCAAAGTGTTGGAAGTTACGTAAGCCCCAAATCCATTAGTTGAAGCAGCTAAATTAAAATAAAAAGCCAGCCATGCAGCTAAGCCAGGGAGCCAAGGAGCCAAGGAGCAGGGGCAGCAGCACAGCGCTGTAAGTTAGACGACGCGACGCAGGACGAGCTGTGTGCCAGCGTCGCTGTTGCGTCAACAAGTGCTGTGGTTGCTGCAACTTTGCAACTGCTGCGGTATTTGCATTTCACTTTTACCATCTCACTTACAACCAAGCAAATATTTAGCCAAAGCATTTCACCGGACACCGACAACAAAATAAATCGAGCTGGAAAGAGTGCTGTACTTTGTTGAAGAAGCAGCATCAGCTTTAGTTGAATATATATATCTATGGAACAGCGACATTTGGGGTGCAGAAATCTATGGACTTAAAGAGAATTTGATTATTACATATTTAGATTGACAATTCAGTTGAAATTGGGTTTGCTTAACTAAAATTATGTGAGATGCAGAAGAAGGCGATGCTGAGCCCTTATAGCATATGTATTGCAGATCAGGATTAACTTTTCAGACTTTTAACTGTATTCAGACATCTGTCTAAGTATGGAATTTCAGACATTTTGCATACCTTCTTCTATGAAATATATATCTATGAAATATTTATTTTTTATTATTGCTTTCATTTCAAAAAATAAAAAATTTAGATATACAGGAAACATATATACTAGAATATATTTATTTATATAAGCCTTAAAAATATTTTCTATATTTTCTTATTAGTATATATAATAAATAAATATTTTCTTATAAATATTTTAAGTATTTTATTGGCATATATGATAAGTAAATATTTTTTTATATATATTATTTTTTTTTATATTTTATATTTTTATATTTTCCACATATACTTAGAAAATTTTAATTATATTAAAAAATACATAAGATATTTTCGGTAGTATTTTGCCTTCATATATTTGCATTTAAAACAGGAAAAGGTTTCCCTTTAAATCCCTTTGAACAAATTGCGGAGCCATCAATAAATTAAGTCAGGTTTCTGCATCTCAAGCATGACAAATGGCTTTTCGTATTTTATTTGACAAATGTCAACCCAGGGCCTAGGCCACAAATTGGGATTATGCAGAGCGCATGAGAGAAGACAACCCAAAAGACTGAGACAGAGAGAGAGAGTGAGAGACAAAAAATGTAAATAAATTCACAAAACCCTCACAAAATTTATGTCACAAAATAAACGAAATGAAATGAAAGGAAAAGAAATTTATTTATATTTATTATAGTTCACTTTGGCTTTGTGCTGGCTTAAGCCAGCTGATAAGCTGTCAGACCAAAAATGAAATGCAAACTGCAATGGAAATAAACAGAAACCAGAGCTGAGCAGCTGACAGCTGAGCTGTGGCCTCAGCTACCACTAATTGGCATGCATATTTACTGTGCTGTAAAGCAATCAGGGAAGCATCAAGCACGAAATCTCTGAGAAATCTCTTGCTTAAAAGCATTTTGTATGCGCTCGTAAAAGGCTGTGTCAAGGATGGAAGTTTAATTAAAATTGTGTTTTCATTTCTGAACTCTTAACATTTCACTCATGGTATATTAATTTCATACATTTTATTATATATTATATATATACCTTATACCTCAACATTTAAAACTTTGTATTTTACTTACTTACGTCAAGCATTGTAGCATACTGTAAGAGTTAACATACAACTGTTAACATAATATCTATAACATAACATATTTAACATTCTATAAACATTACAGCAGATTCTGTTAAAAGAAAATAAAATAATGTTAACATTATATACTCTGTTGTACTGCTGTTAACAGTTTTCTTATAACATAAAAGTATAGATGTATGTTAACATTGTATGCGGAACAGACACATTCTACGCCCAACTGCTGATTTAACTCATATATCAAACACCTACTGTTACCTTTCTCCACTTTTAATTAATTATTATCCTTTTAATTATTATCCTCTTTTGTCTAGTTGTGCAATCCCCACATCCACATACCCTTTAAGTATGGCAATTTGAATGTCGCTCGCGTAAACATTTTCATTTTTGCGCTGGCAAATGTTAAATTGTATGCAACACATACGTGGCAGATGGGAAGTGGCAACGTGACGAGAGCGAACGGCTACAGCTACTGGCAGCAAATACATTTCACACCCAGCCAGGCCGCCCACCTGTGCTACACCTGCTCCACCCAGTTGCTACAGCTTTGCGCCACCCACGGCCACCCCGCTCGCTCGCCTTCCGTTTCAGTGTCAGTGTGTCAAGCAGCGTGCGATGTGGAATAATTTGCAAAATGTCATTATTAGTTTGGATTTTGCGCAACAGCAGCTGCCAAGTGGAAGTAGCAGAGGAAGAGGACACAGGCGTCCAGAGGACGTTCGGGCACGTTTCCTTGCTCCTGCTGGTGCCGCTGTTGCTATTGGTCCTGTACTCAGTCTCGCTGATAAGCAACCCGAGGCACCACCCACTCGTATATCATCATCAAGGCTGTGGCAAAAGCTTATTTTGTGGCCCATTGTTGCTTTTTTATTGTCTACCTGCAGGACACGTAATTCGCTTCTTCCTCGTCCTGTGCCTTCGTCTCCTGCATAAGCAAACAGAAAGATTGCCTTTTGCTTAACCCCCAGATGCTATAACAACTAAAGCGAAATATTAAGCAGCCAATGTTCTAAATGAAATTAACATATATCTACCATACACACACAGACATATATCTATATAGAGCCTAATAAAAATGGTCCGACAGGTGGGCTAAGCCACATGATGGATTGAAGCTCAAACAGTTGGAAGAAAAAAATGTAAACGAAATGCTAAACTGAAATAAAAAGAGAAAGATAACAGAAAATTGTATTTTAAGACGACTAAAGTTAATTCCCAAGCTTTGCGAGGTCTTTACGACGGCTTAGCTTCCGTATATACCAATAATATAATATGGCTATAAGAGTGAAGCAAGCTTTATGGAGGCTGAGCTAAGCTGATTGAGATCTTAGTAGATGATTATAGGAATACATCAAATTAATTTAACAGGTAACGAAATCTAAGTAAATTGTTAAAGTGATGAATCACGAACTAAGTCCTATATAAGTAATTCCAGATAAGCTATATGGATTATTGAAATATCGATATCGATCGGTTTTAACTTATCTATAATGATAAATAGAAATATTTCAATGCTTATGCCCACCACTGTCGATTGCCATATGAACTGAGGAACTGAGACCTTAGATATCTAGTTTTCATCCATTTTTAGTATTATAGTAAATCTCAAATTAGCAGTTCTTTCACGTTGCCAATCGATAACTTTACTATCGATGACACAACTTTAAATTCAAGTCACAAAACTGATTACCCAAATTTAAGCCGTCGGCTACATTTGCCATTTAATCGGTTTCGTCTGAATCAGAAAATTAGATCTAAGAATCTGGGAATCACGTTTCCAACTTACAATAAAAACTGAAATATCGCTGAGCCAACACAGTCAACAAAGGATGTGGCTCGTAAAGCCAGCGCGTATGTGTGTAGAGGAGAAACAGTTTATTGCTATACAACACTGGCAATAACTCATAATGTGGCAAACGTGCTGCGGCTTATGCGGTTGGCTGCTGTTATTGCGGCACCAAAAGGCACGTCTTTATGGCCACCTGGTCAATCGAGCAGATGATTGACTGCAAGAAAATTAAATTACACAAGATACTTAATGCCGAGCTGAGTTAGATAGCAGTCAGTCCGTCAGTTAGTCAAGCAGTCAGTCGATCCACTAGAAGTTTATCATTAAATGACGAAAGGTAGTTGGGGAGCTGCGTCAACTTTGGCATCTAATAAAGCTTATGGAGCGCAAAATTGGATTTGCATACATTATTGGTTAACACAAGTGGAAAGCGAGGAAATAAGCCCAAGTCACATGGAAAATGGAACACACACACACTGAGAGAGAGAGAGAGAGAGAGAGAGACGCTAGCTCAGCAGCAGCAGTTCAGTAATGCGTTAATGGAAAATGCTTTTCCATTTGGCTCTCAAGTTACAGTGGTCAAAAAGCTCTGAAGGGGCGGAGCTTCAATCAAATGTGATTGATTGAACGATAGTGTTGTAAAAGCGTCATGTAGTAGTAAAATACTGGACAATAGTGTTGGATAATAATTAAAATGCAATTACAGCAAATCTAATAATCTTACAGTGTTGAAAAGCGTTGCAAGGTTGATCAGTTAGCTTTTCTACTTTCTAAAATTTGTATTATATATTAAATAAATACATAAATAAAACTAATTTTAAATATTTTTAACACATTTGTTGTACGCGCTTCAACCACTGTGCTTGCGCGTAGCATTTGGGCTGTATTTTGGGTGTGTGTTTATATTTGATTGCCGTAAATGCGATTAAGTTGAGCTTCGACTTCAAAAAGCAACTAAATTTGATTGCCAACTGTTAAGCAGCCGCAGTGGCGCAGCTGCCACGCCCCATCCACGCTCACGCCTCAAACATAAATCTCCAAGGTGCAGTTCCATGGTTCATGGGGGCGTCATAAATTAAATGAAACGCTGCAGCGCGAATAAAAATGAGAAATGCACACACACAGAGAGAGAGAGCTTCACACACACACGCACACACACACATGTGTTGCATTTTAATGTTCTGCCTGCGGTTTGTGGGCCTAGTAGACCAGGCGAAAAGGTCAACGCGACGCGTTCTGCGGCCTCTGGTTGCATGTGATCCTGCGGTCAGCGCAGCTGCTTGTTAGCGACGCTGAGCCCACAATTTGTTGCAGGCAGGAAAGCCATAATAAAATACATATAATATATAAGGACATTATCTTTAAACATATAAATTATGCGTTGGCATGACCAAAGCTGACTCCTCCAATATATTATAGTTGGCTTGGCAGCCAACTGAGCTGCTCTGTAGTGCAGACTGCGTAAATAGAAAAATATTTGTATATACCCTATGAGTACACTATACCATATACATTGCTGTGACCCATTAGGCTTTCATGCACGAAATAAAATAATCTACGCCAATTAGCCTAAGCAAATGTTTGCTCAGATATTAAATATGCGAGTCATAACGATTTACATAAGGCAACGGCTAGTGGGCTATTATTGTTGTCCTTTGTTTATTTGTATATCTGGCTAACATTTAATTCTTATACTTCGTGTACTTGTCTTATAGCACTTCTAGTCGCATATGTGTTCTGAGTAACACATAAATTAACTGAGTATAGTAATGGATTTGCTTTCTGATCAATAAGAGCAAATGTCTTAGTGGTGCTATTATTTATTTCCCCATGGGAATCGAAATTTATACCACTTGAACTGGGTCAGTTCCTCTTCAATACATTTATATAAGACTTCGCTGAGTTGCGTAAGTATTTGCAACAAGGAAAAGTCTATAAGAAAATGGTGCATGTCCTTTGCAGAGCTGTTTGCCCCCACAGAGCTGTCATCAAACTAATTAAATGCCTGGACAATTACAAGGCAATTGAATTATGCAATTTGCATAAATAAAACAGACAGCAATAAAAGGAAGAGAGGGGGCGACAGAGAGGCAGCCTCCATTAGGGGATACTTCTGTGGAAATGTCACTGATCCAATTAAGGCTGAGATGAAATCTGCGCCACGTGGCGTATGAGCAACGCCTTATTATATGCGCCAGAAACACGCATTCAGATATAAAGCATTCTTGCTTTTATTTAACAATAAATTCGTATACAGAAATATGTAAATGAAATTCACTAAACGAATTTTCTTGTAAAACGGTCACACCCAGTGGGTGGGCGTGGCAGCAGTTTGAAACGAAATGCCAATGCGAACTGTGGGCGGTCAACGACGGCGACACAGTTTTTCTATATATTTTTGCATACAATGGAGCCCAGCTCTTGACAGCCGCAGGCGACAGGCGCAATATATATTTCAGAGAGTACAACGCGTTCGCTTGGCTTTTCTTTTTGTGTTTAGCCAACAAAGGCACGGGGCGTGGGCGTAGCGAGGCGGGGTGGGCTGTTTAAGTCATAAATCAATTGAGAGTGCAGAGAAAAATTGCAGAAATTACTTGGTATTTACAAAGCCAAAGTCGGGGCGGGCAACGGGTTGAACTGTCGTCCGACTGGCCGACTGTCCGAGTGGGCCACGCCCATTGTCCAATAGCCGTCACAAGTGCAACAAGTTTTCTCGGTTTATTTTGTTCGCTTTGCCTCCATCTAACATCAATGACACTCAAGGACAGCCGCATTGTTGGCCATAATTACATGTGTACCATCTTTGAGTGGGTGGGTGTGGGTGTGGGTGTGGGTGTTTGTGCCACATGTCGTATGAGTAATAAGTACCAGAGTCATACATACGCACTGTGGAGCAATTTTTGAATAAATATATATGAACTTTTATACATTTTTAAATTATTAATATTATTTTTAATATTTAAATTGAATTTTTGAAATTTAAAAATAATGTTTTAATCTTCACATGCTAAAATATAGAAATATAAAATTTAATAATATTGTAAGGCATTGCAAAAAACATTTAAAAAAATGTAATTTTAAGTTTTTTAATATATTATTAATTAAATTAAATTTTACATTATATTTTTACACTTTTTAATAGGCAAATGAATATATAAAGCTTAATAAGTAGCTAATTAAATTGATAAAAAATATTTTTCTTGGGTTTCATATATTCTTATTTGAATTTCTGTTTCGAGTCAGCTAAATATATGTAAATAAACGATGTCGAGATATTATTTAATAATAATAATAATAATTTAATGATTTAAAAAGAAGTCGTGATGCCTCAGCCACACTAAGACTACGCCCATAAAAGTATGCTATATTTATTTATATTTTAGTATTGGCAAAATTCCTAATAAATTCTAAGTTCTCACCTTAAATTAAGCTAATAGCTTACACTTCTGTTGGTAATTTCATTTGTCTACTTTCTCTTTAGTTAATCCGGTTCAATTGAATTTAATTAAATTTAAAATAGCAAAGTTGAAAATTTGGTCTACGAAATTCAGACAAAATCCAATTACCTTTTCACTAGGCTTTAGACTTTAGTGTAAACGGTGTCATGTTGCCTTGCATTTGCGTTGTCATGCCAATTAAGTTTCATCCCACTGTGCCACATCAATCGCACCACGTGGGTTCAAACTGTCAACAGCAAACAGGCAAAATGCTTTTATATGAACTAAGAGCCTGACTGCCTGTCCCACAATTGCGTCAAGCTGTGCGCTTTGAAGGGACGGGAATGATGGAGAGAGTGTGCTGTATGCATGTAATTATTGTGTCAACTGAGGTGTATGTGTGTGTGCGTGTGAGTAAGTGTGTGTGTGTGTGTATGTGTAGCAAAAGCCGAAAGGCCTTGTGCAGGTCCTACGCCACAGCCAGAGCCAGAGCCGGAGCCAAAGACAGTTGTTTATGGCTCGAACTAGACTCATAATTGCATTGTTGCCAGTGTAATTACTGACAAACATGCAGTTAATTAAAATCATTAAAATGCCTTTGAGCCAAAAACATCGGAGGACAGAGAACAGACGGCAGCAGCTGCTGTCAACTGAACGGGCCAATAGAGCTCAGGGCCCATGGAATGTGAGCCCAGCCCGAAGGCCTTTTGACTGCCTTAATTTCCGACACACGCCAGCCAATCCTTATATATACATATATTCAAAAGGCTTCTGTGCACTCTGAATATGCATATATATACGAGGAAGTATATAGAGCTTATTTAGACGAAGCTTAAATACCCTTACCAAAGGTTAAATGACTTCATTTGTTTCTTCAATCTGCATTCACTAACCTGCTACCTCAAAGACTTTTCAAGTAAATAATAAACACTTTCATCATGAACAGTTTTCTCAAACTGCAGATTAGACTGCCTTAATGTGGAACTGTTATACCATTAATATAAATCAGTGCCAGGCAGTGGCGCTCCGAGGTTGGGCACCTAATCTAATCCACCCGCAGCAACATCTGCACTTTTGCCCTTTTTCTCGTCTTGATGACTGTGTCTGGGACGTTTTGTAGTTGCTGCGATTGCCATATTAGCGAGCTAATAGAATTGTTTTGATTAATGCTTTCCCGCTGCAAATGCCGGGGTGGACAAATGATGGAGGTTCGCCTGTTAAAGCGACATTTGCAGTCGACACGGCAGAATCATGTAAATGTCATTCAAACACATACAATAAATCAATTCCGAGAACTTGTTAGCGCAAACAATTGACATGGAAAGCCAGTTAGAGAGCATAATGTCGCTTTTTTCCATTGATTAATATCGAATCACATACGAGGTCGAAAATGTTATCAAAAAGTCAGAGAATGGCGTAAAACCGTGTTGCCAGAGACATTAAAGAGAGATTATATATATTTTAGAGCAGTTTAATGAGTGCAGATGAGGCTAAGGTCAGCCTGAAAACTAGGGCACATAGAGAATAAGTCTGGTCACACTGATCTAAGTAATTACTGCTACCAACTTCAAGATTTACTATGTTTTGCAACACTAATTTCGAATTGGCTTAACTACAACTACGGCCATTTTTCAGCACTGTTTTTCACTTGGCTAAAATACGGTCACACCACCAGTCAGAATTATAACTAAGCCACGTGTAGAGCAACTGAAAGTCTGCTCTCAGCTTGCCAGTGTTGACTAATGCGAAAACTATTGCAATAATCATTACGACTCGCTACATTAGGGCAGAGCAATCGAAGCAGCACGAAAACGTATAAAACATGTTGAATGAATGCTGATGAGCAGACATTACCAATGGTTAAAGTTGATTATAAATACAATGTCGTATTCATGGCCAGCTCCCATAATTAATGAGTTTAGTCTGCCGAACGGAGGCCCGGGCTAGGGCCAAGACGAAGGCGTCGAGGCGTGGTACTGTCAGTGCCATTGTTTCGGCGTCTGTTTCTGCAGCTGTTATATTATTCAAACGTTTGCGCACGTGCTAGAAATTGTGCGTGTCCTTGGACCAGATACCATTGCCTTCGCTCTGTTAACGGTTAAGACGGTAGCAGCATTTGAGGTTATGTGTGTATAGATGCCAGCGGGACGTGGATGGCAATCAAATATGTACTGAATTTGATGATTGAAATACAGCCAGGCTACGGCTAGCTGGCTGGGTTGGCTGACTGCGTCGCAATTAAAATTTTACGACCACTGAATATGAAAAGGTGCTATATCATTTTGAAGTGTTCGCTATCCTCGGCATCCTCCCTCACTCACTCAATTTTAATTGTCGAATAAATGTTGCGGAAATAATTCGGCACCGAAAAGCATAAAGGGAGCTCCAAGCTGCAGATAAGAGCAATGCGTGAGCGAAATGTGCAACGTAAGCAAAGTAATAAAGGAACAGACGTGAAACAAGCGATAAAAACTGTGAGTCTGCTTTTGGGCAGGGAGTGCACGACTGGAAGATACTCTGTTACCTGTGTCAAGTCATGGGCAGTGTTGGAAAATAGAATATATTTAACAAGTTTGATAAAGCCCTTGCTTAATATCGATTCTATAGAGATGGATATTAGTTATCGATTATAGAATCAATATACCCCGTCTAAGTCTTCTCAAAGGAGTGCTCAGCATTTCTAAGAGTAAGCAATAAAAGGGAATCTTGGAAAGAGATAAAGTATTTCTAGATATGAAACGACCCTGGCTGGGGATGATGTGTTAGATCTGAAACGTGCCGCTCGGACAACAAGTAATAAATAATAAAGAGACAAACGAAATTGAAGAGATGAATAAAGTGGGCAAGGGATGGGGAGATGTGGAGTAGGCAGGAATAGCCAGGCCTGAGTGAAAGTTGTGTATTATATATTGGATATTAAAAAATATAATTTAAAGAGAACTTTGACATTATAACTTATGAAAAGGTTTGGTCTACCGAGGCGACTCAACAGGCTTTGTATACAATTTCTGGATAAGCCTGAATTTTTTAAGTTTTATGCTCCTCCACTGATAAAGCTTTGCTATTATGCTAAGAACTCTCTGTTTTAAGCAAACCTTCACGACTTCACAGTTCACTCTTCTCACACATGCAGAACTCCTTTATTTGCCGCAACAGCAACTTCTAATCAGAGAGCAAAGATCATCAAAACTGTCCCGGGACGATCATAAAAAAAAAGAACAAGGAGGAAAACAAAACACGTATAAAGTGAAAAATAAAGCCACATTTATGAGGCTCGCGAGTCTTTGGGGGCCCAGCTGGGAGGCTGTGCGAGCACGAAAATGGCTTTCATATTTGTTAGCCAGGCTAAATTGATGGCAAACAGAATTTGGGGCAGCTGCTCTTTTCGCTCGGCTCATTTTTTGTTGTGGCCATGTGGTCGGTGTTGCCGGAATGAAAGGAAGCTTTTAGCAGATACTTTACGCAAATCCCAAGAGAAAACATTGCCGCACTATGCGAGCTGTCGAAGGAGAGACAAACAGCAGCAGCAGCAGCAGCAGCCCGCTGGCTGTCGAGCGGGCATCATTAAAAGTTAAAAAAGGATTTTCAACGGATTTGCGAGTTTTTCGACTGCGCGCTAAACACAAACAGAAGCCATCAATTTGCATAGAAGCGTTCCACAAAAAATATTTGCAGCACCAAATTTAAGCGCACAAAAGTATGCAGCACAAAGAGCTATATACACACAAAAAAAGCAGGAAGAGCAGATACCCTGGATGGGAAGTTGAACTGGAGTGGGGTATACACGAAGTTGGTTGTAAAGGAGTTGGGATGAAATGGCAAGGCAGCGCCAGAGTATATATAAACAGAGCTGTATATAGCTCTATAGTAAATGCTGGCAATCGATAAATATCGATAAATATATAAATAATGTGGAAAGGCAACATATTGTGTACATAATATGCATAAATTTGTCATATGTATATCATAATACCATATCATAATTAACTCAAATAAGGCTAAGCTAATAATCGATAGTTATCGATAAACACACATTGTGTGAAGGCTGTAGAAGAAACTTAACAATTTTATACAATATTTATAATATTTATATTTATAAGATTTATAATATCTAAATGAAACTAGGCAAGGTAATTTACTCCCTAGAGTATAAATCGATATTTATTGATTTCATTGTTTACAAAATATAAAATATAATGTATACAGGATTCTAATACAGGATCCCTCTCCTGGTATCAAAAAGTGCCAATATATATTAATTTAAATAAGTAAACCTATAGAGGTTTATTTCGGTCTCCTTCTCCACCTGCTTCAGGCAAATGCATTTTACTTGTCAGCAAATCCACTCTCTTCTGCCGCCCATTTACCTTGGGTATAGAGCAGTCAAATAAAGAACTGAGCTCAAGACTTGGCGACTGTCAAGTAGTCGCATAGTTGTCGTACCCCAGTGCCACTCGACGGCCTGCCAGTTTGCCAGCTTGCCCACCTGCTCACCTGCCGGCATTCTCTACATCCTGGCAGGCGTCGTCGTCGTCGTCGTTGTCCTTGAGTTGTGCTTTGGCATTTGGCTTTGTTTTGCTTAAACTTGGGCCATGGATTAGCTAAATGCAGGCGCTCTCTGCCCCGTCAGCCCGCCTCTTTGCTAAGCCTTGCCACGCCCCTGCCCCTAGCCCTGTCCCGCTTTCCATACTTTTTCCATTTTGCTGCACCCTTCAAGCTAAATATTTCGCCTTCTTGAGTTTTTATGAGCTGCTCAACTTGGCTTTTTTTTCGCTTACTTACACCTGGTGTTTACCTTCTATTTACCTGCACGCGCTACTTCTCCCCTCTCTCTCAATTTTTTTCTCTGTCTTAGACTTTGTCGCTTTAAAGCTCTGCCCTTAACTGTAAGCGTCATCTGTGCTCTGCAAATGGAGATTTCTTGATTCTCATAAAAAATTTAAATTTAAATTGCATTTGCTGCTATTTGAGCTAATTAAAGCAGGGCTCAACTTTTATAACGTTTTACAACACTGCTTTTATGATGCGCCTGCTTTTTATATACTCTGCACGAAAAACAAAATTTGTATGCTGGGTATATTGGCTGTGCCCAAATTTATTTAACAGTTAGAGGGAGGCCATATTTTTAATATTTATTAATAATTAATATTAAAAATAGAAAATAAATTTTAAAAATAAATATAAGATAATATATATACTGACAGACAGGCAGACGGAGAGATAATAAATATATATATCATGTGAAAATATATATATATATATATATATATATATATATATATATATATATATATATATATATATATATATATATAATAAATATATATATCATGTGAAAATATAAATATTTATATAGATAATGGACTGATGTAATATAGTTGATATATTATTAATCGGCCTGTCTGTCTCTCCGTCTGCCTGTCTGTCAGTCTATCTTTCAGAAAAAGGCGTGGCAGACCCCAAAAAAAAATATATAACCAGATCGATGAGCTGATCTATTCATATCTGTCTGCCTGTCCGTCTGTCTGTCTGTCTGTCTGTCTGTCTGTCTGTCTGTCTGTCTGTCTGTCTGCCTACCTGTCTGTATAGTTATGCGTCGAACAGTGATCGAACGCCTCGCAACAAAACCTATCAGGCAGCAGCAGAAGAGCAACAGCAGAAGATCAGCAGCAGAAGAGCAGCAGCAGCAGAAGAGCAGCAGCACAGCTGTAGAGCACCATGCCAATGAGCCGTTGAGCAGCTGAGAACGTCAGCTTGCATTTGTGTGCAGCTGCAGCTGCCCAAAGCGCTTTGATTCGCCGCCCACTGATCGAGTGTGAAAACTGACTCAGTGAGTGGGTCGCCCGTTGAGTTCGACGTTGAGCGAAAAAGCCTCTGCCCCGATCGAGTGTGAAAATATAACTCTGATTGGTCGGCTACTGTTCGAGTGGCAAAACTTGCTCAGAGAGAGGGTCGCCAGATGAGTTCGACGTCGAGTGGAAAAGTCGCTGCCCTATATAAAGGGCAGCTGCTGCAGCAAATCTTCAGTCGAATTTTAAATTTTGTGGTGTTCAGTCGTTCAATTCAGTGCAGTGCCTCTCCTCTTCTTCTGGAATTTTGTTGAATATTTAAAATAATTTAAAATATTGTTAACTATATTAAGCAAACATGTAATTGTTAATATTTATAATGTTAAGAGTTGTTTTAAGAGCATTTGTAATAATTTTTGTATAAGAAATGATCGCTCTGTTAAAGATCATTATATAGACAGAATTGTATGATAATGATCACGGGCAACATGATCATTTAGATTATAGTAAGTAACGTCATGCTAATAGACGCCGTAAATTCATAATGCTTCACGAACTTGTACTTATTATAATGATATAGGCTGGAGCATTTTAAAAGACTTGTAAAATTCTTGGAAATTATGTTCATAAAAGTTATGGCAATTTTGCTAATAGCATGAATAAATGATTCATTAGTATAGTTTTCTTTTTGTATTTGATTTTAATATTTTTTTTTTTAATTTAAATTTTTAAATATTTTTTTTTTATTTATTTTTAATTCACAATTTTTAAAAAATATGTTTTAAATTTATTTCTTTTTTTCTTAAAATTATTTTTTTGATTACTGAAAATTTTATGTGCTGGAAAAACTGATTATTATCTTGATTATATTCCTGTTTCAAATTTCTAAAGTAATATTCAAATAAGGGGCACAATTCTTTATCCATGCAGGGTATATTTTAGTCAGGCGTACCCAACACTTGTTCGCACTCCTACTTGCACTCTTCCACTGACTTGTCCTAATATAGCTGTGTTTTAGTAATTTATAGTTAGGTATATAATTTGTATAAATTAAGTAGAAAACATAATAAAAGGCTATTTACTGTGTAAGTATGTGTGTGTATGTATGTGCTTAGCTGCCCGAGTCCAAACATAAAGCAGAAAGCGGAAAGGAAGTGCAGCCATTTCTGGGCCCCCATCCTGCGGCAGCGACAACCAACGAACATCCGCAGCTCTGGGCCAGAAGTTGTAAAGTTTTTTCGCAAGTGCACAAATAAAGGAGCCTGAAAGAGCCAGGATGTGAACAGAACATTTGGCGGGGTCGGAAGGAGCACCGCAGAGCAGGGCAGAGCAGAGCAGCGTTGCAGCTCCAAGTTCCAGTTGCAATTGCAGTTTGGCAATTTCTATTTGCTGCTTACAGATAGCCTAATGGGTCAATAGATTCTCGCAGACTCTAAGCCCTTCGACTCGCCGCTGACCGACAAATCAAATAGCGGAAAAGTTTTATTTTGCAAGTTTTCTTTATGGTTCCGGACCCGCATCCGGTTTAGCGCGCCGTCTTGGGGCCCATAAATAAGCCTGCAAATTGCATGCTTGGCTGGCTCCGTTGGCGCATCCGCCCCCAGTTCCCCAATTCCCCAAAACGAAACGCCCACTAAAATTGATGGCTTTTCCAGTTGTTGTTGTAATAAATTTAGTGTAGCTCGCGTTTAAGCATTAATTAATTCATTAACAACCCATTGAGCTTTGTGCTCGCGCATTATTCCAGCCTATTGGCTCCGAGTATTTCTGATTTTTGACCATAATGAGCCCCAAATTGGAGGGCCTTCGGCACATCAAATTCAAACTGAAATTGTGTGTAATTGCCGGGAAATTCTGTTTGCCACAAAATGGCTTCCACTTACAGTAACTGTAACTGTAACTGTACGCCATATTGGCCAGTTCTGCTGTTGCCACATTGGGTTAATGTGGCCAGAAATTCTCTCCATATCTCAATGGATTTCAGTTTGAGTTTTTAAATTTGAATTTTCTATTTTGAAATTTGCTTGTTGCATTTGAATTAATTTTTAAATTAAATATTTTTTAATGAAAATTTTCAACATATTAATTAATAGAATAATAAAAATGGTATATATATATTTTTTTAATTTAAAAAAAGAAAATAACTTATATATATTAATTTAAAAAAATATTTTATTAAACTTTTTATTTATCTTTTATTAATAAAAATGTAAAAAATAAAAATATATTCATAAAAAAGTTTGAAAAATTAAAAATTAAATTAAATAAACTTGTATTTTTGTACCTCTCCATCTCTCACAAATATGTTATAAAACTAATAATTTCTTGACTAAAAACACGTAACTATTATAATGAAATGTTTTCCTTTTAACTTATCTTCACTTTAAGCTATTTTCCTTTAATTACTTTCCCTGCACAGCAAATTCAAGCTGCCTGTCAGTCATTCTCAGCATTTCTATCCACATTCACTTAACGAGTATTTCCCTTGGCTTCAAGCAAGATGCTGAAACCAGGAACCGCAACAAAGCCCAAGCCACAGACTTTGAGTACTGTGCGGTATGTGAAATCCATTTGTATCTTTTATGCGTAACATTGTCAGAGCAAACAAATAGTCGGCATGTGCTCAATTGCGAACAATAATAAACATTATTATGACTATGTTCTTCGGGCACTTTGTGTGGGGCTGAGGCGGAGGCGGAGTCTGTTAGGGTCTCTTAGGGCCCGGCCATTTGAGTGCCGAGTTTCAGCTTCTCAGCTGAGCTCAACTGCAGGGCTCCCGACTAAGCCGGACGGAGGAGCATTTGGCATAAAGTTTCATGACGCTAAGTGGATGATTATTTGCGATTACACGGCCAGCAGGCAATGGGAGCCGCAGCAAATCCTTGAAACGAAGGACACGACGACCAGTACACATGGCTGCCTCTGCCTCTGCCTCTGCCTCTGCCTCTGACTCTGTGTGCGTGTAATTTAATGAAGGTAGCTGGAGCTGTGGAGCGCAACCAAAGCCAATACAAATATGCGGGCCACTGCGTACCAAAGCAATCGTCCTTCCTGCCCGCATTTTAACTACTGCTGGCCAGCAGCCTGGCCGGGCCATGATTATGTGTTAATGGCCAGAGCACGCGTTTTTATATTGATCGCCAAATTGGCTGCTAACAATTGATATATGGCAGCCAATTGGCAATTGCGAAACATGCATTACTCAGCTGCCAGCGCCCATTGGCCCAGCGCAGGGCCAAAAGCTTGCTCATAAATGCAACTCGTAAATCTTGTCTCTTTTTTCAGCTATTTTTCATCCTTTTTTTTTTTTTTTGGTAAGTTTCGGGTCGCATGACCAGCAGCCAGAGGAGCCAGAAACATTCATTTTGTGTCGCTGCTGACGCAACGCGCAGTTGCCCCAAATAAAGCTGCAGCATTTCACCACAAACGAAGTGAATTATAGGCAGTCAGAATATTGATCGACGAGTGCAATAAAGAAGTTTAACGCCCAAAAGTATGCTGTAAATATTTTAAATTAATATTCAAGAGCTTCACGCACATAAATATTTTAAATAATTAATTAAAAGCGAAGGGAATTTTAAAGCTTTCAAACCTTAACGACGATTGTCATTCGATATAATTTATCGGCAGTTAATCAACACTGTTCACTTCAAGCGCTTAACACAAAACGAACAAAGCCATCACTAATTGATTCATTTATTTTTGTTTTTAACGCACTTAGCAATTGACTGGACGATGCATAAATTAAACAAGACAAACCACCTGGCCAACAGCGACGTACTTAATTAGCAGGCATACATATATACACCTTTCACTACGGCAGACATATTTAATTATGTTCAGATCGGAGACGCCAGCAACTGTTGGCAAGTAATTCGAATCGATTTTCTTGGCTGCAAAGACAAAGGATAGAAACAATACATATATTTGTATGTATGTATATACATGCTGTGTCTGCTGCTGCTGCTGGCCGAGGCTTCAATTTAAGAAATTAATGTGAGATTGCTTTTGGGTTGGCCACCGGGCGCGAACCAATACATTTTTCGGCAATGCGTCACATGAAGCTGGCAGGACAGCAAGAGCGAGTGAGAAAGTAACCGAGCAGTGGCCAAGGGCTTGGAGATGGACAAAGCGCAGCTTGGAAACACTCATATACAACTATCGATATTGCGATGCACGAGGCTTCGATAACATATTCAAAGGGGAACAGATCAACGCAACTTGCTGTAGTTTAAAAATATATCGGTACGACTGTTCGATAATAATATAGATCGACGATTATTTTATTTTTAAATTTTATTAACTTTATATTACACTTTTAGCTACATTACAAAGTTTGGTAGAAAAACACGACACGCTCACAACTCTAAGTGAATTGACCAGCTGCTGTGACCTGAGTCGAGTCTGGAACGGAAACGGAAGCTGTGCGCAAACAGCACCAAAAGAAGTAAAACACAACCGGAAACTTAAGTTCAGACAGCGTGCCCAATATATAAGGTCCATGTGCGCCAAGTTTCTTGCCAAAAATAAAAAATCTTATTTGTCGGACGCTAGAAGGAACGAGCAACAAAGCTGTCCCTTCACCTACATAGAGCGTGGGCAGGTGGGCGAGAGTCTATGGGTCCTGGGCAGGTGTTCGCGGGCCACCGGATTTGCAGGAGGCGTTACGGCTAGTTAAGAAGTAAAAGTTTTCAATTAGCTGCTTGTTTGCTCTGCAGGCAGGCGTCATTAGCCAGTTGATTGATGAAAAGGCTCGCCTCGCTGGGAATTTCACGTTTATCAAGTGCCAAAATGTGCTTAAGACACCAGGTTCTTAATGCTAAAAACGTATTTAGTAATTGGCTAAGAATGGCTAAGCAGCTTAATAAGAGAGTTTTATTTAACTAATTTAAAGATATTTATTATTGTAATTAAAAAGGAAGAATTGAACGGCTGCAATATAGATAGATAAATATCTTATATAGAAGTTATAGTCAGATTGAAAAAACTTCAGTAAAGCTTTTTCCTCTTTAGCTAGGGTATTTAAGGCGCTGCCAATTTTCCTGTCTTCATTAGTAAATTTTTGAAATCCATTTACTTATGCAAATAAGAAACGTTATTTGCTTTGGTAACCGCAGCTGTTGCCAGCTTTAACCGGAAATTGTACCGAAAGACGTTTTTAAACAATTTCCGTTAGGATTTAAACGTCAAAGCCAATTCGGCTGAAAGACGCTGGAACCTTTCATTGGGAATTGGGAATTTTGTGGTTGTGTTTTTTTCTCTCAGCCTGGTATTTATTTGTATTAAGAAGAATGTTAAACAGAAATTAGCATAATTACAGCAGCAGCAAACCCTTTGCAAAAGGGCTGCAGGTTGAGCACGAGCGAAAGTGGGTCGGGCCGAAGGGGTTGTGGGCATTGTCCCAAAAGTAGCTTCTAAATAATTTCGTTTCGTATGCGGTGGGCAAGCGGGGTATATTGGGTTTTATTAAAGTGACTATATATATGTTTGATCAAAATTAATTGACGAGCCGTCTAGCTGTCTCTATTTATTAGCTGATTGAATTGGAAGTAGCTAGAGATGTGAGCTTAAGATAGCTTAAGCCATTGGCTTCAAATCATCGATAACTTTTTGCATATGCATGATGCCGACTAATTTAACTAAAATATATATACATATACATATATATTATATATGTCTGATTGCAGCGTATACCCCAGTCAGGCACTGCCGTAAGCACGCATTTCTGTTGTTTGTCTCTAATAAAGGTAGCACCCTCCCGTCTGTAGTCGCACCAATTTATTTGTTGCCTGATGTTCCAGAGCCCGAGCCCCAACCCCTAAGCTAAACCACAACCCAAAATACGGCAGCTGCTCATCAAAATTTTATGGCAAAGGGAGTTGTGGGTGGGCTGCCTCTTTTTTGTGAGGCAGCAAAAGTAAAAGCAAACAAAGCATGCCAAAAATTATCTCGGTCACTTTTCAAATGCACGCACACTTAGACAACGGCAAACCAGCAGATCCCCAAAAGGGGCCGGAGTGGGGGTATGGGAATGGGAATGGGGTGTGGGGACGTGGCCAGCCACTGAACACCCACATCCTTGACAGGGTCATTGGCTGGGCGCCATTTTAAGTTTTGCAAGAGACAGAGAGGCAGACAGCGAGAGAGGGAGAGAGGTGAGTGGAATGTTGACAACACTGTTTACCTAATGTACCGTTAAGCTGCACACTTAATGCCGTTATCTTTCTCTTCTTTATACTCCTTCACAAACCGAAAGGAGTATGCAAGTATGCCAATGCCTGCTAGGGTATCGGAAACCAAGCAAGAGAACTTTGATATTCGTTGGATCTCTTCTAATAAATTTTAAAATATTCCTTTTGTTAAACTATATATTGAATTGACCTTTCGAACTGGTTGACTTACTTAAATACAGTTTTTACACTAATTTTTTTTTGCCAAGTTCTGATCGTGACTCTAAAACTGTAAAAGCTTTAGTTTCTTTCTAGTTTTACCACATTCCCAACAGCTGTCCGTCTCAGTTTTTAGACTGCTGAGGATATGTCAATGCCAAGCCTCCTATAGACGTAGATTTATTAGCTGACACATAATATACCCATTTCTCTACATGAGCGAGCATTGGAGCACCAACAGCTGAGTCTAAAATCACGTCTGCCCCATTGTTCAAATTGAATTCGAAGCTCGCACGCATTTTGTACAATTTGCATTTCGCCATAATTCACAAACTTTCGCCCATTAAACTTTTTTCATTTACTACAAAGTCCAATACGAACAACAACAACAACAACAACAACAATAACAGTAACAATTAACATAAAAAATATAATAAGTGAAAAAGTTGAGAGCTTTGTTTTTTATTACTATAAAATGCAGAGCTTTGTGTGGGTTATTTAAATTTAATCATGTGTGGCTTGGTTTCACCTGCAGTCAAATATGCGAAAAATGATGGAAAATATGAAAAAATGTATATATATAGTATATATAGAGGAATTTCATTGGCTTTCGCAATGCAGCTACATTTACCTTGCCAACGAGTAAGGTCGCTGCAAAAATAAAAACCTTGACAGCAACTCATGCCACGCCCAGCGCCAAGCGCCAAGCGCCCATTCCAGCAATTTGTTGCGGGTTAAGGTCGAGCCTGGCTCACTGGCCATAATATTATGCTACAGACACTCGCACTAACAATGGCAATGAAATGCAGGCAGGCAGGCAGGCAGGCAGGAAGGCTGGAAGGCAAGCAGGCTGGAAGGCCAGCAGGATGGCAGGCTGACTGGCTGGAAGGTGGGCAGGCGAGGCAGGAAAGACATGCTGGCTGGCTGGCCTTCATCCGTGACGTTTAGCCGTAAACGGATTTATAGCAATGGCAGCGCATCTGCGTTCGCCTTGAAGCCTTTCGCACACAGGACATCGTTTCAAGGCACTTGCTTTGCTCTACTTGCACTTGTTTATATTGTCATTATATTTAATCCGACATATGACAAGAATTAATGCTGACGCAATTTTTAATTTTACTTGCTCGTACACACACACACACACATATCTATATGCTTGTGTGGAGAGCAAACTGCAAAAGCGAACGCACAAAAGATTTTGTTCTTTTCTTTGCAAACCCACTCAAGTGTTCTTTAAAGTGCTTTCAATGCATGTGGCGCGACTGTGCCTTAAAATCTTAGCTATGTGCTAAAATCAAAGTCAATGTCAACGTTGGCAGAAGGTCAATAGCTTTGCAAATGTTGGGGCAGCCACAGCAAACATTTCATACAAAAGGCTTCTAAAGTGCAGTGAAATTAAATTCGAGTCCAAATTTATTGTTCTTATACTTTTCAAAAGTATATTAAAGCGCGCGCTAATCCCAAATGCAGCCCTGATAGCGCCTCATCGTGTACAACGTAGTATTTTGAATTTAGTAATGCGATATATTTATATTTATGTAAGTATCGGCATATCCATATCGATATACCACAATTCAACACATTCGATAGTCTTAAAAAGAATAGTGTGATGTTAAAGTCACAGTGACTTATTTGAATATAAGTTTCAACATATGTAAAACAATAAATGTATATTATAATATTAAGTATATTAAACAATTAAACTATAAATTATTTGTGTAAAACATATTTCTTCATTCAAATTTCAGTTGTCAGAGCACAAGCATTCATCTCGTTACAGTCAATAGTAACCATTACTTTAAAATAATTTGCGATATGTAACTGATTTTGAAATATCGTCCATCTCTATATTGACGCGTGCTCTTTCTTTCCTCTTGCTCCAACATGGCTGATCAGGTAAGGCAGCGAAAATGTGTTAAAAATTAAATAAAATACGGCACTTAAAGCCTTGCTATAAAACAAATTTAATGTGAAATGTGATATTATGTGCATTTGTGAGTCGAACAATACATTTGCTGTGTAACAAACCGCATTGTGAATGCATTGTTTGCCAAAACGAGAAGCAACAGCGAGGCTCACATTCAACTTAACCACACTTCTACGCATGCTGTTTACGATGCCAAAATACACTTGGAATTTGATTATTATTTTTGTAGCAAACAGAACGCGCATTTCGTAAGCAGCACTCAGTGCCGACAATACGTCGTAAGAGTGTCAATGGCAAGAAGCGTCCGCGTTTCTATCGTCAAGTTGGGCTGGGCTTTAAAGTCCCAGCCGAGGTAAGAGCTCCAAAGCAAATTGAACTAATGTTGCGTTCCCCCTCGTTTTTCTTCCGTTCCATGCCCCACCTGCACGTTTGTGTACCCCGCAACCTATGTAACTTGTATGCCATGCTAAACAGAACGAGCGCGCCTTCCAAAAGCAGTTCGGTGTTAACCTAAACCGTAAGGTCAAGCCCGGCATCACCAAAAAGAAGGTGCTCCGCCGCTACCGTGATGTTGGTCTCGGTTTCAAAACCCCCCGTGAGGTAATGCATGCAAAAACAAAAGAAACTCCCACACTATATACAAATTGAATTGATCTAATCTATTTCTCTTTCCTCCTCCTACAGGCCATTGATGGCACCTACATTGACAAGAAGTGCCCCTGGACCGGTGATGTGAGAATCCGTGGCCGCATCCTTACCGGCGTTGTGCGCAAAACTAAAATGCAACGTACTATTGTCATTCGTCGCGATTATCTGCACTTTGTGCGTAAATACAGCCGTTTCGAGAAACGTCATCGCAACATGAGCGTCCACTGCTCTCCCGCCTTCAGGTATGCACTAAATAGAACTTACCCGTCTCTATAATATATGATGATAAAATCATGACGGTCTTCATAAAACAAATTGCTGAAGAAACTTGACTCATTTTTACTATACGTAAAAATACTGACAACAAATTTTAACTTTAATTCGACTGCTTAATTTCCCTTTTACTGATACTTTTCTGTTTTCTGTGCTTGCAGAGATGTGGAGCATGGCGATATCGTCACCATTGGCGAGTGCCGTCCTCTCTCAAAGACCGTGCGCTTCAACGTGTTGAAAGTCAGCAAGGGTCAGGGCGCCAAGAAGAGCTTCAAGAAGTTTTAAGTGAGGACAACCGCTATGGAAGAAAATAATATTTGTAGCACTATTCTTTTTGAATAAAACAAAAAAAAAAAATGTAAATTTAATTTAATCATCCAACTTTGTAGAAGTTTCTCTTTTTCAGAATTTTCAGCTGCCGAAATTGATAATTTATCTTTAAAAGGTGTGTATTAAGAAAATCTTTTATATAATTCATATTTCCATTCACTTTCTGATGATAAAATCATGACGGTCTTCATAAAACAAATTGCTGAAGAACCTTGACTCTTTTTTACTAAATGTAAAAAAACTGAAAATTATTAGCAAATTAAGCTATCTGTTATTTATACTTTATACTAATGTTTGCCTTTATTGTTTTTTCAGATTCTAATTGATGACTTTCAAGAGGATACTTGGATAATACAAAATATTTTGTTTGAAACTGATTTAATAAAAGCTATTTGATTAAACATTTATAATTCTTCTAAATATTGACGAGGGAAAAGTAAATATATTATAAACTCACAATATTAAGAACTATTAGTAATTTATGCTACAGAGATTTGTATAAAGTACGTTAAAGAATATTTCTACACCGCAAATTGCGCGCCTTATTGGCAACAATGAATAGAACAAATAGCCTGCCAGTCGGTTATCTGGCAACACAAGCCCTCCTCTATTTTCCAATAGTCCTACACAGCTGCTCAATTTCTGTACTTCGTGCATACATATGTGCATACAATTTGAACAGAGCGCCCCTTCACAAGGGCAAGAAGCAGAGCGAATGACTTGCTATTCGATAGTCTGGCAACGACACACTCAGAGAACTCAGCTGTCTGCGATGCACTGGCAACACTCACTCAGACGCTAAACAAAAAAAAAATAAACCAGAAAAATAAGCAAAATGGAAACAGCGGGCCCAAATACAGAAATTGGTAAAACTACAATATATTTTAATCAAATTAGCCACTAAAATATATATTGAGCTTATGAAAAGTGTCTCAATACAGTTAGTAACTAAGTTAGCTGACTTTAATTACAAATAATCAGCTATTGAAATCCGTCTACAAATTTTTGCATTCTTTTGTGCAGAGCTGCTCGAACGCGTTTTATTGCGTCTGGGCAATGCGGATAGCGATGAGAAGCTGGAAACGACAGTCGGTAAATTCTTGACGCCCGTCATCATCAAAATCAATTCGCAACACAATGTAGTGCGCTCTAAGGTAAGCCGTATCCCAGAATGACTTGGCATAAAATTACTCTAATTCGTTGTATATGAAATTAGGTGGTCGAGGTGCTGACACACATAAAGCGTCGCCTGACTTCGCGCGGGCAGGTGCAGATACCAGTCGAAGCATTGCTCGATCAATATGGAGGGGCAGAGAGCACGACGTTTCTTAAGAACTTTGCCATAATTTTCATTAGCATGGGTTTTCCTCGTCTGCCGCTGGAGGAGCAAACCAAACTGGCGGCCAAGGTGGTGAACAGCGAGAGCAAACTGGAGAACTACCAGGATAAGCTATTCATGTTGTTGCTGCCAATTCTGAGTGACATGAAGATACCCGATGATCCGGCACAGCGCCGCGATTTGTTTAAGCTCCAAGAGCAGCCGACAATTACGGCCAGCTTTCTAGCGTTGCTCCAGGATGTGCTGTTGCTGCCCTATGGCATCACACAGGATCAGGATGTGCCACCAGGACTGAGTCCTTATAGCTTTAAGCGTGTCATTGCCAACAATTGGCGTGCCGAGGAGCTGGAGAAGATCAAGAAGGGCATCGTGCGCTTCTTGTGCGGAGGAGTTTTCACTGACAATGAGATCTTTGTGCTTCTCGTGGTTGCCTCAGCCGATACGCGCTTCAGCGTGGCCACGCCAGCCATTGCCGAGCTGAGTAAACTGTGCACAATGCTGGACTTTAGTAACCCAGCTGTGACATCGTCCCTCTACACGCTCTTCATCGGTAATCAGCACCAGTTAACGGAGAGGCAGACGCGACCCTGTTGCGCTCGAGTGCGTCAAAAGCTGTTGCAGTATCTAATCAAGTGTCGAGGCAAGGGTATCTATGTGGGCAAGGGTCTCCAGGTTATCTTCGATGGGCTCTTTGGCAACAATACCAATCAGAAGTGCAAGGTCCTAGCGCTGCAGTTCGTCGAGCTGGTGCTGAGAGAGTAAGTAGTTCATAATATAAAATGTATCCTTGCTAATATCTTACTACCTCCATTCGTTAGTGGTCCACGCGATGTCGTCTCCAAGGTATCCAAAGTTCTGCTTACGGGCATCACAAAAGTCATCGGGCGCGACTCTGTGGAACCGAATGATGTACAAAATGCAGCTTATTCAGCCTTAGCTCAACACGCGCGCAGCTTTCCAGAGGATGTCAGCCAGGACTTGAAGCTAGTGCTGGGCTACTTTAATAATCTGGCCACTTGCGCACCCGATTTGCATAGCTCAATACGCGAGGCGTTGGTCGCCATGGCGCCAGCATTTGCCTGGCAAACAAAAACAAAATCAGATGCCATGGATGTGGACAATCAAGGCGACCCATCGGAGGTGCAGTTGGATGGACAACAGCATCTGCTACTGGCCATGCTGCTGGACAATGCCGAGTCCAAGATTCAAATTGTGCAGAATGTAACCAGCGTCTTCCTCACCAGCTGCTATCCAGAGTTCTATGCGCCAGCACGTTATTTGCTGCTGCTCATTGCAGGCGAACGGTGCGTCTCAACTACTCTATATACTTAAGCTTTATATTTAATTCAATCTTTCTATATATAGCAACTCTTTGCGAGAGAACGTGACCACCTATTTGTATGGCACTTCGAAGAAGGATCACGTGAACTATAGCATGCTGTCTTCCATTGAGCAGACTGGCAAACATACGAGCGAATCGATTAGCGATTTCAATCATTTATCACTCGAACAAAGACGCGTCTTGCTGCCAAGTTTCCATGTGATGATGGCCCATGTCCATGACATGGCCAATAAGCGACTAAAGAAGAGCAGTGCTTGCGTTGTCATTGGTCGAACTAAGCTGCCCTATAGCCTGGATGTCTACGAGGAGATGCTCGACTATCTGCGTCTCTGTTTGTGGTATTCGGCGGGCATTGTCGCCGCACCGGGCGATGAGAAATATACTCATATACTGCGCAAATATATAATCACCAACTACGACGAGGAGGCGACAAACGCACTGCAGCAATACTTACTCTTTGTGCAGCGTGGAGTGGAAGCCAGGCGAAGTAGGTCTTGTGTTGCTTGAAGAGATTATGAATAATCTATAATATATATCTTTCAGCTGATTCAACTCTATTGTGTCTTTATGATCTGTTGAATGCTGCGCCCGAGGTCTTTGCGCCCAAGCAATTGCATCTGCTCGAGTCGCTGGGCAACTCTCTGAAAGATGTTTCGGAAGTGATGCGTCTGAATGTGGCTCAGGTCTACGGTATACTCTGGGCTTACGGGCTGTCCAGTGAAAAGTTTGATCAGGAGGTGGGCGATTGTCTGACCGCCTTGGCGCAGCGAACACTCGAGCATAAGCATGGTTGGCTTCTTGTCTTGGGTCACAGTTTCAATCGCAAAATTGAGCAATTGCGGGAGCAAAAGACGAGCAGGGATTATGCCAATTGGACGCAGTTCGTAAATGCTGTGAAGATTATAGGTGAGTCCCGATATATACCATCAGCTAATATGATGCATAACACCTTGCTTTCCTTCACAGCTAAAATGTTAACCGAGACGCAGTGGCTGCTCATCTCAGCTGCTGTCAAATGCACCTCGATGATCGGCAAGGTGGTTGAGATACCCAATGTGCCAGTGGAAATTCAATGCAGCACCGCAAACAACGATGGCGACGATGATGCAGAGATGACCGACACAGAAAGCATTCAAATTTCTACCAAGATGATTATATTCAGCGTTGTCTTTCAGCTGCTGCGCAGCACCTCCGTTAGACAGAAGATACGCGAAGAGGCAGCCAAATGCTTGGGCTATTTGGCAATTGGAGACGGCGCCCATTTTACCAAGCGCAACCTGGACAAATTCTTGGCGCTGGCCAAGGTGCAAAAGGATGCGGCATTAAACATAGCCATCTCGGAGGCAATTGTCAGCACATTGTGTGGCTACGATGTGAACAGGGGACCCCCAACGGAGACGTTTGTGAATGTGCATTGCAGCGATGCAGATTTCGAGGAATTCCTGATCGCCTTAATACGCCTGGTTAGCGAACCCAATCCTCAGTCGCGACAGGCCATATCAGTTTGGCTGCTCGCTGTGGTCAAGCATTGCAGCCATCGTCCCGCAGTGCTTAACAAGAAGCAACTGCTGCAGTTTGCCTTTACCGAGCTGCTGTCGGATGAAAGCGGTGCGTATATGCTATATGAGACGATCCGATATTTGTATATAATAACAACTCTTATTTGCTTACAGAATTCGTGCAAGATGTCGCTTCACGTGGCCTGGGCCTGGTCTACACTCTCTCCGACTCAAATAGCCAAACGGATTTGGCCAATTCTCTGCTTGATCAGTTGATTGGCGGCAAGAGGCAGGTGAATCAGGTCACTGGCGATACAGAACTCTTCGCCGAGGGCATGCTGGGCAAGACGCCGACGGGCGGCAATATCACCACCTATAAGGAACTCTGCTCCCTGGCCTCCGATCTCAATCAGCCAGATATGATCTATCAGTTTATGCAGCTGGCCAATCATAATGCTACCTGGACCAGCAAGCTGGGGGCAGCATTTGGGCTGAAGACCCTCTCTGCGGAGTCGCGACAGAAGATGCAGCCCTATTTGGGCAAGATAATACCACGTCTATATCGCTACAAATACGATCCGACACCCAAAATCCAAAACTCCATGATATCCATATGGGATACTATTGTCAACGACTCCAAGGAGGTAACCGAGCAATATTATTGGGAGATTCTACGCGAACTGCTCGACAATCTCACCTGCACGGAATGGCGTGTGCGCATTGCCTGCTGCTTGGCTGTGCGGGATTTGCTTAAGCGTACAAATGGTTTGCGCTTGCGCTCCGAGGAGAAGTTGTCGACGTCTGCTGCTGCTGCCTCGACCACAGGCACGCCTCATCGTGTGACGCCCGACACGATGGATGTGGACGAGCTGCCTGAGCCGGAGCTCCGTGAGCTTTGGTATCAATTGTTCCGCGTCATGGACGACATTCACGAAGGCACCCGCATGACTGCACAAGGCACAGCTGCATTTCTGGGCAAACTGTGCGTCCTGGCCGCCTCCTCGGAGCATGGAAAATCGGGCACAGCAGTCGCTGCCTCCATTCTGCCTTATCTACTAGAGACTGGAGTGGGTCACAAAGTTGCCGACATACGCAAGGTCAGTATTAAGACTATATCGGAAATGATTGACTCGTCGGGTGCTTTGATTGCGCCACATCTTGCCACGCTCATACCCTGTATGCTGCGCGCTACAGGCGAGCTGGAAAACACCAAGCTCTCGTATGTGTCCACTCGCCTGGGCGCCGACAACGAGGCACAGGAAGCTGTCGACAGTCTGCGCGCCGAGGCAGCCAAGTCGCACCACACCATGGAGACGATCAACAAGTGTGTGCGCTTCATTGATTATCCCGTGCTGGAGCGCATGACGCCGGAGCTGCTGGAACTGATGAAGACCAGCGTGAATCTGGGCACCAAGATTGGATGCGCACACTTCGTTTGTCTGGTAAGTGAAGCCATCTCCTGTCTCTCGTATTTCTGTGCAACTTGTCCTTCCTCTTTGCAGATCAGCATACGTCTAGGCAAAGAGATGACGCCGCTGGTGGGCAAGTATTTGAGCGCCTGCTTCGGGGGCATCAAGGATCGCAATGCCACCGTGCGCAAATACAATGCGAGCGCTATAGGACATCTCATGGGACTGGCGAAGGTAAGACTACACCTCAGCCTATCCCGTGCTATGCTTTAGCTGCTCTCAAAATCTCCTTCACAGGAACAATCGATTAAGAATCTTTTTACCAAGCTGGACGAGTTGTACATGGAGCAGCCAAACAACCGTTCCATTGCATTGACCATACAATCGATTAATAAGCGACACCATGAACTGCTCAAGGACTACATGGACTGCATGCTGCCGTTGATCTTCTTTGCCATGCATGAGGAGCAGAACGAGGAGAACAAGGCGAACATTGAGCTATGGAAGGATCTGTGGATTGACATCAGTCCAGGTGACGCGGGCATTCGACTCAATATGCACGTCATCCTACCCAAGTTGGAATCCTCGCTCACCGATGCCAGCTGGTCACGAAAGGCGCAGGCAGCCAACGTCATCCAGAATATTGCAGTCCGCCTCGGCAGCTCGCTCGAGACTGCAGATCGCGTGCGACTCATCAAGCTGCTGCTCAGCGGACTGCAGGGACGCACCTTCGAGGGCAAGGAGCGCCTGTTGCAGGCACTGGCAGCACTGTGCAAGCAGCTCGATCGCCAGCACGAGATCTGTCCGAATATTATAGAGGCAACAATGCGTGAGGCACGCAAACAAGAGCCTGTCTACCGTACCATGGCACTAGGTGCTCTCGGCGATATATTGGACGTGCTGGAGGCGGATCGCTTTGAGGAGGTCTACAACATGATATGGTATTTGCTGGAGAAGAAGGAGCTGCGCGCCGATGACTCAGATGACGATGAAGCTGGCTGCAGTAGCATTGCCCATAAGGACTTAACACCGGATGAACGCAACAAACGCGCGCAAACGCTTAACAAATTGAAGGAAGTCGTTTGGGAGACCCTCGGCAAGTCGTGGCCCAAGCATGCGATCGAAACTCAGCATAGGTATCAGCTCTTCTTCGCCGAGAACTGCACGAGCATTTTGAGCGAGAGCACGCGGCCTGTGCAGGTGAGCCTGCTGGCTGCGCTAACCAAGTACGTGGAGCGCCTGTACATCTTCGATGAGACAGCCAAGCTGCCCGACATAGCGCTCGAGCGTAACAATCTGGAAAAGAAACCGAAGACGGAAGCGCCGCCGCTGCAGACACGCGAGGCCATCGTGCAGAAGATCTGCAGTGATGTCCTCGCCGCTGTGACTCTGGCCGCCGGCGTGCCCCACACAGGACTCAAGAAGGAGGCACTCAACATTGTACTGATGCTGATCAAGCGCCTCAGCTTGACCAGGGATCAGGCCACGTTGGCACTGCTCAAGCAAAATTTCGAAACGAATCTGAGCAAATTCCAACGCGACTCGGCACCCGAGGTGCGCTGCCGCATCAAGGACATTGAGGAGAAGCTGGGACGACTGGAACAGCATACCAACTAAGAGTAATGGCAGGAGAAACCCCAAGAAATATATACGATTATCTATAGACACTTAAGCATCCAAGCTAAGAGCGCTTCTTTGGAAAGATACAAGCAAATTAAACTATATTTATGTAATGAAAAATCAATAATAAATTATATTTTGCATTGATCAATCACTGAGATACGACTTAGGCTTGAGATATGTATATATAGGATTATACCTGAGGTTTTAGCTATGCCTCCCTTTAACTTCTTACAATTAAAATTCTTTGGTTCATTAACTGTCAGAAAAACGTTCAATAACATGCGAAATATATATAAATATATATATTCTATCTATATAGATATCCATCAGATTAGCCCTAGCGTGTCTATGCAAGCAATTTGTAGTACTTTCCCTTTGACTTGACTTGATAGATGAAACGATAATTGTTTTAGTACTTACAGAGATAGTTTAATGATCGTACTTCACAGCCTCTATATAGATACATATCTATATTATATTAGTGTTTACTACATGGGATCGACGCAAAAGCGTAAATAGAGCTCATCCAATGACTCGAGCATAAAGGTCTTCGGATTGAAGCGTATTTGGCTGACAGTTTGCTCACACACCTCCACGCGATGCGACCGCAGGATGTGAGCCACGCCCAGTTTGAGCTGCAGCAAGCCCAGTCGACTGCCTATGCAGCCATGTGGACCAGCGCCAAAGGGTATATAAGTCATAGGTATTATGTCTTTGAGGTGGGACGGCGCGAACCGTTCCGGATCGAACTGCAGTGGATTGGGCCAGTACTGGAAGGGCGCTTGTTGGGGTTTATTACTAAAAACTCTATATACACATTCCTCACCTTAGCATCACGCTGTATGCCCAGTATGGATATGTAGGCGGGCATGCCAGCGGGTATAACGTAGTCCACGTGTGGTCGCAGCGAGAAGCCCTCGGGTCGTGTGCACTCGCGATTAATGAAAGCAGCAGCGGGATAGAGGCGCAGCGCCTCCAGGCAAACCATTTTCAGATAAGGCAAAGTGGAGGCTGTCTCATAGCTGAGCTGCTCATTCCTGGCAAAGTCTGTGGCCAGCTCCTGCTTCAAGCGTCGCTGCAACGCCGGCTGCTGGGCCAGCTCGTACAGCGTGAAGCCCAGCAGGGCGGATGAAGTCTCAAAGCCGGCGAGTAGCATGATGCCCGCTTGGGAAGCTGTGAAATCCGAGTGTTGCGATTGCTGCAGTGGCTCCAGCAGCGCGAGTAGATCGGCATCCGCTAGAGAATTATTCTCTTTGCAGCGCTGCCTCAGCTGCCGCTCGACCAGCTGCCTCATGAAGCGCGTGTAGCTCGAGGCGAAGACCTTGGCGCGCAGCAGCCAGGTCCATTGCGGCAAGAAGAAGATGCACATGAAGTGCAGCACCTTGATGAGACTCGGATGGAGCAGCTGCTTGGTCTGCTCCCTTAACGGGGAGGCACCATGGCGCAGTCCACCCACGTCCCAGCTGTAGAACAATCTGCCCGTCACATCGGTCGTGTACAGCTGGCACATCTCGCTCAGTGGCAGCACCTGGTGCGCCTGCCCAGCCATGCGCCTGGCCAGATGCTGCTCCAGCTCGAGCAGCACCTGCTGCAACATGGGATACATGCGCTGCTTCATCCGGCCACTGCTGAACATCTGCGACATGCAGCGACGACTCTCGCGCCACACCGGATACTTGGCCAGGGGCAGGGTCAGGGCGCCCATCGGATCATGCAGAGCATCGGCGGCTTCATAGCGATTGAGAAAGCTATTGAACTCCTTGATCAGCACCAGGCGTATGAGTTCCGGATCGCGCAGCATTAGCGCCGGCGTTTGGAACACATAGAAACCGCCAAGCTTTGCCTGCTCAATGCGCGCATCTGCATAGATTTCCTTGAAGAGATCGCCAAAGGAGATGCGCAGCAGCAGCAGCTGCTTCAGGTGACCAAATGGCGTCCATGTGGAGACGGGCAGATGGATAAGTTGATGCCGGCGAAAGTAGCTATAGCGCTGCGTGAGATAGAGGTAGGTGAAGAGCAGCACCAGAGAGAGCAGCAGCACAGCCAGGTAGAGAGCTAACATAACTTAAGAAGGAAGAGGGGAGGATAAAGAAGAATTAACATTTAAAGTAAATTACATAATATTTAAATTCATATTTATTATATAATTTCCTATGGCCACATAACCTCACAAAGTTATGTTTCTAAGCTCACTTTCATAAAATATCTACAAATCTGCAATTGTTTATTAACTAATCATAACTTATGCATGATAAGTTGTAAAAATTAATCAACAATTTTATTTAGTTCAAATTTCACAGCTTTTCCAATACCTAACCTCACTTAAATTCAACTTTAACCTCACTTTCATAGGACAGCAATTACTACGCTCAATCGCAACTAAGTAAATATAATTTGAATATTTTGCCAGCTCATCTCTTATACAAACCCACAAAGTAAGGCGCCAAAACTGATTTCAATGAAACATGGAGTACAAAAGAAACATAAAGAAAGAGGAGAAGAAGAAGCATATACAAAGGAAAGCCCATTTCATTCAGTAAACCGAAAACCGAGAATAGAAAATGAACTCGTGACGCAATCAGCTTAGCCCCGATCGCAATCTTTCGCTGCGAGCTGAGAATAAACTCTCGATGGAACTTGAAATGCGGCAAACAGTAGCTGCCCATCGCTCGAGCTGTGAGAATGACGCTTGGAACAGTGCTGATCCTCTTCACCCTTGTCCTGATCTGGGGATCTTACTATCTGCGACAGCATTATGCCTATTGGATGGTGCGTAGAGTGCCTCAGCTGCGTCCTCGCTGGCTCATAGGCAACTTGGGCGGCTTGCTGAGCATGCGCAGCAGTCCGGCGGACTTTATTGGCGACCTGTACAACCATCCGGATGCCCAGGACAAGCCCTTTGTGGGCATTCACGTATTCCACAAGCCAGCGCTGCTCGTACGCGATCCGGATTTAATAAAGCGAATTATGGTCAAGGACTTCGCGAAGTTCTGCAATCGCTACTCGAACTCGGACTACAAGGGCGATCCGCTGGGCTCGCAGAACATATTCTTTCTGAAGAATCCGGCGTGGAAGGAGGTGCGCCTGAAGCTGTCGCCGTTCTTTACCAGCAACAGACTGAAGCACATGTATCCGCTGGTCGATGAGGTCGGCCGGAATCTGGATGCGTATCTGCGCCAGCAGCCGCTGCACAATGAGCGCATGCGCTGCTTCGACCTGGAGGCCAAGGAGCTGTGCGCTCTCTTCACTACGGACGTGATTGCCACGGTGGCCTACGGCGTCAAAGCGAACAGTTTCACCAAGCCAAATGGGGAGTTCCGTCGCCACGGACGGGCGGTCTTCCAGTTCAGCCTGAAGCGGGCCGCGGAGTTCACGATGGTCTTCTTCCTGCCGCAGCTGGTGCCCTACTTCGGCTTCAAGGTGGTGCCCGCTGAGCCCACCAAATTCCTGCGCGACACCATCAACTACGTCATGGCCGAGCGAGAGAAATCCCAGACGACGCGAAACGATCTGATCGATCTGCTGATCGACTTCAAGCGCAGCTCTCAAGACTCAAAATTCGTGTTCGATGGCGACATTCTGGTGGCCCAGGCTGTGCTCTTCTTCACAGCCGGCTTTGAGTCCTCCTCGTCGACCATGGCCTTTGCCCTGTACGAGCTGGCCAAGCATCCCGAGGTGCAGCAGCGCCTGAGGGCAGAGATCAAGCAGGCTCTGACTGCCAGCGGCGGCTGTGTTAGCCAGCAGCTCGTCGAGTCCCTGGAGTACCTGCAGATGATATTGCATGAGGTGCTGCGCATGTATCCGCCATTGCCCTTTCTCGATCGCGAATGCACCAGCGACGATGGCTACTCCTTGGCGCCGTTCCACAAGCTCCATGTGCCCAAGGGCATGCCTGTCTATATACCTGTTTACGCTTTGCATATGGATCCGCAGGTGAGTTGAAGGCTGAAGGTATCTATAGGCGTGTATAAGCTATGTTTATCCTTAAGTCGAGGTTCTATTTTCTCTAAGTTCCCTTCTTCTCTATTCTTCACTTGTAGTCCTCGAGCTAAGATTCATCTTTTAAATTTCAACCATCTCTTAACTCTCCTCTCTCTCTCTCTCTCCTTCTACTATCCACAGTACTATCCACAGCCACGGCAGTTTCAGCCGGAACGCTTCTCTCCCAGCAATCGGAAGCAGCATATTCCGTACACGTATATGCCCTTTGGCCTGGGTCCGCACGGATGCATTGGGGAACGCTATGGCTACTTGCAGGCGAAGGTGGGCCTGGTGTACTTGTTGCGCAACCATTTGGTGACTACGTCGGAGCGAACCCCACGACGCATGAAATTGGATGCGAAGGCTATAATACTGCAGGCCGATGGGGGCATCAATCTGCGGCTCGTGCGCGATCCCCTGGGCGTTTGAATAGAACTTACTTGAGCCTCAAACGGGAGAGTAGTAGTTGGATAGTCGTTGGATAGTCGAATAGTTCACCTGTCAGCAACTCACGTAGCACTAAGTTTTCATCTCGCGTGTCTTCGCATTTTAAGTTATTCAAGACGAACATTCGAACATCAAAATGCATTTTGATTGCCTCCGATATTCGCGTGTCGCTGCGAGAGTTTCGAGGGGTGCAACAGATAATCAAGGCACACGCCTCCAACACTCCAGTAAGCCCCAAATAAATGAGAGCCGACCTTTGCCCAAATTATCGTTGGAGCAGCGAAAATCATTAGCCCCTGAATCCGACTATCAAAAATTAAATCGTGCGTACTTATGATATAATAATAACACCCTTTATCTATCAGCCTCCATTTTAGCTAGCGTATAGCTGTGTGATGGTTATAGAGATTATGGAGAAGAACCTCTCCTTGCTCAAAATTTGCATAAATTTCAACTATTTCAAGTAGTAGATACTTGTGCCTTGGCAAATATGTTTGTTTGAATACCACTACCACGCTGTGCAAGTTTGATTAGGAAAGTCTATCTATAAGAAAAGTTATTGGACAACAAACTTCGCATAGTGAAGCCCATGAGCACTATACTATACATAAAGGGCATCTTCTAGTCGAGCAGTCTCGACTGGATTATCGTTAAGATTTCCCAGATTTTATCGTTAAGTACCCAAAAAGTATAGCTTATACGTTGCCATCTCCATTTCCATTTCCATTTGCAATGGGCCTAGGGTCATATACGATAGTTATAATATTAATGGCTAATTGTAATTTGGTAAAGCGCAATTTAGTACTTAATCAAATCGATAGTTAAACGGTTTTGATTGGCCATAAAATATATTAAAATTGAAATTGAAATTGATCTGTCATGCATAGTAATCACAAAAGATCTGGGCTCGAAAACGTCTCCAGCTGTCAGTTGAATGCCAGGGGCAAAGCGTTTAAATAATAATTTAATCGCTTTATTTACTACAAAGAACGAGGCTGTCTAATCAGAGGTCAGGTAAAACTGATTTCATATTTCTTTTTAATGTAAATCGAAACGCAAAACAAAAATATTTATAATACTATAGACTATAAACGTCAGCTAAAATCTTAGAGCACTCACATCGTACAGTCTGTCGTTAACGATCTCGAGGAACATGCCCGCCTGCAGCTGCAGGACAAAGCTCTTCGGGTCGAATTTGATGTCCTTCGCGGTCTGGGGACAGCAGCGCACGAAGTGGTTCTTGAGTATGTGGACCAGGCCCAGTTTGGTTTGGAGCAGCCCGATGCGGCTGCCAATGCAATTGTGCGGACCCAGACCGAAGGGCTGGTAGGCCATGGGCTCAATCGACTTGCGTTTCTCGGCCGAGAAGCGTTCGGGATCAAACCGGTCCGGATCGATCCAGTACTATATAAGAGATGGTTAGTTAGAGAAAGATATCATACTACACAAAACTCACCTTAGGATCACGCTGCAGGCCATAGACGGGTATGAAGATGGGCGTTCCATTCTCTAGCTTGTGATCGTAGTAGGGCTTTAGCGATAAGTCCGGCTCTCCCTCAACGCTCTGATATTCGCGATCTAGGAATGGCAAAACCGGATACATGCGCAGCACCTCGTCAACCACCATGGACAGATACTCGAGTGAATGGATTTTGTCGTAGCTCAGCTTGCCGTCCTTCTCCTCGAGCAGGGCTTCGTTGATTTCCTGTCGCAGACGTTGCTGCAACTCCGGCTGCTTAGCCAGCTCCATCAGGGCAAACGACATGGTGGACGAGCTCGTCTCGAAGCCCGCCGTAAAGAACAAGCCGGCTTGAGCCACCAGAAAGTCGCTGCTGTTGGCCAAATGCGGTTTGCCCGGCTCCAGAGCTGCCTCCTTGCGTAGGCCAACGAGTATGTCGATTAGATCATTGCGCACCGTCGCCGTTCGCTCCCGCTCCGACATGACGTGGCCGATGGTGTTTCGCAAGAACTTGGAAAACTCGTCCGGAAACATCTTGATGCGCAGCAACGACACCAGCTTCGGCAAAAAGAAAGCCACAAAGAAATCCTTGCTGCGCAGCAGCGTTGCCTCAAACACCTTACGTCCCTGTCTACGGAACTCTGCATCTGGATCCGACAAACAATTCGCACGCACGCCATATGCTATCGTTGCTATTGAGTCCGTCGTAAATCTAGCGCACACGTCCTTGACCTCTGCCACGTAGGCGGCATCATTTCCTGGTCGCTCCTTAGCTAGCATGGACTCTAGATCCCCGGCTATCTATAAAGTTCACTTTTGGTTTTGGAAGTTGGCTAAAGTTAGTTATAGAACCCACCTCTTGCATTAGTGGATACATCTGCTTCATCTTTCCGCTGGTAAAGACCGGCGTCAGCTTGGTCCTTATCTCCTTCCATTGGGGATTGCGCACAAAGAACAGATTGTTGGAGCCAAGGGCATCGTAATGTGGATCGGTGCGTCCGTAGCGATTGGTGAACCGATTAAAATCTTTGATAAGCACCGATTTAATCAGTTCCGGCTCGCGTATGACCAAACCAGGCTTATTGATCACATATATGCCAACCACAGCCTCATTCTCCATCCTTGGATCGCTGTACACATCCGAGATGTGCAGGCCAAAGGAGTTGGACTGCGTAAACACTGGCGCCGTATTCCCTATAATGGGCGTGGGCTCTATGTATGGTATGCCCTTGCGCTTCCAATAGCTGTGGTTCCTTTGGAACCACAAATAAATGGCGCTAAGCGCGCCCACTATCAGGAAGAGGGCCTCAGTTAAAGCCATTTTTACAGGTGTCTAGAATACAAATTAATCTCAATTTATAATTAGACTTATCTATATATCTATATATCTTATATTTGTATAAATATTGTTTGCTACAAACGAGCTAAACAATTAATCAAAATTTGAGCTTATCTTATATATATATTCAGTCTCAGCAATTAATTGCTATTAATTGAAATCTGAACTTATTTTTTATACAATTATTCTCTCCTATCAAAGCGAAATGTTTGCCATTCGAATCTCGTTTATTTGTTTGCCTTGCTGGTAGCGCCTAAAAAACACTTCACAATATTGTCCCTTGAGAACCGAAGATAAGCTACTAACAGCTCTTTAATCTCTGATCATCATTACAAATCATATTATTTACAACCAATATAGTATGTAGTGGGCACTTTTATTAAGCTATTTAGCCATAAAATGAGGAATTTATATCGCATTAAAAATATATTTTTTAATTTAAGAAAGTTTTTTTTTATATTTTAAAAACATATTTTTTAAGTTTTTTTTTTTTTTTTTTGTTAATAGTTAAAATAGTTTTTTTTTTTTGACAATTTTGTTTTGGTTTTCGTTTGTTTTTAAATTATTTTTCTTATAATTGAAATGTGATTTTAAAATATAAAAAAAAAAAAATACATTAATACATTAATATTCTATCTAAAATATCATTTGCCAGAAATGTATAATTCTAATTTCATGTAATTCACGTGCCCTGCTGATCCTTTTCCACCCTTTTTCTTTTCACTTTTATTCAATTTCATCATAATAATAACTTGTATTAAACATCTACTAACCTAGTTACTTTTTCCTTTGTAGCACTTTATTCATGCCCGACTGCAAGTACCAACAATTAGCGAGTCTGAAATAACACTTGCGAGCGACTCAGTCGGACTTCAGGTTTTTATAGTCACCTTCTACTAGAAGATAATGAAAATAATTGTTCTATCTAGTCGAGAGCTCAACGTGAAGATACTATGTAAATATGTATAGTCTAAGTGTCTATTATCAAAAAAATACAAATGATATGGGTTATCAAAGCAATATATACATATATTATGTCTCTGGGACATAAAACAGAATAATAATGTATATATATATATATTTTTTTAACACTTTCATAAAGTAGAGGGTATTGCAAGGTAAATCATAATACACTTTAACTGATAAGCAGATTGATGTGAGGAATTGCTAATCACTTAAATGCTACTGATAGACAGCTTTACAATAAAAAGTTGAAAAACGCGAATCTGTAAAGAGGGTAGTCTGAAATGTGACATAGTTGTTAAGGTGGCTATAAGCCAATTCTAACTGACATAAGAATACATATTTATATATATTAGTTTTTAATTTTCTTTAACACTTGAACTTATTTGCACACCAATTCCTCAACAAATATATTAAAACTTAAGTAAATATGTTTATCTGTGATCCTAAAATATAATGTCAAGTGCAAATTCACTTTGCAGAAAAATTGAGACAACCCTCGTACTTATATTATATATATTAGGCGACTTATTGCACACGCTATTCCAATTCACTGTCAAATCTGTTGTTCCTTGAATGCAACTATTGCATAGTGTCGTGGTGATATAACTGCATCGAACAGATCAATTAAATAGCTGTGCTTGTACCCCAGCTCCTTGAGGAACAGCAGGCGATCGAGCAGTATTAGACTCTCCACGACAGGCGCAAATGACATGCGTAGCAGATAGAAGAGCGACAGATAATGGCGATCTGATGCGTGCTGCTGCAGCAGAGCCTCCAGTTCGTCGGCTTTGATTTCAGCCAGCCATGGGGCATTCAACTTCTTTGCACACTTTTGCACATATTCCACAAAGCTATTGAATTTCTGCACTTTGCCCACCTGCAGTGAGTTCTTCAAGCCCGGCGCATGGCTGCAGACGAGCAGCTCGAGGAGTGCGCGATAGTAGAGCGAGATGTTAGGCAGTTCCTTGGCAGACAAGGTGCGCTCAATGGATTGGGCGGCCAGCATACGGGCATTGCGACCCAATTTCAGCTGGCGGTGTTGAAGATAGCGACTCAATGGGAATCCATAATCCGCTGACTGCATCATTAGTGCCTTGTTGCCAAAGAATTCCTGTTCTGAGTAGCGTTCGTTCAACAAATGATAACAGCAGCCCACATTACACAGTACTCGGCAGTTATTCTGACCATGAAAGACCTGCAAGCACGTGGCGGCGAGATTTCCACAGGTGTGCAATCCGGTAAGGCATATGCAAGGATCAACAGTTTGTAGCTCATCCTTAAAATGTTCCTTTAGTAAATCACCCAAGTTTAGTTCGGTGGTTATGTACATTGAAGTAGTTTTGTATTTATTTATGATGGTATTTGTAGGAGTTTCCTTGATGGAAGACTTTTTACCACGTCTTGGTGGAGTTTTGCCTTGGTTTAGTATCTCGGCGCGTTCTGTTAAGCCGTTCCACGCGCGCTAATTTAAATAAAATACAAAGAAAAACAGTGCTGGTTAATGAAAGTAAATAACTGATTAGCAGTATAACATGTATCGATATATCGATATATATATTTTTGCAACCCTACTCCGCAGCTGTCATTTGCGCTTCTTCTTATTACTGCATGCACGACGCGAAAACGTTTTAGCCGGCAAATAAATTCGCGTTTTTCTTTTTTCATTCCATAAATAGAAAGAAACAAACAAATAAAATGTCAGCTGGCATGCCCATTAATCCCAAACCATTTCTAAATGGTTTGACAGGAAAGCCCGTGCTCGTTAAACTGAAATGGGGCCAGGAATACAAGGGCTTCCTCGTCTCCGTCGACGGCTACATGAATATGCAGCTGGCCAACACCGAGGAGGTTATCGAAGGCTCCGTTACGGGCAATCTGGGCGAAGTACTGATACGCTGCAACAACGTGCTCTACATCAAAGGCATGGAGGATGACGACGAGGAGGGCGAGATGCGCGATTAAACTAACTCTCAGTACAATTTAGCATTAAGTGACCAAAAAGTAAATGAAATAAATCTGGTGTATTTATCTATAAGTGCAAATACCTGTAATTTACTATCTCGCGAGAGGGCATTCTTGGTGTTCGACTCATTGGCATCAATTCCCAGCACCGAAAGGCCGTACTGCAAACCTAATCTTGACGAGAGATATCCTTTGCCATCGCCAGCATCAACAATATAACAATTAGAATCGGTTAATGTGCTCTTCACGAGTTTGTTTACCAAGGCAGCGGTTATCTCCACCTGTGGATGGCAGTATATGATATATATCTACCGTTTATTTCTATCAAGTCACTTCGTACGCACCTCGTGGCACTTCTTAGCGCTCATGAATTCTTTAATGCTTAGTTGTGTTTGCATTTGGGCATTTAACAGCTGGTCAAGCTCCTCCAGACTGGTCAACAGTTCCGTGCTGTTGGACAAACGTTGGCGCTTGCTAGCTTCCAGAAATTTGGCAAGAGCTGGAAACTGCTGCAAGTCAGACAAGTCATTCAAAAACAATGCCTCTATGGCTTGCTGAACGTGTTCAGCATTTGGCAACTCCGCTTTCAATGGCTGAGGCACAAATCCATTCCAATAGTCATCCGTCAGATAGTTAACCATGTGACAATTAATCAAAGACATGTACGGCACCAGGTAATCTATCAAATCATCGAGGCGACGCTGTAGCTGGGCTACTCCTACATGTTCCATCTTGTCACTTCTGCTAGAAACTGTAATCCTTGCGCTCCTGCGCTGTATGTGCAGTGTCCTGTCCAGCAGATTTCTTGGTGCCCAGCAATGCGCAGAGTCGCTTATGCGTGGTCCGAATGTGCTCCACAGCGCCAATGATGTCCTCGTCGGGATTGTTTTGCCTTGGAAATTGCTCAATAAGCTGCCGTAGCTGTTGCAATGTGCGCTGCAACTTTTCCGTATGTGGTAACTGCTGTTGGGCCACCACTTGGCCATAAATGGCGCCCAGTTCCTCGCCGAGTTGAACGCCTTGAGCGTAGCCCAATTGGTAGCCCTCCTGATTACCTTGAGCACGACCGTCGCTGATGCCTTCTGCGTAGCCTTGGCGTGCGTGTTTTTCCTCAATCAGCACAATATCGTCGAACAGATCATTAATATCTCGCGAATCACCGGACATCGTTGAAATGTGTTTGCCCTGCTCAATTATCGATACACTGTTATCGATAAGCCCGAGTTCGACTTCGAGCACTTCGCATATCTAGCTGCCATCACTAATATTTGTATGGTTCCTTGTACATATGCTGTCAATAGGCATTCAATTCTAACAATAATTTAACAAATAAAAACCATGAGTAGCAACACTACAATACAAAAATAGTCACTCAGTTGTTATGCTCGATCTGCCCAAAACAGTTTTTTAATTATTTTCACTAATGCTTAAAGCAAGGCACATGTTGCTGGAATTAATTTAATTCTATTTAATTTGTTACTACTCCCAAGCTTCTGCATCATCATCGGAATTGCCCTCATCGCTGGACACGGAACTGTTGTTCTTCTCCACAGGCGCTGCGATTATCTTCGACAGCTGCAGCATCATGGGATTCCCTGCTTGTTCCCCCGGATTTTGATTGCCTGAGATTCCCTTGCGTCGCAGCATAAGTTTATTGTGTAGATCTGCCATCAGATCACCTCCATTGACTGCACTGCCTCCTGCTCTGGAACGGCTTGTCCCATTGACATTTTGTTTGCACACTGCATCTGCATCAGGATTGACGGGAGCAGCAGCTGATGAACGCAAGCGTCCACCGAGCGCACCCCCTGCATTCCGTATGGCAGCCATCAGTTCTGATCGCGGATCGTCTGGAGGTGGTGCCCGCGAATTTGGTATGTTTAAGGGCGTCTCCAAGGATGGGGAGATGGGCTTCATGACGTCATCGGAAGGCAGCTTGGCAATTTCTTGGGCTGGTGTTGCTGGCGGCGGTGGAGGTGGTGGTGGTGGCGGTGGAGGTGGAGGTGGCGGCGGTGGTGATGCAGCTTGCGTACAAGGTGGTGGCAAAGATCTCTTGGTCATGTGCGTCTGCGCTGCTATCGCCTGCACTGTTATATCCAAGTTTTCGGGCACCACATCCAACTTTTTACTCAGCTCCGGCAAGTCCGGTAAATCGACAAATTGATGCGATGGTGCAATGGGTGTTTGCTCCTCCACCGGCACATACTGCAGGTCATTCGCGATGCCCGGCAAGTCGGGCAAGTCCAATGGCACATCGATCGCCGGTGCCGCTAAAGCGGCGGGTGTATAACGCAAATCACCAGCTGGCGTGGTTAGCTTGGTGGTGCCATGTGCCAGCGAGTGAGGGGCCGGTGCCAGCAGCTGGGTCGTCTTCGGTTTATTGTTGACGCCTCGCTTGTGGGTCTGCGGAGGCAACTTGCGCTTCCAGGCATTTAGGTCGTCGCTGCCATAGGCGAACTCGTTGCTGTTGAAGCGCAACAGACCTGGTACTGATTTAGCAGACGACAAATTGCCCAACCCGGTGACGCTATTCGTGAGCTGACGTTCTTTACTTAGCGGTGTCTCTTGCTGCTCCTCGCCACGCACATGGAAGAATACCGAGTCAATGTCAACGGCATCGTTCGAATCACTCGCTGTGTTAGCATTGCGATTCCGTTGGCGGCGGTCCGTGGTCGATGTTATTGACTGTTTTTGTGTTGGTACGGGAATATCCATTGGCTCTACGACCACGGCCGGAAAGGTGGCGGGTATGTTGTTTAAGATACCGTTGCCTGGAAACCTGGCGGGCGCGAAGATATTGATGGATTTCTTAGACCCAACAAGTGCATTAATTTTCGCCTGGGCACGCATGACACGCTCAGTTATATGCTGAACCTTGGCACCATTTCTTTCCAACCGAGCATCGATGCGGCCAAAAATTGAGTTGATTGTTTTGTTTAGGCAGTCGAGCGACTGTGCTGCTCTGATTATTGTTTCCTCGTGATGTAGATCTGTTGGAATTATCGATACCTGGTAGGCGCTGTGCACGTAAGTCTCGCTCTCGTCCATTTTTCTGCTTTCTACCTGAGGATACGCTGATAAATGAACTATTTGTATTTGGTTTTTGGCGATTTTTATCGCCCCTTTGTTTTTTTTTTGCCCCTATCCAAGCAACAGCTGGTTGTGCGACAATTTACGACGCTGCCAACTTGCATCTTGTTTACCATTATGGATACGATAGTTATTTAAGATATTTATATCGATTTCTTACGCATTTATGCGCCAAAGTGTGGTTATCAATCGTGTTTCACATCACTAGTGCACACTCATCAGATTCATCGTAGTTGTTACGTGAAAAAGTTGTCAAAGGCTGATATTGTTTTAGTTTAAAAAGTGCTCAATAATTATTTTTCACTGCATTCAAGTGCTTTAAACGAAGTGTACAAATGTATTAATATAAAAGGTATGTTTGCCAGCGTAAATTGATCGTTTGAATTGTTTTGTTAAAATAAATGTGTGTGTGCGTTTAGTATAAACGTGGCTTCTGGACAAAAAATGTGGGAAAAAGAACAAAAAACTGAAATTCAGCAAAAAATGAAACTTCCACAATATCTATTTGGCAAAGGTGCGCGTTTAGAATCTATCAGATATTGGATTGTTAAAGTACTTAATGTTTTTTGCAAGAATGAAAAAATGCGTGTTTGCATGTCTGCTGGCCGCCATTTTGAATATTTGCTGTGAAAAAAACTTCCCCTAGCCCCGTTGCCCGTGTGTTTATTGTTCGCCCATGAACAGATACATATACATATGTGAATGTATATATACAAATGTATTTAGTTGGTTGCGTGTGGTTGTTTACATGTGTATTGTTTTTTTTTTTTTGTCATGGCTACAAAGCCACATCAACAATTGTAATATTTATGTATATAGCGAGTGTATATATACATTCAAAATGTGTTTATATTAGTGTGTGTGTGTGAGGGATGTTGCGAAAATTTGTATATACTACAAAAACAAGTATCGATAAATCATAATCTTTCTATTTGCCATCTCTTCATTTGCAGCTTAACAACTACAATTTATTGTGAATCTTGATACGGATTACAACAGGGTAACCAGAGGAGTTTCAAGAGGACAACCTGCCATTATGGAGCATGTATTGCAATCTTATCCGGAGGATGCACGCCGCATTGGCGAAGAATATTTATCGAGTCTCACGGATTTAAATTGCAATAGCAAGCCGCTCATCAATATGCTCACCATGCTCGCCGAGGAGAACATTAACTATGCCCATGTCATTGTGCGCGTGGTGGAATATCACATCAGCCAGGTTAACAAATAAAGCATAATTAATTAAAACAGACACAACACAGAAAGAGAGACAGACACACACAATCAGACACATAAACATCAGACATACTGAACCATACACATATATGCAAAACAAAAAGTCCTTCGTGCATTCACCGCCGATGCCGCTGTTTACACGGCAGTTGTGTTAACACATGATCTCCATGTCCAAAGTGTGTGTCAGTTGCAGTTAGGGAAGACATGAAAGATCATAAGTTGAAAAGTTATCGATAACAAGATCTGTGAAAAGAACTCGATTGCCACTTGATTTAAGTATTTATAAAGGAAAATTTAAATTTATTTCAATTATCTAAAATATACAACAAAATTTTTTTTAAATCGAAAAGTCCAAAGAAAACTAGTTAAAAGCTATGCAATTTGGGTGCAACATTCTGAAATAAATAATCATAACAGATTTTGTGTACTTGTACCTCAAATGGCAATTGAGATTAAGAATTTCTTGTACTACATACATAAATATATTTATTTAGAGCATTTTGCTCTATAATTTAGAGTATAAATTACTTGTATTATTATCGATGGCTTTTTAGCCTTTAGACTTTCGTGTTAAGCGATGTGGGCATATCATCGAAAGCATTATAAAATAATTGATCTATAACTTTCTTTAATACAACCCCATCTGCATACGCTTTGTATAAGCAATTTTAAAGTTTAAACAATCAATCAATAGTTAATGATCTTTATTTTTAAAAAGAACTAAATCCCTATTGGTTTGGTTGTTTTAACTTTAAATTAAAGAAATAACTCGTAACTCAATTTGAAAATATTTATGTTTGGGTTTTAAGCAGAGACTGATTTATCTACTACAAGGTAAGACGTTTACTATATATCTATTCTTCTTTTTCCTCGATACCTTGAAGAACATACAAAATACACAAAGAAATCGAAAAGAAAATTCCAATAAAAGAGAAAATACTTAAACAATTGTCATCAAGTTGTCTTTTATTTTATACAAGAATAAAACATTGCTTAAAAATATAAACAAAGAAAAAACAAACTAAATATATTGTATAACTTACAAATAAATACCTAACACGCAGCGAAAGAGAAAAAAGAAAACTAATTTGGCTAAAAGGAAACTCAGGCAAATACCATTTCAGTAATGTATTCAGCTTATAAAGTAAACGGCATACATATTTTAAATAATTTTATAGTATTAATGATCTGACCTGACTTCAAAATCTAGAAAATACTTAGAATATATGTTTTTAATTATTAATATTACTAGTAAAAAGAGTTCAGAGTTGAGCCAGTTTCAAATTTACTTTAGATATTTTCGTATAATGCAATTTTATACAAAAGTATTTTTTTTTACCATTGAAGTGTTTGTGAATACAATATGATTGGAATAGTTTTCAAAAGTCGCTTGTAGAGTTTAGTTAAAGGGCGTTTCTTTAACTTGGGTTACGTAGTTCTTTTTTTTTATAAATTGCTTTGCTTTGCCGAGCTGCCCTTTCACCTTCAACATGGAGATGCATTTGTGTCTAGCAGCTGCCGTTGTCGCCGTCGTCATCGTTGTTTGTCTTAATGATCGTTAATCGTGAGGCCAAGGACTATCTACGTGAACTGAAGTTGTTGATGCTGCTGTGCCTCAATTCTGTGTCCAAACACTTCGCTAGCGACGTTGTAGAAACTTATGCTCTATTTTTTATATTCTTACCTATCTTACCAAATCAAACAGGTGCCGCCCGAGTTCAAATTGCCCATACTATATTTAATTGATTCGATAATTAAGAATGTGAAAAGCAGCTACGTTCAGCTGTTTGGGCAATGCATAGTCAATATATTTCTCAACGCCTTCGAATCGGTAAGTCAGAAACAAATAGAAAAAAGTTAACTCAGCTTAATATCCTTTTGAATCTGTAATCCTTAGGTACAACATTCGCCTTTGCAGGTGCTGGAAAAAGTTCGTGAACGCATGTATTTGCTGCGACAGACGTGGAACGACGTCTTTCCTGCCTCTAAGATGTATGCGCTGGATGTTAAGGTCAAGCGTTTGGATAACAATTGGCCCATCACGGCCAAACCCAGTCAACAACAGCCCAACAAAATACACGTTAATCCCGCTATACACGTCAATCCTGATTTTCTAAAGACCGTAAGCATTATACAAACATTGAGTTTAACTAGTCAGCTAATTAAATACATTTTCCTTCTTAGGGCATGGTGTCTATGCCTGTAAACTCGGCGCTGTCAAGCGACATGGAGGAGATATTGCAGGCGAAAACACGTGAGCTACTGGAGTTGAAGAAGCGCAAGCTGGAACTGGAACTGGAGCAAACTAAAATGCATTTAAAGGAACAGGAGCGCCAACTAAGTCAAGCAGCAGATGCCATTGCGGTAACACCCATAACCGCTGTCATGCCTGCTCCAACAGCTGCACTACGTCCGCCCGGCATGGAGACAAGTGTGCCTCCGCCGAACTACCCCGGCGCCATGCGGCATGTGCGTCCAGGCGCGTCTGTTGCACCAGGAGTTGGCCAACCGGTAAGACGTGTGCCTAAGCAATTCATAATATACAGAAACTAATATTTGTCTCATTTGCAGCCTTTTGTTAACAAGCCAAAAGTACATCCGATTAATCCAGCAATGCTTAATTCTGTGCGACAGCGAGATCCCCGACTGGCCCGTCAAATGCAGCCGCAACAGTCAGCGCAAATGGCAGCGCCCAACCGTGCACTCGATCCACGTCTTGAAAGCCACAAAGGCGGCAACTCTTCCTCCACCTCAACAGTACATAAATCTAGTCGTTCGCGCAGCAAGTCTCCATTGCGCAACACAGGCAACAGCAGCAGCAACCGTTCCTCCAAACCGAGCAACAGCAGTAGCACCAATAATCACCACAGCTCCTCTAGCAGCAGTCGTAAGCGCAGCGAGTCCAAGAGCTCAACGGCGTCAAGCTCATCCTCTGGCTCGGAGTTCAGACACAAGAATAGCAGCAGCAGTGTCTCGCCTGTCAAGCGCTCGTCCAGCTCACGCGACAAGCACTCATCGGGCAAGGAATATACACATAATGGCAACTCACCAGCGAGCAGCAGCAAACGCAAGAGCAGCTCACCTTCAAGTTCGCCAACCAAATCGAAGCGCAATGCCACCCAAAAGTCTATGAGTCGCACCAAGTCGAGTGGTTCGAGCAATGCGCGCTCACGCAGTCGCTCACCTATATACAGGGATGTGGACATGCGTAGCGTGGAGCGCAGCAAATCGCCAGAGCCAACAACAAAGACAACGTCGACGGCAATTCCAGTTCCAGCTTCAGCAGCAGCAACGTCAACGATAACAGCAGCAGCACCTGCAAATGATTTAGAGAAACGTAAGAAACAATTTTTAATTCTAATCTCACACTTGTTAGCCAACAGCCAAGTCGTTAGCAATACAAATGACAAAGTAGTTGAATTATGCACAAATTACAAACCAAAGTGGCGGCACCCAGGGCTTAACAGGCATAATCGGGGGGTCAGGTTGGGGTTGGTATATTGAGCGTTACGTGTTGATCTCATTGGAGAAGCTGTTACAGTTGATCCTTCGCGTGTTACAGAAAGGACTAGCAAAGTGCAATTGACTTACATTGATGACTACTCGAAGGACAAAGCGTTTATTCTGAGCTTCATAATGCAATTCTGAACGATTTAAGACTGATTTTTACACACCAAGCAATTAAGTTTTTCTTTATATTGCAAGCATATTATCAATTCATTGAATGGATTGAATTAATTTTCAAAAGCTTCTTAAAGCTCCCTTAACTTAAACATTACTTTTTTATTTTCTGTTGATTGGATAGAATTTCATATTAATACATAGATTGAGCACCGTGCTAAGTTTACGTTTATCAGATCATAAATAAGAATTCAAAGCTTTGAACTTTGTGCAATCAATGACAATAAATATTTTACTGTATAAAGTAAGCAAAGCTCAAAGACCAAAGCTCCAGAATCTTTTTAAAGTATCTCGTAAACTTAACTCATAGATAGGTAGAACCCATGCGTATTACTAAATAGTTCAAGCTTTACTTAACCAATAATTTTGCACTTTGCCCGACGAACTTTGCTGGTTACTCTATGGGTTGTCACTCCTATCCTGTCGTTCTGTGTTATTTCTTCCAATTCTATTTTTCGTAGGCGTTGTTTGTGGTGAGCTCTTTTCACTCGTTGCTCCAGTTGAGTGGAAATTCTTTTTGCGAACTGAGATATTTTAATTTATATATCCAAAATTTTAAACGAAACTATATAAGCCTATAAGAATTATGCCATTTTCTTAATTAATACATAAGAGCGATTAACGATAAAGTTCAAATTTAATATTAAAAAAGACAAAAAAAAAACAAACGAATCAAAACCAAAAACAAGAACTAAAAAACAAATCCAATAAAAAATGCGTTGTGAACACCTTTTGCATTCCAGTTGTTTTAATTAATGCAAAACATAAAGAAAAGTAGCCAGGTGCCGCCTTTTGTTGTAATTTTAAGTATATTTACTTTGTGAGATTGTAAAAATGAGAAATCGTGTGATAAAATTGTAAACTGAGAAAACGAAACAGATAAACAATGATATATACCTCTATATCAGTTTTGATAAAGCTAAGAAGAAATAAAGACTGCAGTTTTAATTTGTTGTAAAAAGTCTAACAAAAGAAACGAAATCCTAAACCAAACTTAAATATTCTTTAAACGTAAATATTTTATAAAACGAAAAATAATTGATTAAAGCGTATTTTGTAGTTGTATTATAATACATGATATACGTCTTGCCAACTATGTATATATATTATATGTTATTTTTTTTTATTATTATTTATTTGTATATTTGTAGAACGGCACTTTTTAAGAACCCACATATATATATTATTATTTATTTAGTCTAACCTGTTTCCTTAACGGAAATTTAATCAACTAGTTTCTTTATTTCTTTGATTATTATTTTTTTTTTATGATTTTCCACTAATTTATCTAGCTCAATTGCTGTGCCTGGTGTGTGTTGATGATCCACTTTTGTTCCTTCCATTTTTCAATTTAAACATTTTTGTTTTTTATGATTTTATTCAAACCCTTTTCCCGTTTAGTTTTTGTAACTTTTATAGGGCTTCGCCCAGCCCGTGTTATATATTTTTCGTAAGAATTCTTTGTTTTTGTGGAAGCATAAAATACAAATTTCTAGATACACATTTCACACTACTTGAACCAGGGCCACGTTCGCCGCATTTAGACGCATCTAGCAAGGACGTCGATTTGCGGCCCTTTGCCAAATTGGCCAGCATGGCGGCTGCCGTAAGGCCAGCAACGCCGCCGCCTCCGGCCATAACACTCGGCACGGCGCGAACATTTGCAGACAGTGGCAACAACAACAGCAGCGAGAACAACAACACCAGCAGCACAACAACAATTGCTAGCAGCGCCTCCCACGCAACGAACAACAGTTCTTCCTCCAAATTGCCCACAAAAGTGTCGTTCAAAATACAAAAACCGTTTAATAAATTAGAAAAATCTACAGCGCATTTATCAACAGCAACACTGCTAGCAGCAGCAGCAGCACCAGCAATTGCAGCAACAACAACCTTAATCCCGGCCAGCATTAGGCAATCATCTCCCGCGCCTGCTTCAGCGGAACTTCTGGCGCAGTCCGTGGGCGAGAAGCGATCGGCTACACAGGTGCCAGCGAATGCGGATACGGATGAGGATGAGGAGAAGCTGCAGCAACCGCAGCAGAAGCGCAGCAAATCCACCAAACTGGATGCGTAAGTGCAGCACACTAACTCAGCTTGAATTCGAATAAATTCTAATTACTTCCTATATTGCAGTCTCTTTGGCAGCGAGGATGTGGACTTAAGACGCGAGCTGCCTGTCAACTCAAATCCAAGTATTCTCGTGCCTGGAAACGTAATTGTTGTCGAGGATGATTCCATGGACGACTGGGAGGCCAATAAGGTACACAGATGAAACTTACATCTCATTTAACTGTATTAAATCCTTAAATCTCTCTTTAGCAAAACACCAAGACTCCTTTGTCGCCTGTGAAGAAGCCCACATTGGATGAGCTGCGCGCCAAGCTGGCCAAGACCGCACGACACAACAACAAGCAGCAGGCGAAGTCGGGTAAGTAACCCCTCAAATTCATATCAAGTGTCAAATAATCATAGAAATTTATTTCTGGCAGACAAATCTAAGGAACATCCCGTGACGCAACGTCTCAAGCAGCTGTCGTCGGAACTGAAAGCGAGCGATGATTCGCAGGAGGCGCACGACGAGAAGATGCGCACAATACTGAGTCAGGCGCAGGAAATGTTCGAGAATCATGGCATGAATTCGGAGCAGTACAAGGAGCTAGTCAGCAAGGTGGTGGTCATGAATGAGAGCAGCAAGCTGAAGGATCGGCGACGCGAGGCAGATGATGAAGATCTGGAGCGCAATGCAGCGAGGGATGCAGTGCTACGCAAACGCATACCCAAGCTGAAGGGCAATGAGAATCAGGCGTCCAGCTCGCCACGTAGCGATGGCGAGCCACAGCAGCAGCAACTGTTGCCGCTGGTTGACAAGCCACAGCAGCAGCAGCAGCAGCCGACTAAGCAGCTGAAGAACAAGCGCGATGGCAAGCGACGCAAGCCCAGCAAATGGGGCGAGCAAGTGGATCCAGCTGCAGCACAGCGAGCCGCCTGGCAACTAGCCCAAAACAACAACAATAATAACAACAACAATGGAAAGCGAAATGCGCCCACTGGCGGTGCAAATGTCGGTTTCCGTGGCATGCCCTGGCAGCATCCGCCGTTGGTTATGTCCCAACCAGTCGTGCCACCACCACCGCAGCCGCCGCCCTCCATGCTGTCGCTGCCGCCAGTGCCCACGGTTAACATAACCAAAGCCATCAATTCACTGGACAATCCCATGGCTGATGTGGTGCGCAGCATAACGATCGACGGCGGGAGCAAGGAGATCCGTTTCTACAATCAAGTCGCAATCATATTTATGGACGGTGATGAGCCGCATGAGATCGGCTTCCAGCACGGCCAGCGCGCCATCTACATTGATCACAACGATCAGCCCCTGGCGCTCAACTTCAACGATGACTACAAACCCTTCCAGCTGGATGGACAGCTCCATCGCATACGGTTCGGTCATCCATCACGGGAGCTATACATCGACGATCACTGGTACGAGATCTATTTCGGTGGACCTCCCGTTTCGCTGCCCATCGGCAACAAGTTGCATGTGCTGAAGGCGGAAGGACCGCCGCCCAATGTGGACATTGGTCGGGTGCGTCGAGACTTGGTTGTGGGCAAGATCAACATGATTGTCGATGCACACACGATTGTGCCGCTCTTCCTCGACGGCCGTCAGCAGACGTTCCATTTAGGCGCCGAGCAGCACTCGCTGCAGTTTGTGGATAGTTTTCTTTACGGATTGTTAGATGGACAGCTGCAGAAGCTGGAATACGGCGGACTGCCAAAGAGCATGAAACTGAATGGTGGACGCAACTGTTTCATACGCTTCGGCACGCTGCCCAAGGGCGTGCAGGCTGGCAAGGCGCATGTCCAAGATATGGTGTACATCAAAACTGAGGCGCCAGCGGAGCCGCCACAGCCGCCGCCAGTGCCAGTGCCTGCAATACCAACAATACCAGCCGCTGCACCAGCAACGCTCGAGCAGCCAGCAACTGTTGGTGCTGCCGGCGGAGCTGCTGCGCCCGCTGTGCCGTTGCCTGGAGGAGCAGTTGCCGCACTAAGCAATCTCAACATTGATGAGCTCTTCCAGAAGCTCGTCTCGTCTGGCATCATTGCTGGCAGCAGCAGCACAGTCAATGTGCCTGCCTTGGATACCAACTCCAATTCCAGCAAAGAGGCGACAGCTGCAACAGCACCAGCAGCTACAGTGGCGCCTGCAGCAGCTGCAACACCAGCAGCAGCGGCGCCCACACCTGCCGAGCCCATTAAGCGCATTGATCTGCAGAAACCAGAGACGATTAAAACTCGTCAGGCGGCCGTGATTGCCACCCTGTATTTGGGCATGCAGTGCAGCAGCTGTGGCGTACGCTTCCCACCGGAGCAGACCATCAAGTATAGCCAGCATTTGGATTGGCATTTCCGTCAGAATCGAAGGGAACGCGATTCGACACGCAAGCCAACGTCCAGGCGTTGGTTCTATGATCTCAATGATTGGAAGCAATACGAGGAAATCGAAGATGTCGAAGAGCGAGAAAGGAATTTCCTCGAAGCTCAAGGTCAACAACTGGGACCAGATGCCATCGATGAGGTCTCCCAGCAGCGTTCGCTCAATTCACCCATTCCCAGCTGTGCGGCTGGTGCGACCGATGTGGATCGCAGCTGTGACATGTGTCACGAGAAGTTCGAGCAGTTCTACAACGAAGAGCTGGAGGAATGGCATCTGCGCTCAGCCATCCGTGTGGAAGATAAGATCTATCATCCGCTGTGCTACGAAGACTACAAAACGTCCCTTAACCCGCCTCCAGTTGTTGATAATGATGCAACGATGAATGGAGATGTGGATATGCTGAATGCTAGCGATGACAATGCCATGGACACGCTGATCAAGCTGGAAGATGAATCAGGTAAGCATTAGGAGAGTTTAAACTAGTTCATGATACTAACTAAACCCGCTCTTAGATGAAGTCGGAAAAATATCGAGCACGCTGCTGGCTGACGACGACGATGATGATGATGATGTCATTGTGCTGCCCAACGAGGAGCCAAGTGTTACAGAGATTGTCGATGACGACGATGATGAGGAATATGTGCCCGTTGCTGTGACAGCCGAGAAAGAGACAGAGCTGTCCAAGGAGAAGCCAACCAGCAGCGAAGGGGAAGAGAAGGAGCAGCAGCAGCTAACAAATGAGCAGCAGCTGGAGAAGGAACATCATCATAGAGTGTCAGAGAATGCCAATGAATCTGATGTGGAAATACAGGAGCCAAACATTCCCTTTACCGATCTGGACAACTATGTAGAAAAGGAGCCAATGCCGATGCTCAATGTAAAAATCAAGGAAGAGCCCAAAGACGACGACGAGGAGGATGATGATGACGGCTTTGAGGATGTGGGCACAGTAGTGCAATTGCTGCCACTGCCAGAAGATGAGATATCCATACTAAGCAGTGGTGAGTAGCCATCTCTCTCCTCTCTCTATTTATATCTGAATATGTTATATTAATGCAATCTGTTGCTTAGAAACGCTTACTCATACCATCGACTCGACTGCATCGCCAGCTACGCTGGAGCGTCCAGCCTCGGTGACGTCTCTCTCATTGCCAGCCAATGACGATGAGCTGGAACTGGAGGCAATTGCTGCAGCAGCCAACAGCGAGGCCGATTTTAATGGTGAGAATCCGCAGGAGACGCATAATTTAAGTGCAGCGGGGCCGGCACCGGCGTTACCTTTGGCTAGCATAGTTAATAAAATAAAAATAAATATCACTAAGAATACAAGTAGTAATAGTCATAATAGTGCCTCAACAACAACAACCGCAACGGACTCGCAAGTGTCGGCTATAAGCGTTATTGGCGCCACTGGAAGTGCCGATCAGCAGCAACAACAGCAGCAGCAGCAACAGCAAAATTCCATTCAAACTATTTCCACTATTCCTGTGCTGTGTGGAGGCAACACCTTTGTACCGAAGATTGCCACCAGCAGCAGCAGCAACAGCAGCACAAATGCGCCGCCTGCCAACATTAGCTGCATTTCCGTAATCGGGAGTAGCTACGGCAGCAACAGCAGCAACAACAACAGCAGCAACAGCTCACGTGTGCCTGTAGCAGTAGCAGCAGCAGCAGCAACAACAGCAGCGGCGGCAGCAGCAACTTCTCAGGCAGCATCTGTTAGCGGTATGGGCACGACATCACAAAAGTCGATTACCCCACCACCAACCGCTGCAGTCGAAGCTGAGCCGGAGCCTGTTATCGAACTGAAGCCGGCGCTGCGACAGGCAACGCTTAAGAAAACGAAGAAAGTTCAAAATGGCGTTGAAACGTCGGGTCTGTGCTCGATCATGTAGAAAAAGAAACAGAGAGAGAGAGAGAGTGAGAGGGCACATGCATATTATTCCTAATCTCACTTACTGTGTGTTTTTCTATGTAATTAGCAATCTTAAAACTTTAATTTAGAACGTTACTTAGTTTTAGGCAATTTACAGACGCGCCAATAGTAGCGCATTATTTGCGGTTCTCTGTAGGCACCCCCAGCGCCTACAATCCCCCCTCCCTCACTTACATAAACCTATACAGAGCGCGCAACACTTAATTTATTTTTACTACAATAAAAAAATGCAAAATAAAAAGAAATTTTTACACACAACGATAAGATAACGTATACATAATTTGTGATAATTTTAAAACTCCTCGGGTCAACATATTCAGTTACACAAGTCAGAGCTTGGTCCATCATTATAATTCATGTAATGTGCTGAATTTGAAACAATAAATGAAAACTGAATTCAACCCACTTTTGCTTTAATTCATTCTTATAAATATCTATATATATTTTTAATTATGTTAAAAGTACTTAGTTATTTCAATAAACAGTCAACAACAGAAAAATAAATGTGGTATTATTAAAAATAATTTGATTGGGAAAAAATATAATGAAACTAGTGTTTTAATTTTAATATTGACAACTAATAAAACCTCAATAAATGAACATTTTTATTGATTTAATATTGAATAAGAAAATGGATTATTTTTTAATTCAAATCGAATCAAAGCGCGCGTGATTACAGTTTCAGATACCTTAAATACAATAGCAATCACCTTGTTACACGGTACGATCAGCTGTTTCTTCGAAGAGGTACTAAAAAATACCAAGTGGGCTGTACTATGCACGTGGGCCTGTTTAGCGTTTACATTTTATTTTAGAATAAATAGTTTTTAAAATGTCTTCATCGTTTTTTCTGAAACCAGGCGCGGCCAAAGTGGCAGCCAACAAGAAGCGCAAAGTAAGCAAATGAAATGTGTGCCAAGATAACAGTAAATTATAATTCACCTTTTAGCTCAATGCAACAAAAGCAAAAGGCCACGCGAGACCGGGCAAGAAAACACAAAATGCCGTTCCTGGGCCAAAGAAGCAACGTCGAGCCAAGGTGGAGGATGAGGAGATTGCAAGTGATGACGATGAGGAATATAATAACAGTACCTTAACATTTTCCGCCGATGAAGACGAAGAGGAGGAGACGGCCCAAGACAAACGCTTGAGACTGGCCAAACAATATCTAACGGAGATTGAGAAACAGGAAGCGGAACGGGCCGAGCAACGAGAATTAAGCAAGAGCGTAGAGCAACGTCTGCAGACCGAGTATTTGGATAGTGTGGGACGGCTGCGGCGCACAATCGCCGCCGATCTTAAGTCGTGTTCAATTCACAGCGTGCTCAAGCACAAACTTCACCACAGTCCAATTTGCGCGCTTGCCCTTAGTGCGGATGGGAAGCACTTGTACACGGGGGCGAAGTCGCAATATGTGCTCAAGTGGTGCACGGAGAGTGGCAAAGTGCTGGAGAAAGGAAATGTCTTGTCGCATCGTGAAGAGCCCGAAACAAACAAGAAGCGAAGATCGCATGTCATTTCCATTTGCCTGTCAAGCGACATGAAGTACATGGCCTTAGCCGAGGGAGGAGCCAATATACAAATCTGGTGTCCACAGACGATGAAGCATATGAAAACGTTTAAGGGTCATCGAGATATTGTTTCGGGTCTGGTCTTTCGCAAAGGCACCCACGAGCTTTACTCGGCTGCTAAAGATCGTTCCGTGAAGATTTGGTCAGTGGATGAAATGGCTTACGTTGAGAGCTTGTGAGTGAATTTTTATATTTATTTTAGAGTTTCATCTAATCGAATTTCATTACAGATTTGGCCATCAAACAGCTGTGACGAGCATCGATGCACTGAGTCGCGAACGGGCCATAACTGCAGGCGGTTCGGATTGCTCTTTGCGTATCTGGAAGATTACAGAAGAGTCGCAACTGATTTACAATGGACACAAGGATGGCATTGAGTGCGTTAAACTAATCAATGATGAGCATTTTGTATCCGGAGGAGTCGACGGGTGAGTACTAAATAACAGACAGAGAGATAGAATATTTTACTTAGAAGTATAGAATGTTTACTTAATATCAATTTTATTTATTACTGCAGTGCGATCAGTCTATGGAGTGCGCTGAAGAAGAAACCTATAAGCACAACGCAGCTGGCCCATGGCAATGGCGACAATGGCGTGGCTAACTGGATAACAGCGATTGCCGTCGTCGTCAATACAGATTTAATGGCAACAGGTGGAACTGCAGACATATATTTCATTACAATAGGAAATTATAATTTGATATTTCTTTTATAGGCTCTTGCGACGGTTGTGTCCGACTGTGGCAAAGCAATCCGAATGCGCGTAAGCTGCAGCAGATTATTAGCATACCCATTGATGGTTTTATCAATGCCCTCACTTTCAATGCTGATGGCAGCAAGCTGTATGTGGCTGTCGGTCAAGAACATCGTTTGGGGCGTTGGTGGCGGAACAAAGCCGCCAAAAATAATATAGTTGTAATTGACCTAGAGTCCAGTAATGTGAATAAAAAAGAAAAGTAAACACGAACCAGTTTGACGAATAATATAATAACGAAGCTATTATTTAAAGGGAGCGCTAATAAATGTTGTCAGAAAATTAAACATCGATAAATATTGTAATCGTCATTTCGATATTTAGTATAATTCCCAGCGGCGGTCGGTCGATACGTAGTGGTTACAAAACAGGCAAAGATGCAGAAGAAAGCCGGTGGCGGAGTTTTGTCCTTTTTTAAGACAGAAATTGGACGTAAAGTGGTTTTCTATGCGGCGGGCACTACCACAACAGGCCTGTTCTTGGTCAACTTTCTGCCGCACACATTTGGACTGAAATACTACCGCGACTTTGTGCAATGTTATCAGTGGGTGAGCAAACGATTCCAGCATGGGGCACATGTTTAGTAATTTATTCTTGTTACTCATGTAGAAATGGCATTGAACGTGAGGTGCCGAAGGCTGTGCAACAACGTATAGAACAGGCAATGGATAAACTGCAGTTGGAGAAGCGTGAACGGCAGTTCGTCAAGCCGTTTACTGTTTTCGGATTCGATCTCTTCCAAGCGGGCACAACGAAGTTTCGCTTTGGCGCTGCTTTGGGAATACCCGTAAATTATGGCTACGAGAATATTGGAGAGATCAAGCGTGCAGATATACGCTTTCGGGATCGTCAAATCGATTGGAGCTCGGAGAATGGCAAACTCTTGGAGCAAGCCATTGTGCTGACCGAGGATGAACAGATCTTTGGGCTGAGCAAAGCCATTCTGCAGCTGCAAACGCATCGCGTTCTCTTGAACTCAATATTTCCCAGTTTGAGTTTCTTCATGGTCTACACAGTTGGACACTATTTGAACCACCGCCTGCAGCTGTTTGCGCGTCATGGCAGTGTAAGTTTCAAATTCGTATCCGTGGAGTATCAGTCTTAATCCTTTGATTTTACTTCCACAGATGCGCTTTGTTATGTACAGCATTTTGGGCTTATTTGGCCTGGGCAGTTGGTCCTTTATGAAGGACTTTAATCAGGTGGCCGACGATGCGGAGATTGACAAACAGCTCGCCACACTTGGACCACAATTTGTAGCAGCCGGCATTAGTTATTACGATAAGCACCTAAAGAAAAATATTGCACTACGAAATCTGATTGGGGACGATACCTACACTGCCCTGGGCAATGAGAACTATATGCTGCGACAGAAATCCATGCCGCTGACGGCACGCAAATCCTTCTTCGAGGAGAAATGGCAGAAGATGCAGGCAGAGGAGACGGCCACAGCGGCGCAATAATAATTATGTTAATTAATAAACAATTATTTTCATTAATTACGATTTGATTATGTTATTTAGAGCATTGCAAAGTAATCTGAAGGTATACTTTATTGTAAGCCAGAGAAACGAATTTTCTAGACTACAAGATGTCCAGTTAAAGATAACGATGCATATTTTAAATAACTAACTTAACGAAAGTTAAGTTGACCTGCACTGATCTACATTTGTCCTTATTTTTTTGGTTTTCAGCATTTATTTTTTGGTGCTCAAGATCAAACGAAATTTAGAAGATATTTATCTTCTGATCTAATCTCTTTGTTTAACAGTTCATTAAGTATCTATACGATGTCATATATCTCCAATTAGAGAATCTCTCAGTTTCTAAATGATGGCATATATATCCAATCCCTTATTGGAGTATGTAGTATTTTTGGTATTTTTTATAGTTTGGAATGTCAGGGTAAAAAATAAATAACTTAAAATTCAACTTACATACACTATAATATAAATAAGTTTATAAATACAACTAAAAATCGAATTAACATTGAGTGTAAGTACGTTTAGAAAGTCCCCTCGCCCACGACATCGCTGATGGTGGCTACCAGGCGGCGGGCATGCTCCACGGCACAGGTGGCCGTGACGAGACCCAAGTGAATGCAATATAGTTCATAGACGCGCACCTTGCCGCCGGCCAGCTTCGGGAAGCACAGCTCGGCCAGCTCGCTGTAGTAGTCCATGGGCAAACAGCCGGGCTCTGCGGGCGATTTGTGAGCTCCATTTCCATTGCCATTACCAAAGCCGGTGGAGAGGAAATGTTGCTGTAGGTCGAGCGAACACTTCAATATGCCACCCGAGAGATCCTCGAACCAAAGGAAATACGAGTAGTGGAATGTGCGATCCTTCCACATGACTGTCGTTTGGCCCTTCTTCAGATAGTTGCGCGTAAACTCAACCATGTTCCAGAGCTTGGATTTGGGCAGCAGTTGCGGCTGCCCTTGGCGTAAGTCAGGCGCCAACATTTGCCCAGAGCTCCGATTTATGTACATGAAGTGCACCAGACCAGGAAAGTCCTCCAAGTAGGCATCGATGGAGATGTTCCGCGCTGCCTTGACCGCCAGAAATTCGGCAAATTCCAAGAGCTTGGCCTCGACAACACTTGCCTGGTCGGCCAGTTGATCCAATTGCTGATTGCTGGCACTGTCGCAGCTGGCCAAGGATAGCGTGAATAGTTGCTTCAGCTCCTCCACAAAGGCTGGCAAATTGGATTCGATGCGTACGAGCAGCTCACGTTCGTAGCTCTTGAAGAACTCTACATACATCTTGCGTAGATTCTCCCAGCGGGCCGTAAACTTCTTCACACAGCTCTCTAGATCATCGTGCTTTTGCTTCAAATGTCGCTTGAGCGCCGTCAATGTTTGGCTGACAAACGATTCGAGACTCTCGTAAGCGGGCTTCAATGCGTCGGCGTCGCCCTGCTGCTGCACAGCGACAATCTTCTGGAGCACAAAGAAAGTGTCATAGATGGAGCTGGTCAAGGGCATGTGGCCGTATTCGATGAGTTGCAGCAGCACTTGATGCCCATGCAGGCGGGACAGATGCACAATACAGGGCACACAGCCCGAATTGACATCGTGTGTCACGCCCTGCAGGAAGACAGCGACAGCTCGTGGAGATCTTTGGGATTGCAGAGCACGTGATAAGATGGCCAGAAAGAGTAAGTCCGCCGGGGCCAAGGGCAGCGCTTGGCGTGTGCTGTTCAAAGCGACCAACTTATTAGAGACGAGCAGTAGAGCGTGTGCCCGTTGTTGTCCTCCAGTTTGACGCAACTGCTCCAGCAATGCATCGAGTGTTACGTGCACTGTCCGCTTCAATTCCGCGTTGATGAGCAGCTTGGGCAATGCCTCCAGCAAATAGGCCTGCTGCTCCTGCTCCTGTTCCTGCCACAGCTGCGACTCATAGCAATTGAGACACTGCGTCAGCAGCTCCTGTTGCATTGCGCCCGCCTGCGAGCCAAATAAATTGGCACCATAACAGTAACGAGTCAACGTCATGGCCACTCCCAGTTGTCGCATTAATTGCTCAATCTCGATTTGGCCAATTTTCAAGAATGTATAGCCTAACAGCTCACCAAAGGTCAAATTGAAGCCATTCTCGCATTGGAAACTTGCGTACGCATTATCAAATTGACAGTGCATAATTCGCTGGGAGCTGATAATCGGGCTGAATATCTGCAGCAGTACATTGCTGTCCAGCGCAGCCCCAGGCGTCGGCAGTAGACCCTGCGCAGTGGCAATGCTGCATATTTTCTCTGTAAGGGGTCCATTTAAGTTCTGATAAGCCACATCGTTGGCGCTATTGAATACAATTAGACCGTTCATTTTCTTATCAGAAACCGACATAGTTTCGCACAATGCACTATTTTTGTTTCGGTACACTGGGCACCGATTACTTAGATGACTCGTATGAATGCTAAGCCAGTTTAGTTTTGTATTGATTATGATTTAACGTTTTTTGATTCAGAAAATATTGTCCTACTGTTTCGTTACAGTTCTGTGTAAATTGTTATCGTTTTGTTGCAACTATCGATAAGGTTGAGTGCAGTGATAAGAGCTGAACGTTGCCAGCTAGTTGAGTTACACATTTCAATGCGTAGTTTATTTAAATAGCAAAATTAAAAAAGACCACTAAATAAGTTATAATTCATTAAACGTGCAATTATTTTTATTTCATCAGCTTTGTGCAGTTTATTGTAATGTTGTTAATATTGATCTAAAAAAAATCACAGCGATCGAACTAGTTCGGAACTGAACAACTGACCATCATCTGTTTTTTGGACCTGTACGCATGCAGCGTTATCAATAAATCCATCATATATAATAAAATATATATAAAATCAAACTAAAAGAATTTTATCATGGGCCGCCTTATTCTCGAGCATACGCTGCAAGGTCACAAAGGCCGTATTTGGGGCGTCGCATGGCATCCGAAGGGTAACAGTTTCGCGTCTTGCGGCGAAGACAAAGCCATCAGAATTTGGTCGCTATCAGGGAATACATGGACAACGAAGACGATACTATCGGATGGACATAAGCGTACCATACGCGAGATACGCTTTTCTCCGTGCGGTGAGTATTTGGCGTCGGCCAGCTTTGATGCCACCACAGCTATATGGTCCAAGCATGAATGCACTGCGACGCTGGAGGGGCACGAGAACGAGGTAAAGAGTGTCAGTTGGTCACGCAGTGGTGGTCTGCTGGCCACTTGCTCGCGGGATAAATCTGTGTGGATCTGGGAAGTGGCGGGCGATGATGAATTCGAATGCGCTGCAGTACTTAATGCCCACTCACAGGATGTGAAGCGTGTGGTGTGGCATCCGACAAAGGAGATCCTTGCCTCCGCTTCGTATGATAACACAATCAAGATGTTTGCCGAGAGTGCACTGGACAGCGATTGGGATTGCACGGCTACGCTCAGCTCACATACGAGCACCGTCTGGAGCATTGATTTCGATGCCGATGGCGAGCGTTTGGTCTCCTGCAGCGATGATGCGACACTTAAGATCTGGCGTGCTTATCATCCGGGCAACGAGGCGGGCATTGCAACACCCGACAAGACAACTGTGTGGAAGTGTGTGTGCACTCTGTCCGGCCAGCACTCACGCGCCATCTACGATGTCTCCTGGTGCAAGCTGACGGGTCTGATAGCCAGCGCCTGTGGGGATGATGGCATACGCATTTTCAAGGAGTGCAGCGATTCGAAGCAAGATGCACCTAGCTTTGAACTGTTAACTGCTGAGGAGAGCGCCCATGAACAGGATGTAAATGCGGTGGAGTGGAATCCGGTGAATGCCGGGCAGCTAATCTCCTGCAGCGACGATGGCACCATTAAACTATGGAAGCTGCAGGAATAGTCCTAAGATTTTTGTGTCTTAATATAAGTAATGGCTATATTGTAATAAATAACTTGGCTTATGTGCTAAGAAATGGTTCGTGCAGCGTTTTGTACAGTTTTTTGGCTTTGCGTGGCCCCAAGCCCATGACCTGAGACAGACGCTCCTCGCTGGCATTTATGAGATTTTCCAGATTACCAAAGATCTGCAGCAGGGTCACAGCATCTGTTTTGTTCACCGGTTTAATGTTGGTCAAAGCAGCTACCAGCTATGATAAACATTTATACAAAATATTATATATATTTCAAATCCCCTAATATCTTTACACACCTTTTGATGAGGATTGGACTCCACGCGCTCCATAATCAAATCTGGTGGACGTTTCTCGAATTGCTTGTAAGTTTCTATGATTTTGCCAGCCTCGTCGGCATTCCAGGCCAGCATCATTGTTAAATCGGCCAACAGCGAAATGCGTGTTAAGCTTTTGAGAGCATTATGGGGCTCTGGTGTGTCCACCTGGACAAGCAGCACGCGTAGCTCATATAGCTTGCCCAGTGCCTTCAGACGTTGGCATATATAATCCGGATTAAGATTATGATATTTGAGCGAGAGGAACAGTATGCAAGCAGTGCGGCCCACCACATAGTCCGGTATTATATCATCTCGAAACTCCAGAGGTACATTCAAAATAGATTTCAGGATGGGATTGCCGCGCTGCTTCGTGTGCACTAAGACGCTGTGAGGATTCGATGGCGGCGGCTTAGCTGTGCCGGTAACGGAGCTGCTGATAGTTGCGGTTTCAGTCGCTGCTTGTATTTTAGTTTGCTTTGGAGCTGTGGGTATATCCATGCATGCCAAGACGTCATCAAACGAGTCGTCGTTCAGGTCTTCCATTTTCAGCCCGGTAAATTAGCAAATATCTCGAAATTCAATTATCGTTATCGCTTGTCTATCAATATCGATATTTTATGTACAGTGTGGCAACTCTGTTATTGTTTTGCCTTTTCCTTTCGAGTTGTCAATTCAGCGACGACGACGACGTGTGCGTGCAAATTTGTTTATTCTTCTGCTAAATATAAGTAATTAAACATTCTGCAAAACGATGGCTTCGCATCCGGTGTTTATAGACCTGTCTTTAGATGAACAGGTAATGTTGCAATTATACTTGAACTTATTGTGTGTGCCGCACTACCCTTCAAAGTGAGGTTATGTGCAAAAACAAATCATATAAATACAAATATTAAAATAAGTTTATTTTTTCCTTTATTTCAGGTGCAAGAACTGCGCAAGTATTTCAAGAAACTTGGCGCAGAAATCTCATCTGAGAAATCGAACAAAGGCGTCGAGGATGATTTGCACAAAATAATTGGCGTATGCGAAGTTTGCTTCAAAGACGGTGAACCAGCCCAAATTGATGGCATACTAAATAGCATTGTATCCATTATGATAACGGTATGTATGAAATTAGTTATTAATTATCCATACATTAAACATACCACCTTTAGATTCCTCTGGATCGTGGCGAGAACATTGTGCTGGCCTATTGCGAAAAGATGACTAAGGCGCCCAATCAGCCGTTGGCGAAAGTTTGTCTGCAATCGCTGTGGCGCTTATTCAACAATCTGGATACAGCCTCTCCCTTGCGCTATCATGTCTACTATCATCTCGTTCAGGTGGCTAAGCAGTGTGATCAGGTACTCGAAGTCTTCACTGGCGTCGATCAATTGAAGTCGCAGTTCGCCAATTGCCCACCGTCCAGTGAGCAGATGCAAAAGTTATATCGTCTATTGCACGATGTGACCAAGGATACCAATCTGGAGCTGTCTTCGAAGGTGATGATTGAGCTGTTGGGCACATACACGGCAGACAATGCCTGCGTTGCCCGTGAGGATGCTATGAAGTGCATTGTCACCGCTCTGGCCGATCCCAATACATTCCTGCTCGACCCCTTGCTGTCGCTGAAGCCAGTGCGCTTTTTGGAAGGCGATCTAATCCACGATTTGTTGTCGATCTTTGTGTCGGACAAGCTGCCCTCGTATGTGCAGTTCTATGAGGATCACAAGGAGTTTGTCAACTCCCAAGGCTTGAACCACGAGCAGAACATGAAGAAAATGCGTCTATTGACTTTCATGCAGCTGGCCGAAAGCTATCCCGAGATGACGTTCGACACACTGACCAAGGAACTGCAGATCAACGAGGATGAAGTGGAACCATTTGTCATTGAGGTGCTGAAGACAAAGCTGGTACGCGCACGTCTCGATCAGGCTAATCGCAAGGTGCACATCTCATCGACAATGCATCGCACATTTGGTGCACCACAGTGGGAACAGCTGCGTGATCTGCTGCAGGCCTGGAAGGAGAACCTCAGCTCCGTACGCGAGGGACTAACAAATGTATCATCTGCACAATTGGATCTGGCACGCACGCAAAAACTGATACATTAGAGAACCAACTGACATCCAAGAACAAACAATACACGAGCTCTGGTATAAAGATTTAAATAATATAAATTATTTTGAGGAATGCGTGAAAACCCAAGCTTGAATAAATTTCTAAGTAAAATCAAAAACATAAACTAATTAATTGCACGAGAATAATCTGAAAGGTATCCGATAAATGACAGAAATGAATTAAAATTAATTAAATTAAATTAGTTTAATATATATTAATTTTGTTAGCTCGGATATTTGTCAGACTGTGCTCGTCGTTGAAATGTGAATACTTTCTAGCTTAACACTAAATGCTGGCATATATTTAAGATATATATGAGTAGATATTGAGAGAATTCGTCAAAACTTGTCATGGCTTTCACAGCTCCTCATGAGCCTTCGTCTGCAGTCGTTCCTTTTCCTTGGGAAACGACCAAAAATAGGACGGGAATCCATGCGTATCCCTTTCCCGCTTAACAAACGCGCTATAGGAAGAGATGCAGTTGCCTATGAAGTGATTCGATTGTCCAAGTATGGCCAAATCCACATACGGCTCATCCTCTGGGAGCTTATGCACGCTGATATCCATGCGAGCGAGCGCATTTGTCAGCTCGGCTATCATATGATTCGCATCGGATGCCACAAATACGGACTTCACCTCGTTCTTCGGCTGCAATTGACGCACATTTTTAATCGTCCGCTTCAGCTGTCTGATGATGGCCTCCTTGGTGGGCATACAGAGCTCCTGGTAGAGCTCACCACGCTCATTCTTATAGCCAAGACATTGAGGGGATGCGAAGAGCTGCTGGCTATCTTTGATGTGTTCACAGGCGCGAACCCAATCGATTCCATTTCGCAGGTGCAGGCCAATAAATGCACCACGTGGAAGTACCGTGCGTATAAATTCTCGAGCAGCTTCTCTATACTTGGGACTCCACTTTAAGTACTTTTGCAATTCGCGATTCTCGAGCTGCACGGGAAAGCTGGCCGGTGCACCGGTGTACGCTAAGACGGGCCACTTATCAGCTTTGTAGTTTTCTTGCCACTTGGTTGCTATGGAGCTGTGACGCACATCGAAGTGCAGTGGACCATAAAACTCCGAGCCCACAAAGTCGATGCTATATGTATCCCAGAATGGGCCAAAGGGATTGCCATCCTTGGCGTGACAATTCGGTGCATCTGGATTGTTTTTCTCTTGCTGCAGACTCTTGCGTTCCATATAACAGAAGGAGATGCGCTCCTTGGCAGGCCACACCTCGTCGGCCAGGTGATCCATAAAATCAGACATGAGGATAACACGATGGAACTGCTGCAGCGGCTCCACCTCAAAATAGGTGTCGAATGGCACCTGTCGGGATCGCATTTCACCTTTGCGATACTCCACCCAAGGTGGTAAAATTAACGTGCGATTCAGAGCCTGGGCGAAGGCAAGCGAGCCCAGAAAATGATCCGCCTGGTTACCAAAGCGTCCTAAAAAGGGAAAACAATAAATGCATTAAAATAAACAAATAAGAAATTCTAATAAAACTTACCCATACAGGGACAGTAGGCAATGTAACCATTGGGATCGCGATCAAACTTTGCTTTTGTTTTTAATATTAATATTGAAATAAAATAAATTAATAATTTAAGCCACTGCATTCTGCCGGCTTCGTGTCTAGCGTTGCCAGACTTTGCAAAGTGTAAACAGAAACTTGGCAATCAATTTTTTTTTAAATTATTAAATATATTTTAATAAATCTACTAGATGATTGATGATCTAGATGATTTAATATTAATATTCTACTTATTTAAGCCACTGAATTATACCGCCACTGTGTGGAGCTGCCAGACAATGGAAAATATGCGCAATTCAATAGCCATGATAAATAGGTAGAAATGGCTAAAATATTTATGTTTATATTTTTAAGATAAAAAAGACTTAGTTATTTCTTTAACAATACTTTTTAATTACATTTAAAATTTGTTAATGACAGTATGTTTTTTTTTATGCATGCATTGCTCTTATTTGTATTTATCAGCTGCTGTTGTAATCGTTCTGCCATTTCCTAACATAAAGTGTAAACTCTGGCATCCTCATACATAACAAATCACAGTTGTTTTTATTTGCGTTATATTTACCTTTTATCTATTTCATAATTGCTGCACGACTTTTCATGAAGGTTTTAAGATAAGCAATTTATTCAAATGACTTCACAGATCTACAATCAGAAGAAGTTCATACCCACAGCGCCAGAGAAGGGCAGCTTTCCGTTAGATCACGATAGCTTGTGTAAGAAGAATTTCTTGATCTACGCCAGCTGCTTGCGCCGCAACGACAACGACAACTCCCAGTGCCGGGCAGAAGCGAAGGACTATTTGGGCTGCCGCATGGAAAACAATCTTATGGAAAAAACAGAATGGGCGAAACTGGGCTTTCCGGAAAAAGAGTTACCGACAGCGAAAGAACAGCAGCAGCAAAAACAATGAAGCCGGAACGCAATGTCTTAATTGCGGCCACAGGCAGCGTGGCGACCATCAAGATGGTGCAACTCATATCCGAACTCAGCGACAACAAGCTGCCCTACAAATTTAACGTATGTTTCTGAATGCATCCATTCTTTTCATTCACTAATAAATGATTTTACCAGATTAAAGTAATCATAACGGAGCACGCAAAGCACTTTTTCGAACTGGAGCAGGTGCCGGAGAATGTGCCCATTTTACATAACCGCGATGAGTGGCTGACCTGGAATAAGCGCGGCGACCCGGTACTACACATTGACCTAGGCAAGTGGGCGGATCTTCTTGTAATTGCGCCCCTCAGCGCGAATACACTAGCCAAAATAGCCAACGTAAGATGAACTTATCTTTAATTAAACATGAGATAAATCTAATCTAAATTTTATTGCAGGGCATTTGCGATAATTTAGTGCTGTGCGTTGTTCGTGCTTGGGATTTGGAGAAGCCGCTGTTCTTTGCACCGGCTATGAACACACGCATGTATGATCATCCCATTACTCGCGAGCAGATTGACAAACTGGTCCAATGGGGCTACAAGGAGATACCCTGTATATCGAAGACCCTTATGTGCGGCGATACGGGCAACGGAGCCATGGCCGAGGTGCCCACAATTGTTGCTACAGTGGTTGCCGCGTTTCAGTTGCCTTTGTAAATACTAAATTCTTTTTGTTTTCTATTTAAAAATAAATAGTTTCTGTTAAAATTGAACGCATAGTGTTTCCTTAGGTAAACCCAGCTGTCCAAGGGAATTTCCGACAGATATTATTTTTGATTTGTTTTTTTCTCAATTTATTTGTAATAATGTTTATTGGTTAATTTTGAGTGCATCTAGGAGCAAAATGATTTTTCCTTTATTTTTTTGTTTTTGTTTTTAATTTTGTTCCTCATCTCTATATATTTGTTGTTTTTTAAATTGCATTTTAGTTTCTCAATTAACATTTATATTTTTGTTGTTGCAGTGTATATTTGTGTTTGTTTTTGTTTTCTTTTTATCAACAGTTTTATGCATTTAAATCAATTTTTATATGCGAATTACAATTAATTTTATGCGCTATATTATGTGTATGCTAGAGATGTTTGTTTTGCTTTTCATTTGTGGATTGTGTGGGATGATAAACTTAGAATTAGGGAAATAAAGAGCTTAGGCTTACGAAAAATTACACAGTAAAATATATAATGTTATGTAAATGTATGTGTATTGTAGTTGCATGTATGTATACTATGTATGTAGTTGTATTTGATTAAAAACGAATCAACTGCAGCGACAAATTATAAAAATATAGTCTTCAGGCGTATGTCAACCTAAGTTTGAAGTTCTTTCTCAATTCTAGCTTAGACATAATTACACATAGTCATATATGTATATATGTGTATATATATATACGTTTTTTCATTTATTAATTACATTTAATATTAAACATAAATATTTACATAGCTTGGGGTTTATTGGTTTTATGTGCTGCTCTTGCCGCTGCCTTTTTGTTTTTGTTTTGTTTAAATTACAATGAGTGTTATTTGTTTGTTAATCTGTTCATCATTTCATTTCATTTCATTTTTAAGTGCAGCTGAAATACCCTCTCTAAGAGTACGCAACATGCACGTAATACACAACACTTGCTTGAATATTAAGCTTTCTTATTATAGCTACTTTCTTTATACAAAAGGTGTTTGCTTTTCGTGTAAGCGTTTATCAGCATTAGCTTTCGGTTTCTTACTTTCTTTCAGTGTATCTAAGCCTCTGCACTTGCTTTTTATAATTCGGTTTTCGCTTCTATAGTCTAGCTTACAAATTGTCTGGGTAAAAAAGGAGTGATTGGTATTCAACTTTGTATACTCTTTGTTCTCTCGAACTGATTTTTCGACATGCCATGCAATACATAGTTGTATATATATGTATATACAGAATATAGCATTAGCATTGCATCTAAATAGGTCTAACTCTATATATTACTATAATACGTTGTCAAGTTGCATCTGGAGGCTTAGCTCTCATCTGATCACACAGGACACGCACAGCTTCGAGGCGCTGATGCAATCATCGTGGCAGAATGCGCCGCATTGCTGGCAAATGACCATCGCGTTTAATGCACAGGCGCAGCCATTGTTGGTCGTCTCGTTGCCCGGCGGCGTGTTCTCTCCGCTTTGCTGCAGCTGAATCAGAGCATGTTGTTGTGGCTGCTGTTGCTGCTGCTGTGTTGTTTGCTGCGCCGTTCCCGCACCTCCTCCGGCAGCCGTTGATGTGGCTGCTGTAGTCGTCACAATGTAGTTGTTGCCCGCATCCATAAGAGTTGCCGATGCATTGCTGTTGTCTATGTAGGTAATGTTGGTACCTAGTAAAAGTAGAGCACGATATTAGTTAATGCACGATATTTAACTGAACATTTACTTTTTTTGCATATATATATTACAAACTTATAAAAAATAATAATAAATATCTATTATACATACTTAAATAGATTTGCTGCATTCACAGTTGAGGATACTAAGAGCTGGTGTGTATGTGTGCTTGACATGAAGTGCATATTATCAGCTAACTTATTGATAATATTTGGAAATTCAACTATTATTACATTTTTATATTCTTTCAGAAATAAAACCCATTATAGTTTCTTGAGTAAAGTCGAGTTCGCTGAACAGTTTTTTATGATTTATAATATAAATTTACATATTGCTAATGAAGCTGCATCTATTTCCAAAAAATACATTTTTTTTTAGAAATATACTACCAATTTGATGGGCTTATCATTATCGATAAAGAATTTTCTTTCTAGCTAAACTGAGAATGATAGATGAATCTATCTTTATCTATTCGTAATACATTTTCTGTTGAGCTGACAATACATTTTAAAGTAAGTGCAATAAGAGGAAGATTAATAGCTAAACCTGAACTATCTTATTCGAAAACATTTACTCTTAATTACTTATCAGCCTGTGAATGCATATAAATTTAAAGTAAAAGCATGCAGTTTACATACTCGTTACGCATACGCTAAGGGTTACGTGGAAACAGAAAAAAGAATGAATCAACGTGGAGATATTGTTTTTGTTTGCCAACTAGTTGATAAATCTAACAGGTCTATTAATTAATTAATAAGATGACGTGCCAATTTGTGAATTGAAATTTTTGTTGTGTGTGTGGGGTGATTTGAAAGACGTACCTCGCTAAGCACTAATAATACACCAATTTACCTGCAGCGATATTGCGCCGCACAATATTCGCAGCCGCGTTCACATTGCTGAGTTGTTGTTGCTGCTGCTGCTGTTGTTGTTGTTGTTGTTGCTGCTGCAGCTCGTTATGATGCAGTGCATCGTTGCCAGCGCTATTGTTGTTGTCCACTGATGCCGGACGCCCGCGTCCGCCCAAGCTAATGCCATTAAGGCTGTGCAGTGAATTCTGAACGGCAACAAACTGGAAAGGATAAGTTCATCCAATGTACAACTATACTAAACTCTAATACTCACCTGATTTTGATGTAGAGGCGGCGCACTGGAGGCCCGCGGTGCCTGGTTATCAGCAGCACCCACATTGGCGCGATGCACCAGCACATATTGACCCGTGCCGTTCTGATGCAACAGCTGCTGCTGCTGCTGCTGCTCTTGCCCCGCCTGCTGCGTGACCAACTGTTGCTGTTGCTGCTGTGGACTAGACGCACCAGGCGTTGCTGTCAGTAAGTGCCGCATCACAGTTGTGGGCGATGGCTTGCGCTGCACGTACTTCTTACGCGGAAAGCCACTCATACGCGGTCCTATGACCTGGACAAACAAATTTATCCTTCAGCTAACAGATTACAATTGAGGAATAGTCAGAGCAACTTACCTTATAGACGCCCGGTCTGCCCACGCCCAGAACATTGGGCGGTAGGGCTGGCAGCTCCTCCTGCTTGAGCAGATTTTGTGCTGGTGCTGACACAGCGATTGTAGCTGCTGCCGGCACATTGTTCAAGGGCGTGGCTGCCACTGTGGTCACATTAAGTGTTGCATTGCTGCTGCTCACTACATTTGGCGTTGGCGTCGTCTGTTGCTGCTGGCTGAGTATGGCCGCTGGCGGACGCAACTGCGCCTTGAGGTTCTCACGATTCGGACTATTTTGTATGACAGCTTGGCAAATTTGATAGCTGCGCTCTAGGTTAACAGCTCCTGGCGGCAAACGATTGGTTGTTGCCTTGCGCCCCTTCCCCGTAGGCATCTTCGGCTGCAGTCGCTGCTGGGCAATTGTTGTGGGCACGCCCGAAGGCGGCAGCGTCTTCATGGTCAGCACATTGTTAACTGTTGTAACGGGCTGCAACTGCAATGTCTGTTGTTGTTGTTGTTGCTGTTGCAGGTTGCTGCTGTGATTGACCTGTTGCTGTGCTGTCACAACATTCGTATAGCTGGACGGAATTTGGGCATTGTTTGTAGCTGCTGTGGGGACAGCTGCCGTTGCTGCTGCATTGGGCGACGCATTGGCGGGTCGTGTCATGGAAATGATATTCAACGGCTTGGCTATGAACTTGGGTGGAGCCACAGCTTGGGGCTGCTGCTGGTAAGTTTGCTGTTGCTGAAGTTGCTGTTGCTGCTGTTGTTGCAACAGATTGTTGTTGGCTGCTTGTGCCAGCAGCTGTCGCTGATGCAGCTGCGCCTGCAGTGCAAATTGTTGCAGCTGTTGTTGCTTTTGCTCCAATTGCTGTTGCTGCATCAAATTGGGCGTCAAGAATTGCTGTGCGCCATTGCTGTTGATCTCGAAAGGTTTTCGCAGAGTTACCGGGAGCGCTTTATGGAGCGAATTGCTGCTGGTTGCCTGCTGCTGTTGTTGTTGCTGCTGCTGTGCGGCTGCTTGCAATGTGAACTGTTGCAGCAACTGCTGCTGCTGTTGTTGCAATTGCTGCTGTTGACGCTGTTGTTGTTGCTGCTGTTGTTGTTGCTGTTGCTGCTGCTGCTGTTGTTGCTGCAGCAAGAAATTGCCAATGATTTGTCCATTCGAGTCTACCAAAATCTGACGCTGCTGTTGCTGCGGTGCAGGGGCAGCTGTCGCAGCAGCAGCAGCTGGCTGTGGGGCTAACTGATTGATTGCAATGCTGCTGCTACTGCTGCTGCACAGGCTCAGATTGTTGCTGCTGTCGTTGCTGTTGCTGCTGTTCGTAATGACTGTGCTGGAGACCTCCATTTCGGCCGCGGACATGGGCACCGCATCGCACAGCAGTTCGTGGGAGATCTATGAATAGATTTAAAATGAAATTATTTGAAAATTTATTGCTTCCTTTGCTGACTTACCTCATTCGCAAAGTCCCTGCTGTGCCCTTGCTGCATAAAGGAATGCTGCGTCAATTGCACAACATCCTGCAACTGCGCCTGCAGCTGTTGTTGCTGCTGCTGTTGTTGTTGCTGTTGCTGCAGCTTGTCCACAATGTCTTGTACAGCATCGCCCCCGCTGACATCCATAACATGTTCCACCATTTCGTTCATCAACTCATCCTGATCCTGTTGATCCGCTTCGATACACTCAACCACATCCTCATCGTCATCGTCCACAATTTCATCTCCATCTTCATCTTCGTCATTGTCCAGCAGATTGTGACACTCGACCATATCATCGATCACCTCCTCCTCATCCTCGGGCTCATGCACCACATCCATCAATTGAATATCCTCATGATTCAGATGATGCTCGACCTGTTGCTGCATTCGGTCCACGGAATTTTCAGTTGCTTGCGTCGGTTGTGCTGCTAGCAACTTGATACCGCCAAAATTCCAATCATGCTGCACATTCTGAAACATTTCGCTTGAGTTTAACTCCACGCGCAACTCCACCTGTTGATGCTGCTGCTCCTCCTGCTGCTGTTGCTGTTGTTGCTGCAGAGTGGCCACCGTGCTGAGCATGGCCTGCATATTGGCCAGCGTTGTTTCCGCCGGTGTGCCCAGAGATAGCGGCGTAGCTGTAGCTCCGACTCCCACCGCTGTTGTTGTGGTCGGAGCTGTTGAGGAAGAATTGCTGCTGGAGCAAGATGAGCTGAGCGATGATGATAGCGAAGAGGATGTACAACTACTGGATGCTAGCGAACTGGCAGGCGTTGTATTGGCCAGCGATGAGCCCGTCGAACTGCTAGCCAAGGGCATAGACATAGCTAGTGTCATACCCGAATCCTCCAGCTGCTTATCACAATGATCGTTCAGCTTGATGATTGTCGATGTTGCTAAGGTAAACAAAGCAGAGATAATTTAAGCATTGTTAACAGTAACTAAATATAAATATGATTATATTACAATTGGGCGATGATGATGATGAGTAGTAGGCGTGGCTGATGGCTGCTTGGTGATCGTGGAAGTAGGCTGCATGGAGAACGAACATTGAAGCAGAGTTGGAGAAAGGCATTGAGTTTTTAATAATTAATGATAAATAATATAAAGATGTACACAGTAAATCCAAAGGGTTATTAAATAAGTTTTTTATATTATATAATAATAAGTGAAATTTTGAAAATAATTATATACCAAATAGTTTATAATCATTTATTAAAGTATAAAAAACAATTTTTAATATCAGTAACATTATAAACGAACGAAACTCAGAGTAGATAATATGAAATAAATATAGAAAGTTCAATCAAACGATGCTTAAATAACAATTCGAGAAATCTACAATAATATACAAAATCCAAAGAAAAACAACAATAAAATGTACAGATTGATTCCACTATTATAAATACCAAAATATACATACAACCAAAACCATTGAACTACGTTTTAATTCGAATTTTAGATAGTCAAAAAATGCTTACCATGATCAATCGTATCGGCAAATACAAAATCATGGCTGTTTGTTGTTGTTGAGGCAGTTGCTGTTGCTTCTGTCGCAACATTATCCGTTGCTTTGGTATCTAAACAAACATGAAATTGTTAAAGAAACAAAACATATGAAGTTATTTATTGTATACGCACCTTCTGCCAGCTCTACATTTTGCAAATAGCCCGCAAAGTTGTTGATTGGGTCTGCAATGGTTGATGTTGCTGCTGGTATTGCGTTTGTGATTGCTGAGGTTGCTGCTGTCGCTGTCGTTGTCGATGTTGCTACTATTGTTGTCTGTGCATCAGGTGTCTCAATTTTATCACAGGTACTGTTGATAAGTGGCTGGTGGCTATTGTTAGTTATTGCAGGTGTTGTTGTTGACGCTGCTACTGCTACATGATCAACAACATCTGCAACATTTGCCATGGCATTATTAGGAACAATATCAGCTAATTCACGTTTCATTTGTTTGCTCTCTTTCGACGTGCTAGGCAGCTCTTCCTGCTCTTCAGCCATATTAATAGAATCGCCGCGTTTGCGTCGCGAAGGGCTGCTCGACGGTCGCTTAAGCAAGCGTCGCTGTTGCTCCGTTAAGGCATTGCTGCTACTGATTGATGTTTCTGCTACAACAATTGATGTTGCTGATGTTGCGGCACTGTCAGTTGTTGCTGTTGTTGTTGCTTCTGTTGTTGTGGTTGTCAATTCGCACTTTGTGCTCTACAAAATATTAGAGAAATAGGTTTAATAATAATTATAGTATATTAACAATGTATTCCTAACTTACCGTATTAAATTTCAGTTCAGTCTCATTATCACATGTTGCTTGTTGTAGTTGTTGCTGCTGTGTTTTTGTTATTGGTGGTGGCGCCGGTGTCGGTGCTGCAGCTGCTGGCTGTTGTTGCTGCTGCTGCCTTATCGGCTCCATTTTTATTTTGCTACTAGGCGGGTTTTCATTCGGCGCACGCTTTGCAATCTTCTCGCCCCAATAGGGCTCGAAATGCTTGACCTTCCAGGGATCTAACTTATTCTTTTCGCGCTCCGCTTCCGTTTTCAGTTTAATTTGGTTCTCGGGCGTGAATTCGCCTTCACTGAGACGTTCACGCCACTCCAAACAGGCGCGCGCAAAGAACTCATTATTCAGGCAGGAGGCGCTTAAACGAATCGCTTCTGTACTGCTGCTGCTGGTGCCTGGTTGTTCTGGCTGCAATGGTTGTTGCTGCAGCTGCTGTTGTAGCTGCACTAGCTCGCTGGCCTCACGATCCACGCTCGGCAGCAACTGAATGAGATTATGTTGATACAGCGGAGGCAGCAATGAGAACGTTTGTTTATTTAGCAACGCGCGCAGATTCGTCGATGCCAATATCGAATCGGGTGTCTCCAAATCGATTTTGCCATCTTTTGTCTGTTCAATTTGCGCGGCTGTCGTTAATTTTTTGTTGCTGCGACGACGCGGCTTCACACTAAAGCCCGGTATCGAAGCCAATACCTCACGCATTGTAGATGTTTGTGTTGCTGCTTTGCCACTGCCTGGCGAGGCAGCCGCATTTGCATTGGCTGCTGCGGCCGCCGCCGCCGCCTCTGCTGCTGCTGCCGCGGCCGCTGCTGCTGCAGCTGCTTTGGCCTGCTGCTGTTGTTGGATGCGACGACTGCTGATGCCGCGCACGGGCGCAGGTGCAGCAGCAGCAGGAGTTGCTGTCGCCGTTACCGTTGTCGAGCCAATGCTTGGTGGCACAAACAACGCTGGCACTGGCTGCAGCCCAGCATTAAGCAATGCATCCTCACTGGGTGGCGTTGACTTTTTCTCAGGTGGTATAGGTTTCACAATTATGCGTGGCAGGTGGCGCCTGGGTACAGAAAGGGAATTGATGATATATTTTTATAGATATATATATAAACACTGCTTACCTCAGACTATGTGTGTGCTTGTTCGCCAATGTTGAGTTAAGTGTCTGCTGCTGCTGTGGCGCCTCTGCTACTACTACTGTCTGCTCCAAAGCCAGTGGATCCTTTTCATCGTCATCATCCACGAGATTCACATGAGCTGTTGCTTCCATAATCACAGGTGTTATGTGTTGTTGTGGAATGATGGCCGGCAAATGTTGTTTGTGTTGCTGTTGCAGCTGCATCTGCTGCGGCTGCTGCTGCTGATGATGTTGCGGCACGGCTGATGCTGATGTTAATGTGTCCGGCGTTATCGTTTTCATATTCATATAATTTCTTTAACTATTTACAAATCGGCTCAGCAATGTTTCGTATCAATTTTGTTTTTGTTATTGGGTCCATGTCAGGCGGCAGTTTAAATGCTTTTTACGAACATACTACGATAAAAAAAAAATATTCAAAATTGGATATATTTAATTGATAATAATCACAGCTCACCTGGCCAGCAGCAGTCTTAGCCATTTCAGTGGGCGCCGGGGTAGGCGGCAATTAAATCTTGCCTCCTCAACAACAACAACGGCTTTACAAACAATTATTTTGGTCCGTGTTTTGTTTTACTGTTACGATAAAAAACCCTTACGCCCAGTCACTTGTCACACACACATTTATTACACACGCTAATTTTCATTTGCTGCTCTTTGCCTTTTCCTTTTTATACATATATATATTAACGTAGATGTATGTGTCCGCCGTGAATTTGTTGCCTACAATAACAAACACAACAACATTAAAAAGAGAGCAAAGCAAAGCAAAGTTGGTTGGTTTGTTGCTTTTGCCCCTGCAGGAATAATACATATGTATGCTCACACACACACATGAACACGCTCAAACAAACACATATATATAATTATAATGCGCACACACACGCATGCATATAAAAACTTTTTGCGTGGTTTGTTTTGGCTTTTGCTAATTGCGTTTTACTCCAGCAGTTCTTCAAATTGCATCCACACTTTGACTTGATTAATGTTAGTTCTTATGCACCGAGTTAAAAAAAGAAATATTGAATGGTTGTTGCAAAGACACAAACAAAAGCAGAAGCAGAGAGCTACAAGATTTTGGATTCTTTTTCTGCTTCTTGTGCTGTATGGCGTCGACTCTTTCTTACGCAAGCGTTTACATATGCTTTGGCTGCACGCCAACCGCTGTCTTTGTTACGCGCACGAAGAGAAGCTACGCAGCAAAAAAAAAAGAAAATAGCTTCCAGTTAATTGAATGAAATTGTTGTTATATCGTACACTAAAAACTAGACATGTATAACACACATTTATCGTTTCACATTCTAATATTTAAAGCCTATTTATTTGATGGTTAAATTATAGTTAATGGGCTCCCAGTTTGAGAGCAATAGGGATGTTAAAAACTGCACTACACTAGAACTAGAGCTGCTAAACAATTGTCAATACTATCGATATTGATGATATCGCTAGAGTGACCAAACTTGTTATTTTTACAAAGTCATCGATAGTGCTACATTGCGATATGTGTTTGGAATATAGCCAGTCTGATATTGCGATAGTTATTTTATTTTAATTAGGATATTAACAAATAATTAATGACAGCTTCCTTAAATAATTTTAGGCAGGGTTTTTGTTATTTTAACCTCTCTGACCTATCGAAATCTTATCATCCATAAGATTGCAACTATCGATAGTTTTGCAGATGGACAAACAGATGTAAACAACGCCGGCAGATATTTTATTTTATCGCTGAGTGGGAAATGTTTTAATTAGTTGTTTTGTTTAAATTATCAATCATAAACCCGCCAAGATGTTTTCTATGTGCAAGCAGACACACGCGGCCACATCCGTGGAATTCGCCATATCGTGCCGCTTCTTCAACAACGTCGAGGAGAATCTGGTCGTGGCCGGTGCCAATGTGCTCAAGGTATATCGTATTGCGCCCAACGTGGATGCCACCCAGCGCCAGAAACTGAATCCAAGCGAAATGCGACTGGCGCCCAAAATGCGACTCGAATGCCTGGCCAGCTACTCCCTCTATGGCAATGTAATGTCGCTGCAAAGCGTCTCCCTGGCCGGTGGAATGCGAGACGCTTTGCTCGTGAGCTTCAAAGATGCAAAGCTGTCGGTGCTGCAGCTGGATGCAGATACGCAAACATTAAAAACACTCTCGCTGCATTATTTCGAGGAGGATGACATACGAGGCGGCTGGACAGGACGCTATCATGTTCCCGTGGTGAGAGTGGATCCAGATGCCAGGTGCGCCGTGATGCTGGTCTATGGCAAGCGTTTGGTGGTGCTGCCCTTTCGCAAGGACAACAGTCTCGACGAGATCGAGCTAGCAGATGTAAAGCCCATCAAGAAGGCGCCCACAGCACTGGTATCGCGAACGCCCATTATGGCCTCCTATTTAATAGCCCTAGCCGATCTCGACGAGAAGCTGGACAATGTGCTGGACATACAATTTCTGCATGGGTATTATGAGCCAACTCTGCTGATACTCTACGAGCCGGTTCGCACCTGTGCGGGCCGCATCAAGGTGCGCTCCGACACCTGCGTCCTGGTGGCCATCTCCCTTAACATACAGCAGCGAGTGCATCCAATCATCTGGACGGTGAACAGCTTGCCCTACGATTGCCTACACGTCTTCCCCATACAGAAGCCCATTGGAGGCTGCTTGGTTATGACTGTGAATGCGATTATCTACCTGAACCAGAGCGTGCCGCCATATGGCGTCAGCTTGAACAGCTCAGCGGACAACAGCACCACTTTTCCGCTCAAGCCGCAGGACAATGTGCGCCTCAGCTTAGACTGTGCGAACTTCGCCTTCATTGATGTGGACAAGCTGGTTATATCGCTGCGTACTGGAGATCTCTATGTGCTGACCCTGTGTGTCGACTCCATGCGAACTGTGCGCAATTTCCACTTCCACAAGGCGGCGGCCAGTGTGCTCACCAGCTGCATCTGCGTCTGCCACACGGAATACATCTTTCTGGGCTCTCGGCTGGGCAACTCGCTGCTGCTGCACTTCACCGAAGAGGATCAGAGCACAGTGATTACCTTGGACGACATGGAGTCAGCTGCAGCAGCGGCGGCAGCTGTCGTGGAGCAGCAGCAGCAATCGAATGATCAATCGCCGCCACAGTTGGATGAGGATCAGGTCTACGATGTGGAGCAGCACGAGGCGCCATCGCAAGCCAAATCGCGCCGCATCGAGGACGAGGAACTCGAGGTGTATGGGTCGGGGGCCAAAGCTTCGGTGCTGCAGCTCCGCAAATTCATCTTCGAGGTCTGCGACAGTCTGATCAACGTGGCTCCCATTAATTACATGTGCGCCGGCGAGCGTGTGGAGTTCGAGGAGGACGGCACCACCCTACGTCCGCATGCCGAGTCCCTAAATGAGCTGAAGATTGAGCTTGTCGCTGCCACAGGACACAGCAAAAACGGAGCACTCTCGGTGTTTGTCAACTGCATCAATCCGCAGATCATAACGAGCTTCGAATTGGATGGCTGCCTGGATGTGTGGACGGTGTTCGATGATGCCACACGGAAACCCTCAACAGCTCGCCAGGAGCAGCACGATTTCATGTTACTCTCACAGCGATCCTCGACGCTTGTGCTGCAAACGGGACAGGAGATCAACGAGATCGAGAACACAGGCTTCACAGTCAACCAGCCGACCATCTATGTTGGTAATCTCGGCCAGCAGCGGTTCATAGTGCAGGTAAGATCATCTGCTCTTCATTTGGGCCTTCAATAACTTTGCCTCTTCCTCACAGGTAACGACGCGGCATGTGCGACTGTTACAGGGCACCCGGCTCATCCAGAACGTGCCCATCGATGTCGGCTCTCCCGTGGTGCAGGTGTCCATTGCCGATCCCTATGTCTGCCTGCGTGTGCTCAATGGCCAGGTCATAACGTTGGCTTTGAGGGAGACGCGTGGCACCCCCCGCCTGGCCATCAACAAGCACACGATCAGCAGCGCGCCGGCTGTGGTTGCGATAGCGGCGTACAAGGATCTATCCGGCCTGTTCACATGCAAAGCGGACGACGTGCTCAACTTGACTGGCAGCACGGGAGCAGGATTCGCCAACAGCTTTGGCGGCTACATGAAGGCCGAGCCGCACATGAAAGTGGAGGACGAGGAGGACCTGCTCTACGGCGATGCGGGCAATGCCTTCAAGCTGAACAGCATGGCCGACCTGGCCAAGCAGTCGAAGCAAAAGAACTCAGATTGGTGGCGACGGCAGCTGGTGCAGGCGAAGCCCAGCTACTGGCTGGTCGTGGCACGGCAAAGTGGCACGCTGGAGATCTACTCGATGCCGGACATGAAGCTTGTCTACCTGGTCAACGACGTGGGCAATGGCGCACTGGTGCTCACAGATGCCATGGAATTCGTGCCGATTTCACTGACGCAGGAGAACTCTAAGGCGGGCATCCTGCACGCGTGCATGCCACAACATGCGAACTCGCCGCTGCCCCTCGAGCTGTGCCTTGTGGGTCTGGGCCAGCATGGCGAGCGGCCATTGCTGCTGGTGCGCACGCGCTTGGAGTTGCTCATCTATCAGGTCTTCCGCTACGCCAAGGGGCACTTGAAGATACGCTTTCGTAAGGTGGAGCAACTGCATCTGCTCGACCAGCAGCCCACGCACATAGAACTGATCAATGAGGAGGAGACGGATGAGGCCGAGTCCTATAATATGCAGCCCAAGTACGTGCAGAAGCTGCGCTACTTTGTCAACGTGGGCGGCCTGGCCGGGATTATGGTGTGCGGCGCGAATCCCTGCTTTGTGTTTCTCACTGCGCGCGGGGAACTGCGGATCCATCGACTGCTGGGCAATGCTGACGTTCGCAGCTTTGCTGCCTTCAATAATGTGAATATTCCGCACGGATTCCTCTACTTCGATACCACCTATGAGCTGAAGATCTCTGTGCTGCCCACCTACTTGAGCTATGACGCCGCCTGGCCGGTGCGCAAGGTTCCCTTGCGCTGCACGCCGCGGCAGCTGGTTTATCACCGCGAGAATCGAGTCTATTGCTTGATCACGCAGAAGGAGGAGGCGATGACCAAATACTATCGCTTCAATGGCGAGGACAAGGAACTGTCCGAGGAGAGTCGCGGCGAACGCTTCATCTACCCCATTGGGTCACAGTTCGAAATGGTCTTGATTAGTCCCGAGACGTGGGAGATCGTGCCGGATGCCTCGATACAGTTTGAGCCGTGGGAGCACGTGACGGCCTTCAAGATCGTGAAACTGTCGTACGAGGGCACGCGTTCGGGCTTGAAGGAATACCTCTGCATTGGCACGAATTTCAACTACAGCGAAGACATCACCAGTCGGGGCAATATCCACATCTACGATATTATTGAAGTCGTGCCGGAGCCTGGCAAGCCGATGACCAAATTCAAGCTCAAGGAGGTGTTCAAGAAGGAGCAAAAGGGGCCCGTCTCGGCCATCTCCGACGTGGTTGGCTTCCTGGTGACGGGTCTCGGCCAGAAGATCTACATTTGGCAGCTGCGCGACGGCGATCTCATTGGCGTCGCCTTCATCGACACGAACATCTACGTCCATCAGATAATCACGGTCAAGTCGCTGATCTTCATAGCGGACGTTTACAAGTCGATCAGCTTGCTGCGATTCCAGGAGGAATATCGCACGCTGTCGCTGGCCTCGCGCGACTTCAATCCTCTCGAGGTCTTCGGCATCGAGTTCATGGTAGACAACTCGAACTTGGGCTTTCTGGTCACCGATGCTGAGCGCAATCTGGTAGTCTACATGTACCAGCCGGAAGCGCGCGAATCTCTGGGCGGACAAAAGCTGTTGAGGAAAGCAGACTATCATCTGGGCCAGGTGGTGAACACCATGTTCAGGGTGCAGTGCCACCAGCGGGGGCCGCAGCAGCGACAGCCGTTTCTCTACGAGAACAAGCACTTGGTTATCTACGGCACGCTCGATGGAGCGCTGGGCTACTGTTTGCCGCTGCCAGAGAAGGTCTATCGGCGCTTCCTTATGCTGCAGAACGTCCTGCTCTCCTACCAGGATCACTTGTGCGGACTGAACCCGAAGGAGTATCGCACGATAAAGACGGTCAAGAAAATGGGCATCAATCCGTCGCGCTGCATCATCGACGGCGACCTCATATGGTCCTACCGCATGCTGGCCCACTCGGAGCGCAGCGAAGTGGCCAAGAAGATTGGCACCCGCACGGAGGAGATACTCGCCGATCTGCTCGAGATCGAACGCCTCTCGGCTATCTTTTAGAGTTAAGGGTTGCCTGCCTCTAACGGCCCCTCCTACATTTGTAAAGTTAATGCTTAAGATTTAGTTCTAAGTCGTAGTCCCCTAGCTTAAGTTATGCCAGCTGCATGTCAACTTAGTCCAACTGCCACCGCCCCCAAACTATTGTAGTAGCAACAAAATGATTTGTTAAAGCGAATTGTAGATTTTCCCAAAAAGTAAAAGATTATAAATAAAATATGTTTATATAAACTATGAATTGTAGAAATATTGTAATGCTATACGAGTTTTTTTTCTGGTTCTATAATGAGTTATGGGAATACAGCTCGATAAACGAATAAAAGAAAACAATTCAGTTGAAAATTCTTTATGTTTACAGTTTACCACGTTCTGGTTCGGGCGCACTTTTTGTATTTTGTCTGCATAGAGATATATAATTAATTCATTGTATAAACTAACAACATCATCAGTTAATGAATTGCAAATGTGACGCCGGCCGGCGACGGGCCCGTTCACACTCTGCGTACGCCGCAAAAGAAAATACACATTTTCACATTTCCACTTATCAAAATATACATAAAGGAAGCAGAAAGTATTTCCGAATAATAATTGAGAAAAATTAGATGAATTTGCTTCAAAGTATTTGTATCTTAAATGTTTAGGGTGCATATGCCTATGCCGTTGTGTAGCTGTGTGAGTACATATATATATGAGCATATATATATACATAGTATGCGTGTGTGTGTGTTGAATGAAGGCGCTTCAAGAGTCCAAATTTTAACTTGAGCAAACTAATTTAGTTTAGCATAAACAACTGAGGACTTCTCCTCACTTTTCCGTTAACAAATTATGGTGCACGTTGTTGTTGTTGTCCGTTGTTGGTTCCATATCCCCTTTAGATCTGTGAACGCAAGCGTGGGCGTGGCAAGTCACCAAAGACTGCCTCGCCGCGAACACTCTTGGCCAAGGCCTTGATGCTAGCTGCAATGTCCACCGTATTGTCCAGCACCTAGAGAGACAGAGAATACGTTTAAGTGTGATATTTATCTTTGGCTACTTTCACTCTACTGACCTCCTCATCCTCGAGCAGAACATGCTGTGGATTGTTATTATTATTGGCACGCTCCGCCAGCGGAGAATTGCCTATCTCGACGGGCAGACTCCGTGCGAAATTCGCAAAATGCATCTGCGCCGAGGAAGCGCCTCGAGTGCCAGCTCCATGCATCGTGATGGCCACGGATCTATCCAAGTCCAGGGCATCTACAGATGGTGGACAGAGTTAGTTAAGCAATCATAGCTCTCAGAGTCCGGACTTACCCTCAGCCTCATCCGCGTCGCTCATGCTGTCCTCCTGCTGGTGAAGCATATGTTGCTGTTGGTGCTGCTGCAGATGCTGCTGTTGCTGCTGCAGTCGCTGATATTGCTGCTGCTGCGGATAGTTTTGGGATGTGTGGCCTTGCGGTCCATCGACATCCTCCAGATCAAAGAGACAGTCGTCGGCATCATCGGCAGCAGCAGCAGTAGTTGGCGACGACAGCAGCAAGCTGTTGCTAGCCAAGGCCGAGGGCTGCTGTTGCTGCTGCTGTTGCCTGAAGGTGGGGCTGTTGCCCACGCTCATGGGCGTGGCTTCTGGTGTGGCAGGCGGTGTATCAAAGTTCGACATTTTGCGCGCACTCAAAATCGTGGCGTTGGGCATCAGCGGCTGTTGCTGTTGCAGCTGCTGCTGCTGGTGTTGCTCCTGTGCAAGAGCCAAAAAGCTGGGCGGCTCCATTAAGGGAGTAGTGGGCGTGATCGGCATACCCACTTCCCGTCGGCTGCTAATGGTGTTCCGGCGTCGAGCGGCACATGCCGATTGGCCAGCTCCTGCTCCGACGACGCCACCACCCGTGACCTCCAGGTCGACGAGCTGGCCATTGTCGAGCAGCTGCAGCGCCCGCTCAGGTACTTGCGTGAGAATGCGGGTCAGGAGCGCATAATCCTGCATCTCTTTCTCCTGGTAGCTCTTGAGCATCGCGAACTGTTGCTCGTTATAACGCTCGATGCGCTCATTCGTCGCTTTGATCTCGGCCTCCACGCACTCCTTGTGGCAGGTATCCAGCTGCATGAGGCGCTGCATTAGGTTGGACGATGTCGAAGGTGCTTCGGCTATGGCTGCATCGGCTGCCGCATCAGCGTAGTCCTTGATTAGGATTTTGAACGATTCCGAATACGATTTATCGTTGCGCCTATTAAACAGATCCTGCTCGGTGCACCGCAGACTCGGATTTACCATGTAGAGGTTGAGCGGCGTGTTCCCATTGTAGCATCGGCTGATAAGTACCTGCTTGCAGTTGATGCACATGTAGAAGCGCCAGAACTTCTCGTTGTCCGTCTCCGATCTGAGCGTGTAGACCAATTCACTGTGCCGCACGACATTTACGTTCACATCTTTGATGGGACCCAAGGCCTGCAAGCAGCGGAAGGAAGAGCGTGAGTATAGAGACAGGGATAGGAGGAGAGACAGCTGCCAGTGCAATGTATGAGAATCGCCGAGAACGGCGAAGTTCATTTATAGAGTATATAAGTCAACTATAGAGTCAGCTTTCTCCTATCTGTCTTCTCTCCAAGCCTGACCAATGGACGCATGGATGACATATTCGAACTTGCGCCATATTTCGCCAATGTTACCAAATATATATCGATAAAAGTGATAAATAATTGCTGATTAATGATCGAGCGCTAAAGTTGATTTCCTTTCCGTCTCTTATCTGCTGGTCAATGGCTGATTAGCCCAAAGCTTTTACTGCCAACGATAAGCGATGAAATACCCTATAAATTCGACATGTTTTGAATACATAATTATCTATATATATATAGACATTTATATATATTTGCTTTAGATACTTGTCGAGGCACTTTCGCACAGTAGTTCGAGTGCAAATTTGTCAATTATGTTTCAGAGAATGTTCATGTCAAGTGGGCGTCGTTTGTCGCGCCTTATCAAAGAGGCGAAGAAGCAAACGAGAGCAAACGAAAAAGAGCAAAATTGAGCCATAGAAGTAAACAACAAACAATTAGTGCAATGGCAAAATGTTGTAGACCCCGAGCAGAAACAGCTCTACTTGATTTCCTATTTTGAGTCTTGGGCAAATAGGGTATTATGTTTCGATAGATGTACATAAGAGACAGGAGAAGTTCACGTATATCTCAATATACTAGCCTAATCGTACCCATAAAAGCTTTAGTTATAGTTCTTGATATACGTACAAGTACAGGATATCTCTCAGTCGCATACACTGGAGCACACTCTTACTTGTTTGCATGCAACATAATTATTGGCACAATCAGAGCAGTATCTCTCCCCCTCTCAGATAAGAACCTTGTAAAGAGCAAAACACAGACGTTTGTCTGTCCGACAGACAGACAGAAAGATTTGAAAGATAGCATTAAGGTAAATGTTTTAAATTCTCTTTTGATCACAACGATGCGTATAAACAGAGTGTGTATTATACATATATATCTATATATATATAAATATATACTATGTCTAATCATAGCCACTAGCTGGGAATGTTTTATGCTTTAGGTATGCTCATAGTCAGATATGCCCTATGTTACACACTCTTTATAAGATCTTTAATATCTCTATATAATATATAACATCTCTGTATAAGAGATATGTATTTCGATCAAGCTAGAATATTAATTCGTTATTTGATTTCATGGAAACTTCTCTATGCCACAGAGTGTCTGACAGTCGAGCAAGCCAGGTTAATGCTATAGCTCATAGTCAGATATGCCCTATGTTACACACTCTTTATAAGATCTTTAATATCTCTATATGCATAAGAGATATGTATTTCGATCAAGCTAGAATATTAATTCGTTATTTGATTTGATGTTTTCCCAGAGTGTCTGACAGTCGAGCAAGCCAGGTTAATGCCGTGGCCACAGCACGTGTTGGCTGTGTGACAGCACTGCTAAATTTGACACTTAGCTTAAATACAATACCCGAATACCCTTTTCTCCTCCGCTCATTCTGCGGCATCCAATGAACTAACCCAACAGCCAAGCAGCCACCCGCCAGCCAGCCAACCAGGCAATTCAACCGAGTAAAAATTAAATTGAATTAAGGTGGAAAATGCAAACGTCAACACAAATCAAATGACAATGTGTTTTCAGTCTCTCTGTCGGTCTGTCTGGGCCTGGCTTGGCTTTGCTCTAGAGCGAACTATGTAGATTGCTGCATATCCAACAGGGCGTATCAGACTAGCAGATACCCAGACTAGGCAAGGCAAAGGTTAACACTTTCCATAAATGATGTAATCTTAGATATGATCAGGCAGATTGGAGCTATGCCCATGCTACGCCTGTTACACACGCCTAATCCAAAGCAATATACCCTCATGCATATCACTCGGAATGGCTTTAGTCTATAAATATAAACAAGAGTAAACAACATGATCATCATCAGGTGGAATTTAAATGCATAAATAAAATGCTCAACATGTTCGAGCTTGATATAAGAAATGTATATATAGACTATACATATATATATAGTATATATGAGTGTGATTCGTATTATTTGTGAGCATTATCTAAGTGCTTCCGCATTTGCCATTGCAATTGAGACCAAAGCCAAAATGTTTATGCACACGTGATGTGAGCGTGAGCGTGTGTGTGTGGCCAGAGCTGGATAAACAGTGTGACCTAATGAGCAGTTGATTAATCTATATGAGAATATATATAAATATGCACACACTTTCAGATTCTAACTGCAATTTAACCTGCTGTTAACTATTTGACAAGCACCACAGCGTTGCCACCTGCTCAATATCACTAGAATTTGCCTTGCCAGTGTGACCATGCCCATAAATTTCTGTTAAATTATGCAAATATGTTCATATTCTGGCTAAATATCAGTTATGTTCGCCTTGCCAGTGTGACCATGCCCTCTGCTGCAGTGTGCACCGCACATTAAATTGTTTTGCATGTAAATTTCACACTGTTTTTAACGACTTGTTTACTTGGTGCTGTAATATCTAATCAGCCAAGACTATTATTCATTTTTATGTACTGTTTTGTTTTCTTTATATTTCTGTTTTTGTTATTTTTGTGTGCAAATAGCAGCAACAAAGCGATTGCATTCATTAATGTCAAGTGTTGTTCTGTGTGTTTTGGACGCGCCTTTAAGCTTATTCGCACAGATATAGCAAAATTTATATATAGATAGACGATTTTATTGGCCATGCTTAAGCAATCTGCTTCTTCTTCTAGTCATATCTGTTTCAAGTTGTCGTCGCCTTTGCAGCAATTGCAATTTTTATGAGCTGTTGTCATTGCTATTAGAGACAGTTCTTGTATCGTCGATTTGCCAGCCTTTCCATCCAGTCATATTTACGAACGGTTTTTATGGTAAGCAAAACACGCCTAGACATGGAGCCCGCATGTCTGAAGGCTTTGTAGCGCTGTCAATATACCCTGCACATTATGAATGTGTGGGAAGGAGGTATATAGAGACTGTTCGGTACTTTGATATTCCAAGGAGTGTAACTCGTTCTATTTAGTTCATTTATATATATGAGTTTTATTATCATATTACACTTTTTATATATATTTATTATTAACTTATCATAAATCTTACATTATTTTATATTTTTTATATATATTTATTATTAATTTATCATAAATCTCACTTTACAGGGTATCTGCTAGTCAGGCATGCTCGCTGCGCCACACTATCCGTCTTATAGGTTTCTCTTTATCGCACTTTTGCTAAATGTTGACAACTGCAACCGTTAGTCCCGCACTCGCCCCCCTCTTCCTATCTATCTCTCTCTCTCTCTCACACACACACTCTCGCGCTGCAGCGCTAACGCCCTCTGTTGTCTGTTTGCACAAGTTGGCAATACTAGCATTTTGTAACGCGCATCTCTTGTTGCAATGTGCAAAATGTCAATGACTTCCCCACGCGGCAATAACAATTGAAGCCCAGCAGCAGCGCAGCCAGCAGCAGCAACAGTCAACAGTTGTTGTTGTTGTTGCGGTTGTCGCTTAATTAACACTAAGCAATAACAATTGTTGAATTTTTGTTAATTGAAACTAAATGCGGTCGCTGTTGCTGCTAATTATCTGCTGGTGGCGCCATCTACCGCCTGCGCCCGTGCCCTGCACTTGCTGTCTAATTAAATGGCCATTTATATTGAGACAAACACACACACACACACACACACAATTATATATGTGTATTTATCTGTAGATATATTTATGGCCCATTTGATTAATCGTATTTGTTCTATGGCCGAAAGCAAAACTCATGCTAATCGAGCCATGTTAAATAATCATAAATAAAACATCGCATGTTCTGCTTCTTCTTTACACTCTTATTCTTCTCCTGTAGAAACGTGCCGACGCGCACGTAACGTCAGGCAACAACAGCAGCTGACCACGAAAATCGAAAATCAATTTGCAAAAAAATATATATATATATGAGAAATTGTTTGCATTTATTTTGTTTAAATTTCGGCAAATGGCAAATGTTTAACAGCTGACTTTTATCGACAATTGCATTCAATAACAGGGTGTCTGCTGTTAAAGTGATATTTCATGAGCTGCCGCTGTTTACTCTTCAATTTAACATTACATGCAACACTTAACAGCTGACTGATAAGAGAAAACTGTTAAGTGCAGCATTTAAATAGCTGAGTGTTAACAGAGAGTGTGCAGGTAGGTAACAGCTAATGCAGTGCTTACCAAACTTCATTGCACATCCAGTGCATCTCAATCTGCAGTTCCACAGCCAATGCATTTGCAACTGCTTGCGGCACACTTGAAAATGCGCTTCAAACAAAAAACAAACACAAATACAATTGTTATTCATATCAGACTGTCTGGCTACAGCCGCCACGCCCCCGCTCCCCAAGCCGCCCCCTAACGCCTGTCTGCGTCGAGGGAGAAATATAAAACAACAATTTCAACAGCTCGCTCGGGTTATGCAAGAGGAAAAATATAAAAACAAAAACTGCATTGAGCGACGGACGGCGGCTGATGGCAGAATTTGCCATAAAAATAAAATAACAAATGAATACGAAAACAACTTGAAATATGAATTTGCACATTTTGCATAATTTATATATTTGTTATTGTTGTTGTTTATGGTGCGGGGTCTGGCTCTGGGTCTGGGCAACTATAATTGATTGGCCCGACATTAATTATATCCAAGGCGTTAGTTTTAACTAAGTGATTCGCAGACTGCGACTGCGACTCCGTCTCTAAATGTCTCTAATGCGCAGCGTCTCAATTAGCCACGCGCGACAGCAGAAATGAACAACAAAAACATGCGAATTAAACTGTAACGGTTATTGGTAAGAGACTGTCTGGCAGAGCGCTGTAAAGGAAGTTAACAGATCAAGGATAATGGATACATGGGCTGTTAATAAGTTAATAAGCTTCACGGCTTGCTAACTGAGTGACTTAAGAGTCAGTTTAACAGAAGAATAACAGAGTGTTTCTCTATAAATAACAGTAGTACTTAACAGATGATGGACCATCTGCTTAACATACTGATAACAGTGCAACTGATAGGCCTAACATTAACAGAATACAGTGCTAACAGCTCACAGCTAACATCATGTTAAAAGCACCATTCGGCATGTCAACAGTTTCCTTTAATTATTACTGTAAATAAAAGAAATCTGAAGACCAGCTTATGAATGGGTTTTAATATTATATAGCAATGTTAAGTAGCAGTTTAGCATATTTAGTTAGATACTAGCAGCTGTTAACCTCTTGCATTGCGATGTTAACTAGCAGCTGTTAAGCTAACTTGTTGCACGCGCCCAAAACGAAAAACAAACCCATTATAAACGCTTACGACAATGAAAAGTTTAGATGGATCTTTAGCCTTTGTTTTTCTCAAATCTCAAATCTCCCCTCTCTCTCTCTCTCTCTTTCACACCTCACCTCGCAATTTACCTTTTGTTTTGTTTTTCTAATTCTATTTTCGTTGAACTTTTTACATTTCTTTGTGTTGTTTTTTTTTATTGCTTTGTGATAACTCGGCTCGTTTCGTTTCATTAGCCAAAAAAACAAGTGAGAACGTTGCAATCGGGCTTAACTGGCTGCAGAATACTTGTGCAGATGGTAAATTTAATAAAAAATATAAATATTATATACTGTATATACTGCAGATCAACAGAACTTGGAGATCTTAAGTCTAGAGTTGTCTAAGGTATACATTTAGCCCGTTCCCAAGAGGCATATGAATAGAAATCTTGATCAATATACTGAAAAACTGTAAAACTTGAGCATAAAGTACTTAATATTCTTATCTGGAATTGGATTACCCAGCATAAGCTTCAAATTCCAATTGCCTAGTTTTAATAGCGCCATAAAGAAGTGAGGAAAACAGTAGACTGTAAGAAATAGAACAATTAAATCTTAATCTTAACTTTAACATGGATTCACACTTTCAAGTTCCTAATATACTCTCTTTAGCCACGGGCGAGTACAAGAAAAAGAAAAGAGAAAAGGAAAATAAGCTGTAAACAAATCAACGCACAAAAGAAACTACGAAAATAATCTCTTATAGATTTGCCTGACTTTTTTTACATTTTAAACTTTTGTTTTCTTTTTTTCTGCTTTTATTTTTTTTCGTTTGGTTCGATTTGCTTGCGACTTAGTTCGGCTCACAAAATAATTCCATTTTTCGCTGTATTTATTTTGTTGGCTCTTCGGTTCGGTTTTGTTGATTTTTTGCTCGCTTTTTATATTTTTGTTCCGTGCTTCTTTCGGAAAGCGCAAACACATTTTGCCCAGTCGGAGGGGCTATTATCATAAACAACTTTAGACAGCTGGGGCCCTGGCGAAGCACGCGTGCACGGCGACTTGGCGGCTGCGGCGGGGGCGGACGGAGAGCGGGGAGCGAGGCGGTTGGAGGCGTAGCATGCCGTAGTTGCCTCTCTTTTGGATTACGAGCGAATCGCCAATTCGGATTCCGATTCTTTTCCGTTTATTTCTCTTTTTTTTTTTTGTATTTTGCTTTTGCTTTTGTGTTTTTGCCCGCTTTTTTTTTTTGCTTTTGCTATTTGGTGCCGGGTGCTCAGCAGAAATTTTCCATTGGCTCTTTAGGTTTTGGTCTTTTGGTTTTTGAGGGACTTTTAACATGACTTCTTTACACGATGACTCACACATGGGCAAATGCAGAAGTGTATACGGATATATGGTTATCTGATCAGAAACCTTAAAACTAGTTTGAGTCTATTAAACGCTCTCTCTCTCTCTCCCTCTTGGTATTCCTTAAAGTAAATTAAGATTCTTAACTTATGATAGAATGTTCCAGAACTTTTGGCCACTTAGAAACAATCTGTATAGAGGACCTTGGGGATTTGATAACTCAATATAAGTTTACGCTTTCTTAACCAAAATAGAAAGTAATTCAAACAAATCTCTTATAAAAAAGATTTAACATTTTATCTAAATGTTAAATATTTTTAACATTTCATCTAAATGTTAAATATTTTTAACATATATAGAAACAGAAGTTGAGTTGAGTTAAAACTTTGTTCAAAGTGCAATCGATTGCCTAGAGATTTCCGTAATAGAATTTGAGTCATTATTTCGATGATATTTCACCCACTGAGCCTTCCTCTTTTTTTTGGTTAGCTTTTCTTATCAGCGAGTGCAATCAGTCTGTGTTTTGTGTAGCCTTTCAATGACGTTTGAAAACAAATTGAAAAGCTGATAGATAAGTCAGCCAGACCCAAACAAACAACAGTCTCGGGCTCAACTCAGCGCAGGGCCCCCCAATCTATGATTAAGGGTTTACATAGTTATTTACTAATAAAGTTTCGTTTGCTCAGCTAGAAACGTGCACACGTGTGCTAAGGGCTCGAGCTGCTAATGCCCATATGGCATCTGATTAGGCATATGTTTATATGCCTATATATATATATCTATATAAATTAAGGCTATATTTGTGCCCTGAGTATACATTGAGTGTGTATTATAATAGTTAAAGCCCATAGACCTGGTGCCAGGTAGACGCGCGCATAACAGTAAATTAAGCGCAACAATGTTTACACACCGGCTAGCTGTTGTGGACCGGGTCCGGTTTGTATACCGTGTAATTTGAGAGCATTTTTGAATAACCACGGGCATACGGAAATTTTAAAAGATACGCAAAATTTAATGAAATGCTAAGTAGAACAAGTTCATAATTGCAAATCTTTTAGAACCGATTTTTATAGATTTTAAGCATTTGATTTTGCATTTTATTTTGGAAATAGTAAGTTTTCTCTATATATACCAGTAGTAACCTTTCTAATATCTATGGAAAATAAAATTGATATATAAAGGCTTTCGCCTACTTTCAAAAAATCGATATATTTCAATAGCTTTTATCTATTTTAATCAGTCTAGGGTAACTTATAGTCGCACTGACTACCCAACAACACTCTTTTATTTTCTATATATATTTTTATAGTCTCGCCTAGTGTCAAGTAAGCGAGAGGGCGGGCCGGCTCGGCGGGCTGAGGCGTGTTATCGAAAAACTTTGACAAACAATTTTCGTTTGACGTGCGTTGTTTATTCATAGAGTTGGGCCTATTGCCATATCTTTAGCACACAACAGAGTTGTGTGCGTGTGCGTGTGTGTAGCTCAAATTAAATATACAAACAGCGGCAAATTTGCGCGAATGTGTGCGTATGTGTGTGTGCTTTGTGGCTGTCTGCACTTAATTGTTAGTTTATATGATCTCATCTTTTGGCTACGCTTTGACATTTGCTTGAGGGTATTATTATTATTTCGTTTTTCGGCAGCTAACTGAAAAACCTGATAAGCGCGGCTATAAATAGTTTCTCTTTTGTATACGGGAGCGTCTTTGAATATCTATAGAAAAGAAAGAAAATAAATAAAGACAAGCCCTCTTTGAAAGCTGCGCTGTTACAACTGACTCTCTGTTAAGCAGCGCTGCTAATCATCAAGATCAACATTTAGAACACTGTTATGCAGCTGAGCCACTGTTAGCCTACAGCTGAGCTACTGTTTACCAGCTGCGCCATCTTGCTATTCACTCTCATTTATCTAAACACTGATTGTGTGTGTGTGTTAGGTGCACTTCTTATGCCTGCCTGTGTATGTGTGTTTATTTGCGTGCGTTTGTTTTATGTTTATTTGCAGCCAACAAATCTTTTTTGACATAAATTCAGCGTCTGTGCGTGTGCGAGAGCGTGAGGTAGGCTACAAACCCCTACCCAAATCAACCCTTATAACACGCAAGCACGACTATTATATATATAGTAATTAATAAAGTAAAATTATGCAAAAGAAAAACTAAATAATAAATAAAATCAAAGCTGTGCTGCGCCGCCACCAAAAGGTGTTTTCATTTTCTATTCGCTACGCGATTCTTGTTGTTGTCGTAGTTGTAGTTTATTTTTAGCCATTTGTGAATTTATAGTTTTGTTTACATGCAAATTGGCAACACTGGCAAAGGCGGCCAATCGAGTGCATGTGGTCAATGCCTGCTGCCTGCCTGCCCGCCCCGAGCTCTGTTAAGAGGTTAAAAGTTTAACAGTCTGGCAACATTGGACAATTGTTGCTTTTACTGCTGCTGCTGTTGCTGTCAAGGTTATATTTGTTAAAGATTAACATTGGTTTTCAATTAAGCGACACGCGCTGCTCTGCTTGACTGAGAAAGAGTGTGAGAGGGAGAGAGATTGGAAGAGTGGGTGACAGACAGCAGCAGTGCTTTGCTTTCTTACAATAGTAATTGTTCTGAGCAGCGGCTGTCAAACTGTAACCTTGTACATACAGATTTGCGGTTTGCGTTTAAGGGGTGTCTGTTATTGCAATTGTTATTGTTGTCGTTTAGTGTTACAGTCAATGTTTGTCCTTGCCCTTTAAGCTATCTAGAGACGCTTTAATATAAAAAGTAAAACTTTTTATTGATAAAATAATTGAAATTACTTCCAAATGAAGTTACCGATGTATTTTGAAGACAATGTTACCCTTAACAGTGAGAATTTGAATGCTTCTTCACAAAATTTACTTCATAGAAAATATTTTATTTTTTTAGAGAATGAAATTTTGCACAAATAATCTTTGGATTTAGCTTGTCATGCATAACATATTAAAATGTTGATTAGAAAAATTATTAACATATTTATTTAAAACATATTTAATCAGGTATACAGTATACACATATTTATTTAATATATGCATAGTCATGTATGCCTTATAATCAGTAATAATTAATATAATCAATGCAATTAAGAAGTCAAACACTGCACAGTTTGTGAGTCATACATAGTTTGTTATTGATAGCCAGAGTGTGCCAGATAGTTTGAAAAGCAGTGCAAACCAGGCCGTTAGAGCAGCTTGCACGCGCGGCAGTTTGAGAATCATTTTATTTATAGTGAACATTGGCAGCTTGACAAGCGCTGATGGACAAGTGCAGCAACAAGTGAGGGGCTTGTTAGGCAGTTCGACAAGCTCTGACCAGCTTAAAGCGTGTAATTAAAAGGCAAACAGGTTTGACAGCCACTGCGCTGATAATAGCAGCACAATTTGCTTACAATTCCCGTTTTCTTTCATTCACTTGCAGCTATCATATTTTTACTATTCCGTTTAGTTCTTTACTTTTGATTTGATAATAACTATATTTAGAACATTGCATTGCGCTGCACTCAGTCTGTCTCTCTCTCTCTCTCCCTCTATCTTGCTGATTGATTGACTGTTGAGAGTTTTCTCATTTCTTTGGATTTCATCAGCCTTAACTATAAATAACTTAATTATGCAAGTGTAAAAATATATGTATATAAATTTACATTTTAATATCTTTATTATTGTTATTCGAGCTGAGCTTGTTTTGCCTCCCTCTCTCCTCTCCTCTTCTTCTTTTACTCAATTGATATACATTATTTAACAGCGTTTTGTCATGCTAATTAACATGTTGCTACACTTTATTTTTTGCTCTGTCTGCAGGTGCGGCAAACAGAAAAAGAGAGAGAATGAGAGAGAGGAGGGGCAGCTGCAGACAAAGAACAATATACAAATTTGTAAAGAGCTCAAAAAAAAAAAACAAACTAATTATGAATCTAATCATAAATAAATCAATTAAGGCACGAACCAAGCGACGCGACGCGACGAGACGTCAGCAACAAATTTACTCTATTGTTGTTGTTGCTGTTGTTATTTTTACCGTTTGATAACCTAGAAAAAAAGCGTCTGTAGCGCGAGTTTTGCTTGGGGTGTTAAACTGGACACAAACTAAAAATGTTGATAAGAGCAGAGTGTCAGCGTCGGTGTGTGTGCGAGTGTGAGTGTTTACATGATGTAAAGATTTAACAGCATCAATTGCTGTTAGATATAAGTTTGTAGTATGTTAAGTACCAGAAAGACGCTGTGGCTGAAGCCGCAATGAAGAGTCTATGTCTATACATACACATATTTCTTTCATGCGTATAACAGTTTAAAGAATGCTTGAAGTATCTTTAATTTTTACATATATCGCAGCTGCATTTAATCTGGTATTAACTAAATACATATGTATAACAGTATGCAAAGAAGAATTGGGACTATGTATAACAGTAGAAAACTACGTTTGCTAATCATATATAAAACTTTTGAAATACGTATAACAGTTTGCAGTGCAATGTACAGGACAGAAATTTGATCACTCTCAAACTAAGCTTGCTGTTAACATACATAACATTTTTGCATATAACAGTTCACATACATATGTATGTGCCCATGCAATATGCAAGACTGTTATATAAATGACTTGAAAGACAGAAAAGAACAGATTACATGCAGCTTAACAACTGTTAACTGTTTATCTGTTGCTGCTGCTGCTTCTATTGCGCCTAACGTCGTTGCATTGTTGTTGTCGCTGCTGATGTTTTTTTTATGTAAATAAATCTTTTTATAGCTGACTGGAATGAATGCAGTGCAACACACGCGCCGCATACATTTAACATTTGCCTATTAAACTCTTAAATAGCCTTGTTTATAACGCTACCAGACCGCATTTGCCTCTTATTTATATTTATATTTTTATTTTGATCTCTTTTATGCATAATTTCGAGGCTTCCAACTTGAGACAATCAAACAGAGGCCTACGCATCAATACAGAAAGACAATCAGAGTGAGTGAGAAAGAGAGAGGGAGCGGAGAGGACGGGAGAGTGCTGCAAAAGAAGCTGCTTGTCAACTGTCTTCTCGTGCTCTGTCCTACACCCTGCCCTACATATGACAGGCTAGCCCACTGCCTACTCCCCCCACTACTCTCTCCTCTTGCTCACTGCCCATTGGTCGCATTTGGAAATCTCAAAACTTGTTTATACAACAAAATGTATAAACAAGTTTTTTTTTTCTACTCTGCCTTTGCGGTTGCTGCTGTTGTTGTTGCTTTTGTTATTTTTCGGCTGCTGCTGCTGCCTTCCTTCTTCTGCTTCTTCCTCTTCTTGTGCTTTGCTTGTGTTTGTCGTCAGTTTCGTAATTTATTCTAAAAGCGTTCCGTTTTGGGCTTGCTACACACACACATATATACATATTTATGTATGCACACGCACACATGTGTGCATACATATGTATTTAAATACTCACTTTTTATATGTATAGATATACAGTTTTTTTTTGTTTTGCGCTTTGAATTATTCAATATAACACTTTCGGTCTATTTGTTGTAGTTGTTGTACGCCTCAGCGCTTTTCAAGTGGGTGCAAAGCAACAACAACAACAACAACAGCAACACTGAAGAACTTTTGCACGATCTCCAGACCGCAACAAAACAACATCAACAACAACAACAATAATAATAATGCATAACAATTCAATTTCCATCAAAATAAACGCATTATGCAAAAACACACAAGAGCAAGAGAGAGAGAGGGAGAGTGAGGAGTGGGGGCTTGCGCAATGGGTGTGGCCAGCCCAGCTGCTTAACATATGCATATCAAATTGTTATTGAAGCTGCGCTGTTGCTGCTGCTGCAGTTTAGGCTGCGCTGACTCTCAAACTGTGACACGTGCAGCTGGCTTAGGCCGCGGCGAAAGACCGAAAGAGAAGAAACGGCGAAGCGGCGAAAATGCTCAAATAACAGCTGTTATTTGATTTAACCTTGAAAAACGACACACTCACACATACACACACATGACTGTAAAGTCAAAGAGTGTTTTTTTTTGTAGCTTTACGCGTGTCGCGACTTGTCTAGAGTATTTTGTGTTCTTTTAAATATTTTTTTTCTAATTTCTGCGTTGTCTTGGTTAAATAATCGAGTTCTGATATTCAAACATTAGTCATTGATTCACAATAGAGATATATTCTATACATCCATTTGTTCTTTTAAATATTTTTTGACAGTATTTATACGCTAAGGTGGAAGTTTCAATTTCGAGCATATGTATCTGTTCTTTTGTATATGTTACAGATATATGTACATATGTATGTCTGTATGTACATAAATTTATATGTATATAATATAAAAAAGTCGCAAAAGACAAAAAATGTTTGTATTTATACTATCTTTAAGATAATTCTGTAGTACTTTAATAAGTTTATTATCATATTTTGTAAATCTTTAATTATTTTGTGTATTATTAAAAATATATTGTTTAAATATAATAGAAACTCTTCATAAATACCCGAGGGAGGGAGTGAAATGAAGTCATACATATAATAAGTTCTACATATGTATGTATGTATATGGGAATTAGCTGAGTAAACTAACCAAAAGATCTGTTGATGATAAACATGACAATAAAATGTAAATATAATTTATATTTGGCAACTCCCTGAGCAAAATGCCTAACTAAATAATAGACTAAGCGGGAAACCCAAAAAAATAAAAGCGATCGGTGCGAACGAGATAGAAGTATAAGGTATACAAGCAAACCGCAAGGCAGAAGCGAGCATACATATGTATACATACAGGGTGCCTCTGGCGAAGGAGCGAGGAAGGCAAAAACAGGTGTAGGGCAAAATTAAAGCAGTGCGCACAAGCACACATACACACACACAGGCAGGCACTGTTAACTGTGCATTAAACACAAAAACAACAACAGCAAAATACCAATTGTCAGGCAAAAGGAAGAGAGGCAATTTCTTAGGCCGGCCCAACAACAAAAGGCACTGTTTTTTCATGAATGACCCTATTTTGTTTTGCTGCTCCTCGCACGCTGCTTCACTGACGCATACATATCTATGCGTGCGCCTGTGTCTGTGTGTGTGCCTGTGTGTATGTCAAGAATAGGCTGACAACAGTGGCGCGGCCGGCATACAAAGCATAAAGAACGATAATACACACGCACACAGCATATGTATGTATGTGTGCGTGTATATTTGGGTGTGTGTAGTTAGGCCCTATGCTGCGTGGAAAATGGTTACGCTGCGCATAAAGCAGAATGCGATAAAATGCTTATAATTAAAATATACGCACAATATATAATGTATATATTTGTGTATATATAGGCATGTTTACGTTAGATTCACTGAATATATACTTACATTCTTGCAGAAATCTATGAACTTGTCGAAGTAGGCAAAACCCTGATATCTATTCTTGAATTGCATCTGTAGCGCAGCAAAACTATCAGGCTTGTTGTTATTGTCGCTACTAGAGCATCCGACTTGTATATTCATGCATTTGCACGAGAGCATGATTAGTTGTTATTGTTGCAGTTGGTACTGTTGTTTAACGGTATCGTTTGACTGATTTTCAACTTCACAAATTGCACGTTAATATTTTATGTTGTTTGTTTTTTCTTTTTGATTTGATGCGTGAGTTCCTCGTTCGTCCTCTGCGGTTTGGGCTGAAGCGGCGCGGGCGCGTACAAAATCACTGTATTAAAAAACACCCACAACTATCTTCAGTTTAGCATTTTAGCGTCCGTTCCGTTCAATGTTATTTTTTCGAATGAACTCTTCGATTATCGGAACTAAGCGATATTATGTTAAGGCGCTGCACAGCTGTTAAGCAACAGACCGGTAATATGGGGCATGTTAACACACTGTTCGTTGAAAATATATATATTTATGTAAGTTAATGTCAATTAAGTCAAAATTTACTTAACTGCTGGGGTTTTGGCAGTTTACTGTTACTTAATTATTTTATAAAAGTTCTTATTTGAACCTACATTTCAGCTTGGAGCTCGTCCATTTTTGCGAGCAACATATGTGAACGCAAAAATATGTCTGTTAACTCACAAGGCACTGTTAACGCGGCATTGCGTCTCTCTACATATATCGATATATATCTTACAGAAATGTACGGTAACATATGCAATCAGCTGTTCGTTATGGCGCAAAATTTAAAATTTGTTTTGTTAAAATATGCTGATTTTCTTTGTAAATTATAAATGTATATATGTATATATATGCTTTTCCTGCTTTTTGGCCACTCTTGCTCTGCCTTTTATAAAAAATGCATTCGATTCTCCTTGCTTTTGCGCCTGCATACATTTTCGCGTGGCGCTTGATTAAATTCAAAACTCGCCCCAATTGTTGCCACATCAAAAATGCATGCAACTAGCTGAAAAGAGAAGCAGAATGGTAATAAAAAATAGAAGTGGCAGAACTACAAGAAACCCGGGGCGAAATTCATAAAGACCGACACGTGCCGGGGTCAAGCGCGGAGGCCACATCCACAGTCCAGTTAGGAGTCTACTATTTTTTGTGATACCCTGTTGTTGTAGGAAGTTTTGGGGTATATTGTGACAGAGTGTACTATGTACAATGTGATAATGGGCTCTAGTAGGTAAAACCCTGAGCAACGCTTTGGCATTCGTTCGACTGCAATTATAGGGTATTTACTAGTCGTGCAGTTTTTCAAGTATGTATATTTACAAACAAGAGCAATTCCTAAACTTAATTTGTTTCTTTTTGCAGCTTTTGGGCGGTTTGGGCTCGTCAACTGCTGCTTACAGGGTAACTGCTAGTCGTTCAACGCTTGTGTTTGTGTAAGTAAGAGCTCATATCAGCCGTAGCTAGTTCAATAATGTTACTCAATGCCTCTGCTCACTTTTCGTCTCATCTTTAGTTATCTTCAACTGCCTAGAGGGTATGTGCTAGTCGTGCAGTCCCAACTTGGTTTGTTTTTCATAAATTATGCGTTGCTTTGCCGTTCTGTGTTTTATTTTTTGTTCCTTTTTGACACCTGGAACACGGCGCTGCAGCCTAATGAAAGTGTTGGGCTAGCCATAGACAAGTGTATGTGTGTGTGTGTGTGTGTGTGTGAGTGTGACTATGTGTGTGTAACTGTTGTATATGGCTTACAACTGTAGTTGCGACTCGCTGCTGCTGGTCTGTAATTGAAATTGCGTGGCGTACGCGGCATTAAGTCATAAAAGCAACAACAACAACAACAAGATAACAACTTACAACAACTGACAACAACTTGAACCAGTTTGTCACACTCTGAGGCCAGGCACGTACCCAAGAAGAGGTCAAAACGCACTTGGCTCTTGGATCTGGATACAGCGCCAGGGCCACAAAAAAAAAAAACTAAATAAATGAAGACCCAAAAGCAAGCAAAATTGTGAAATTTATATATATATACATTTAAGAGAGTGTGCCTGTGTGTGTGTGTGTGTGTGTGTGTGTGTGTGGGTCATAAAAGGCGAACGTAGAACAAGTTACCAAATTCTGGCTCAAAACTTAATGAAGGTCTTCAGTTCTGATGAATCGTTTAAACCGTCACAGCATTCAGTTGGGCTTAGTCGGAACTTAAGTAAACCCCACTATAATGCCACCGATCCATATAGCGTCCGTTGACTTGAGTGGCAAGAATCAGTTGAGAGCTCAGATTTGTAGCAGAAGTAGTAAAAGTAGTAAAAGTAGAAAAAGTAGTAGTAGTAGTAGTAGTAGTAGTAGTAGAAGTAGTAGTAGATGTAGTAGTAACAATAGTAGTAGAAGTAGTAGTAGAAGTGGTAGTAGAAGTAGTAGTAGAAGTAGTAGTAACAATAGTAGTAGAAGTAGTAACAATAGTAGTAGAAATAGTAGTAGAAATAGTGGTAGAAGTAGTAGTAGAAGTAGTAGTAGAAGTAACAATAGTAGTAGAAATAGTAGTAGAAGTAACAATAGTAGTAGAAGTAGTAGTAACAATAGTAGTAGAAGTAGTAACAATAGTAGTAGAAGTAGTAGTAGAAGTAACAATAGTAGTAGAAATAGTAGTAGAAGTAACAATAGTAGTAGAAGTAGTAGTAACAATAGTAGTAGAAGTAGTAACAATAGTAGTAGAAATAGTAGTGCAGAGAGAAAGAGAGAAGTTCAATTTAAGCCACGCCCAAATACAGCAAAGGGACAATCTTCATCCCTATCATAGATATTCCATAATATAATAATATATATAATAACATATAATATAATAATAGTAATATCCACTCTACATATTACATAATCTCTATTACACAGTTACATAACAGGATTCCTACTGCTCGCCACGGACTTCATTGACTTCAGCTACGCCCAACAAACGCCTTTCGTTTATCTTCAAGTAATTTCATTCAGTTCTTTATGCTTATTTATATGTGGTTCTAAGGCAGATCCTGGCACATCCTTTCCCAGCGTACCTCTCTTGAAATTTGATCTGTGATAAGGAATATATAAATAAAGAGAGATAGAGGGAGAGACAGAGAGAGAGAGAGAGAGAGAGAGAGAGAGAGCGAGAGAGAGAATAAGGCGCAAGGAAACGCTGCGGCGGCTCCCTATTGTCTTTAAGGACCTTTTATATAGCCTTGGAGTCTTATCAAGGCGACACAGCTTGGATCTCCCTTGCTCTCGCTCGCTCTCTCTCGCGCCCTGTCTCCCTCTCTAAATGGTAATCCAATACTTTAGAGCTGCAGCTCCTTTTTAATTTTTCGCGAGAATTAAAGGCGGAGGTGCTTTGGCTTGGCTTGGCTTGGCTTGGTCCTCGTCCTGGCTGTGCCTTGCCTTGGCTTGCTCTAACCGTGATCCTTGCGCTATCCTGCCAGCTATTATATTGTGTCAGCAACTTTATAAATTGCGCACAAAAACAAACCGCCCGCAAATGCCAGCCAAAGAATTTAGAGTTCGTCTGTGTCTTGAGGTCTTCTTTGTTATGGCTGCTGCTGCTGCTGTTTGGTGCTGCGTGTCCTGAATGCCAATCAATCAATCAATCTAATTGCGCGATCCATAACCAGATCGATATCGATTTACATAACACAATTGCACGGCACGTTCGAGACGACAGCAATTTCCATTGAGAGGGGAGAGGGAGTGGAGCGCGGGCAGAGATCTGTGGGAAGCATGGGATATATAGGAGGCTGGGCATGCGCTGTGAATAGCGGAAGATCTTGTGGTAAGTTCACAGTTCTTAATTGATGTAAACATAATAATAAAATAAATTATATGCTAGGCGCTGCACAGGGGGTGAGAAAGCTCTGCTTGAGGAACTGGAAGAGCTTGGAAGCCAAAGCAGAAACTGAAGACTATAGGTAAGTTCACCATCAGTCAGTCAATCAGTTGCTCATCTATGCTCAGAGTAGTCAATCAGACAAGTCAATCAGTTAATGAACTACTCAATCCATCAACCATATAGATCAGCCCAAGGGTCAGTCATTGAAGCAGGGTTAGTTAATCGGGACTGTAGTCAATCAGTTCGAATCAATCACACAGTGTTGGATAATATTCAAGTTAGTAAGTCAATAAGTAGAATAAAAGAAAAGAAATGAAAAAGAATGAATGAAAGTTACTCTTTCAATCTATCAATCAATCAATCAATCTTATAGATCTGCCTACGGAACAATCAATCAGGCAATCTGTTAATCATTCTGTCAATCATGCACTTACTCAGTCTGAGAACTCACGAGCATCTATGTATATAACAGTCTGTTAATCAATCAGTCAGTCAGTCAGTCAGTCAGTCAGTCAGTCAGTCAGTGTCTGCCTATCAGTCTAGCAGTTAGTGAAGCAACCAGTTCACCTCTTCCTCTATCTCATGTTCTCGCTATCTCTCTATTTCTCCTTCTCTTTCTATCTCCCTCTCTCTCTCTATCTCTCACTCTCTCTATATCTCTATCTCTCGCTATCTCTCGCTATCTCTCTCTATCTCTTTATCTCTTTCTCCCTCTCTGCCTACCTCTCTCTCTCGCTATCTCTCTATCTCTCGCTCTCTCTCTCCCTCTCTCAATCTCTCATTCTCTCTCATTCTCTCTCATTCTCTCTCTCTCTCTCTCTCTCTCTCTCTCTATCTCTCTCTCTCTATGTATATATCTCTTACTCTCTATCTCTCTCTCTCTCTCTCTCTCTCTTTCTCTATCTCAATATCTCTCTCTCTCTCTCTCTCTCTCTCTCTCTCTCTCTTTCTCTATCCCAATATCTCTCTATCTCACTCTCTCTCTTTCTCTCTATCTCACCATCTCTCCATCTCTCTATCTGTCTATCTATCTTTCTCTCTCTACCTCTCTCTCTCTCTCTCTTATATCAATATTCCCTCTCTCATCATTTTGAGTAACTTTTCCAGCTCTTTCGCCTCAAATTCTTTAAATTGCATATTTTTTGCCCTAAATAAACCCCAAGTCCCGAGACTCTTAAACACTCCGACTGGATTTGTCTACATTAATCTTAACTAGAAATGCTTTCGTGCCTTGCTTTTGACCTGCTTTTGCTGCTGCTGCTGCCAAACGACATTTGGCCGTGGCCCACCCATGCCACGCCCCCAGCCACAGATGCAGATACATAAACGAGTGTCGGCTACAAACATATGTATATAGCCGATAGCGGACACGAATGTGGTACATAAATACATGCATGTGTGTGTGTGTGTGTGTGGGTGTATATGTACCTGGCCAGCCAATGAAAGAGGCGCAATTTGTTAACTGTAAATGTGTAGCTGCGACTGTATCTGTATCTCTATCTGTAGCTGTTGCTGTAGCTGTGACTGCTCCTCAGCATCTCTGCAGTTGGGTCAGCTCGTGCGCATTGTCATAATTAAGACTGGGCCAGCGGATGCGAGTGGCCTAGCTGCAGAGATCTGCTTATTAACAATGCCAGATAAACATCGGACAAGTTTATTAATCTAATTAAGCGCCTACATCAGAGAGGCGACTGCCTACGAAATTGGAATTGGCATTATAGCTGCCGAGGATGGCAGCACTTAATTAGTTAGGCGCAAAGACAATAAAGTTCAAGTAGAGGGAGTGAGAGAGGGAGTAGAAATAGTTAGCCAGGAGAAAGTCGAAGACGGAATGCTCTAGGGGCTTGGAGACGGACAGATAGATAAGCTAAATTAGTCAGCAGCCAAGGGAAATATTATATATTATAATAAAATATATATAAAAATATAAATAATAATATATAAATAGAAAATGATTATTGATTATCTCTGAATAACAAAGGAATATTTAAAAAAAAAATTATTATTTTTTCAAATGCATTTTATTTACGCTTAGACTCTATAGCGATTTCAAAATGAATAATTTTATTAAAAAGTCAATCTAGAGAACTTCTTTGCCTCAGATCTATGTAAAATTTTCAAAATTTCGCAAATTTCAGAGACAGTCAGCCTAATATGCTCAGCTCAAGAAAAAGTTAAAAGAAATTGAAATTGAGTAAGCGGAAATGACAGTTAATTGATAGAAGCCCCTCCGCCCCACACCCAGTCAGCAGCTTAGACAGCTCCATTACGCATCCAATGCTGATTTGCATATGACAGCTATATCAATAACTCTCTGCTCCATATCAATATCTCTCTCCATATACACAGTCATATATTCTTTCGGAGCTTGACACATTTGCGTTGTCGGGGCCATCCATCAAGTGGTTCGCACGGTATCATTAACAAGCTTTATTGACAACGGATATATGGCTATGTGGCGCTTGAGAAGTCAGTTTCCCAGCCGCACACATCCTTGAGCATCCTTGTGCCATATCCTTCACATAACGGGCATCACCCCCATCGGTAAATCACGTTAATAAGCCGGTAATGAATATTGGGGTACTGCCAACTCGCCCGCTTCTCGCATGTTTGGCACACATTCGCGCTGCGAAAAGTCTCTGTTCCTGCCTCTTCCCCCTCTCCCCACCTCCAGCTCCCTCTCCCTCTGTTACTCTGACCCTGTTCTGTGTGGCACTCCATGCGAACCGGAAGGAAACATTTGCCCCTTGTCTGACAGCGCTAAGCATTTGGCTGTGAGGGTCGTTTGCGTGTTGCGTGCGGGGGCGTCGCTACCCTTGCGAAAAAATCTGAAAAAAAAAACGAAGGAGGAAGAGTTCTTTAGAGAAACTTAGTTCACAGTTATCCTGTAAATAGTAAGCCAGAAATATATAGATAGTCCAAGTGCGCATATAACTCCTTTACAAGTAAACCTTATACTAAAGACTAATTTTCATAATATGACCTCTGGAAAAGCCTCAAGTAACTCGGCTAATATGAAAGCAGTCCTCTTCAATTTTTATAAGCAGCTACGTCTGAGTAACAACTGTCTACTTACCAAATTTCAAGAACCTACCTCCTATAGTACCCCAGTTCACTGGGTCAGTCTGAAGGAACTAAGCTAATCTAAGAGCTACCCTACAAAAATTTGGTATGCAACATTACTGTAACTCCCCAAGCACTTGCCACATACTTCAAATCTTAAAAGACTGCCATTTCTCACTGTGTCTTACAAACCCACAACTTTAGCATGCACCTTGCCGCGCCGTTTCAACGGTATAAAAAGCTCCGAGCATATTTCACTTTACCAGTTGTTTAATAAGGCATGCGAAAACATTTTTGCTCGACATTTGTCCATTTGAAAGCAGCTCCCAAATCAGCCAGGCATAGTTGATGGGGTCTCGCCTTTAGCTTTATCATCATTTGTATCCATTATGAGGCGCTGGTTTTGGTTTAGGTGTTCATCAACATCATCAGCAACAAACATCATCATCAGCTGGCCAAATATGTCTAGTGCCCGCTGCTTCATTTGTCAAAGTTACGCGCGCAACAAATCTAAAGACTTGCAACGCTTTTCCAAATGTTTTCGACGCTCGCATGCCACAATTGCTGGAGAGACAGGGAGAGGGGAGCAGGGCAGCGGGGAGAATGGCTACTGCATGCCGGGCGAAGGCCAACACTTAACTTTAATAGAGTAGCTCAAGGGGAGGCGGGTGTGCCCGGCTGCAACAAGGAGTAGCTGCTAATGCGTCGCCAAACAGCCAAAGAGACGTCAAAACACGCAGGTGAGACAGCAACTGCAGTTGCCCCACTTGGCTGTCGGTCCGCCAGGCAGCCACGCAGACTTTCAAACGCCGCACAGTGGCACGAAATTTATTTGATTTACTGCAAACTTAATCCCAACTTTGCGGTTCCTTTAAAAGTATCTCCAAAACGAACATAAAGTATCTTTAGCTCTATTGTAAAGGATTCCATTAGCAGTACAGATAAATATAGATATGCATTGCGATTATCTTTCAATCCTTATCTATAATTTTCCATATTATTAACTAGCTTAAATTTGAAAGAATTGTTTAAAATATTTGATTTAAAAATATATATATATATATTTTTTTTTTATTAAAAAAATAATAAGATTTTAATTTGAAAAATATTTTATTTATATATATATATATATTTTTTTTTTTAAATTTAAAAAATTATATAAATTATATCAATATATTAAAATACTTTTTATAAATGTTTTTTTATTTAAAAAATATTTCAAAAATTTTTTTATTTAAAAAGTTTTTTTTTTTCTCAATTAAAATACATTTTTAAAAAATATATATTTTTTAATTTAAATTTTTTTATACATATATATTTTTAATTTAAAAAATATTTTTTATATATTTAAATCATTTTAATTTTTATATTGCCATTTACATTTAAAATTGTTAATAATAAGTTAGATCCTAAAAAGTTAGCTATTTTGACCACAATCAAATGGACTTCGAGCCACGGTAAGTGCACGCATCAACTGACTGTAAAAACCCGTCAAATGCCGCGAATACCAAAAGATAAATCGACGCGAATCGATGCGTGATACTCGGGAGGTGGCTTTTGATTTAGATCCAATGGCTCTCGACATATTGGTGACGATTTGTGAGCTGAAAAGAAAAGGCAAAAAAATGTATAAAAAATAAAAAACAATTCGCGGAAACTCGGAGAGGCAGCGCGCCTGGCGGTCTGCGCGATGAAAACGATCAATGGAGCTGCAGTTGGAGCTCAGTTGGAGTTGTAGCTGAAGCTGTTCCCTGGCTGGCTTTCAGTCGGAGCTGCTGCTGCTGCTGCTGCTGTCGGAGATTGGTTTTTCAAGTTTTCCAGCAGTCGAACGCGTCGGCATGCCGGGCATGGCGCTAATTAACTACTGCCGGTGTTTAGTTGAACCAATTGCTGATAATAAACATTTTTATTGATTTGTGATGATTGCCGACGTCGGCGAACGGCCAGCAATTGTCACCAGTGCACAGGTGCACAGAAAGTGACATCTACAGCTCTGCCCGCTCCCTGCTCTCTGCCCTCCGCTCGCCTCTTGGGCAATTTATTAAATGCAATTTATTTGCAATTGCTTCCGAGAAGCAGGAGGTGCTCCTAAGCCTGTCCTGGATTAGCCGCTGCCAGCTCACAGAGCCCATTGCCAGTGCATTCTAGGAAGCAGCCCCAGCCCCAGCCCCAGCCCCAGCCCCAGCCTCAGCTTCTTATCTTCTCTTTCCTCTTTTTCGCCAGGCATAATTGCCACCGGTCTTGCAGATAGGCATCACCCAGCGCCAATTTGTTGTGTCGCCTCAACAAGAGAAATAAAAACTATATATGTATATATCTTTTATATATATATCATGTGTATGAAGCAGACAAATACACAAAAACGAGTTACCCTCGCGCGCACCTTTTTTATGGTCGTTACGTGTCGCGGTCGCCGAAAACCACCAGAAATTAAAAGCGAGCAAGCCGCAAGCTGTGCGCGACTGATAGATACCCTAGAAAATGATAAGTGAGCAATATTAGCTCACATATGAATCCAAAGATAGCTAATTTTATATGCTTTAAAATGCTTGATTGACTAGCAGTTACCCCTTAAATTGATAGTAAGCCTAATACTAATACTAATGTATTAAAAAATGGAATATTAATTAGAAATACATTCAAGTCAACCTTGCTCGACTAATGTATACCCTGACTGACTTGTTTCTCAAAACAGATATATGAAACTAAAAGGTATTTAAGCTAGTTTTAGCACAAATATACCCTTTACTTATAGCCAGACTTATATGGCAGCTTATAATATCGACAGGAGTCTATATACCAACTTTCATATCTATAGCTTTCATAAGTTCAGAGTTCAATGGGTCTAGTTGGCTTGTAAAGGCAGTACCATAAGTTACATGGCCTCTATGCTGTTGAAGTTATAAGATAATTTCAGTATGAGTATGTAAGCTTACACAGCTCAAATTTCAGAGCTCTAGCTCTTATAGTGCCTGAGATCCATGAGTCGGCTTCAAACTAACCCATTCCACTCAGTCACTCTAAAAGCTAGCCCTATGCTAATTGCAAATAGATATCAGAAATGAACGATATTTTTCTCACCTTTAAACGGTGCATGATACCCACACCTTCTGCGTTGCCAGGGTATTGAAAAAGCCTCACAAAATATTCGCCATAAAATTGTTGGAGACGCATGTCGTCAGCTTCCATAAAAAATCTTATCAGATTTACAGGCGAAACTTCTAAGTAAACCCATAAAAGAAATTACGCGAGGTTTTCGTATTTTGGTTTCAACTTCAGTGTTTTTAGTTTTTTATTTCATTTACTCTAGATATTTTGTAGTGTCTCGTGTTGGATTCCTTGTTTATATGCTACACATTAAAAATGCTTGGTGCTTATGTAAGACATAGATCATAATTGTAGTTACCATGCGTTGATTATTCAAATGTCGTATGCTATACGCTATATGTTTAATGGGTATACATAAATACGGAAGGTAGCGCATGGCGCCTTAAACTATATAAATTATTACATTTTTTGGGTAGCTTTATTACGATAATACAAACTAGTTATAGAATAGAAAAATTCATTGTGTTTACCTTTTGAAAACTATCACACATTAATCAAAACTACTCTATGCATATGTTTAATTATGGTATTACTTAGCTAGGCATTGTGTTTTATTTTCTTTATAATTATCATGATTTTCCATATATATATTTAATAGATCCTTAATACTAGGCTGTTCCTGTGACATAAACAATAAACTGGGGCAAGATTTTAGTTTTAAAATATAAGAATATAATTATAAGCACAAAATATATAAAGATATTTATTTATAATTATAATAAAATATTTAAATAAATATTTTTCTAGAAAATTTTATGTTTACAAAAAAGAAAAAAATATATGTAAATATATATATATATTAAATAATATATTTTTTTTAAAAAACAACAAATATATACTTCTAAAAATATTTAAAATTTACAGAGCAATTTTAAAATATTTTTTTATTTAAATAACTTCTTTAAATACTTTTGAAAATTAGGGGAAATTTTTTTTATAAATTTAAAAATATTAAAAAAAAAAAAATTAATTTCTTTAAAAATTAATTTTTTTGTTTTAAATTTTTTTTTGCAAATAATTTGATATATTTGATTAAATATTTTTTGAGTCTTTGATATTTTGAAAAGATTTTTTGCTTAGGTTTTAAAGAAAAATTCTAAAAAAATATTTTAAAAATTTAGACAAAAAAACTTTTGCTATAGAAAATCAGGAAAATATTTTAGGAAATTATGCACATAGAGCTGAACAGTCTTATATATAAATACATATATCATCCATGTAGAGAGCTGCATGGAACTTGCTTTTAAGCGGGAATACCATTGATATCGAACATTATCTTTTCAGCTAGACGTAACTACAACACATGTCCTTGACCTCAAGGACGCTAGAGTTTTAAAATGCCTTTAGATAGTTTAGTGTTTGGTTTTAGTTTAGTTTAGCTTTAGTATTTAGGTTTAGTATAGTTAATAATACTTAGGCGCTGCTGCTGGAACGCTCGGTGCTGAGCAGCTCGCCCGTGCGCAGCGTCTCCTGCGGCACTTGCTCCACTTCGATGTACTCCTCCTCCTCCGGCTGCACGGGCAGCTCGGCGGCGCTGGGCGAATTGGCCGGCTCCGACTCGTAGAGCTCCTGCTTGACGTGGCTGGGACTGAGCGTCAGGGGAGAGCTGGCCGCCGAGCTGTGCGCCTCCTGCTTGGGACGTGCCGCCGGCTGCTGCGGGCGCAGCTCGTGCGCTCGCTGATGGTGCTCCAGCTCGGCGCGGAAGTAGAACTTCTCCGGGCACAAATTGCAGTCGTACGGACGCGTGCCGTGCTCCGCCATGTGGGTGAGCAGGCCCCCAGGCGCCGTGAAGACGGCCGAGCAGATGTAGCAGTTGTAGCCGCGCTGCTCGGTGCCGGCGAAGGTGTGCTCGACGAGGTGCTCCTGCAGCTTCTGGGCGTGGGGCAAGATCATCTTGCACAGGTTGCAACGATGCTCCAGGTAGGCCGCAGCTGCGGCCGCTGGAGCGGCTATGGCCGCCGGCTGCAATGGCTCCTTGCGCTTGCCATTCAGATTGTGCTTGCGGCAGCACTTCTCGCACAGCTTGGCGGTGTCTCCGGCGCCGGGCAGCGGCTCCAGGCACAGGGCGCAGACGGGCTCCTGCAGGCTGTTGCAGCCGGGCGACTTCGTGTGGAATTTGGCGTGCAGGCTCAGCTCGAACTCCGAGTGGAGCGTCTGGCGGCAGCAGATGCAGGCCATGGGCAGGTTGCCGTCGTTGCCATGCTCGCCCAGGTGGGCCCGGAAGGCGGCCACGTGCTCCAGCTGCTGGCCGCAGTGGGCGCACTTGCCGGACTGCCCCACCTTGGAGTGCTGCAGCTTGTGCTCGGCGAGGATGGCCGGCGAGGGGAAGATCTCGTCGCAGATGAGGCACTTGTGCTTCCCGCTCGAGTTGTGGCAGCTCTTCATGTGCTGCTCCAGCTCGGCGCGGCTCTTGTAGTTGCCGGAGCAGTAGGCGCACCGCAGGCTGACGCCCGTCTTCAGATTGTGGGCGAGCTTCCGATGGGAGTGCAGCTCGGCCTCGCTGCGCAGATCCTGGCGCTCGCACATGCCGCAGCTGAAGCTGTTGCTGCTGCTGCTGCCCGAGGACTGCACGGCCTGCGGCGTGGGCAGCTCAGCGGCGCTGCCGGCATTCGCCGGGGAGCTGGCCTTCGCGGCGTACATCTCCATCAGATAGCGCTGGCTCAGCCCGTACATCAGCGCCGGGTGCGGACTCTGCTTGGTGTCCACCTGCAGCGGGCTGTTGTAGAACTTGCTCGGCGGATTGCTGCCCCCAAACAGACCCTTGAAGGCGACGTTGTAGTCTATGTGCAGGTTGCTGTTGTTGTTGTTGTTGTTGTTGTTGGCGCTGTTCGCGGCGGCAGCGGCTGCAGCAGCCGCAGCGAGAGGCGGCAGCAGGGCGTTCACGTAGAGGCTGCCCATGTTGCCGGCCACGGGCGACTCCTTGTCCTTGACGCCGCCATGCTGGCTCTGCATGTGCCTGTCCAGCAGGAACTCCACATGGAACGTCTCCGGGCAGCTGGGGCAGCGGAACTGTCGCGCATGCGCCGCCAGGTGGAAGTGCATCTCCAGCTCCGAGGAGCAGACGGCGCGGCAGAACATGCACTGCAGCGGATTGGCCGGAGCTGGCGGATTGCCCACGCCCTGGTTGCCCAGCTGGTGGCGCGTCTTGACGTGCACGTGGAAGTCGCCATCGTTGCGGAAGAGCTCCAGGCAGGCGCTGCACCGCAGCAGCTTCGACTCCTGGCTGTGCGCGCAGGCCAGGTGCAGCTGCATCGCCATGCGGTTCTCGCAGAGCTCCGAGCAGAGCGCGCACTTGAGCATGGTCTGGACGTGCTCGGCCAGCAGATGCTGATGCAGCTCCTCGGCCTTGGCGTAGGACTTGCCACAGCTGGCGCTGCAGCAGTTGAACTCGGAGCTGCTGATCAGGAAGTGGGCGACCACGTGGCGCTCGTACTCGCCCTGCTCGGGCAGACTGAGCCCGCAGTGCGGACAGACCAGCTGCATGCCCTCGGCTATGTGGCTCTTCAGATGATTGCGGAAGCTCTCGAAGTCCGGCAGCCCCGCGTTGCACTGGTTGCAGAAGAAGATGCCCGGCGGGGGCGGCGGCGGCTGCGTGGGCGACGCCAGCGGGCGCCGCTTGTTGCTGCTCAGATCCGTGGGCAGCTCCTGCTCGGGCTTCTCCGACGTCGCCAGGTCCGCCTTGAGCTTCGCCTGCGGCGAGCCGAGCCGATGGAAGTGCTCGTAGTAGGAGTTGGGGCTGCTCAGCCGATCCAAGTGCGTCACCCTCATGTGCTGGAACAGCGCCGCGATGTTCACGAACTTCATCGTGCAGTACTCACAGCTCAGCTGGAATCCATTCGTCTGACCATCCGAATCCTTCGGCTGCTGCTGCGCCTGCGCCTGCGCCTGCTGCTCGTGGGTGCTCTGCAGGTGCGCGTTGAGCTGCTCGAGGCTGCTGAACTCCGTTGGCTTGGGGCAGTAGCTGCAGCGCAGCAGCGGCGTGGGCGTGGCCACTGCTGTGGCCGTGGGCGTGGCCGTCAGCTGGCCACGCGCCCGCTTGGGGAACTCCAGGCGGCTGGGGCTGCTGTCGGAGGCCAGCGCCAGGGCGTAGCGCCGCTTGTGCAGGCTGCCGTTGCTCGAGATCGAGGCGGAGCCCGTGGAGCGTGGACTGTAGTTGAGCGCGTTGGGATTGCCGCCAGCTGCCAGGATGGCGGCGTTCTTCTTGTGCTTCTGCATGTGGGAGGTCAGCGCGGCGGCCGTGTTGTAGCCGCGATTGCACATGCTGCACTGGAAGGGCTTCTGGATGTCGTGCGTCTTCATGTGGATCTTCAAATGGTCGCTGCGGGGGCGGGAAGGAACGAGAGAACGAAGCGAGAGAGGGTTAGATGTGGGTAGGGCAATAGCAATTAATATTGAGCACAGACTCAAGTCCACAGAGTCTGGGCTTTATCATCTAAGGGAAATTGGCTATGAATGGGCTCTTTATCTGCGGGCTGTAAGCAGATCTGAATCTGTGTTGAGGATGTTGGATGAGAGTCAGGCCATAATAGGGGCAATAGACTACAATATGCATATCTGGCTAATCGAAGCCGTCTTTAGGCAGTTCGATATTGCCAAAACCTAATAGGGAACAGCTATACTATTTATCTATTTGTATACTTAAGGATTTCCTTTGGGCCACCGCCTAAACTTTAAGTCTTACGCTTCTTCTCCTCCTTCTTCCTCTTCTCTTTTTCTACTTCTCTTCTGCTTCTTTTTCTCTTCTTCTTTTTCTCTTCTTCTTCTATTCTTCTTCTCTTCTTCTTCTCTTCTTCTTCTCTTCTTCTTCTCTTCTTTTTCTTCTACTCTTCATCTTCTATTTTTCTGCTCTTCTTCCTCTTCCTCTTCATCATCTTCTCTTTTCTACTTCTCTTCTAGTTTTGTTTCTCATCTTCTTCTCTTCCGTTTCTTATACTCTTTATCTTCTATTTTCATTCTCTTCTTCGTCTCTTCATCTTTTTCTTCTTCTTATTTTATTCTTATCTTCTTCTTCCTCTCTTCTTATTTTCCTCGTCATCCTCTTATTGTCTTCTTCTTCGTCTTCTTCTTCTTCTCATCTTCTCCTTCTCTTCTTCTTCTTCTTCTTCCTCTTTTCCTGTTTTCTTCTTCATCTTCTTATTGTCTTGTTCTTCTCTTCTTTCGCTTCTTCTCCTCCTCTTTTTCTTTTTATATCTTATCTTATATCTTATACTTATCTTCTACTTCTTTTACTCATCTTCTTTTTCTCTTCTTCTTTTTCTTCTACTCTTTATCTTCTATTTTTTGTTCTCTTCTCCTTCTTTTCCTCTTCTCTTCTTCTTCTCTTCGTCTTCATCTTCTTTCATTCTTTTAAACTTCTCTTCTTCTTCCTCTCTTTCTATTTTCCACTTCATCTTCTTATTGTCTTGTTCCTCTCTTCTCCTTCTATTCTTCTTCCTCTTCTTCTTCTGCTCTTCTACGTGTCTTCTTCTCTTCTTCTTCCTCTTCTTCTTCCTCTTCTTCTTCCTCTTCTTCTCCTTCTTCTGCTCTTCTTCTGCTCTTATTTTTCTTCTGCTCTTCGTCTTCTGTTTTTCTTTTATTCTTCTTCTCTTCTTCCTCCTCTTCTTCATTTTCTTCTTATATTCTTCTCTTCTTCTTTTATTCTTGTCTTCTTATTCTCTCTTCTTCTTCTTCTACTTTTTCTTTTAATACTCTTCTTCTTCTCTTCCTAGATTCCTAGATTCCAACTTTCACTGTGGAATAGATGCATCTATATATATATCTTTATATCTTTATATCTTTATATCTTTATATCTTTATATCTTTATATCTTTATATCTTTATATCTTTATATCTTTATATCTTTATATCTTTATATCTTTATATCTTTATATCTTTATATCTTTATATCTTTATCTCCCTGCTGATCTTATCTTCCTCACATGCTCAGTTTCTTATACCTGCCCCAAAGTCTCTGCAGCTTTCTGCGCCTCCTTCATCTCCACCTCGCCTCCACACTTACCTTCTGGAGAAAGCAGCCTCGCAGTGCGGACACTTGTAGTTCCTCTCATTGGTATGCAGCTTCTTGTGGCGATCCCGCGAGCGCTTGTGCTTGAAGAGCTTCGCGCAGTACTCGCACTTGAAAGGCAAGTGCTCGGCGTGGCTCTGCAAAGGGAGTGAGAAAGAGAGGGCAATAGTTAGACAGAGTCAGCTAGACAGCTAGGTTTAGTGAGAGCTGAGAGTTGGGCAAGTGCTAGTTGCTCGGCTTAGCCCCAGCCGAGGCTCGTCTCTGACTAAGCTATTTGAAATTCTTAGAAGTTGTCGAGCTGTTGTCGACTCGCCTGATTCCTGTCTTGAATTTATTGCTGCAGTTGGCTAAACATTCAAACTGATTCAGAATCTGCATAGCAGTCAGTAGAGGGGAGAGGGCATGGACATGGGCGGGGCAGGGGCAGGGGGCGCGGTGCGTAGGTGTTTCGCTTGTGGCTTGTGGACAAAAATTCATCTAAATGCGCAACGCAAAACGCCACAAAACGCTGGGGCGGGGCAGCTGGGGGCTAGGGGGCACACACCCGCAACCGGTTTACTTTTTGGGTTCTTTGGCGGTCGGCGCATTCGCTTTGAAGTACAGTGAGCAAAAAATTAGCCCATTTGTATGCAAGCCCCCCAGCTGAAGTTTGGCTTATTGCACAATATGAGCGTCGCGTTAACCTGTGCGCGAAGTGTCGGCCCGGCTGGGATTCTCGTGTCGGTTATGGTTTTTTAAACTGTCGCGCCAATCATCCCCACATCATCAGCATATTGCCCATATCTGTGCCCCGCCTAGGATCAAAGGCGAGCGCAGTATGTTTGCGCCGCGATAACCCATCTGCAGTAGTCCTAAACACAGTTGCAATTGGGTTAACAACTTGTTAGCCGCTGATGTCATGGGCGGCCTTCCCGCCTACCCCCCCCCAGCGAGACGCACACATCAGCATGATGAGACATGCCTTCAAGTGGGTGAACATCGCGAGTTACGTGTTTGGGTTTTGTTTGAAATGCTACCGAAAACGTATTGCCTTCCCCCTCCCTCTCCCTCTCTGTAGGCACTTTGCCGTCCTCTAAGAATGCTCCGCTTTATATGTATAAAGCCCGCTAGATATGCATCTCGTAGAGAGGAATTCTTTTTCGCTTTTCGGCCAGCGAAACTTTCGCAGGCAATGAACATTTCTGCACGCAGCCGATCGCACGGATAAGCGCGGCGGCAGCTTGGAGATTAATGTAAATCATTTTTATAGGCGAGATCTGGGCATGATAAATGCCTCTCTATATATAGATACAAGTGGACTATAAATAGCTATTGGAAGCTAATCGAAGTCTAGGAATATCAATCTGACTGGATATAGCTAACTATTGAGTTTACCTATATCAAATGAGAGTTGGTGCTGTGAGATTTTAATCTCTTGTTGCTTAGACTGAATAGCGCTTGATCTTCTTCAACTTAAACTTTGTTACTTTGACTGACTAGATCCTTCTTCAACTTCATGAACTACCTTTGAACGCTGACTCGAGCCTTAGCTTCTTCAACTTCATGAACTTCCTTTGAACTCCTTGACTCTACAGCCAAAGTTTTGGCTGGCTGTAAAACCCATAGCGGGCCTACTCTTCCCATAACCTTTTCTAACTTTGTCAAATTTGTATACAGCGCATAAAAGCTAACTCTGAATGCCATCAATAAACACTTCAAGCGATCCTTTGCCTATCCACAAGTTTCCTTGCTACAGCTTTCATTACACATTTCTTAGGCGAAGTCTATATGCCTACCTATATATAAGTCTATAAGTCTATATGTCTACCTATGCCTACCTAACTTAAACCAAAATTCATATGAAAAGTCTTAAGATTTTTAATAAATCTTAAATTAAATTGGATAGTTATCCAACCCATGCTCAAATCAACTTTAGCTGTATCTAAATTAAGTTTTGCTTTGCCTAGAATAAACTCCTCGACTACTTTGGGCGTAGAGCACCAAAGGCAAGACTATTGGCATGTGATATATCGTGGCCTGCACCTTATGAATATTTTTAAGCATTTATTAATTATTTTTTTAATTTTTTGTATTTATTATCGTTTGAAATAAATGTGCATTTTTTGTTCTTTTTTAAATTTTTATAAACATTTGATCTGATATTCCGCTCACTCTCTTCATCTAAGGCTTAGATTCTCAAGTTTTTCATGAATTTGCCTTAATTTCCTCTGCTTTCATTTGCTTTATCTTAACTATCTATATCTGGTTAGAGATCTCTGCTTTACCTGATCTTTAGCTTCGCTCTGAAGATCATTATTTAAATTATTATTATTATTATTATTATTAATATTATTATTATAATTATTATTATTATTATTATTATTATTATTATTATTATTATTATTATTATTATTATTATTATTATTATTATTAGTATTATTATTATTATTATTATTATTATTATTATTATTATTATTATTATTATTAATATTATTATTATTAGTATTATTATTATTATTATCAATATTATTATTATTAATATTAATATAATTATTATTATTACTATTACTATTATTATTATTATTATTATTATTATTATTATTATTATTATTATTTATTATTATTATTAGTATTATTATTATTATTATTATTATTATTATTATTATTATTATTATTATTATTATTATTATTATTATTATTATTATTATTATTTATTTATTACTATCTGCCAAGCTCTTCCAACTCTCGCATTTCATTCTGTCTGCCCAAACTTTTGCTTTTCAGATTTCCTCAATTCGTAACCCAGTTTAAAGTTAGGCAATCGATAGCAATTAACAAGGAACAAGCCCAATCCATCCCCCACATTTGATTAAAGGCTGCCTCAGGCTGCCTCGGGCTGTCTGACTGACACCAAACACATTGTGGTCCCCATTGCCAGCCACCCCAAGCAGACTTGGGGCAGCCGCCCACTCAAGCACTAAGCGCCTTACGTAATGTCAGTGCTGAGTAATTAACCCATTCGCGGGGGCCTGTCACCCTGAGGAGGAGCTGGGAACACTCACCTGGACGTGATGCTTCAAGTAGCCGAGGCGCGGAAATGATTTATCACAGAACTGACACTGATAGGAGCCGTCGCCGCGACTTTTAATCCCCTCCCCTGTCAACTTATCAAACTTGGCGGCTGTGCCATGTCCTTGTCCTTGTCCTGCAGCCAGCTTTGCATCCTTATTGATTTTGCGCAGTTTGTTCGCTATTTTCAGCGCCTGCTGGTGATGATAGTGATGATGGTGGTGATGGTGCAAGTGTGCCGGTCGCTTCGGCTTGCTCAGCTCCTGCTCCAGCTCCGTTTGCTGCGCCCCATCGCCATTCGCCTTGGCCTCCTCGCCGGGCTCCTCGCCGGCCTGCGGCTGCTGCTGCTGCTGCGGCTGCGGCTGCTGCAGCTGCGAGTTGGGCGTCAGAGTGCCGTCCGAGATGCTGGGCGAGTAGCTCGACGAAGTGTGCGTGCTGTACATATCTGCAAGGCAGAGGGAACAACAATTTATAGGGTATCAAGTAGCATGTAATTAAGCGCACGACGCGCCGTGTGGGCAGCGGCGACTGCATCCTTATTAGCTCGGCGGCTTTCTCACTGTGACTAAGACAGGAAATCAAAATTGGTTGCCAACACTTAATTCAATTAGCACATGCAGCATGCTCTTGGTGTTGCCTCCACCCCAGGCACTAGTCAACGAGCTGCTCCCTCCCACCCCCAACCACTCGGATCTCCCACTCTCGCTCGACTGTAAATGAGCCGCACGTTTGTTTCATGCAAACTAATTGCGCTCACTGTACTTAAGAGCACTTTAATTACCAGCTCCGACTGCCACTTGACTCCGCCTCGCACACATTAGCATTAGCATCGGGGCAATGAGGGTCACTCCCATAAGTACACTGAGCGCAATCGGAGGGAGGCAGTGCGTGGAGCAATTGTTGAGCTCATTGAAAGTATTTGCTGAGGTTCTCTTGAGTTATATATTTATATATCTATTCTATATATCTCTTATGAGAGTTCAGACTTTAAAATACTACGAATTTCTTATATATATGATGCACACATCATATTTTCTGTTACTCATAGAAATAGTTTTGGGAACTTCCTATTATGAACTGAGTTTTTGCAAGTCTATATCTATATATCTATATATATCTATATATTCTTTACATTCAACTCGAAACTTCTGTTGAATATCACTGAATCAACTGAAAGTTTCCTTTATATCAAAATCTGTTTACTTTCATCTAATAACATTTTTTTTACCGAATTTTGTCTGCAGTAAACTGAAGATCTTGGAAATCTCTTTAAGCTTTCTTTTACTCAAGTTTCTACACTACTTAAGATATATATCTATATATATATAAACAATCTTCTTCTGCAATCAAAACAATCTTTCAATATCTATTTCTATGCAGAAATTGGTGATCTATCATAAGAAATTATATCCATAATATAAATTTTTTTGTACATATATTCTACATTTAAAGAATCTCAGCATTTTAATATATATATATTAAAAAGATCCATTTTATATTATATATTATATGCACAAAAATAAATTTGAATAATTCTTAAAGATCAGCTAAAGAATTCCTCTATATATATCAAGCCTAATATAACATTTTCCACTAAGTAATTTCTATCAGTGTATCTGTTTAGTACTACATATCCTAACGCATCTCTTACCACATTTCTCCCCAATACCACCCAGTAATTTCTCTCAGTGCACAGAACTACTTCTATATGTTTGAACGCATCTATCACCACGCGCCAAGTGTCGTCTCTCTCTTTATTTTTGTTTTTGGTTCGCTTTCCGTTTTGGAAAAACTTTAATTGAAGCTAATTGTCGCCGATGCCTCAGTCCGTCCCTCAGTCTATATGCCTGTCTATGGCATACGTATAGCTATCTAGCTAGCTGTATCTGTTAACTGCGCAGCTCGTGTTTGTTTTGGCTGGCGTCGCTTGAACTCTGATCTGCGGCGCTTCTTGGCGCTCCTCAGGCAACGGCTTTGGCCCCTTAATGAGGAAACATGAAAATAATGCATCAATTTAATTAATACAGGCGTCAATTGAGCATTATCCGCGCCTCTGCTGACAGTCAACAGTTGCTGGAGTTACTTGGGTCAAAGAAAGTTGAGAAGAGATTTCAAGAATCTTAAGATTTGATGGGGGCAGATGTCAGAAAGGGTTCGAAGTGATTGCAGCTAAACAGGGGAGAGTTGTGAAAGGCAGTTGGCATGGGAATTGAAAAGATTTGGGAGTATAGATGGGAGTTGCTGAGTAGAAGATAGAATGAGAAGTTTGTGCTTAAAAAGTGGATAAAATTCATGTAAAATCATTGAAATATTGAAAAAATGTTTGATTGATCTTGGAATATATAAATATATTTGATATATAAATCATTTATTTATATGTTTTATCGGTATATATCTTAACAAACTTGCCTCAATCATTCTAAGAATTTGTTTAATATTTCTAAAGATAATAAAGATATATCCTCTCGTACATCTGTTTAGTTCATATAGTAGAACTATTTAATTATAGAAATTATATATATATATATGAAAACTCATATAGTTATATAAGGAATTTTGTTTATAGGTAAGTTAGTTACTTTTTGTAAGGTTCCGCTGTTATATATATACCTTTTAGATATCAGGTATATAGACATAACAGAAACAGTGAAAAATCAGTAAACATTAGTATAAATTTCAAATAATATTTAAAATTTTTTAAAATTTTATTTTAAAAACCTTTTCAAATTTCATATATATTTTGATTCATGCTGCTTGAAATTCTCATAGTTAATTGACCTATATTTACACTGCTCGAAAAATAAATTTTATAATATACATAAATTATATAAAACTCATTAAATCTCCCTAAAAACATTCTAATTTCAATCAAAATACACAAACTCTTCATATAAACCTTCCAAATACTAAGCACCCACTAAAGACTTTTCCCATTCTTCAAATTCTTAGCCTCTCCCTCTCTCCCTCTCTCCCTCTCTCTCTCTCTAACATTCACAGTAATTACCGTTATTAGTTATCTCCTTGGTCGCTTGAATCTTTTCAATTAAATTCTCTAAGCGCGAACTGGGACCGCGATACAACATCTTTAAAGCCATCATGGCATTGTCAGCAATCAGTCAATCAATTGATCAATCAATCGAATTGACTTAAGAAAACACAATTTGCACTAAAACATTTGTCACTGAGAACTTTGCTGCTGCTTCATAGGAATGCGAGGAATGCTTCGCGCTTGCTTTAAATTAAAAATTTCGTTATTCAATTAACGCGCGACACCAAAGGATCGCAGTTGTTGTTGTTGTTGCCGATGTTGGCGCGACAATGAGGACGTCCAAATGCCGCGAGCACCAAAATGTGACTAAATCAGAGCCAAGAGCCAAGCGCCGTAGGAAACCCGAAGCAGTAAACGCCGTCGCTGTCGACGCCGTCGTCGTCGCAGCAGCCAAAAGCAACGGGCGTCAACGCCTATCCAACCAACAGCAGCAGCAACAACAACAAGAACAGCAATAAATGCGAGCACTTGGCGAACCAGTTGGTTGCCCAGCGCATGCGTGTCTGTGTGTGTGTGTGTCGGTGTGCGTCGGCTTGCATGTGTTGGTGCGTGTGAGGCCTGCCTTTAGGGATTCTCGCACCAAGCGCGCGGCGTCGGCGTCGCTGCTGCGCTGCCAGCAAATGAGAAGCAACAAAGCAAAGCATTAAATGGCGCCCCATACACGAGCACACACACGAACACACTCGCACGAACTCACGCTAACGGAATCCGAAACGCAGCCATGCGTGAGCGAGCGAGCGCAACCAAACACACAGAGAGAGAGCAAGAGCGTCGCATGCACATGTGTGTGGCTGTGTGTGTGCGCTGCCTATGTACAGCCAGTCAAAAGGCGGAGCATGGGAGCCCCTATGGTGCGACTGTCACATTGGGCGTTCATTTAGCTTATGGGCGCGGGAGTGAGGGAGAGCGCGAGTGAGTACTTTGTTAATTTGCTGTGGAAGGGGAGGCAGCTGTACTTTTTTATGTACATATATATATATTTCTTATTTATGTGAAAGACGAGCGAAGTTGAGGCCGCAAAGAAATATGCAAATTAGGCAAAATGTCAGGTGTTGAAGCTTTTGGAAAGTTTCTTTTTTTTTTTGTCTTTTAACTGCTTTTGTTGCTCGTGCTTCTTCTTCTTACTGCTGGTTTCTATTTGCGTTTGGGTTGGTCGACGCTGTCAGCAGTTAAAATAAAAAGGTTTCTAATTTACCTGAAAGCGTAGATACTTTGTATAGTTTGTTGAAGGGAATTTGCTAAATGTGTGCTGATTAAAGTATTAAATAATTTATAGTATATTGTTTATTATTATATTATATTGTGATATATAATATTGTTTATATACTTTTGAGAACTTATCCTAGAGAGTTTTAGTTGATTTTAGATTATTATTTTTGAATAGTATATTTATCATTTTATTATGTCAATTAAAATTGTGCTCTTATACAATAATTAATCTTAAATAATTTTATTTATACTAGATTCTGTATTTATATATAATTTAGAGATCAGCTTTTTATCATTGTCATTATCTAGCCATAGATACATATAACCTCTGCTTATATTGTATAGTAAAGTATAAAAAGTTATAAATAATAAGAATTTTTAATAATATTTCTATATAGATCTATAGATCTAAGCACTTATAGAAAGAGCATATGCTGCAGCTCTGCCAATCAAAACAGAGAGGAAATAAGGAACGGAAAGTTAAGAATAGTTTAACTTGGTATTAGCTAAAGATTAATTTATCTTTCTTTTATTAGAGAGACTCACAGATATCAGGGGAATTCTAGTTTCAATGCTCTTATAGCTGAATAGCTGTTATAGAGAAACCAGTTCTATTCCTAAATATTTATTAAATTAATTCTGTTTCATTGAAAATTGTGGAAAAAATTTAAATAATTTTACTAAAGAATTTATACTAATATAAAGCATTTTAAAAGACTTCTAAGTTATATTTAAACAGAATTAATTGAAAATTGAAAAAGCTTTCAGCAATATAATTTATGCTTTGCATAATTTATCTGCAGTTTGTATTAGGTCATAAATTTCCATTGTTGCCAAAGTTGTTTTATCATTGATGCCGCTCTCCCTCTTGCTCTCTCTATCTCTCCCTCCCCCAGTTGCCCGTTTATTAATATTTATAAACTACATCCATTTGCATATGAAATAAACGCATTACGAATGCCGTCAATAAAACGCCAACAAAAAAATTGACACAAAATGATGAGTGGAATAAGAGAAAAAAGGGAAAACACGAGAAAAAATCTGTTGAAAAGGCCAAAAACGGCAGCGAACACGTTTAAGCCATTAGCGCTAAAAGTCGGCAAATGTCGCCCGTCAATATGGCAAAAATTGTGGCCAACAAGGACGACGAGCCAGCGCCACCACAGGCTGCACTCAGTGGCAGTCAGAGCCAACATGCTGCATGCCACTAAAAGCCAAATTAATTATGCATGCAACAGCAACAGTGGCAGCGGCAGCAACAAAGCCCCAAAAAGTGCAGTAGCAGCAGAAATGATTTTTTTCTGCCGCTGCTGCTGCTGTCAGCAGCACTCAACAGCACGCCCACACCCACACCGCCCCCCACTGCCGCTCACTTACACAAAAAACTATTAAAGCAATTAAAAAATCACTTTACACATTAGCAGCTTCTGTTGCTGTTGTCGTTGTAGTTGTGCTCGTTTTTTCTCTCACAAGCTGCGCTGCTCGCTGGCCATTGGTCGCTGGCCAGCCAATGGCATGCGTTCGTTGCGCTGCCAACGCATGCGTCGCAGTTGTGAGCGCGATAGCTATAGCTATATGTGCTCTGCTCTCCCTCTCTCTCGCTTATTTACTCTGCAGCCGTTGGGCAACTCTCTTCCTATCGCTGTCTGCTGTTGTTCTTTTTTCGCTCGTGCACAGCAGTTATTGACAGCGCTGTCGATTGCGGGATTTGCTTATGTTTAATTACAGCGAAAGCTGCGCTAATTGTGCGGTTATGTGTTGAGCTGAGTTGTTGTTGTTGCTGTTATTTATGCTGTTATGTTTGCGTTTGCGCGAGTTTGTTGTTTAAGTCTTTGGTTTGAGTTTGGAAGTTGATTGAAATTGCTCTCTATGATTTTATAATTATAATACAATTTTTTTATAGTGTAGTAAAACTATTCTAGATGTGCTTTAATCATTTTGAGATTGTAAACATAGAAAATATTTTTTAATTGGAAAAATTTTAAAAATTCAATTTTAATGTTTAAAAATAAATATAAAATTTTAAGCATCTTTAAATTATTTTTCAAAACAATAGTATCCAATCTATACAATCCAATCTTTATCTGCAATACTTTACTATCAAAATATCCTTTAAGAAATGACAAAATGAATTCTTAACCTTTAACCTTTATCTTCTCTCAACCAAATGTTAATTCAAAATGTCAAATGACCAAAAACCAGAAACCAAAAATGTCCACGAACTAAGCCAACTTCGAACCTGATTAAATAATAGATAAACAGCCCATCAATCCGATACAAATTGAAAACTCAATTCAAAAAAGCAATTAAGGTTAATTTAGCGTGCTTAATTTTTAATGTTTGAGCGCTGGAAAAATCTTGTCAAATTTGAAAAACAAGAAAACAAATTTCTTGCCCCCAGTCGAACGCCCAAGTTTTGCGCTCTAATCACGAAATTTGTCAAGCTAATTGCTTGAGCCACGGCGAATCTTGTTGCTAAGCGTTTTCCAGTGTAGAAAACACATTTGGTTAGCGCCCGTTCGGAAAATGCTCAAATGTTCAGCGGAAAAACGTAAAAGTTTTTAGCATTTGAGTTGGGATTTTTGGCTCTTTGGCTGTTGCCTTTTTGTCTCTGTGTTAATTACGTTTGACTGACAGGTTTGTCACATCAGCTGGCGGGGAGGAGCAGCAGCAGAAGCAGGCACATCGCAGGACGACGACCACCACGAGCCCAAAGTCGAGCCCTGTCGTGTCGCTGGGCGGGGTAGGCTGCTGTGCTTCATGTGGACTTCTGGCATGGTGGGTGAAAGGGTGACCAGATGCCAGGTAAATGCCAAATGCGCCCTGGCCCTGACTGTGCCTTAGTTTCCGCTGCCTCTCTGTATACTCCGTGATTGCTATAGTAGCTGGACAGGCTAAACTTGTTAACTCAATGTTATGAGTCTTTAGAATTGATTATGTAGACTTAAAAGTTTATTTTAATTAATTATTATTATTATTTAATTATTTTAAATTATAATAATATAAAAATTTAATAATAATAAATTATACAAATATATGCATATATATATATATATATATATTTTTTTTTTTGTATTTAAATATTTTATATATTTTTTAAATGTTTCCAGGTTTTTAATAAGATATATTTTGTATACGTTTAATTTTATTTATTATTTTATTATTTATATTTTTTAAATATTTTTATATATCATATCATTTTTTTTTTTTATTTATTTAATTTTTTATTATATATAATTTTTAATGACTTTAATTTCATTTATTTATTTGTTTATTTAATTTTGTATATTTTAAATTATTTATTTAATTATTTTTTAAATGTTTATTATTTGCATTATTATTATTACATTATTTGTTTGTTATTTACACACATTTAGAAACCTCGCATAAGTTTTATTCCCACAGGGTATCTGCTCCGTCGTCCACCTCTCCAGCTTGTATTGCCACATTCTAGCTCTTGATTTCTGTGCATTTTTAATGCGCGGCTAATGTGACGCCAAAAACTTTCGAGTTTGACTTTGACTGAGATTTGTTGGTCAGCGAGAACAGAGAACGGAGAGAAGTGGAGTAGGAGGGGGGTGGGGGGTGAGTGGCGGGTGCAGGGGCACAGTGGCCTTCCACTCATGTGTCAGGCTTTCTGGGCCGCTGACAGGCAAAGGGTTTTTGGTTTTTGGCTTTTTGTTGGCGCCCTCATGCATAATAGATAAATTATAAAAATAAGCACAACACACACACACTCGCACACTCACACTCCCACTCCCACATGTGTTGCGGCTGTGAGTGGGCGTGCGGGGTGCCGCATTAGCCTTAGCTGCCTGTCAGCCATTGTCCTTCAGCGCAAGTGTCCTTTTGTTGCCACGTCAGGTCGCAGCGTATTTTAAATTAGCCACTTCTATTGCCACTCGCTGCTGAAGTCACTCAAATTGTCACTTTGATGTACTGACAGCTCCAAGCCCAAGGTCCACAGCTCGACGCCCGCTGCCCATGCACATAAATTAATGAGTATGTGTGCGTGTTGGCTCACCCTCCTTCCCTGTCTCTCCCACTCTCTCTCTCTCACTCTCCCTCTGTAGATTTGAGGCCTCGACTGCCGCTGCTCGCTCACTTTTAACTGCACAATTAATCAGACGCTTAAGACCACATTTAATTAGAGGCTTTGCTCCTTTTAACTGGATCAAAAAAAAGGACCAAAAAAAAGTGAAAAACCCAAAAAAAGGTTCAATTGTACTTTACTCGTACTTTATGCAAAATATTATATATTTTGGCTGAGTATTTAAATCGAATTAAGTTAAGTGATACTTTGAAATAGCTTTGATTGAACAGATTTATTGCTGGAGTCTAGAGAGAATTTCTTATAAATATGAAAAGTTTCTATGCCATAATCTAAGCTACTTTCAATGGGTCATATATACATATTATATGGAGTTACAGCCTTAGCTTCACAATCTAAAAATCTGATAAATTTCAGTATATTTGCGGTATATAACATATGTATTAAAATATACAAAAAATACTAGGAAATACTTTGAAAAACTCTGCTATAAATTCTACTGTGAATTCTGCTATAAATTGCTATAAATAGCAAGAAGGGAAAGTTAAGATTGTCCAACAGTGCTAATAAATGAGCTTGCGCTAAGCGGGAGTAGCTGACTAGGAGATACATGCTGTTAACATGATGAATGAATATATATATATATATATATATATATATATATATATATATATACATATGAGACGAGTCATCGAGACCAATAATGATGATCACTTAAGAGCTATTATTATACATATTTTTTGTCTACATCCCAAGAATACAGAAATAAAATTGCATCAGCTAGGTTCCATAACCCTAGGTCGAAAGGTGTAATATATGTGACTTAAAAAGTTCTAATCCTTAACTATTTTTCAGTTTTTTGCCATTCTCAAACTCCAAAATTCAAATATTTAAATACTTTTCCATAAATATGCATACTTAAGATCCTACAAAGCAAACCAAACTGCATTTAGCTACCCTAATCACCTGGCTTACTCCTTTCAGAGGCCACTGCAGCGTACAGCCCTCGAGACACGCCTACCCAACCATAGCCCAATTAGCTGGGCGCCAGTTGGAACCCAACTGCGCAGCCTTTCAAAACACTTGAGCAAAAGTCAATTCATAGACGAACCAAAACAATAATTAGAGGCAAGCATCAGATAAAGATATATATATGTCTATATGTATATGTGAGCAGTCATTGGGACGCATAATGATGATCCTTTAAGAGCTATTATTCTCGATGTCAAGTTGCGTAAAGTCGTTGAATGAAAAATGAAGTGAGGAGCTCAATCTGGGCGCGGGCATCAGGTCTGGCTGCAGGCGCTGACACAAATCAATCAAGGGGCAGGTAGAGCCGGTTCAGTGCAGTTCAGCGAGCCAGTTCGGTTCATTGATCGAGCACGGAGTCAATCTTGATCGACTGTCGGCGCTAATGATGATGTGGCTGGCGACGTGTCGGGTGCGTAACGCCGTTTGCGCCTGCCCCTAGCTGACGCCCCGATTGTTGAAAAGGGTTCGTCGACTAAAGGTTTTAGAGTTTGTTTTTCAGCCTGGCTGACTAACCTGGCCGTAATTGACTTTCGCACCTGCCCCGAAACCGCAGCGCAGCCAGAGCTTAGAGCCCCACAGCTGGGCACGTGCTCCGCAGCTCTGCGGTCACGAGTGGGGCAGCTGAGTGCGTCTTGCCACAGACTGTGGCAGCTGTCGCGCCACTGGGCACGCGTGCCATAAAGCCCTGGAATTGAAGCACTCGTAATTGAAATGCAAACAGAAAATCTTGAGCCATCAGATTAACATGTCCGATTGCCACATCCGCTTCTGGGCTTTGTGTGCGGCGATTCCGGTTCCCGATGGCTATCTACGCCTCTCTCTCTGCATCTCTCTCTCTCTCGCGAAACCCCGGAAACTAGAACTCCACGGTCGGGCGTGTCAAGTACCGCTGTTAACGGAACAATCCACTAAAGAAACGGAAAAGGGGTCGACAATTCTTTCGGGTCTTCGCCGCGAAATTGGGTTTACGATGGCGAACGCACGGCCGGCCGCTGCCTGACGTCGATCATAAACATAAAATCATTTTATGGCCCATCATCATTTTGTCGTCGGCCTTTGCGCTCGGCATTTAACTAATAAGCCAACGGCCGCCAAGGTGGGCACAAACTATTGACTGAAGACTTTGCAACTGCATTTGCCATGCACACCGAACTATGGGCATAAAAGCGGGCGATGCCCAGCGGCAAATAAAATTATTTATGGCTGATATTATGCCAACAGCTGGGAATGGGCGAAATGGCCAAATTGGGAAATGCGCTAAGTGAACTAGTTAGCCAGCTAACTGACTGAGAGCAGGCCCAAAGACTTTGCAGTTTCTCGCTTTAGACCTGAGCCAATATGAAGGGCGGGCAGCTGCTGCAAGCTGTGATGGAGCTGACTAGAGACAAGCTAAATAAATTACAAAACTATGCAGCTGGGCTTATGAAAATATTAAAGCAGACTAAGCACTCAGTGCTGGCCAAGATATTTAGGATATCTATATCTAATATATGTATAATATAATAATATAATATAATATATAATGTATGTAGTAATATGTATAAGAAATTATTATTATTAATATTAAGTATATAGTGTAAGTCTCATATTTAAATAAATATTATTTAATAATATTATTATATATATTTATATATATACATAGTAATTTAATTTTATTTAATATATTTAATCATTTTATATTATTATTATATATATTTATTTAGGGAATTTTGAAGAATGATGAATTTTTTTTAGTTTGATAATAATAATTTTAATTAATTTAATATATTTAATAATTTTACACTATTATATATATTTATTATTTATATTGTATCTTTATATACTATATTTAATTATTTTATATTATTATTATATATATTTATTTAGAGAAATGCAACAAACATGGCTTATTAAATTCCCAATAGCAATCGTTAAGAAGTAAGTCTAATGTAAGCTCAATGAATATTTTATATATTTTTAGCATGCGATACGGAGTTGTCTGGAGGTAACTGCAAGGTAACTGCAGTTAAAACATCTTTAAGCTGCCCTATATCAAATCGGTGAGTCGCTAGTTAGCAAATCCAAGTGATAGCTGGAACTATCTATATAAAGAGTAACTAATGGGTTTATAGAGTAAGAACTAAGCCTGCACTGAGAGCCAAAGAACAGCAGCTCAACTGATAGGCTTCGGCTCTTCAAACCAAAGCGCTGAGAGCTTTACTACTACTACTACTACTACTAATACTACTACTATTATTCCTCCTACTCCTACTACTACTACTAATACTACTACTATTATTCCTCCTACTCCTACTACTACTACTAATACTACTACTATTATTCCTCCTACTCCTACTACTACTACTAATACTACTACTATTATTCCTCCTACTCCTACTACTACTACTAATACTACTACTATTATTCCTCCTACTACTACTACTACTACTACTACTACTACTACTACTACTACTACTACTACTACTGCTACTCCTACTACTAATACTACTACTACTACTACTACTACTACTACTACTACTACTACTACTACTACTACTACTACTACTACGACTACTCCTACTCCTACTACTGCTTATAAACTTCTACTACTATTCACATGCAGTAGTAATTGTAGCCGAGTGTCCATTGAATCTTCTCCCCTACCCACCGTCAGCATTCAGTTTCGATATCGTGGCCAAGCACAGGCAATTGCAATCATTTGGGCTGGGGGCAGCTCAGGCCGCGGCCTGAATAATGCATGGCCATATGCAAGATTTATGCGGGGCAGAAGCGAAGGGGAAAGGGGCAGGCGAAGGAGAGGAAACACATAACAGTACGTCCAAATTAAATCCTTTAATGCCAAGGAAAAGCATTTCAGCGTGTATTTCATTTAAATTACCAAGAATTTATCTTTCAAGAGAATACGCAAATGTGAAGAGCCGAAGAGCTGGTTAGGCTGGGGGTGTGTAGTGGGGTGTGTGTGGAGTGCGTGGAGTGTGTCCCCAAGGAGCGGGTGGTGCGCGAAATTGTGCCTTGGAGTCGCATAAGACAAGCAACGGCGAAAGTGGCACCAAAAGTATGCACATGGGAGCCACCAAAAAGGGGGGCGGCAGCAGCACAAGGCGGGGCACTAAACCAATTGGCGTGCTCTCTGTGTGTGTGTGTCGTAAAACGTTCGCAGACTTTTTATGCGAAATGAAAACGTCTTGCGCGAAAAATAAGAATAAGTTGCCTGGACTGCTCGGGGGGGGGGGGGAAAGTCCTGCTGCTGGCAGCATTTCCTTTATTTTTTTTTGAGGGGGGCAAAACTTGGGCAGGCAACACCTAACGCACATAAATCATGCAAAAGGTGGCAACAGCCAGCTGAAGACAAACAGCAAACAAAACAAAGCGCTGGGCGTGTCATAACTTTTGCTCGAGTCCTATTTGGCGCGATTCCCAGGACATGGTCAGGCAGCCTTTTGCAGGACTCGCGGGAAACAGACAGCGCGCCAGCGTCTCGCGCGTCCAGCATCTGTGCGCCGCTGCAAGCGAAAACTTAGTGGCAACACTGGGCTGAGCGGGGAGCTCAACTAGCAGATACCCTGTACTGGGATTATATGCTCAAATAGTTATATATATATGATATATCGTATATATATAGTTTTGATTATTTGCATTGCTTATTGTCTCTCTCTGTAGTCTCTTCTTTAGCCTCAATATACCCACAGTCAGTCGCTCTACAGGGTATTTAAAATTGGTAAAAAGTAAGTCGCTGCAGCTGACAGGGCGTGCCAAGTGCAGCGCTAACCCTAGCTGCAGCCCCCTTCAGCCCCCTGGCCCAGGCCAACTCTCGAGCGCTTTTCAACACTGGTCTACGTGGAACAACTTTTCCCAGTGTTTCGCTGCCCTTTTTCTTGTTTCGCATTTCATTTTTTCCGCTCACTTGTTTAGCTTTGGTGTCAAGGCGTTTGCACACCTGAGATTGCAAAGTTGCGTTTTAGTTTCTGACTCGTTGCTGCCTTTGGGCAGTTATTATTTATGGGGCTTCATGCAGACGGCGATAGATATGCGTGCGGCGGAGAGTGCGTTCAGCAGCGCGAGCCGCATTTGATGCGTGTTGACCCAATTAAGCGCGCCGCTGTGGCTTAGAGATCTTTAGCTTAAACGTGATCTCGGCCCTTTTGAGTGTCACACACACACACACACATGCCCTGTGTGTGGTTCATTAAACTGTGCCATGTCATCTGCTGCTAACTGCTTTAGTGACCAGTTTTCCGCCGGAGATTGACATCTAAAGCAATTTGCGTTCATTTCTCGTGAAAGCAACGGACATCGAGCGGCTTGACAAGCGGTGGGCACTGTGAGAACTTTTCGCCACTTTAAGCACAGATCTTCAGAAGCCTCCAAATATAATTGGGAACGTTTAGATCTGCTCTTGGGGTGTGCAATGCTGACAGATACCCTATAAGTGTGTTCTTAAGTAGTTGCCAGAGCAGTTGCAGCCAGAATCTTGTAGCTTGAGGATGGCATACAGATGTGAGCTTATTTGGAGCATGCTCGACTAGTAGATACTCTGTACATATACAGGTATTTACTGTTGAAGGATTATTACTATATATTAAGTGGTCCTTAATGCAACGACTGCAGCATAAGCAAGCATTAGCTTCTGTGAGCATGCTCGACTAGCAGATACCCTGTAGATACTCAGGTTTTTACTGTTGAGTGATTATTACTATATATTAACTGATACTTAATACCAGAATCAGCATCTTTGAGCATGCTCGACTAGTAGATACCCTGTATATATTATTATATCTACCCTATTGAGGCAACTGCAGTAGGCCAACGAACTCGGAAGGTATTTGAGCACACACGCCTAGTAGATACCCTATGACAAAGTGGCGCATTGGCTAAAAGGCAAGTCTGCTCGACTAACACATACCCTTTATTCGCTTTAAACTATTTCAAGAGACATGCCAGCATGCTACCCCTTCTGTATACCTCACCCACCCACAGGGTAGCGCTGGTCCACACGCAAATCCGCAGAGCTGTGGGATAAAAAGCAGCAAACAAATCCCCCCTCCTCCATTACTTTTCTTTTCTGGAGACAAACAGCAATTATTTATGGTCTTAGCTGAGGCGGACATGTGAGGCGCTTGCCGCTTGCACTCTTTGGGTTGCTCGGAGCTTGTTTGTCTTGTAAGACAAATGTGTAATTAATTGCGTCGCATCAAAAGGAAACTTGAAGCGGAACCAACTAACTATTTGCATACAGCATGTCTTAATAAAGAGACCTTCACTCCCCAATCTCTCTCTCTCTCTCTCTCTCTCTCTCTCTCTCTCTCTCTCTCTCTCTTGTCAGTTTTTAAACTAGTTGGGCCGCTGTTTCCTGCGTCTCGTACACGTGCTATTAATAAATCAAAAGGACACGGGCTCTGCGTCCGACCGGAAGTCCAAGGCAAAGCCAAACAAATGAAATGACTTGAGTAAAACTTTTAAGCGTAGACAAGGAAGACAGCCACTCCCTCTCCCTCTCTCTATCTCTCTCACTCTCTCCTGCAACTAATTGCATTTCATTGCATACATTTAGGCGCTGCAGCACCAGCTGCACGAAGTTCTCAGTTCCTCGGCTAAATTTCTTCAAATCACATCGCAAGCCGTAAAACGTTTCAAAATTGTTGCCAAATAGTCGTGGCGCACGAGGAGCTCACTGGAGCTAGATTTCCATGGAGCCAACCACACACAAGTGCCTCAGCCAGGTGGCCACAGGATATGAGGACTGCCCAGCCAGCCAAGGCTGTCTCGAGCTGAGGTGCGGGCAGCGTCGCTTAGACTGGCCAAGTGTTGAGTGCTGTGGTTGCTTAACTAAGTGTGTGCACTGAGAGAAATATCAGTTGATAATATGGAAAATTATGCCGTTGAGGAAAGCTCTACCGAATCAATAGCAATAAAGAAGAGCACTTGCTGGGCATAAGCGACTTCATGATGCTCGCCCGCAGTTAGAATGAGGGCTGAATATGAATGAAACATGAATGAAAGATATATATCGTATAATAAACTCTATTCCGTAACTATAGACAGTTGAAAGGGCAGTAAGGCGAGCATTGCATAACAACTAATATACCCCATTCACATTGTGAACGAGTATACATATGAAACGGCAGTAAGACGAAGATTTCATATAAACTAATATACCCCATTCACATTGTGAACGAGTATTAAAATGCTCCAGGCTCATCTATAGTTATAGCCAACTTAAGTAAGGTAGCTGAGAGCTAAGATGCCTTATTATATGTCCTATCTAAGCCCCTTACAAACTACTCTCCACACTGTCTTCCCTAAGTAAACTCCTCTCTGCTCACAACTTACGCATGCCTTTCGCTCAGTGTAGCCAAGCATAAGGCAGCCCGATAAAGGCATTAAACCAACGCCAGCTCAGTCGACTTATTCAAGCAGTCAGCCAAGTGAAGTCTGTGTGTGTGTGTGTGTGTGTGTGTGTGTGTGTGTGTGTGTGTGTGTGTGTGTCTGCCTGGCTAGCAAATGGACAGCCGGCAGCAGGACGCGACGTTCAAGTAGAAACAAAAAGCACAAGAAAATTTCAGCAAAAAAAAAATAAAATACCAAGAGGCAAGCTCAATAGAGGCGTGGCAGGGGGGGTGGCTCGAGGCGAGTCGAGGAGCCAAACGAAACAAATAAACACAGGAAAAAGCATACGAAATGGCACTAGAGAGAAATGTGGCAAAGCAGAGCCAGGCAGAGGCGGCGGCAGAGGGGGCGGGCCAATGTGTGAGGAGCCAGCTGTGGCACGGATGCTGTTGCTGTTGCTGTTGCCGTCTCAGGCGCAGGCAGCGCCCGTTCGACAGCTCGTAAATGGCAACGAGGATGTATGTGGTGAAAGTGAAGTGGCTTTCGCTCTAGCTCTGTGGCTGTGGCGACTGCGACTCCGACTTGGTGTTGATTGCTGTTTGGGGTTTTTAAAACGTAGTTAGGCTGCCCCTGCCCGGTCTGCGTCCCTGTCTCTGTGTGTGTGTGTGTGTGTGTGTGGCATATGGCAACGACACCCGCGGCACAGGTGTAGAGCACCCAGGAGTGCCATCGCCAGCAGCCATATAATACCCCATACGACAATTTCAATGGTTATGGCAAGGTTAACACTGGAGCCAAGAGGAGCCAGGCTTGACATGTGACAAAATACACATACACAGACAAAGATATATACATATATATATATCTGTTCACTTACCCGAATAGAAGCTGTCCAGGCTCTGCAGCTCCTCATCATCGTCGTAGTCCTCATCGCCGCTCAGGCTAAGCAAATCATCTTCCAGCTCGTCCTCGGCATCTTCTGCAAATAAAAGAAGAAGCAGCAGTTAGTTGTTGTTGTTGTTGTTGTTGTTGTTGCAGCTGCTGCTGCAGATTTGAACTGCGGCACGTTCCACACAGCCGCTAGCTGCATGCCACGTCCCCAGTTGCAAGGAATTTTGATTATGCTATGCCCCTGGGTGCCATAATTCCATGCCCAAGCATGGCCTCAGACTACCAGCTCCAACACGACGCCCGCCCCCCTACCTCCCTCTCACTCTCCTGTTTTTTTCCCGCCTTAAGAGCATTTAAGAGCGCCTCAGCTGCCTGCTGCGCATGCGCCCGCCTCTCGCACAATTTTTGTTTTGGTTTTTGGAGAGAGCGCCACAAACAGCTGTTGGCCCAAGCACGTGTTGTGCCCGCAAATTCCTGTTGGCTTTGAACCCGTCTGCGTTCTGCAGCGCGGAATGCCTGGCGCAACATTTTCCACACATTACTCATACGCACCTTTGTCTGGACTTTGGCTTGGCCTGCGCCACAGCTGAGCCGTCTGGCTGCCCCCACATTCATTGAGCCATGCTATTTTGTTGCGTTAGGCAATCAGCGCATATTTGTCTTAACTGAATTTCGAATGGGGTGGGAGGGGGGAGGGAGTTATTGCAGAGGAGTTTTATTCGTGCATTGATTAGGGGCGGCTGGGCTGAGATGTTTGAGATATATCAAGAATTTGCTAGAAGACTTAAAGGCAAAAGAAGCTGATGGACTTTTAAGATATTTAAGCTGAGCTTGCTGAGGTGAGCTATGCCATGGAGGCTCTAGAGTCTCTAAGCTCTCAGAAGATTATAAAAATGGGTATTATAGATAGAAATTTGGAGTATTTTGTAACTCATTTGGTATTGAAGACCTGATCAGACCTGAGCGGCAGCAGCTGAAGCAGATCTCAAAGAGTTCTTGGAGGCGTGGCACAAGTAGAGCTAAGAGCGCCTACTATGTGCTCTACAAAGCAGAATAGAATAAAGAAAAATTCACAACTCAATAAAAAATATTTAAATATGGTTAACAAAGCGCTACTAAGCTCGTAGATCTCAGCTTGAATACACTGAAGTCATTGAAAAGAAGCCAGAGATGGCTTAATAATAATATAATATAATATAATAATATAATATAGTATAATATAATTTAATATAATATAATATAATATAATATAATAATATAATATAGTATAATATAATTTAATATAATATAATAATTTAATATAGTATAATATAATTTAATATAATATAATATAATAATATAATTTAATAATATAATATAGTATAATATAATATAATATAATTTTTTATCATTAATCCATCAATCCATGCATCAATCAGTCCATAATTTCTTATATTACTTATAATATTTAGATATAAATTTTATTATTCTTTGTTTCTTCTAGTTCTTTTTACTTTATGAAGCTCAAGTTGAGTTCTTCGCACTTTTCTACTCTGTCTTTTTCTCTACTCTGCTCTACTTTTTCACTTTTCAAATCTATAAGACTTTAGTAACCCATAAATGAAACTTAATTATACCTTTTCGGCACTCTAGCTGCACACACACCCGCACACTCACCTTGAACACCCACAATTTGGCTATTGAACGGCATGAGTCCAGCTATGGATCACCGTAAAAAGCCATCAGCTAATTACTAAACCCAATTGAAGGCGGAAAACATAAACTCGCTGGCGCTGAAATGCATTTGGCGCTGGCTTTTTATTAGTTTCTAATGGCGGAATGAAATTTTGGGCGGCAGCGGCAGCGGCAACAGGGTGATGCGTCGATGGCGTGGCATGCAACATTCTAAGCGCAGCTTCAAACATTGCTTTGATGGCGCCGATAGCGACGTTTTTGACGATGTGCTTTTATGCCACACTTTGCATACGGCGCATAAGCGAGGGGCAGCTGGCAGAGCCAGTGCCCGAGGCAGCGGCAGCGGCAGCGGCAGAGGGCGGAGTTGGCGCTGGGCTGCAACTGCGCACGTTGCCACACGTCCAATAATCCTTGTCCTGCAGCTGGGGAATACTTCATCAGCGGAAACAAAATTTTACGAATTTCACTGTATGTGTGTGTGTGTGTGTTGCATGTGTGTGTGCTGCATGTTGCACGTGCGCTGCGCGCCATCTAGCGGCGAGTGCACGAACAACTTGCTACATGCCAACAAACGCAAGTGCAACGGTTCGCCTGGGCGACGCGTCCAAATGGCGACTTTGACACGATGCGTCCCCCCACCTCACCCCACCCTCTGCTCTTGCCTACTGCACCTCTCGGACCCTCCTTTGCCTTGCCGTTGATGATTATTCAACATGCGCTCTATGGGGAGCCGTATGGCCTGTGCTGCCGCCCCCCTTTTAGGTGTCTTCTTTGGCCGCTGTCTAAAACAGTCGCCCCAGCTGCCCCTAACTAACCTGTCCTAGTCGGGAACTATACTCTAGTCGTAGGGTATTACGAAATAGCTGAGATCTATGCAGATATATCTATATCTATATCTATATCTATATCTATATCTATATCTATATCTATATCTATATCTATATCTATATCTATATCTATATCTATATCTATATCTATATCTATATCTATATCTATATCTATATCTATATCTATATCTATATCTATATCTATATCTATATCTATATCTATATCTATATCTATATCTATATCTATATCTATATCTATATCTATATCTATATCTATATCTATATCTATATCTATATCTATATCTATATCTATATCTATATCTATATCTATATCTATATCTATATCTATATCTATATCTATATCTATATCTATATCTATATCTATATCTATATCTATATCTATATCTATATCTATATCTATATCTATATCTATATCTATATCTATATCTATATCTATATCTATATCTATATCTATATCTATATCTATATCTATATCTATATCTATATCTATATCTATATCTATATCTATATCTATATCTATATCTATATCTATATCTATATCTATATCTATATCTATATCTATATCTATATCTATATCTATATCTATATCTATATCTATATCTATATCTATATCTATATCTATATCTATATCTATATCTATATCTATATCTATATCTATATCTATATCTATATCTATATCTATATCTATATCTATATCTATATCTATATCTATATCTATATCTATATCTATATCTATATCTATATCTATATCTATATCTATATCTATATCTATATCTATATCTATATCTATATCTATATCTATATCTATATCTATATCTATATCTATATCTATATCTATATCTATATCTATATCTATATCTATATCTATATCTATATCTATATCTATATCTATATCTATATCTATATCTATATCTATATCTATATCTATATCTATATCTATATCTATATCTATATCTATATCTATATCTATATCTATATCTATATCTATATCTATATCTATATCTATATCTATATCTATATCTATATCTATATCTATATCTATATCTATATCTATATCTATATCTATATCTATATCTATATCTATATCTATATCTATATCTATATCTATATCTATATCTATATCTATATCTATATCTATATCTATATCTATATCTATATCTATATCTATATCTATATCTATATCTATATCTATATCTATATCTATATCTATATCTATATCTATATCTATATCTATATCTATATCTATATCTCAGCTCAAGCGTATCAAATCTTCGTCGCATTGCACTCAAACTGACTTTCTTGTGCTCTAACTGCCTCTCACTCACACACTCTCGCCCCTCTCACTCTCGCACTCTCTCTCTCTCTCGCTCTTTGTGGCGCGCTGCTAAAATTGGCTTTCGTCGAATTGTTGCTTTGAGTTTTGCAAATTTTTCGACACCACTCGCCGACGCTCATTGCGTTTTTATGGTTGGCTGGAGGGAGGTGTATGTGTGTGTGTGTGTGTGACTGTGTGTGTGTGTGCTTGTTTGGTTGCATTCATCAGCATCGACAGTCGCCTGGGCTAATTTTATGGCTCGCATCTTGCGCGCTCGTCATGTTAATGAAGCGAATGCGCTCTGTGTGTGTGTGAGTGTGTGTGTGTGTGTGTGTGTGTGTGTGGCCTGTGTGCCGCTCATAAATCGAACGAAATTTGCATATGATGCCAGCGCCATCTTGCGGCCATTAGGCGAGGCTCTGTGCGCGTTTTTATGTTGCTGGCCAAGAGCTTTGATGCTGCTGCTGCTGCTGCTGCTTATGCCCTGCCACGCCCACATATGCCACTGCAGCAGCGCAGAACACTCGCGCAAATTTCCCAAAGCGATGCCTACAACACAATGCACAGTGAAACCCAAACCCAGAACCTCCAGTCCCGACCCGGGTCCAGCTGTAGCTATAGCCGAAGCTATAGAGCAACCAGTCCGGCAACAACAACAACAACTGGCCACTGCAATGTGAGCGCGAGTCCACGCTGCGCCAGTGGCGCCCGCCCCCAGGGAACGGCTGAAGCGGCCGCCAACTGAGTCTGGCCCCAGGGAGCAGCCGAAAGACAGCGACAGAGGCGGCCGTCGGTACGGCAGGGTACGGCCACCATGTGGACGTTGCTCGCTTGCGCTCGACTGCGACGCTCTGTGACTCGCTCTTAATTCGATTCGTTTGCCTCAGACGCTGCTCCTTTGCCTTATCCCCAGTGCTCCTAGCCCCCACCCCTCCGGCTGCTTACCTATCCCCCACCGCCTCCCCACTGGCGGCCCCTGCCCGAGCCGCTGGGAATTGTTGCGCAAATGCTTTTCGTGTGTTTCTCTGTTTGAAAATTATTGCAAGCAAAATATACAAAAAACAAAAAACAAAAAATAACGAAAATATCTAACGAAATGATATGATAGAGTAGATAGAGAGAGATAGGAGTATGTGGGAGTAGGAGAGGGGGAGGTTTGGTTTCAATATGTCTCTGATGCAATTAGCAGACTATAAATAACTTATGCAGGTAAATGAGTTTGCGCTGTGGAGTGTGGTTGAAGTATTTACAGTCGATAGCCGAGTTATCGATAATCGATAAATGGGGATTGCTAAAGTGTTTTATGAAATGCTAACAAATATAAATATCTTATATAGTTTAAGCTAACTTGTAGGTTAAATATCTGTGGAATTCTAAAAGTCGATAGATACGTTATCGATAAGTACATATATCGATAATATTTATTTAGCATAACTGATCTTCTCTCTTATGGTTCGTCTGCATTATATGTACATAAATTTATGTATTAAACTTGAAATAAAGATATCGATAACATATCGATAAATAACCTATCCACGAATGTACCCAATTGTACTAAGTTTTTTTTTAAATATATAGTCTAAAATTATATATAGTTTCTACATATAATTGAAAAAAATGAATCAGCATCAAATAATCGCCTATCGATAACATGCACTTAACCAATTTATCGTTAAGCTTAGCTTACAGCCAGCAGCAATAAAAGCAAATCACTTAAATTTTACAGTCAACAAACGAGAAGTTCATAAATAATTCTAGTTGGCGTTGCCAGACAAGCTTATTCTCCGAGCAACTTATCGATTAATTTAGGACACACCCAACTATTATCGAGATAATCATTAATCAATATGTGGGACGCGGCACATGTGAAGCCATCAAAAATTTGTCGTGCCATTTGTCAAAATTCCAGACAACATCAAGGCAAACACACACACAGACAGAGCGAGAGGGAGGGAGGGGGAGGGAGAGAGACCCACAGACACACACATCGACTCTATGCAATTCCCTAATCAAAGCCACTGAAAGCAATGAAGTTTTGTCATAAAATTTAACGCACCTTTCGTGTGTTCCCACGGGTGCAACCCAACCGCTCATATAAGGGGTTTCTGCACCTGATAATTTTACTATAAAACAGAAAGAGACAGAGAGAGAGAGAGAGAGGGAGGTAGGGAGAGGCAGACAGCTGATAACTCACTTTTGTTTCATTTTCGTCGATACACAACGGAATAATAATGGCAAAATGAGCAACTTCGCTATGCAACAAGAAGATGTCGCCTCTGTCTCGGTTTCGGTCTCAAGATGCTCCCCAATGAGCATACCAATAAACATGCTACACCCACACACACGCACACATTGTGTCAGTTGTTGTTCCCCACTCGACTCGAGTCGACTCGACTCGACTCGACTCGGCTGCTTATATGGCAATGTATAATTTTTATTCGCACCCAGGTTGCTCCCAGCGGATGTGTCGTCCTCTCTGGCACACCAAAACGTAGCCAAACTGTCATAGAGCACCCCCTTCACAGCAGCCAGCCCGCCCTGCAGCGCCTCCGGGCGCCTCCTCGAGTGTGCAACCGAAATATTGCAACATAAAACTTTACACAAATATAATCTATAAGCAGCAAAACTCATATTAATGTTATAGCATGCGAAAGAGACGGCTGCAACGCGCCCAGAAAGAGACAGAGTCTGAGAGAGAGAGAGAGAGAGACAGACAGGCAGACAGAAAGAGAGAGAGAGGGAGAGGCAGACAGGCAGGCAGAAAGAGAGAGAGGGAGAGGCAGAGCATATGTGTGCTATAGCCGTAGCCTTGGATAGCGAACGCCACAAGTTTTTGAGTGTGTGACACTGTGGCATTTGCTGTGCCGCACAGTGGTGCGAAGCTGCTTGAAACGGAATGTAATATTTAAAATAAATAAATTACATTTTAAATTATTTAAAAAAATATGTTTAAATATAATTTATATATTATTTAGCTGTCTTTTAAAATGTTTTTTTTTATTAATATAAAATAAATTAACATTTTTTCAAGTGTATAAACCAAAATATTAAACAGAATTTATAAAAATTAAAATTTAATAAAATACATATTTTTTAAATAAAAAAAAAATATTTAATAAAATAATAAATTTTTATTTTATATAATAATTAATAGAAATTTAAAATATATTATTATAAAATATAAAATAATACATAAATATTTTTAAAAATGTTTTTTATATATTATATATATATTTTATAAAATTTCTAAAATATAAAAAAAAAATGAATAAATAAATATTTAAAAAATAATAAAATATAAAATTAGTTTATTATTTAAAAAATTTGTTTATATATATATATATTTATTATATATATTTTTTTAAATTAATAAAATATTTTAAAATATTTTGAAAAATTCAAAGCAGTTAAATAATGTAAAATATTAAAAGATGTATATGTATATATATCTCAGATATATATTCCATTCTCAACTGCTCTACTTGCACTGTGCTGGTGCCTGATGGTGCCTCAACTTGGGCCGTGTTGTTGATGCGCACAAAAGGGCCAATTCGTTCTCGCCGGGTTTCGCATGGCAGCAACAGCAACAGCAACAACATCAACAACAACAGCAGCAAAGGCAGAAAGACAATTTTCGGATCCCCCAAACTTATCACAGCCTCTCGATTTCCCTTTAGAACATTATACAACACACTGGAGAGCACTGGCTGGTAGCAAGCCCGAGCAGAGTGGGCGGCCGACGATGAAGGAGGCGTGTCAGGGGCGGGGACAAGCAGTGTGTCCAGGGTCCAGGGCTACAATGACAGTAAACGAGGCAGCCAAGCAGAGGACGCACTGCAGCAGTGTACTTGTCATATGCGAAGAGTGCGAGTGAGCGAGAGAGAGAGAGAGAGAGAGGGAGAGAGGGAGAGAGGGAGAGAGTGAGAGTATAGCTGCGCGCACTGGTGATAAAGTTTTGGCTCTCCATAGTGCCGTTAGTGGAGGCCCGCTGCTGTGCGAGCGTGAGGTTAAAGCCGGCTTGGGTCAGAGCCCATAAGCAAAACTTGAGCTGCCAGGTACAACAACAACAACAGCAGCAGCAATCAACAGAAGAAGAAGAGCAACAGCAGCACCCAGACGTACCAAATGCCATTCGACTCGCTCGTCCAGCTTGGCCCGCTGCATGTGCTCCCCATAGCCGCCGCTGTGTGTGTGCGTGTGTGTGTGTGCTACGCTCTAGCCTGGGCTGATGATGATGTTCTATGCCGCCATCGCCGCTTGGCTTGTCTGTTTGTCCAGCGGGAATACGTGGCCCGGCAATGGCAGCGGCAACAGAGAAAAGAGCAACAAATAATGAACACACACACATGTGCAGCTCTAGTCTGTGTGTGTGTGTGCGTGTGTGTGTGTCATCGGTTTGTGCTCCATTTAAACATGGCGCTTGCTTTATTACAACAACACACCATAACGAGGCAGCGCTTTGAATCGATGGCTTTACACACCCAAGTGCCATAATCCAATGACGCACAGGAATATCAAATACAACAACAACAACAACAACAACGGCACACACGTGTATTGGCTGTCTGTGTGTGTGTGTGTGTGTGTATGACGCCGCATGGACACATCAAACTTTATGCAGCGCCAGCAACAACAGCAGCGAGTTAGTTACAGCCTCCTATGCGGCGGCCACTGCTACAGGGTGTTTCGAGTGTGTCTGAAGCAAAATATGTTGCCTACTTTGCAGCGCAGCATTTACTGTGGGAAATGCTAAGGGCAGACGCTTACAACGCTGGCATAGATATATGTGTATATAGATAGATTTGAAGACAATCCTTATTGATTCTACATCATTAACATATATATGTATATAGGTAGATTTGAAGAAAATCCTTATCAATTCTTCATCATTAATTAACTAAACTAAATTTAAAACTAGATTAAGTTGCCATATAAGGTAGTAGAAAAATAGTTTAAATAAAATATACACATTTTTATAAAAATAATAAAAATAAAAATAAATAAAAAATACCATCGAAGTCAGTCTATCTTTATCTATATCTAGATATCTTGGCAATTATAGGGTTGTTCTTATAAATATAAATATAAATAAATATAAATAAATATAAATAAATATAAATAAATATAAATAAATATAAATAAATATAAATAAATATAAATAAATATAAATAAATATAAATAAATATAAATAAATATAAATAAATATAAATAAATATAAATATGACTATATAGTAGCTGACTTGAGCTGCAGAAGCTAAGCCAAACCATATAACAAACACTCTATTGTCAATGCTCTATACTCCCATGGCCAGCTCTACTGGCTATATGGTTTCAGCTCTTTGAGTTACTTAATTTTAACACGCAGTTAAATCCCGCTTAACTGGCAGACAAATTGAGTACCCTTTAAAACAGTTCGCAGTGTAGCATTATGCAATTTACAAGCCAGTTGCGCACTTTTAAGCAGCCGAGGAGCCAGAGCCGAGGCTGGGAGTTGGGAGCTGGCAGCTGGCAGCTGGCAGCTATGGCCACACGTAGCCACAACAAGTTAACATTTGCTATTTATGAGACTGTCGAGAGTTATTAGCTGGACATGTGAATGCCTCAAGGGGCATGCCCAAGACGCAGACTCGGACTCGAAACGTGGGCGGGCAAATGGTAGCTCTCTCTCTCTCTCTCTCTGGCTGTGTGCGGGTAGGGGAAGTGGCAGGGGGTGCGGCCAAGTCGGGCTGCTAGCCCTGCTTTAGCAGTTCATATATGGCAGATATATATCTTTTGGCAAAAGCCAATAAAATATGCAAATTGAAGTCAAACTTACCAGCGGCGGCGGCAACTGTTGGCTCTGTCTTGCAGTGCCCGTTGGCCACGTTCAGAGACGTTGTCTCTTCTGCCTCTGGCTCAGTGTCTCCAGGGTGTTGTACTTCAGCTGCAGTTGCAACTGCCGATGTTGTTGTTGCCGCTGTTGTTGCAGTTGCTGTTGTTGCCGCCGTTGTTGCTGCAACATCAGCTGCTGGCTGCCAGTTTTGTTGCTGTGATTCATTGGGCACTCGCGCCTGCCTCAGCTTCGCCTTTTCAGGCAGCTCCTCCTCCTCATCGCCAGTTAGCTCCTCATCCTCCTCCTCCTCGCTCTCCTCCTCCTCGGCGCTGAGCAGCTCCTCTTTGGGCTCCAGCAAATCTGCAGCTTTGGCCGTCTTTGCGGCATCGCCAACGTTCTCGTCCTCCTTCTCGCCAACTGTGTGTAAAAATAGTATCTGATTAAAGCCAATCAAGCAAAAGCCAAATGAAAGATATATGCTGAACAAGAAGGGTATCCGACCAAGATATACCCTGTAGAGAAAATATGTTATATAGCTGTAACCCTTTTATACACAAATAGCAAACAAATATATCATCTAGTTAGTTCTACCCACTATTCAATTTGATTACAGGGTATACAGGGCATAGAGGAAGCCTTCAGGCTTTGTTTAAAGGTTCAAGAAACCCGCAGTAAATAGCTGCTACTTCATTAAGTAATTTTAATTCATCTCGTCGGACATACCCTCTGTGCAATCTGAGTACAGGGTATTAAAGCATTTGTAGCAATGGACTTGTATAGCATTTGCTGTTCTATAGGCAGTAAATAATCTATTGTAAGATGCATATCTCCTTCTCCCTCTCTCTCTCTCTCTCTCTGCATACCCACCGTCCACATTGACTATAGGGTATCACAGCAGCCAACCCGAAATGTTTACTCCATAAGATCATAGCACTGGTATTGTCAGACCATAACAAACTAGATAAACTTAAAAGAGTTCTATCTGCCCCAGCATACCCCCCTTTCCCATTTGAGTACAGGGTATATAGAGGTAGAAACGACTGTTCAATAAGCTCACAGCAATTGCCTAATTGTTTGCACCGCTCGCTGTACTCGATGCTTAGACAGCGAGCAGAGGCACTCACTCACACACACTCGCAGTTATATTAATGCTCACACACACACATACACACACGCACACACACTCATGCAGATTATGCTAAAGCACTCCCCGGGCGGCCATCGTGCCAAAAATTCTATTTACACGTTTTGTGTTTTATTGTTGGAGCCGGGTCTAAAGAAAACAGTTGCCAATAGCTCAAACTCAACTCCAGCGAATGTGCAAGGTGTGTGTGTGTGTGTGTGTGTGTGTGTGTGTTGGCCTCTGGCAAAGCCGCACGTGATCGATGGCGCTCGCTTGGCTCGACTGCCAAATCTTGAGGGGGTCGTTGGCATTGCCAAAAACAACTGCCTTAAAAGTAATTGCAAGGGGTGCACCAGCAACAACAGCAACAACAGCAACAAACAACAAGCAACAAACAAGCAACAAACAACAGCAACAACAAGCCCAAGTACAAGCTCATACGAAATGGAAATGTGGAACATGTGTAATTGTGCAATTAAATTGAATTTTTCATAAATTTTCTTCCCCTTTTTGCCAGTGAGGTGCAAAGCAAGTGTGTGTGTGTGTGTGTGTGTGTGTGTGTGTGAGTTTCCTTTTTATATTTTGTGTGACCATTGGGCGTGCTACAGGTGGAATATCATTTGCGCAGGTGTGTAGCGGAGAGCTAGAGTGCGACTCATGGAACAGCCTGACAGGCAGTTAATAAGGACTCAAATTTAACTGCCTGTTAAACAGATTCATAACTAGCACTTCACAATAACTTAACTGCCCATCAACTAACATCAATTAGAGTTAGTTAACAAAACAACTCAGCTTCTAGTTGTTAATCAAACTGCTTGTTAACTATTAGCAGAGTTAACTTAACAGCAAGTCCACAAAATCTTATTAAACTAAACTGAAAGTTAAACTGCTTGTCAACTAACATAAGTTATACTGACAGCAAATCTAGTAAAATCTTAATTTATTATTCAATTAAGCTGACAATGAACGCTTGTCAAACTGCTTGTCAACTAACATGTGCTTTGACAGTCACTTTTTTATTTATTAACAAGCAGTTGTCAGGCCCATATATCAACTGCAATGCCCATTTGACAGTCCTGTCAAACTGCTTGTCAACTAACATTGACTTTGACATCTACTTTATTTGGCCCTCCAAAAGCCTTGCCCAATGCATATGGCTCAGCCGACAGCCACTGTGAATGATTCAGCCGCCTCCAGCACAAGGTGGGCGCACTTAAGAGCAGTTTGTGGGCGGGGGCGTCGCCAGCGTGGGGCCTGGAGTGGGCGTCTCATATTGGCGACCGCGGCAAGGTAACGGCTTAAAATATATTGCCAAAAGGACATGCCGGAATCACACCGCAAGGAATCGCCGCGAAAATCAACATTATGCCAGGCCGGACGATTGCCAGCGCCGCGTCCTGAAACCCACACACTGGCAATTCGTCCTGCTGCTGCTGCTGCTGCTGCAAGCTCTGGTCAACATAATGGAAGCGGCGACGACTTTTCTGTCCATGCGAAAACATTTGGTTATTATTTCCATATAAAAGGCCAGCGCAGCAGAGCGGGCTATAAAAACAGCGCGAGCCACTTGAAAGGATGTGTGTGAGTGTGTGTGTGTGTGTGTGTGTGTGTGTGTGTGTATGGGTGCCAGGCATGGGGAATCAATGGTGGGCAGCTGGGGGGCTGTGGGGCAAGAGATGGAAAGCTGTTTGCGGCGGAAGTGCCGCGTATTTTAAAATAAATGCGAGCAAAGGCGGCGGCAAGGGGTTGCATGTGTGTGTGTGTGTGTGTGTGTTGGTATGAGAACCAGTTATGGTCGTTAAAATTGTCGAAGCAACGCAACAACAATAACAACAACAAGAGCAGTGGCAGCAGAGACGTAGTCAAGTTCTTTTTGTGCAAGGCAAAGAGAGAGAGAGAGAGAGAGAGAGGGTGTATATGTGTGTGTGTGTGTAAGCGCCCATATGTATGCAAGCGATTTTCATTTTTGTTTAAAGCCCCCCAGAGTGCATTTCGCACTCGGTCGCTGCCAGTGCATATGTATGTGTATGTGTGTGTGCGTGTGTGTGTGTGTGTGTGTGCGTGTGTGTGTGTGTGTGGAGCGCAAGTGCCCGCATGTGTGTTTCTTACTTGTTTTTCGGCTATGGCATGTTTTTAAGCGTTTTACCCCAACCCCAGACGGCGTACGCCAAAAAGGTGCGCACTTACACACTCACACACGCACACTCGCACACATATTTGTAAACGTAATAATAAGCGTTGTCCCCTTTGACCCATCAATCCGTTGCCACTACCCAAAAACCCGCCGCTTGCCACTTTTCCAGCTCCCAAATGGCTACTAAGCGTGTGTAGAGAGCGACGAGTGAGCGAGCGAAACGCTCTGCAATCGAAACCAAAGTGTAACCAGTATGGGGCCAGCTGGGGGCGTGGGGGCGGTCCTGCGGCAGCTAAAAACAAAAGCCAAAGCGCCACAGCCTGCAACTTTTATAATGGCATTGGCATGTATGCCATGTACATACGCGTGTGTGTGTGTGTGTATTAAAAAAAATAATGAAATAACAAACCCGAAGGTGTTGTTAAAAGCGCCAACAATAAATTTCATCAATAGTTTGCGCGTAAAACAGCTAAAAGGAAAAAAAGCAAACAAACAAACGGCAAATAATCGATAAGCGTTAGCGATCACATTTCAGGTTCACCTTGGGCACAGGCAATTGCCCAAAGCATTAGCTTTATCAATAAATCATGTTGTGCCATATTGAGTAATTTCCATATTGAGTAATTCCCTAACAGCGATTGCCTATGCTATTTGGCATATGCAAGACAAGGCCAGCAATAGCATCGATCAGCCTTGCAGCATGGCCAGCCAATCGGCGTGCATTTATTGTGCAAACGAGCAAATTTCCCTATCGTATGTCGCTGTCATAATTTCCCTTATGGGACTTGGCCATTCCCACTGTTGAACCAACTAATTGCCTTTTCATGCATTTGCGTTGGCTTAAACATACACATGGTACATTATAACTGTATAAATACTTGCGATCACATTGTGGGCTGACCTCAGCAGCGACTATGACTTTAACTATATCGATAAGCAGTTTAGGGCTTTATTGAGAACTGAAGCTGGTGTTTAAAGTGCAAGCTGAGGAATTTCCCTTGAGTTTGCGCTTGACAAAATGTTGCTGCCAGAAATGCGAACCCCTGGGCACTTGCGAGACAACAGCAGCAGCGCATAGCATAGCTGCGATCCCAAACGCCCACAACAAATCTATTTACCCAACTAGTTACCGTTAGACGCAGCCAATATACATGTGTGTAGGTATGTACATGGCTATATAAAGCTACAGCCAGGCTTATACATATATAGCCTATGGAGCAGCTACTCTGCCGCTACCGCCGCTGCTGCTGCTGCTGCTCTTTGCAATGTCATAGCAAATATTTTGCCAATACACTGGGGAGATGCCTCGGTCGCTCGCCTGCTCACTCACTCACTCTCTCGCCCGTTGACGAGGACGACGAAGCTGCGGGCGGGCAACTTATGCCAGCCGAAAACTGTCGCAATTTTAAGCCGCGTCAATTCTCCAGGTGTTGCTTTTAAAGATTTTCGCTGCACATTTTTGTTAGGTGAAAAAAGGTGAGTGCCATAGTTCGAGCGCCCCAAAATCAAAGCTAAAATTTTGAAGCTCGCGTTGCCGCTGTTGTTGTTGCTTGTCAATAAGCACGCACTAATACATATGGATATGTGTGCGTGTGTGTGTCAGCGAATGAAAATTCCCCAGAGAGTGGCGCATGTTGGCTGCTGCTGTTGTTGTTGCTGTTGTCTGTTGTCTGTTGTCTGTTGGCTGGCGGCTGGCTGCGCCAATGTCAATCCCCTGGGATTGGCCAGAGCCGTTGCCGACTCCCCTGAGAAATACATGGCAATGGGTTTTCTGTGTTTTGTGCTTTTTACACTGAGCGCGAGTGAGCGAGCGAGCGAGCGAGCGAGCGAGCGAGCGAGCAAGAGAGAGCGCAAAAAAGAGCAAAGCCAAAGTTCGCTACAAAATGTTTTTTTTTTCGTTGTATACGTTGGGGAAATTTTATGCCCGCTACGCTGTGTGCAAGTGCATGTGTGCGTGTGTGTGTGTGTGTGTGTGTTACTACTGTGCACGTGTATGTGTGTGTAAATTTGTGTGCGGCGCTGTCTTTGGGGGCTTCGGGCCGGTTTGCCAGTTACCGCCTCACATGTGCATTGGATTTATTGTCAATTTTATTTGTTATCATTGTTGTTGTGTGTGTGTGAGTGTATGTGTGCGCCTGTGTGAGTTTGCTGTTATTTACACTGACACAATTTGAAATTGTATTAAAAATTAACGGCACTTTGGTTGCCTTGGCTGCAGCTGCAACACGAGTGCAGACTACTATTTTTTTTGGGGGGCTCACATACACTAGCTAACCCCACCCCCAACCCCCAACACACACACACACACACAGTCTTTAGTTGTCTGACAGTTAGGTGTACCGTTACCCCAGGGTCTTCAGCTGCTGCTCGTTGCAGCCCCTTCGATTACCGTCAACCTGCTCCGGCTCCAGCTCCTGCTCCTGCTCCTGCTCCCTTTGCACTTGTCACATTTTGGCTTTGGGCCCTGCCCCAAATCAATCAAGCACACACACACACACACACACAGCTATAAATATTGTCACTGGGGAGCTGCCGCTGGCTGTGTCCAACTTACGTTTAAGGCAGGCGCGCGGCTTGGCCTGTTTGCGCCTCGACATGGCGAAGCAGTCGAAATGTACTTATGGAGGAAGCAGCACAAATGTACCAAATTAGCTTGGCGATTAATACGTGTTAATAACTGTTAACGCGCGTAGCACTGGCAAAAAGCGCGCCAAACACGTGTTTCACTCGAACAAATATTGTTTTGGTCTCAGATTCCTTAGCTACGGTGAGCCGTGTGTTATCCTTGCGCCTGCAGCGTTCGCAACTGACTGAAGCTTGGCTGTTGGCCAAAGTCCTGTCGACATGCCAAAACAGGCAAAGCCAAACGTACAACAAAGAGAACAGAACCAAAGAGAACTCTTAAACAAAATGGCAAACGACGCAGCGGCGAGCGAGAGAGCGCGCACCCAGAGAGCGAGTGTGAGAGCGGGAGAGGCAGAGCGAGAGTGTGAGTGAGAGTGAGCCACCCAAAGGCCGTAAAAGTTGCCGGCCAACGCAAATATTAGAAGGCAACCGGCTTAACCCCTCGAGGGTTGCAACAAACATTTTTTCCATCCCCTAGAGAATCGGGAATCGCACCAATCGGTGGCTGCCCTGTGGGTGCCCACTCGCCTTTTTCCCAATCTCGTTTATGTCGCATGCTGTGACGTATGCGCCGTAGGAGCTTGCCGCCGCCTGTTGCAATTATCAAACAGTCAAGTCAATTATTTCCATGCCCCTCGAGTTTCGCACGTGCGTATGGGGGGTCCTGCGAGCAGTTCGCTCTACGGTCGCTTAGCCCAAGTCAAGGTGCTGCTGTTGCTTTCTCAGCAGCGGGAGTCGCCTTCAGCAGTGCGTGAGAACGAGAAGGCATTGCCGAGAATAGTAAAACAGGAGCAGGAGCAGGAGCTCGAACAGGAGCAGCAGCAACAGCGGGTGTCTAAATCCTTATTCATCAGTTTCCACTCAATCTCAAGAGCTGCGCCTTGGCTTACGCTTGCGATTCCTTCTTCAGTTCACCCTTAAATCACATTCTTCAAATGCTTTCAAATTTGCAATTGAATAATTTGGTTAAGCAATAACATTTTTCGACTTTGAACAAGGGCAAACTATCAAAATATTTATTCCTTGATTTTCTATCCAAATGCAAACTAAGGCTTTATACTGCATATTCCTCTTGTGATAAAGAAGTAAGTTAAAATCTAATTTTATATAAGTAATTTAAGAGTTTACGAACAGCAAAAACATATATATCAGAAGTATATATGTATATATGATGCAGATTTGCTAATTCCTAAAAGGTAATTTATTTTATAAACAAATGTTTTTCTTAACGTCAACTAGTTAAGCTTTGGTAAGCTAGAAATGTGTGAAATCTGCAAGCATCAATAGGTTTAAAAAGTAAAAAACTTTTGCCTTTCCTTAAAAATAATTTGTAAAAACATAAATTAATCAAAGAGAAAACTTGTATATATAATTCTCACAGTTTTTTTCGACTTATTTATTTTTCTTTTTATATTGTCTATGATTTTTGCCAAAATTTCTAGTTATTTAATTTCACATTGCTTTGCAGCGATATGTTTGCAGCTGCTTAAAAATGCGCGCGCTGTAAGCAGTGTAAAATATGTACATGCAGTGCGTACTGCTTGTTAGACAAAAAGCGCACTGCTTTCACTCTCAGCTAACTGCTTGTGACTGACTAAAAGTATGCTGCGGTTAAAATCAAATTTGAATTATGCTGCTGCATTTAGATATGAGAAGTAGCTGAGTAGCTGAGAAGCTACAAAATTGAGAGAGGGAGCGAAAGCCTTTGATATGCTTGAGAGAGATGTGAATAAGAGCTTGAGTGGAGTATTATTCGATAATGTGCGTTGGAGAGTATAAGAATCTTTAGCTAAAACTAAAAGCGAGTACTAAAACATAGTCAAAGGCTTTAAGATAGGCTAATCAATGTTCGTATTCATATTAAATATACTATATATATATTTATATTCGTCTACATTCAGTATTTATAATACTAGTACTATTAATATTTACTATATGTTAATTTTTTTGCATAATCCACCACAAATCAGGATTTCCCACTTCCTTGCCAAGCAACCACCAACATCCATCCGCTTGGCAACGAACCCCTCGAAGCACTTCCCGCACCCTGTTGCGGGCCATGCGGATGCCTTTCGCTGCGCCTTGCTGCCCATTGATCGATTCATTCAACTTCTTTGTTTACTATGGCGTACGAGCAGCGTAGTAAAATGTAGCGGCAAGCAGCGTCTTAACCCACTCGCAAAAGGGCCAAAAACAAAAGAGAAGTGGAGAGGAGAGCAGGGAAATATGTATGAAAAGAAAACATCTGTCGCAGCATTTAAAAATCCGGTTGCAAGCTGCAACATGGCCAAAGATGGGGCCAAACGAGCCACACATAAGAGAACATATGATTGAGTTCCCAAAAAAGGAAAAAACACAAAAAATAAAAAGTAAAAAACATATAATGCACCTTTTCGTGCAGCAGCAGCTGCTGCTGAGAGCTAAATCCTCACACATTAAAGTGTGCGTGTGTCTGTGTGTGTGTGTGTGTGTGTGCCGCCTGTTGCTGCCACAACAAGCACACACACATGCCACACGTTGTTGAGCCACACACAAAAGAAAGACAACATATTGATGAGCAGGACGAGCAACTCCTGCTTGTTGTTGTTGTTGCTGCTGCTGTTGCCAAAGGAAGCCACATTAAATTTGGAGTTTGTCGCTCTTCTTCTTCTTCTTTGTTGAGCACGGCAGCTGCCGCCAGGTTCGACTGCGTTTCATTAAGAGCAAAAGGTGTCTTCAGCTTGTAGATAGGTCAAGTTTTAATGTTTACAATTTGCAGTTATATGTTTTATATTTTTCTAAGAATTAGGACTTAATTGAGAACTGTTAACATAGTATTCTAAAAGGGGGCTCCGAGGGCTGGGAGACCAAGCTCATCTATACTCTAGGCTGTGCTTTGAAAACGGAGATACGTATGGAATATATCTAGAAAATATAAGCAAAAAGGTCAAATTAATAAAAACAATTTTTGTAAATAAAAATAATAAAAAATGTTTAACTATTGGCATTTTTCCAGCAAATATATTTTGATTTTTATATAAACAAAATATTGTAAATTTCCTTAGAATTGATTTATCTATGCTCTATATTTTTTAAGTTATAAGAAACTAAAATCAAATATAAAATTTTTAATTTTTAATTTAATTTACATATATTTATTTTTTATATTATTTATATAACTATTTATTATTATTATGATTCAACTTTGGTTATGTTATAATTATTATTATTATTGTTATTGTTATTATTAATTAATACAAAATAATTCAGCATAATTTTTTCCAAACAAAATTTATTCTTAATAAATGTTTGTTTAGTTTGAAATATATTTTATAATTTACTTTAAAATATATAAAAAAAAGTTCATTATATTTTTTTTTTTTAATTTTTAACTTGTTCATAATAAATATACATATTTTTAATTCATTTTAATCTGCACATATTTTACAGAATTTATTTATTTATAACAAAACTTATGCCGAATTTAAATTTAATTAAAAAAATCTTTTCATTTCATATACGCACAAACTCTCTGCGCTCACCAATTTCTCTCAGTGTGCGCCGACAAAAGCGAACAGCAGGCAGCAAAGGTAAAAGGGAAAAGAGCAGATGGAACGAACCGAGCGGCGCGTCGCGCAAGCCGAGCCGAGCCGAGCCGAAGACCGAGGCTCGGGCCGAGGCGAGACTCTTGAAATTCGTTCGACTCATTCGAAAATTGTGCGTGCAACGCGAAGGACGTGCAACGCGTGAAGCTCTCGTTGTTGTTGTTGTTGTAGTGCTCGTTGTGTTGATTGTTTTTTTAGTTGCCACCCCGTGGCAAGGAGCGACGTAGCGCCCAGCGTGTGACGTCAGTAGCGACACACAAAATATTACTTTTCGCAAAACAAATATAAAGCAAATAAAAGAAGAAGAACAAGAGAGAGGGAGAGAGAGAGGAAGAAGAAGAGAAAGAGGAAGAGGAGTATCTCTAGATATCTTAAACTATGTCTGCGAATAATGAAGCGGAGCCAGCGGCTGCATTGGCTGCCGCCGCTGCTTCCTCGTCGGCAGATGCCGCCGCCGCCGCCTCGGAGTACCTGAAACGCACCTGCCTCATCTGCGGCTGTCAAACCAATCAGACGATCAACATCTATGAGCCGCGCTCCGGACCAAACATCGTGCAATTGATTCAAGCCAAATTCAAGTTTCAGGTAAGCAGCAAACAAACAAAACAAGGCAAAAGAAATTCAGCCCAAAACAAAAATCGATAAGCGAACCAAATGAGTCATGTGCATGTCCTTCTCTCTGCCTCCGTGTGTGTGCGAGTGTGTGTGTGTGTGTGTTGTAAAAGGGGATGAAAGCTGTGTGAGCGCTTCAGGGAGCAGAGCAGAGCCCAGACCGTCTGGCCCACCTCCAGGTGGCTGCAGCATCCAAGCGTGTGCACTTGAAAGTCGCAAAAGGTTGGCAAAACATTGCTAACTGAAAGAGAGAGGCAGATAGAGGGAGGAAGAGGGAGAGAGAGCGCTAGATAGCAGTGGGAGCCGAAAGAGTTACAGAAGTTACAGGAAGTTCAACATACGCAACTTTAGAGGAAGAGAGTGGGGCGAGCGTAAAAGAATTTATAAGGTGAGAAAACCTAATGACAGCTAACGGAATTTGCGAATGTAAAAATGCAGAGTGAGAGAGAGAGGGGGAGAGGGGGGGAGTTACTTAAGGCATTTGCAGTGAAAAGTCGAATGGAACAGAGAAGGCACGTTTAAGGGGGTCAAAGAGGGAGAGAGGGAGATGGAGTGAGAGGATAGTAAAGGAAGTTCGATGTCTAAGTGGTATACGAGTCAATATATATAGAAGGAACTGAACTCCCCAAGGATATCGCGTGGTTTGAGCTGAAATATATTTGAGAAACATAATGGATATTAAATTGCTTAGCTAATAGTAGTAAACGAAGGTGCATAAAGGGAGATATTTCTAGGGAGTGAAGATGGGTGGATAGAGGGGTAGATAGATAGATAGATAAATAGGTAGATAGGAGGATAGATAGATAGATGGATAGATAGGTAGATGGATGAATAGATAGGTAGATAGGTAGATAGATAGATAGATGGATAGATAGGTAGATGGGATAGATAGATGGATATATGGATAGACAGACAGATATAGATATATAGACAGATAGATATATAGATAGATAGATATATATATATATAGATAGATAGATGGATAGATAGATAGATAGATAGGTGGATAGACATACACTGTAGATAGATGGATAGATGAATAGATTGATACTCTACTACTCATCTATCTGTCTATTCACCTGGATAGATGAGTAGATATATAGCTAGATAGATATGTAGATAGACAGGCAGACAGATAAATATATATATGTAGATAGATATATAGGAGGATAAATATATAGAACAGGCAGTTTGATAGTTATCCATCATCAGATAACTATAAAAGCTATAGATTGATAAAAGATATAGTTAGCTAGATATATTGTGGGAGGAGTAGAGAAAGATTATATGGAGAGAAGATATATATATATATATATATATATATATATATATATATATATATATATATATATATATATATATATATATATCCATATCCATATACATGTATATAGATAGAAATATAGAGGCCTAAAAGCTGAAGCAAACAAAACTGCTCTAGGATGGCAGGACATAAATAAAGCACAAGAACTGGCCCAAGGGCAAAGCACTTAGACTCAGCCAATAGCAATAACTAATCTGACGAGCTGGCACTAAATAATTTAGTACAACGAAGCAGGCGACTAAGTAAGCCCAGTCAGCCCAGTCAGAACTGAGCTAACTGTCGCCTGTATCCGTATCCGGGTTGCGGTCTTTGTGGGTAACTGAGCAACTGGGCAATGGGCCAGTGGGAACTTGGGTAACTGGATAGCAGCTGCTGCATTTCCCTTTTTCTGTAATTGGACACTTTGCATGTGTGGCACTTGCAGTCGTCCTTTGCATGTGTCCTTTTCCCTCATAATTTCCAACAGCCCGTTCTAATTTGAATGTGCCATGGGAACTGCCTCTGCCGCTGCCTCTGCTGCTGCCTTTCCTGTCTGAGTGCGCTGCATATTGGATTACAGTCGCGCCTCGACTACCTGTATGCCTCGAACCTGCTCCGGCGAGAGATGCCGATGGCAGCTGCCGCCAGCGACATTTCGTGAATATCTCAACTTCGTTTATGATTGATCCAATTTCTGCGGGCAGCAGCCTCTGCCGCTGCCTCTGTCCACGCCTTTACCTACCTTTTTACAGCTGCTTGCCTGAGCAGCTGTGTTTGCAGCACACACACACACCTCAGCTCACTCTCTCTCTCTCTATGGAGTAACCCGCATTTACGTGCCTTCAACAGCTCTCGATCTCTCCTTTTCGCATATCGCGCCATTGTCTGCTCACATTTCTATAGCTCGTTCAGATTTCGTTTACCTTTTTCCAACTGCGCAATCAGCGGAGCAGCTGCCTCGCCTTATCTATGAAAAGGATCGCAGCTACTTTTCGTAGATCTCTCAGCGATAAGAGCGCAGAGTGAAAACAGAGAACTGATAACTTTTTGTTGAGCTAAATATATTTACTGAAAATCGTAGCTTAACTATATTTAAACTGATCTTGAAGGATCCTTTTTAACACACAAGTTCATCTCCCTCTCTACAGTCTTAGGCCTCCCTCAAGTGCCTTGAGCTATCCCTGCCCTTTGAAGAGAAACCTTAGCAAAACCACGAAAATTCTATAGAAAATTGGAAAATTGAGGAAATTCCAAAATTGAAGGACTTCCTCTTCTTCTTCTTCTTCTTAATTGGATTGATGACAATTGAGTTAGTTTGTCATAATACAGAAATGTGATAGGGGCGGGGCTATGGCTAGATATGAAGGTGGGGGCACTTAAGACTTAACTAGAATAGACGTGAGCTATGGGCTGCCAATGAAGATGGTGTAAGAGATACTCATAGAGAGGTTGAAGGATAGTGATAGAGGGAGATAGAGAGACTAATTAGGCAGGGCGTCTAAAAAGTGTATAAGAAAGCTGACTTGAAAAGATAAAAGAGAAGAGAAGAGAGATAAAAGGTGAAGGATGGAAGAAAGGCAAAAAATAATTGAATAGTGAGCAGAGATCATATGTGATATATATTAGATAAAAGATGAAAGATAAAAGATTAAATATAACATATCAAAGATGAAATATGATAGATAAGAGATAAAATGGTATAGATAAAGGATAAAAGATAATAGATAACAGATAAAAGGGAATAAACAAAACATAAAAGGTTAAAACTAATAGTGAAAGGATAAAAGATGAAAGTTAAAAAATATATATAAAATTTTAAAATAAAATACAAAAGATAAAAAAAAAAGATGGTTTATGCAAGATGAAAGATATGAGATAAAAGGGAATATATAAAAGATAAGAGATAAAAGGGAATAAACAAAAGATAAATGATAAAAGCTAAAAACCAAAAGTTAAAGGATAAAAGATGGAAGTTAAAAAATAAATATAAAAGTTAAAATGAAAAATATAAATAGATAAAAGATCAAAGAGGACAGATGAGATATAAAAGATTAGAGATAATAGATAAAGGATAGAGAAATGCAGTGATGATAGATAAAAGATCAAAGATGACAGATTAAAAATAAAAGATTACAGATATTAGATAAAAGATAAAGGACTAAAGTGATGATAGAGGAAAGATTAAAGATAAAATATAGAAGGCTGAAAGAAGATACAAGATAATAGATGAAACTTAAAAGATAGAGAATTCTCCATTGAAAGAAAGTTCATATACAACCCAAAGTTTACTTCTTTGAGTTACGCCCACTTTCTAAAAACCGTTACTAAATATGCAACCCTCTTTCGTACTCCCAGTTAAAGCACGTAAAAAGTAACGGACCACATTCCACCCAAATTCAAATTATTTCCCATTTATTTGTCATAGCTCACCCTATGCCAGAGCTAACGATCGTTGCGTTCGCTATTTGCGCAACTAGGCACCACCTGCCCTGCTGAATGCACCCCCTATATGACACCCCCGCTGTAAACAACACACACACACACACACACACACACATAGGCAACCCGAGCTCGAGTGAATGACAGCAGCAGCAGCAGTTGAAACTTAACTCATTCATCTGTCTGCCTTGCCTGCCTACCTTTACCTCCCTCTCCCCCTCTCTCTCTCTCTCTCTCCCTCTCTCTCTCTCTGTCTGTTTATCAGCTTTGCGTGTGGCTCTGGCTGAGTTGCACCTGGCCTGCAATTTGCATTTACCGTTTACACACGGGCCCTTAGCTTCGATTGGGTTCCTTTTGTGATCCTGCCTGACTCCGGCTCCCTCTCCCTCGCCCACTCCCTCTCTCTGTCTATCTCTAATCCTAAGCAGCTGTCGCTAGCCGCCGCGTGCCTTTTGTCATGTTCGGCCTGTTATTATTATTTGTGTTTTTCCCTTTTATTTTGTTATTTCGTCGGGTCTCCTTTTGCTACGCTCAATAAGGCGCGGCGCGTGGCCAAACGAGTTTGCCCAACTGCACCTGAGCCCTGAGTTGGTCAGCTAACCCCGCCATGGCCCCGCCTAGCCTGATCTGGTTATGCCAGCTGCTGCTGCTGCTGCTGCTGGGCGCAATTTTCGGCTGGCAGGTGCACGAATTATTATTGATACAATGCCTCCATCTCCCGCTCCTTCTCCTTCTCCTTCTCCTGCTCTCAGCTGGTAATTAATATGCCACGGTCTCAGCCTCAACTTCAGTTTTATGTCATTTTTTGCACCTTTGACTCTCTCGTAGGCTCATTAGTGGTCAGTGGTCAGAGCGCGCTCAGCTCTCCGGGCGTAGCTCAATTTGAACGGCATATTCCGATCCTCTGTGGTCATGCTTCAGCTGTAATTCCTGGGGCAGGACTGCGACACGGCTCGAGCGTGTCCACTCCTTGTGCTCATCTAATTTGAAGGCAGCTCGAAGCAATTAAATTATATTTGTTGCTAGTTTCGAGAGCTGACTGACTAGCTGATACCCTGTTTTGACATATGAAAATATCTTTAATTATTATTAATTAATTAATTAATTATTTTTAATAAATTTTATAGAATTTAGGTCTCTAAGCCTCTGGCTATCTTTGTCACTCGTTTTCTCGCTGTCTCTCTCTCGCTCTCTCTCTGTCCCTCTTTCTATCTGTTTTGCTCTCTGTCTCTCAGCCTCTCTCTTACACTATCATTAGAGGGATACTTTAGCTCTCTCTGTTTCTGTCTCTCTCTCTTTCTCTCTCTCTCTCTCTCTCTCTCTCTTAAAATTTCTCTATCTATCTTTCTTTTCCCCTATTTGTATTTCTCTGTCTCTGTCTTTGTATATCTCCATTCTCTCCATCCATCTCTCACTCTCAGATTCTCTCTTAATCTCATATTCTCTCGCTGTCTCTCATTTACTGTTTGTCTCTCTCTCTCTCTGTCTATCTCTCTCTTTCTAGCTCTTTCTATCTCTTTCTGTCTCTTTCATTCTCATACCTTGATCCATGTCTCTCTCTCTCTCTCTCTCTCTCATGCTCTACCTCACTCTACCTGCCTCCTCTCTCCCTCCTCGATTAGTCCTTAATCCAATTCAATATGACTTTAATTATATAGTATTAAACTAACGATTCTCCCTCTCCCTCTCTCTCTCTCTCTTGCAGCCTTTGAATGAGGATAAATTCCTGTGCTTCAGCTGCAACAACTGGCTGATTAACTGGCACTCGCTGCAGGCGCTCAACAGCAACGAGGCCGAGAGCCAGAGCCGCAGCCAGAGCCCCTCCCACATGGGCAACAACAGCAGCAGCGCGGGCATCGTGCAGCAGCAGCAGCAGCTGCCGCTGTCGCAGGGCCAGCCCGTCAAGCAGCGACCCGTTGCCCAGGTGCGTCCACAGCCGCAGAGGCAGCCGCAGCCTGAGCCACAGCCCCAGCCCCAGCCACAGCCCCAACCCCCACCATCGAGTCGCCTGCCCGCCCTGAAAAGTATAGAGAGAGAAAGGTCGGCGCGGAGAGCGCAGCCCGCTCTGGGCAGGCGTCGCTGCAGACGCGTGAGCAAGCAGTCGAGGCGGCGGTCCTTGCGCAGCTCCTGCGAGTCCTGCAAGTGGCGCACGCTGCACAGGCGCAGCCTGGCCAAGGTGGCGCAGCTGCAGCGGCAGCTAAGCAGGCAGCAGCAGAGGCAAGTGGAGCAGCAGCTGGAGCTGGAGCTAGAGCAGAGGCTAGTCAAGTCGCCCACCTACCAAAGATTGCCCAAGCCACGCGTCGACGGCAAAGTTGTGGCCATGTTTCGGCGCCTCGGCACGACGCTCAGCAACGAGCAGCTGCCGGAGGAGCAGCAGCTGCCAACTGCTCCAGTCACTCGCATCATGAGTCCAGCCAAGCGGCGGCCGCGCTGGACACGTCAGCTGGATGAGGACGAGATACTGCTGGAGTTCGACAGGGCCATAGGCGAGGTGCTGCCCGCGGCCAAGCGGCGTTTAAGCTACCAATCAAAAAGCGATGCAGTGGAAGTGGAAGCGGAACCGGAACTGGAAGTGGAACAGGAGCTGGAGCTGGAAGACCAACTGGAGCTCGCTGTTAGCCAAGTGAACCACCAAACCGAACTGCAGCTGGGGCAGCTGCAGCTGCCGCAGGGACTGAGCATCACATTGATCTAAAAATCCAAAATCCAACAAGAAAAAACAAAAACAAAAGAAAATTAGTCAAATTTTGCGAGCATTAAATTTAGTCTTAGTTAAACTCTAATTTATATAGTACCTCAACTAAATTTGTAATTGTTAGTCAATATATAAATATATATATAAATTAGCGAAGACCTAAGAATGTTAAGTTAATACATAAATTTACATGCAAATATTATTATTATTATTATAAAAGCGAACCCATCACGACAATTAAGCAAATCGTAGTTAAATTTGTTCACATTTGCCATGTTATAGCTACAAAAACAAAAAACATAACATATAAATAAAAATAACTAGCACAGCCACCATCAAAATAGCAAAGAAATCAAGAAGTTTTTACTTGGCGCTCAAATTTCAATGCACAGCTGAACAGCTGCGCAGCTGTTGCGCCTCTGTTGTGCTCTCAGGCGCGTTGCCAACCACTGTTATTTAACATACTGCTACCTATCGATACATCGGCCGCTTCTGTTAGTCTATCGATTAGGCTTGTCATACCTTGCCTTGCACTTTTTTGCTGCTCGTCTTTTTAGTCTTCTTTTCGTTTTTCTTGCGCATGGTTCGTTGTTGTTCGCGAGGCTTGGCATTTTTGCATGAAAACGCGCTCTCAGCGCAGCTAAACCAACAACAAAAAGTAAATTAACGTTTAAACTGTTCTGCAAAGTGCAGCGTGCTTGGCTGGTAATTAATTATTATTCTTTATTGTGTTACGTGCTTAACTAAAAGTCTTCAAATATTTCGTAAAGCAAAAGAAGTTGCTAAAAGTGAGTTGACATTGAAGTGCGTGCGTGTGTGTGCTGTGTGTATGTGTGTTTGCAAGTGTGCGAAATTCTTTTGTGTTATATTCTTATTTAAATACGCGCAAAATTATAATTGCAAAGCGAAGGTGGCAGCAAAGCAAAAACAGCAACAGCGGTGGGAGCAACTCAAGCGGCAGCTCGTGCTTATTGCTTTTTCATTATTTGTTGCATCGCATAAAAATCAATAAGAAACAAAAAGCTGGCAAATTGTATTTTTCTGTTGTTGTTGCTGCTGCTGTCGCGGCAGGAGTTTGTCGCCGTCGTCTAACGCTTCCGTCAACAATCGCAGAGCTCGCCTTGAAGCTCGCTCGTTCGTTCGTTCGTTCGTCCGCCTGCCGCACGCTTACTCCTCTCCCTCTCTCTCTCTCTCTTGGTCGGTCGCTATATCGTGTTATCTTGTTTTTTCGCCGTGTTTATTTTGGTAACAGCAAAAAATCAACCTAATTGTAACGCTTGTGTCTTGTTTATCTCTTTTATCGCCTGGCCACAGAAGCAGAGCTTTTACCTAGCTGCATTTCGAAACAACACCAACTACGGCAAGAGAACAGCTGAAAGCTTAAAGAAAAAGGGTAAGCAAAATTGTATATCAAATAATATTTGTATGCACATGTGTGTCAAAATGGCGACTGTCACTTTGACAAGTTCAGTAATCGAAAGTGTATTGTGTTCTCTCTATTGCTATCTCGCTCACACGCACAATCCAATTGTATAACGGTTCAATGCACCAGGCGTTATTTGAATTGGCTGTCATAGCCAGCCAGTGTTGCCAGCGTATGAAAAGAGCCAGAAATACTAGACAACAATTTGAAAACTCTCTGTCTGACGGGAAAATAGCTAAATTGGCAAGCCTGGCCACAACTGTTGTTTTTGGCTCCTTTTGGCATCTGTCGCTTTGCTACATTTCCTTCCAGCTGCTGCGTCAGCTGCGCGTGTACCGTTATACGGGTTTGTGACTCAAAGCAGTTATGCTTTGTTGTTGTTGGGCGTTTGTTTTTATTTTTCTTATTTTTTTTCTCGTTAATTCGCCTTATTTGGCACAGTCCGCAATTTGTTTGTTTCTCAAATTTGCCGTAATTAAAAATCAAATTGATTTTTCCGCTTGCAAGCAAACACGCGAGCAGCAACAACAACAAAAGACAATCAAATTGTCAGTTAGCAACAACAACAACGATTGCTGCAACAATGAACAAAAAGCAATTTTCGTATTAAACAGGCAGAAAGCAGCAAAAAAACTCAGTCAAGGCATTACCTGCTCATTGTTATTGTTGTTTTTGTTGCTGCCACACGCTTGTTGTTGTTGTTGTCGTGTGTTGCAACAATGAGCATGGCTAATTTTTGTTATAACAAAAGTTAAGTACTCGACTCTTAAAGCTTTGCCGTTGTTAACGAAACAGTTAAAAAGCAACAGCAACAACAACAATGACAGCAACCAACTGAAGAAGAAACGAGCCAACAATAACAAGAAACAGTTTTTATTTTTATTTTGCTTTCGTGCCTTTGCGTGGCGCTTAGGCATTACCCAACACCTAACAACCAATAAGAAATGATATTGCATTAGATTGTGTTTAACTCGTTCTTTTGTTTTGTTTCCCTCTTTCTCTCTCTGTCTCCTCTACTTCTTCGAAATACCCCCTGGCCAAATTGGTCAATTTCTAAGCCTCTCAGCTTGTTAAGTTTAGCTCGCATTAACTTGAATTACTTTATATATTAGTTTTTATATACTGAAACCACACGGAAAGTGGTTGAGTTTTATGAATATGCTATTTATAGAGGAGGAAAAGTTGGATTGTTCAAATATATATAAACAAAAGTATAATTTTATATATATTTAAATAAAAAATTTGGTACTTCCCATACCGGGAATCGAACCCGGGCCTTCTGGGTGAAAGCCAGATATCCTAGCCACTAGACCATATGGGATGTTGCATGCCCCATGAGAATTCATTCATATGACACAGTAGAGCTTGCCTATATATGTATATATTTTCGCCCACTACACAAACTATAAATCTTTTTATTGCTTTTTTATACTTTTAAACAAAATGCAGTTATTGATATTCATGTGAAAGAAATCAAATAAAATAGAAAATGGAAAATCAAACTTTCTATTTATTCAGTTTATACTGACATAAAAATCGAATATATAATGGGCTTTAAATATATATTTTATCTGAAATGAAACACTTCTAGCTGCCTCTCGCACATCTCCCATATTGTCTAGTGGTTAGGATATCCGGCTCTCACCCGGAAGGCCCGGGTTCAATTCCCGGTATGGGAAGCAGATTTCAAATATATATTTTGTTTTATATTTATTTCGATGCCTGACGTTAATTCTGTTTTACGCATAATTTATTGTTAATTTCATATAGAGTTCCCTTTGATTAATGCGGCATTAATCAGCTGAAAATCTGTAAACAGCTCCCACTTAGTGTTTGACCTCGTAATGGAGCCAATTTAATTGAAGTGTTTTGTTTTTTAATGAAAATTTGATCCGGCTCAACGAACTGCACACGGATGAAGCCCAACTGGCAACTGGCGGCAGCAACACAATTTTCAGCTGGAAAAACAGCTATAAAAACGGCTAATTCATCAAAAGTGTGGCAAGCAGCGGGCCATTGTTGTCGATGTTGTTGTTACTGTTGCTGCTGTGTCTTGGTCCGCCTACTTTTTGCTGTCTGCCACTTTCTTAGCAATTGAAACTTTGTTGTCTTTTGAGCTTTGGCTTTTTTTCGTATGCCATCATCAGCTCTGCTCAGACATTAGAAGCGCGTGTGAGGCGATACGCGATTGAGCAAGCAGTAGAAGAAGAAGAAGCAGCAGCAGCAGCAGAAAAAAGGCACAGCATAAAAATTAACATTTTTATAGTTTTTTTTTTCTTAAAGAAAGCCAAGCCCCGAGAATCAAGACAAGAGCAACACATGAAATAAAAAAGAGAGACTCTTGTTGTTTTTTTCCACTTCTGCTCTTCTGTTAAACGTCAAACGTTACGCCAACGCCAAGGCAGACGGAGCTTCGTTTGTTTTTAATGTTAAACCAGTTGAGCTGAGCTTCAGCCAGAACAAAAGAGTAACAAAGGCAAAGGCAGAGTCAAGCAGCTGCTGCTGCCATCACCCTCGGCCCGGCGCTGCCTAGCTACAGCTGCAAAGCGACGCTGGCTGCATACTAAAGCTTTTTTGCCTGTTGTCAATCGAATGTTTATTTAATGCTGTCCAAAGTTTTGTTTGTTTTGCTTTGCTTTGTGCTGCGTCAGCTGTCCTTAAGACGAAGTCTCTAATCCGTTTGATGTGGCGACAGTCCGTGCCATTGCATTGGCTAACTATTCCAGCTGGACCCCAATCATTTTCATGTCCCATGAACAATGTGCTTAATTGCGAACAGTGCAATATCCAATCATTTTCATATACCATAAATCATACCAAACAGTGGCAGCAGCAAGCAGTGGCTGCGTTTCATTGCCATTACTCAAAAGCCGGACTCCGATCATTTTCATGTGTCGTGCGCGCTGCGCTTAATTAGAAACAGTGCAATTTGTATGGCAAGCAGTGCAGCAGCAGTGCTTCTTTGCCATTGCGTTGCATTGCATTGTGATCAAGGGGAGCGAGCGCTCCGATCATTTTCATGTACCACGGCCGTTGCGCTTAATTGCCGGCAATGCAATTTGAATAGAGCAAACACTGTTTCATTTTCACTCGTAGTCTCAGGCGTTAATTACGTTGTGTTTCCGCTATTTCGCTTAACACGCACTTGCTATTTACAAGTGAACAAGCAGTGTACATGGCAAAGGCTTAATTACCTGCGATATTAGCTAAATACCCTTAAGCGCCTTTCAATTTTTATCAAACGTTTGTGGCTGCAGCTGCTATTGTGACTTCTGAAGCGTGTGACCGGAGGTGAAATTTCATTTTCGATTATTTCGGCTAGCAGCAAGAGAAAAACTGCAAACTACGCCGTCAAACTGTCTAAAGCTGGCGATAAATGCGCGCAGATACTTGGAGCGTAGTTTGGCCGCGTTTGCAATTCGAATTCGCTTTAAATGGACAACTGGGAGTGGGTCACACAGCTGCAGACTGTGCAGCAGCAGCAGCAGCAGCTGATGGCAGAGACCAACGTAGCGATTATAGGGATGCGGATGGATATACCCACAGACACCACAGACTCGGCTCGCCTCAACTCAGCTCAGCTCAGCTCAGAGACTCCCAGACCGGTTGGCGCGATCGTACGTTCGTTGGCTCGATTCGAACGCGTTGCGGCATTTTTTGATTCTTTGCTTAAAGCGTAAATATTTCAATTTATTTATTGGTCATGCGTCTCTTAGCCGATACCACTTTCTACCCGCCAGTCGCGCAGATGTATCTACATGTGTCGTGTCTTGACCAGCCCCGGATTTCAACAGCACGCAAGTGAGTTACTCAAATCTGTGTCAACGGCCTTTGACTTGGCTGGCTTGAGCGGGCGGCCCTTCTATACAGTTATGGAGCCCAGGCCGGTGGGCGTGCCGCCAACGTCTTCTCGCATGCGCATTTTTCACAAAACATGAAAATGAAATGAGTGAAAACGTTTTGCACTTTTCATGTCTGTTGTCTGCTGTCTGCTGTCTGCTGCCTGCTGTCTCCATCTCTCTCCCCTGTCTATGTCTGCGCAAACAAAAGCCAAAGAGGTGTGTACGACAATTTCAACTGCAGGCCATGCATGACCCGCGTGTATTATACGAGCGGGCGATGGCTCGGGGGGAGGCGTGGGGCGGACTAGGCGTAGGTTAGTTGTTGTCTGATTGCCATGCTAAATGGCTAAAGAGAAAACTATGGCAACGGCGGGCAGCTCAATAACCAATCCAGCCATAAAAATAAATCACGTCAGGCTGTACTTCAAGAAAGTTCTAAACTAAGAGATACCCTGTAAATTGCACTAACTGCATTCAGATACTTTATGAGATCTTTCTCTGTATAGCGTATGATTATGTCACGCCTAGGCCTGTTCTTTCCCTTACAAAACTCTTATTCATATTCAGTTAACAAAGATCCCCAATTGCGCATGCGTGTAGGGTATAATCAAACTACTGCGACAAGGCAATGAAACTTACACGTTTTCTACACGCTGCACCTCACGACCAAGTCAAGCCCCATGGACTCCAAGCTGGAGTCGCAGACACAGAACAACACACAAGAAGCAGAAGTGGGGAAAAAAGACAGTGCGTGAGTTTTTTATAATGATTCGACTGTAGAAGTTGGCATGCTAATTGGGCTGTATATGCCATGGCGTCTACTCTGAGTGAGTGTTAAACGAATGGAGCACTTAAAACACTACGCTATAGCCATAATAGGGTTCATTGAAGTTCACTTTCGCCCAGGGCAACGATTGGACTTTAGAGGTCAGCATTTGATAGTTGTTCGTTAAGAGATAATGGCTGAAAAAGAACATATTTATGGGCCCGGGCGCAGCTAGTGACACGACAAACATTGCTTTATTGGCTAGAGCCGAGGGCTATAACCTCTATAACAGAGACAGATGTGTATCCCAAAATGATTTATAAATGAACAATTTATTAAATGAGTTTTCTGAACTTGATATATAGAAAATAAAAAATAAAAAATTGCTGCTTCCCATACCGGGAATCGAACCCGGGCCTTCTGGGTGAAAGCCAGATATCCTAGCCACTAGACCATATGGGATATGGATATTCCCGCACGATCTATGTGACTTGGCGATGCGGAATGCATTCTATATAAAGTCTATAAACTATAGATATATATATATATATATATATATATATATATATATATATATATATATATATATATATATATATATATATATATATATATATATATATAGCGAATCTAAGAATATCTATCTATTTGATAAGTAATATATCCATAATATTTGCTTTTCAAGCGCTGTGTTCACTACTAATGATATGTATGATAAGTATCATTATCATAATCATCATCATCATTATCATTATTATATCAATTGTAGCTTGGAGTGAAATCCCAAGCAAATATCTTGATTGCCTGCATTGTAACTGCTGTATCTGTTGGTTTATCGAATGGTTTATCCATTTTGGGCAACGTAATTTTTAATGTTTGGCCATTGATGATGATTCCTGACCGCCGTCGTTGCTGCCACTCTTCAGTCTTCAGTCTCCAGTCTTTCTTCTCTATCTTTTATTAATTACCAAAAACGAGTTTATTTTTGATGTCAGCTCGTGTAAGATAAATTGAATGAAGCGCTCCTCCGGGCTCTGCACTTGAAGCGCACATCAAAATTGTTGCTTGTCAGCAGCGTTGGGGAAGCGATCAAACAACAACAACAACAACAACCGTTGCAACTGTGCTAATGCAGTGAAAATCTTGTAAACTTCATTTAATTTACTGACTTTGCCTGATGAATCAATCATTGCGTCTGCTTAGCTTTGGCTATTTAAATGAACCGGTTGTGGCAGCACAGCGCCGTCGCCCCATCGCCCCATCGCACCCAACTGGCGTCTAATGAGCGAGGCACTTGTCTACCCGCAGCTAAATAAATATAAGAAACTTCACGTCTGCCAACACTTTCATGACGGGGCAGTCGGCCTGCCCGACAGCCCGTCAGCCCGTCCATCTGCATCTGTGCGCTAGGTAGGGTCGCGCTTGTGTTTTCTCCATGCTGAGAAAGTCTCTGCCTACAGTCAGCATATGAGTTATATGGCGCTTGCACGTGTCTCACCTTACAGCTTACAGCCAATTACAAATTGAATCTATTAATTGCCATGTAAATATGATTTGTGGCATTTAATTAAGATTCAGATTCAGCTTCAGCTTCAGAGTTTTGCTTGAAGCAATCTTTTAATTAGGCTGGGAAGATCGGGGTCAATTATTGCCCAGTAACCCATTTGCCAGACTTTCCAGTTCTTTAAAGGTTGCTGCCTCTTCTTCCCCGGCTTCCACAGAAAACGGGTTCGCTTTCCAAGAAACGCTTACCATACGGAAAAAATTCCCTCTTAACAACTTGCCCGAAAAATATAAAAAATCATATGAAATGTATATAAAAAGAGCGTTTGATGATGTCACCCAGAACTTTGGCGCTCTTGAAAGAACTGATAGAATTGCAGTTTGAGACAGAGTCAGGTATTACTCATATATCAGATGTATATAGAGTCATATATGTATCGTATGGAGGTCTGTGGCATTGCAACTCGAGTGCATTCATATTTCAAGGGCCTCCACGCGTCGTCTCGCTTCACTTCAATATGTATATCATAACTGTTTAATTAGCTAATGTAATTAGATAAAAATAGTTGGCAATTAGGCAAACTCGTTTCGTGTCTGGCAGCTTTTTTCTACCCAAGAACTGAATTCGATTTGATTCCGATTTCGACTCAGGCGCTGTGAAGGTCTTCAATGTGTCGTAGATCAAGCCGAGTCGAGTCGAGTCTAGTCGCTGCTGCTGAGTCAGTTTAGTCCAAAACTAATCATAATTTATTTAATTTTCGCATTGTTCTTGTTTGGCTATTTATTTAATTTGCCATTTCGTAAAGTGCCGAAACTTTGGGTCTTCCCCCGCGCACCGCGGCGCCCCGCTGCGGTTTCAATTCCATTTGCAAATCATTTTCGTGTGTTTTTGTTTCTTTTGCATGTTTGCCAAATCTTTTATCATTGTGTCAGGTCCAATGTCGCTGCCAGCGAGCACACAAAAGAGTTGAGCTTACAGGCGGAGCGAGGGAGAGAGAGAAGTGAGGAGAGAGAAACATAAAGTTTCTGGTTGTTGTTTTTGTTGCGTTTATCGTTCAAGGTGAGGCGCGTGTTGGTATGAATGGAAATGAAACAGCAACAGCGCATTGCAAATTGCAATTAGCTTTTAAAATTAAAATTTTAAATAAATTAACCAACACTGCAAATATGAGTGCTAATGGTACAAGCATGCTGCTGTGTTAACAAACACTCATGAAGTGGGTTGGTTGGAATGGAACAGTGAAGAATTGGGCCAATCTCAGGAAACAATGGTAAAGAAACGGCAATTGCTTAGCTGTAAAACATGGAATAGAATTTACCAATTGCAATGAACTTGACTCGTTAGCCAACACTATAAACATGCAAAGCTAGGAAGTGTAGGCATACTGACACACCTGAGACATTGGCAATGAAACACTCTACGCCAATCACACTTAGCTCCTGCTGCATTTGCCATAACTTGCTTTCGAGTGTTAGCCAACACTGCCACTGAGTGGGACACTTGCCGTTTGCCCGACACTTGCCATCGTTAAGGTAATTATTTAATAATTACCTTTGACTATTTTACTTTGTTTCATCTCAGCTTTGTTGCTTTTTGCGACTTGCAATTACTTTTCAATTACATTTATTGCCACCAAGAGCAACGCCAGCAGAGGCAGAGGCAGAGGCAGCAGCGGCTTCATCAACGTGGCTCGTCTTATGCCGCCGTCTTTATAGAGTTTTAGCTTTGTCTTTGTTTTTATGACTGCTGCATTCAATTAAATTAATTGCTTTGGAAATTGAGTTCGTTTTCGTCTCGTTGCCGGCTGTCAGCCAAACTTGTTGAGCACTGAAATTGATCGGGCGAGCGGCCCGGCTCGGCGCCGTTCAACTTTCATTTGGTTTATGGGCCTAATTTGATGAACTATTTATAATAATTACCAACCCCAGTCAGCAAACAAACAAAAACTCTAAAGTTAAAATTGTATGAAAAAAAAAACAGCACACTTTATAGCTTGTCATTATGCGCGCTCAGAAAGTGAAGAGAGTATATTGGCTTAGATATTTATGCTTACTGGCAAACCTCTGCAGCCTTATATAACTTCTACTTAGGTATCTTTTGTATTATAATAATATGTGCAATGCAGAGTATTAAGCAGTCGGTCAGTTGCTTTCTGCAGTATTTTGTAATCGTTTAGCGTCGCGCGTCACTGCAAGCAGAAAGTTCAAGACACACGAGTCAGAGGCTGAGGCTGAGGGAGAGGGTGAGGCTGAGGCTAAAGCGCAGCTAAACTGACCAAGCCAAGACCCAGCTACAACATCAGCCATAACAAAGTTGTCTTTGGCTCATCAGCTGAACAAGCAGAGGCGCCCCACGAGTCAAGCTGGTTAACTTACCTGAAAAGATTTGCGAAATGGGCGTGAAATGGCCTCATCTATGATGAATACAGATTATTATACAATATATATATATATATATAAATATATAAAGATATATATGATGCTGATAATGCTTGAGATATAGTGATGAACATTATGATAATGCTAATGATTATTACAAAGTAAATAAAAACTATTACAAAATTACTAATAACAATGCTAATGATATAAATTAGATAATAATGAGTTAAATATTGTTGATTTTGTTATACATTATATAAAGTTGACAAAGCAATTGATTAAATAATAAGAACAATGATAATGATAATGATAATGATAATGAAATTGAAAAAAATAATGATAAGCACAATGATAATGATAATGAATGTGACAATGAAATTTAAAAAATATTTATTAATTATTAAATTTAAAAAAAAATAATGATAATTATTGATTGATGATACAGAACAATGATCTAAACAATGAAAATGTTAATGAAATTGAAAATATTAATCAAAAGGGTTTGAAAAAGATAAGGGAAATCATAATAAAGCCACTGATCGTCATCATAATAATAAGTCAAGTATTATGCCCATGAAAAGCTGACAAATCCTAACTCAATTATAGAGAGAACTATATAAATAGACATTATACTCGCATAATCAATTATCAATAATGATATAGTCCAGCTTATGTGTTCCACATTCAAAATGGACTCAATCTTTCGTTATCTAGCAGAGTCATCTAGATATCCAAGCATAAACCTAACTAATTTGCATAACCTTAGAGCTCGCTGCTCTAATCTGGTTGAGCAAATAAATAAAACCTCAACTCGAAGTCTGGTAAAACAAGAAAGAAAACGTTAACAGAATTCATGTTGCGATGATTTATAGTGTTTTGGGCTCTTTGGGTTCAGCTATCTCACGGCTATTATGAGGCAGCCGCTGGAGAGCTTTTTACTTCATTGTGCGGTTATCCACACACAGCACTTGTTCTTTGCTCCCGCTTGCCGCAGACAGCGATATCAGATTACCAGAAGACACCTCGACTCGACTCTGATCCGAAAGAGTTTCTTTTTCGCTGTGGTTTGTCTAATTGGGAAATTATGTTGCTACCAGCATCTAGATAGAAATGAGTTGATGCTTAGCCCCACGGCCAGAGTACGTGCCACAAATTGTGCAACACGGCTCAATGGGTCCGCTGTGAACCCTTTAACGGGGCCCAAATTAACTTTCGCCACCAAAAAGTGTGGTAACTAACTGCCGTTGATTTATGTAGTTGCATGCATCAAGTTTATGCTGCACATGAGCAATTTGTCTAGCTGAGAGCTGCAGTTATATATATAATTTGAGGTTAGATTAGCGAGCCTTGCGGTTTGTTGTCCAGCTTTGCGCTTTAATAACTTCATTGTCAATGCGGCAGCGAACGGATGCACGGAGGCAGCAACTGCGGCTCCAACTGCAACTGCAGCGACCATAACAAGCCAAACATGTGTGCGGGCAAAGAGGAGGCAAGTGACGAGACTACGAAGATACCCTGTAAGCTGGTCGAACTGAAAGAAAAGAAAACATATTTATTATAGTTGATATATATTTAAATAATCTAGTAAATTCAAAATTAAATTATATAATTAATCAAATATTGCTAAAATTGAAAATTATAATTACAGAAAATTTATTTAAATTTATTAAATTTATAAATTAATTTCAGTTTATTTAAAATATTAACAAATTGTTATATATATTGAATATATGCTAATGAATATGCCCCATCAGAGTTGGCAAGACTGCACAGATACCCTGTAAGCTGGGCGAACTAAAAGAAAAGAGAAAATATGTTAATATCTTTTTATTGTATTTTTTATATATTTAAATAATCTAGTAAATTCAAAATTATATTATTTATTTACTCAAATATTGTTAAAATATAAAATTAAAATTATAGAAATTTATTATTATTATTATTATTTTAATTCAATTTATTTTATTAAATTAGAAATTTAATTAAAAATTAGAAATTTAATTTTAATTAAATTTAGAAATTAGTTTCAGTTTATATAAAATATTTAAAAAATTGTTTTTATATTGAATATATACGTTACATATGCAGCATACTAAGCAATATGCCCCATCAACCACGGCTACAGGGTATTACCAACAAAAATGTGAATGTAACAAACAAAAGTAGCAACAACAATGAGTGCAACAGCGCCTGACTTATTTTCTAAACGCTCATTGTGCATGCTCAGCCTGCGGCCGGATTGGACCTGATCTAGATGCGGATACGGCAAGAGCAAGAGCAAGAGCAGCCGCTGCGACGACTCCGAGTGCACACAGATGCCACCAACAGTGGCATCCACACGGTAGTCACCAGCGATGATATCGTGATCGTGAGCGATTTATGAAGAGGCGAGGCTAGCGACGAGCTTAGACTGGAGCTTGCCAAAGGGGCGGCGCAGGAGGCAAGAGGAGCCGTATCGAGGGGCGATTTCACAAATCAGAAACGCAATAAAAAATGTCTTCATTGAGATCATCATCCGATCCGATCGAGCGTCCGTCCGACTGGCTGATCTTTAGCTACAGGTTTTTATGATCGCATTGCCGCGGCTGTGCGACTGATGGTGGGTAGTTTTTATGTGACCGACAGATCGGGCCACAAAGCTGACTTTGCCATATTTAGTACTTGGCTTATTTTTCTCTCTTTATTTTTTAGTATTTATGGGTGCATGACTCGCTGGCGGCGTCATCATTACACCCGCACAAGCCTTGATTAGATTAGATCAGAGCCGCGACAAGAAAAGTTCGAGTTAATGAGAGGAAGTACTTCAGCCTCACAATTACTTATCGCGCTCATTCCTGAACAGCTTTCTAGTTCTATAAATGAAGTGATTAATCAACTGGATTGATCATCAGTCAACTAATTGCAGGAACACTCACAGTTTCCCAAACTAAATGACTTGAATACAATTCGAACAGCTCTATAAAGCACTGCCCTTAATCAGGGCGTGTCCGTTTTGAAAGCTTTTTTCTAACAAATCCGTGTAATGCCGATTGACATTACTGCATGACCGCAGCATAATACGGACCCAACCCAGAGGGAACATTTACACATAACATTAATCGGATATGCTCGACTGGAAAATACCCAGCATGCAGAGGTGAAATGTGTGGAAGGCAGATGAATTAACTGAGATTGGGAATATATATACATATTAAATTGTCGTGCTGACTAAGAATATATTCCACATATATATATATATTGGGTAACTTTTAAATTTAGTTAAATTCTCTTACGCACATAGAACATTATATACCCTGCCCTAAGCATTTATCACTGGGCATTAAAAACCACACAAAATTACCATAGACATAAAATTTCGAAATTTTACATTGAATTGATTTAATTTATGCGCCGCAGTGAACTCAACTGAACCGACGAATGCTGTTGATTAGATACAGTGCACAAGCCAGCACCACGCTCCGCACCCTTAGCCACCCAGCAGCCGCCCCTCCAGCTGCTGCTAGATATTTGGCTATTACAAAAGTTTCAAACAGAAAACGAAAATGTGTCGAATCAATTGCTCGATGAATCAGCGTTTGTTGTAAGTTTTACCAAAATTAATAACAACAAAGTGGGAGACAAAGATAGAGAGAGAGAGAAGAAGAAAAAGAAAATTTGTTATCCATTTGTCTATGGGCATGTCACAAAAATAGACACGTTCCCACGCCCACGTCTCTATTTCTAGGTCTACTCTCGATTGTGCTGTGCGCTAGTAATACTGTTATTATTATTATTACAGTTTCGTGGCATTGCATTGTTTGTCATTTGCTGCTTCTTCCTCCTCTTCTTCTGCTCTCCCACAGATTGTGCAATTTGGCTCGTTTCCACTTTTGCTTGCCTTTGTTTTTGTGCATTTGCTTCCCTTTTCCTTTTTTGATTTTCCCTTTCTTATCTTTCGCTCTCATTTGTGTGCCACATGCCACGCCCCTTTCACTTGGCAGGCGGCAATTTGCCTGCTGTGTGGCATTCATTTTCGGGCTGCTCTTTTTTGTAATTGTTGCCACTTACCGTTGTTCCAATTCCGTTAGTGTAGCTTCATAGCGTTCACTTCTTAGGTGCTTTTGTTGCATACCCTGCAAGCATTTAGACTCGGGGTATATATGGATAAGATCTCTTAGGATACAGTAGCATTTTTACTGCGTACCTATTAGTCGAGCACTCGCTTGCCTAGCGATTGCTACTCGTCTTAGCTATATATCTTTGTATATATATATTTCGTGTATATATTTATATTTTTAGCTTTTTATAAATTTTCAGTTTTCCGCAACACTAAAAATAAACACAACACACACACGGATACACACACACGCAATACATACAAACTCACACGCCTACATTTTATTGTGTATTTAAAGTGTAAAATTTATAAACTTTGCAAATTTTGCACAAATTTTTCACTGGGCAAATATCATCACCACCTGCTGTGAGGCACAGTGGCACAGTGGCGCAAAAGATTATGAAATTAGGTACTAATAATTAATGAGGCGCCCAAATATTTATCTTGCAAAAATATTTAATAAGAAAAATATTAATCCAAGCAAATTGAATATGCTTTAATACATATAAAAAAATAATCCAAATGTCAAATATATATATAAGTATATATTTAAAAAAAAAAAAACGAAGCATATGAAATATATTTTAAATAAATTTATTTTGTATATTTCTTACAAGTTTCAATAGTAATTCATTGAAAAAATTGTCAAAAATAAAGATTTTCCATATTTATATCCCTCATTTATATCTTTAAATAATATAATTCACTTCTAATATTTTGAACTCTCCGTTTATCTACAATTCGCACCACTGTGCGCCGGCGTCAACGACTCACCGAGCGGTTGCTGCTCTCCGCTTGCCTTCCTCTTAATCTCTCGCCCCTCCTCCTCCACCAACATCAATCGTACCTCGCGCAGCGAGTGCTAAAATTAAATTTATTCAAATTTGTTGCCTTAACATTTGGTTGCGCTCTGCCGCTTTAATGCCTCTCAAAGCAAGCGGTTCACATAAACTTGGGCAATCAAATTACAAACACACACACTGACATGTGCATTTATTAAAATGAATTTATAATCGATACATATTGGTGCCCAAAACAGAAAAAAGACAAAACTGTGGAGCGTTAGTAAGCTATTAAAGCTTAGAGCAAATTTCCGTTGAACTCTATGAATCACAGTTGATATCTCGCAGAAATCGGGGGTAAACCAGTAAAAAAACAGAACAACAATAAACTGATCTCCAGGCGTCATCAAGCTTTTGTTAATGACATGCGCAGGCAGCTGCTGATAAGCATATTACACACACATATACACACTCATGTTGGATAGTGTGATAAAACACTGCAAATTTTGCAAGAATTCGCGTAATAGCTTCCGGTTCAACAGCAGCAACAACAGTGCGTCGGCTGCGCTCTCTCTCTCAGCTCTCTCCCTCGTTCTGCCAAAACATATGGCAACGTCGCACCGCACCGTTGCTGACTGCTTTTAGTTCTAAACGATTCATTGCCGCGTACGTGCGCGTTTTTTAGACGCAGCTTTGATTTTATTTTTCCATTTCTATTTGTAATTGTTGCTGTGTCTTTTGTGTTTGTTTGCCCACTTTGTTTCGATATTTGCTTATAATAATGTTTGTGCAATCATCAACAACAATAACTATAAAAACGACAACGACCACAACAATAGCGAGGATTGCAACAAACGTTTTCGCTGGCTAATGCATAAGTGTGAGTTGTGCTTTTAGTATTTTCAAACCCCCCTCTCTGGCTCTAGACTCTCTCTCTCTCACACTTTGCCTTTGTGAGTATGCGTCTCAGCTGTTGCTGTGTTCCTGTTGTTTGCGTGACTTTTCTTAGGCGCCCCTTCCAAATGCATAACAACAGTGACGAGTGCTAATAATGCACATCTTAACTTAGTCATTGAATTTTGTTTAATTGTGGTTTTCATAGCTAAAATGTGTAGCTGTTTTATATTTACGATAAACAAAATTAAAATTATATGCAATTAAAGGAAAAAATATATTAACACTTGCATTTGTGCAGTTTGCTTTAGCGAGCTTTTACCGTACTTATATCTGAGTGTAAATGCGCAACGTTTTCTTATCGCCCGTTTTGCTTTGCGTCGTACGGCCTATCAGTTTTCTATGAGTGTGTGCGTGTGTGTGTGTGTATGCGTGCTTGTTTGTATTGATATTGCATTTGCACAAGAAGTAGGTTATGGCAAAATGAGCAACAACAACAGCAACGACAATAAGAAGAGCGAGGAGAAGTAGAAGAAAATCAATCAGTAAAGTGGCTCAGCACGCAGCGCATGTTATTAACACGCAACCAACTGTTGTTGTCTGCTGCAGCGCTCCTCCAGCTCTTGTTGCTCTTTCTAACTGTTAACATTTTGTGTCGTGTCTTGTTTGTTTTGATATAATGCCTAACGAGGGTGGTCTAAAAATATGTAAAGATAAAAGAAGTTGGAAATGTGAAGAGAGGACGGATTAGGTAGCAAACTTTTTGAGCGACTCTCTCCATGTCTTGTATACCCAGAGCAGCGACACAATTTACGATATAATTGAGTGCGTACGAGCAACAGCAACTTTATAAACAAACATGTTGCAGCAACCCCCCTCGCATAGAAAGTGTGAATACAAAAGAGACAATCAAACAGCCCTCTCTCTCTCTCTCTGCCTGTCTGCACTCTCTCTTTGTGCGTCTATGCGGAATTTATCGATTGATGCTGTGCTGCCCGATGGCGGTGATGTAATTTGCATAAGCAACAACTAAATCTTCCGACAACTCTGCAAGCCAACCACAGCAGCTGAGCAGCCGAGCAGCTGGCAAACCACAGACTACATAATTTTTGGAGCGAATTTCAGGTTTGATGCCCACCATAGCGTAGGCAGCGCAAGCGCACTGAATATATGTTGTTCACATACCCTAACCAATTAGCAAACGGAGTCCTTGCGGCTATGAGAAAAAAAAAATTGAACAAAAAGAAAAATGTTCCAATTGTAAACATTAACAATTGCTGTCCAACCTTTCTTTATAAACTTTCGATTCGAAATTCATTTAAATGAATTTTCAGTTCTTATCTATATATATTAGGAAGCTTCTTGAAAGAGTACATTAGTTTGATTGTCGAAACTCTTCAAAAACAAAACAATAAACAATCGAAATGCCTTTAAGCCCCATGTTAGCTTCTTCCATCCAAATAAAATCATAGCAAGTGCCGATTGATGAGTTTAGTCGCAACGATTTGTCGATTTGAGTCAGCAGCGGCAGCGGCAGCTGTGAAATTTAAATCCAAGTCACCAGCAGCAGCAGCGGCAGCAGACGTCAGCGTTGCCGCCGCCTCACCTGCGCCGCCATCTCCTGTTCTCCTCCGCCACTCACCCGACGACAGACAGACAGACAGACGAGACGACTCGAGTCGAGTGTGTCATGCGGCTGGTCTGGTCTGGCCTGGCTAAACATACAATCGGCGAGAGAGTCGCCGACATCGTCGTCGTCGTCGTCGTCGTCATTTGCTGCTTTTAGACAATGCTACAAGTTCCTACACCTACGACCTAGAATATGCCGAATATGTCAACAGGTATATAGAGACAGCCAGTATATGTATTTATTATATATGTACAATAAATTGTTATATAAACATTGTACGTCAAACGCTACTCTATGCCTATATATTTGTCATGTATACATATGTTAATATATATTTTAGCAATTGACAAATTCACATATTGCAACAAATTTTAGTTTATTGTGACACTTTATATAAAAGGCAAGGGCGTGGCATTCAATGACCTTGAACAACATTTACATATGTTTGTATATAAATCAATATTAATATAAATATTTAAGAAATACTTAATAAATGTTAGCTTGAAGTCTCTCCACTTAGCTTTTAGGAATGAGTCTTTTGTATCTATAACAGCTATTGATAACGAAACGTTGGTAAACACTTTAATACTTTCTCTCGATAACAACAAATTAATATTATAATGAAATAGTGTCATACCTGGCTAGCTTCAGCTCTTCAGCTCACTCTACTCTTTATCCAACCCTCTTCTCTTCATCTTTTGCTTTTGAACCAGCGACCTCCAGTTGCTTGTAAGTGCGCCGCTCTTTGGCCTGCGCCATGGTCGGCAGCTGTCGCCTGCCTGTCGAAATTGATGCTCTTTCATGCCGGCTGGGGTGGGTGGGCATCTCTCTTTTGGGCTCAATCACAACATGCGCAGTGCGTGGCTCTTTCGCTGATATGGGCCAAGTTTGGCAAGCCGGGCAAGTTGGTTCCATGGTGTAATGGTTAGCACTCTGGACTCTGAATCCAGCGATCCGAGTTCAAATCTCGGTGGAACCTGGCTATAAGAAGCATTTATTTTTTTAATTTTAAAATATATTGTTTAAAAATAAATTGTATATATTTTGTTTGCAAACTCTATGAATAATTGTTTACAAATGATTCAAAGCGTACTCTTTGATAAGCGTATTTAATATTGTGCAATTGCGTATAAAAATTACATATGTAATTTATATGGAACTGAGATTGAATAAGCAATGTAAATAATTATAAGTAAATAAGATAACAGGCGGCATTTACTCATAATTATGAAGAAAAGTTGTTCTTGATTAAAAAAAAAAAGAATAAGTCATCATGAAAGATTTTAAACAACAAAATATTGAATGAATAGCTTACTTAATTTTATATAATATGAAATAAAATTTTATCTCATTTGATAAGTCAGGTGCGTGCCACCTCTGAAATATAAATAGCTAAAGATAGCTGTATATATGTACATATATTTAATTGTGTATGTATGTGCGTGTATGTCATTTGGATGTTAGTTAGGCAAATGCGTGGAATTTATTAAATTCAATAAATTTTATAGCCATAGCCGCCACGCACACGCAGCTATAGCCGTAGCCATAAATTAGAACGAAAAAGTTGAGCAAAAATAAATGCCAACTAAATTACTTAAGAGCAGAGCAAACACGCACACACACATACATACAGAGAGAACTCCGCTAAGCAACCCACACAAATGCTGCCAAAAAGCTTGGCCCAGTCAACAGCGACAGCAACAACTCGAGTCAAGTGTCGGTCAGTCACATAATGTTTGTCATTTAGCTTGGGGGCAGCCAATTTGTAGCGCACTTTCATTGGCAACATGTGGCAACGCCGGCAACAACAACAACAGTAATTGACACAGATTAGCAGCAGCAGCAGCAGCTGCTGCATTGCCGTTGTAATTTTTATTAGATAAAAGCAAAGGCGAGGAAAAATTGTGTCAAGGGGGCTGCCTGAAAATCAACAGCAGTAGCAGCAATAACAGCAAAAGCGACAACAATGCAAATTAAATAAAATTAGCGTCTATTTTGCACGAAAATGTGTGTGAAAACAATTGAGCGAGATGGGAGATGGGCGCCATAAGCCAAATGCGAGCAGCACAAAGCCATAGGCATAGCCATAACAACAACAACAACAGCAAATTGTCGAGCAAAAAATTTACACACGCGTCTAGCGACCGCGACGAAGGCAGCGCAGTCGCTGTCATTGCCGGCTGAACGCCCTACACATGCGCGCTGCTATTGCTCAGTCTTCGCCTCTCTCTCCTGCTTGTCTTTGCGCTCTCCTGCTTGCGGAGAGCTTGGTCTGTGCAAGTGTGCATGTGTGTGTGGGCGCATAATGAGAATGAGGTTTTCGTACGACATTGAACTCGAAATGTGGGGCTGAAGAATAAACGAGTAAAACAAAAATATGGAAACAAGAAAACGAAATTAAAGCAAATATCGTGCAGTCTTTGCTTTACCACTACGTACGTTCGATTTTTCTTCTCTCTTTTTGGATTGTCGTTTGAGGTAGCTAGCAGCCCTTTGCTAGAAGGCATTGCCTTGTTTTTCAATATAATCAACATAAGCAGTAAAACCCTAAAAAGTAAAAAATAAGTTTATTTTTGCCAAATGCTGCCTGTTTAACGGTATATTGAGTGCTATTTATTTTTACTCGACTTAATTTCCTTTCTTCACACTTCATACTAACTGTTTTTTTTTTTTTTATTTTCACAGTTGCGCTTAAGAAGTTACTGGAACAAGGAGCGATTGTATTGCAATTGAATTAAATAACAGCAGCAAATTATTAACTGTTGATCAACAAAGATAGGCGAGCGCTTACTCACACACACTCATTCATACATTCGCTCACATACACACATCGAACAATATGGTGGACTATTACAAAGTATTGGATGTTGCACGCAGCGCCACAGATGGAGAAGTGAAGAAAGCGTAAGTGTTGAAAAGAAGAGAGCGAGAGGATGTGCCGCTCTCTTAAGTTTGAGGTTTAGTTACGGCGAATGGCATGCATTCTGCAATGTCATTTGGCTCGATTCTAAGCGCAGTTACGAGAGCGCAACATGACATGCTCTGGCTCTCTTTTGATTAATGCTTTTGCTTATAATTTATTTTCGCTCTAATTAATTTCTCCCTATCACCTGCAGCTATCGAAAATTGGCACTCAAATGGCATCCAGACAAGAATCCGGACAATTTGGAAGAGGCAAACAAACGTTTTCGCGAACTATCCGAGGCGTACGAAGTGTTATCGGATGGTAAGTTACCAGCTTGCACAGCGTTGCCCATAAGTTCTACTCCCGTTAGGAAGTGTTATACATATAGCGCTGTAGGGCCACATTTGATCCTTGTTGTTGTTGTTGTCGATGTATTTAGCCCGTAAGCGACGTATCTATGATTCCCGGTCCACGCTGCACAAATCGTCAGCAGCGAGCAGCAACAGCAGCAGCAGCTATTCCCGTTATCGCAGCGGCAGCGGCGCATCCTCAACGAGTGGTCGCGACTTCGACTACGATTACTATTATCCCAGTTATGGCAGCAGCTCAGCTGGCAGTAGGCGTGGCAACCGCTATCAGGCGTTCACCTTCCGCAACTTGTTCGAGGGCACGCCGTTTCACAAAATGTTTGGTAAAGAATTTAAAAAAAAAAATTGGAGAGTGCAAGCGCATGTTTTTTTTGTTTTTTGTTTTTGTTGCTTGGATTTATATGATTTTTGTATGATTTGTTATCGATTTCATGCCTACACTTAAAGAAAAATGTTAGAGAAGGGAGCTTTTCAGAGGAAAAACAGGAGATACTATTATCCCATAGCGTGAATAGCTCAGTTAGCTGAATAGAATAAGTCTGTGTATCTCTCGAAGACTTCAAAGTTGTATAGATTTTATTATTTCTACTTATATCACTTTACGTTTTTATAGTTTATAATTCTTATAGAAGTTTTTATATATTGATATCGATATCTGCTTAATTTTTATAGTATCCATAGAACTTTGTATGAACAATTGATTTTCGGAGCGTATCGGGAAGTGTATAAGTTATGGTTATATAAAAGTTACAGATATGCAATGCCAAAAGGTATATAAACAATCTCTGATAATGAACTCTGATGTTTACATTCCATTTTATTAGATAGAGTTATATCGTAGAGTCCTCGAGTTTCTTATAGTCGGAATATCAATCTCAAGTTTATAGTGATTCTGTTAACAATACCATTACTACTGATAGCAAGGTATTTCCTAGTCGGTCACTGATCCGATTTGTTTTTTGCTTCTTTGCTGAACTGACGAACAACCTTGAAGCGCACGAAGTTACTTTTTTCTTTGGGTTTTCGTTACTTTTTTGTTTTTTTGCAAATGCGCGCAAACTACAAACTACAAACTAAAAAAGCTACAGACAGCCAGCAAACAACATGCAAAACATCATCATCATTATGGGTATCAACATCTTCATTAGCATCAGCATTAGCATTGCGCTCAGCTAGTTCATCAGCTGCAATTGTTTGGGCCTTGCCTAATGCCCCGCGCGCGTGTTTCGTTCTACTAATAAAAAGAGAAAGCGAATTCGAAATACACTGTGAGAAATGTCTTTAACCCCCAATTCGCTTGCATTTACAGAGAAGAAACGCCGCATTTACGATGAGTACGGCAAGGATGGATTAGGGGACCGGGCACAGAGCCGCACGCATGCTCGTCATCATTATAATACACACGACTTTGATGACTTTGACATAATGGGCGGCTTTCCGTTCGTGTTCCGACCACCCGAGGAGGTCTTCCGCGAGTTCTTTGGCGTCAATTCGCCCTTCGCCGACTTCTTTAGAGGTAAGCAACAGTATATCGAGTATATATCCTAATCTAATCTGTAAATTGTACTTGCAGAGGCCAATGGCTATTCGCAGTCCAATGGGGCCACTAGCAGCAGTCGACGTCACGGCGGACATGGCAGCCTTAATGGCGGCGGCGGTGGTGGTGCAGCTCGGCATCACCATCATCACCAGCACAAGTTGGCGAGCCCGTTCGGCGCGCCCATGGTCAACTATTCAATGATGGACTTCTTCATGCCCACCAGTGGCTTTAGCTCCTTTTCTGCCAGTAACAGCGTCGCCACCGGCGGTCTCCACAGTAACGGCGCTGTGAAACGTACCTCCACCTCAACGGTATTTGTCAATGGCAAAAAGCTGATGACCAAACGGTAAGATATATGTATTAAGTACACTAAGTAGTTCATCTAGAATATAAAATATTTTCGATAACTTAACTAACTCTGCCCATTCTCCCTTTGCAGCGTCGTCGAAAATGGCAAGGAAACTGTCTTTTCATATGAAAACGATGTCCTTAAATCTAAGACTGTGAATGGAGTATCCCAAAAGCTCTCTTCAATAGCGAATTAATTAAACAATTAATAAAAATGGGCAACAAAAACACTCACACACACACACACACACACACACTCTGATAACAAATTATTTAACATAAACAAAAAGAGAAACAAGCATTCAGAAGGAATTTCGCTGCGGCGCGAACCTAACAACAAACAACATAAACAATAAAAAACAAAAAGTCATAAGTTTAAAACAAGGAAAATCAACAACAGGAAAGAGGATAAGGAGGAGATGAAAAAGAAGAAGAAATGAGGAACGCTTTCTTAATGCTTCGTTGAATAAACAAAAATAGATTTAAAGAAATTGTTCTACATTAGAATTTAGTTATGTTTTAATGAAACCGTTTGATTTGGAGAATGAGGCAACAGCAGCAACGACAAGCAAACCACAAACCAACAGGCGCTGAAGCAACAATAATAGCAACAACAACAAAAGGGCCAGCAACACTAACAACAACATCAAGAGCAACAACAACAATGGCAATTTATTTAAATTACTTGTAGGGCTTTTATATAAAACAAACAATTTGCGAGCACATTTGAATCGAAATTCTGAACGAGAATTGCAACGAAAACTAAGAACTAGAAGCAAAATTCATGTTGTCGAAACAGTTTAGAACAAGCGAGGCCTGATATATATGAATACACATTATGTGCCCCAGCAGCAAAAGCAAAAACAAAAACCAATACAAAAACAAGAGGAAAAGCAAGCAAAAAATAAAAAACAATTGAAATGCTAAAGGAAAAATTCAAGAATTTAGTTAGGTTTTATTTTTTTAGTTTTGGGCGGGTTCAGTTGGATGGATGCTGTGTTATCTGTTTAATATGTAGCTATAAACTACCGTTAGTCAATTAAGTTGCCACAATACTTACAACAACTATCAGCAGCAGCAGCAAAATGACCAATAAAATGCGTTTGCGTTGCTTTTTTTTGTACATTATACAACAACAAAAACAAATCCATAAAATAAATCTTACAAAATATATATATATATATATATATATATATATACATATATATTCATAGTTGTAATATTAAATTAATGCAAACAAACAAAAAAAAAAAAAAAAAGGAGGAAAAAAAACGATATAAAATGCAACAGAAAACAAAAAACAAAATACATTTCTGACATTGAATGTTTATATTTAATAATTATTTAAACGTTTCTTTCATAGTCCGTAGTCGTTTTTTAAATGCTTAAGCTTAAGATTACTCTCACATAACCTAAAATGAGAACAAACAAATGATAAATATATAAACAACGTATTGAACAGAATGATACACAAAAACAAACAAACAACCAACAAAAAAAAATTCAAAAAACTAATCATAATCGCACACAATTTAATACTGTGTTTTTAGTAGATCATTCTCAGCTAAAACAAAAATCAATTGGAAAAAAGAAAACAAAAAAATATACAAATATAAAAACAAATGCGATAAATGAAACTTGAAATGTTTTTTCTTTGTTTTTTATTAAAGTCACTTTGAATCTGAAAAATTGCGCGTAATGCAGTTGCCAGCGTTGCCACCTGTTAACGTTCTTGATTGATTACGCTCGCTCGATAACTGCCAGCTGGCGATCACGATAACCTGTTGCTCTGCCGATTGTTTTGTCGTGTGCAACACTGCACTTTTGCAGAAGTGCTGATAATTATTATTTTTTTTTTATTAAGTTTATTTTTATAATTTAAACAAGAGTACAAAACATTACATGGACTTTAAATGGCAGCATATCCACGTGATGATCAAATGAAATGGTACCACGGCCGCTTGACACGCGAGGCCGCCGACGATTTGCTAAAACAAGGTGCGTACAAGAAAAAAAGTCGAAGACATGCCTGAGACTGTGTGTGTGGAAGACTCGCCCAGATAGTAAGAAAATTCAATTTGTTTATTTTATTAATTGTCACAGGTTACGAGGATGGCACATTTCTGGTGCGGGAGAGCAGCACGGCAGCTGGCGATTTTGTATTGAGTCTGCTCTATCAGGTAAATGACGCACAACAGGCAAAGCTAAGCTAATTATTGCTGCTCGACTAACAGATACCCATTCTGATAAAGACTAACTAGCATTACATAAACAAAATTCTTAAAAAGTTACTGTAATAACAGTACGTCATATAAATTATTGAAAGACATAAACATTGATACTTAAAGCTGTAGGGTATGAGCCAATATGCCCACCTGTTCTGTGTACAGCGTATCACAACAGGTTGTTTTTATACATGTGAATAATTTATTGCACATTTGTTGCAGGGCGAGGTCTGTCACTATCAAATCCGACGGCACGGCGAGGACGCCTTCTTCTCCATCGATGACAAGGGGCAGACGAATATATTGCATGGCCTGGAGACTTTAGTCAAATACTATCAGCAGGAGCCAAATGGATTGATTACAAAACTCTCCCAGCCACTCACTGGCGATCCTCCGCCACCCAATACTCGCAGCCAGGGCGTGACCAATCTGCTGCATCGTGCCACCAGCAAGAATGAGAGCAAGGTGGTCGTTGAGCTGTTGAAGTGCGGCAATCGCAACTTCGATGCCAAGAATAAGGATGGCCAGACGGCGCTGCACTTGGCTGCAATCAATTGCAATGAGGACATACTGAAGCTGCTGTTGGATGCGCGCGTCCAAGTGAACAGCTCCGACTCGTTTGGATGGCAACCCTTGCATGTGAGTGTAGCGTATAGGTAGTATATACTCCCAATCAGCTACTTATCTATTGTCTTGCAGTACGCCTGTCGAAAGAAGAATGCCAGCTTTATACGTGCGCTGATTGCTGCCCAGGCGAACGTGCAGTGCAGGAACATTGAGAACGGTCATGTGCCGCTGCATGAGGCGGCCAGGCATGGAAATTTGGAGGCGGTGCAGGAGCTGCTCTCCGCACACGCTCCACTGCTGGCACGCACCAGCGCGGGTGAGTTTCCTTTCGACCTGGCCAAGGAGGCGAAACAGACGGCTGTCGAGGCATTTCTGCTCAACTATAAGCTGCCGCCAGCTAACACGAGTCGGGAGAAGTGGTACCATGGCACACTGAAACGGGACGAGGCGGTGGCCATACTAAAAAACTACGCCCAACAGGCAACCACAGCGGACAGTCAACCGGCGGACACGTCGGGTTACTTTCTGGTGCGTTACTCTGAATCGCCAGCGGCGTCGGGCTACGTTTTAACTCTACTCGGCGATCAGATGGTCAAGAACTTCCTCATCTCACAAGCGGATCTCTATCAGAACGGCAACAAGCTGACCTCCAATGGGGTGTGTAAATAGATTTACCATTAACCTAGAAATATAATGAATTTTACTTCTATTTGACAGTCGAAATATCTGTGCATAGACGATGGCCCCTATTGGCCCAGCTTGGAGCATTTGGTGGCGCACTATATGCGCTTCTCCTATGGGCTGCCTGTGACTCTAAAGTACCCGGTGCCGCCACAGCCCAAGCCGGAGCTGCCATCGTTTGCCACCATACCACGTTCCACGCATAAGCCACGCGACGCCAGCCACCCACCAACCAGTCCCCATCCCAGCAGCTCCAAGCACCAGCCTGCCCTGACCATAACAAAGAAGAAGCAGAAGGAGAACAGCAGTTCGATGTTCAATACGCTGCGTATTGTGAGCCCTAAGAAGGGACTCTTCGACATGAACAGCTTGCGCAAGAGTAAAACGAAGAACAAGCGCAGCGATTCAGAGAGCAGTGTCAGCCTAGTGGCAGCAGCCGAGGAGCTGCAGGCGGCGGCGCCCATGCTAAAGAATCTCTCCTTTTCAACGGATTTCAGCAACTTCAATGTGGACGCTGGCGATCTGTACAATGTGCCACGCAACAATACGCCCATCGAACTGCCACCAATTGCCAACAAGACTGAGGACGAGGTGGAGTATTTCACCAAGAGCGATGTGGCCATCGAGAGGGAACGTCTTGCTGCACTCACAACCAACGGCTACTTGCCGACCACAGATGTGCATATGCTGTTGGACCAGGAACTCAAGCAGTTGGATGGCAAGCAGATGTCACGCCTGGACTCCATAATATCTACTGGCTCCACGGAGAGCGAAATGGCCAGCTATCTGCAGCGGAAATGCAGTGGAGCCGGCGCTGGCACAATGGGATTAAACAGCAGCGAGCTGGAGGCAGCCAAGCAACGCTTCTTTATACACCGCGATAAATTGGAGCTGGACAGCGAGATCGGGGCTGGCGAATTCGGCTCCGTCTACAGGGGCTGGCTGCGACAACCCAATGGTCATCGCTTGGAAGTGGCCATCAAGACACTGCGCGACGAGGAGCAGCAGACGATCAACAAGCAGGAATTTCTACGCGAAGCATCCGTAATGATGCGGCTGGCGCACAAGTGCATTGTGCGTCTCATTGGCATCTCCAAGGGCGATATGCTGATGATGGTGCAGGAGCTGGCGCCACAGGGCTCCATGCTACAGTATATACTGAATCACAGTACCGAAGTGAAGGTCAACTATGAGCTCAAGCTGTGGGCCTCTCAAATAGCTTGCGGTAAGTGCTGTATCCTTCGCTTAGCATAGTTTAACTGATTGAGTTTATTTCCTTCGACAGGTATGCATTACCTAGAGACGCAGCATTTCGTGCATCGCGATTTGGCCGCCAGGAACATATTGCTGACGTCCAGGCAGCAGGCCAAGATCAGCGACTTTGGCATGTCGCGCTCTTTGAGTGCGGGCAGCGATGAATATCATTTCACTCAGGGTGGGCGCTGGCCGATCCGCTGGTATGCGCCGGAGAGCTTCAACAATGGCATTTTCTCGCATGCGAGCGATGTTTGGTCCTTTGGCGTCACATTGTGGGAGATGTTCGCCCTGGGCGCACCGCCCTACGGCGACATCTCCAATGTGGATGCCATCAAGCTGGTGGACAGCGGTCAGCGTTTGCCACAGCCCAATGTCTGCCCGGCGTACATTTATGCGGTAATGCAAAGCTGCTGGAACTATCATCCCAAAGAGCGGCCCACCTTTGCCTATCTCATGGAATTCTTCAGTCGGGATCCCGAGTATCAGAATCTGCCAGAGCTGGTTCAATCGGTGCACATCTAAGCAGACAAGTGCTCTGCTTCTTCCTTCAACGAGTGCAATTGCTTTTACGCCTACTCCATGTATTCATCTATCTAACGTATTATTTTGTCTTGTGCTCACATCTTTCCAACATATCCTGGCTGATATACTACGAGCATCCCCTATATATATACACCTGTATAACTACTTGTACCATATATAACTTTATACATACACATATATGTATATTTATAAATGTATTTTACTTATTTGTAAACAATTTGTGTCAAATAGCGAACAAGTGCCTTACATTATATTATAACAGTTAACCGTTACGCAATTAAATGATTTTAAAACGAAAAATTTGTCTTCTTTTCAAATTTGGCGGGTTGGCGCCAACAGTTCTGTTATTACATTGTTAGCGGGCCGTTAACTAACATTTTTCACTTTTGCTCTGCTAATGCACTGTTAACTAGCATTTTTCACCCTGCTGCTGATTTCTGTGCGCCTGGTACTTCAGAAAAATTACAGTGCAAATTTAGCACTGCTTTTTGTCTTCACTGCTACCCCACTGTTGCGGAACTGTTGTGGAGCTGTTCCGAAACTGATGAGGAGCTGTTGCAGCACTGTTGAGTAACTGTTACAGAACTGTTGTGGAGCTGTTGAGCAACTATAATATACTATTACTGAAATATCAACTCACTTTTATCCCTGCTGCTCATTTCTGTTCGCCTGGTATTTCCTAAAGTTGACAGAGCAAATTTTGATACTCGACGGCCAAAAACCGCCGCCCCTCAGGGTATACAATAAAAATTTTGCAGTTTAGCTTTCGCCTTTAATGAGTGGTCAAATATATTCCAGATATAATTTACTCCCAGCCCGAAAGTATGCTTGAGTAATTGAAGAATTTTCTGTAACGAAATAGATATTTTCTTGTATTATATTTTTATTACAAATCATTCAATACAAAATATATATATATAAGATACATCTTAAAAACTAACTATTTTAAGCTTCTCAGGATCATCACATAGTTAAAGCAGCATCGTAAGATGATTGAATATTCGAACAACTCTTTTAGTCTGCAGCCCGAAAGTATGCAGTGTTTTCTTGATGTACATTTCATGTAGCGCATTTATTGCAAATTGATATAAAATCTGTTGAATATTTATAAAAATTGTTAATGTTCTTACGTGCTATGTTAGTTCAGGTATTTAGATCAGTTATATAGATCATATATAATGTATAAAGCAAAGTTGCAACTATATAGTAAAAAGGCCAAAAACAAAGGCTTCAAGTGCATGTGGGGTCTGCTAGCAAAGCAAATATCAAATCGAACCGTTCATCGCCTGCTGCACATTCGAGGTGGAGACCAGCTTGAGTGCGTCCATGATGCCGTTCAGGTTTTGCTCATTGTATGCCTGGCCCTGCAGAGGAGTAACCACGGGCACCAACTGTTCGCTCTGCGGAAGCTGCAAAGCGATCTTTGTCATCAGACCCTGCAGAAAAAGAGAGTGATATAGAATATATAATAGTAAGGATATACAAATCTTGTCTTACAGCTTCCACTTCGACATTCAGCTTGAGCTTCATGCCACTCTCATTGCCCTTCAGTTCGAGCTCCTTTTCGACCGTAAACTTGGGCGTCTTGCCAATGACCCAATCCCAGGAGCTAAAGTTGGCGCGCAGCTCGTCGATGCCGGGGAACCACTTCTCCGTGGGATTGATGAGCTGAAAGCCACGTTGATTCATTGTCTGCGTGCTGCCGCCATCCTCCAGCGCCGTAGCCGCTGTGCGCAAGTACTCATAGCCCACGGCGGAGAGCAGCTGCTGCACGTTCACATTCCGATTCACGTCCGCCAGGTTGCGTATGGGCGATGGCACCGAGGCCGTGGCACGGCTAATATAGTTGGCCGTCTCCTTGACCAGCGACTCGCTCAGATGCAACTTGTTGGCCGTGGCCAAAATAGTGCAATGATGATAAGCATTGGGGCGACCCAACTTGGCAGCCGTGCCCGATACCTGAAATATATAATAAAAAGTTATTTTAATAGCTGCTAATTAATTTTGCAAAGATAAGCTTAAAATTTAATAGAATTGATAGGAAAAAACGTCTGGCATAGATGGAACGCCCTTGCAGATTGAGACTGATATGAGTGTTGCTATAATAACGGACTATATAAATATATATAATATAATATATGTATAGTCTTATCAGTCAATCTATTCAAGCTCTAATAATATTTCATTTAGTTATATTTATATGTTAGTACAGTAGCTCTAACTGACCAATTCTGGCTACTAGGGTAGTCTGAGGATGTGATTACCCATCTTTACTTAAACTCGAATATTGTTTTGTTGATATGCTAATAATGATGACTATAAAAACCAGTTTAAGTGCTGAATGGTGGATTTAATAAAAAAAGAAATAATAATCAAAAAAATGTTCTTAGTGCCTTGAGCGAAAAGACAGCTAAGCATAGAGTTACATAAAATCGAAAGATGATTCTATATATATTTGGATATATGTATATATGCTCCATATTCGTATGTATAGTCGATACGAATACGGAGCATACATGTATAATATATACATATATATATTTGACTTTCGGCAATTCTGCTGCAAAAATATGCTGAACTTTTCTTTTTTGCATGGAAAATTTGCAAATTGTTTTGTTGTCTGCGCTGCGATCTAGCTAAAGGCCGGTTTGAACTGTGGACCAGATCTGGCCAGATGTTTGTTTGTCAATTGATAAGAGAGGGAGAACTACGTCGATTTGGCCACATGTCTAACCTTTTTGTTGGCGATAACAATATCATCGCGATCGTTGATCTCCGCCTTGATGGCCCACTCGCGGAACAGCGAGCGCGTCACAATGTTCAGATTGTACTTGCGATCGTAGCGCTCGCGGGGCGTGAAGAACGTGCAGTTGAGGTTGCCAGGATCATGATAGACAGCGCCGCCGCCGCTGTTGCGACGCGCTAAAGTAATGCCTCGTTCCATTAGCTTGGACACGTTCGCCTCGGTGAAGGGATTCTGATGGCGACCAATGACCACGCACGGCTGGTTGGCCCACAGCAGCAGCACATGATGATGGCTAAAGTCAAAATTCTTATAGAGCCAATCCTCGAGAGCTAGATTCGTATAGATGTCATTCGATTGCGAGATGAAAACTGATTTCTTGATATCAGCGTCGGGCACAGAGGCGAGCCTTTTGCCAGTCGACGTTGGTTTTGTTGTCGATGCAGTAGTTGCGGTTGCCGTAGTTGTAGTCGTTGTTGTTGCTGTAGTAGATGCAGTTGTATTGTTATCTGAGGCGAGCCGCGTGATTTCGGTTGACGTTGCGCCCAGGCGCTGCAGCAAGCGCAGCTGGCTCGAGTTACGACGCAGTAATATGCTCATTTTAAATATTTTATTTAACAATCAGCCACAGAATGGGAACAGCTGTTACTTTTATTTTGTTTTTCTTTTTGTGCTCGTCTTCTGTTATTTTTATTGCACAACTCGGTGCAGCGCTGCTGTTGTTGTTGTTGCTGTCGCTCTTACAAGGAAGCTTATTGGCTCTGTTGCTATGGCGCTCTCGCTCTCTCTCTCCGTCTCTTTTGCAATCAGACAACGGCAATGCACTTGCTTACTATTTGCGTTCGCTGTTACAAAAACAAGGTCACCGTCAGAGTCAGAGTCGCTAATTGATATGTTCTTGTTGCTGTTTCTTCTTTTTTGGTCAGTTTTATTTAACTGCCGCTGTTCTGCTTCCGTTTGTTAGGTTAGATTGAATTTTAAAGTCTATATGTTTGTCTATGCCTAGGTGTGTGCGTATTAATTATTATCTGTAGCGTTTCTATTTTAGCTTATTTGTTTTTTTTTTTTTGTATTCTTCGCTGATTTCTGTTGTCCGCACGCTGTTTGTCGTATTTCTCCTTTTGGTTTATTGCTTTTTTATATGTTTTGTTGTTGTTTTTGGCCGTTTGTTATTTTGGACTTTAGAGCGTGCTAGTTGGGATTGGGACTTGGGTATCTGCTGCCACAGAGCTAGCGGAGATGAGATATTCGTGGAGGGCGGGCGTCTGGTGGAGCCACTTCCAGGTTTGATGCAATCCGCAGACACGCTTACGTAGACCCAAACAGTCCTTGTTGCTGCACCAGTTCACTTGCATACTACGCCTTACACCCATCCAAGAAAGATCGGTCTAAACGGTCGACAGGAATTTAGGCCAGCTTCTGGCCAAGCAATGAGCATACACTTCTGCTACGCAATTAGCCAAGCAATGTAGAAAAGTTCTAATAAATCGGTTGATACCGCCTTGAAAATTGAAAAAATTTTCCACTCAAATGTTTGTACTATGCGGGGGATGGAGCGAACGAACACGGTGTAACACAAAACAAACACTGACTGACACACAGTCTGTTCAGGCAACGGTAAATGTTGTACGCAGCAGTCACGTCTGATTCACAATGGCGCAAGATAAGCACTGAAAAACCTATTGGAATGGCAACTCCGAGCAGCATGCACAACAGCTGCCAAGCTAACAGAGGTGCTCCTCATTTAACATTAAGCTTTTCACAATGCTAATTTAACATTCACAATTTAAATGATACCACTAACGTAGATTGTTTTATAGACATTAGGAAATTCTTGTAATTTAATTTACTTTACCAAAATTTATACAAAACATATGATGGATAGGTATGCTTGTGAATGCTCGAGAATGTCAAAGCAGCTGTCAGGCACATAAGCAATACATTACGATGTGTTTACAAGGCTTTAGTATTTTAAGTTTATTTTAAGCAGTGATTCGAGAGCCATTTCAATTGGGTATTCCGCCATTGTTGATGTACTCTGCCTCTAGAGGGTCGATGGGCTTACGAGCGAAGCGCGCAGGCAGCTCATAATCCTCAATTGCTGGTCCTCCACTAGTCTGTTGGGAGTGTTAATATAAAATTAGGAATTAAATCATGTGCTCTATTGCAATTTGCATGTCCTAATGTTGCTAATGGGCTATAAAGTTAACCTTTTTGCCTCCGGAATCCTTTGAACTTGCCTGTGGACTTGCAGCTGGTTTGTTGGCTAATGCTGAACCTCCCTTCCGGAACTGAATGAGGGGTACACGTTTTGTCAGATGGACTATACTTAAACGCACCATTTTTAAATTAAAATTATTTAAAATCGGGTTTGTTTAATAGACAGAACTATGCCGAGCGAGAGTTACGTCAAAACAGCTGACTGTAAATCCTAAACAATGCTGCCACCCCGTTTATGGCCGAGCTAGTCACACAGAGCGCTGACAAGCGAAACGTTGCCACTCACAGGTCTGCAGCGCAGAAAAACAAATTTTGTTTGTCTTTGATAATTGTGGAAAAGCTAACTGAAAATTATCTTCAAACGCACCAGCGTAATGAATGTCGCAGCCGGCGGCACCACCACAACTGCGGGCAGCGCCTCAAACAACAATGCTCTGCCCATGGCTCAACTAGCAGATGGCTGGCTGGAGCTAGAGTCAGACCCGGGTCTCTTTACACTGCTCCTAGAAGATTTTGGCTGTAAGTAAATTGAATTGCAAGGCCTATTATACTATACATATATATTGTAGGTCACGACGTACAAGTGGAAGAAGTCTATGACTTGCAAAAGCCTATAGAAAGTCCATACGGCTTCATTTTTCTCTTTCGCTGGATCGAAGAGCGTCGAGCACGTCGCAAGATTGTAGAGACAACCGCCGAGATATTTGTTAAGGATGAGGAAGCAATCTCAAGCATATTCTTTGCCCAGCAAGTGGTGCCCAATAGCTGTGCCACTCATGCATTGCTCTCCGTATTGCTGAACTGCAATGAAAACAATCTGCAACTCGGCGAAACGTTAAGCCGTCTCAAAGCCCACACTAAGGGCATGAGCCCGGAGAACAAAGGCCTGGCCATTGGCAACACACCAGAGTTGGCTTGCGCCCACAACTCTCATGCCATGCCGCAAGCGCGTCGTCGTCTGGAACGTACAGGAGCTGGTGTTGCCAGCTGTCGATTTACAGGGGAAGCATTTCATTTTGTGAGCTTTGTGCCCATCAATGGGCAACTGTTTGAGCTGGATGGACTGAAGCCATATCCCATGAATCATGGCTGCTGGGAGGACCATGAAGATTGGACAGACAAGTTTCGTCGCGTAATGGCAGAACGTTTGGGCATTGCGACTGGCGAGCAGGACATTCGCTTCAATCTGATGGCCGTAGTGCCTGACCGTCGCATCGCCATCACACACAAGCTGAAGATGCTGCGCACCAATCAGGCCATTGTGTCTGGCACACTGCAGAAGCTGCTCAAGGCGGATGAGCAGGGTGAACGCGACGATCAGCAGCGTCCGGATACGCCCAACACGCTACTAGAGCCGAGTGCCTTCACAGCGCGCGATCTGCAATCGCTGCTTAAAAATCTTGATACAGAGATTGCGATCAATGAGCAGCATTTGGCCGATGAGAACGATCGTCGACAAATGTTCAAAGTGGACGCCAGTCGTCGCACCCACAACTATGACAAATTCATCTGCACGTTTCTATCGATGTTGGCCCACCAAGGCGTACTCGGCGAGCTGGTCAGCCAGCATCTGTTGCCCACCAAGAAGATAAGCGGACAGAGCGCTGCGAATCGCCTGAGCAAACAGAGCAGCGCAGCAACAGCTGCCAATACGGCGAACAGCAATGCAAATGCCACAGCAGGCAAAGCCCAGCCGCAGCAGCAGCAGCAGCAACAGCAACAACAGCAGCCACAACAACCGCAGGCGGCTAAGAATGGAAAGTCACCTGGCAAGACTCCGGGACGCCGACGCAAGGGACGCAACAAGTGCAGAAAGCGCAAGTGATGCGCACTAAGATAAACTAAACTTATCTAAACTATATATTATATATAAATTATATATATTATTCACTAAATTAGAACTATTATATATTTAGTGAAATCTCTCACGGTTCCATGAAAACGAGATAGTTGTTCGAGTTGGGAAGTAAGGCATATTTGCATATTACTTCCATTGCAGCTATACAAATTTGTATACATTTATCACTATTTATATTTTTAAATTGTAACAAATATTTAATTTGTTTAGTTAGAAATGCAAATAATGCTAGTAAGTTGATAAATTTAATCTCAACTTCATTCTTTGAATCACTTGTTTTCCTCTCTTCAGTCATAATAAAAATTGTCATTGATTTCCAAAAATTACATGTTTATCAATATATATAAAACATATTTGTTGGGGAATATATGTATATAAAAGAGCTGTCTTTCGAAGGAGATTTCACTGTACATAACTAACTATATACAACAAATTTAGTTAGCTTCTAAGTTTGCTTATTATTTACATTAAATTTCGGATTTACTGTATTTTTTTGTTTTTGTTTTATTTGATCTTTTTTTTTATAATAAAAAAACATTCTTTGTTCATGTAATTAAATGTTTCAAGTACGAAAATGTACGAGTGTGTGTATGTGTGACATATGTATGTATGAATATATATTTCTATATATCTATATGGTAATTGTATAACAGAAAAAAGAACCATTTCCATATGCTTTCGCTTTAGCTTTCATTTGTTCCGTATGCTTTCGGCGCAAACTTAAATTATGTAAATATTTGTTGTTCAACAAAACGAAAACAATTCATATATATAGTTTCACATATATATATATATATACCATAACGTTTTCATGCGTATTATGTTTTTATAAACTATAAAAATAAGGCAAATGTTTAACAACAAAAAGTTTCTTTCTTTCTATAAAGCTGGTGATGATTAGAAGGATGCTTGGTAGTGTGTTTCATAGTTTGTTTTTGATAGACTAAAGCTAAATTGTTTTAAGCCTTGTATCTGCTAAGGATATGGCCCTTTATGGTGTGTATATATAGTAAATTTAACTTTGCATATGTGAGCAGTACAAGAGCAGCCTTTAGAAAACAAACATAAATATTTATGCTTTATTTTATTATTATGTTGTTGATTTTGTCAACTACTTTTTTGTTTCCTCATTATTAAGTTTCCTTTTTCTTTTTCTTAGATTATCCATTTAGGTTGTTGTTTGGAAGTAAAAACACTTTGTTGTTGCGAATTTTGCTCAGTCCACGAAATAAAATGAAACGTTGACAAACTAACATGTTGGACAACAGAGTTGACAATTTTGTGACTTTTATGTTAAATGTGTGTTTTTGTTTTGTTTTTTTTTTGGTGTCTTGTTTTCAATTATGTGATTTGTGAATGCGCGATGTTTGCATTCATAGCTGCTGTTTCTTATATGCCTGCATTCAACTTGAAACCGTCGTAGTCGAATCCTCGCTTCCATTTGTTAACTGCGCGGCTTTTTCTACTTCTGAACCTTCTTTAGGCTGTTCAGTCTCATTGTAGTTGATGGCAGCCACAAAAGTTTTGAGTGCTGAGGTTACCTCATTGTCATTGGCTGCGTCACTCTCGTCGCTCGTCTTCAAATGCTTTTCAATATGGCTGCGCACCTTCACAATATCCTTTTGGCTGTCGATCGAGAGATAAATAGCAAAGATAAGTATATAAATGAATACTTCATTATATGCAATTGAGTGCCCACCTGATGTGCACAAAAAGTATACCATTGATTGTGTTTAGCATTTCCAGTACGGAGCCCATTGAGGGCGGCGTTATGTGTATGGGTGGCAAGTCGCTGGTCAGCTTGCCATTGGAGTAGATGTCGTTCATCTTCCGCTGCAGCGCAACGGCCTCGTGTGTCAATAGACGCAAGCAATCTGCTGACTCGCGCGTCTTGTCATGCTTCTCACCAAGCTACAGTTAGCAAAGAGAGAATTACTCAACTAGCCATTGGAGCACAGCAGATCAATGAACTTGCCTGTGACTTGTAAATGGAGTAGGTCTCCTTTTCGTTGTTCAATGCTGAGCGGAAGTCGCCCATGCAGGATTGAATACGCGCCGTTAGATGATAGCTGACGGCCACGTGCATTGCTTTGTTGCCAAAGTACTTCAGATTCAACTTGAGTGCGTGCTCAATGAAACGTAATGAGAGCTCATATTCGCCCAAAGCGTGCAGGATCAAACTAATGTTGCTCTGTGTGGAGAGAGAAATGAACAGTTAAGTCTTAACCATGGCATCCATTGAATTTGCCTACTCACATCGATAAGCGCCACCTCGGGATGATCCTCGCCGCAGATGAGTACGAGCAGATAGCGTGCGCGATAGAGCAGCTTCAAGGACATACCCACATGTCCGTTGGCAAAAGAGTAAAGCGACAAATGAGTCTGCAAACAGAGAGAAAGATAAATGGAAAAAATATATATATATATGTATGAGTATATAGTAAATCTCTCTTACGTATTCCAGTATGGTTGATGGGTGATCAATGCCATTGACGCGCTCGCTCATGATGACCGCACGCTGTTGTATGGCCAACGCGTCCTGGGCATCGCCTAGCAGATAGCTAAGCCGTGCCAGCATACGCAGACAAGAGCCATTCTCTTGATGCATAGCTCCGAACACGTTGTTCAGCAAATTGAGCGCCTCGCTGATCAGTTCGTATCCCTCCTTAAGCATACCCTGCTGGATCTTTGCCTGTCCCGTCGTATAGAAATTGTAGGCATCTGTGGCCCTGGGACTAATGTGCTTGACCACTGGGAACACATTGACAATGTCGTCGTCGCCAAAGGTGGGCTTGTGCTTCGACTCGAAGTTGTATTCACGCAACAAAACCTGAATGCCCACCTTCAGGCAGAAGGCACGCAGCAAGCTGATGCGCAACAGTCCATACTTGGCGCTAGCACTCTCAATGGAATCACAGTCCAGCTCCCAGTTCCAATACGCTTTCACCTCTTTGCGTATCTGCTGCCATAAGGAACGTGGTGTGACCAAAGTCCAGTCGTAGGTGGTGCTGCTCGATGCATTGGGCGATGCGGCATTCGTCGAGCCATTGGCTGCTGTGGAGCTATGGCCATTCTGTGTGGCGGCTGCCGCCGAAGTTGATTGAGGCTTGGATGCCTTGTTTGCCTTGTTGTGTTTGTTGTGCTTGCCGCCGTTGTTGCGCGACTGTTTCTTGTGCACGTCCTCGCTGCTGACGGCGGGATTCACTGGACCGGTGGTCAGCAGACAATTGAGGAAGTGGCTAATCGCCGCCGAGAGATGCAGTGGCTCGGTGCTCTGCATATAGGTGTAGTAGATGTGCTTGGTGGCGCGCACAATCAGCTCGAGTATGGCAATGCGATGCAAGTAGTCCATGCGTGGCATTTGGCCGAGCATCTTAATCACATTGCCCAGGTAGCGCACGTTGATGCCATGGCTGTGCAGCGATTCAGTGAGACTCTGTCCATCGATGGGTGGCGAGGAGTGTGCCATGTGCTCCTTGATGAAGGCGGGTATTTGCTTGAGTACCAAGAACTCAGCTGCATCTTGAACGAGACGCTTCTGCTTAGCCAGTGATTGAGTGCCGCCATCGGGGCCATCGACGTGACGGATGCCTGGCGAGAAGACGTCCGGATTGAAGCGGAAGTCAAACTCCTTCTCCTTGAGGGAGCCCACAGCGGCGCAAGCGCGCTTCACAACCTCTGCAGCTTGCAACTCATTCGAGACAGCCACATGTGACTGAGCATCACGAATGGCATTGACCATGGCCTCGACGTTCTTGGTCCCACTGGAACTGACCTTGGATTCCTTCTGCTCTTCTTCCTTATCCTTCTCCTCCGTCTTCTTTTCCTTTTCGGCCTGCTCAGCGCTGCTCTTTTCAGTTTGTTCCTTTTCTGGCTCCTCTTGTTTTTCAACTATGGCAGGCAGCTCCTTATCAGCCTGCTTTTTGGCATTCAGCTGTTGCAGATGCACTGCAGCAATGCGTATGAAGGTCACATAGCGATCCTCAATGAAGGCCTCGAGCAGCTCCTGTCGTAGACAGCACAGTTTATGTCGATGCTCAATGGGAAAGCCCATGTCGCTGAGTTCCTTGCTGAGCTGCACATCCTGCAGCTTAAGGAAGTTAACATCTGGTGGGAACGTGCGCAACAGATCGAGAATATAATGGCGTCCATCGTTCCCAATGATGCCCTTGCATTCGACAGAGGAGCACAACTCCACTGGCTCATCACGTTCATTCAGAACGGAGTGGGGCAAGATCTTCAGATGCTTGCCCGCGAGGCGCAGCAGCTCCAAGTATTTGGGATGACTAAGCACCGTTTTGCCAAAGTCAATCGAGCCGTAGACAACCGACTGCTCCTGCTCACGCTCCAATATACCGGGTATAATGGACTGGGCGGTCACACGATAGCCACGATAGTCAATGACAACTGTGCCCAGGGTATAGAGACCCTCGATATCCACAGCATTGTAGACACGCACGCCATGCAGGTCGTAGCGAGGCGCCACAAATGCAGCATGATCGCCGCCCAGCTCCTTGTAATGGTCACGCACGTCGAATCCCAGCGAAAAGAATATATTATTCCAGATGAACATTTGCATTTTGGAATCCTCGCCGGGATTGATGGCCAACACATTGCCATCAATGACAGCCATGGCTCCACGTGTCGCAGCAGTCACGAAATCTCCGTGAACCTTAAAGATGGCACGCTCGCGCAGCAAGCGTTCTGGCAGTGTCTTGCGTGGCAGTTCCCGAGTCGTCTGCAGCTCCTCGTTCCAGTCGCGCGTCTGACCGGGTATATGCTCCTCGTACCTGACAATGTTTAATTAAATAAATAAGCGATGTTTACTTTCTAAAATTTCTTTATGGACTCACCCCAGTTTGGAGCTAAAGGCATCTTCGGCACGTATGGCATCAACAGTGTGCTCCAATTGTGGCGCTGACCACTGATATACTTGATAGGGCGTCGCCACACGTTCAAAGGCGTGTCGCATCGTGCGTCGTTTCTGTATGGTTTGAAAGGCGCGACGGAACGATGGCGAAATGTGCGACAATAGGTCGATGAGTGAATGACTCAAATGGCTAGGATTATCAGGTTTTGGATTGAAGCAGTCGTCTGTGGATTGATTGATATAAAAGCCCTTGGAGCAGGCAGAGATGTGAAAGCGTTTGTCCTCCATGGTGACTACATATAGATACATCAGATCACCATGCAGTTTTCGTGGCCCAGGTGGTGGGTTCCATGCCGATGTGGTCAACACTTTCAGTGCCTGCGGTCCCTTTGCATTCTTAATATTCGGATGCAGCGGCAAGAGTGGTGGTTCACGCACACCGGGAGTCACATAGTCGGGTGGCGTGCAATCGACGGAGTCGGGGCGTGTTCGTTTCTTGTCCAGCAGATCGCCTTGTGTGATGGTATTTAAATATGTTAACGAGGTGCAGTCGATGCCATTGTATGCATCGGCCGGATCTAGATTTTTGAGCAGATCCCGCACATGGCGTACGTGGATTCGTGCTTCGCGCATTGTGTACGGCTCTTCGACGACACGTATGGTGGAGCCCTGCTCCAGTGGTTCGATAGTTTTCAATTCAGCAAAATTATCCAATGTAACGTTGTCCAGCTGCAGCGAGAAGCATGTTCTGTGGCATGTCTCTTCGCGATCCATTAGCAGCTGGTGGATCTCCTGTACTAGCTCCATGCTCGACAGCTGCACAGATAGCACATCTGCGCCGGGGCTGCTGATGTTGACAGTTATGCCAATATCATGCAGGGCATCAAGATCAACATCTTCTCCAAATGCAGCTGCTTCACCCTCGGCAGTAGCTCCACCATCCCCTGATCCACCTGAGCCAGCTTCTGCTGGGGCTGTTTCTCCCGCTCCCTCACCAACTTTCTTTTCTAGCACATTTGCATTGGCATCGGCGGAATCGCCATTAACTGATGCCTTCTCAGCATGACCGTTGCTAAGAGCAGCAGATTGGGTTGCCTCACTTGCATCTTGCTGGGGAGGGCTTTTGTTACGATTTTTCTTGCCTGCATTTGACAAAACAAGAGACAGAATTATTATTCTAATTATGGTCAAGGGTGAAATCTATCTAAAAACACCAAAAACAGTTCATGAACTAGTTACATATTTATTAAGTATGTTTACAGCCTATTGTTTATTGTAGTAAAGAGATTGCAAGACTCTAATTCATATTGCATGCAGATCAGTTGAGAACTCGGTCTGTTAGTTCCAGTTCACAAGCTCACGAGATGATGAAATATTTAGATGTCATGTGAAATTGTACACATATTAAAAATAAAATTTAAATAATGTTAAATACTTTTGTGAGCTGCATAATAATATCAATTTGAAATTGTGTAGATAAGTTCAGTAATTGCTAATCCCAACAACCTGACCTCACCTACATTCTGGTTCACTTGTTACATAACAGTGCTCAGCGAGCATTTACTTTTGCCATTCACTGTAGCCGGCTGCAGGCACATACACATGGCGACTCACGCACTCACACACACACACACACACATACAGTAAAACACACATGTTTCGTTCGCTGTAAAACAAAACAAGAGAAAAGCAAACAAACCGAGTCATGGCAAAGGCTGATAAGACAGAGCTGCATAAATGCAGCTGCTAGACTTAACTAAAACTCAACTGAATAAGCGGACATCTTCTTTTCACAGATACATGTTAATTTTAACAGCACAGTTAGAAATTACAATGAACTGTAATATCATAAACAAATCTAGAAATGCAGAGCAACTGCTGAGATCCAACAAGAGAGAGAGCGAGGGAGAGCGAAACTTATGCTTGCGGATCACTTTGTTGTATGTGTATGTCGAAGAAGAAGAAAAACATGATTTACATAATTAACAGGGGGATATGGATATATTGTTTATTTGCGTGCGAGTGCTGTTTGTTTGTTTGTTGCATATGCGAAAGTGAGTGAGTTAAGCAAGCACGTGGTAATTATAGGTTAAAGAAACATTTAATTCTTTGCCGCCGCAGGGGGTTAATGAACATATGTATGTACATAGGAGCAACGACACATAAACATGTGTATGGGTATGCGCGTTGCCATATTTAAGAAAACGCATGAGCACTCATACACACACGCACGCTCCGCACCGTACACACAGTACGTAACTCCTACTTATACAAATGCAATTGAAACGCACGCGGCGAAGACAACGACAATAGCGCCCAGCAATAGAAACGGGCAGGCCGCATTTAAGGCATTATAGAAAAAAATACGTTACGTAACGTAAAAATGTTATGTGATGGACTATTTTCTCTCGCAAATATCGCATTTACCAGTTATTATTGCCAATCACTTGTTTTATTAGCACTTGCTAATATGAAGGGTATGGGTGGAGGGTAAGGGGGGCTAGTTGCTTTGATCGAAAATGTCATAGTTTACGCACCTTTCTTCTTCGTAGCGGCGCTGCTGCCATTGACCAAGTTCTTTTCGCCGGCGCCGGGTGCGTTATTGTTGTTGCTGTTGTTCTTGTTCTCCTTGGCTTTGGCCTTGCCATGGGCACCACCGTCGCCAGTCGCAGCCGCCGCCGCATTTTTTGCATCAATCTCGAGCGCCATGCTGCGTATGTTTCTGTTTTAGCGCACAAAAACCCAAATCCAAATTCTATTACACGTTCACGCTGCCGTGTTACACAACTCAACGCTGCTCTGGCGACTGCTGATTGCTTGCTTGCTCTGTGCTCTTGCTCTTACTTTATGCTCTGCTCTGCTCTGCTCGCTGCGCTCAAACCGATTGCGCGTATGTGATTTTGATTTTTAACTAGAATATCTAATATAAACGAGGATTTATTGTCCGGGTGGCTATTTGTAAACATATGACAATTATATCTTTGGCTACGCTAGCATTAACACACAGTATAGAGCTACGACTTTGAGTCGTTAAATTATAAATTAACGCGTTGTTTTTCAGCTGGAACTCGCCAGTGTGACCGCACCAATCAACTGACAGAATATGTCATTTTACGACAATAAGAGAAGGTATTTTTAGTATTTTCAATGACCAGTCACCATTGAACGTTAACATCCGAATAGTAAAAAGCAAAAGACTGCCATTTGACAACAAACATGTCGCTGATTAAGAATTTAGTTAAAGAAACAGAAGAGAACAAGCCTCGAAAGAAGAAAAAGAATGGGGGCTCCGAAGACAGCGATGATGAGAGAGACAAACCATTGGGGCCATTCATTAAAAGTGCTACGGATTTACAAAGGCTGAAGCTGGAAAAACTAATGAAAAATCCAGTAAGTTTTATAAATGCTTTAGCGTAAACACTAACTTATCAAACATGCATTGACAGGAAAAACCAGTTATTATACCGGAACAGCGACGAGAGCGTGACTATATGTCTTCAGTGCCCACATTCGTGCGCAATGTGATGGGCAGCAGTGCTGGCGCCGGTTCAGGTGAGTTCCACGTCTATCGTCATCTGCGCCGCAAGGAATACGCCCGTCAGAAGACCATACAAAACCAAAGTCTGAGAGAGGCAGCCGACGTTGCATACCAACAAAAATTAGATGATAACAAACAAGCAGCCGAGGATCGCACAGCCAAAAAGCGGGCCAAGCGCCTCAAAAAGAAGCAACGTGCCAAACGACACCGCGAACAAAAACCAAACGAAGAGAAGAAAATTGAAGCTGAGTCTAGTGGAAGTGCCTCTGAAGACGACGCTGAGACAAAACCCCAAGCGGATAGAGAAAGCGAAGTCAATGAGGAAGCACCCACTACGAACTCTGACGAAGCAAGGGAAACGGTTGTTGATGCACCTGCTGAAGTGATCACCGATGAAACAGTTGCAACAGCTGCTGCAGCGGAAGCTGAATCTTCACATCTAGACACTTGACTTAATTTAACAACTTTGTGTACCAAAAAAGAAGAATATAGCTTATGGTTAATAAGTGAAACAAATTTGTTGATTTATTCATGTTATGTATATATATATATATATATTTATATATTAACCATTTTTTGTGTAGCGATAAAATTGCCACCGTTATAGTTGGCTAGTTATCGATTGCAACTTGTGTGGCTTATCGGGATAACAGGCCATCGTTTAAAGCAGCTTTGGTGAAGAGAGAAGCGTTTGCATTGCATTTCATTTTTGTATTTTGCTTAAATTGTGGTTCCCATAGCTTAGGCTAGAAAAGATAGGTGCGAGAGTAATCTGTATAGCTATAATCGAATGTGGTCGACTATGCAACACCCTGTACCCAGCGCGCTGCATCGGGCATATTATTGACATTGAACAGAAATAATATATATCTTTATGAATCTGGGTACTGGGCATTAAAAATGTCTTTAATTGTCGATTTTCGTCGTCATGTGTTTAATTGTCGATTTTCGTCGTCATGTGTTTCTTGAAGAAGCAAATTTTATTGTTTACAATTTGTTTTTTCTTTCTTTCTGTTTTGTTTTTCCACAATCCTCTTCTTCTTGATTTTTGAGTGTGTATTTACGAAATTTTCAATGTTTCCACAAATAATTAATAATGTATACATATATACTATATATTTCTGCCTTTGCACTTACGAACAATTAAATTAAAATTAAATTTGCAGCATTTTTACTAAAGTAAATCATATTTTTTTGAACTTAAAGCAAACTTAAACTTGTACACATTTTATTTCTTTATATGTTTATTTGTATTGTTTTTGTTTAGATCCTTTTTGCAAAAAAAGAACACAAAACTTGGGAGCTGTATACGTAAATAGTTGTAAAAGCTTTCTTTATCATTATTATAAAATTACCTCAATTTCATTTAAATAAAATTCGAAGTAATCATCAATAAAAATATTTGTTTTTAAATCATTCGCTCTACAAATAGAAAGTGAAAGAAAAATACTTTTCTTGCTGCTTGTTCTCCTGTTGTTGATTGAATTTCAATTTTCTTAAATATTGCGCGAGGGCGTGGCATATATATATTATAATTATCTATTAATATGCTCTTATAATGCAACAAAATTCAGAAATGACAACATCGTTAAGTTTCATGTCTATAGAGACTTCGTGTGTGTGTTTTTATAGCATTTTGGATTTTGACAAAAACATTTTGAGTCATACAATTGTTTTTATATGCATGTGTATTTTTTTTTGCTTTTTGTTTTTAATTTTTTAAGTGCTTTTCAAAATGATTTTCACACTCACAAGAAAACTATTGGAAAATTCAACTACAGATCTTAAGATTTTGTCGGCTAGCGAGCGTGCTTTTTGTTATCTTATCAATTTGTTTTGTTTTTCTTTTATATTTGTTGAGGCGCGTGAGTCTACACAGCATTTAAATTAATAGTAATCGTATGTATATGTATATATATATATATATATATATATATATATATATATATATATATATATATATATATATAAATATGCATGTACTTTGTATAGTTGGTAGGTAGGTAAGTTAGTTGGTTAGGAGGCCATACATTAAATAAATATTTCGTTTCTTTCGCTGTTTTGCTGCTTGCTCGGTTTTAACTTTAGACATACATAATACATATACATTATATATATATATATATATATATATATATATATATATATATATATATATATATATATATGTATATATATGCATACATAAATATATAGATAGACATATATGTAATTCGCATTGATGCATCTGGTAAAGGTGGCTGAGACTGTGTATACTCAAACATATATATCTATATATATAAATATATATAAATATTGTAGATATATTAATTATGTTTAAATTGAGAAATAAGCAAATCATTTGCTGCTGAATTCCTAACGACATTCCCAAACTTTAACTGATTGATCTACGCTACCAGAGATGACATACGGATGCGCTTTGTGAAAATCTGAAACAAAAGATTTCAAAATTAATAAATTGAATTTGTGTCAAAGTGTCAAACTCACCGATGGATGTGCAGAAATGCTGATGCGCATAGAGTGTCTTCATGCATCGCTTGTTGCGCAAATCCCAGACCCGTATGGTCTTGTCATCGCTAGCTGATACCAAATATTTGCCACCGGGATGGAATGCCAAGCCCCTCACCCAATTGTCATGCCCGTTCAATGTGAGCAGGCACAGTCCTACACTCACATCCCAAATGCGTATGGTTTTATCGCGTGAACCAGATGCCAGGAATGGTCCCTGATGGTGACCCTTCTTGTTGTCAGCGCCGGCTGCCTCATTTATCGCTGATGCAGCAGCCTCTGGCGCCCAAGCGATGCATTCCACCGTATGCTCATGATCGCGTAATTCAACCTAAAGTATATAAGCAAATTTTGTATTTCTCCTTACAGCGGAAGCCATATGCGTTTGTATTCGATTAACCACCCCAAACAAACACTTGGCTTCATATCCGTTCTCCTTTATAGGGATTCCATTTGGTTGCTTGCTTACCTTACAGTCTTTTGAATTCGTCAACCAAACGCGTATTGTGTGATCATTTGAGCATGTGGCAAAGATGCTGCCTTCAATGTGCACGCGAACCATTCGCACCCACTCCCGATGACCGGTATAGGTTTTAACACAGTATCTAGTAAATTAGATAATCAAACAATTAACATTTGTATTAAAAATTTATATAAATATATTATATGTACTAACCCCGTGGCCACCTCCCACATTTTGATGGTGCGATCACGCGATGCAGATAGCACATAATCACCGGCGGGTACAAAGGCCACCGAGGATACATTATGATCGTGACCGTGCATGGTTTTCACACACTCGTAGCTTTGTTGAAAGTCCCACAGTTTAATGGACAAATCAGCGCTGCAGGAGGCTGTAAGAAACAGCAATGTGAATTAGAGTTCAAGGAGTATATAGGGAATTGTTAGACTTACCTAATAGCTTGCCCTGCGCATCAAATGCCACATCTTGCACAGAGTCTGTGTGTCCTTTAAGACTACGCTCGTATTCGCCAGTTTCGAAATCCCATATCTTAATGGTGGCATCTTCTGAAGCCGAAACCATGAGTCCAAATATTGGATGAAAAATAACCTGTAGAAATTGAAATTAATTAATAACTAATATTACTCTTCAATTGAGTTGATTAACTCACCCTCGTTATGCTGGCTCGATGTCCTGTTAATGAGTATTTCTCTGGCGGCCTGGGAATCCATTCGCCGGGCGTACGTTTGTTCTTTGTGGGCGCACCCTCGATAACCTCCTTTTCAGCTTCGGTTAGCTTAGCCTCTAGGTCCATGACCTTCTTTTGCAGTCGTATGACCGATGTCCATTTCTTTTCTAACAGCCCACCAAACTTCTTTTCCGCTTCTGTGCTAATATCTGCCTCCTTGCGAAAGGTCTCCAGTGAATCAGCATAGCCATTTGAGCCCAAATAGTCGGCAATCGCTTGGTTACTAAACAAGTCAAAGATTTATATATATATATAGACTGGTTTACTACTGCCTGTTGGTGGTTTACTTACAGCTCCTCGCGCTGCCGCTGCGACAACACCATTTTCATGCTGTTCTTCGGTTTAGGCGAGCTTCAATTCTTTTGCTTAATGCCTCGATTTGTTGCTGCCGTCTTCTAGTGCAGTGCTGCTGAGAAAAGAAACAAAGAAACAACCATACAGACGAATGCTTCAAGTATTATAAATGACTGAACAGGAAATTGGTTCCACAAAAATATGAAAAGGCAAGTTTCGCAAAGAGGCAAGTCACCAGCATAGTTTTACCCTGTAAATATCAACAAATCGCTAAGCAAAGAGTATTTAGAGTAAGTGCAAAGGCACGTAATAGGAGTTTAATAATTACTTGAGAGGAGCTACAGCTATAATATTTATAGTTAAATTTCAATTATCGATATTTGTCAATTGAAAAATCGATTAACAAGTTTCATAAACTACATATATTTATTGCCTGCGCAGGGTATTTTGTGGTCAGGCACTTCTATTCAGTACTTAGTCTTATGTTTTTGGCAATATTGCCCCATCTTCGGCATGCATACATTAATCTGCTGCCCTCACTCCTTGCTTCTTCTTCATTGTTTCGCAGCGTGCTGCATGATGATCAACATAATTATCAACAAAGAGCCTCAGAAATTGTTTCGCTTGTGTGTTTCTGGCACACACAAAAATATTTTCGGTTCATGTGGTCGCAATTACAGTGCGCATTGTCTGCAAATCTCAGAAGGCTCAGCCAATCAGATTACAGCAAATATGCAACCCTGCGATTACTATTGACACATCGATACCTGCATTAACTATTCGAATAGAATAATCAAACAGCTTCCAAAATAGACAAAGCAACTTTGAAGACGCCACAATGTTCATGTAGTTGCTTTAAATAGCAAGCCATATTGTTGTACCAGTCTTTGTTGTTGGCTATGGCAAGAGCAATTCAATTAACTCAAGGTGGCTAACAGGCAATAACAAAACACAGGTATCACGCAATAAACCGAGCAATCAAACTAAACGAATCTAAGCGAAAAATCAACGAAAGCATAACGCGATTTTTTCTCTTCAGTTTTTTTTAGATAAGCATTTGACGACACATTTATGTATGTTTTCCACGTTGCCAACTATAGCAGAGTTACAAGCAGCAGCGCTGACAAAGCCAATTAGCAACATCTAACGGTAGTTCAAGCAACTTCTTATAAGTAAATAACGCACAACGAAAGAGAAAGAATAGACACACACAAACAAGTCAAAGCTTAGACTACACAGACACAGACACACACACACACACGCTGACGTATAGCAGTATATCTATAAGTACACACATACTCGAAACGAGGAAATGACGTTTTCGGATTATTTTTGGACGCTTAACCATTGCCGAATAATATTTTACCGATTTTTGAACTAGCTGTTTAGCTGTTTAAACGGAGGGCAGCATATCTCTGTATATATTTTACTGTAAAAAAACTGACCAAACGAGTTCAAGCGCTGAAATCTGCTTTTTTTTTGCAACGATGTCGGCATTGAAACTAGGCATGAGTGAGTCACGCGCGCTTGGAGCACATTGCTAGATCAAAGTCAGCCTTTATCAGCTGTTGGGAGCTGCTCCAAACTAAAAGCCACGCACCGACCATTAACTGCGCATCTAAAAATAAAATATAAAAATCAATAAACAAAATAAGAAATAGACAACGCTAACGTCACGAGTGGGCTGGATGTGTGTGGGTAGCTAGGTGGATAATGCCGGACAACGACAACAACCGTTGTGTTGTGGCAACCGGGCGTGCGTTTTGTTCTTATTGGGGCCAGGCCAGCATTCCAATACACAGACATGCGCCTTGTAACTTCCAGCGATGTAATTGTGTGTGTGGGTAGAGCTAGTAACGGTGTTCAGCAGCAACAGCAACAACAATATAACAAGCCATAAAAATAGCTAGACGGGGGCGTTTGGGTCACACGCTGCACAAGATTTGAAAGGCGTTCACTGACGCTGCGAAAAAAGGGTTACCAGCCATACAAAATAATAATAAATGTATGAACTAAAACTAACACACTCTCATTAAATATTCCAATTTGAATTGTAAATTGTGAATGCATTTGTAGCTGTTGGCAATCTGATGTCAGCATCACACACATGCATACATGCATTTGTATATAAGGATAAGGGCAATCGCCGCTCTCATGAGAGCGCTAGAGAGAGAGAGGGACCTTGCACTTGCCTATGTGCACTTGGCTGCCATTTGCGTGTTTTTCTCACGCTCTGCCAGTGTTGGTAATGCTCAGAATTTGGCAATGCAGCGAGCGAATAAGTAAAAGTTTTCGAGTATCGATTCGCAACTATTACACTTGCCAACAAAATGTCTAGACGCAAGTCAGAGTTAATTCGCATTTGCAATAACCTTTAGCTGGGAAAGTCGGACAAACACAAACATATTTAGATTGTAAATTGTAAAACACTGTAAAAGCTTATGAACAGGCATTCCAGCAAGATAAGACAAGTGTGAGAGGGAAAGAAAGAGAGAGACCGAGAGTGAGCAGATAGAGACAAGAAAGACAGGGCTAAAAGTGTCAGAAAACAGACTTCATAGATAATGGCAACAGCAGCAATTTGCGACCAATTTGCACAGTCAGTCTCAGACTTGGCGACTCCATCTGCAATCAGCTTAGCTTAGCTCAGCAAATTGCACACGTTCTGGGAATTGCAGCAAGCGAGTGTTAACAATTTTACTACTATATATGGGCTCCAAATACCACATGTGTTTTGTATTTTAGTGTATGTGCGCCGATGGCCAATGCCAACCAAAGCAGCCCAAAACGGAAAACTGTAAAACAAAAAAAAAAATAAAAACAAGATTTCTACCGAGACACGACCAAGCTGCATTTGCAGGCAGAACTGGTTTGCTTTTTAACTTTGGCCCAATGTAAAAAGCAGTTAGAGGCAGGCGAAGGAATCGAATTTTGTTCTGGCTACAAAAAATCGATCAATTTTCCATGTCCAGGGGCAGGGGTAGAAGCAGGCGTAGGAGGATACATGCGCAAAAACACACACACACAATATATATATACACGCACGCATACACTGACACGAAAACTGACGCAGGGAGCGATGTGTCATCGCTCTTTGGTGGTTGTTGTAGTAGAAAAGCAAAGCGCACCGAGGAAGAGAACTTGAAATTGTTTTTGTTTTTGCACTTGCATGTTTTACTATAGTTTAGTTCAGTTTATATCGTTTGCAGCATTATTTGCATAACTTTTGCTTGTTCGCTTTGCTTTTCAATAACAAAAACATACACACACACGCACACACACATACTTATACAAGCGCACACTCAAACACAATAACAACAGCGACAACAACAACAGCACTGACACTGACGAAAAATAAAAACTGTTACGACGGCCATCTTGAAAGAGCAGCGCAGTCAGCGTCGCTGCGGCAGCGGTTTTAGAAAAGTGGCAATATGCAAAATTGAAGAAGTCCAAATAGATTTGTCAATCACACGCACATTTGCCACAAAACTATTGCGTTGTAAACGGGGTTTTGGTTTCTTTCTCTCGTATAAGCGCGCACCAATACACTGACAGTGTGTTCATACATATGACAACTTTTTTTCTTTTTTCCCTATTTGCCCATTACATACACTTCGCTGCTGGTGCGTCGCCGTCGCATTAACGACACTTCGATTATGCGTTGCAGACCGTGCATTGACATTGATTTCATGTTTTTGATTGCACATTACGCATACTTACACAATTTGTTACTTTTATATATTTTAAAAGTATATTAATTTAAATTAATTGGGAAATAATTACGCAGAAATGAAGCGCGGCGAGAAATGCTTCCAATATCTTTCGATGCTTTCGACGTATCGATGCCAAAGCTATTGTTTACCAGCACTAGTTGCAGGGCTACCGTGAATTCGTGTTATCGATACTTGGTGTCGCTTATCGATGGCTGTGCCAAATTAATGGAACAGCTGTTTCAACTATTTTGGCGCTATCTTCTTTAATTTAAATTATGAAAATAGTTTATATTAATAGAAGCGTCAACTGGCATTTTACAGCACTGCAACACACATAACCTTTTGACAGAACTGCAATGTATTGTTTTTATCTTGCAAACACACACATACTCTCACTTACACATATATACATATGCGTACCCTGTCGGAGAAAATTCGCCTTATCAGCAATAAGCACAATGATACAGCCATGTGTTATTAATTTTTACGCTCAGTTCTCGTCTAACGTTCAACGGAAACGGTTATTTGTTTCAGAAAGTAAACGATATCGTTGCGCATATTAAAGTGCAATTTTACAAACGATTCGGTAAATCACGCGCGTATTTAATGCACTAACACGAACAAAAAGCACATAGAATTCATAGCAGTATTGTGAGTGCTAAGCAATTGGTTAAGTTAATTGATAGGCACTCAAGCTGCCAATAGGTGATGAATCAATTTAATGAGTAAATTGCCAAAATATGTAAATGATTCGCCAATTATAACAGGCAGCCGTTATCAAGCCATCGTGATTCTAATCAGGCAGCCTGTTTGCTCGGTCACACTCGTTACACGGGCCGATCGTGATAACGGTTTCATAAAAAAACGTTGAAATCAAAAGTGCTGCCAATTGGACTGTGTGCGTTCTTTTTATCGATAATTTGATTTGTAACGGAAGCACATCCTTAACACACGCCATAAATTGTTGTTTCATCTCTAATCGAAATCAAAAGTGCAGTCGAAATGCATTCGATAATTAGATTTATAAACGAAAAGCTTCCTTAACGGACTACACACATCTCTAATTGACCACAAAGTGCTGCCAATCACTCTATTGACAATTTGATTTGTCACAGTAGCTCATCCTTAATACAAGCCATAAATCCAAAAAACAAGAACAACTATATGTGCGCGTGTATGTGCTATTATTGGAAAACGATTTGTGCCGAACGTTTCGACGGCCTCATATTCACATTGTTATCAGGGAGCTGCTCTGATTATATATATTGTTGATATGATAAAAAAATACAGCAGAGCCGACAGCGCTTACTTTCTACGACCGTTAAATTGTTATTATTGGCTTATTTGTTGTTTCGTATTTGATTTGTGGACATGCCCAAGCAAGGCAGAAAAAATAAAACATTTCTCATTTCGCGATTTGTTTAAACAAGCTAAAGCATAGGAAATTGTCTTTTTGTCGGCGACGCGCCACTCTCAAAACAACTCGTCAAAGTAGATAACAAAATATGTCGCCCCTTGCGAGCTATTAATAATTATCGAAACAAAAAAATGTAATTTTATTTGCTTTAAAATGTCTTTCTCGATGGCAGCCGCTGCGTTTCGAGCTACTGAAGTCTGTAATTACCACTGAATGTTCTTTGATTACAAGCACACACGCACAATAGATACATTCCTAATGAAATAACTCTATTGTGTATAGATACTTCAGCAGCGACGTCGCGATCCACAACTTGAGCTCTCTTTGAACTTGATCAAGCAATAAATATTTTTTCAAGCAATTTCGTATCAGTTTTTTCAGTTAGGTTTGCCCAATTTCTATTTACTCTAAATGCAGTTTTTAATTACTCTAAAATTGCACACAATTCACGATTTCTTATCAACTTTGTATTTCGTTAATATTTTCTACATTTTTGTTCTTATATTAACTTGTATTTAATATATTTCTATTGTTTGTCGTCTTGCTATAAATTTAATTCGTTTTGATACTTTCGTATATATACTTATAAATATCAAGCTGTTCAGATTGTTATCTTTATCAATAATCGTATATTGCGCTTTTCTAGAGGTCTTATTTTGGGTTTATTTTTCACTCCCCGGTTAAGTAGTCACAGTGTCCATCGAGTGCCATGATAAGCCCTTGCCCAATCCCGGGACTTGAAGACTGCTCAAATGACCAATAATATATACATATATATACTTATATATGTTTGTTTATATTTATATATATAGAGAGATTTTTATTGTATATTTTCTTAATCACAAATTCGACTTTTGCTCAGTGCCAATCCCTTCGCTCTCAATTACACAATGAAACTTCGATTGCAAGGCTTTCGACAAGAACTTGAATCATATTTGATATATGTAAAACATAATATATTATGTATGTATATAAAGTATTTGCATAAGCATTCGAGTGACTAAGCAGAAAACTTTTTCTGCATTCAAGGTCATCAACAAACTAAGTTAATTTTAGGGATATTTTAAGAATTGTTTGCTATAAAATATAGAACTCAGATAAATTCCGATGACTTGACTGTCCGACTTGCTATGCTACATACACATATATATGGATTTCTTTGGAATATCCCTTGTGGGCTCTTAACTCGCTGTAATCTAGCAAATACAAGTCAATTTAACTTAATATATATTTTATGGCAGGCTTTTTATGGCAGCTTAGCCAATTTCAATATGTTACACGAAAGTAACCGACAATGGTATACCTCGACTTGATAAGCTTATAGTATAATATATTTATTATTATATTATACTATAAACTTTTTATCGTTCATATAGATATTCTAGAGTATTTCGAATGACTGGCACTATATACATCTATATACCAGTATATTCAATAGTTCTGCAGAACGTTGTATGTGCCAAGGACATTCTTTGTATTATAGATCAATAATATATGCATATATAGACAATATAGAATTAACTATGTTCCACTTGCTTACCAATTACGGAATAAAGATTCCCATAGCAAGTGAGTGACTTAATAGTCAGCGCATTTCAGTTATTGCTCTCTCATTTTCTCTCTCTCGCTTCGGGTCAAATTGTATGGTTGTTACCTTTGCTGTTATTTAATGAATTTGTATAATTGACACCTGTACTCAATGTGACAAGTTCAACTGTCGCATATACTCATGACTCGAGCACATACATGCATATATATCGTTGCTTTTGCTTTGCTTTTGCCTGTGCGATTCTTTATTGATTCACGCCTAAAGTTTATTAATGTGCGCATTGCACTTAAACGAGCTGCTTCCTTATATATGGGGTTAATACTTTCGATACGTTGATTTGTTTTGGTGAAGTAATTGAGAAACCGGTTGCATTTTGGTTAGCTGACATTGAACTTGTTTTCAACTTCCGAATCGAACAGCAACTGGTGGCAATGTTGTCGTAAGATGCGGCCCAAGAATCACGGCAAGCCAAGGACTCGGCTCTATGGACTACTCTGCGTACCGTTAATTCTGTACGCATGGACAGCGGCGCAGGCGCAGGCGCAGGATGTTAATGATGGTGTGTAAGAGCTGACTATTCATTGATCTATTGATCAATATATTTATCAATATTACCTCATTAATATGTTCATCAATCTATTCACTACTCCAATCTTAAGTCATTCTCTCTGCTATATGACAAGTCACTAAGACAGAGACTTTCTTTTACTTCTATATAATTCGATTAGAGGTTAAAATAACTGTGATTAGTACGCCCTATACGCTGAGCTTTAGTGTCAGCCCTGAGGAGAAAGATAAATATATTATTGAGAACGTGACATGCCCCGCAGGCGGCGCAACGACTCAGGTTGATGACCAACGCACCTGGTAAGAGCTATTATAAGGTAAAGATACTGAAAGATCTACAATATATTCGGTTGTCTGAATTTAGTGAGAATTTGGAGCCATGCACAAGCTATAAGGCCGTCGTAAGCCTCAAAGGCACGGCGGAAGGCTCAACGGCATTTGAGCAAGTCGTTATTGCCTATACAGACTATAAAGGTGAGTGAAGGAAGAATACTTATACTGTATACATATACTTTTACATTCCTCTTCTTTTTAGACCCCCAAACGACTTTGACTTCCGTTGAAGCCAAAGAGACGACGATAGAACTGACCTGGGAGACAACCGATCGGTCCTGTGTGAAACACTTTGAGATCTACGCAACTGCGCCGGACATCACACTTTTCCGACAGCAGTTCAAGGAGGAGAGCAGCGACACCATTGAGGAAGTCCTGCCATGTCTGACATACAATGTAACACTGGAGACGAGGAACAATGCGAGCGTTGCCGTTGACCAGGATATGAGATTTGTGACGACGGGCTATCTAGAACCAGGCGAACTGCAGCTAACTATAACCAATCGTAGCAATGCGGACACGCAGCTCAGTTGGACAGATCCAATCAATAAGAGCTGCATTAGCAGCTTTACTATTGTCTGGCGACGCAATGGCTGCGTCTCGGATGAGGATAATGAGACAACGACAGCAACTACAGGACAGGAGGATGAGACGACGACAGCAATCACAGATCAGGAGGACGAGACAACGACAGCAAGGATAGATGATTGGACGGGCCCAACGACTGTGTCGCAGGATGTGGCGATGTATAGCGCTATGAGAGGTGAGTGCTTAGACTTGATCTTCTGCTTTTCCTATTGTCTGTTCCCTTTTTCCCTTCGTTGCCCCTATTCCTTTTTCTTCTCCATCTGCAACTTCCCTTCAGTTCCTCCTTCACTCTCTTCCAACTGCCTGTTCTGCTTCTTTAACTACTGTAGACTCCATCTAATCTTTTCTAATTCCTGCAGTTGAGTGCGAGTGGAGCGAGTACTTGAATGACAGCACACTGAAGCAGCATACGCTATCGAATCTGCAGGGCTGTGCACTGCACACCGTCGAGATATACATAAATGCAGAGCGCAATACAACGGCCAAGGCCAGGGAGACCTTTGTGTCCGGAGAGAAGTGTAAGTGGCCCATAATATATCTGAAGTCTGTCTAAAGCTTTGCTCATTTAGTGCCGAGTGTTGTGTCGACACCTCTGGACGAGATCAATTCCACGGAGCTGCGCTGGTCGTGGTCACCGCCCGCTGATCATCCCCAGTGCGTGGCCAATTATCATGTGAATCTAACTGGACCCACACAGCGTTCGGAATATGCAAGTGCCGAGCAGTTGACAAGTGAAACTTTCGTTACCTTCAAGGAACTGGAGCCCTGCGGCATCTACAATGTGGAAATTGTGCCGATATCAGTGAATGGCTCCAAGGGGGCCAAGTTTCGGAGTCATAGCACGCTTGGCGAGGATCGTAAGTAGATCAGACCTTCCTTTAAAGCCTTTAGCTATAGCCTCGCAATAGAGCCCACAGAGATTTTGGAGCCTTCGAGCCAAACAGCAGCTTACTCTATCGAGCTATCCTGGATGACACCGAGCTATGCGGATCTGTGCATCAGTGGCTATCGCATCTCGGGCTGGATGGACGATGACATAGAGGTTGAAGCATTGAGTCTTAGCACACGAAATACTTCTGTCAAGTTTGACAAAGATCTGGGTGCCTGCCAGGGCTATACCATACAGATAATACCATTTACAAAGGAGAATCTGGATGGGCAACTGCGGCAAATCGAAGTCGAAACGACGGCAGCAATTGTTGACTACGATAAGGTATACGAATATTTATATATATATTGATATTTATCTGATTAGCTCTTTGTTTTCTCAGGTCAAATTCGAGCTGGTTGGCAATGGGGCTACGTCGCACAGTTTGGAGCTGAATGCGAACAATCAGGACTACAACAATCATTGCCAGACGATCTTCGCGCACTTCAGGTGCGTCACCAGCACAGACGTGCCCAACACCTTTGCGGAGAAGTATGTGGAGAGCTATCGCGATCGTGGATTCCAGGCGGTAGTTGCGCCACTCTCGCCCAACACCAAATACACCTGCTCGGTAGTCCTCTACAATGTGGCTGGGCCATCGACGGCGAAGGTCGTAACGGGTCCACAGATGGAAACTCTAACTTACTGTATGTGCGGATCTATTAGATACGTGAATTCATTGCCGTACTGAGCGCATTTAGTTATTTGCAGACCCCGAACAACCCCGGAACGTTCGGTTCGAGGAAAGCACCAAGAATAGCTTGACCTTTGCCTGGGATCAACCGAAACATCCAAACGGAGGGATCAAGTATTATCATGCATTCCTGATGCGCTACGAAGCGAATTACTTTGTGCCCAGCACATGCAAAGCGGTAAACGAGGTTATCAAACCGGAAACTAAAGGTAAGCATGCGAAGTAATCCTCTAAAACAAACATAGCCTCACATTTCATATACCTCTCTCTCTCTGTAGGCGACATGATGAGCACCTTTAACGATCTGGCTCCCGCTGTCAAGTACATTATGCAGGTGGCTGCATTGAATGATTTTGGTTTGGGTCAGTACACGGCGCCAGTGATAGGCATTACGCAACCAGATGGTAAGCGAACCTAGCCTTAATAACCTTTAAGAATAAACCTTAAAAATGAATTTTATAGTATCGGATCCCGTCAACGATTTAAATGTAACCTCAGACGGACCCGCGCTAGATCCTAGCAGCTACAACGCTAACGTTACTATATCCTGGATTATACCCTGCAAATCGAATGGCGAAATCCAGGAGTTTGTCTTGGATATTAGGGGCGTGCGAGAGGAACGCCAGATCAGCTATCAAGAGCATGTCCCACCCAATACACACGACAGGGAGGGACGCATGGTGCATAACATAACCAATCTACTCCCAGAAGTGCTATATACAGTCAGCGTGGCAGTCAGGACGCAGAATGTGGACACATTAAGTTTGAGTGCAGAAAAGGAATGGCCATCACCAGCGGGCTGTGAGTATTATATACATATACGTATTCGATTTAAACTTACCAATTTAATGGGCATCACGACGACGCCAACAGAAATAAGTTTTTAACGGCAGAACTTAGGCACTGTCTGTTTGTCTAATTTGAGTTGAATTATTTCCATAGCTGTCAATACGAATTTTTAAAAGATAGTGTTGTCAAACGTCAAGGATATTTCCTTATTGAGCTTCGCTCAAGTCTCCTCCAATTAACATAAAGTGCTAAAAATGCCTTAATTTAGTATGTTAATTTTCCATTGCCATTTGATCAGTGCCGCCACAGCACCTTCCACAAGCCAGATCAAATAGTGAAAAAGCCAGAAATACGTACTTTCAAATGCGCATCCAACTCACAATGGTATTTACACATTTAGTCAACGCTAAAAAATAACAATTTCAGTGATTTACCATAATCTGTTTATAAAACTCCACAGCTGCGGTAAAATAGCCAAATTGGCAACTCTGTATTTGATATCCAATTACAGTTGCTAGAGTGTTGTATAATGACAGCAGTCTCTATCCTTTATGAGCTTCAGAGTTAAGTGCTGTAAATGCCTTAAGCCGCACATGTAAGTTAACAGCCCTAACGAAACTGTTAAGTTTAGGCGCGATTTAATTAAACTATAGAAGAAATGGCACAATTATATAAAATGAAGGTTAAAGATTTGCTATTCATTCGGTTTTCTCGTAGTACCTTCTCGCCTGGGCGACGATGTAGTGGGTAAAATGCGTGTTAGCGCCTATGATACCAATCATCCAACGAGCTCCGCAATTGTGAAATTGCCTCGCAACATTTTAGACTCGGAATCGGGCAAAATCAAATATGTGGCATTGTTGCTATCGCAGAAGACTTGTGCCGGCGAGCCGCAGCTGACTTACAATGTGTCCAAAGCATGGCCCTCCGTGGCATCCTGGGATGAGGTGGGCGGCGATTGCATCTATCAGTATCAAACAACGCCCGAGCGCTGGAGTCCCACTGATGAAATTCAAAATAGCCGGGCCGACAACATTGACGACATTACATTTGTCATTGGCACAGACAAGTGTCCGGATCAGTCCAAACGCTACTGTAATGGACCACTAAAACCCAACACAGAGTATCATATGGTAGTGCGTCTGTTTACCAGTTCCGGGTACAATGATGCTGCGCTGCTGGAGTTCAAGACGGAGGCGGCGATCAAAGTGACGCTCATCATAGTCAGCGTCTGCAGCTGCCTGCTGCTGGCCTTCATACTGGGTCTAGTCGTGCTCTATGTGCGCAAGCGAATGGCATGGTAAGTGGTTATTGATTGATAGATATTAGAATCTCTTTCAATTTATACACATGTATATATTCCAGGCACCGTGACTCTGGCCAGGGCATCGAGGATCCCTTTGGCAATGTAACAGCCAAGAACTTTGCGATCTTCTATGCCGAAGTGGCCAAGTCGGAGAAGTTGGCACGTGAATTCAAGGAAATTACGGTTGTGGCCTTGGAGCTGAGCTACGCAGCCGCCGAATTGGGCAGCAACAAGAATCGCTATGCAGATATCTATCCCTGTAAGTTAACTGTAAGCTTAACTAGCTCTTCGGGAACTAATTTGAATTATGTTGTAGACGATAAGAATCGCGTTATACTGGATATAGATACTGAAGGATCAGACTATATTAATGCTTCCTTTATTGACGTAAGTCTTTAGCTGTAAAGTTGCCAAGTGAGTCTTTAACAAATCCTCTTCCCAGGGTCACACGCGGAAGAAGGAGTACATAGCCACGCAGGGACCAAAGCCGGAGAGCGTTATGGACTTCTGGCGCATGATCCTGCAGCACAATGTGCGCGTCATTGTGCAGGTGACACAATTCCGTGAAGGCAACACAGTGAGCACTCATAAAACAGATCGAATTCTTCTGTATACCTTATATAAACCCCTTACCCCTCACAGGTCAAATGCCATGAGTATTATCCGTATAATATGCGCGGTGTCAGCGTCACAATCAAGACGAAGGATTTCTTTGATATCTACGATCGCACAGAGCTGACGGTCGTGCACGAGAAGTACGGCCTCAAGGAGAAGGTGATACACTTCTTCTTCAAAAAGTGGCCTGATCATGGCTGCCCCGATGATCCCAATCATTTGATACACTTTGTCAAGAAAGTCAAGGCTGAGAAGCGTCCGAGCTACTCGCCCATAGTGGTGCACTGCAGCGCAGGAGTGGGAAGGACGGGCACTTTCATAGGTCTCGATCTGATAATGCAGCGCCTGAAGAGCGAATCGAAAATTAATATTTTCGAAACCGTCAAGAAATTGCGATTTCAGGTATTTAGAAAAACAGATCTTTATGCTCTATGAAGTCTACCTCCTGATCCCTTTGCAGCGCATGAAAATGGTACAAACCCTGCAGCAGTACACGTTCCTCTACAGATGCACCTACGAGGTCGTGAAGCACAAGATTCCACGTGCCGCACTCATTCGCGAGGCGCGGAACAAAACGGATGGCAACGTGCCGCCGCTGACGGTGCCAAAGAAGGTCAGTTTTCCCGACACTGATATAAGTCGTGTCGAGGCAGCTGTACTGGATTCACCCGATCCGGACTCCGGCCCGCCAGCTGTTCAACTGCCCTCCCGTTATGGCGGGCTGCGTCGAACGAAGGATTTGGATTCGTTGTATGAACAGCCGGAACAAAACGGTCTCCAGCGGGCCAACGGCATTGATAAAGAGTGCACCATATAGTTTTGTGAGCATTTTGTGACATCATGCACGTTTTCCATTTTCTACAAAGGAAAACAGGCATGTGTATTTATTGTATTATACAAATATAATTTAGCAGCAATAACAGCCAAAGAGAATTGTCTACGCTAAAGCATTGTACTGTGAAATTAAATAAATATATATGTATAGAAATATAATGGTGCTGGGCATGCAACAAATAGTTTTTTTTTATACACATTCAAGTTTGCAACGTAAACTTTGAGGCTATCGAATAATAACGAATACGTAATGCAACTTAAATTTGAATTTGATCGCGTAACTAAACAAACTATCGAAAATGTTAGCGTTCTTATCGAAAAGCTATCGGTGCAGTGGCAACTCTGTTCACACCCATGTGTGAATGGCAAATTGAAAGAAGTGAACAACATTTATTTACAAACGTTTGATAATCTTTAGAACAGCCGAAAAATGTCTGAACGCAAAGTGCTAAATGTAAGTAATTATAATTAATTATGTAGGCAATGCCGTATTAACCATGACTTCCTTGTAGAAATACTATCCGCCGGACTTCGATCCGTCGAAGATACCGCGCATGAAATTGGCGAAAAATCGTCAATATACAGTCCGATTGATGGCTCCGTTTAATATGCGCTGCAAAACGTGTGGGGAATACATTTACAAGGGCAAGAAGTTCAATGCCCGCAAGGAGGATGTGGAGAACGAAACGTATTTGGGCATTCGCATCTATAGATTCTATATCAAGTGCACACGCTGCCTGCAGGAGATCTCCTTCAAAACGGACCCACAGAACACGGACTACGAGATCGAGGCGGGTGCCACACGTAATTTTATGGCACTGAAACTGGCCGAGGAGCAGGCGCGTCGCGAAGAGCGGGAAGCACGCGAGGAGGAGGCCAACAATCCAATGAAATTGCTCGAGAATCGCACGCAACAGTCGCGCAATGAAATCGAGATGCTCGAGAGCCTCGAAGAGCTGCGGGATCTGAACAGACGCCAGCAAACAGTGGACTATACGACCATGCTGGAGCAGTACAACCCTGCGGAAACGGAACGTGAACGCGAGGAGCGCGAAGAACGCGAGGATGAGGAATTCGTAAAGTAAGTGCTGGGCAATATATATATTTAAATATATCATAATTATATTCCTGCATAGATCAGTAAACTTCAAGAACAAAGCAGAGAGCGGCAAGCGCATTGTCGCTGAAGAAATTATAGAGGAACTAACGGAGGAGCGGGATACAGGTTCAACTGCGCCAACCCCAGCCAAGCTTGCCAAGCCTAGTTTTGCGAAGCCTAACGCCGGCAGGGCAATTGCTGGAGCTCAGCTGGTAAAACGAAAGACGCCTCTGGTGCTGGTGAAGCCTAAGGCAGTAGGAGCAGCAGCACCAGCAAAAGCAGCTACAGAAGACGGGCCCAGAGTAGCTGACGTCCAAGTCGCAGGCTCTGCATCAACAGGTGCGCCATCAGCAGCTGCAACTAATACAACCGCCACAGCAACTGCCTCTAAGCCTGCAGCACCCGCTGGCCTCTCCCTTTTGGCTGCCTACAGCGATAGCTCTGAGGATTCCAACTGACCTTTGCATCTTACTAGCATTTGTATTATGTTTTGTAAACTAACTAAACTCTATGCTAAGGCACAAATAAATGTAACTAAATTTTCAATTTAAGAGCTGTCAAGATTTTTATAAATCTGAGTAGCCTAGGTTCCAGGTGTGAAAATGATATATGCCTAAAGGCTTAGAAATTAGACTCAAACAGTCAAGTTTTGGACCAATCTATCTATAACAATATCTTTGAGAAGTCTGTAGATGAATTACAAAACTGAATATGTATATATATTATATAATGCTCCAATTAGTAAAGCTTTATTTAATTTCATCAAAAATCAAATTGAATTGTCGTTTTCTTCAAATAAACATATTTTAATTTAATAAACTTTTGTTTTAGCACTTTAGCTGACTTCAAATGTGTTTCACTTAAATTCCTAAGTTTTTCAAATACTATATATAGTATATATTTATTTGTATTTATATATATAGTCAAGGCCATAAGCATAAGGCAAATCAATTTTCATACACATTTATCAAATTTTCAAAAATTAGCAACATAAAATGACTAAAATAGTTGTACACATGCATATATATAAAGGCTTCAAATCATATATAATATATATGCGTGCTTTATCAATTCATAGCCGATTTCGTGGCAATTGGAACTTAGGCTTAAAGTAGCTACAACTAAATACTAATGGTAACAGTTGCGTTATAGAAATATATACAGCTGCAGAGAAAATTATAATAAATAATATCACAAGCGAAATAAACAATAAGAAATTATAAATATATATCCAATATAAGCTTACGCATTAGGCTACATATAGCAATAGATTATACAGTAAGTAATTAATAATAAATCCATTTAATTTCATAAATTACGAAGACACTGGTATCTGCTATATAGCTGCCATATCGCTAAGAATATATATATACAGCACACATATATGATTAGACCTATATGTATATAACGGCATATCTTCTCTATATATTCTCTATAAGGCTGCCTTCTGGCAAGCGTCGTCACATCTTTACTCTTTACTTATTATATTACGTTTAACAGTCTTTGATCGTTTAGTTCTTTTTCCATTTACTTTTTGGGTGGTTTTTGGGTGGGGGCGTGGCAAGCCCAGTTTCTTTGTTTTTGGTGTGTTGCATTTTGGTTTTGTTTGCATTCGTCGTCCTGGCTTTGGCTTCTCATACTTAAATGTCCACCGCTTTGGCTGCTTTGTAGTCGCTAGCTGTAGCCATTGCCACGCCCACCACTACGCCACCGCCCCCATCGTAGTTGTGATGGTTGTTGTTGTTGTGCAGGAAACTCTGCTGCTCGGGCGCGCTGTGATTGCGTTCGTAGAGCTCATCCATGTCATGGTAGACAGAGACGCCGAGCGCACGAGTCGGCGCAAATTGCAAATCATTGTCATCCGCCTCATCGCCCACATCGTCGTCGTCATCATCGACGTCAGCATCTTCATCCAGTAGACGACGTCGCGGCATGCCCACTACAAAATCCTCCAGACTACGCTTGACGGCCGCATCGGAGCCAGTGCCCGAGTCCTTGCTGGACAAATGATCCTGCTGCAGATCGAGTTCCGCCTGTTGCATATAGCAAAGAGTCAGACCCTGCTCCAAGCAGCGCTGCTCATACGACGGCGTCGTGGTGACAATCAAACGACTTTGCGTCTGTCCGGGGCCACACTCCAAATCCGTCAAGCTGCGAGGGCGCAGCTGAGACTGCGACTGATGATGTTGCTGCTGCGGCTGCTGTTGGTCGAGTTGATGCTGCTGCTTGTGCCCAGCTGTATCGAGGAGGATTGTGCGATTCATTGTGGTCAACTGCGTCTGATCCAGCGGGAGAGTGTGCTGGCTGCTGCGCGTGGTCGAGCTGTGGAAGAGCTTCCTTCCCTGATAGAGCGAAAACCGCCAGACAATGCCAATGCAAATCAAGACGCCGATAATCGTGATGATCATCACACTGAGCAGCATCACATCGATATTCAAGCTATCCTGCACCACTACCAGTTCCGATTGCAGCGTCAAGGTACGCAAGTTGTCGCTGACCTCGCAACGGTAGTGTCCGGCATCCGTGGACTGGGCATTCACAATTACTAAGAGCTCCTTGCTCTCCGTAAAGTAAAAGCGTTCCGCATCGGGTCCAGTGGGTGAATTGTGCAACGGCTTGTTCTCCTTGAACCATTCACGATGCGGCTGCTCGAGCTCCATATTGAGAGATTCACTGAGACACTCCAATACACAGGTGCGACCCATGACGACCTCCTTTTGGACCAGTGGAATGCTGGGCAGGGGTTTGTCTACAATTGAATAAGATTTTAGTATACCTAGTAGAGGTTTATATCGTCCCCACTCACCATTCACAATAAGCGTGGCATTCACTTTAATCACGCCCGCCGGACTCTCCGCAGTGCAGGTGTATATGCCCGAATCACTGGGCTTGGCATTCGTTATCAGAAAGGCATTCTCCTCGCGTATCACCTGCAGCCGTCGCTCCGTGGCAGCTGGAAAATCTCTGCCACCAAACTTTTGCAGAGCCATCTCCGGCATAGGATCTCCGCTGGCCGAACAGACCAGGCGCGCCGTTTCTCCTGCATCCAGCGTTAGATTCGAGGGCACATGCAAGAAGCTGGGATGAACTGCAAGTAGAGTAGATAATATTTAGTATATAATAAATAAATATTAAAACATATTATTATAAATTGTTTAGCTACTCACTGCCTATCGAGATTTTGAATTTCTGGCCGTAGGTTGAGCCAAATGCATTGGACACCACGCATTGATACCGGCCGGCGCTCTCGTCGGTGACATTGGTCAAGCGTAGATGGCCATAGATGGTCGTCTGATTGGTGCTCTGATCGGGATGTATTTGGGTCTTGGTGCTGGCGCCATCGTGTACATTTTGGCTCTCTACGACGTGCTGATTATCGTGGCGCCATTTAATCTCCAGTTCATCAGTGGCAGCAGCCGAAGCCGCAGCTGGTGAGGTCGCCATGCACTCCAATGTTATATTGGCGCCCTTGACAGCGAGCATATTGCCGGGTTCATTTTGCAGCACCGGCTTGGGTGAATCAGCTGTAGAGAACACAAAAGAAAAGAGTCAACAAAGAGTTAAGTTAACTGTTTAGTTAAGACTTACAGCACTCGAGCTGCGCAGGACTGAGTCGGAAGAGCTGGCGATCGAGCAGATGTTCCGGGTAGCCACAGACAGCATTTGTAAGCATCTTTTCAGTCTGTATGCTAAAGCGACTCAGATGCCATTGACGGAACCAAATCAACTCGCAATCGCATATAAAGTTATTCGACTTGAAGCTGAGCTTCTGCAGATTCGGCATATGCTCAAATGCATTCGGTTGGATGCTGGCCAATTCATTGTTCTCCAGATTAAGCTGCACCAGATTGTTCAGTCCAGTCAGGGCTTTGCTGCTGATCTGCTTCAGATTGTTGCCGTAGAGATCGAGGCGGCGTAGTTTCCGCAATGCTTTGAAATGCGCCACGGCCGACTGATCCTCGATGATCCAGGCGAGACGATTACGTCGCAAATTCAACTCCTCCAGGTTCTTGACACAGTCGAACGTATTCTCTGGCAAATACTGCAACTTATTGTGGCCCAAATTCAAATGTTTCAAGCGCTTCAGACAGTCCAAGTGCTGAGCCTTAAAGTCGCTGATGTAGTTGTGCGACAGATCGAGCCACTCCAGGGATTGGGTAAATTCATATGTGTCCAGCTCAATGCGAGAGATGGAGTTATTGGACAAGCTCAGATGGTGCAGCTTGGTCAGATTGAAGAGACCCTGGCGGGACAGCGAACTGATGTCATTGTGGTCCAGCTTAATGCTCTCAATGTTGCGCATCACATGAAAGACGCCATCCTGCAGCGTCTTGATGTTGTTCGACTTCAGCTCCAGCTTCTGCAGCGCTTGCAGACCACGAAACGTTGACCAATTGATCTCCAACCGATTAGAGTTGAGGGTGCTGCACGAAGAGTTATTAGATATATAACTTTACTCGAGGATCAATCAGTAAACTTACAGCTTCTTGAGGCGCAACAAGTTCTTAAAGACGCCCACGGGCAGATTGCTGAGATGATTGTTGCTCAGCTCCAGGTCCGTCAGATTGCTGAGTGTAGCAAATGCCAGCTCACTCACGCTGCCTATCTCATTGCCATTTAGGATTCTATAAATCAAAATGGATTTAGTTAGGATAGCTTCATGTATATAGAGTATATTCAGTTAACTTACAAATGGGAAATTCGGCTAGGTCTGGGGAACATATTGGCCTCCACGGTGTGCAGCTGATTCTTGCTCAGATCCAGCAGTTTGAGCTTGGGCAGCAGCGCGAGAGCCTCGCTGGAGATGCGCTGGATACGATTGTTGGCCAAGATGAGCTGACGCAACGATTGCAGATTCGTAAACATGGGCATAACATCCAGCTGATTGCGTTTCAGTGAGCTGAAGAGTGGAGGGAATAGGAAAATTCATCTATAGATTATAAACTTATATATATATGGAGAGGAGCTTACGCCCATTCACAATGCTTATTTCTATACTGTAATCAGGCCTGTTACAGCTCTGTTAATAACAGATAGCTGTTATGTTATGATCGCTATTCTTACTAACAGCTATGCTAAACAGCTGTTAATCACAGTTAACAGGCAGTCAAAGAGCTGTCTGGCTTTAAATCCGTGTTAATATATATTTTATGTTAAATAAATATAGAGTGCGGCGATTAAATGTAGAGAATATGCTAACTAGTTAATGTCTAAGCTTGTAGGTTGTTATTAGCTGCTTTCACAAACAGTTAACAGTAGTCTATAATTATATTTTAATAATATTTATAATAACCAGAATCTAATCTGTGCTTTATGTAAAAATCTCTTGTTTCTATGACTAATTGGAAAGATAAAATGCATATTTAACTTATTCAATATATATCTATATAGTATTTGCTCAAACTTTCCTTATCTTTAGCTTAAATTGTGCATTATTTCAGTTTCAATTTCAGACTCCAATTGAATAGTACAAAAAAAAAAGCCAGATGGCTTCCTTTTACAACTTATAACTGCGAGTATCTAAAAATACTCGCTTAGCTAAACGATTATACAGCATTATCTACTCAAGATAGCTCAACGCAAATGGAATAATTAGCTCAATAAACTCGGATATATCTGTATCTGTTTATACACATATATCAAATATAATACATTGTTGTTTTCGTTGTTACTTACAGTCTTTGCAGCTCGGACAGATTTCGTATCGCTAGGACGGTGCTGTCGTTCAATTTGTTGCCCGCCAGATGCCTGAAAAAGTACAAATGAAAACAAAATAAATATATGTGTATATGTATGTGCACATATGTGTGTGTAAATAAGTAAATATGGCAAACAATGTTAGCTGATTGGATTTTCGAAGCCCGCAATTAATGGCCTGTAATTATGCTGCAATTACGAGTGATAAGCGTGCCAGAGTCGTGCAATTATTGATGCATTCCCCTCGATAAAGATAAACCCCACATTTTGCATAATTTTGCAGTGCATTAAATTGATTAAAAGCAATGCGATAAAATCGCAACCCCCCGAAAAAAATTAAAATGAAACGCATAAATAAAAATAAAGTATGGGAAAGCCTAGGTAACAGCTGACAGACTGCAATATACCCTAGAGAAATCTTCTTTTTTCCATCTTAATCCCTGTTAACTATATTACTCAGTCTGTTAAAACATTAACATGCCATGCAAAAGCAGATACGGCTACATTAAGGCTTTAACATAGCTAAAAATGTAATTCACAGTCTGTTAATGCATAAACCCTCACATTTAAAGCAGCTCTGTTAAGTCATTAACATAAGTTGACTATATTCATGCTAAATACACCCCACTTGACCCTTAACTACTACAGGGTATACACAAACTAAAAGCCCGCAAAGCTGCGAGGGTTGTTGCGAATGTTTCAAACTGTTCCGTTTTGGGGGTTGTTCAGAGGGGTTTTTTGCTTTTTGCTTTTTTGGTTTACTTACAGCGTTTGCACATAGTTGGGCAGCACCGGCACACGCTCCAAGTGCTGCTTATCGCAATCGAAGAACTCGTTCTGGCATTTGCACTCCTTAGGACAGTTTTTGTTGTTGTTGCTGTTGTTATTGTTATTTTTGGCATTCGCATTTGCTGCCGCTGCTGCTGCTGCTGATTCAGCTGCAGCGAGCTCTTTCTCCGCCTGCTCGTATTGGCCGCCGTCGTCGGCCACGAAGCCGCGCGTTTCCAACGAAGCAGCAGCCGCTGCTGAGATTTCCAGTGGAATATGCAGGGCGGCAAATTCCTCATCGGCCGTATCCTCCGAATCGTCTTCGCGTAACGGCAGAAAGCGTGGTCGCTGACGTGAATGCGGCTGATGATGCTGCTGCTGCTGTTGTTGTTGTTGCTGCGCCGCCGCTGCTAGCGATGTCAGCGCAGCCGTGTTTCCGTTATTCTTAGCAAGCATGGCGAAAAGCTGTTGCTGCGGCAGCTGTTGATTGTAGGAGGCACCGCCCGATTTGAGCAGCGCGCTCAGCGGCGATGTTAACGCCTCGCCAGACACTGACGCTGAGGCTGACGTCGACGGCGACGCCGCTGCAGCTGCATAACTTTGACAAATTGTTGTAGTTGTTATCAGTAGCATGCACGTAATTAGCTGTAATTTATTGATTTTATTGAAATCATGGGCACGCATTGTTGTTTTACTATAATTGCAATTATCATTATGGGCGCATGCTCTCGTTGCTGTTGTTGTTGCATTCACAATTGCGTCGTCGTTTTGCTGTTTGCGCCGCCGCCGGCGCCGTCGCCACTTGCCACTCATGCTCAGCGTTGCGAGCCGTTGCACCAGTATTGAAGACGTCATTATAATTTTGCTAATGTAGTTGCTGTTGCTGTTGTTCTCGTCGTTGATGCTGCTGCCTCGTTTTCGATAATTATTAAACTTTATCGCTGCACATGCATCCTTTGCCCTTTCCTGTTGTTCGCTTTTAATAGCTGAAACGTGCATTTTGCAGCGTTTTGCTTTTTAATTTGCGTATTTTTTCTTATTGTTGTTTTATTTTCTTTCGCTTGATAAATTCGATCGGTTTTCAACTGCGATTTTTCACTGCAGCTTATTTTTTGCCTACATTCCGTTATTCCTGCGAAGCGACGTTGCCGGCCTCGCCAGCGGCCAGTGTTGTAAGGCTCGTGCGCATTTTCGTCGTTTGAAGCTGCTGCTGCTGCATGATCCAACTGCAAAGAGAGTGAGTGAGAGAAAACATTAGTTTGAGGATGCCACTGTATGCAAATTAAGTGTTAAATGTACTTGGTATCGATTAAGTGGTATCGCAACTGATAACAATCAGCAAAGCGAATTCAAATAATTTGAACAATAAACATGTCCCTTCGATTTAAATTGTTTATATTTGCAGTAAAGCAAACTGAATAAATAATAAATTATAAATGGCGTTGGCAAATGACTCTGGCAGTGTGCAAAATAAATGCTCATTAAATTAAAATACGACCGGATGTTTTTGTGCGAAAAAAATAAAACATGAATAAGAAAAAAAAGAAGAAAACTCGAAACGTTTTATAACACAAACAGCAAAAGACGCACCAGACAGCAGCATCAGCCCCCTAAAAAAAATCTTTCAACTTGTTGCAAATTTTTGCAGCGTTTTGCATTTTGTACTTTGCGCTTGCTAAAAGTCCAAAGCACACAGACGCACCTACACACACGCACACAGCCACACCTACATAGAGCGAATTCAAAAGAAATTCGGCGGCGGCAACGGCGGCAGCAGCGGCGACATTCAGATAAAGCGAATGCTGCGCACTTTTTTTCACTATCAGCTAAATGGCGGCGTGCTCGACATTCGGATGCCTCGCAATAATCGGCTGATGCATGTGCAAATGAAGTAAAAAACAGAAACAAAAAGCAGCTTTAAAGATAAATATTTTATAGGCGTGAAAACCCAATTAAAATGTATAATTAACTTTGCTGACAAGCACGAAAGCGGAGCGTGAAAGAGAGAGAGAGAGAGCGAGACTGCAGTAAATTGTTGCAGTTTTTTTTCCTGTGCAAAGCTATTAAATTTGGCATAATAAACTACTGCAAATACTAGATAACTTCAAAAATTGTGCAATTCACGCTTGTTGGGATGTTATCTATAGTGCAAAAAGGTAATACTAAAACTTACTAGGACTATATGAGTGCAATTTAGTTATTTCTATGCAAACTAAAGAGCTTTAAGCTATTATATTCCACACTCTGCAGCTTGGACAACATTGTTGATTCTAGGAATTGGTTTTAGTTACGCAGAAGGCGCGCCTCTTGAAGTAAAGTTTGCATTCTGAGAATGAAGATAATGCCGCTCAGATAAGATTTAATATTTTTTGCCAAGTCTGCATTGTCATATCATAAATATGTACGTGAGTTCCAACTGCATCTGGCAGATGTAAATACAGTTGTGTTCGCGAAAATAGGGATGCAGTATGTAAATCTTATGGAAAGGTATATAAATAATAATATGTAAATATTAAATAATTATCAAAGACATAAATATAACTTTTTATTTATTATTTTATAATTCCAGTCTCAATTTGTAACATAAAACAAAACAAAATATATTTTCAACATAAATAAACATGACCCCATAAAAATAGTTGTTAACATTTATAAAACAAACACTTTTTATTAAAAAAAAAACTAAATATCTTTGTAATTATATACGGCGCAAATGTTTGTTTGGCCTTTCGCATAAATTGCAATTCCTTTTAAGTTCAGTTTGGCTAAAACAGAAAAAACGAAAAACAATTTAATTAGCCACAAATCAATTGACAACATTCTTCATGCTGCGCTCATTATTATTTACAAATAATATGGACAAATGCACTTTTTAGCGAACGAGGCCAAACAAACATTTTTCCCAGACCAAAAAGAGAAAATCAACAAAACTAAATAGAAACAGAAATACAACAACAACAAAAAGAAAACCACCCACCAAAAAGGGCAAAAGCAAAAGGCGCAAAGCGAAGAAGTCAAACTGCAAAAAAGGCAGCCATAGGCGCAATTACCGCAAACAGATATGACCATATATATATAAAAATATATAGTATATATATATATATATACATATATATATCATAGTATATTTAACGTATACGTAACGCACAGGCTATATAGGAGAGGCGGCTTTGCTGCGGCGGCTGCTGCTGCTGTTGGCCAGGCTACTAAAAATGGTCTGGCACACACACAGACACAGACACATAGAGAGGCGCGTTAAAATGCCCAGACAACCAAATTTAGTAACACAACAACTACAACTACAACTAAGGCAACAACTACAAAGAGCATCGCGTAATGAAATCAAATAAAAAGAAGCAGGAAAAATGTATAAAAAAAAGTGCACGCCAGAAAAAGAAAAACCAGCCACAAAGAAGGCGCGCAGAACCAGCTCAGTTGAAGATCTCTTAAACATCTTTTCTTTTTTTTCTTGCCTTCATTTCAGTTTAGTTTTTCCTGTGCTTCAAAGAGTTTTCCACACATCAAAAAGTGAACAGGCGAGCCAGTTGCAGTCGAGCGGGCGTAGCCGACTGAAGTATACCGGTTCATATGTATAAAGCGATTCTTAAGAGTTCTATGAAAACTATATAACCGTATGTATATACTTAAGATCAACAAGAATCCAACTTCACTGCACAAAGCCCATATACCCTTCAGACATTACTCGAACGAGCATAAGTACATTTTTTACTGTAAACTGCAGACTCAATATTTCTGCTCTATATATACTACACATACAAATATATATAGTAGAGTTGTTTGCTGCTGGCGAGTTGTATTTGAAGTGCCTTTTGATTAGTTTTAGTTGCTAGATCGATAACAGCGATAACGATAACAACACGAATTGCCCTCAATTCTGTTTGGGAGCACTCCCCCTAACTAAAGTGTCGAAAGTGTCTGCTCTCAATTAGATAATTCTGTTTTTGTTATATTGGCTTCCCTTCTGTTCTGAGAGTCATAGAGCTCCTCGTACCACTCGATGCAATTATCTAATCAATAGGTTCGCACTGTCTACGATCGCAGCCACGATCGTTGGGGCGGTATCTACAGAGGAAATCATATATATACCTATACATACATACATTTATACTCTTTTTTATATGAAATTTATTGAGCAGTTATGTTGAAAAACTTGTTAGTGGTAAATATTTGAATTGACTGTGCGGCAAGTGTTTGGGTGAGAAAATTAACCAAGTTTCCAGAACAGCTGAACAAGCTGTTTGTTTACCTTGTGTCAGAGCGTCGATATGGAGGTGGCAGTAAAATAGGGATTGGCTTTACATACAAATAACCTCTACTATTATCTACGAAGTAGAACCCTGGGTCTAATAGATCAGCAATAAATGATATAGACATAGGGAGAAGCCTTGAGGAAAGTAGAGCCTTAAATGTATAATGGAATCATAATCTATATTAAATTTATTAACTATTATCTATATATAATTTTGTATATATTTATAATACTATTTTCATTAATAATTCATCATCACAAATATAACTCTGTGTCTAGTCTAATAAATGCAAATCCTACTTTAAGCTCTACTAAAAATAAAAGATAATTATGAAATATCTCTCGAAACAATCAAATATTCATAAAACACATCAATCCTGAATGTTTTCAGCTGATTTTTTGCTATTTCTAAATTTATCTAACACCTTTGACACGCTTTCAACGAAACTATCGATCAGCGAAAGCTGCTGCTGCTGCTGCTGCTGCGGGTGGCCGCCCATCTCAATCGATGACAGTTTGTCTATCGATCAACAGTTGGAGATATCACAAAAAAAAACCGAGTGTTTTTTTTTTTTTTTTTACTATTTTTTGTTGTTAATATAAATTAGTTTGGTATTGTGCGACAATTTTCACACACCAATCAGCGACGATCAGCTCAGCTAATTTTTCGTCGTTGTCTAAAACTGGCGGCCGCCATTTTGAATTGATTTGCATGCATAAAATGCTAACTAAATCGCATATTGATTAGCATAAGTTCTCTTCAAATCGAGAGAGAAAAAAACCCAATGTAAGGGCAAAACCCACGCCAATCAATTTTTGTTGTTGTCTTTTTTTTTTTTTCTTAATATAATTTTTTATTGTTATAAGTAAACATTTGTTGTTTCAACTTTCGCTGTGAACTCAATTCTTTTTTTTTTATATTTATTTTTGGTGTTGGACAGCAACAAAATTTACGTGGAGCAAATCAAATGCAGATTTTGTTGAGATTTTTTAGTTGATTTTATTTTGTCGTTTTGCGGTCTTCTTTTTGTCCTCGTTGTTGTTGCTGTTGCTGCGTTCGTCAACTCCCGCACAATTTATTAGATAACGGTACGAGCATGGGCGAGTATTGTTTTCTTATGAAAACGACAAAATGTCGACGTTGTTAGCTGTCGATCGCGGTGATATGATAATGCCGCACATAAATATATACAATGGACGGGCCTAAAACACATGCGACATACATATATGCATATGTATGTGCGTGTGCGTGTATTTGTATCTTAAAGATCGTTAGCTGCACAAGAATAACATCATTTGTCACGAGATTTGAGAGCAGATTGTGACGATGGTGCGAGCGAGACAGCGAAACTACATTAGTTTTTATTTTAAATTGATTTTCAATTTATGTAACATTTTTTTTAATGTGCTGCTCTTGTAACATTTGGTTTTAAACATTTTACTTGGAGCTGAGGCTGCATTTTTATTGGTCTTAATTTTTACCTGTTGCCTGTTGATTTGCTTTTTAACATTTAAATTGGTAATTTTTCTTGTTGTTGCCAGACTTTTTTTAAATTTTATTTCATTTTTCTGCTGGCTCGGTTCATTTCGTGTTGTTGTTGTCGCCCACTGCTTGTTTTTTTCTGGTTTTTTATGCTGATGTGTGTGTGTGTGTGATGAAAACGCTTCGCCCAAATGCTATTTGTTGTTGTTGTTTATTGCCTTTTGCCAAATGAATAAAAATATATACAATATTTGTGTGCGTAAGAGTGTGTGTGTGAGTGACGTTTGTCGTTGGCGTAAAAATACCAAAAAAATAAAGCAAAGCCAAAATAAGTCAAAGCACATGCAGTGGGCGGTCAGTAATTTGAGTTGGAATATGCAGAGGTGGGCTGCGGTGAGGTGAAGTTGAGTTCAAAGCAGCTGCAGCTGCGGCACTGCCAAAAATTGTACAGTGGTGTGCAGCAAATTATGTATATTAAAAAAAATAAAAAACTAATATTAAAAAAGAAGAGGAAATTGATTTACTTTATTTAGTATTAAGCAATAAATATCTCTTAGTCAATAAAAATATCTCTCACTTCAGAATTCTTTCTGCATTACTTTTATTTACTTTTGCGAATTGGTCATAAGATGTCTGTAAATATTGACTTAATGTCAACATACTTTGATAAACATTAAAAGTCAAGGTATTTATGGACATTTTTATGTACATATTAAAGCAACAAGTCAAAAGGTGATATCCAACCAAGTTCCCACTAAGCCGCTGCGCCACATCCGGCTTATACTGCAAATGTAATCAATTGAATTTAATTGCTTATAAGCTGGTTCGTAAAAAACATTGACAACAACTACAACTACAGCTACAACTACAAAGCTGATCAGTTGTCAAAGTGAACGCTTATGCTAGTACTTAAAGCATGCATGTGTGTACACAGATGCTTGTGTGCGCGTCTGTGTGTATCTTGCATGTCTAATTTGTATGTCTCTCTTTTTAGTGTAATCGATTCGTTTCGCCGTGATCAAGCAGCTATTCAAAGGCACATAAAATTTGCTCGTTTCCATTACACCCCACAATTTGTCTCTCTCACAGCACTGTGCAGTTGTTTTTTTCTTTTTTTTATATTCTTTTTCAACACAGCAACGGCAAGAACAACAACAGCAAAAGAAACGGCAACAAAAATTGAAGCTGTGTTTGTCGCGTGGTCTGCGGAGTCCCTCTGCTCACACTGCGCTGCTCGCTCTGCTCTGCTCTGTTCTGCTCTGTTCTCACAGTTTCCCTCTCGCTCTTGTATCTGTGCTGTGGTGCGTGGGCACGAGAACGGAAACAGCGCGCAGTCAGCGTCGGCGTTGTCTGTCGCAGTTGACGTTACGTCAATGCGAACTCAATATGTGTGTGTATATGTGCGTGTAAGTGCCGCTGTGTATTTGTTTGTATTGGCCTATGGCTTACAAAAACAACATAAAAGGTAAAATCGTTGCCTATTGCCGCGCTGTCTGCGGCAACTAATTAGGTAACGTGCCAGCTACAACAGCAACAACAAGAACAAACCCATGATAAGAGCAGCGCAGTCGCTGCGCAGCAACAACGACGCAAATAGCAACATAAATTTTGCACACGCACACACACACATATATATATAGAGACACACTAACAACAAAATCCAATAAGAAAGCAACTGCGCGGCCTGCCAGGCTGTCTGTGCCAGCGGCTGCTCCGTCGCGCTGCTTTGTTGTTGTTGCTGCCGCCGCCGCCGCTGGTGCTGCTTTTGTTTTTGTTTTTATTTTATTTGTGCTTTTTTTGTTTTTTGCAAAAATAAATTTAATTTTGTAGCCATTAATTTTCCACTCTAGATACGAACGCGAGACGCTGCCACCGTTGCTCATAGCCTGCCCTCTCGCCAGCGCCCGCAGAACGTCTACATAGTGACGGGGCTAGCTAATTAAATAACTAAAAAGAGTTTTTATAATTGTTGGCTTATTTCATTGCCTTCTGCTTGGATGCTTTGCACACTCACAGAGGCAGAAGCAGAGAAGACAGACAGCTGCTGTATGCACGCACGCTTATAACGGTTTATTAAAACGAAGCCGCAGCAAACAGGGCGGCAAGCAAGGGTGCGAGAGCAGCACGGCATGAGGGGGAAGACATTTTAAAGCTTTACTTCAAGTTCAATATTATTTTTGCACATGCATGTGTATGTAAATAAAGCTGCGTTTGTCTGCGCGCGCGTGTGTGTGTATATATATAATAAATTAACGTCTTTTTTTATCGCTTTAATGATAAACCGTTTTGCTTGATTGGTCTAAAGCGCATAAATAACAAATAAACAAAGCGTAGTAAAGTATTATTATTGTTATTATCATTGTTGTTGCTGTTGCTGTCTTTCTGATAAGACTGAGGGGTAGCTTGTGATATGAGATATCATATGCCAAAATATTTATATACATATATATTGATATAGATATGGGTGTCCACGTACTCCCCCAGAGGTGTGCTTTGTGTGCCAGTCAGGTGGAGTGGACTTAATGACTTAACCTTGGGAATGCCTGATAAAAGATAAATAAGTCGAAGAATTTCAGGAAAAAGCTCTTTATAGATAGTGTCACTTAAGGACACCTGTCTGAAATTTTCTTTTGGTAAACAAAGTAGATATATTCAAAGATATTGTATTTGGAGTTGATAAACTTGAAAATATATAATATTATAATATTTATTTTTAGAAAGATCATTTTCATATTATACTTTAATTTATTTATAATAATAATGATGATGAGCTAAGGTCCCTAAATAAATTTTTATAGACCCATTCAGATATAGATCCAAAAATGTTTGTTTACCATTTTCTCTATAAGCTCGTGCAATAATAAAGCACATTTTTCAAAATCAGATAATCCCAGCGACTTATGAGAACATTCTGCGCTACTATATTTAGAAATTGTGATACTTAAATGTGGAATTCGGCAACAAAACGATGTTTTTTTTTCTTTTAATACACTATATAAAGATATAAATGAATATATATGATATATAGATATAGATTAAAGAAATTTTATAGTAAAGAAAAGAAATGAGCCGAGCAACCTATATTATAAACAAAGCAAGCTGTAGAGTCAGAAGCGTAAACTTGCCGATCCAAGTAGGCAACGCTTTAAACTTCACACAGAAACAGCACCTATAGAATCCCAAACCCTTTTACAGTCAGTATACTCTGAAATCTGTACACGGCAGGAACTGAGAAATGGTTGAGCTTCTTAAAAGTCTTTTAGCAAAATTGTTTCATCCGGTAAGTATTTAAATGAAAAAAAAAAAAAAAAAAACAAAATTCAAAATCAAAATACAACACAAATAAAATATACTTAATTTCTATGAAGAAACCTTTAAACGCTTCCCAGCGTGAAGAGCTAACCAGACTAGAGACCGTATCGCTGCGTCGCGTCAAGATGAGGCAAGGCAGGAAACGTCGTCATGCCGAGGATCAGCCGAGTGAAGGAAAAATCAAACGGCTGAGGACCTTGTACGATCGGCATATGACGGAGTGCATGGACCACCGCCTAGAGCAGGTTGTGGATATTAAAATGCAGCAGCGGCAGGAGAAGAAGCAGGACGTGCAGAAGCTGCTGAATGCCGTCTCGCAGGAGCTGTTGCTGCTACCCCCACGCGATGTGGAACTCTTTAAGATCTACGATCTGCCTGACGACGTAGGGAATGTCGCTCCCCAAACGCGCAGGTAACTTAAGGAGGTGGTCTCGTCCTCTACCTCTATCACCGCCCTCACCACCTCAACTGCCTCAACCTCTACATCTACTTCCACCTCAACCACACTAAATAGTCAATATGAAGCTTATTAATTTTTACAAATTATAAATCGGTTCGACGCTGTTTACTTACTGAATTTAAAAAATATATAAAAAGAAAAAAAAAAAATTAAAAACTTAAAAAAGAATTAAAATTTGCATTTATCTAAAATATATGGGAATGGCAGCGGTATCTTCAAGTCAGGCACACCCGCTAAGAGCACTCTTGGTAGTTCCTGTACTTCCGAACTATATATGGAAGCGCATTCCCAGTTTACTTAGGTAAATCCATCAATTTATAATTCTTTTCAGTTAATATTTGAATAACCAAGTATTCAGATTACTATAAACCCGATCTTAACTTATCGATCCTTTAATCAACATTAATCTCAATCAACTCTATTGAGTCCCATGTCTGATCCGGGCGCTGCTACGATAAAGAGGGTGTAAACAGTTCATAAATCAACTATATTTGTTCCCTACATTCGAATTCGAGTTCGAATTCATATCTCGCGCGCTCGTCTAATTCCATGGAAATTCGTTTGCAGTTTTATAACCCGTGACATCAGCTGTATGACAGAAGTGCACAAATTTAATTTGTTTACATCATGTACAAAATTCTAGATACCCTGTACTGTTTAGTACTGGGGGTTTAAGAGGCTTTACGGCTAGTCTTGATAAATGCAAGTATTAAAATATTTATAAGCGTATTTTAATGGACTCCCAATGCATATATATAAATAAATACCTACAAATACCCTGTAATAATTGAGAAATCGGGCATGCTCAGTTTTAATGGCAAAACCCCATTGGTCAAAGGCTTATGATGAGCCAAATATTCTGTTAAAATGTTAAAAGTGAGGGATTTCTTAGGATATTGTTTTTCGCATACCCTGTAATATGCAATATGGGGCATATTGTTTCTATTAACAACAAACTTGTATTTAAATTTCATTTCCTATGCAGCTACATAATTTGTTAAAAATTTTAACAAATTTTAGTCAATTTTTCTGAATTTACGGGATATATTTATGGGAATTCCCTATAAAATTAATATTATTTTCATTTCCTGTTCCCAGTTTTACACAGACTATTTGCTTAGCTAATAAAGTTTACATTGCTAAGCTTACATATCCATTTCAGCACTTGCATTCCATTACAGGGTATTTTATGAGGCATTCCGGGTTATCTGTACTATTTGTTTGTTATTACTAAATGTGTTATCAAGCAGCCAAACGATAAGCAGCGAGCGACAAACACATTTTATGGCCAGCCTAGCCAAAGGCCCCGAACAGACTTGCGCTAGAAGAAGCAGACGCAGAAGAGGTAGACGAAATAGAAGGGGCTCCTATTTTAGATAATGTCAAGTGGGTATTGTTATTGTTATTATTATATATAGCCGATTTCCTTAGCAGTTGGCCAGGCTTTAGGTAAGAGTGGAAGCCCAAGGTGCGCATATAAAGTCTAGTTCTTTACGGCTTTAATGCCTCCACCTTGAGCTGAAATGGCTTAAGTCGACAGTTAACGCTTGCGGATGCGCCTCAAAGGAAAGATGCAAAGAGCGAGAGGCTGGGCCGACGTGTAGGCGTTGGGCGTGGGCTGCAGGCATGACCAGCAGCCGCAAATTAATCCGCTGCGCGCAATAATTTTTCGATTTAATTTTCGGTTCTCTTTTTCATTTTTTTCTGTGTTCGTTTTCTTTGTTAAAGCGGCTCAAGAAAATCTTCAGGCATGTCAAATTGAGTTCCATTCAAAAAGGGAGAAAAAATGCAAAACAAGATGCGAACAAGCTGCAGCCGAGGAGTGATCTACTTAAAACTGAACGACTGCGAGTTATCCTAGATTTAGAGGAAATAGACTTGACAGACCTTTTATGCGGAAGTTTGCTTGCGGAACTACTTAATTTTTGACTTGTTTTTCTGTTCTTATAATTTTACCCATATTTAATTGAAATTTATATTATTTTCGTCTCTTTTATAATTGAAATTCATTTAAAATGCGACAAATCTTGGGCTAAAAGTCTTAAATAATTTAAAAATCAATAAGTAGCTGTAAAACCGATACGTGTAAGTTATCGAACACAGTGAAATGGGCATAAAATTAAACAAAAATTGCTGCTATACTAGAAATCAAATGTTATTTGAGCTATCTCTCAAATTGTATTCAAAATATCGATATTTTAAAGAAAAACTCCATTTATGCAGTCTATTTATCGATACTTATCGATTACTAGCATATGTAATCCATATGAAAGCGACACTCTATACCAAACATATCGATATATATCGATCTTTATATATATACTCCATATACAATCCGAAATCTTCACACTATGGCATTATACCAAGCCTCAACCTTCAACATAGGGTATGCAAACACAAAAAGAACGCAATGCGGCTGTCAAAAGATCTTAACGATGAAGTAAGAGGAAGAAAAAAAAGCTGAAACCAAAATACGAAAAGAAAAAAAAAACGATCCTGGCAGGCGAAGACTTACAAAAACGCGCAGAAGGGCTGTCAAGTTTGCGCGCTGCCAAGTTCGCAGTCTCCAGAGCCGAAAGAGACACAGATACACACATACACAGGGACAGGTACACACACATACACACACAGACACAAGCAGGCAGTGCTGTGGGCAAGTGAGAAAACCAAGCGCGACACCAACACCAAAAACCGGCTACAACTGCCGCTCGGGCGTCTCTTTTTGACGGCCCGCGGCCTGTGGCAAGGGAATTGAATTGAATTTCCAGTCGACGGACGTACAAAATTTGTGCCTTTGCCTTTTCGAAGGTGTGAAGAAAAAATAAAACACAAAGCACAGCCAGTCAGACAAGCAACAACAACAATGAGAGACGACGGGGCACACAGCACGAAATTCTGAAAAACTTCAACTGCTGAGATCCCGAGATCCCGAATCAAAGAACAGACCACAGCATAAAGCAGAAGTGGAAGAAGAAGAAGAAGAAGAAGACGCAGAGCCCAGGCAACAACAAGCTGAACGAAATATATATAATAATAAGAAACTGAAAACTGGATTGTTGCCTCTCGTTTTCCAGTGTGTGGCATGAGGCATGGGGCAGACTCTTTGGGATTTCACAGAGGGTTTGCAGCATTGTTGTTGTTTGTGCTATGATCTCTCTTCGGTTTTTAGAAGCATCTGTTTCTTTCGGCTTTTGTTGTTGTTGTTATTGTCGCTTTTGTTGTTGTTGTTGCTTTTTGCCACTTCGACTCGGACAGCATCGGGCTGAAGGTGAAAAGTACTTATAATAAGGAAGCCTGACGGCCAAATGGGCGCATTAAGATTAAGGCAACTCAAAACGTTTTCTCAACTGTCCTACACACTCACACACTCGGACACACATGGGTGTTCTGACTTTTGCCATGACAATCCCAAAAATGTAACACAAAAGCTATACAATCCGCTCAAGAGCCTTTAGAATATCTTTCATGTTTTTTGGGATTTCACTTCGTATTGTTCGCGCAGCATAGCAAATGCTCAAAAAATTTATATTTCTTTGATTTTGTTCTCAAGTAGAACCAAATCGGAACAAAGCCCAGCATTGATTTGCCTCTGCTTCTTCTCTAATTGATTGTTACGGCTTTTGAGTTAAGATTAAAGACCGAATTTGGGCTAACTTTGTTGTTATTGAGCGCTGGGCATATGATAAATGATATATTCTATTTGTATGTTTCACTCAATGAACGATTTTCTATTCAATTATGCCTTTTAAGCCATATATACTTCAGGGTGTTCTATTGCAGCTTGTATGGGCATTGTAATCTTTTATTCTATTCTACATATGATGGAGCTGTAAATGTGGAGGATTTTAGGTGTTAATAGATATATTTATAGATATATGTTTTTTATATTTTTATATTATTTAGTTTTATTATATAAAAATATATATTTCAGCAATAAAGATATGGTTATAGATGGGATACTGATATAGATCTGATATGGACATGTACACATTTTTCTTGTTATTTATCATATATTTTTTATAGATTTTTATTTTTATATTTATCATTTATTTTATAGATTTTTTTTTATATTTATCATTTATTTTTATAGATTTCTTTTTTATATTTATCATTTATTTTTATAGATTTTTTTTTTATATTTATCATTTATTTTTATAGATTTTTACTTTTTATTTTTATAGATTTTTCTATATATTTTTACAGATTTTTATGGTAATATTTATAAATTTTGTTTACCATTTCTATAGTTGCAGGAGTAACGATTCAATATACTTCTAAAGTATATTATATTCTATGGCTGGAGAGGTGTACTTGAGAAAACCCTCTATTATTGTAAATTTGTATAAGACTGAGTAGTTTTTCTTTAAATACCTCCCTTTCCACTGGACTTCAATAGTAATAAAAGATCTATACAAAAACCCTTTTTATTTTGTTATTTTCCACACGATTCTCAAGCCCTTTTGCTTAAACTCTTTTCAATTGGTATTTTTATAGTTTTCTTTAAAGAAATCTATTTACTAAATTGACTACAATCGGGTTCTGTATTAGGCTTTACATATATATATAGATCACATTATAGTCATATATAGTATTTGGATTTCCTTCTATTTTTTTTGGGCATTGGCTCAGCTCTGCACTGCCTTTTTTCATGATAATAGAGCGAGTTGTAAATAATTTAAATATATTTTTATTTTATTTGTATTTTTTGTTGTTTGCTCGAAACATGTTTTGTATATCAATAGATCTGTTTAACCCTATGCGGCTGAAGAAGTCGAAGTAGAAGAAGAAGAAGAAGCAGAGACCAGCAGACGTGCACGTAGCAAACACACACACAGACAGACAGAGACAGAGAGACACACACATGTGGCACATAGAGAGATACCCACATAATAACAACAACAACAACAACAACAACAACAACATAACCGACAACTATTCAACTTCGAACCGAATCTGATTTCTGAAACTGATTGCGTATGCGTTGCTGTGGCTGTTGCATTTGTTGTTGTTGCTGTTGCTGCCTCACAGTTGACGTTTTGTGCCCAACGTCAGTTCGAGTTAAAAGAAAAATAACAACAACCTACGTGAAATCCTCCAGATACACACACACACACACACACACACACATGGCAGAGATACAGATACAGATAGACGCAGCGAGCCGCATGGAGGCGACGCGTCGGTTGGCTTAAATTGGTTTTTATTGTTGCTGCTGTTGCTGTTGTTGTTGTTGCACATGTCCATTGTTGGTGTTGGCCGCATTCGTTTTGACCATATTTCTTGTTGCTGCTGCTGCTGCTGGTGCTGCCTCGTCTTCAATACTTTTTTGTTGCCTTTCTTTGAAGTCGCATTTAATTCTTTGGAGCCTTGGCCTTTTGTTGTTGTCCCGCTCGGAAGTCTCCGCTGGGGCCCGCCATCCCAGCCCAGCCAGCGTTCGAGGTGTGAAGAAAAGAATTTTTCTGTGCAATAATCTTGATGCCTTTTTAAGATTTGTTGCTGTGTGCCTTAGTTGGAGCTGGACGTGGAGCTGCATTTCTGTTGTTGTCTTCGTTTCGTTTCGGTTGAAAAATGGTTTTGGGGGGCTTAAGAAAATTTACGCCATAAAATGTGAAAATAATTGGATACACACACACACACACACAGACACACACACATGCACAGGGAGAGCTCCTTTTTTGAATGCATTTCAAATTGCTAATGATGAGAAGAGCGAAGGTTCAACTCAAAGTGCTGCAAGTCTTGGCCAATTGCCGCAGATTCCTTCCGTGAGACAAGACTCAAAAGAAGCAGCTGAAGAAGAAGAAGAATATAAAGTACTGGCCAACTCGACTGGGCATTGGCTCAGGCGCGCAGTCGCGCAGTCGCGCAGTCGCGCAGCCAAGCATTAAATGCATTTATTTATGAGCTCTCTACCCTGCTTTTGATATAATCTTGGCTAACAAAATTGACGGCCCCATATGCATACGATGCGCATATTATGATATTGAATTTAACTAGAATTCACACCTTGAGGCCCCGCGAATACACCCATATACATATACATATCTATATATATATATATAAATGTATCTATAAAGCATAAGGCCAAGCCGCAGCTCGCGCTTAGCTGGAAAAACGGCTTTAACTGATTTTTTGCAGCGCGTTAAATGATATGGAAAATCTAGCTGAGGTCTCGCTGCCAATAACAATAATATGGCGAACAATAATGAGCAATGAGGCCAACCAATTTCATGGCATATTAAGCATCATTCATATAATCAAAGTTATCCAGAGCCAGCGACTCCTTTGAAGTCTTCGCTCTAGCTGAAGCTGAGGCTGAGGCTGAGACTGCAGCTTCTCTAGCTGCTGGATTATATGGTTATGGTAAGACCCTCTTGAGAAGGAAATAATAAATCACGTTTTTAATCCTCTTAGGAGTTTGGCGCGCATCATAAATTGCGCACAATATGAATCATAAATTCCTATTGCACACTTGCCATGCAGGGTATTTATAAGTTGAGCAGACTGTATATAAACATATGAAGAATACAGAAATTCACACGAATAAATATTGGAAAAATGTCGGGTATTATAAGTTGATCAGGCAGTATATGAAGAGCAAATGTGTATATATAAGACTGAGGCAGGGTATCATAAGTTGATCAGGCCATCAAGTTGCTGATGCAGCCAAAGATTACTTCAGCATATAGGCAAAGGGGGAGGATATTTATATATATATATGTAAGCAGATATTGGAAATATAACTGAGATATAGATAAAACAGCTATATGCTCAAAAGATAAGGAATACATCTAACCCTTTCTATCTCTATGCTCATACCAACAATTCCCTTATGTACCACATACAGTAAAGTATACTTTATATTATATATCAAATATGAATCATATATAACTTTTAAATATGATAAGCTTTTCTATTTGCATTTTGTGTATGCTTCCAAATGGAAAGTAATATCCGTCTAGTATATCATATAACTGATAAAGAAATTATTTATCTATAATAAAAATGATTTTTTTAGTATTTCCATTTTAATGAAATTCGCTATAATATAATTAAAAGATATAGTATATAATATATACTATATCACATATATCATTTCTAATGAATCGATATACATATATTATAAACCTAGACTAATAAATATTAATCATATAGATGTTTTTGATATAAGAAATTGATTTACTGCTGTGTTATATATGATTTTAGACAAGATTATTATAGAATGATCTATCATATGTATAGATGTATATATCATATATATGATATAGCTGATTTAAAAGAGAATATATATAAAAATTGGTTTTCTTTATATATTATATAGCATATATATCGAAAATCGTTTTACGCCTAAATATCCGTTATATAACATATATAAAATATATCCTAAAAATTACTTGTATATATTTTTAATTAAGCTTCTCTCTCTCTCTGTTTCTACTATCTTATATACATTTATCAAAACTAATTAATTTCTGTTCAAATAAGGATTAAAAATGATATCTCTTGAAAACTTGATTTGGGTAGAAACAAAGCAATTTTAATCAAATATATATATATGTATATATATATAAATACTAATATTAATGTATTAATATTTAAATATATATATGTATATACATATATTTATATACAGTATTTTCAAGCCACATCTCCGCTTTTTCATCCGAGTTACTTATTTCTTGCCAGTTCTCTTGGCACGATCGTTAAACAAATCTTTATACTTGGAACGTGGCTTTCGCGCTAATTCATAAATATTTTAGCACGTTACGAATCTTGGTTGAGTGCAAACAATATGCAATAAAGAAAAAATAAATTAAAGCCCAACCGGCAGCAGACGTTGAAGAGGCAAAGGCACAAGGCACTCAGAATGCGGTTAAAATTATCAGACCAACTGAAAAATCTACAAATCCAGAATGCATTAACACCTCGCCGTGTGCTCAATAGAAACAACAGGGGCATTGCCTCCCTCACACTCTCTGCCCCTCTCTCTTTGGCACCCTCATTATGTGTATGTGTGTGTGTAGTATATGCCAAGCCCTTGTAACAAAAAAACGTTTTTTCTAAAGCTTCAAATGCTACAGCAACAAATGCAACTTGCACAAATCGTGAAAAGCCCCCCGAAGAGCGCAACACAGAGGCTGAAGCAAAAAAAAAATAAAACCAGCACGAACATTGAGAGAAAACAACAACAAGAGAGAACCTCATAACTAAATTGCATTAAGTGTAATTATAACTAATTTGATAAAAAATAAATAAATAAAAAAAAGCCGCATAAATGGCACAAAAAAAAATCACATATTTTAAAAATTGTTTTCATGTTTTTTTTTTTTCTCTGCTGCCTCTCTCTCTGGCTGTCGACCATGGCAAGTGATTAAAGCCAGTGGAAATGCTGTGGAAATGATATGCGATTAGTGGAGAAATAAAATCCCCAACAGCAAATGAAATAATTGCTGAAATATTTGACTCAGCAGCCAGCAAGCCAGCAATGGCATTTCAATTGATTAATCTAGCAATTTTATAATAAGTGCAATCCGGATATGGCTATATAGTATATATACATTATGTATAAGATAAAAAGGGAGAAATAGTTGAAGGCCTGCATAGCATGTGTTAAGTTTAAAAAACTAGAGAATATGTTTAGGAAATTTAGAATTGTTCAAGAATAAATGTGATTTATATATGATATAGTTCATGCCAAATGGCTTGTAGGAAATATATAACCTTTCTTGATCAATTCAAAACCCATATTTAAACTGAAAAGAAATTGATGAGCATCAATTTCTCTAGATATACTAATTCTTTATGAAAAAACAATTCCTCATCTATAATTTTAAAATAATTTTTATAAGGATTAATAACTTTTTTAATACAAAATAAGTTGTGAAAAGGTCAATTTTCTCTATTTTATTTCTTTTATATCAAAAAATAGTATTTTTTTTTTTTTAATTTTGAAGTTCTTTTAGAGAGAGAGTATAGTTAGATAGATGATATATGATTTTAGAAACTATATATAATCGTATTATAGAATTATATCATATATTATGCTTATATGTCAAAGAAATCAAATTATATATTCATTTACTTGATCAAAATCTTAGTTATGCGATTTGCGCTCTAGTTTTCCTGTTATAAACGAATTAAGATTGCATATCGTGTAATGCTATAGCCAAGGCAATCGCTATTATGCAGTTAAAATTTACAAATGTGGATGAGAGGCATGTGAGATCGTTTAGAGCAGATTAAGATTTGTTGAACTTGCGTTCAGATTTATTAAACTGAATAAAAGGCGCACTGTACCGACTGTACCGTGGATTTGTACAATTGCTTGATCAATTACCAGAGCAGCAACAACAACAATGGGAGCAAGAACAACAACAACAAAGGCAACGGCAAGATATACAGATTGAAAGCACAGCATAGGCATTAGCATTAGTCCATAGATGGACTGCCTTTAGCTACGGTCAAGAGAGAGAGAGAGAGAGAGATGCAAACGGGCACAATGAACCTGCGGCGGGGCGGGCAGAGGGAACGAGAGGGGGCGCACAGGCAGGCAAAATAAATCATTTAATATAGCGCGCTATTTATCATCTAACATTGCTGCATATCATTCTTCATCTTGGCACACGCACACATACACTCGCACTCGCATTCACACACATGCACACAGTTGGGTGCCTCAGGAGTAGACGAAAACAAAAAAACAAAAGTGGAAGTAGAAAACAAGTAAAAGCGCTGCAGGCGACAGAGCTCGACAGCGAGATGCCCTGTAGTAAGACAATGCGAGCTGGGGTGTATAAGTGAACGTAACACTAAATATCATAAGCAGCTGCCAGATATAATAGGAATCAGATATTATACAAATCTTAGCAATGTATATGTATTATATTATCTTTATTATAGAATTCCAGCTGCTTTATGGCAAATAAATATACCCCTTTAAGTAAGCTTTTTGAAATGAGTATATAAATAGAAGTGAAGGCAAAATTAGCGTGAATGAAAACTGCTGGCTGAAACGTATGGCAATAGAGTTGTTGGCGGTGGGGGTGGCGTGGAAGGTGGGGGCATTTACACACCTAGCAAATGGGGCTGGGGTAGGGGTACGTTGCGGTTGCACTCATATAAACAAATTGCGCGAACGGAGCAGCCAAAATGTCTGCTACGGCCATAAAGGCACAGCGTGTCGGTGTGAGTGTGTGCGTGTTTGTGTGAAAGAAATGTACAAATGTTTGACTGTCTGTCTGTATGTCTATTTGTCGTATCTTTTCTAGTGAACGATTCTGTGTTGTTTATTCGTCACTTTAACACGTTCGATGCTGACGCGCGCTCTGGCAGCGGGACAGCGACTGCGGCAGCGACGCAACGTCACTGACACCGACAGACACTCACACACACACAGGCACACGCACGTACACACAAAATAAACTAAACGCAAACGCAGCGGCAGAATTTATTTTTATTTAATGCGCGCCTGCTATACACATACACATGTATGCGTGCATACATATGTGTGTTTGTGTGCGTGTGTTGCATGCCTATCAAGATTGAATTTGGTTTTTCGTTTGATTGTTTTGATTGTTGCCGCCAACTAGACTTACAGCAAATAAATGCGTAACAAAACAAAGTTAAAATGCCTTAAAACTACTATGTACGTACGTTTTAATGTGTGTGTGTATGTATTTATTTTTGTTATTGCTGCTACTGCTGCTGTGATTTTATGCTCGCTCTCGCAGGCGCTCTTATTCACTCACTCTCTCTCTTCTCAATCTCTGTGTAGAAGTTCTCACTTGAACTATTAGAATTTTGTTGGATGCACAAAAAGCAATGCATTATGCTTATTATGTGTTATCACACATACGCAATACACTTGCATTTCAATCTTTAATGTTTTTAGATAGTTTTCTATTGATTTGGAACATACACGCGCTTTTGTTTTCGATTAATTAAGCGAATAGGAAACACTAACAGTTCTTCCGACGCGACAACCTTACGCTTTGACAACTAAACGAGAACTGATTGTAAATATTATATCGATAAGTTGAGAGTGTGTGAATGTTCAGCTGCGCTGCGACAACAGTCAGAGCTGCTAAAATAGTGTTGACTAGCTCGGAAAAAATGTGTTTGGAAACATTGTTTTTTGTCTAAAATCATAAAATGGCTAATTTTCTTTTAAATATAGGGACCGTTAAAACCATTAAAGCAAAGAAATAATTAACACTTTGTTTTATTCGAGGGCTGCACAACGCACTGGGCAGTATTGTGTAGTTTGTTGAGAACACCTGTTCAAAGGCAGGGGTGCATCGAAGACAGGGCTGTTGAAAACATCTGTTGTGCTTATGACAATGTCTATTTTACACACAATCGCAAAATCTCTTTCGAAATATATATTGATAGCACAAGAGACTGGCAATGGCTTTCAACAGAACTATTGGTCTAGCGTTACAAAACCACAGACAACAACTCTAACACCGTCAATCGTAATACCAGCCACACGCAATATATGGGGCTATGTAGCGTTGGCCTTCAACCAGGTGGATAAGGAACGTTTGAAACGGGTGGGTCCGAATCGCCTCTGCGCCGAATGGCTGTTAAAAAACGGTGGCGGTGTACGTTTTACTGAAAATCCGACCAAACTTTGGAAGGATTACAATCATCTGCCGTCGGAGAGCACCCCGTTTCGCATTAAGGTCGTGGACGCCACCAATTCATCGATCATGAAAATTGGCTTGCATCATTTTGAGGGCTGCAACAACATAGACACCGTTATCTTCCACAAATGCAAGCATTTGGAGAGCGACAGCCTGGAGGGCTTGGCCTACCTCAGCCAGTCGCTGACTCATCTACAGGTGTCCGGTTGCTATAATATCAGGGACGATGGCCTGGCCAGCATCAGCGAGCTGCGAAACCTGAAGCAGTTGGTCATCTTTGACATGCTCTTTGTCAGGAATATAGATGAGGTGGCCAACCTGTTGAAACAAAGTCTGCCTGACTGTAACATACAGGCCACGAAATTCGGAGTGCAGTTCAAAAAGTAATAGTCTCCAGAATAGATCGTATTGAAATTGTTAATATTTTCTAGAAATAAATGAATTGAGCTGAGTTTGTGGAGGGGATTCTGAATGGTACAATCCAACAGTACAGGAGTGGTTCGACTCAATGGATTGGATATGGTTACCATGCTGAAGGGTAAGTACTATCGGCTTCGTTTTTTATGTAATCTAATAATATTTCCTTGATTGAGTAGGTCTTCAATCCATTAAGGAAGCACGGAGTGCTATCAGTGACTCTTTGAGCTTTCAACTTGATCTATAAACGGAGGTTAACATCTGGCGTCAAAGGACTTCGCTTAGCGAGCGAGTATTGTATTGGATGAAGTAATATATTGAAGTCTACATTGACTGACTTTACCTAAGGTTATCATGATCTTGCTCGGCGAACATATTACCTATCCTAATATCCTAATATCTATAGAATACTAGATAGATATCTATGTAAAATCTGTGACCCTCTACAGCCATCCCAAAGGCTGTGCAGAAAAGTTTTATAAATTCAATAACTTAATTAAAAATCCATATGTTCTGTATCCAGGTGTAATTGGTGCTAAGGCAGCATATAAAATGCTTTAAATAACTTATAAAATACTATTTGGTGTTCCGTGCAGTCTATCAGTATTAAGTGCTAAGTGTTGTATAAGTCTAGGTGGCAGCTAGTATATAGGGGCGAATATCCTCCACATCCAGGAGCTGCTCAGGGGCCACGCGCTCGCCACACATAGGACAATCGCCATATTCAGACAGAATGCTGAAAGTAAAACAAAATCAGAGTTTAAATTGATAAGGATCGTCTACTCACTTTTCCATTTCACCGCGAAAGCATAGAAAATCGCACTGCGGACAGGACGTCATTTGGGTTTTGATGATGTGCTGGCCCGTGGCAATGCAAATGGGCAGCGTTGTCTTGCAGCTGTAGCAGGTGACCTCCATGTTGGCCAAGTTGGCATCGCAGATGGGACATTCCATTGTCTCGTCATCGATCTCGTCGCGTAGCTGTTTGATGCCCTTCGGTGCTTTGCGCACAATCGATTCAATTTTCTTTATATAGCGGCCATCCAGTTGATTGCGATAATCGGGACGCATGAGCATCGAGGCGTAGGTAAAAGCCGATTTCTTTAGGCCAGCGCGATGGCATTCAATGACGGTCGAGGTGAGTATGGGCACAATATCTGGGGAGTAATCAAGAATTAATAACTAAACTGAACTATAATTGAAGTCAAGTCAAGCTTACGTTCTGGAAATTGTGAGATGCACGCAGCCACCTGGACGAGCAGCTTGGCGGCCAGCAGATGATTGCCCAGCTTGACGTGGATGCGCACCAGCGTATAGCGATGCAGCAATATCAAATTGTGACGCATTTCGGCAGTCACCGAGAGATTGTTGCGACGCAACTCCTGGTACATGGAATAGAGTAAGTCTCTTGCGGATTTATAATTGCCCGAAAGTTGCTCCTGATTAGCTATAATAACGGCTGTCTTAGCTGCATCCTTGTAGTGCTTGCGCGCCATATACAAGCGGAACAGATAGCGCGGATCCTTGGGCACACCATCCAGTTCACCCAGCAGAAATTCAATAAGCTGCGTGGCCAGCTGCTCATTATTGGAGGTGGCTACACAATCAATGGCCAGCGACAGCGCCTGCGACTCCTCGTTACTAAAAGCTGAGGCCTTGAGCAGGAAACGGAGTGCCTTGGTGAATTCCCTGGCCAGAAAATAATATTTGCCCGCCAGCAGCGTATACTTCTCACTCTCAAAGTAATGAGCCAGCGCCAGATAATCCGCGGATTTGGCATTCTCATAGCGCTCCAGAAGTTCGCCATGGCGACGCAGCTTATTGTGCCGTTGAGCCAGGGCAAAAGCCTCCTCCACGCATCCGCAGATGACGAGAAACTGCAGAGCCTGCTCGATGTCGTTAATTTTCTGATAGAATTTGGCCAGCATCTTGGCTGCATCCATCGAGCGTGATTCGAGTACTATTTCAGAGGCAGCATGTGGATCGCATAGATGATCCAGATAGATTCTAACGCAGGCATCCAAATCGCCGGCAATGCGATAGCTGCTTATGGCTTGCTCAAACTGTCCGTCCGATTCCTTGGCCTTGGCATAGGCTGCATGGAGCTTGCTGCTCTTCACATGACCCAATATATTGTTGGCCTTGTGCCACATCTTCAGGGAGATATAATGCCCGCAAGCCTCGTCGTAGTAGCCGCCACGCTCGTAAAGACCAGCGGCCTCTGTGAGGTGACCCACTGTGGCCAGCAGCTCAGCACAGTCAAAGAGCAGCTGCTTGTCCTGCAGCTCCACAGCATATTGAATCTAGATTGGGTACAAGAATAGATGGGCATTACAAGGATTATGTGAAATGATGCCAAAACTCTTACGCCGCGTCGGAAATCGCCAGCACGTATGGAGGTGCGAGCTATGCCCATTTTACAGAGACGCACATGCTCCTCGTACTCCGGCGTGCTGTGCAGCAAAGTCGGTGGCTCTGAATCCTCGTTGTTAATTAAGTCTTCCTTGTAGCCCTTCTCATAGTGGTACAAAGCATCCGCATAGTTTCCACTGAAATAAAACAGATTAAACGTGGATCTTTAAAGAGATTTGATTTGGCTTACGTAAACTCCAGCTGTTGAGCATATTCGCGCGCTATGAAGGGCACCTCATTTGGTTCGTATTTGTGCGCCAAGAGCAGCGCCTGATCCCATTGTAGCAAATCTCTGCTAAGATCCAGAGCAGCGCGTGTGTACACTCCTTTCAACAAATACTCCTTAGCCTGATCGTACTGCGCGAGAAGCATGCAACAGCAGCCGCACAGCATGTGCAAATCCTCGACGTACAGCAATTCCTCTAGAGCATTGACTAAAGCAGCATCTCCCAATTGGCGATAGGCGCGTAGAGCTGTAAATATAGAGACATAGGTTATTATTTGAGTTAAGAATATCATCGAATCTATAGCTAACCCATTTCCGGCTCCAGATCTGCTATGGCATGCTCGCCAAATTGCCGCCAGGCGCTGTCCAATTGCATCTGCTCGCACAGCTTGTAGGCCTCATCATATTTCTTCAGTTTCAGCAGCAACACCAAGTTATCCGTTTGACTATTTGTGGGATTGATGACGTGTGTGCTCAAGCACTGCGTGGCATATTGTCCGCCATCGATGTGCAGGGCCATCTCGCCCGCACAGACCAGCAAAGGCACCTGACCAGGATTTAGCTTCGATTCACCCAATCTCTGACTGTATCTGCCACGCACCGAGTTACGCGTGAAAGCATGCGTATAAACAAGACGAGAATCGTAGCTTATGAATATATTGGGCTGTGTCAAGTCCCATAGGCAGCCCAGGCACTGTTTGGGCAGCTCCGCAATGAGCAGGGCTTCCTGGTCCAAGGCAGGCAAATAGACAAAGCCCTGGCCGTGTTCATCAATGAAAATCGTCTTAGTGCCCTCGACATCTGTGAAAAGCTGTCGTATGCCATTGCTATGACGATAGATCGTGCACGTATCCCACTTTTCCAGCGAGTAAAACACCAGATGGCCAATCTTAAAGAGGAAACATAATGAATACCAAAGCAAAAACTAAAATCCCGAATAACTTACGTCTGTCGCAAAGATTAATAACTCCTGACTGAGTGCAAAGCACGTGATGACCGCATCGCTGGGCAGGGAAGAGGGCAGCGCACTGGGAAAGCACGCCTGCAGCTTGTCCTTGCAGTTGGGATTATCCGCAGCGATTGCTTGGAGTATCAACTGTGGAGGGCACAGCGCAGCGCAGTAATCCGCATTCAATTTCATCGCAACAATATCATTTGGCAAATCCCGTTCGCTGAGGGGACGCGGCTCATCGCCCAAACTCTTGCCCAGATCATAGAACCAGACATGTTTATCCAGACCAGCAGCGAAATTATACGGACCAATGGCCAGGAAAGAGGGCTCCGTTTCCAAGGGCAGGCGAAAGGGCAATGTTTTCGATTTATCCGGCGCATAGACATAGATGGAAACCTCCGCCAGGCTGCTCAGCATGACCAGACGTGGAGCGGATACGGCAAACATGTGCGGCAGCTTGGTTACATAGGTGTACACAGTCCCGCCACTGGTAGTGACCGCCAAGAGCTGTCCATCCGGCGACCAATCAATCATTTGCACGCTCGCATGATCCGGCACTGTGATAATGCGTTCCGTTTCCTGCAGATTGGTTATCGAGTGGATCTTGATGCTATGTGGATGAAACAGAAAGTGTTAAAGATGCCTTCAATATTTAAAAGTGGAACAACTAACTTGTCATCGCCGCAGGAGGCAACAATATCTAGTGATGGACAGTAGGCCAGCCCGGTGAGCGTATCCTTGTGGTTTCGCACCTGCCACAGCTCTTGGCCCACGTCCTTGGGGTGTGTGGAAATGGCCACGACATGACCATTAGAAAATCCCAGCAGTATGTAGCCATCTCCAAACCATTTATGCTGCAAGAGCGAGCCGTACCGACTCTGAAAGCCGAGTTCCGTTGGGTTCTCCGGCTCCGGCAGATAGTACAGGAACAGCGTGCGCTTTCCAATGATCATGCTGATAGCATTATCGCCCGCGATGCGCTCATCATTCGCCATCTCTGCAAAATACATATCGGAGGGGGCATCTCGCAGCTGAACAATGCGCACTGTGTCACCATCCTCGCTGCTCAGCGAGAAACTTTTGTCATCGGAGCCAAGGGCAAGCAGATTCTGGGCTGACCAGGCGCCGCAGGTTATCCGCTTACTGTGCTTGCCAATCACCGGGGTGCGCTTACCACTGCGATGATTGTAGATGGCCAAATTGCCACGTCCTGTGCCCACAGCTAGAATCTGCTGCTGCTTGGACCACAAGATGCATGTGAGTGGATCACGCAGTCCTGATTCCACAGTCAGCTTTTGCTGCGTCGTATAATCCCAAAGAGTTATATTCGGCGAGGTACTGGTAATTATGCCTAAGAGATCCCCCTCGCAATCCCAAGCAAAGCCAGAGCACAAACTGTAAGAGGCATTGTGTTATGTATATGCAATTGATGGGCATCTCTGTATATTACCCGGCTAATATAAGGCGCTGCACGAGCTGGCCTTGGCGATTGTATAGAGCTACGGAGCCGTCTGTGCCCGTTGTGGCCAGCAGAGCACCGGCACTCTTCTGCCAGATGAAGTAGACGTCGCCAATGCCGTGCGGCTCATCATATTTGTACAATATCTTCTCAAACGACATTTTCTAATATTAAACTTCTATAGCACCATGGTTTTGTCTATAAATTTTGCACTCTTGCTGCATTTTGCAGAGTTGGAAATTTTTTTCAGCTTTCTGTTTACGCTTTTTACCGTTGCTATGACAGCAACAAGTAGTTTTCAAGCGATACTACTCGTTCCACGAACAGTGTGACCATGATTTAAACAAATCGCAGAAAATTAAGCAGTGCGCAATGTATAAACATTTAAATATTGTATTTAGTCTATGAAGTTTAAATTTATATGCAGCTGCAACCGTTTTTGATATATTTCTGTAGATCGATATCTTAAACATAAACTGATGTAGTTCATGTAACGACTTTTATAATAAATTTGTAATGATGAGCTTTTGAACAGTTTGTTCGTTTTTGTTTACGTTTTGTTGCCGTTACTATGGCAGCAACAAGTCCCGATACTTTTTAACGATACTACTCATTGCAGCAAGCAGTGTTTCGGTCAGCAATAAAAATACCACATATACTGCTCTTTGTTATCAGCATACTAGTCTTGAAGCAGACAACAGCTGTAATAATAATAATAATAACTGAAAAGAAATTAGTAGATTTGTTATTTTTATAAATTTTAAATATTCTACCATTTTTATAAGAAAAAATAAATATTAAATACAACCATGTCGGATGATCTACCCGAGGAATTTGATTTGGTAGTCATAGGCACAGGTAAAGGGCGTTATTTGTTGACTTGTTTTTTCCTTCGTCTTGAGTTTAATGAGTCATAAATTTCTTCTAAGGCTTCGCTGAGTCCTGCATAGCCGCCGCTGCCAGTCGCATAGGCAAAAATGTACTCCACATTGACTCCAATGACTACTATGGCGACGTTTGGAGCTCGTTTAGCTTAGAGGCATTTAATAAGCTGTTGGAGCAGCCCACCAGCAGCCTGCGGAATGGGAGTTACACCTGGCACACGACAACGGAGGAGCAGCTGGAGGAGCAGCAGCAGCAACATGAGCAGGAGCAGGAGCAGGAGCAGCAGGCAACGACTTGGACACGCGAATCTCTGCTAGAGAAGTCGCGTCGGTTTAGCCTGGATCTGAGTCCACGTGTCGCGTATTGCGCTGGCTCCTTAGTCCAATTGTTAATCAAGTCGAATATTTGCCGTTATGCGGAATTCCGTTCCTTGGATCATGTTTGCATGCTGCACAACAACGAGCTCGTCTCGGTGCCATGCTCCCGCAGCGATGTATTCAATACCAAAACGTTGACGATGGTTGAGAAGCGACTCCTGATGAAGTTTTTGACGGCTTGCAATGATTACGGCGAGGATAAATGCAATGAGGATTCGCTGACATTCCGTGGACGCACTTTCCTGGAGTACTTGCAGGCACAGCGCGTGACGGAGAAGATCGCCAACTGTGTGATGCAAGCGATTGCCATGTGCGATGCTAGCACCAGCTTCGAAACGGGCATGGAGCGCACCCAACGTTTCCTGGGCAGTCTTGGTCGCTACGGCAATACGCCTTTCCTGTTCCCCATGTACGGCTGTGGCGAATTGCCGCAGTGCTTCTGCCGCCTGTGCGCGGTTTATGGCGGCATCTATTGCCTGAAGCGCAGCGTGGAGGATATCAATTGGACAGAGGGCGAGCTGCGTGTGAGTAGCGCAGGCAAGACGCTGCGCGCTAAGCACGTAGTTTGTGCTCCATCCCAACTGCCTGTGACATTGGCCGCTCACTTTGGAGAATCCGAGCCGCGCCTATCGAGAGGATTGTTCATTACGTCAAAGCCTCTGGGAGCCGAAGAGCTCAATAAGGGCGGCGGCGGCGTCAATTTGTTGCGTCTGCTGGCGGCGAACGGAGAGCGCGAGGCTTGCCTCATACAACTCTCACACTACTCGGGCGCCTGTCCGGAGGGCTTATGTAGGTGCCACATACACTCTCTTAGCAAATTCTTATTAATCTCTTTCATTTTCTAGTTCTACTCCACTTAACGACGCCCGCTGTGAGTGCCCAGCCAGCTGCTGACTTGGCAGACTTTGTCTCTCAGCTCTTTGACCCAAAGGCTAGTCAGATCCTCTACAGCGCCTACTTTACCATAGCAGCTCCAGCTCCTGAGAGCCTGACAAACGCTGCCACGCCTATTTATTGTTCAGCAGGGCCCGCCTATGAGCAGGACTACGATGCGGCTATAGAGAATGCGCGTCACATCTTTAGCCAGCTCTATGCGAATGAAGAGTTTCTGCCAAGGGCGCCCGATCCAGAAGAGATTGTGGTGGATGGCGAGGATCCGAGTGCGCTGAATGAGCACAGCCTGCCGGAGGATTTGCGTGCACAGCTGCAGGACCTGGAGCAGGCGGCACAGCAAATGGATATAGCGGAGTAACGGGTCAAGAGGAAGAGGCTTAATCGACTTTTTTATATTCATCACTTTATTGAGAGAACAGAAAAAAAATGAAAGAATTCTATGTACATGCTAAACTATCAGTTATATATATCTTGGACAATTGAAATTCGCTGAAGGTTTTCTATTTCCTTTAGGTTTTAGTTTAAAATCAAATATGTGCTTGCATATAAATTTATATATATATATATATATATCTGTGTGTATATATATATATTTATTGTGTAAATTATTTATTATATAAACACTAGTTACTATATATATATTTTATACTTTATATGTATGTATGTGAGTGTGTGTGTGTGATTTATATATATATATCTATATATCTCTTCCAAAAATATGCATTATAAAAATTGTATTTTCTCTTATTGCTTGACAGTTGCTTGTTTTTTTATTAATTTATTGTTAAAATTTTTGTTGTGATGCACTCAAATCGTATGTCTTAAAAATAATAGAAAGAAAAAGTAACACAATGTGTTAATTTGTTAAATAATAGTATAAGGTTTAGTTAACAAAGGTAGAACGCACCAATTTAGTCTTATGTTTTGAAATGAGCAGCATTTTGAGAGGGAGTTTCTTCTTGATTTGATTGTTTTTTGTTTTTGGGGGCAGTACTAAAAGAAACTTTGAAAATATTATAATGTAATATGCCACAATTCGATACAAAGTGCATTTTAGAATATATGTTTCGAGTGTCATATATAAATATATATATAAGATATAGATATATCTGCTTTTCAGTGCATTTACAATAAAGCTTTTACGTTCTCGTCTCACTTACAATATCAGCTGCTGCTCAAAATGAGTTTGCTTATTCCTTTTGCCCTTACGCATATATATATATATATATATATATATATGTATATATATATATATATATATTATTGTTTTCTTTTTATATCTTAATTAGATTGTTGTTGATATTCTGCTGGCGTTTGCGCTTCGCGTTCATTGCATCCACAATGGGCTGTCGTTTGGCATTATATTTCTTGTTTAGCTGCTCGATTTCCAGCTCCATTTCGTGATCGATGTTGCTCAGCCGCTGATTCAGATCGTCAAAGGTGAGAAATTTGAGAAATTCAAACTCTCCCTCCACATAGGCATGCGACTGTGTGTGCAAATGCTGATGCTGATATGCGGGCGGCGGCGGTGCAGGCGCAACTGCTGCTGCAGCTGCCGCTCCTCCTCCCTGCTGCTGTGAGCTCCGCAGCAAATTCTGTTGATTGTTGAGCGCAATCAGCTGTTCCGTCATTAGTGGATATGCCATGAGCAATTGTTGCTGTTGTTGTTGCTGCTGCTGCTGATGCTGCTGCAGGCCATACTGATTGATTGCTGAGATTTGCTGGAATTGCATTTCCATATTGTGCTCCCAATTGTTGGCATCGTGCGCACCACTAGCCAAATGCTCCTGTGGCTGCTGCTGCTGCTGTTGTTGCTGCTGCTGTTGTTGTTGTTGTTGCTGCTGCTGCAGCTGTTGCTCCACTGCAGCTGGCGAGTACTCCGCGGTTGCCTTTTCGTCGGGACCCGCATTCTTACGCTCAAAGTGATCGAGGAACTGTGGACGATAGCGATAGCGCGGCTTCTGATCATCGTTGCGCTTGGCCGTGCTCGAGTCGTCCGAATCTGAATTAATAACCATTGTGCCTGCCGGAGAAATCGAAGTTATTTAATGCGTACTGGGCAAACAGCTTCAGTTTCGTTTTCTCACTCACCCAAATTGGACTCCAGTTCGACCATGGTGCCGCTGTCAACTGTAGCCACATCGGCGCTGCCACCAGTGCCGCCAGCACCACCGGCTGCTGTTGCTGCCGCCTTGGCAGCTGCCTTGGCCATGCCTGCCTTGATTCCACCTGGACCCAGTGTTGCGTCGTCGACATCTTCCCGATGTGCTATCATCGTTGCATCCGAGGCCGAGTTCTCTTGGTATTCATTGAATTTCTCCGGGACCAATGTGCCGGGATCTACAAATGTTTTAACCGTGCCAGAATTATATTCGTTCTCATCCTCTTGTAGCATTAGACCCGACTCCTGGGTAGCCAGGCTCTTGGCCTGGCTCATGGCTGAGCCACCAGCTGCTCGATGGGCGCGCTGTTGCTCTCTGATGGCACACGTTTCTTCGAGCATGGTCTTCAGTATGCTGCGATGATTGGCATTGCGTATGAACTCATGCTCCAGCAGTTCCGTGGCAGTTGCACGCTCATCCGGATTCTTGACCAGGCACTTGCTAACGAAATCAATAAACTCGGTGCTCCAGCGATCTGGCTCACGGAACGACGGTGGCGGCTTCTGTGGTATCATGAATATGGCACGCATCGGATGTATTTCGCCATACGGAGGCTTCCCCTCGGCCATTTCCAGCGCTGTGATGCCCAGCGACCAGATGTCCGCCACACAGTCATAGCCAATTTCCTCGATTACTTCCGGTGCCATCCAGAAGGGCGTACCAATCACTGTATTCCTCTTTGCCATCGTATCTGTCAGCTGTCCAGCGACCCCAAAGTCCGCCAGCTTGGCATAGCCCTCGGTATTGAGTAATATATTAGCTGCCTTGATATCCCGATGGATTTTGCGACGCAGATGCAAATACACCAGACCCTTTAGGGTGTCCGATAAGATGGTCGCAATCTCATCCTCGGTCAGTGTCTTCTTGCGCAAACGCATTATGTCCGACACGCTGCCGGCGCCACAGTATTCCATGCAGATCCATAGATCATATTGCTTGAAATAGGAGCCATAGTAGCGCACTACATAGGGCGAATCACATTGTTGCATAATCGAGATCTCTTTGATTATCTCGTGCAGATCGGATTCAACCGGCACCAATTTGATGGCCACTATGGAGCTGCTCTCCTTGTGCAGCGCCTTGTACACCGAACCATAGCTGCCCTCGCCCAGTTTGTACATGATGTCAAACACTTTCTCTGGCGGCTGCAACAGCGACTCCTCTGATAACTTCTTTAATTCGCCATTGCCGTTTGTATTTGTGGAAGACATGTTGCTGGCTGTTGTTGTCGTTGTTCTACGTCTGCATATGCGTAACCAGTGCTAGTGCCCAGTGGCTCTGCCGTTCACTTCAAGTCTTACGTATTTGCGGTATATTGGTTTTTAAAATAACACAATATATGCGCTACGATAATTGCCAATTTAATGCAAGGTTTTTTTTTGCACCCACATTTGTTCTTTATTCGTTCGCCAGTAGAGCTGGTGCAGCAAAATTGCTAGTCACTGGTATTTTTTAGTGACTAGTCATGGTTATCAACAGAAAATACGCATTTGGTATTAAACTATCCTTTTCAAAATACTTTTTAGTGCTTTGCTAAGGTTTTGGAAAATACTTATTCAAAGGCATAAATATTCGCAAATATGTACATATATAATACAAGATAATTCTGTTAAATAATGTTAAGAGTTAAATGGTTTAAAGATTATTTGAATAAAAAAGAACTAGTAGAACTAGAACCGAGAAACGGTTCCTCTTAAAGTAACATCAGTTATCGTTATCGATACTTTTACAAGTGGCGCGTGAGAATTGAATGAGTTAGTTGAAGATTAAATATTGTACAAGATTAAATAAATAAATTATAAACACATTAAATCTTTGATATACACAGCTAAGCATTATCTGTATTATAAAATAGGTTTAACATATTTCATTTTTAGCAATATAATTTATTATGGAATATTTAGTGCAGCTCGGCCCTGCCAGACTGCGCTGTTTGGCGAAATTTTCAAATTTTTAAATCGCAAACTCCGTTTGTTAACTGCCAATGAAAGGGCATGAATACCATTAAATGCAATTTCTAAACAATGTGCCTTATCAGTCACTCACTGTGCTTTTGGCTGTCCTAGCAACGCGCGCCATAGTAACGCTCGTGGATACCAATACACACGAAATTGAGAAAATTCCTGAACCTTTTGTTCGGCTCTTCAGTTTGTTGTTTACGCTAGCTGACTGCAGTTCGAGGACTAACGCAAATAACGCAAAAATGTCCCATACACGCATAACCACCGCCTATGGAGCGCGTCCGTCGTACGATTTACATACAAACTCCATATCGCTGAAACAACGTTCCAAATCCGCAAATCCACCACAATTACGGCCATTTAGCGGTATTCAGGGTATGCGACCCCGTTATGTGCCGCCATTTTCCATACAATCGCAGCAGAAAAACACGGTAGTCATTAACGGTCCTATACACGAGCCACCCGTCACGGCGAGTGCGCGCGGTCGTCCACCGAATCCCAAATGTTCGTATTTCCCAAATGGTTTTCCGGAAAAAAAGTGTCTGATTATTTTGATTATTTCGTATTGACTTTCAGGTTTGAAGAAACAACAGAAATCCATTTCGTCATGCAATTTGGGTGCTAGCTTCAACGCCTGCACGGCTATCAAGAATCCGGGGCGTGGCACATTGTTTCGCATGTATTTCGATCGCGGCGACTTGCCCATTAAAATGGAATATCTATGCGGAGGCGATAAGATTGGCTGGACGGTGAGTCGGAAGAGCTTTCAGCTGTGTGTATTAAGTATTAAAGCAGGCAAGTTTTATATGTATTTTAGAGAGAAATGGGAACTGTAAGCGGAATTGATATGAGCTTAAAATTAATATTATTTTTTAAAATGTAGGAAATTCTTGTAAATATTTGTTCATATTTTTTGTTCCCTTGATATATCGCTGCTAGGGAATTGTGTGTGAAACAACATATGGGGAACAGTTTTCCGTTAATTTTAAATTATATATCTGATTCA